>CM059791.1:35305911-36555911 GCA_030435695.1 Brachymystax lenok tsinlingensis
AATAGAGAATGCGTCATCTGTGGATCTGTTGGGGAGGTATGCAAATTGGAGTGGGTCCAGGGTGTCTGGGATGATGAAATTGATGTGTGCGATGACCAGCCTTTCAAAGCACTTCATTATTACAGGTCGGTAGTAATCGTAGCAGGATGCCTTCGAGTTTTTTGGGAACAGGAATGATGGTGTGTTTGTGTCTGCCTGTGTGTGTATCTGCGTGCACGTGTACCTGATCCAGGCAAACGGGCTCCACCACCACCAGGGCTGAGTCCTCTGAAAGGGGCTGGGGTCATTGCTGAGGGGAAGGGGATGCTGAGACTACTACCACTGTGGGGTCTGGAGAATCCACTGAGAGAGGGGGACCGGGACCCAGCCAGCCCCGGTACCCTCTTCTCAGGCAGCACGGGTGGCAGTCCTGTCAGTCCACCCTCTCCAAGCCCCAGGCCTAGATCCAGGCCCCCCAGCCCTTCCACAACTTCCAACAGGCTGTCCTCCAGACCCAGACGTCCATTCCCCAGCAGCAGAGAGACTAAATCCCCCTGGCTTTGGGCACCCTGGTTCCTCTCACCCCGGCTCTGGCCCCCAGACCCCTCCAAGTTCCTCTGGGCCCCCAGGGGAGATCTGTGCGCGTTGAGGAGGCTGAGGGGAGAAAGAGAGGAAGAGGAAGGGGGGAGGAACGGGGAGGACAGGGACATAGGAGTCCTGTCCAGCCACACTGGAGGTGGGGTTTGGCTGAGGAGAGAGAGAGAAGGGGAGGATCAAGAATAAGCACAAATGTGTAAGTACAGAAGCTGGGAGATGAGAAGCAAGTAGAGGGAGTGAACATTTAATGCATAAACGGACATGAAACAAACAAGAACTGTGTCTGAACAGGGAAACATGACGACAATAATGCTGACACAGCGATCAAACTGAGGAACAGATATAGAAGGGGCAATCAACAAAGTGATGGAATCCAGGTGAGTCCAATAAAGCGCTGATGCGCATAATGATGGACACAGGTGTACGTAATGATGGGCAGCCTGGCGTCCTCAAGTGCAATACAGTACCTGTTTGTGTGTGGGAGGGTGCTCCTTGACGATACAGAGTGCATGGATCCGAACATTCTCTGACAGGTGGCGGGAGTGAAGGACACTTCCGAGCAGAAAAGCTCTCCATTCGACGAGGCTGGAGTGCGGTTCATACTACTGTCCAGGAAACTTTGGGAATCTGCAAGAAAATAAAAACAACAACATCCCTTTAAGACTGTGGCATGGCTTCCCCTTTAAGATTACAGGTAGGTGCATACTAGGCTACTAGAGAGCTCATCTCTTATCTTTGAGATGCTGAATAGCTGCCCATGCTAAAACATGCTTTCAAATGTGCCCTCTATCCAACTCTATGGTGCATACAGTGCAGTATGTGACTGGAGGTTTGTATGAAGGTCAACCTTTAACATCATCCGTTCAGTTCCCCACTTCCAAAATACGTTTGCTTCTAATTTATCTTACTGTAGCAAGTCTCAGATTTACAGTCCCTGAGTTGTTTTCTTACACACTGCTCTTTGTGAGTTCTCACCAAATCATGTGTATTAGCTCTGTACTACAGCCACATGTTCTGTCGAGAGAGAGAGAGAGAGAGAGAGAGAGAGAGAGAGAGAGAGAGAGAGAGCTACAGACATGCTCAGCATGAGCTCCTGATTTATCTGTTTTTAAAATGAGTTGAACATCTCCAATCTAAAAAGAATTCAAGACGAGATATGATGAACAACAACTCTACTCAATCTGAAAATTATTTCTTTGTACTTTTCACCTCAAATTAAGTTGTTTTTACTCTCCCTAACTAGCTACACAACAAAAACCAAGCCAGCAAGCAAAAAATTGTGCTAGAACAAGTTAATACAACTACATCAAACGACCAAACTGAGTGAATAAACCAAAAAGCAGCACGGACTCTAACCTTAAACATATCTTTTTTTGTGTGTGTAAAGATTTTTCACAATTTTTTATGTTTTCTTTTTTTTTAGCTAAATTAGAGTTAGCTAGCAACATAGGCAGACAAAAAAAATGGTTGCAATGGCAATGGTACAGCAGCAGCAGAACAGAGCAGCAGCAGCAGAGCCCACAGGCACCATGTATTCCCTCAGCACTAAGTCCATTCTCTACCCTCCAGAGGCCAAAAAATGACAGAATGAGGAAAACTTTTAAACAGAAACTACTAAAGGGGAGGCCAGAAGCCCTTTTCGCAGACCTGTACAAAAGCGATGATGTGAGTAATTTCATCTTTCTCACTGGCCAGCTAAATGTATGATGCTCAGCAGTCTGCTCTCACTATGGGTGGAAGCTGAAAGTAAAAGAGACTGACAACCCTGACTGCACCATGATAACAATCAACCTGTACAAGACTGGGACTGTCATGGTGCAAGGTAACCTATTTAATTTAAAGACTGAACATTTGATGTCATTCCACAAAGATCCCACAAACAAGCCCCTTCAGGCAGGAGAAGCAGTGTGAGTACTGGTGAGTAATGAAGAAAAAATGTAGCCATCATAAAGACCTCCTTGTATCCACTACAGCCCCCTCACACTCTCCCCACCGCTCTCTCTCTCTCGTTATTCCTTCTCTCTTGTTCTCTCATCCCTCTCTCTCTCTCCTTCTTCTCCATTGACTCGATGTTGAGGAATTTAAGCTGAATTAAACCCCCTCCTGTCATCTCCACTGCGAGACTACATAACACACACACACACTCCCTGGTCAAAAGTAGTGCACTATGTAGGGAATAGAATGACATTTGGGATGCAAACTTTCTATATGTTTATGGTGACCTTACCCTACATCTTCAATGTAAACTAAAAGCTGGTGCAAATCTGGCCTGGGGAGGTCTGACTGTGTGTATGAGAGAGTGCATGTGCAGTTGAAGTCGGAAGTTTACATACACCTTAGCCAAATACATTTAAACTCAGTTTTTCACAATTCCTGACATTTAATCCTAGTAAAAATTCCCTGTTTTAGGTCAGTTAGGATCACCAATATATTTTAAGAATGTGAAATGTCAGAATAATGGTAGAGAGAATGATTTATTTCAGCTTTTATTTCTTTCATCACATTCCCGGTGGGTCAGAAGTTTACATACACTCAATTAGTATTTGGTAGCATTGCCTTTAAATTGTTTAACTTGGATTAAACATTTCGGGTTGCCTTCCACAAGCTTCCAACAATAAGTTTAACTAGTGTAACTGAGTCAGGTTTATAGGCCTCCTTGCTCACACACACCTTTTCAGTTCTGCCCACACATTTTCTATAGGGTTGAGGTCAGGGCTTTGTGATGGCCACTCCAATTCTTTGACTTTGTTGTCCTTAAGCCATTTTGCCACAACTTTGAAAGTATGCTTGGGGTCATTGTCCATTTGTAAGACCCATTTGCGACCAAGCTTTAACTTCCTGACTGATGTCTTGAGATGTTGCTTAAATATATCCACTTAGTTTTCCTTCCTCATGATGCCTTCTATTTTGTGAAGTGCTCTGTGCTTCACGAGTGTTCTTTGGCTTGCAAGCCTCCCCTTTTTTCCTCCAAACATAATGATGGTCATTATGGCCAAACAGCTCTATTTTTGTTTAATCAGACCACAGGACATTTCTCCAAAAAGTAAGATTTTTGTCCCCATGTGCAGTTGCAAACCATAGTCTGCGTTTTTATACTGGTTTTGGAGCAGTGGCTTCTTCCTTGCTGAGCGGCCTTTCAGGTTATGTCGATATAGGACTCGTTTTACCTCCAGCATCTTCACAAGGCCCTTTGCTGTTGTTCAGGGATTGATTTGCACTTTTCGCACCAAAGTACGTTCATCTCTTGGAGACAGAACGCGTCTTCTTACTGAGCGGTATGACGGCAGCGTGGTCCCATGGTGTTTATACTTGCGTACTATAGTTTGTACAGATGAACGTGGTACGTTCAGGCATTTGGAAATTGCTCCCAAGGATGAACCAGACTTGTGGAGGTCTGGCTGATTTATTTTGATTTTCCCATGATGTCATGCAAAGAGGCACTGAGTTTGAAGGTAGGCCTTGAACTACATCCACAGGTACACCTCCAATTGACAAATGATGTCAATTAGCCTATCAAAACCTTCTAAAGCCATGAATTTTTTTTGTTGAATTTACTAAGCTGTTTAAAGGCACAGTCAACTTGATGCAGTGAATTATAAGTGAAATAATCTGTCTGTAAACAATTTTTGGAAAAATGTCTTGTATCATGCATAAAGTAGATGTCCTAACCGACTTGCCAAAACTATAGTTTGTTAACAAGAAAATTGTGGAGTGGAGTTTTAATGACTCCAACCTAAGTGTATGTAAACTTCCGACTTCAACTGTATATGTGAGAATGTCCAAGGGGCTTTTATATAATTCTAAATTAATAATAATAATAAGAAAAGCCCATGGGGTGAGACATTGTTACTAATTCGTAAATACTGCCAGTTTGTTATTTTGAACGATTTATTTCTGTTTTTAGAGGGAGAGAAATCAAAAACCTACAATCATGTCTTGGGTCTCCCAGTCAAGGCCAGCACAGGTATTGAACCAGCATCTGTAGCAACACAGCTTACACTGCAATGTCTTAGACCACTGCGCCACTCAGGCGCTGTACAATGTGACTGGTTAGGAGTAGGCTACAGTACTACAGTAAGAGCAAAATAATCCTAACATTTCCACACCCTAATTGTAGTCTAAGCTTCTCTTAGAATAAATCCTTAGTGTAACAACAGTTTTAGTAAGTAATACTGAAGTCGTGCACAATTATCAATTTCTATTTAGGTTTATGTCACCCATTCATTGTCAGTTAGAGACACAGTAGCGCCTTGGGACCAAAAAGCATAATCAGTGCTCTAACTCTCCCTTTTGCTGGTCTGGAGCAGTGAAGTAGTGACGCAGGGGACCGTACTAAACCATAAACTACCTCTAAAAAACGCAGCACAATCACAAAACGTTTAGTGGAGCAACCACTGTATTTCCCTTTTTCTTTGCTGTTACAGACAAACTAGGACCTCAGACTTTATCAGAAACTTGCCCATACTGGTATACAAATGTATCAACATAATACCAACCAACCTATTTTGACCTCTTTTATTTATTTAATGCATTATTCTGCCATTGTACTATGGTAACACACAATTAATAAAGATGGTACCATATGATACTTTTTGGTACCATTTATCATAATTGTACGTTAACATGGTAGAATGTATAATGCAGGTTGAAGCAATGGTATTTCCACGATCCACATCTATGCCATGGTAAAATGAGGCAATACCATGGTATTATTTAGGTGCATGACAGTACCATCATACTTCAAAGCTAAAACCATGGTACATTTCCATGATTCAGACTATACCATGAAAGTACCCTAGTAGTACCATGGTATAAATTAAATTATAAACTGTGTGCTTCGAGCCCTCAATGCTGATTGGCTGACAGCCGTGGTATACCACCACGATATGACAAAACGTTTATTTTTACTGCTCTAATTATGTTGGTAACCAGTTTATAATAGCAATAAGACACCTCGGGGGTTTGTGCTGATTGGCTGACAGCCGTGGAATATGAGACCGTATACCAGAGGTATGACAAAACATTAGTTTTTACTGCTCTAATTACTTCAGTAACCAGTTTATCATAGCAATAAAGCACCTCAGGGGTTTGTGGTGTATGGCCAATATACCACGAATAACGTCTGTATCAGGCACTACGCGATGCGTCATCCATAAGAACAACCCTTACTGGCCATATACCACACCTCCTCGGGCCTTATTGCTTAAGTAACATAGTAGTACCATGGTACATTTTGTAAGGGCTGTGTCACTCTCTCACACTCACAGTAACCTACACACACAGCATAGCACCTGCTAGAGCGTCACCTCGCTCTACCTCTACCTCACACTTTATCAGCTACGGTTAATAAAGTAGCTTTAAAAAATTATGTAGCGGTTCCAAATGTTTGGTATACTCAGCGTATGTTCTTGGTATCAAATAAATATCTGGTGGCACTACTGGGACATTAATAATGAGCTCCACACCAAAATGTTGCACGTTCAAATCCCAAGAGCATTTATGCACACTTAATCAAGTATCCCTGAGCACTGCTACTTTTTGTTGGTGTTGTCAGATAATTGTACAATGTTTGACTTGATTCTGAGCAACTTTTAGCAGTGCATAAATATTCTTGCCAATAAATTGGTGGCCGATCTCTGTCATGGCCATAGACCTGGTGGCCTAACAGGAAATTCAGGTTGCTGGCATCCCCCTTACGGAACAACCACATATCACATGTGGAATTTCATGTGAAGTAATGTTTTTGGAACACTTACCGTGACATTTTACGTGTGAAAACAATTGTTTTTGGAACACTTCACATGACATTTCACATGTGAAAACATTTCTGTTTTTGCTAAATGTTTAGTCACTCAAAAGCCTATTTTACATGGGAATCATAATGACTGTTTGGGACCTTTAAAACCACCACACCATTTTATTACTTTACATATAATTGTTTGGGATGGTTTAGGACTATCTGGGACCATCACATCCTGACGACTGTAAATCTGCAACAGTTTACTAACCAATGTCCTTTCAGTAATGCATTGTAAATTCAGCATGTTACTGTAGTTAGGTGTTCAAGGAATAAGCTGTACGTGTGTTACAGTAAAGGTCCTGTAACCCTACAGTAATTTACTGGCTTCTGTGCTGCCAGTAATTTACCCCCAAAAATACAGGATATTTTTTACAGTGTAGCTAGCCAGTTACTAGCTGTCACCAGTAGATATTTATAGCGCTGACGTAATCCATTGGAAACTTCTGATGGCACATGAATTTGAAGCACGCCATATTGGTGAATGATGCTGAATGGCACCAAAAGATTGCTAAGGGTTATGGTGAAAGTGGCCTTAACTAGCAAAGGATCATGGTCAATGTAGTTGCTTTCATCCTGCCTGAGAGAGTCAACCGGGAACCTCTGATGTAGTAGTCAACCAATGTAGTAGTCAGAATAGATCATTACTTAGTTAAATATATTTATTTGTAGCAAACTTTAAAATAATTCACTGTAGGGATTGAACTTGATCATAATAAACACAATTTAGAGCCAAAAAGTACAAAAATATTGTTGCACAGGGCAGACCAGAGCTTTTGCCAGCAGAGCTTGTGACTTCAATCTCCAGACCAGACACTGGGGGCCTGCACCAAACCAGATGAAAGCGGAAACATCCAGGTATCTTTGCCTTAGATGAATAGTGGAAACCACAAATTATATTTGCGGACACGCTGCAGTCAAATTTTGGAACAAGTAGACTACCTAGCAATGTAAACCACCCCCTTCTGTGAACCCGCCTTCTGTGATATTGGTTACAAGGCGGTACTTATTTAAATTAGGTAAGATAATAAAATATTACCATTGGTGTATTCAAATAATTTTTTAGGGACTTCTTAGTCCAGGACTAGTTTTAAACTCTGTCTGGGAAACTGACAGTTAGTCTTCTCCTCTCCTCTTTTCTCTAATCTTAGTATTTTACTCTTCTGTCTGGCCCTGACAGTCTGACACACAGAGGACAAAGACTCCTCAGTTAAGACAGAACCATGTAGAACCACTTCCAGATGGCAACTAACCATGGGCATGATTCCTGCCGAACCCCACACACACACACACGCGCACGTATGCATACACATTCCAGCATGCATACACACACACACACACACATATAAAAGCAAGCAAACATACATACCTATCTCTCTTGCTGTCTCTCTCTTCCTCTCTCAAGCATACACTCACACTACGCAGGAACGAAGGCACTAGCATCCACAAACACCCTATTCACCACAGGAATGTGCTTTAGCTCACTCCCCTACACACACACTGAGGCCCAGTCTGACAGATATTCACTGGATCACAGACCTGGAACAAGAGAGGGGGGGGAGAGAGAGAGAGAGAGAGAGAGAGAGAGAGAGAGAGAGAGAGAGACGCGCAGCATTGCAGAGCCTGGATAGCTCCCCCCTGACAATGGTGTCAAATAAATTTCTGGTCGCAACAACCAATCGTATCGCCATCTGCAACCAACAAGTGAACAATAATTGCTCTCGCCAAACTACTCCGAGACGCCAGCGCAACCAAGAAGTAACCAAGAATTGACATCACCAAGAACCCTTTTGGGTTCCATTTAAAACCCTTTCCACAAGGATTCTACCAGAAACCAAAAAGAGTTATCCTATGGGGATGGCCAAATATCCCTTATGGAAGAGTGTATCATTAGAACAATTATTATCTTGGTGAAAGGCAGGCGAAAGAGTTCAATCTTGGTTTAATCAAGCCGAGAATCATGTTTCTCATGGTCTGAGCATTTTAGCAAACTCCAAGTAGGCAGTCATGTGCCTTTTACTGAGGAGTGGCTTCCGTCTGGCCACTTTACCATAAAGGCCTGATTGGTAGAGTGCTGCAGAGATGGTTTCCTTCTGGAAGTTTCTCACATCTCCACAGAGTAACTCTGGAGCTCTGTCAGAGTGACCCTCGGGTTCTTGGTCACCTCCCTGAACAAGGCCCTCCTCCCCCGATTGCTCAGTTTGGACAGGCGGCCAGCTCTAGGAAGTATTGGCCAGCTCTAGGAAGTCCAAACTTCTTCCATTTAAGAATTATGGAGGCCACTGTGTTCTTGGGACCTTCAATGGTGCAGAAATGTTTTGGTACCCTTTCCCAGGTCTGTGCCTCGATACAATCCTGTCTCGGAGCTCTATGGACAATCCCTTCAACCTCATGGCTTGGTTTTTGCTCTGACATGCACTGTCAACTGTGGGACCTTATATATACAGGTGTGTGCCTTTCCAAATCATGTCCAATCAATTGAATTTACCACAGGTGGACTCCAATCAAGTTGCAGAAACATCTCAAGGATGATCAATGGAAACAGGATGCACTTTAGCTCAATTTCGACTCTCATAACAAGGGTCTGAATACTTATGTAAATAAGGTATTTCTGTTTATTTTTAATACATTTGCAAACAGTTTTAAAAAACAGTGTTTGCTTTGTCATTATTTGGTATTGTGTATAGATTGACGAGGATATGTTTTTAATTGAATACATTTTAGAATAAGTCAAGTCAAGTTTCTTAATACTGAATGCACTGTATACACTGTATACAGACCCTGACACACGCACACACACATTCGCACACACGCCCGCGCCCACACAGGTCTCATTATTCTCATCCTATCTGGAAGTTATTCATCAAAATTAATAGTGCACAATACCCCCTACAGCACCTCCTCCCCCATTGTTCCTCTCGGGACCTCTCAGGGGCTAGCTTTGCTCTAAAGCATTCACCTGCACAGAAGACAAACTAGCAGGCAGGTCCCTTTAAATCAACTTCCCCTATCCCCTTCTCTGTTGTGTTTTAAATCAGCTTCCCCTATCCCCTTCTCTGTTGTGTTTTAAATCAGCTTCCCCTGTCCCCCTCACTGTTTTTATTTGGCCTGAAAGCTTTACCTATTCACTGGAATGGGAGAGACCAGAGAGAGTTATGGGCAGACTGAAGAGTAGAGTAGACAATAACACTAACGCAAAAGAGAGAGAGAGAGAGAGAGAGAGAGAGAGAGAGAGAGAGAGAGAGAGAGAGAGAGAGAGAGAGAGAGAGGGGGAGAGTAACAGAGAGGGAGCGAGAGAGAGAATAACAGAGAGAGGGAGTGAGCGAGAGAGTAACACAGAGAGGAAGTGCGAGAGAGAGTAACAGAGGGGGAGTGAGAGAGAATGAAAAAAGAGAGGGAGAGGGGAAAGAGAGAAAGGCCAACCACACAAGAAACATTCCAGAAGCCATGTGTAAGTACCGGGGGTCTGCAAGAGAGAGGTAGAGATGGAAGGGTGCTCTCACAAAACCTCAGGATAGAGGGAGATAACACAATATAAGCACCGAGAGAAGTAACGGGTAAAGAAAGATTGAAAAAGAGAAAGAATAAAAACAGTAAAACTACAGAAACCAAAAGACAGAAAAAGAGAGCACAGATAAACACATATTAACAACAACATTTACTGACACATGCATGCAGGCACACACACACACACACACACACACAGACAGACGAGTTATACTGTTAGCACTGAGGTGGTTGGCCCAGTAGGAAGTCCACTGTGTGCAGCTCTCCCTGCGCTATCAGCTCAAACATACAATACCAGTCAAAAGTTTGGACACACCAACTCATTTTCTTTATTTTTACTATGTTCTACATTGTAGAATAATAGTGAAGACATCAAAACTATTAAATAACACATATGGAATCATGTAGTAACCAAAAAAAGTGTTCTACAAATCTAAATATATTATATATTTTAGATTCTTCAAAGTAGCCCCCCTTTGCCTTGATGACAGCTTTGAACACTCTTGGCATTCTCTCAACCAGCTTCATGAGGCAAGGGAAAGAGGGATACCTAGTTAGTTTTACAACTGAATGCATTCAACTGCAATGTGTATTCCGTATTTAACCCTCTGAATCAGAGAGGTGCGGCGGACTGCCTTAATCGACATCCACGTCATCAGCGCCCAAGGAACAGTGGGTTAAGTGCCTTGCTCAGCGACAGAAGGACAGATTATTACCTTGTCAGGTTGGGTCGGGGATTTGATCCAGCAAGCTTTTGGTTACTGGCCCAACGCTCTTACCTGTCAGGCTACCTGCCGCCCCAGTCATCTGGAATGCATTTCAATTAACAGGTGTGCCTTGTTAAAAGTGAATTTGTGGAATTTCTTTCCTTCTTAATGCGTTTGAGCCAATCAGTTGTGCTGTGACAAGGTAGGGGTGGTTTAAAGTTAATGCGTTTGAGCCAATCAGCTGTGCTGTGACAAGGTAGGGGTGGTTTAAAGTTAATGCGTTTGAGCCAATCAGTTGTGTTGTGACAAGGTAGGGGTGGTTTAAAGAAGATAGCCCTATTTGTCAAAAGACCATGTCCATATTATGTCAAGAATAGCTCAAATAAGCAAAGAGAAAATACAGTCCATCATTACCTTAAGACATGAAGGTCAGTCAATACGGACAATTTTAAGAACTTTGAATGTTTTTTTCAAGTGCAGTCGCAAAAATTATCAAGTGCTATGATGAAACTGGCTCTCATGAGGACCGCCACAGGAAAAGATGACCCAGAGTTACCTCTGCTGCAGTGGATGTTCATTAAAGTTACCAGCATCAGAAATTGCAGCCCAAATAAATGCTTCACAGAGTTCAATTAACAGACACGTCTCAACATCAAGTGTTCAGGAGAATGCATGAATCAGGCCTTTGTGGTCGAATTTCTGCAAAGAAACCACTACTAAAGGACACGAATAAGAAGAAGAGACTTGCTTGGGCCAAGAAACACGAGCAATGGACATTAGACGGGTGGAAATCTGTTCTTTGGTTTGATGAGTCCAAATTTTAAGTTTTTGGTTCCAACCGCCTTGTCTTTCTAAGACGCAGAGAAGGTGAAAGGATGATCTCTGCATGTGTGGTTCCCACCGTGAAGCATGGAGGAGGAGGTGTGATGATGTGGGGGTGCTTTTCTAGTGATACTGTCAGTGATTTATTTAGAATTCAAGGCACACTTATTAACCAACATGGCTACCACAGCATTCTGTAGCGAATACGCCATCCCATCTGGTTTGCGCTTAGTGGGACTATCATTTGATTTTCAACAGGACAATGACTCAACACATCTCCAGGCTGTACAAGGGCTTTTTGACCAAGAAGGAGAGTGATGGAGTGCTGCATCAGATGACCTGGCCTCCACAATCACCTAACCTCAAGCCAATTGATATGGTTTGGGATGAGTTGGACTGCAGAGTGATGGAAAAGCAGCCAACAAGTGCTCAGCATTTGTGGGAACTCCTTATAGATTGTTGGAAAGCATTCCAGGTGAAGCTGGTTGAGAGAATGCCAAGAGTGTGCAAAGCTGTCATCAAGGCAAAGGGTGGCTACTATGAAGAATCTAAAATCTAAAATATATTTTTATTTGTTTAACACTGTTTTGGTTACTCCATGATTCCATATGTGTTTTTTTCATGGTTTCAATGTCTTCACTATAATTTACAATGTAGAAAATAGTAAAACTAAAGAAAAACCCTTGAATGAGTAGGTGTGTCCAAACTTTTGACTTGTACTGTAAGTCTGGCTGCACAGCCGATTGGCAAACGTACTGTAAATTGAGAAACTTAACAAAAAATAAGAAGAAACTGTACAATGAAACAAATATAAATTACATAAAGAATGATAGTAAAAGGCTATGGAACACCTTAAATGACATTTTGGGGAAAAAAGACAAACTCGAATGCATCATTCATTGAATCAGATGCTTCATTCATCACAAAACCTACTGATATTGCAAACTACTTTAATAATTTTTTCATTGTCAAGATTAGCACATTTGGGCATGACATGCCAACAACAAATTCTGTACCTTCATCTCCATGCATAACTGACCAAATTATGAAAGACAAGCATTGTAATTTTGACTTCTGTAAGGGGAGTGTGGAAGAGATGAACAAATTAATGTTGTTTATCAACAATGATAAGCCAAATACAGTTGAAGTCGGAAGTTTACATACACCTTAGCCAAATACATTTAAACTCAGTTTTTCACAATTCCTGACATTTAATCCTAGTGCACTATGGAATAGGATGACATTTGGGAAGCAAACTTTCTATATGTTTATGGTGACCTTACCCTACTTCTTCAATGTAAACTTTAAAGCTGGTGCCAATCTGGCCTGGGGAGGTCCGACTGTGTGTATGAGAGAGTGTATGTACAGTTGAAGTCGGAAGTTTACATACACCTTAGCCAAATACATTTAAACTCAGTTTTTCACAATTCCTGACATTTAATCCTAGTAAAAATTCCGTCTTAGGTCAGTTAGGATCACCACTCTATTTTAAGAATGTGAAATGTCAGAATAATAGGAGAGAGAATCATTTATTTAAGCTTTTATTTGTTTCATCACATTCCCGGTGGCTCAGAAGTTTACAAACACTCAATTAGTATTTGGTAGCATTGCCTTTTAATTATTTAACTTAGGTCAAATGTTTCGGGTAGCCTTCCACAAGCTTCTCACAATAAGTTGGGTGAATTTTGGCCCATTCCTCCTGACAGAGCTAGTGTAACTGAGTCAGGTTTGTAGGCCTCCTTGCTCGCACACGCTTTTTCAGTTCTGCCCACAAATTTTCTATAGGATTGAGGTCAGGGCTTTGTGATGGCCACTCCAATACCTTGACTCTGTTGTCCTTAAGCCATTTTTCCACAACTTTGGAAGTATGCTTGAGGTCATTGTCCATTTGTAAGCTTTAACTTCCTGACTGATGTCTTGAGATGTTGCTTCAATATATCCACATAATTTTCCTTCCTCATGATGCCATCTATTTTGTGAAGTGCACCAGTCCCTCCCGCAGCAAAGCACCCCCACAACATGATGCTGCCACCCCCATGCTTCACGGTTGGGATGGTGTTCTTCGGCTTGCAAGCCTCCCCCTTTATCCTCCAAACATAACGATGGTCATCATGGCCAAACAGTTCTATTTTTGTTTCATCAGACCAGAGGACATTTATACAAAAAGTACGATCTTTGTCCCCATGTACAGTTGCAAACTGTAGTCTGGCTTTTTTATGGCGGTTTTGGAGCAGTGGCTTCTTCCTTGCTGAGTGGCCTTTCAGATTATTTTGATATAGGACTCGTTTTACTGTGGATATAGATACTTTTGTACCTGTTTCCTCCAGCATCTTCACAAGATCCTTTGCTGCTGTTCAGGGATTGATTTGCACTTTTCCCACCAAAGTACGTTCATCTCTAGGAGACAGAACGCGTCTCCTTCCTGAGCGGTATGACGGCTGTATAGTCCCATGGTTTTGGTACTTGCATACTATTGTTTGTACAGATGAACGTGGTACCTTCAGGCCTTTGGAAATTGCTCCCAAGGATGAACCAGATTTGTGGAAGTCTACAATTATTTTTTTGAGGTCTTGGCTGATTTATTTTTATTTTCCCATGATGTCAAGCAAAGAGGCACTGAGTTTGAAGGTAGGCCTTGAAATACATCCACAGGTACACCTCCAATTGACTCAAATGATGTAAATTAGCCTATCTAAAGCCATGATATCATTTTCTGAAATGTCCCAAGCTGTTTAAAGGCACAGTCAACTTAGTGTATGTAAACGTCTGACCCACTGGAATTGTGATACAGTGAATTATAAATTAAATAATCTGTCTGTAAACAATTGTTGAAAAAATTACTTGTGTCATGCACAAAGTAGATGTCCTAACCGACCTGCCAAAACTATAGTTTGTTAAGAAGACATTTGTGGAGTGGTTGAAAAACGAGTTTTAATGACTCCAACCTAAGTGTATGTATACTTCCGACTTCAGCTGTAGGTCTGACAAATTGGAGTGGAAATTACTATGAATGATAGCGGACGATAATGCCACTCCTATTATCTCTTCAATCTAAGTGTACAGGAAAGTGTGTGCCTGGACGGAAAGAAACTCATTCCCGCTATTTAAGATTAGCAAACACTCTTTACTGGCTCAAACAGACTTACAGGGAAGGGTATTCGACATGAACAGACAATACTTATTACTGATGATTAGCTAAGAGACATTGATAATAGAAAGATTGTTGGAGGGGTTTCTTAGACATCAGTGCAGCTTTTGACATTATTGATCATAATCTGCTGCTGGAAAAACTTTTATGACTTTACATCCCCTGCTATGTTGTGGATCAAGAGTTACCTGTCTAACAGCACACAGAGGGTGTTCTTTAATGGAAGCCTCTCCAACATAATCCAGGTAGAGTCCAGCTAGAGTCAGGCATTCCCCAGGGCAGCTGTCTAGGCCCCTTACTTTTTTCAATCTTTACTAAGGACATGCAACTGGCTTTGAGTAAGGCCTGTGTGTCTATGTATGCTGATGTACACATCAGCTACCACAGCAAGTGAAATCACTGCAACACTTAAGAAAGCGCTGCAGTCAGTTTCAGAATGGGTGGCAAGAAATAAGTTAGTCCTAAATATTTAAAAAACTAAAAGCATTGTGTTTGGGACAAATCATAAACCCTAAACCTCAACTAAATATTGTAATGAATAATGTGGGAATTGAGCATGATGAGGATTACAACTGTTATGGTCAAAACATATTGATGCAACAGTAGCTAAGATGGGGAGAGGTCTGTCCATAATAAAGCACTGCTCTGCCTTCTTAATATCGCTATCAACAAAGAAGGTCCCACAGGCCCTAGTTTTGTTGCACTTTAACTAACCTCTACGGGTTTGGTGTCCCCCCCGTGGGACTGTTGAGAAAATGTAGGTTAATGTGATTAGCATGAGGTTGTAAGTAACAAAAAAAAAATCACAGGACGTAAGACATACTTTATATTGGCAGAAAGCCTAAATTATTGTTAATCTAACTGTACTGTCCAATTTACAGGAGCTATTACAGTGAAAGAATACCATGTTATTGTTTGAGGAGAGTGCACAATTATGAACTTGAATGTATTAATAAACCAATTAGGCACATTTTGGCAGTCTTGATACAACATTTCTTTTAAATATGCATAGGTTCATTGGACCAGTTGAAAACTTTGCACATACACGGCTGCCATCTAGTGGCCAAAATCTAAATTGCGCCTGGGCTGGAATAATACATTATGGCATTTCTCTTGCATTTCAAAGATAGTACAAACACAAAAAAATACATGCATGTTTTTCTTTGTATTATCTTTTACCAGATCTAATGTATTATATTCTACTACATTAATTTCACATTTCCTTTCAAATGGTATCAAGAATATGCATACCCTTGCTTCAGGTCCTGAGCTACAGGCAGTTAGATTTGGGTATGCCATTTTAGGCGAAAATTGAAAAAAGGGTCCGATCCTTAACTACTGTCCAGTCGTGTGGTCAGGTGCCACAAAGAGGGACTTAGGAAAATGACAATTGGCCCTGAACAGGTCGGCCCGGCTGGCCCGTAAAAAAGTACACATAGAGCTATCATTAGTAATATGTATGTCAATCTCTCCTGGCTCAAAGTAAGAGACAGATTGACTTCATCACTAGTATTTGTGAGAAGTATTGCCATGTTGAATGCACTGAGCTGTTTGTAAATTACTAGCACACAGCGCAGACACCCATCTAAACCCCACAAGACATACCACCAGAGGTTTCTTCACAGTTCCCAAGTCCAGAACAGACTACATGGAACTCTATTCCACATCAAATAACTCATGCAAGCAGTAAAATCAGATTTAAAAAACAGATAAAAATACACCTTATGGAACAGCGGGGACTGTGAAGAGACACAAACACAGGCACAGACATATGCATCTACACACACACATGACATAATGGCGCTGGAGGGGATGGCTGCCGTTTTACGGGCTCCTAACCAACAGTGCTATTTTGTTAGTTTTTTCACATTGTTTGTAACTCATTTTGTGCATATCGTTGCTGCTACCGTCTCTTATGACCGCTTCTGGACATCAGAACAATGATTACTCACCTCAAACTGGCCGAAGATATTTTCTTTAATGAGTCCGATGCATAGGATATACTACTTTGTTGAGTCAAGGCCCAAATTCCTGTCATCATCGTGAAGAACAGACCGAAAAAAAGGGGGGAGGAGGGTGGGGTTCCTTGTAAGAATTTGCAGACGTGTAGGTAAACCACCACTACCCTCCATATTATTGGCCAACGTGTAATCATTGGAAAACAAAATGGACTATCAACGATTTAGACTATCCTACCAACGGGACATTAAAAACTGCAATATCTTATGTTTCACCGAGACGTGGCTGAGCGACGACACGGATAATATAGAGCTGGCTGACTTCTCCGTGCATCGGCAGGACAGAGCAGCTACTTCTGGTAAGACGAGGGCTGGGGATGTGTGTCTATTTGTCAATAACTGCTGGTGTGCAATGTCTAATATTAAATAAGTCTTGAGGTATTGCTTGCCTGAGGTAGTATACTGTAGACCACACTATCTACCAAGAGAGTTCTCATCTATATTATTTGTAGCCGTCTATTTACCACCACAAACGGATGCTGGCACTAAGACCACACTCAACGAGCTTTATAAGGAATTTAGAAAACCAGGAGTGGCTGAGGACTTTAATGCACGCAAATTTAAATCCGTTTTACCTAATTTTGACCAGCATGTCACAAACCAGAGGAAAAACAACTCTAGACCATCTTTACTCCACCCTCAGAGACGCATACAAAGTTTTCCTTCGCCCTCCAATTGGGAAAACTGACCATAATTCTTTCATCCTGATTCCTGCTTACAAGCAAAAACTAAAACATGAAATACCAGTGACTCAATATGGCAGTGGTCAGATGGCGTGGATGATACGCTAAAGGACTGTTTTGCTAGCACAGACTGGAATATGTTCTGGGATTCATCCAATGGCATTGAGGAATATACCACTTCAGTCACCGGCTTCATCAATAAGTGCATCGACAACGTCGTCTCCACAGTGACCGTACGTACCGATCCCAACCAGAAGCCATGGATTACAGGCAACATCCGCACCGAGCAAAAGCTAGAGCTGCTGCTTAAATAAAGCAGGACACTAATCTGGATGCTTATAAGAAATCCCACTATGCCCTCAGACAAACCATCAAACAGGCAGAGCTCCAATACAGGATTAAGATTGAATCCTACTACACCGGCTCTGATGCTCGTCGGAAGTGGCAGGATTCGAAAACTATTACGGACTACAAAGGGATATCGAGCCGCGAGCTGCCCAGCGACGCGAGCCTACCAGACAAATTAAATGCCTTTAATGCATGCTTCGAGGCAAGCAACACTGAAGAATGCATGAGAGCACCAGCTGTTCTGGATGCTCTCTGTAGCCGATGTGAGCAAGACCTTTAAACAGGTCAACATTCACAAAGCTGCGGGGCCAGACGGATTACCAGGACATGTACTCAAAGCATGCGCGGACCAACTGGCAAGTGTCTTCACAAACATTTTCAACCTCTCCCTGACTGAGTCTGTAATACCTACATGTTTCAAGCAGACCACCACAGTCTCTGTGCCCAAGAAAGTGAAAGTAACCTGACTAAATGACTTCTGCCCCAAAGCACTCACATCGGTAGCCATGAAGTATTTAAAAGGCTGGTCATGGCTCACATCAACCCCATCAACCCCGACTCTGGGACTAAACACCTCCCTCTGCAACTGGATCCTTGACTTCCTGACGGGCCGCCCCCAGGTGGTAAGAGTAGGCAACAACACATCTGCAACGCTGATCCCCCTCAGGGGTGCGTGCTTAGTCCCCTCCTGTACTCAATGTTCACCCACGACTGCGTGGCCAAGCACGACTCCAGCACCATCATTAAGTTTGGGAGGAGGTCAGAGACCTGGCAGTGTGGTGCCAGGAAAACAACATCTCCCTCAATGTGAGCAAGACAAAGGAGCTAATCATGGGCTATAGGAAAAGGAGGGCCAAACTTAAGATTGACGGGGGGTGGAGGTCGGGCTGCCTTCTGAGAATTCGTAGGCAAGCCAGTAAATCCCAACTGCCATCCGTTCTATTGGCCAATGTGCACTCATTGAATAATAAAATCGATAACCTACGAGCAAGAAGTACCAACGGAACATTAAAAACTGTAATAACTTATGTTTCGCTATTGTTATTTTACTGCTGCTCTTTAGTTATTTATTACTATAATTTATTACTCATATTTTTGTAGTTATTTTTTTTCTTTAACTGAATTATTGGTTAAGGGCTTGTAAGTAAACATTTCACTGAAAGGTCTACAGCTGTTGTATTCGGCGGCGCATGTGACAAATACAAATGTATTTGATTCGATATTCTGTGCGTACGGCCCAGTACATCACTGAGGCCAAGCTTCTCGACATTCCAAATCAAATCAAATTTTATTGGTCTCATACACATGGTTAGCAGATACGTGTCAATGACGTGTACGCCGAGGAACTTGAAGCTTTTCACCTTCTCCACTGTGGTCCCATCAATGTGGATAGGGGCCTGCTCCCTCTACTGTCCACGATCAGCTCCTTCGTTTTGTTGACGTTGAGTTTGTTTACATGGCACCACTCCGCCAGGGCCCTCACCTCCTCCCTGTAGGCTGTCTCGCCATCTCATTGGTAATCAGACCTACTATTAATTGAGTCATCTACAAACTTGATGATTAAGTTGGAGGCGTACAAGGCCACACAGTCATGGGTGAACAGGGAGTACAGGAGGGTGTTGAGCATGCACCCTTGTGGGGCCCCTGTGTTGAGGATCAACAAAGTGGAGGTGTTGTTTCCTACCTTCACCACCTGGGGACAGCCCTTCAGAAAGTCCAGGACCCAGTTGCACAGGGCGGGTTTCAGACCCAGGGCCCCGAGCTTAATGATGAGCTTGGAGGGTACTATGCTGTTGAAGGCTGAGCGATAGTCAATGAACAGCATTCTTACATAGGTATTCCTGTTGTCCAGATGGGATAGGCCACTGCGCAGTGCAATGGCGAATGCATCGTCTGTGGATCTATTAGGGCGGAAAGCAAGTTGAAGTGGATCTAGGGTGTCAGGTAAGGTAGAGGTGATATCATCCTTAACTAGCCTCTCAAAACACTTCATGATGACAGAAGTGAATGCTACGGGTCGATAGTCATTTAGTTCAGTTACCTTTGCTTTCTTGGGTAGGGATGCCGTCTGGGCCGGCAGCTTTGCGAGAGTTAACATGCCCTAAATGTCTTACTCACGTCTGCCACGGAGAACGAGAACCCACAGTCCTTGGGAGCGGGCTGCGTCGGTGGCACTGTGTTATCCTCAAAGCGTGCAAAGGAGGTGTTTAGCTTGTCCGGGAGGAAGACATCGGTGTTCACGACAAGGCTGATTTTCCCTTTGTAATCCGTGGTTGTCTGTAGTCCCTGCCACATACGTCTCGTGTCTGAGCCATTGAATTGCGACACCACTTTGTCTCTGTACTGATGTTTTGCCTGTTTGATTGCCTTACGGAGGGAATAACAACACTGCTTGCATTCATCCGCATTCCCAGTCACCTTGCCATGATTAAATGCGATTGTTGGAGCTTTCAGTTTTGCACAGATGCTGCCATCTATCCACGGTTTCTGGTTTGGGTAGGTTTTAATATTCACAGCTCGAATAACATCCTGTTGGAGATTCTGGCTATAGGAGTCGTGATTTGATTTGCCAAAGGGAGGGCGGGGGAGGGCCTTGTAGGCATCCCGGAAGGGGGAGTAAGAGTG
Organism: Brachymystax lenok tsinlingensis; assembly: GCA_030435695.1. NCBI lineage: Eukaryota > Metazoa > Chordata > Actinopteri > Salmoniformes > Salmonidae > Brachymystax > Brachymystax lenok. The sequence continues at coordinate 35,326,143 of CM059791.1, forward strand.
GTCGAGCGTTTTAGTAGCACGAGAACTACAGTCAATTTGTTCATAGAACTTCGGTAGAGTTTTCCTCAAATTTGCTTTGTTAAAATCCCCAGCTACGATAAATGCGGCCTCAGGATATGTGTTTTCCAGTTTGCACAAAGTCCCATATAGTTGTTTGAGGGCTATCATGGTATCGGCTTGAGGGGCAATATACATGACTATTACTGAACAGAATTCTCCTGGGAGGTAATACGGTAGGCATTTGATTATGAGGTATTCTAGGTTGGGTAAACAAAATGACTTGTACGTTATCAGAATCACACCATGAGTAGTTAATCATGAAACATACAGCACCATCTTTGTTTTTCCCGGAGAGTTCTTTATTCCTGGTCTGCGTGATGTACCGAGAACCCAACTGGCTGTATGGATGGGGACAGTATATCTGGAGAGAGCCTTTGTGGCAACAGTTTCAGGAAGGCCCTTTCCTGTTTCAGCATGACAATGCCCCCGTGCACAAAGAAAGGTCCATACAGAAATGGTTTGTCAAGATCAGTGTGGAAGAACTTGACTGGCTTGCACAGAGCCCTGACCTCAACACCATCGAAAACCTTTGGGATGAACTGGAACGCTGACAGCGAGCCAGGCCTAACCGCCTAACATCAGTGCCCGACCTCACTAATGCTCTTGTTGCTGAATGGTAGAAGTCCCCACAGCAATGTTCCAACATCTAGTGGAAAGCCTTCCCAGAAGAGTGGAGGCTGTTATAGCAGCAAAGGGGGCAAATCCAGATTAATGCCTATGATTTTGGACGAGCAGGTGTCCACATACTTTTGGTCATGTAGTGTATGTGGTAGTAGAGTAATGGCCTAAGTTGCACACACTTCTTGTATTGTGAAATCTGTTGTGAATTGTAATATAATGTTTTTTTATTGTATATAACTGCCTTAATTTTGCTGGACCCCAGTAAGAGAAGCATAAATAAAACAAATACGAACACACACACACACACCAGCTATGTGTCCAGTAACAGTACATACCGAGAGAAGCAGTCATGATGGAGAGACGTTCAGAGGACTATCCCACTGTGTCTATTTGGAGAAAACTGGAGCTGCACACTGCCACTTCCACCGCGCTGTCTGCTAAACAGATCTCCTCTCTCTTGCTCTCTCTCCTCTCTCTCCCCTCTCTCCTCTGCCGCTTTCTCTCTATAAAACTCTGAACTTTTCTCTTTTTCTTTTTACTGAATCCTCTATATCTCTTTTCCTTTCTGTCTATCCTTCTAGCTCAGCTGGTCTTTTCCCTGTGGCTGAAGAATGTTTGTCTGCCTCCCGGCACAAATAAGGGAGTAATTAAAATGAGAGAACTGTCTGTTCTCTCCCTCTCCTCCCACTTTCACTCTCTCACTGCCCCTCTGTCCCCTTTCACTCACGCTCTCCTCTATATTTCATCTCTCTCTCTCTCTATTTACTCTGTTGTAAGGCAGCAGTGTGTGCTCTGGTTAAACTTATGTGGTCGTGAGTGAAGTCATTTAGGAACTGGAACAGAACACAGAGACTAACCATGTCCCATTCCTATGCTACACTGCACTCCACTGACTTGTGACATTGCTTGAGTACACATTTTATAGAGTGAGGGATAGAGGGAGCAAGAGAGTGAGGGAGGAGAGAGAGAGTATTCCCTCTGTCTAGATAGGATAGGCCCCCTCTCCTCCCCTCCCCTTCCTCTCACTGACTACTCTGCATTGTCTCCTACAGAGCCTCTGCAATCTGTTTTCTCCAATCAAAAGGCATTCTTGAAGGTCAGGGGTCGCATATTTCCTTTTATGGCCATGAAGAGGGGGTCCAGCAAAGGGTTCTATGAATAATGAATAAAAATGAAGAATAAAATAACATGGCAGTATATAGGGAGTAGAAAATAACATGGCTATAAACAGGGAGTACTAGTATCGAGTCGATGTGCAGGAGTACGAGGTCATTGAGGTAGCTATGTACTATACATATAGGTAGGGTTAATATACACACCACATACAGCGGAGGGAGGTGTTCAGTCCCAGGGACCTTAGCTTAGTGGTGAGCTTCGAGGGTACTATGGTGTTGAAGGCTTTTGTCCAAGTGGGAAAGGGCAATGGGGAGTGCAATAGAGATTGCGTCATCTGTGGATCTGACAAGGTGGTATGCGAATTGGAGTGGGTTTAAGGTGTCTGGCATGATGGTGTTGATGTGAACCATGACCAGTGTTTCAAAGCATTTCATGGACAGATATTTGAGTGCTATGGGTAGATTTTGACAGGTTGCCTTGGCGTTCTTGGGTACAGGAACTATGGTGGTCTGCATGAAACACGTAGCTATTACAGACTGGGTCAGAGAGAGGTTGAAAATGTCAGTGAAGACACATGCATGAAGACATGCCTTGTGAATGTTAATCTGTTTAAAGTTCTTACTCACCGGAACAGCTGTTGCTCTCACATATGGTTCAGTTTTGCTTGCCTCAAAATTAGCATAAAAGGCTTTTAGCTTGTCTCAACTACATCAGGGTAATGACTGATGTAGTTCAGGACTATCTAACTATTGAAAGGACTAAAAGGGGGACTACTCACTCACTCACACACACACACACTAGCCTTGTGTATCTTATTGAGGACAAGGGTGATTCTGATTATATGACTGATACAGACAGATAAAAAATATATGGATGATTCGGATGACATGAATGACACAATAATCGGGGTAAAAATACTGTGGTGGATATAGACGTCAGTATGAAGAGGTTAGCTTTAACTTCTTAGGGAGCAGCTCCCGAGGTGACGGTTTTGGAGAGTCTGGCGTGCCCAAAGTAAAATGCCTCCCACTCAGGCCCAGAAAATAGGATATGCACATAATTAGTACTATTGGATAGGAAACACTCTGAAGTTTCTAAGAGTATAACAGAACGGATATAGCAGGCGAAAACCCGAGTAATTTCTGTCCTGGAAAAAGTGTATTTGACCCATTGCCTCATTTTGAACCCCTCCCTATTGAAAATGACCATATAAGGGAGTAAGATTTCAGTACCAATTGCTTCCACTGGATGTCAACAGTCTCTAGACAGAGTTTTGATTATGTTTAGTTGCTCTGGATGGTAATAGAAGAAGAATTGGGAAGTGGTCACCAGATGTAAACAGAAGAGGATGCGCGTTTCAAGGGTGTTGCGCGCGCTGTGGTTTTTTCCTTTCCTATCGCCCAGTTTATAATCCGGTTGAAATATTATACTAAATATACATAAAACTGTTCTTAAGGATACATTATCAATGATGTTTGATTGTTCTTGGACAAGTGTATAGGTATAGGTTGAACGAGTTCTCTTCACGGTTCAATGGGCGAGTGGACGCTGTATTTTCTGATCATAACGCACAAACCAAACAGAGATTTATGGATATAATAAATGACTTTTTCTAACAAAAGAACCATGTATTGTCTTTGTTGGACACTTGGGAAGCCCTCAGCAGAAGTTCTTCAAAAGGTAAGGGATTTGTTTTCGCTGTGAAATGTGTTTTGTGTGAACCGCGATGGTTTATGAATTTATGCTAATGGTAAAATATTGGAGGTGCTACCCTCAAACAATCAAATGTTGTGCTTTTGCCGTAAAGCCTTTTTGAAATCTGACAACGCTGTGATATTGCCAAGAAGCAGAGCTTTTGATGACTATGCAACACTTGTATATTGATGAATGTTTAATAATTCAACTTTTGGATTTTGAATTTGGCGCCTTGCATTTCACCGGGTAGTGTCGGGAGCGCCCCACCACTCCCTAAGTAGTTTTAACAAGCCAACTGTTTACTTTGACCAAATCCTTTCTTAAAAAAATGTAAAGCTCATGTACACACACACGCGCGTACACACAAATGCACACGACACACACAGATTGCCTGCTGCCTTGTGGTCTCAACAGGAAGTCTGTTTTTCACGTACAGGTGGCACAAATTGGGATATGGGGGCATGGTATATGCAAATTAAATACTGTAGTATTTACTATAGTTTAAAAAAGTAGTGTTTTTGCTGACATTTTTGTAGTATTTACTACAGTGTTTTTTGTCGATAATACTGTTGTACTTACTAAAGTATTCCACAGTATACTACAACATTTTATACTAAGTACTACACATGATCGAGGGATACTGCAGTGTGTAGTATAGTATTCTACAGTATACTACAGTTTACTACATAATTCTATTGTAAGTATTGTAGTATTCTATGGTAAACTGTAGAATTTTTGTATGTGGGCATTCTGCCAACAGAAGTCACTTCATCTCTGTACAGTGGGCTAATTATAGCATGATTTACAGTATCAGCTGGACTGGCTTCTGTCAATGGGATAGAATGAGAATGATCTCTTTATTTCCCCGTTACCTCCGGTTTGTTACAGACTAAAATATCCTAAACAGGACAATGAACACCAATGCATCTCACAAAACTCCTATCTACAGTCACAGTTTAATCACTTAGCAGAAACACTTAACCAGAACGACTTACAGGAACAATTAGGGTTAAGTGCCCAGCTCAAGGGCACATCAGCAGATTGTTCACCTAGTCGGCTCGAGGAGTCAAACCAGCAACCTTTCGGTTACTGACCCAATGCTCTTAACCGCTAGGCTACTTGCCATCCCACGGGTTAGTGGCCCTAGACAAATCCCTCATGCCCATCATTCGGTATTACAAAATGCAACTATGTGCACATCAGCAGTGGAAAGGCCAGGTGCAGAGAGCACAGTGGGGGCATAATAGTGAAAGTATAATGGGTTATGCATACCACTTAAGGATTCCACCCTGCCTCTGAACCCTGTCCAGCATTAATCACAGCTCAAAGATTTGGGTTTACACTGGGTGTTCTTTCCAACCAAGCAGGAACATCTTTCTCTCTCTCTCTCTATCGCTGACACACACATACACACACACACAAAAAGCATACACATACACACACACAAACACACACAGTATAACTGTACCTTGTGATGTTCTGCTCATCTCCCACTGTCCCTTGCTATGCCTCAGGTAAGAGGCGGCTGGAAAACTTTTCACTGGGGAAGAGAGAAGACATCTGATCAGATATGATAGAATAACACACACATCTTTTTTTATTCACTGTCTCTTACCATAGGGCGTTGGAGGAGAAACAGGAAATGCTGGTGTGGGTGGGACTATGTCACAGCTGTACGTCACTGGAGTCTGTCCTTCACAGTCCACACTGTCCATCCTGTAGAGACGGCCACGCTGTAAACACACACACATGCCGGGCAGACTTGTGATCTGTGTGTGTGGCTGTTCTTGCCATTCATGCTGCCCTGCCATGAGAATAGGTGTGAGATGTGCATCCCAAATGGCACCTTATTCCCATTATAGTGCACTACTTTTCCCAGGGCCTGCATAGGGCTCTGGTTAAAATAGTGCACTTTATATGGAATAGGGTGCCATTTGGGACACAGCCCAGGAATCTCAGCAATTCAGACAAGCCAGCCTGACCACCACAGCTTCACACCAACACAAACATGAACTACTGTAGTTTAAATGGAATTCAACATAGATTAACCATGGACATAGCCAGGTGTTTTTACTAACCGCATGATCATGACCAAGGAAAAAAACTCCTAGCATAACCATGACTATTGAGTATTATGGTGTATAACAGGTGTGTAACCAGTAGGGGGTGGTGTGTTTAACTGGGAGGTCGGTAGGTTGAGGTGTTGTGTGTGTGTACCTGGGAGGGAAGGAGGTTGGGCCTGAAATTCAGAGAGTTATGGAACGTCTGAGCTCCGCTCCAACCCGGACTATGGAACCCTGAGCCTGAAGACAGAAAGACAAGACAGAAAAAATAGAGACAGAGAGAGAAAGAGAGAGAATAGATCAGGTGTGTTTTTGCTTGCAGCCTTTTTATGAACATGTGCTGCATTCACTCCAGGCTGCAGACAATTGTAGCACTGGCTTTCTTGATAATTTTGTCAAGCTTGTTTAAGTCCTCCTTGGATAAATTCCCTTGAACTCTTTAGGGCTAGGGTTCCATTTTCCGAATTTTCGCCTGTCTGACGTGCCCAAAGTAAAATGCCTGCCACTCAGGCCCAGAAACTAGGATATGCACATAATTAGTACTACTGGATAGGAAACACTCTGAAGTTTCTAAAACCGTTAAAATAATGTCTGTGAGTATAACAGAACTGATATAGCAGGCAAAAACCCGAGAAACTTCTGTCCGGAAATCATTTTTCTTTTGACCTGGGAAATAGGACACAGGTTGCAGTACCCATGGCTTCCACTAGATGTCGACAGTCTCTGGACAGTGTAATGGAGCGTTTATAATGGGAGAGAGACAAAAGGTTGTCGATTTTGTATGACATACCAGGATATCCTTTCTGTCTAGTGCATGAGATACCCGGGAGCGCGCAGCACGGTGTTTACCTTCTGTATCGTGTAGGTTATTATCCGAGTGAAATATAATAGCCAATATAGATAAATTAATGCCTAAGGATAAATTATAAATGATGTTTGTTTTTTTGGGGAAAAGTTGACAGGTATAATTTGAATGCGTTCTCTTCACTGTACAACAGGCGAGTAGACTGGAAATGCTTGGTGGATTTTCTGAACATAACGTGCCAACCAAACGGAGATTTATGGATATAATAAATGCCTTTTTTTAAACCATGGATTCTCTTGTTTGGACACTTGGGAAGCCCTCAGCAGAAGTTCTTCGTAAAATATTGAAGGTGCCATCCTTAAACAATCAAATGTTGTGCTTTCTCCGTAAAGCCTTTTTGAAATCTGATAACGCTGTGATATTGCCAAGAAGCAGAGCTTTTGATGACTATGCAACACTTGTATATTGATGAATGTTAAATATTACAAATTTTTATTTTGAATTTGCCGCGCTTTGTTTGCTCCGAAAACGATCCCTAAGAGGTTTTAAAGCACACAATGGCATAGCTCACTACACTTGCCACGACACCGCTGTAGAATATGCAAAGCATTTTGCCACATACAGTATCAGTAAAAAAGTTTGGACACACCTAAGATTCCAGGGTTTTTCTTAATTTGTACAATTTTCTACATTGTAGAATAATAGTGAAGACATCAGAACTACGAAATAACACATATGGAATCACGTAGTAACCAAAAAAGTGTTGAGAAAATAATAAAAATAAAGAAAAACCCTTGAATGAGTAGGTGCGTCCAAACTTGACTGGTATTGTATATATTTTTATTGATTTATTTCCTTCCTACCATCCCTCTCTGACTGGAGTGAATTAATGGACAACACTACTTAGGCTTCTACGTCAGGCTTATACATACTATATACATTTAATTTACAGTATATTTTACATTAGTTATCTAGTTTCTTTGTTAGTTTTAGTCCCCCATATATTTTTCAATTGTGTTGTGATATTTCACAAAAGTTAAAAAAATGTATATTCTGCAAATGTTTCTGCAGATTGTAAACTAAAGATTTTTAAGAGTATTATTATATTATTGATCGATTGACTATGACTTTCCAAATCACCCAGCAGGGCTATTTGCAGAGTTAGCTCCAAGTAAATGTTAAAATTCTTCAACCATTCCTGAACCTGCGACCAAAAACAAACTACAAATGGGCAGTACCAAAACAAGTGATCTAATGATTCCGTCCCTTCAAAGAAAAAATCTTCAGAGCTGGGATGGTTGTATCCCCCATATATATAACATTATATTTGTTTAAATAATTTTGTATAATAATTTAAATAGTAAAACTCTAACCTTTGAATCCAGCGTCATTTTGTGTATCAGTTCATTAACCATATGCCATAGAATCGGTACGATGAAAATCTCTTCCCAACTATTTTGCAACCTGCATGTCACAGCTGTCATATAAATTAAAAAAAACAAGTTGTTAGGTGTAGGCAGGGCCATAAGCAAGTAGGTAAACTAGTATATTACTAAAGAGTTAATCAGGGTCATTTTTCCACAAGTAGACAGGTATTTTCCTTTCCATGGTATCAATATGTTATCTTTTTTTTATTTATAACTGGCTATACTAATTTCACCATTTGCCATAATGAGATTCAAGTTTCAATTCTATTTATCATAATATATGTTTGTAAATGTACCATTAAAAAGTACCATGATGATTGAGTGTCCATATAGCTGTAACGTGATATTTTCACTGCGACTGAGTTTGTCCAATTGTTCTTCACTACCCGCTAAAACCTCCCCCCATCCCAAGTTGGGTTGTCGTCCCATTGACTGGCAGACCACCCCTGCCCACCTGGACACCAGGGCCCCCCAGAGACTATGACCCATCCTTTGAAAAGAACACACTATGCCACCTAGAGAAAAGAAGCAGATCAACAGCCAAAAGCATTTCCAATGCCCACACCTCGATTATACTGTATGTAGTTATAAAAGTTATATATAAATTATGTAAAAAATTATTGCATATCTTAATTTGTTTCTACAATTAACGAATAGTATGCGTAATAATGTAGGCCCTTCCTACGAAGGATTGTTACCAATAAACTAGGACTGACATGACATAAATTACATTTTCGGCAAGCAATTATTATTTTGTCAAACAATTATTGTGATTCATCCTACCCTGTCCCTAACATCATTACCCCATAACAACATATGTGGGATACATACGCACACTCTTCCCACCCCTACCCCACAAACAACCACAAGTTCAGATGTTCAACAGTTGTTCCAACCCCGAGCTCAAGAGGAGACTTGATGTGTGAATGCGTATACAGTTGTAGCTGTTTGAGAAGGCATGCCAAATTGAGCAAGAATTGGGAGATTTGATTAATCAATGTCTAGTCCTAGCTTATGGAACTCGGACACACCCCTTTCCCCCGACAAACATTCACGCTGGTCCCCCGTTGTGACCATTCTTCCAAGCACCCCAGTGCAGTCAGACCATTCTATGATTTTGTGAAGCCAGGGCTGCAATAATTTGCCCCCTCTCTAGTTGTCCGAGTGTGACCTCGTCCCCAAGGGTTACTGCAGCTACTGTAGTGTTGCCAGCACTGCCACTACCTGGGTGGGGGTACTCCACCAGAATCCACACCGGGTAGGTACGAGGTCATCAAGGTCCTCATTAGTAGCTTTGAGCGATATTATGCTCACCCATCTGGGGGCTTTGGCTTTATAGGACCAACCCTGCCAGGCAGGCTCAGACACTTGAGTGGGCGGTGCTGCTTTAGTGGGTCTCTTACAAAATGTAAAACTCTCTCTCTCTGTCACAACTCCTGCCCGCAGACACAAATTGTCTCTGGCTTTTGCAACCATTTTCCTTTTTCACTCATTTAACTCATCACACCAGCACCAACAGAACTTCCAGTCCCGGCCCCAACCCCAGCACCATACATGGACACAGCACCAACCAACCACAACTGTCACCTTCATCCAGCAACTGCCAGCTCAGACTCCAGCCCTTCCCCTCTCCCAACACAAAGAAACATTGTGGACTGACTGACTGATGTGCTGATTGACTGACGGACTGATTCTCCCGATTATTTTGTGTTCGATTGATTGCTTTTGTTTTTGCTTTTGTTGATTGGATGACCATTTGGTTTGCCTAAATTTAAATTGATTGTTTATTGATTGAATGATTTATTATTTAGAATTTTAAATGAATGATGACTGAATTTTTACTTATTTGACATTTTACCTGTAAAGAGTTTTGGAAAAAACAAATGACAAACTATTTATGACAATACATTACATGTCTCATATTATTTTGATGCCTAGCTTTTTTTGATGCCTAGCAGTCCACAATACAGTGGCCAGAAACTCAAGGTTAACAGGCGTCATAAGGCCTGCAATGTAGGGTTGCAAAATTCTGGCGCCTTAGGAACTAAGGCAGGACTCATATACACACATGCACGCACGCACGCACAAACACACACACAGTAAGCACGCACGCACGCACACATACACACACACACACACTAAGTTCACATCTAGTTAATTTTCATTACACCAGTTTGTTTGTCACATTATCCCCTTGTCCTGAAACATACAGTACAGTTCCAACTGCAATGAATGCAGCTATGTTTGCAAACATAGCTACATATAATCCTAGCTGTGAAGACATTTCTTCCAGTCACTTCAAACGATTTGTTTAAGTCAGTTACTGTACTGTACCTATGAGGACCGGATTTTACAGTGCTTATATAAAAGTTCCAATTACCGGTTTAAGTCAAACTTTTACACCCACTCAGCAAATGTAGCGGACAAAGGCAAATAAAGCGTGTCTGTGTTGGAAGCAGTGAACTCCGCTAGGAGAACATACCCAAACCAAACAAAACCAAACTATGATTAACTCAACTACCTGCGGTTCAGCTCTCTGTCTAAACAGCTGAATGCTGGCACAGCTTTATTTTCTTTAGCCTGGCCTCTGGCATCATGTCACTGAGTCCTCATGCCAGACAGACAGACAGTGGACTGTTGTGCGGTATGATTCTGAGGAATTCCAATGTAAATATGTACTGTAACTGAAGAGCTGTACTGTCAGGGTTGGGGAGTAACGGATTACATGTAATCTGTTACATAAAAATGTTACTATAATCTGTTACGTTACCAGCAAAAATATAGTAATTTGATTACAGATACTATAGAAAAACAAGATGAACACTTCTAGGATTACTTTTAAATTAAAAAAAGGATGTTTGAGAAAAGACGTGGGCACAATTCTGTTTTCTCAATGACATTCAAATCAGCATTGAAAATAGTTGCAAGTTTACGTTTGTTCCGCCTGAGCGAGTCTGAATACAAGTCAGAGACCACTACGATGACACAACAAATACGTTGGCTGGTTCTTGGGAAACAAGCAGGAATAGGTTTTTGTAGGCCACAGTCCAAGCTATGTCTTCCAATGGTGTGACTGTTATCGGCATCCAAAGATTATACATCCAACTTGAATAAACACTTGGAGGTAAGGACAACAGCAGTGGTGTAGCCTAAGGGCGATACGGATATCACTTAATATTAATATCTATATAGCGCATTTATGTGAAAATATTGATGGGAAGGGCCCATAAGAAAGCATTTTGTTTAAAAAAGGTATAATCTTTGTAAATTATATCATAAATAGGACTGGTGGAGTTATGTCACACATGCAACAAAAATATATGGAAATGACTGCTCTACCCAAAATTAGAACCAACTAATTGCAGCATTAACGTAAAAATGGAAGAGGCAAGTGGAAGGGGGAAAAAGTAAGGAACTTGTCTGTCGGCCCTGCATTAAAGACCAAAATTCATTAAAGAAAATTGTGATGAATAAAAAAACATACCAGTTTCTATTAAGGACCAAAATATGTGCCATAAACAACACCAGTCAAAAGTTTGGACACACCTACTCATTCCAGGGTTTATCATAATTTGTAAAATTTTCTACATTGAAGAATAATAGTGAAGACATCAAAACTATGAAATCACACATACAGAATCATGTAGTAACCAAAAAAGTGTTAAACAAATCAAAATGTATTTTATATTTGAGATTCTAATTAGCCACCCTTTGCCTCGATGACAGCTTTGCACACTCTTGGCATTCCCTCAACCAGCATCATGAGGTAGTCACCTAGAATGCATTTCAATTAACAGGTATGCCTTGTTAAAAGTTAATTTGTGGAATCTCTTTCCTTCTTAGTCAGTTTGAGCCAATTAGTTGTATTGTGACAAGGTAGGCGTGGTATACAGAAGATAGCCACCCTTTGACTTGATGACAGCTTTGCACACTCTTGGCATTCTCTCAACCAGATTCATGAAGAATGATTTTACAACAGTCTTGAAGGAGTTCCCACATATGCTGAGCACTCGTTGGCTGCTTTTCCTTCATTCTACGGTCTAACTCATCCCAAACCATCTCAATTGGGTTGAGGTCTGGAGATTTATAGAGGCCAGGTTGTCTAATACAGCACTCCATCCCCCTCCTTGGTCAAAAAGCTTTTACCCAGCCTGGAGGTGTGTTGGGTCATTGTCCTGTTGAAAAACAAATGATAGTCCCACTAAGTGAAAAACAGATGGGATGGAGTGTCGTTGCAGAATGCTGTGGTAGCCACCAATGAACTATCATGGTCCAAACACACCAAGACAGTTGTGAAGAGTGCACAACAAAACCTTTTCCCCCTCAGGAGACTGAAAGGTTTTGGCATGGATCCTGAGATCCTCAAAAAGTTCTACAGCTGCACCATCAAGAGCCTCCTGCCCAGTTGAATCACCGCCTGGTATGGCAACTGCTTGGCATCTGACCGTAAGGCGCTACAGAGGGTAGTGCGTACAGCCCAGTACATTGCTGGGGCCAAGCTTCCTGACATCCAGGACTATACTAGAAGGGGTCAGAGGAAGGCCCAAAATTAGGTCAAGGACTCCATCCAGTCACCCAAGGCATAGACTGTTCTCTCTGCTACCGCATGGCAAGCTGTTCCAGAGTGACCAGTTTAGGACCAGAAGGCTCCTTAATAGCTTCTGCCCCCAAGCCATAAGACTGCTGAACAATTAATCCACCCGGACTATTTACATTGACCCCCCCCTCCCCCTTTGTTTTTACACTGCTGTTACTCGCTGTTTATTATCCATGCATAGTCACTTTACAAATTACCTCAACTAACCTGTACCCCCGCACACTGACTCGGTACCGATTATGTAATTTTCTTGTGTTACTTTTTGATTTGATTTATTTAGTAAATATTTTCTTATCTGTTAAGGGCTTTTAAGTAAACATTTCACGGTAAGGTGTACACATGTTGTATTCGGCGCATGTGACAAATCAAATTAGATTTGATTAGAATTTGATTGACATAGTCTGCTCTGATCAATTGATGTTCAGAAATGTCTGTTGAACTCTGAAGCATTTATTTGGGATGCAATTTCTGAGGCTGGCACCTCTAATGAACTTATCCTCTGCAGGAGAGGTAGTTCTGGGTCTTCTTTCCTGTGGTGGCCCTCATGAGAGCTGATTTTTGCGACTGCACTTGAAGAAACTTTAAAAGTTCTTGAAATTCTCTTTGCTTATTTGAGCTATTCTTTCCATAATATGGACTTAGGGCTATAAGGTTATCTTCTGTAAACCACCCCTACCTACCTTGTCACAACACAACTGATTGGCTCAAATGGATTAAGGAGGAAAGAAATTCCACAAATTAATTTTTAACAAGGCACAACTGTTAATTGAAATGATTTACAGGTGACTACCTCATGAAGCTGGTTGAGAGAATACAACGTGCAAAGCTGTCATCAAGGCAGTGTGGCTACTTTGAAGAATCACAAATATAAAACATATTTTGATTTGTTTCACACTTTTGTGGTTAATTCATGATTCCATACAGTGAGGGAAAAAAGTATTTGATCCCCTGCTGATTTTGTACGTTTGCCCACTGACAAAGAAATGATCAGTCTATAGTTTTAATGGTAGGTTTATTTGAACAGTGAGAGATAGAATAACAACAAAAAAATCCAGAAAAATGCATGTGAAAAACGTTTTAAATTGATTTGCATTTTAATGAGGGAAATAAGTATTTGACCCCTCTGCAAAACATGACTTAGTACTTGGTGGCAAAACCCTTGTTGGCAATCACAGAGGTCAGACGTTTCTTGTAGTTGGCCACCAGGTTTGCACACATCTCAGGAGGGATTTTGTCCCACTCCTCTTCGCAGATCTTCTCCAAGTCATTAAGGTTTCGAGGCTGACGTTTGGCAACTCGAACCTTCAGCTCCCTCCACAGATTTTCTATGGGATTAAGGTCTGGAGACTGGCTATACAGGTTACCTGTATAAAAGACACCTGGGAGCCAGAAGTCTTTCTGATTGAGAAGGGGTCAAATACTTATTTCCCTCATTAAAATGCAAATCAATTTATAACTTTTTTCACATGCGTTTTTCTGGATTTTTTTGTTGTTATTCTGTCTCTCACTGTTCAAATAAACCTACCATTAAAATTATAGACTGATAATTTCTTTGTCAGTGGGCAAACGTACAAAATCAGCAGGGGATCAAATACTTTTTTCTTCCCTCACTGTATGTGTTATTTCATAGTTTTGATGTCTTCACTATTATTCTACAATGTAGAAAATAGTACCAAATTAAGAAACACCTTGGAATGAGTGTCCAATCTTTTGACTGGTACTGTGTATAAATGCCCAAACTGTGCATGAACTGTATCCAACTGGGCCATCTGGCCGCAGCCTGCACAGCCATTATCTGTAAGAGCCCCCCACCACCACCCAAGTTATCCCAGAAACCATGACCCTGACATTACCATCAGAACAGAAATACACACTCCAGATGGCTGTTCACGGTTGCCTCCCGACTAGGGAATCCATCCATAGACGGCACAGGATACAACCACAACTGTCGCCTCCACCCAGCAATTGCCAGCCAGGACCCCACCCCTCCCCCAACACACAGACACTTTGTGGATTGACTGACAGATTGACTGACTGATAGACTAATTCTTTTTATTACTTTTATTTTATATATTTTTTTGATTGGATGACCATTTGGTTATTGTTTGAATTGTTTATTCTTTTGAGTTTTTAATTGACGATGGATTGAGTGATTCTCATTTTAACTGATTGAACGTTTTACCTGTAAGAATTTTGAAAAAATCCCCTTTTAATATACATTTTTAAGATTCATATTTAAATATTATAACTGTAATAGAGGGACAGAGCCCTTCCTTGTGATTTTATTGTGATTCTACTGTATCTCAAATTAGACAAACAGATGTTCAATTTGAAGTCATTGCTTGCTCATCAGTATGTTGTTATTTGAATGAGAAGGATGGTACCCCGCTCTGGTTAACATGGTCTCACCTGATTGGCTGGCGTTGGCGTCGGTTGTCGTTTGGCTTATCCCATTGGTGTGGAAGGAGGCGGAGCGGGACAGGGGGATGGGGTGGTGTCGGGTGCTGACAGGTATGAAGGTGGGGTCCAGGTCTAGGATCAACTGGTTGAGCTGCTCGATGGACTCATCCATGTCTGTTGCTAACGAGGCAAGCTCCTCCTGGCCACAGGGTTCCCCTGAGGGGGAGGGTGTGTGTGTGGTGTGTGTGGCATGTGTAGTGTGTTGGACATGTGTGGTATGTGTGGCATATGTGGTGTGTGTGGAATGTTTGTCACTGTCCATTTGCACATGCAACCTCTCAATCCCCACCCTTCCCTCTACTCGTCTCTGCACCGCCTCTCTTCTGCTGGTCCCCGTTTTGGGCATGCCTGGAACTGACAGGGTGTCTGGACCAATCAGAGGAGGTGTATCCACAGGGCTGTCCCGCCCCCTGTCTATTTGCTCCTCCCCCTCTGAGGGCGGGTAAGTATGTGGGTGGGTGTCGACCATCTGCTGCTGCTGCACCCATGATTGGGTGGAGGGGGTGGAGTATCCACTTCCACTCTGGACCAATTGCTGGGCTTCAGGCAGGCTCTCAGAGGACAATGAGCCAATGGTAGCCGAGCTATGCCTGTCCAAGGCGGGGCTAGCCTCAGGGATAACCTTGTCATCATCCAGGATGTCTGTGTCCCTCTCGCTGGGCAAGGCCTCCCCGTTGACAGGTTTCCCTAAGCCTTCCACGTCCAACTTCCCCTTTCCTTTACTGGAGTCTGGGAGCTTTGCCATGTCTTCCAGAGGAGGCTGAGCCTTCTCCAGGCCAACCCCAGATAGAAGCCTCCTTTGCTGGGTACGTTCGTCCTCACTGGGCCCTCTCCCGGGGCTCACTGCAGTAATAACCCCTGTCCACTAGGAGGCAATAGAGAGGCCTGAATTGCTGCTGGCTGACAGGGTGAGGTCACTGGGGATAGGACCGCTGGTTGCCGGGGGAAACATATCACCTCCTTTGTCACTACTCCTCTTCCTCACTCTAGCGTAGAGGCTGCCATTGGCAGGGCCAGGGCTATGAGGCAGAGCTGAGGAAGAGGCGGAGTACTTAGACACACAGACACAAAAAGTATGACATGCTTATTAACAACCTAACCCCACCTTTTTTTACGATGCTGTTACTCGCTGTTTATTATCTATGCATAGCCACTTTACCCCTACCTACATGTACATATTACCTGAATGACCTGAATTAACCTGTACCCCTGCCTACTGACTCAGTACTTGTACCCTCTGTGTATAGTCTCGTTATTGCTATTACATTTCAAATTTTGTTGAACCCCCTTTGCCCTCAGAACAACCTCAATTCGTCAAGGCATGGACTCTGCAAGGTGTGGAAAAAGTTCCACAGGGATGCTGACCTATGACTCCAAATGCTTCCCACAGTTGTGTCAAGTTGTCTGGATGTCCTTTGGGTGGTGGACCATACTTGATGCACACGGGAAACTGTTGCGCTTGAAAAACCCAGCAGTGGTGCAGTTCTTGAAACAAACCGGTGTGCCTGGCACCTACTACCATACCCCGTTCAAAGGCACTTACGTCTTTGTCTTGCCCCTTCACCCTCTGAATGGCACTCATAAACAATCCATGTCTCAATTGTCTCAAGGCTTAAAACATTCTTCTTTAACCTGTCTCCTCCCCTTCATCTACACTGATTGAAGTGGATTTAGCAAGTGACATCAATAAGGGATCATAGCTTTCCCCTGGATTCACCTAGTCAGTCTATATCATGGAAAGAGCAGGTGTCCTTAATGTTTTGTGCTCTCAGTGTAGTTTCAGCAGAGAGGAAGAGGCTAAGCGATGGGGTTCACTCGCCAAAATCTGTCCATTATAAGCCCAATGTTTTTCTATGGGAATAATATGCAGACCTAAGCTTGTCGCCTGCCTTCCCACCTTTGGGACAAAGACTCCCGTTGTTAGGGTGGAGACATGAGCATCTCATCATTATATCAGATCTCTGGGTTCAGCCTCTAGCAAATAGGAAATGAAAAGTGCACAGTGCACTGTTAGGATGCCCTAAAGTAAATGTATATATTGGCAAAGCTATAAAATTTCTCCTGTCTAAATAAAATAATTTAAAATGCTTCACCAGGGAGCATGACTTAGCCACAGAGGATCATTAGCTTCATTTTCTTTCTTTTTTTTATAGCTGTAGATTGTTTCAAATTTTACAATGGGTGGGTCTATTCCACAAGTTAACGCCAAATCTATGACGTTCAAATGTCTATTTACTCTGTTCCATCTGACTCCTCAATCCATTGTCTCATCAGCTCAGCCAGGTAATTTATATACTAGATCTACACTGTAAAAAGCATTTAGACATTATCTCCCATTTCTTTTAGACTAGCATCTGGTTTTCAACAGCGGAGATTTGTAATAACCTTGCTGTCTCTCCGAGTTTGCAACATTGTTTCAATAGTGAAATTCGATCTCCAGCTGTCCTATGGTAAAAAAAATGTGTTGAGAGTCGGGATTAGAGAGTCAGGCTGGCAGCTTTTCTCAGCCAGTCGAAATCATGAATAAGTATCAGTTTTATGGATATATACAAAAAAATTCAATAGAAAAACACGAAATGCAACTAGTTTGCTGTCATTTCAGCTTCAGTTTGAAGTGATTGTGCTAGCTGTGTACTTCTGAACAGTGGCCTGGTGAGAGAGCAAATGTTATATGCCAGGCGAAATCGCACATCATCAGCTCATTGTTATGGATGTATCCCCCCAAAAATCACTAGAAAACAGCTTAAACAAATGCAAACGCGGCAACTTTGCTGTTATTCTGGCTGCAGAGTTTGAAGTGACTGTGTTAGCCAAAGGTGGCAAGCTAGCTTCTTGGGGATAGGCCCCTTTTTTCTCAATTTCCTGTCTGAATGACATGCCCAAAGTAAACTGCCTTTAGCTCAGGCCCTGAAGCCAGGATATGCAAATAATTGGTACCATTGGAAAGAGAAAGGTCATATTGAAAATTATCTCCCTGGATGCAATTCCTATGGCTTCCACAAGGTGTCAGCAGTCTATGTTCAAGGTTTCAGGCAAAAACGAATAAGAAATAACAGTTTTAGTAGGACACAGTCTTGGAAATTCGTCTTAGCGTGCAGATGACAAATCAGAGGAAGATTTTCAAAAAGTAAGTGAATATTTAATCGTTATATGTGAATGCATGAAACCTGTGCCGGTGGACAAAAATATTTTGATGTGGAGCGCCGTCCTCAAACAATCTCATGGCATGTTTTCGCTGCAATAGCTACTGTAAATCGGACAGTGCAGTTAGATTAACAAGTATTTAAGCTTTCAGTCGATATAAGACACTTATATGTACCTAAATGTTTAAAATCAATAATATTTATGCTTATTTATTTGAATTGCGCACCCTCCAGTTTCACCGGAAGTAGTCTCGTTAGCGGGACACTGATCCTTAAGACTAGCAAGCAAGGGATAAAAACATTCACAGCCATCATGGTAATGGAACATTTAGAATGAACGACTGTTCTATTTGAATATCCATAGATTTAGAACAAAAAGTCTTAACGACTGGGTCACGTCTCCGGCAACCTAACCGATAGGACGAACGACCAGCCGGCTTGGGTAGCAACCCTAGATTTGTGTCAGAACTATATATTTTGGAAGGATTAAACAGTATGAATTAATTCATAAAAATAATGTTTTTAATTCAAATATGTCAATAATTATTTGAATTTGTTGGTAACCCGTTGTATAAAAGTGATAATTCCCTCGAAGCCAATGTTCTGAGGATATATTGGCACAGTTTGCCGGCCCTCGACTTTGTCTCGGCCCTAACATCACCCGTGCAAATATATGCTCCAAACACCAGCTTTTCGGGCATTATCACTTAATCACAAGTGTGTGGCCTATGCCTAGTAACTGCTCATAGCGTGGAACTGGGAAAAATTGCTTTTATTTACCTTGGTTCCACAGTAACTTTATGCAGTTACTGCTAACATGACCCCCATTTTCTCCAAAACACAATACAATTGAGGCAGGATACTTGTACACATGATTAAGCATGTATTTAATGTAGCAAAAATGGCATTAACTAATTTTTGACCAAATGAGCAGTTACTGCCTTTTTACTTGGTAGGGTAGAATGGGTCTAGCTGATTGAGTTGCGGATGTCAGTGAAAAGCGTAAAAAATATTTGTGAAGAGAATGTGTCTTAAGTATCATTTAAAATGTTGTGTCATGAAGACGGGGAGGGGTGTGTGGCGAACACATGGTGCTCTCTCTCCAGAATGCATGCATATGTATGAAAGTGCCCATTTGTCTGATTTCTTAACCGCGTACACAACTAATAAGCTGAGCTTCTCTGTTATTTTTTGTTCACCTCACACAAGTCAACAAAGTCTGTTTTTTAACATCCATTGCGAATAACAGTTCCTCAGTACTTAAACAATCTTTCCAACACTCCCAGCCTCGATAATCACCAACGCCTCAGTGTGAAAGAGCCAAATATCATGATCTGATGATCCCATATATTGAGTAGAAATATCACTGGAGCAGGAAACTCTGAGGGCCCGGAATAGGCTAGTTGATACAATGATGCAAGTTCGCTAGCTACAGCTTCAGGCCGGACCCAGTGATGATTTGATACAATGTTGCACTTCACTAGCAATAGATCAAGACAGATAGAAAGGGAGGCAGACAGGCAGAGTAGAGAGAACCGGGATGTTTTCTATTGTTTTATTTGTTGGCTTTAGACCTATATATTTTACTTAGTTGACAATGGAAGTTATAGGCCTACTTCTGAATTGGCCTAAAGGCTATCTTAGAGTTCTATGCTCTCATTTCTTTAGCCGCCAATGGATCACAGTTTACCAATGTGTCCATATGGCAGAGGCTGGTCCTCTTGCCATAGTTGAATTTTAACTTTAAGATTTTTATCATTTTACTTCAGATTTTTATGATTAACCATCTGCCAATGATTATTATTGAAATGAACTTTTAGCAGTGCAGAAATGTATTCTTGCCAATAAATTCGTGGCCGATCTCTGTCATGGACACAGACCTGGTGGTGTAGCAGGAAATTCAGATTGCTGGCATCACCCTTATGGAAAAAACACATTATTGCTCTCGGGATTTGAACTTGCAACCTTGTAGTCTGGAGTGCGTTAAAGGTTGACTTTGGACAAACCCCTCAAAGTAACGTCTTTAAACTGTATGACTGATCAATGCACCATCATACCAGCAGAAACATTGCACCATCATGCAATCATAAAATCTGACTTAAAAATACACCTTACGGAACAGTGGGGACTGTGATTAGACACACACACACACACACACACACACACACACACACACACACACACACACACACACACACACATGATAACATATGCACTATACAAACACATACACATGAATGTTGTGTTGTAAATATGTGGGAGTATAATAGTAGCCTGAGTCTGAGTCTAGGAATTTGGTATTTTATTGGGATCCCCATTAGCTGTTGAAAAGCAGAAGCTACTCTTCCTGTGGTCCACACAAAACACGAAACATAATTCAGAATGACAGAATAGAGAACATCATTAGACAACAAACAGCTCAAGGACAGAACTACATACATTTTTAAAAAGGCACCGGTAGCCTACATGTCAATGCATACACACAAACTATCTAGGTCAAATAAGGGAGGGCACACACTTAACGTGTTGTGAAATCTGTTGTGAAATGTAATGTAGTGTTTTTAATTGTATATAACTGCCTTAGTTTTGCTGGACCCCAGGAAGAGTAGCTGCTGCCTTGGCAGGTTTGGTGAATTAGCAAATTAGTTGAATTAGTTGGTTGCATTTACTCACACAAATTGCCTTTCATGTATGCTGTCAGCTGTATTACTTTGCTCGTGCGTCTTGTAAACGAATTGTAAAACGTACAATACTGAAGTTTTGTTACTGTTTCTAGTGTAATATGCTTTGTTATTGTACAGAGGTGGTTGCACATTATTGGAGTAATTAAAGAAGTTAGCCAATTACCATATGAGTAACAATTAGCTATATGGTTTGGCATCATGCCAGATACATGGTACCTTGGCACGTGCTTTGTATTTATGCAACTTCAACTTGAAAGTGCCACGACTTCCACCGAGGTTGGTCCCTCTTCTTGTTCGGGCGGTGTTCGGTGGTCGACGTCACCGGTTTTCTAACCATCATCGCTCCCCCTTCTTATGTGTTTTGTTAGTTTTGTCTAATTGTACACACCTGTTGTTAATTTCTCCCAATCACGCACCTGTTTATAATTCTTTCCTTCCCCTCTTCCCATTGTGCGTGATTGTTTGGTTTGTACCGTTTTGACTTCGTCTTTTCCCAGTCTGTGTACTGAGGGCTATTTTATTTTGGTTCTAGTATATGCCGGGTTGCTGTTTAAGCCCGTTGATGGTTGTTATTCGTGTGGGTATTCTGTTCACCAGAGTTTGTTGGTTTGGACTGGTGTATTATTAGAATACCTTTTCACACGTACTCCTCCTGCACCTGACTCTTTCTACAACAGAACCACGGACATTACAGAAAGGTATAATGTACAGCTACAGTATGTCGAATTGAATACTAAAGTATATTATTTTCTATATTTTGCAGTTTCACAACATAAACGTTTTCAGTATATTCGTTCAAGAAAAGTCACGCCTTGGGAGTTTTATTGAAGTCTAGTTTTGCATGGGAACGCAATTCAAGGGCAGAATAAGTGCCCTTGAGCACTGCTAGTTTTATGTTGATGTAACGTTAATAGTGATAATTGGACCATTATTGACTTGAATCTAGGCAGCTTTTAGCAAAGTGCAGGAATGTATTCTGCTGGTGTAGCAGATCATGTTATCACGTGTTGACAATTTGAATCCCAATGTTGTCACATTTATTTCACATGAGATCATGTTTTCACATGTGCTCACATGTTGTCGCATGCTATCACATTAACTTCACATAAAATCACACGTGGTCACGAGATCACGCCAGATCACATTCCTACGAAATTCAAGTGTTTTTTCCGTAATGGTGGTTTTGAACCCAATATGATATCCAGATGGACAAAAATCCATCATAACAAAGCTACATACACACGCACAAATGCAAAAACACACACATACATGCATGCACACAAACACGCACATACGCACGCATACACACGGAGTGATGAATACCCAGTGTAGCCTCCTCAGTCCAGCGAGACTATGAAACTCAAAACTAGACTGGCATAGTAAAGCCTCTCTCAACCCATTCACACACACACACACACACACACACACACACACACACCAGCACGCAAATATCCCTTCTCACTCATCAATGTAGCACACATATTGAACAAGCTGCAACACAGACAACTATACCCCTGTAACTTACACCAACTCCTCTCCCACCAAAAACACTCACTACCATCACTAACACCACATGCATTCACTAATACAAACAGTACTACAACAACTTACAGCAACAACGTCATCCCTATAACAACTGTAACACAGCTTACATCATCACTACATCTGGAAACAACATGCAAGAAACGCCTCATTCCACAAGTCCCTTCAAAATGTGAGGGAGAGTAGGAGAGAACCCAGATGACAAACACATGAGTGAAACAAGAAAGATAAATACAATAATAAATGAAAAGGAGAGGGGAAGAAGAGAAGAGAAAGAGAGGAGAAACAGAAGGAAAAGAGTGGTAACCGTTCAGACCAGGTTTTGCGTAGTGTTCCTCTCCTCTCCTGTCGTCTCCCTTTCTCTCAGGCAGCTAAAGGATGACTAGCAGAGAGTAACATTCTTTCTCTCTTACTATAAAGGTGCTAACTGCCCCCCTGGGTCCCCCAACGCCCTCTCTCTCTCTCTCTCTCTCTCTCTCTCTCTCTCTCTCTCTCTCTCTCTCTCTCTCTCTCTCTCGGCCTCTGCTCTCCCTCTCTCTCCCTTCTCAGTTCAATTTCAATTTAAGGGGCTTTATTGGCATGGGAAACATATGTTTACATTGCCAAAACAAGTGAAATAGATAATAAAGAAAAGTGAAATAAACAATAAAAAAATTAACAGTTAACATTACACTCACAAAAGTTCTAAAAGAATAAAGACATTTCAAATGTCATATTTTTTCTATATACAGTGTTGTAATGATGTTCAAATAGTTAAAGTACAAAAGGGAAAATACATTTATATAAATATAGGTTGTATTTACAATGGTGTTTGTTCTTCACTGGTTGCCCTTCTCTTCTGGCAACAGGTCACAAATCATGCTGCTGTGATTGCACACTGGTATTTAATTCACCCAATAGATAAGTGAGTTTATCAAAATTGGATGTGTTTTCTAATTATTTGTGGGTCTGTGTAATCTGAGGGAAATATGTGTCTCTGTTATGGTCATACATTTGGCAGGAGATTAGGAAGTGCAGCTCAGTTTTTTGTGGGCAGTGTACACATAGCCTGTCTTCTCTTGAGAGCCAGGTCTGCATTTGGTGGCCTTTCTCAATAGCAAGGCTATGCTCAATGAGTCGGTACGTAGTCAAAGATGTCCTTGATTTTGGGTCAGTCACAGTGGTCAGGTATTCTGCCACTGTGTACTCTCTGTTTAGGGCCAAATAGCATTCTAGTTTGCTCAGATTTTTTGTAAATTCCTTCCAATGTGTCAAGTATTTATCTTTTTGTTTTCTCATGATTTGGTTAGGTCTAATTGTATTGCTGTCCCAGGAATTGTGTTGCTGCCCCAGGACCAGCTTGTTTAGGGGGCTCTTCTCCAGGTACATTTCTCTGTAGATAATGGCTTTCTTATGGAAGGTTTGGGAATCGCTTCCTTTAAGGTGGTTGTAGAATTTAGCGGCTCTTTTCTGGATGTTGATCATTAGTGGGTATCGGCCTAATTCGGCTTGTCTCTCAGATCATTCACAGCTTTGTGGAAGTTACCTGTGGTGCTGATGTTTAGGCAGAGGTATGTATAGTTTTTTGTGTGCTCTAGGACAACAGTGTCTACATGGAATTTGTATTCGTGGTCCTGGCAACTGGACCTTTTTTTTTGAACACCATTACTTTTGTCTTACTGAGATTTACTGTCAGGGCCCAAGTCTGACAGAATCTGTGCAGAAGATATAACTGCTGCTGTAGGCCCTCCTTGGGGACAGAAGCACCAGATCATCAGAAAACAGTGGACATTTGACTTCAGATTCTAATAGGGTGGGTGCTGCTCGGATGCTGCAGACGGTTCTAGTGCCCTTTTTTTAACCTTTATTTAACTAGGCAAGTCAGTTAAGAACAAATTCTTATTTTCAATGACGGCCTAGGAACAGTGGGTTAACTGCCTTTGGATATCTGCCCTTTCGGTTACTAGTCCAACGCTCTAACCACTGTTGAAGAGGGTAGGGCTTAAGCTGCATCCCTGTCTCACCCCCGGCCCTGTGTAAAGAAATGTGTGTGTTTTTTGCCAAATTTAACCGCACCCTTGCTGTTTGTGTTCATGGATTTTATAATGTCGTATGTTTTTCCCCCCAACACCACTTTCCATCACTTTGTATAGCAGGCCCTCATGCCAAATGAAGTCGAAAGCTTTTTTGAAATCAACAAAGCATGAGAAGACTTTGCCTTTGTTTTGCTTTGTTTGTTTGTCAATTAGGGTGTGCAGAGTGAATATGTGGTCGGTCGTACAGTAATTTGGTAAAAAGCCAATTTGACATTTGCTCAGTAGATTGTTTTCGCTGAGGAGTGTGCTGTTAATGATAATGCAGAGGATTTCCCCGGGGTTTCTTGTCACGTTGGTATAAAGGGTCGGGAGACAGGCACAGGAATGAGTAATATTGGTTTTTATTTATGCCCATATTACAGCGTGCCGTGTATAGGCACGGGACGAAGACGAAACCAACACATAACAAAAACACAGGGTTTAAACCCAAAACAAAAGAGCAAGGAGTACCTGGATTAAATACAGATGCGCACAGTGATTAAATACACAGGAAGAGGCCCGGAATCATTTGCGCAATCCACAATGGCACGAAAGCCAAAACACACAGCACAGGTACTCACATGCACCAGCGGACATAGAACAACAATCGACAGCTCAATGGAGAACCAAAGGGCACATATATATAAAACACTAATCATTGGCAATTGGGGCCAGGTGTGCGCAATGAAAGTTCCGGAGGGATCCGTGACAGTACCCCCCCTTGACGCTCTGCACCAGCAGCGCAATGACACCAGCCTCAAGGACAATCACAGGAACGCAGTGCGGGTCAATCAGGACCAAAGCTGCCGAAGATGCGTCGTCGTCGTACGGACCAGTAGCCGTGGTGTTGGACGGACCCGTTGTGGCGATGTCGGATGACCCAGTTGCAGCTGCCGGAGTTGCGGCGGTGCCGGAAAGACCAGTCGAGCGTCGTCGAATGGACCAGTAGCAGTAGCGTCGGACAGACCGGCCGAGCGTCGTCGGACGGGCCATTCCCGCTGTCTCCCTTAATGGTCGAAGACTGCCCGGAAGCGGCAGGTGAAATCCTCGAAGTGGTCCAGCGCCGCATCTCCTTCCTCCCACACAGCGTTGGCCCACTACAAGGCTTTCCTGGAGAGGCAAGAGACGAGGGCAGACACCCTCTCACGGCCCGGGTGAACGGTTGCCAGGTAGAGGTCCAACTGCAGCAAGGACCACTCACAAAAAGCACAAGCACTAACAATAAACAATCCCACACAAAGACATGGGGGGGGAACAGAGGGTTTAGATACAACACATGTAATGAGGGAATTAAAACCAGGTGTGGAAACACAGACAAAACAAATGGAAAATGAAATGAGGATCGATGATGGCTAGGAGACCGGTGACGTCGACCGCCGAACACCACCCGAACAAGAGGCGTGACATTTCTCCACTTTTGTGGGTTGGGGTGATCAGTCCTTGGTTCTAAATACTGCGAAATATGCCAGAGCTGAGGATGATGTTAACCAACAATTTATTCCACTATACACCCAGTGTCTTAGAACAAACCGCTCCAGATTTCACGTACTCTATTTTATTTCCCTATGTTGGGGAATAAAGCCGCCTATTTCACATACTCTATTTTATGTCCCTCACATAATAACGCAGTACTAAGTCACTTAATAATGCAGTATTAAGTTAGTTTGTTTATGGTAGTGCACCGGTACCATGTATCATGTATGTTTCGGACCTGTATCACACATCGATATCGCCGTTACACAAACGCAGTTGTGTAAAGACTCACAAGATTTTTGGTTAGACAAACACGAGCCTAGTAAATTAAATCCTCCAACTTATTATTTCAGAGAGATAATCCACAAACTCAAATTGTCCTCCCCCCAATCAATAAATAAAGATTACTGACCTTTTCCTTGCAGGCTGGGAAGTCAATGTAGGTTGGATCTCGTCACCATCTCTGTCGTGTTCCAGTCTCTCACCGGCCTGAATAAAACCTCAATTCAGAGGTCAGGTCTTTATCTCATGGATCTCTGATCCGCCCGTGCACGGTTTCGGTGTCCACTAGAACTAGACAGAAATAGGTATTGAGATCCGGCTCGAAGGACCAAATTGTCACGAGAATTTTGCTATCTCAATGTTCTAAAATGAACTTCTTATTAAACTACTCTGTCTGTAACCCAAAGTCTCACCCTCTAAGGATTTTGATACAGTTGATCATCCTATACTGAGGCAGAGATTGTCGAGCGTAATTCTTTCGGAGCTTGCAGTTGCATGATTTGCTAACTCTCTGTCTGATAGAACAATTTGATGGGCTCATGTCTGTTAAATTGTCTGTCTGTAATGGTGTGCACCAGGGCTCTGTACTTGGTGTCCTCTTATTCATTGTTTATGTAAATAATTTAGACAAAAATGTGCAAGATGCACAACTTCACTTTTATGCAGATGATACTGTTATTTATTGTTGTGCCTCATCTCACAAAAGCTTTCCAGAACTTGCAAACTGCTTTTTATACTGTTCAACATACCTTGTGTCAATTGAAGCTTATCCTCAATACTGACAAAACTAAACTAATGGTGTTTTCTAAAGCAAGAAATAGACCTCTGAACCTTCACCTATTAGTACCTGTCAGGGCAATGAGATTGAGACTGTCACCTCATATAAATATCTTGGAATTTTAGTTGATGACGGCCTCTCTCTTTTAAATTGCATATACAACTTGCAAAAAATTTGAAGCTGAAGTTGGGATTTTATTTTACGAATAAGGCCTGTTTTTCTTTTGAAGCCAGAAGGAGGCTAGTACCAGCTACATTTATGCCTTTAATAGACTATGGGTATATTTTATATATGAATGCTTCCGCTCAGTGTTTGAGATCAATTGACACCCTTTACCACGGAGCTTTGAGATTTATTTTAAACTGCAAAACCCTTACGCACCACTGCACTTTATATACCAGGGTTGGCTGGCCTTGTCACGTCCAGGCCAGAGTTTTAGGCTGGCGTGTTTAGGTTTCGTTTTTGGTGTAGGGTTTTTGAGTTCTAGGTGTTCTATTTCTATGTTGGGGTAATGGTTCCCAATTAGAGGCAGCTGAGTGTCATTGTCTCTAATTGGGAACCATATATATGTTTGTAGTTTTCACTTGGGGTTTGTGGGTTATTGTTGATACATAGCTTTGTTTGTATTGTCAGTCTATGCTTAAGTTACGATCTTCGTTCATTTTGTTATTTTGCCCAGTTACGTTTCGTTTTAATAAACATGTATACTGGATGCCTCGCTGCGCCTTGGTCTGTCCGTCCCGAAGATCGTGACAGAATAAACCACCTTAAAAGGACCAAGCAGCGAGAGAGCCAGGATTTCTGGAGCTGGGAGGAAATCCTGGCTGGAAAGGGACCTTGGGGGAAGACGGAGGATTATCGTCACCCCAGGGAGGAAAAAGCGGCGAAAAAGGAGCGGCGCAGGTGTGAGGATTTATATGGAGTATGGAACCCGGAGAGAGAAAAGTTCATTGGAACTCGCCTGGCACGGAAGCCCGAAAGGCAGCCCCAAAAAACTTTTTTGGGGGGGCACACGAGGAGGTTGGCCGATTCAGGGTGGACTCCTGAGCCAACTCCTCATGCTCTCTGGAGGGAGCGTTGGAGGGAGCGCACTGGTAAGACGCCGTGCTATGCAGTTTTGCGCATGGTGTCCCCAGTGCGCGTTCACAGTCCGGTGCGAGAGATTCCAGCGCCACTCATCTGTCAGGGGAGGGTGAGTGTGCAGCCTGGAAGGGTGGTTCCGGCTCAGCGCTCCTGGTCTCCGGTGCGCCTCCTTGGACCAGGATATCCTGCATCGGTTCTGCGTGCAGTATCTCCGGTGCGTGTCCAGATCCAGTGCGTGAGATTCCAGCGCCACTCATCTGTCAGGGGAGGGTGAGTGTGTTACCTGGAAGAGTGGTGCCGGCTCTGCGTGCTAAATCTCCGGTACACCTTCTGGGACCAAGATATCCTGCACCGGTTCTGCGTGTGGGGTCTCGGTTCGCAGCCACAGCCCAGTACGCCCTGTTCGGCTCCGCGCACCAGGCCCGCTTGCGCCAGAGAGTCCAGCACGTCCTGTTCCGGCTCCGCGCACCAGGCCCCCCGTGCGCTTAGAGAGTCCAGCACGTCCTGTCCCTGCTCCACGCTTCAGGATTCCTGTGCCCGGCGTGGACTCAGCACGTTCTGTCCCTGTTTCACGCTCCAGGATTCCTGTGCCTGTCGTGGACTCAGCACGTCCTGTCCCTGTTCCACGCTCCAGGATCCCTGCACCCGGCGTGGACTCAGCACGTCCTGTCCCTGCTCCATGCTCCAGGATTCCTGTGCCTGTCATGGACTCAGCACGGCCGGTTCCTGCTCCCCGCACCAGAGTGCGCGTTATGAGCCCAGTACGGCCGGTTCCTGCTCCCCGCACCAGAGTGCGCGTTATGAGCCCAGCACGGCCGGTTCCTGCTCCCGCACCAGAGTGCGGCGTTATGAGCCCAGTACGGCGGTTCCTGCTCCCCGCACCAGAGTGCGGCGTTATGAGCCCAGCACGGCCGGTTCCTGCTCCCGCACCAGAGGGCGCATTATGAGTCCTGTACGGCCGGTTCCTGCTCCCGCACCAGAGTGCGCTATTTGAGCCCAGTACGGCCGGTTCCTGCTCCCGCACCAGTGTGCACGTTATGAGCCCAGTACGGCCGGTTCCTGCTCCCGCACCAGAGGGCCAGTGTGCTTCCCTGTCCAGGTCCGCCAGTGTGCTTCCCTGTCCAGGTCCGCCAGTGAGGGTCCCCAGTCCTGAGCCGCCAGTGAGGGTCCCCAGTCCGAGCCGCCAGTGAGGGTCCCCAGTCCGGGGCGCCAGTGAGGGTCCCCAGTCCGGGCCGCCAGTGAGGGTCCCCAGTCCGGGCCGCCAGTGAGGGTCCCCAGTCCAGCAAATGGCCCAGGGCCTCCGGTGTGTGACTTCGGACCAGCACGGCCAGCACCGGAGCCGCCACCTGGGATCAAAAGACCCACCCGAAGACCCCCCCGTGGACTTTTGGGTGTGGCGGTCGGAGTCCGCGCCTTTGGGGGTACTGTCACGTCCAGGCCAGAGTTTTAGGCTGGCGTGTTTAGGTTTTGTTTTTGGTGTAGGGTTTTTGAGTTCTAGGTGTTCTATTTCTATGTTGGGGTAATGGTTCCCAATTAGAGGCAGCTGAGTGTCGTTGTCTCTAATTGGGAACCATAAATATGTTTGTAGTTTTCACTTGGGGTTCATGGGTTATTGTTGATACATAGCTTTGTTTGTATTGTCAGTCTATGTTTAAGTTACGATCTTCGTTCATTTTGTTATCTTGCCCAGTTACGTTTCGTTTTAATAAACATGTATACTGTCTGTCCGTCCCGAAGATCGTGACAGGCCTTCTCTAGTCACTCGTAGGCTCAGTCACTGGTATACTTTTATTTGCAAAGCCATTTTGGGTTTACTACCATTTTATTTGGGCATTTTTATTGTTCAGAAATGTGGTGGGTACTCTCTTCGTTCGCAAGATTTTATCCTGCTAACTGTTCCAAATGTCCGAACTGAATTTGGTAAAAGGGCTTTTATGTACTCTGCACCATCGGCTTGGAACGCCTTTACAAAATACTTTTAAACTGGAAGAACTTGTCCCGATTGGTGTTTTTAAATCATTAATGAAGGATTTAGAGGCTGATTCTCTGACCTGTTAATGTTTATAATTTGCTGCTTTGTGATTTTGTTATACTCTTGTGAATTCTATGATTTTTTACTAGATTACCTGTCGTTTATCATGTTGTCTGTCTGTAATTGTGTAATGACTTGATGCTGCCTATCTTGGCTTGGATGCTCTTGAAAAAGAGATTTAGAATCTCAATGAGCCCTTCCTGGTTAAATAAAGGTTAAATATTTTTTTTTATAAAAATATTTAATTTCAGAAGTGTTACAGGGTGTGTTGAGGGGTGGTGTCCCATCCTCACAGGGTGTTGGCATGGTGCAGGAGCAGAACAGGTTAATGTAGTGGAATGGGGTAGTGAGTGTAGGTGGTGTCTTGGGGTATATTCCATTTTCTTAGAGGATCAGGAATAATGAAGATATTTAATTAATGTAGGTAGGCCATGACTGGCCTCACACTTCAGTACATTAGGTGGCGGTGTATGCACTTAAAAGTTGGATGCGATCTGCCAACCAAATTCCAAAGAAGAAAATTTAATTTGTATAGGGGACAGATTGGAGTTGTAAACATTAAATGCCTGAGCAGTTTGCCATGTCCTTTTGGTAGTGTTGGGGAAGCTAAGCTTCCTGAAGCATTGAGGTTTTCCAGCCAATTGTTTTGAAAATAAGTTCATTACTGAGGCTTGATCAACACAGTGTACTCTAGTGCACCTGCTTGTCAAAATAATTTATTATAGATGATGTCCCATACCCCGTAGTGCTTGCGCAACGTAGCCTTTTTCTCTTCTACCAAACCAATACCAAACCAATCAGGTGGTTGTTCAACGAAATGAAGCTTCGGACATAATTTTGTGTTTTATATTTTTTTTATTTAATCTTTATTTAACTAATTGATCACTTGCTTCTGATAAAGTGATACAGGCATAGGCACAATGCTTCAAAGTACATTACATTGCGATTTCGACACATGTCTTGGAGTTCCTGTATCAAACGTAACATCACTATGTTTTGGTCTGTTTTGCCAGTTTGAAAGCTTTTGTAAACTATTTAGGGAGCGGCAGCCGAGGTGTCGGTTTTGGAGAGTCTGGCGTGCCCAAAGTAAAATACCTGCCACTCAGGCTCAGAAACTAGGATATGCACATAATTAGTAAAGGAGTGTGCTGTTAAAATAATGTCTGTGAGTATAACAGAACTGATATAGCAGGCGAAAACCCGAGGAAAATCCATCCGGAATTGCATTTTTTTTTTAGATGACCTTATTCTCCTGGCTGCCTATGGGATTCAATGTTATGTAGGACTTAGACTGCAGTACCTATGGCTTCCACTGGATGTCAAAAGTCTTTAGACAGGGTTTCATGACCTTAGGTTGAATTAGAAGCCAATAGATGAAGAATTTAGAAGTGGACCCCGGAACTCAATAGAATGACATGTGCGTTCACGGTCTCACGCGCTCTGTTTTTTCCTTTCCTATCGTTCAGGCTACAATCCGGTTGAAATATTAGAGTAAATATACATAAAAGGATACCTAAGGATACGTTAAAAATGATGTTTGATTTGTTTGGACAAAGTTGATAGGTATAATTTGAACGCGTTCTCTTCACGGTTCAATGGGCGACTCGACAATGGATTTTCTGAACATAACGCACCAACCAAACTGAGATTTATAGAAATAATAAATGACTTTTTCTAACAAAATAACCATTGGATGTCTTCGTTGGACACTTGGGATGCCCATTTTATACAAGAGTTGGATGCAAACCCCACATATAGTTATGTGTGTTTCCTGTCCTCTCTGAGGTCACCAAATGAAACACACTCGTCATGCCCGTCCTTAACTACTTACGGAGTGGTGGGGCGCCCACTCCCAACACTACCTGGTGAAATGCAAGGCGCCAAATTCAAAATCCAAAAGTTGAATTATTAAACATTCATCAATATACAAGTGTTGCATAGTCATCAAAAGCTCTGCTTTTTGGCAATATCACAGTGTTGTCAGATTTCAAAAAGGCTTTACGGCGAAAGCACAACATTTGATTGTTTGAGGGTAGCACCTCCAATATTTCCCTTAGCATAAATTCATAAACCATCACGGTTCACACAAAACACATTTCACAGCGAAAACAAATCCCTTACCTTTTGAAGACGTTCTGCTGAGGGCTTCCCAAGTGTCCAACGAAGACATCCAATGGTCCTTTTGTTAGAAAAAGTCATTTATTATATCAATAAATCTCTGTTTGGTTGGCGCGTTATGATCATAAAATACAGCGTCCACGCGTTCAACCTATACCTATACACTTGTCCAAGAACAATCAAACATCATTGATAATGTATCCTTAGGAACACTTTTATGTATATTTATTATAATATTTAAACCGGATTATAAACTGGACGATAGCAAAGGAAAAAACCACAGCGCGCGCAAGCCCGTGAACGCGCATCCTCTTCTGTTTACATCCGATGACCAGTTCGAAATTCCTCTTCTTTTACCATCCAGAGCAACTATAACATCACCAAACACTGTCTAGAGACTGTTGACATCCAGTGGAAGCAATAGGTACTGCAATCTTACTCCCAGAAATGGCTGTTTTCAATAGGGAGGGGTTCAAAATGAGGCAATGTGTCAAAAACTGTTTTTCCAGGACAGAAATTCCTCGGGTTTTCGCCTGCTATATCCGTTCTGTTATACTCACAGACATTATGCTAACACTTTTAGAAACTTCAGAGTGTCTCCTATCCAATAGTACTAATTATGTGCATATCCTTTTTTCTGGGCCTGAGTGGCAGGCATTTTACTTTGGGCACGCCAGACTCTCCAAAACCGTCACCTCGGGAGCTGCTCCCTAAGAAGATAAAGAGTTTAAGTATAGCCAGTTGGAATTTGTGGTCTGTATATTTATCATTTCATTTAGGATACCATCAACCCCACAGGCCTTTTTGGGTTGAAGGGTTTGAATTTTGTCCTACAGTTCATTCAATGTAATTGGATAATCCAGTGGCTTCTTGTAGTCTTTAATAGATTCTAAGATTTGTATTTGATCATGTATATGTTTTTACTCTTTATTCTTTGTTATAAAGACAAACAGATTGGATAAATGGTTTATCCATACATCTCCGTTTTGGATAGATAACTTTGTGTTGTTTGTTTAGAGTTTCCAATGTTCCCAGAAGTGGTTAGATTCTGTGGATTCTTCAATTATATTGAACTGATTTCTGACGTGCTGTTACTACTTTTTCCGTAGTGTATTTCTGTAATGTTTTAGTGATTCACCATAGGCTCAGATTTTCTGGGTCTCTATGTTTTTGCATGGATATGTTTCTCAATTTCTTTCTTAGGTTTTTGTATTTTTAATCAAACCATTTGTCATTGTTCTTCATTTTCTTAGGCTGTCTGCTTGAATTTTTTTGATTTGATAGGGAAGCTGAGAGGTCAAATATACCGTAGGTTTTCAACAGACAAGTTTACACCTTCACTATTACAGTGACACATTTTGTCCAGGAAATTGTCTAAAAGGGATTTAATTTGTTGTTGTCTAAAAGTTTTGGGTAGATTTCCACACTGCTTTCCTTCTATCTATAGCATTTCTTAATATTATTCAGTTCCTGTTGAGATCATTTTCTTCATAATTTCTAGCCAGATGTACAATGTTCCTGTTTTGAGCAATTTAAAAGAGTAGAGGTATACACCCTCTCTCTCACTCACTCCTTCTCTCTCCTCTTGCTCATCCTATTCTTTCCTCTCTGTCATTCCTACTGTCATGGATCGCACCTCTGTGGCTCTCTCCGATCACCGAAGGACACCATCACCGGAGTATTGACTACATTTCCCATCAGCCCCGTACCTAGGTCTAATTAGCTGCACAGCTGTATCCACTTCTCTCCCCTATATATACTCTCTCCAGGCCCCAATGCTTTGCGAAGTCTTGTACTGCCCCGGCTAGTCATTTCTGAGCACTCTATTTAACTATTGACTGATTCCCTGTTATCTGACCTCGGACTGTGTTTTGATTCCTGTTTACCCGTCTGCCGCCTGCCCCGACCTACGCCTGGTACTGGTTCTGTTTCTGGATCCCCTTTGACACCCTCTACGCTGTTCTCTGAGTTTTGCCTGTCT
The DNA here is from genome assembly GCA_030435695.1 of Brachymystax lenok tsinlingensis. NCBI lineage: Eukaryota > Metazoa > Chordata > Actinopteri > Salmoniformes > Salmonidae > Brachymystax > Brachymystax lenok. Next base: position 35,360,157 of record CM059791.1, read on the forward strand.
GACCTACCTTCATTAAAGTAACTGCATATGGATCCGAACGTCTCTGGCTCTGTGTTACAGAAGACTTCGCCAATACAGGATCCAGCAGCGATGTATCGGCTTACATCAGAAGTGTCTTCTCAAGCCTCTATGCTGGCTGCCCACCAGCAACAGCTTGAGAAATTAACCTCGCTGACCGAGGAGCTAGTGAGATCCGTGCAGACACTCACCACCCCGATCGCCACCTCAGCTCTTCCCGCTGCTTCTATGGCTCCCCCACTCCCCCGAGAGTGTGAGTACTCCCTCTGGCTCTCCGCGTCTGTCCCTACCGGAGAAATATGATGGTTCAGCTGCAAGATGTAAGGGATTTCTTCTGCAGTGCTCCCTATTTATCGATCAACAACCTAACCTATATCCCACCGACGACAGCCGAGTATCCTTTGTATGTTCATTGCTGACCGGAAGGGCACTGGATTGGGCGACTGCGCTATGGGAGGGTGGACACCCATCATTCCCCTCATACGACTGCTTTCGCTGCCAGTTCAGAGAGGTGTTCGAGCATCCAGCCGGCGGTAAGGAGCCGGGCGAGCTGCTACTCTCTCTACGCCAAGGGGGATCTACCGCTGCAGATTACACCCTTTCCTTCCGCACCCTGGCTGCACAAACTGGTTGGGAGGAGGCTCCGTTGAAATTACTCTACCGCAGGGGACTTAACACGGACCTACAAGCGGAGCTAGCATGTCGGGAGGAGGAGAAGTCACTTAGTCAATTCATGGACTTAACCATTCGCCTCGATAACCTGATGCGAGCTCGGCGAGTGCCCCAGCTGTACCGAGCTGCCGAATCTGCCTCCGCAAGCCACGAAGTTGAACCGATGCAGATCGGCTACACTGCTCACGCCGAAGAGAGGGAGAGAAGATTACGTCATCGTTTATGCCTGTATTGTGGAGGATCTGGCCACATGAGGGCGACATGTCCAAGCAGACCCACATCCCAAGACTCTGCTAGGGTGAGTGCCAACCTCTACTCTTCTAGATCATTTGAACTAGTTGTAACCTTGCGCTTTGGGGAAGAAATTGTAAATACCACTGCTTTGATAGATTCAGGAGCAGCAGGAAATTTCATTGATCTGTCATTCGCTAAAGCTCATCATATTTCTCTCCTCCCATGTCAATCCCGGTTAGCAGTGGCATCGTTAGACGGATGTCCCTTGGGTACCGGGGAGATCCAATACATCTCACAAGAGGTCACCCTAAGTACTAGCACCCTGCACACCGAGACCATTCAGCTGCTCACCATTGAATCCCCACAACACCCCATCATCCTAGGTCTGCCGTGGCTGGAGAAGCATAACCCAACTATTTCATGGACTGAGAAACAGATAGTCCAGTGGTCCAAGACCTGCCAGGAGAAATGCCTGCACCCCCTTACTAGGGCCACTCCAACCCCCACTCACACCGAGAACCCAGATCTACAGAAGATTCCCGTGGAGTACCACAACCTCGCTCTGGCTTTCAGTGAGAGTAGGGCTACTCAGCTTCCTCCTCACAGACCCAGTGACTGTGCCATCGAGCTCATTCCAGGAACCTCTCCTACGTGAGGAAGAATATTTCCTCTCTCACAGCCCGAATCCGAAGCCATGAAGAGCTACATAGAGGAGGAACTTTCCAAGGGATTCATTCGAGCATCCACTTCCCCTGCTTCAGCCGGATTCTTCTTTGTGAAGAAGAAGGACGGAGGATTACATCCCTGTATCGATTATCGCAGCCTCAACGAGATCACCGTGAAGTTTCGCTACCCATTGCCATTAGTCCCAGCCGCCCTCGAACAGCTCCGTACCGCCAGGTTCTTCATCAAGTTGGACCTGCGCAATGCGTACAATCTGATTCGGATCAAGGAGGGGGACGAGTGGAAAACGGCATTCTCCACCACTACCCGGCACTATGAGTACCGAGTGATGCCGTTCGGGCTCGCTAACAGTCCCTCCGTGTTCCAGTCATTTGTCAACGAGACCTTCCGAGACATGCTTAACCAGAAGCTCATTGTCTACATCGACGACATTCTGATCTATTCGGAGACGCTCAAAACCCACGTGCAGGATGTCAGAGCGGTTCTTCAACGTCTCATTGATAACCACCTATACGCCAAGATTCAGAAATGTGAGTTCCATCAGACACGGATCTCCTTCTTGGGATACATCATCAGTGCCAAGGAGGTGACCATGGACAACAGCAAGGTAGAAGCAGTGGTCAACTGGCCGCAACCTACCAAGGTAAAGGAGTTACAGCGTTTCCTGGGCTTCGCCAACTTCTACCGTCGGTTTATCAGAAACTTCAGCATCACAGCAGCGCCACTCACGTCGCTTCTTCAAGGTAGAGGGCAACGGTTACAGTGGTCATCCGAGAGTCTGGCAGCATTCAAACAGCTCAAGGAGAAATTCACCACAGCCCCCATCTTGCATCAGCCAGATCCTGAACGGGAGTTCATTGTGGAGGTGGACGCTTCCAATACAGGAATCGGGGCCGTATTGTCACAACGACATGGTAACCCAGCCAAGCTATTTCCATGTGCTTACCCCAGCTGAACGAAATTATGATGTGGGTGATAGGGAGCTCCTTGCCATGAAGGTCGCCTTCGAGGAATGGCGGCATTGGTTGGAGGGAGCTCGTCTGCCGTTTACGGTTTTGACTGACCACCGTAATTTAGAGTACATTAAGGCCGCCAAACGACTGAACCCCAGACAGGCCAGGTGGTCGCTATTCTTCACCAGATTCGATTTCAGGGTCACATATCGCCCAGGCTCCAAGAATGGCAAGGCCGACGCTCTATCCCGACAGTTTGACAGTTCCTCTAGTCCATCCACGTCGGATCCCATCATTCCAACGACACTTGTTCTCGCCCCAGTACAGTGGGACATAATGACCGAGATTTCCGCAGCACAGAGGGAGGAACCATCACCGCCTGAATGCCCCCCCCGGATCGCACCTACGTGCCGCTCAGCCTTCGTAAACGAGTGTTACAATGGGTGCACAACACTCCTAGTGCGGGACATCCTGGGATCACGGCCACCACTCACCTCGTGACTAACCGTTTCTGGTGGTCTACGCTCCAAGCCGATGTGATCACCTTCGTGCATCAATGCGCCACTTGCAACATCGTCAAGTCCTCTCATCAGAAACCAGCCGGATTGCTTCAACCACTACCCGTCCCGCAACGCCCCTGGTCCCATATTGCTATTGACTTTGTCACAGATCTACCCCCCTCCCAGAACTTCACGACCATTCTGACAGTGGTTGATCGTTTCTCAAAGGCCTGCAGGTTCATCCCCTTTGGCCAAACTACCCACTAATTAGAGGCTTTGGTACAGCAGGTCTTCCGAACGTCTCTGGCTCTGTGTTACACCTACTCTCTTACTGATTATTGCACTGTACACCCTGCCTACTCTGTTGCTCCAAAAGTTTCTGTTTTGCTCCTTGTCTCTCTTCTCTCCTCTCTCCCTTCGTCCCTCCATCTCCTGCTCTCTCAGTACCTCCAGACCCAGGTAACAGTGTTGTGTATCTTCATGTCTATCTGTGGTGAAAGGGTGAAGGAGGGATAATTCTACTGCCAGCATCCATAAACGCACACAAGATTAAGATGTCTATTCTTTACACACACACACACACAATCACACTCATACCAAAACACACACGCACATGCACACACACAGAAAACCTTGAGCTGCCCAAATATGGCGAGGTGAATGTAAACATGGGGGTGGGGTCTCAAGGGGTTGTGTGTGTTGGAGAGGTGGGTGGGGGGCAGTGGGTAGATAAACGGATGGAAACCTGCAACCTGAACCTGACAAAGTAGAGAGGGGGGAGAGGAGAGAGAGTGAGAGAAGGGAGAGGTAGAAGGGAAAGTTAGAGAGAGAGAGAGAGAGAAGAGGGGTTAAAACAGAACCATCTGTTGCTGAAAAAAACATTATTCGGAGTGTTTTTCTTCTCACAGGCTAGCACCCTCATGTCTTTGCGTGAGCGCGTGTTTATCTGTTAATGTACGGTGTGTGCGTGTGTGTGTGTGTGTGTTTGAATATGCTTGTATAACTATTTGCATGATACTTTGCCACATTGCTTTCCCAACGCGTGGTCTGTCTAAATTACATGGCTGCCCGGCTGTGCCAATTTAGACCTGGTATAAAACAGCTGGAATTCAAACATCAATCACCAGCTATAGTGATTGTTACAGCTGTGTGTGTGTGTGTGTGTGTGTGTGTGTGTGTGTGTGTGTGTGTGTGTGTGTGTGTGTGTGTGTTCGTGCATGCTTGTGTTTTGATCCATTCTTAATGAAAAACCTCTCGGAAAAAAAAAGCAACTTGCTGTGGAATGTCTGACCTCTCTACTACGCCCATCTGTTCCCTGGAAACACTAAAGCGCTCATATAACAACAGAACTCCAGCCATTCCTCACATACATCATCATCTCAGTATCGTCAGAAAACAAGTGTAGCAACCAAAACAACAAGCAGTCATTGATCAGCCAAATACAGTAGTGGTCATAGAGTGGTCATAAAGTGGTTATTAGAAGATCAGGGTCTCCCAGAACCCCCTTTCAAACCTAACCTGTGACATTATGTCTAATAAATAAGTGCTATGGAAACAGAGACAAAGGGAGAGGGAGCAGTTACCCCCAAACAATTACATTTCCTTAATATGACTGGTGAGAAGCTGCACACATGCTCTTGCAGTGAGCTGCTTCCTCAAATGCTAACTTTCTCTCTGAATAAGTCTGACCTTTATTGAATGGGTCATGTTACAATACCTAGTCTACCTGGAGAGATGTCCTCATAGGAGTCCCGTCAAACATCTCGCTACTTCCGCAATAACATCTGCTAAACACATGTATGTGACCAATACATTTCTATTTGATACATTTCAGAGCCTTTCAGGCTCTGCATTCTGCTGAATACTGCCCTCTTCTGGCCAGAGCAAGGAGGCACAGGTAGGCTGTACTGTTCACTTTGGCCAAGCAGGCCCAGAATAAACCAAACCTTTTTGCACAATTTCTGCTCAAAAACACGTATTGTGAAAACAGACATGCCTGTGTATCTGTTCAGACTCTGACTGAACAGGTGAACAATTCTGATGAGTTGGTCCCAGAAGGAATTATTTGATTTATGACCGAGTCATGATGTGTGTCATCTCTGCTCTGCTTGGCCTGACAGATACAATAAAGCAGGGTGAACGTCTGTGACGGTGACTGACAGGATGTGTGACTGCATGGTGACCGGGGTTGGTAGGGGCTGTTAGTCAGCCACACCAGCTGTAGTGGTGGTCTAGGTGTGTGTTCGATGGACCATGGTGGTTTGAGGGGGTTTGAGAGTTTAGGATTATGCCTAAATACGATGATGGCTGGGAATTACCCGGCATCTTCTCAGGACTCTCAGAGAACATCAACGCAACCTTCCCATGGAAACCTGGGATCTGGAAAAGGGAGGGAAGTTGAAAATCCATCTCTATCTGTGTGTGTGTCTTTGCTTCCGTGTGTATTTCACACCTGTACTCATCAACTGGTGATTGGACCAAGGTTAGCCCGTGACAATATTTACAGAGAGAGAGCGAGAGAGTAGGGAGGGTGTGTATGTGTGAGAGAAAGAGAGAGAGCGAGAAAGAAAAAGAGAGAGAGGTGGGTGTGTGTGAGAGAGGGAGAGTAGGTCATTTAATTAGGCTTCACAGTAGGCATACTGCTGTACCTGTATTGTCTGTGTCAAGGTCTAACTTGGGAAAAAGGAGGGTCTGTCTGTGGATAATACCAGTGTGAAACTGGAGCATGAAGATGACCTCTCGGCTTGCTGGCTGAGGATTTTTATCATAGCACTCCACCTGAACCACAGACAGTTACCTCACCTACCTGTCTATACAAGTTCATAGAATCATCCCAGTCCACCAATGTTTGTACAACATTACATGTCCCATGTGGGTTTCAGGGTTTCAGAGTTCAAAAGTGTAGGCAGAGTCCGAATTGTATTGTGACATTTGAGGAGGATTCCTTTTTTTCACAGAACTTCCTATTTGCAAATTTCTATCGAAAACATTTTTATGGCCCTAATACTAAAAATATGTATTTTAACGGTAAAAATTTATTTCCTTTTAATGTGGCATGAACACAACCACTCATTAAGTTTTCATTTAAATGCCAAACAAATCACTTCAAAAAGTAGGCTACCTGCTACCTGCGCACTCCAATAATTCCAGCATCCAAAGAGTGCACTATGCACCTGCCATTTGGGCTGGACACAGTCGATGCAATGTTGCAAGTTCACTAGCGAAAACTCAAGACAGAGAGAGCAAGGCAGACAGGCGGAGTAGAGAGATGAATTCGATTGGAAAAACCTTGCCATTGTGTCTCCCTTCAGCAGTTGAGCTGGTTGCAGTACAAAGTAAACCCTGTCTGTTTTTACTGGCGACTGTGACAGATATAAACAGACAAAGTAAACACACATATTTTATTACCATTGCTGGTTTTACATCATTATGCTAGTGTACAAAACATTAGGAACACTTGCTCTTTCCATGACATACACTGACCTTGTGAATCCAGGTGAAAGCTGATGATCCCTAATTGACGTCACCTGTTAAATCCACTTCGATCAGTGTAGATGAAGGGGAGGAGACAGGTTAAAGAAGGATTTTTAAGCCTTGAGACAATTGAGACATGGATTGTGTATGTGTGCCATTCAGAGGGTGAATGAGCAAAACTAAATATTTAAGTGCCTTTGAACTGGATATGGTAGTAGGTGCCAAGTGCACCGGTTAGAGTGTGTCAAGAACTGCAACGCTGCTGGGTTTTTCACACTCAACAGTTTTGCGTGAATGGTCCACCACAAGAATAGTCCACCACACAAAAGACATCCGGCCAACTTAACACAACTGTGGGAAGCATTGGAGTCAACACGGGCTAGCATCTCTATGGAATGCTTTCGACACCTTGTAGAGTCCATGTCCCAACGAATTGAGGCTGTTCTTAGTGCAAAGGGGGTGCAACCCAATATTAGTAAGGTGTTCCTAATGCTTTGTACACTCAGTGTATATAATATAAATGTATAATAGCTGAAGTATTATATCTCACTATACTGCTGAGGTGCAGACAGCCTGCAGGCTCTGGTACACTCTCAGGAACAGACGACATCCTGCACACAACACAAATAGGAAATATACAGCGCAAATTCAGCAGTGCATCATAAATTGTGTATCTGAGAACAATGTGTATCATTTTGATGTGAGATGTGTAGTGGGGTGTTTCTATCAGTATTTCTAACCTCCTTCATGATTGATGTTGAGCATGCCTTGAAGAACAACACAGAGGAGGAAGAGAGGGATTCCTCTTCATCGCTCCCTTTAGCAGACTGCTGAACATCCACACATACCTGATGTGGGGAGAGAGGGGGAGAAGAGGAAGAGAGAGAAAGAGGGGGGATAGAGAGGGAGGGGATAAAGAGAGAGTGGGACAGAGAGCGAGAGAGAGAGGGAGGGAGAGAGAAAGAAAGAGACAGAGGGTTGAGACAGCGGAGGGGATAGAGAGAGAGAGAGAAAGCAAGAGATAGAAAGAAAGAAATAGAGAGAGGGAAGAATCTGCTCCTGCCACATCTGCTCCTGCCACGCCCTCTAGTGCTCATCCTGTGTCCCCTTGACCTGCCGCCACTCCCCCAGTGCTCTCTCCCTCTCCCTCCCTCTCTCTGTGTGTGTGTGTGCATGTGCGTGTGTGTGTGTGTGTGTGTGTGTGTGATTGTGTGGGCGGAGACAGGTGTGGTGGAGTCAGAGCAGATTCCCACCAGCTGCAATCTGTTCCATAATCAAGACCTCTACAAATACTCAGTCCTGCCACTTCCACACTGCCAGGTCGTAATCTCTGCTCAGTCAGTCCATGTTTCTAGCCGTTTGTTCCTGTTGTCCTGTTTTCCCTTGCCTGCCGCTGTTTTCCTCTCCGTTACAGATCTGCCCACTCTGACTCTGGTCCCTGTCTCCAGTCCGAATCCAGGACAGAGTAGCAGTCCTGCTACTCTGTCCTGGATTCCCCACTCTACGCTCCCTTGGATTCCCCTCCGGATCTGCTTACCCTGTCCCATTGCCTCTCGCTCCATCCTCAGCCTCTGCATTTGGTATTCCGGCAACCTGCCCGAGCTTCCCTGGCCTGCACTCAATCTTCCCCCCATGTTTCAATAAATACCTTGGTTACCTCATCCCAGTCTCCTCGTCTGAGTCTGCTATTGGGTTCACCTGTTCCGCTCCGCGTGACAAGAAGTATGTCAAGTGATTGACCTCCCAAGTCTGACCCCTGACCGTGTAATCTCAGGTAAAGCTTCAGAAAAAGGAAGCCCTCAACCAGAAAACAACATCTGAATCTCACTGTTGACCTGAGAGTTGACCTTTGAACTATATACTTACCTGAGAGAGACACACACATATTCAGTCTAGACCCAGGTCTGCACTGAGAGAGGCACACACATTTAGTCCAGACCCAGGCCTTCACTGAGAGAGACACACACACATTTCAACACCATAGCTATGGCCCAATCATAGGCCAGCCCACACCCCGGCCTCTCTTTTATCAACACTCAATGCGAATAGTTTTATTGTCTTCTCATGAATTCAACCTTCTCTGTGTTGTGCTCCACATCCCTCATTCTGTCACACCTCTGTGAAGCAGAGGTGCAGTTCTCTTTACATCCTGAAGGTCTGATATCTGATTGGAAGTTAACTTTACAGTGTGGGTCAATAACTCAGACTTTGAATCCAAACAATCAGATAGGTGGTGGGCCGTAGAAAGCTGTCTACTTTAGTTTTCGAGATGATTGATCTCTGTCGTGGGAGAAGCTGTTTTTTTTTTTTTTACATATTGTGTATATGTATTTCTTCTGAACACATTTCTGTTTGTTGGCAATGTTAATTCTTAATTTTTTTTCCCAAATACTTACTTTTACGTTCACTAGCTGGACAGGCAAACGGCGCAGAGTACTAAACTGTAAACAATTCAAAACGTGTGTACTATCCAGGTACCATCTCTGATGATCACGTCAGCCAGTCAAGTTCTCTATGTGTATGGTTGAGAAAAAGAAAGAGAAGAAGGAAGAGAAAGCGTGTGAGGAGAGAGAGTTTATGTTCCTGTCTACAATTGTATCCTATCTGTTGCTCCTCTCCCTAAGTTACTCTGTTCCTCTAGGTCAGTGAAAGTGAATGAAGTGATGTGGAGAGTCATTGCTCAGCAGCAAAAGGCAGGGAGGAAGAGGAGTTAGAGATGATTGGAGGGATAGAGATGTGGAGCAAGGAGGAAGAGGAGTGTAGCCTACCTTTCCATAGAGTGTGTCTGCTCTAAGTCCCAACATTCACTCTTGGACCACACAGCCTGGGCCTAAAGTGACAGTGTCAGGGGTTTTGGAGTGGTAGGAACTTATATCTTTTCCAGAGTTTGTAATGGATCACAACAAGAAAATGGGCGCGGTTGACCATCTTGACCAAATAAGGAGCAATTACAATGTTGTACGCACAGGCAGAAAATGGTGGTATGTGTTTTGGGAGATGCTCAACATTCCTGTCAATAGTTGGAGTAGGATGATTGCAGAGCACCCTGCCTCAGACTGTTGGGATGTTCATTTTCTAGCTCACAGACTACATTCCTTCGCTGTGATGATTTATTTTATAAATTATTGTCTCTCACATTTGTATCGCGTGATCTTTTCAGCTCCCCTGTGTCCTGCTCCCAGCGATCAACCAAGTGCTATTCATCAAGCTGATTTAATCACCTATGAGGAGAACCATCCTACGGCAATGTGAACTAGCCCTAGCCTCTATTTAGACAGTGGGACCACATAGGCATTTGCATGTTGTCTCTTCTTTGTTGTTTTTGTATTACACAGTTAAGTGCCTTTTTGAGTTGAAAAACACCCATTTCAGATACACATGCTTGTTTTAACATCTTCATTCATTATTGTCTCTTACTTTTGTCTCCCATACCAAGTCCTGCAGTTTGAACTAGCTCTGCCGTTACTATTAGACAATGAGACCATATACTGTATGCATTTGCCTGTTGTCTTTTCTTCGTGGGTTTTGAATTGCACAGTTTAGTGCATTTTAGAGTTGAAAAACACCAACTACAGATACACGTGCTTGTTTGAGCAATCTTAAAGACAAAATGTATGCAGAATCTGTTTAACAGGTGACAACAGATTATTTGATTATTGTAACATTCAGTGATGAGAAATATATTGTCCCCGTCAGGTGTCTAGGCTTTCCCCATAAATGGTAGAGTTCCCATCTATGGACCACATAAGCTTTAGACCATACAAGAATTCTGCAAAGGCACCGGTCTCTCTTTACATCGGTCAGCTACATTGGTGACCAGGGTGGGACCCTTTCGATACGCCTATGAGGCGTATGAACACAAATGCTCCTAGAGAAGGGGGAATACTGAAGCACGCGTTGATGACAGTTCTACAGTCTCCATCAGATGCCCAGGCTTTTGGCATAGATGGTAAAGCTAGTATAGAACAAGAAGGCCCGCACATTGTTAAAGCTCCCAATTCACCCCTTTATTGACAACGTTTCGATCCGAAACAGATCTTCGTCAAACACACTGAGTGTTCACATCCCAAAATATACACATTTCACCTCACATGACCATTGTGGACGTGACGCATGGTGGGTGCAATAAACTTTTGTATATCTCTAATAATTAAATAACAATGAGATGGGTGCATGTAATGGTTACAAAACAATATATATTTACAAAATGACCAAGTGGGTAACCTGGAAGGCAAGACAAAGTAAAGTAACATATTCAGGTCAGAAATGGACTGATATCAAACTCTTGATCTCTAGGAGACATGGTACACAAACGGTGAATCCAATGCAATTCTCTTTTCAATAATAGATTATCAGTATCTCCGCCCCTCCTAGGAGTCTTAACATGTTCCATGCCAATGTATCTCAAAGAGCTAATGTTGTGAAGAGTCTCCATGAAATGCTCGGCCACAGGATTTCTCTGGTCAAGGGTCCTGATATTACTCCTGTGTTCTGCTATCCTTGTTTTCAGAGCTCGTTTGGTTTTTCCCACATAGCGTAGACCACAAATGCATTTGATCAGATAAATCACATTTTTTTGTGGAACATGGAATGATGCCCTTAATATTAATGGCCTTGCCCGTAATACGGTGATTGAACATTGTGCATTTGTTTGTGAAGTTACACTGGGTGCATCCGCCACATCTATAGTTACCGTCCGGCACATTGTCTAGAAAAGTACTGCGTGGCACTGGTGGAAGATCAGACCACACCACCATTTGACTGATGTTGGGGGCGCGTCTGAAGAATACCCACGGGGGTTCTTTAAATGTATTTTCCAGTTGTGTATCAGTGCTCAAGATGTACCAGTGTTTTTTAATGATGTGGTCGAACTGTTTACCAAGTGGGGAGTACTGAAGGAAGCTTTGTGGTTTTGTACAACATGTCTCCGGACCTACTCACTGCCACAGTCATACTCTGGACCTAGTTATGTCCTGTGGAATAAATGTTGTGAATCTTAATGTTTTTCCTCATAATCCTGGACTATCGGACCACCATTTTATTACTTTTGCAATCGCTACAAATAATCTGCTCAGACCTCAACCAAGGATCATCAAAAGCCGTGCTATAAATTCTCAGACAACCCAAAGATTCCTAGATGCCCTTCCAGACTCCCTCCACCTACCCAAGGATGTCAGAGTACAAAAATCAGTTAACCACCTAACTGAGGAACCCAAATTGGTCTACACCGACACGTTCTGGCCTGGTTTAGATTTTATCTGTCGGTAAGACATCAGTTTGTCTCTGTAGATGGTTTGTCCTCTGACAAATCAACTGTACATTTCGGTGTTCCTCATGGCTCCGTTTTAGGACCACTATTGTTTTCACTATATATTTTTCCTCTTGGTGATGTCATTCGGAAACATAATGTTAACTTTCACTGCTATGCGGACGACACAGCTGTACATTTCAATGAAACATGTTGAAGCCCCAAAATTGCTCTCCCTGGAAGCCTGTGTTTCAGACATAAGGAAGTGGATGGCTGCAAATGTTGTACTTTTAAACTCGGACAAAATAGAGATGCTAGTTCTAGATCTGACAATTAATCTTTATGGTTGTGCAGTCGTCTCAAATAAAACTGGGAAGGACCTCAGCGTTACTCTGGACCTCAGCGTTACTCTGGATCTCTCTTTTGACAAACATATCAAGACTGTTTCAAGGACAGCTTTTTTCTACATAACATTGCAAAAATCTGAAACCTTCTGTCCAAAAATGATGCATAAAAATGTATCCATGCTTTTGTCACTTCTAGGTTATACTACAGCAATGCTCTACTTTCCGGCTACCCGGATAAAGCACTAAATAAACTTCAGTTTGTGCTAAACACGGCTGCTAGAATCTTGACTAGAACCAAAAAAAAATATCATATTACTCCAGTGCTAGCCTCTCTACACTGGCTTCCTGTTAAGGCTAGGGGTGATTTCAAGGTTTTACTGCTAACCTACAAAGCTTTACATGGGCTTGCTCCTACCTATCTTTCCGATTTGGTCCTGCCGTACATACCTACACGTATGCTACAGTCACAAGACACAGGCCTCCTTGCTGTCCCTCGAATTTCTAAGCAAACAGCTGGAGGCAGGGCTTTCTCCTATTGAGCTCCATTTTTATGGAAGGGTCTGCCTAGCCATGTGAGAGACGCAGACTCGGTCTCGACCTTTAAGTCTTTATTGAAGACTCATCTCTTTATTAGGTCCTATGATTGAGTGTAGTCTGACCCAGGAGTGTGAAGGTGAACGTAAAGGCACTGGAGCAACAAACCACCTTTGCTGTCTCTGCCTGGCCGGTTCACGTCTCTCCACTGGGATTCTCTGCCTCAAACCCTATTACAGGGGCTGAGTCACTGGTGTTCTTCCATGCCGTCCCTAGGAGGGGTGCGTCACTTGAGTGGGCTGAGTCACTGACGTGATCTTCCTGTCCGGGTTGGCGCCCCCCCTTGGGTTCATGCCGTGAGGGAGATCTTCATTGGCTATACTCAGCCTTGTCTCAGACTGCTCTTAAACACTAGTAAAACCAAATGCATGCTTTTCAACCGTTCGCTGCCCGCCCCCGCCCGCCCGACTAGCATCACTACTCTGGATGGTTCCTACTTAGAATATGTGGACAACTAGACTGTAAACTCTCCTTCCAATCTCATATAAAAAATCTCCAATCCAAAATTAAATCTATAATCGGCTTCCTATTTCGGAACAAAGCCTTCTTCACTCACGCCGCCAAACATACCCTCGTAAAACTGACTATCCTACCGATCCTCGACTTCGCCGATGTCATTTAACTTCTTTGGGAGCAGCGCACGAGGTGACCGTTTTGGAGAGCCTGGCGTGCCCAAAGTAAAATTCCTCCCATTCATGCCCAGAAAATAGGATATGCACATATTTAGTACCCTTGGATAGGAAACACTCTGAACAGAATGGATATGGCAGACAAAAAACCAGAGGAATTTCTGTCATGGAAAAAGTGGTTTTGCCTCATTTAGAACCCCTCCCTTATGAAAATGCCCATATAAGGGCATATGAAGGCAGTACCTATTGCTTCCTCTGGATGTCAACAGTCTCGAGAAAGTGTTCTGATTCTTTTTAGATGCTTTTAGAGCATAGAAGAAGACGAATAAGGAAGTGACCACACAGATGTCAATAGAAGAAAATGCGCATTCACGGCTGGCGCGCTCTTTGTTTTTTTACTTTCTTGTCGCCCAGTTTATATTCCGGTTGAAATATTATACTATTTATACATAAAAGTGTTCCTAAGGATACATTTAAAATGATGTTTGATTGTTCTTGGACAAGTTTATAGGTATAAGTTGAACGAGTTCTCTTCACGTTTCAATGGAGGAGTCGACGCTATATTTTCTCATTATAACGCGCCAACCAAACGGAGATTTATGAATATAATACATTACTTTTTCTAACAAAAGAACCATGGATTGTCTTCGTGGGACACTTGGGAAGCCCTCAGCAGAAGTTCTTCCTAAGGTAATTGATTTGTTTTCGCTGTGAAATGTGTTTTCTGTGAACCGTGAAGGCTTATGAATTTATGGTAATGGAAAAAATATGTGGGGTGCTATCCTCAAACAATCAAATGTGGTGCTTTTGCCGTAAAGCCTTTTTGAAATCTGACAACGCTGTGATATTGCCAAGAAGCAGAGCTTTTGATGACTATGAAACACTTGTATATTGATGCATGTTTAATAATTCAACTTTTGGATTTTGAATTTGGCGCCTTGCTAGCGCCCCACCGCTCCCTAAGAAGTAAAAAAATAGCTTCCAATACTCTACTCAGAAAACTGGATGCAGTCTATCACAGTGCCATCCGTTTTGTTTACAAAGCCCCTTATACCACCCATCACTGCAACCTGTATGCTCTAGTCGGCTGGCCCTCGCTACATATTTGTCGCCAGGCCCACTGGCTCCAGGTCATCTATAAGTCGATGCTAGGTAAAGCTCCGCCTTATCTCAGCTCACTGGTCACGATAACTACACCCACCCGTAGCACGCACTCCAGCAGGTATATCTCACTGGTCATCCCCAAAGCCAACACTTACTTTGGCCGCCTTTCCTTCCAGTTCTCTGCTGCCAATGACTGGAACGAATTGCAAAAATTGCTTAAGCTGGAGACTTATATTTCCCTCACTAACTTTAAACATTAGCTATCTGAGCAGCTAACCGATCGCTGCAGCTGTACATAGCCTATCTGTAAATAGCCCACCCAATCTACCTACCTCATCCCCATATTGTTTTTATTTACTTTTCTGCTCTTTTGCACACCAGTATTTCTACTTGCATATCATCATCTGCTCATCTATCACTCCAGTGTTAATTTGCTAAATTGTAATTACCTCGCTACTATGGCCTATTTATTGCCTTACCTCCTCACGCCATTTGCACACAATGTATATAGACTTTCCTTTATTTTCTATTGTGTTATTGACTGTACGCTTGTTTATTCCGTGTGTAACTCTGTGTTGTTGTTTGTGTCGCACTGCTTTGCTTTATCTTGGCCAGGTCACAGTTGTAAATGAGAACTTGTTCTCAACTAGCTTACCTGGTTAAATGAAGGTGAAAAATAAAGTATATATATATATAGTAAGTTGGTGGTTGAAGATATCCCTCTAGTGGTGTGGGGGCTGTGCTTTGGCAAAGTGGGCGGGGTTATATCCTGCCTGGTTGGCACTATCCGTGGGCATCGTCGGAAGGGGGCCACAGTGTCTGCCGACCCCTCCTGTCTCAGCCTCCAGTATTTATGCTGCAATAGTTTGTGTCGGGGGGCTAGGGTCAGTCTGTTATATCTGGAGTATTTCTCCTGTGTGAATTTAAGTATGCTCTCTCTAATTCTCTCTCTCTCTCTCTCTCTCTCTCTCTCTCTCTCTCTCTCTCTCTCTCTCTCTCTCTCTCTCTCTCTCTCGCTCCCTCTTGCTCTCGGAGGACCTGAGCCCTAGGACCATGCCTCAGGACTACCTGGCCTGATGACTCCTTGCTGTCCCCAGTCCACCTGGTCATGCTGCTGCTCCAGTTTCAACTGTTCTGCCTGCGGCTATGGAACCCTGACATGTTCACCGGACGTGCTAACTTGTCCCAGACCTGCTGTTTTCAACTATCTAGAGGCAGCAGGAGTGGTAGAGATACTCTGAATGATCGGCTATGAAAAGTCACCTGACATTTACCCCTGAGGTTCTGACCTGTTGCACCCTCTACAACCACTGTGATTATTATTATTTGACCCTGCTGGTCATCTATGAACATTTGAACATCTTGGCCATGCTCTGTTATTATCCCCACCAGGCACAGCCCTCATAGCCTGATTCCTCTTTAGGTTTCTTCCTAGGTTCCGGACTTTCTAGGGAGTTTTTCCTAGCCACTGTGCTTCTACACCTGCATTGCTTGCTGTTTGGGGTTTTAGGCTGGGTTTCTGTACAGCACTTTGTGACATCAGCTGATGTAAGAAGGGCTTCCTAAATACATTTGATTGATTTATTGAATGTGTTGGTCAGGAGGGTGGGGATGTTTGGGCGTGAGGCTGTCATCCTGGGTCATATTTTTATAACGTTCACTTTCCTCATGCAGCCATTCCGCTGTCTGAAACGCTCATCCAGATGGTCATTTTTTTTTACATAGTCACAATCCAACATATGCGACTGTATTGCCTAATGGGGAGGCTCTTTTTTAGGGGTGTAGGGTGGAAGCTGTCTCCGCGTGACAGGGAATTCCTGTCCGTCGGCTTCCTGTATAGATCAGTACTCCCCACTTGGTAAACAGTTCGACCACATCATTAAAAAACAATAGAACATCTTGAGCACTGATCAACAACTTGAAAAGATGTTTAAAGAACCACCGTGGGTATTCTTCAGACGTGCCACTAACATCAGTCAAATGGTGGTGTGGTCTGATCTTCCACCAGTGCCACGCAGTACCTTTCTAGACAATGTGCCGGACGGTTACTATAGATGTGGCGTATGCACCCAGTGTAACTTCACAAACAAATGCACAATGTTCAATCACCCTATTACGGGCAAGGCCATTAAGATTAAGGTCATCATTACATTTTCCACAAAAAATGTGATATACCTGATGAAATGTAATTGTGGCCTATGCTATGTAGGATAAACAAAATGAGCTCTGAAAACAAGGATAGCAGAAGACAGGAGTAATATCAGGACCCTTGACCAGAGAAACCCTGTGGCTGCGCATTTCATGGAGACTCGTCACAACATTAGCTCTTTGAGATACATTGGCACGGAACATGTTAAGACTCCTAGGAGGGGCGGAGATACTGATAATCTATTATTGAGAAGATAAATAAATACAGTATGGGGATGAGGTAGTTGGATGGGCTATTTACAGATGGGCTATGTACAGGTGCAGTGATCTGTGAGCTGCTCTGACAGCTGGTACTTAAAGTTAGTGAGGGAGATATGAGTCTCCAGCTTCAGTGATTTTTGCAGTTTGTCCCAGTCATTGGCAGTAAAGAACTGGAAAGAAAGGCGGCCAAAGGAGGAATTGGCTTTGTGCGTGACCAATGAAATATACCTGCTGGAGCGCGTGCTGTGGGTGGGTGCTGCTATGGTGACCAGTGAGCTGAGATAAGGCAGGGCTTTACCTAGCAAAGACTTGTAGATGACCAGTGGGTTTGGCGACGAGTATGAAGCGAGGGCCAGCCAATGAGAGCGTACAGGTTGCAGTGGTGGGTAGTATATGGGGCTTTGGTGACAAACGGATGGCACTGTGATAGACTGCATCCAATTTGTTGAGTAGAGTGTTGGAGGCTATTTTGTAAATGACATCACCGAAGTCGAGGATCGGTAGGATGGTCAGTTTTACGAGGGTATGTTTGGCAGCATGAGTGAAGGATGCTTTGTAGTGAAATAGGAAGCCGATTCTAGATTTAACTTTTGGATTGGAGATGCTTAATGTGAGTCGGGATGGAGAGTTTACAGTCTAACCAAACACCTAGGTATTTGTAGTTGTCCACATATTCTAAGTCAGAGCCGTCCAGAGTAGTGATGCTGGATGGGTGGGCAGGTGCAGGTAGTGATCGGTTGAAGAGCATGCATTTAGTTTTACTTGCATTTAAGAGCAGTTGGAGGCCACGGAAGGAGAGTTGTATGGCATTGAAGCTCATCTGGAGGTTAGTTAACAGTGTCCAAAGAAGGGCCAGAAGTATACAGAATGGTGTCGTCTGCATAGAGGTGGATCAGAGAATCACCAGCAGCAAGAGCGACATCATTGATGTATATAGAGAAGAGAGTCGGCCCGAGAATTGTACCCTGTCACACCCCCATAGAGACTGCCAGAGGTCCGGACAACAGGCCCTCCTATTTGACACACTGAACTCTAAAAAGAGAAGTAGTTGGTGAACCAGGCGATGCAGTCATTTGAGAAACCAAGGCTATTGAGTCTGCCGATAAGAAGGTGTTGATTGACAGAGTCGAAAGCTTTGGCCAGGTCGTAGAATACAGCTGCACAGTATTGTCTCGGTGTATTGGTGTTGACAGTGTTTCTTAGCCTCAGTGCAGTGGGCAGCTGGGAGGAGGTGCTCTTATTCTCCAATATGTTACTTTACTTTGATTTGTCTTGCCTTCCAGGTTACCCACTTGGTCATTTTGTAAATATATATTGTGTTCTGGAACCATTACATGCACCCATCTCATTGTTATTTAATTATTAGAGATATACAAAAGTTTTTTGCACCCACCATGTGTCATGTGAGATGAAATGTGAGATGTGAGATGAAATGTGTATATTTTGGGATGTGAACACTCAGTGTGTTTGACCTGACGAAGATCTGTTTATGATCGAAACGTTGTCAATAAAGTGGTGAATTGGGAGCTTTAACAATGTGCGGGCATTCTTGTTCTATACTAGTATTCTTTATTAATCTTTTTAAGGATGTGCGTATGACCACAAACTTTTCTATAGATGGTGAAGCTCTCATTTCTGGACTGCAACATGGTAAGATAGTGCCCTCCACGGCACTTGATATACATTGATTGGTATTTTACACTATATTTAGATACTTCAAATACTGCCTGAGACACACTATTTGTCTCCGTACTCAATAAATGGTGACACACTATTTGTGATGTGGTCTTTGTTCGAATGTATATGCATGAAACGTACATTATGGAAAACACGTCTCACACTCAGTCATAGTTAATAGAATAATGAATGGATAGGCAATATTTTGGCACCGTCAACTTTTAGAAGGTTAGTGGGAAAATGTATCATTTAAACAACCTAAATATACTCACATTCACTGAACATTCAGTATTTGAAATTCAAGTTTTCTTTCCCAAGGGAGCCGGAGGGGTGTCGTGGGGGACGACATCAGCCAGGGGACCAGGAACCACCGGCCTGAGGAGGGAAACATGAAAAGATGGTGAGATCCGGTAGTTAGTGCGGAGTTGTAATCTGTTACATGTTACCTCGTTGACCCTCCGGAGGACCTTGAATGGCGCCACAAACCGGAGACTCCACTTCTTACAGGGCAGGCGGAGCGGGAGGTTCCTGGTGGAGAAGAGACGCGATTACCAGGATGAAACACGGGAGCCTCACTGCGGTGACGATCCGCCTGCTATGTCTGACATTGGACGGCGTGCTGGAGTCTCACGTGGGCATCGTTCCATACCTCTTCTGCGCTCCTGAACCACTCAGCCACCGCAGGCACTTTGTTCTGGCTCGGAGTCCACGGAGCCAGGGCTGGCTGATAACCCAGAACACACTGGAAAGGAGTCAGCCCGGTGGAGGAGTGTCGCAATGAATTCTGGGTGCATTCAACCCAAGGAAGGAATCGGGACCACTCTCCCTGCTGCTCCTGGCAGTGTCTCCTCAGGACCATCCCCAGCTCCTGGTTCATCCTCTCCACCTGCCCGTTAGTCTGAGGCCGGTATCCGGAAGTGAGGCTGACTGTGACACCCAGCTTCTCCATGAAAGTCTTCCATACACGTGATGTGAATTAGGGGCCACGATCTGAGACAATATCCTCCGGAAGGCCATAGTGCCGGAGGACTTGCTGGAACAGTGCCTCAGTGACCTGAATAGCGATAGGGAGACCAGAGAAGGGGATGAAGCGGCATGATTTTGAGAATCTGCCCACTATCACCAAAATGGTGGTAAAACCATCAGAAGAGGGGAGATTACTGACAATGTAAATGGACAGATGAGACCAGGGACACTGAGGCACGGGAAGGGGAAGGAGTTTCCCTGCTAGAGTGTTGGATTTGGATTGGGCACATATGGAACAGGATTTGACATAATGAGTGACGTCCTGCGCCAAAGTGGGCCACCAGTACTTTCCAGAGATGGACCGAATGGTGCGGGTGATACCTGGATGTCCAGCGACGACAGCTGTGTGCGCCCTGGTCAATAGCGGATCCCTTAACCACGTGCGAACATAGGTGCGCTCAGGAGGACAGGTGGCAGGTGCAGGTTCCCTCTCCAGGGCCTGGTGAATCTCCACATCTACGTCCCAGAGCACCGGGGCTACGACTCGAGTAGGAGGGATTATTCAAGAGAGGAACCTCTCCCGAATCATAGAGATGGGACAGGGCAACGGATGTGATGTTTTTTTTTTACCTGGGCGGTATGTCAGCGTGAAATTGAATCTGGAGAAGAAAAGGGCCCACCTGGCTTGGCACGCGTTCAGTCGCCTCGCTGTCCAGGTTCCGATGGTCAGTGAGGATGAGAAATGGGTCCTGGGTGCCCTCCAGCCAGTGTCTCCACTCCCCTAATGCCAACTTCACCGCCAGGAGCTCCCTATCACCAACATCATAGTTCCTCTCTGCAGGAGACAGCTTTTTTGAGTAATATGCACATGGATAAAATTTCTGTAGAACACATTGACGTTGGGCCAGGACAGCCCCCACACCTATTTCTGAAGTGTCCACCTCCACCACGACGGGCAGCGTAGGATCTGGATGTTTAAGTAACGGGCGGAAGTGAAACAACCCTTCAGTAGGTGGAAGGCTTCGTCAGCTGCAGAATTCCATCCCAGCTTCCGGGGACCACCCTTGAGGAGAGAAGTGAAATGAGAGGTGATCGAGCTAAAGTTCTTAATGAATCTGCGGTAAAAGTTAGTACCAAAGACAGTTGTAACCCCATTATGGTGGTTGGGACTGGCCATGACCTTACAGCATCCACCTTCCTCTCATCCACCATGACTCCTTGCAGGCCGATCTGGTAACCCAAAAATGGAGACCTACTCCTGATGGAATTTGCACTTCTCCGCCTTGATGTACAGGTGGTTGGCCAGGAGGCATTCCAGGACTACTCGGACGTGAACGATGTGCTCCTCCAAGGTAGCCGAGTAGACCAGGATGTCGTTGATATACACGACCACCTGACATCCAAGCATGTCCCGTAACACATAATTGACAAATGCCTGGAACACTGACGGAGCATTGGCTAATCCAAAAGGCATCACCAAGTACTCGTAGTGACCAGACATCGTGCTGAAGGCCATCTTCCATTCATTCCACTCCTGGATGCGGATCAAATTGTAGGCACTCTGCAGGTCCAACTTGGTGAAAAACTGGGTTGTTCAATCGTGGCCTGCACCAACGGGAGAGGGTAGCGTTACTTCGTGGTGATGGAATTCAGATTTCTGTAATCGATGCGCGGCGCAATCCTCTGTCCTTTTTGGCCACTAAGAAGAAGAAGCCTGCCGACACAACCGGAGGTGGACGTGCGAATGAAACCCTGCAGGACAGAGCATCTACGTCTGGTGAGACGAGTGGCGGGGGTGTGTGTCTATTTGTCAATAAAACCTTGTGCGCAATGTCTAATATTAAATACGTCTTGAGGTATTTCTAGCCTGAGGTAGAGCACCTTATGATAAGCTGTAAAACACACTATCTACCAAGAGAGTTCTCATCTATATTATTCATAGCTGTCTATTTACCACCACAAATCGATGCTGGCACTAAGACCACACTCAACCAGCTGTATAAGGCCATAAGCAAACAAGAAAATGCAGAACATCCAGAACAGCGCTACTAGTGCCCCGGGACTTTAATGCAGGCAAACTTAAATCCATTTGACCTCATTTCTAACAGCATGTCACATGTAACCAGAAGAAAAAAAACTCTAGACCAACTTTACTCCATACAGAGAGACACAGATGACGAGGATGCTACGCTAAAGGACTGTTTTTCTAGCACAGACTGGAATATGTTCCGGGATTCATCCAATGGCATTGAGGACTATACCACCTCAGTCATTGACTTAATAAGTGCGACGACGTTGTCCCCACAGTGACCGTACATACATATCCCAACCAGAAGCCATGGATTACAGACAACATCCGAATTGACCTAAAGACTAGAGCTGCTGCTTTCAAGGAGCAGGACACTAATCCGGATGCTTATAAGAAATCCTGCTTCGCCCTTAGACGAACCATCAAACAGGCAAAGTGTCAATACAGGATTAAGATTGAATCCTACTACAGCGGCTCTGACGCTCGTTGGATGTGGCAGGGATTGAAAATTATTATGGACTACGAAGGGAAACCCAGACGCGAGCTGCCCAGTGACACTAGCCTACCAGACAAGCTAAATGCCTTTCATGCTCGCTTTGAGAAAAGCAACACTGAAGCATGTACGAGAGCACCAGCTGTTCTGGATGACTGCGTGATAACACTCTTGGTAGCCGATGTGAGTAAGACTAAACAGGTCAACAAGGGCGCGGGGCCATAGGATTACCAGGACATGTACTCAAAGCATGCACGGACCAACTGGCAAGTGTCTTCACTGACATTTTCAACCTCTCCCTGACCCAGTCTGTAATTCCTACATGTTTCAAGCAGACCACCATAGTCACTGTGTCCATCGAAGCGAAGGTAACCTGCCTAAATGATTACCACCCTGTAGCACTCACGTCAGTAGCCATGAAGTGCTTTGAAAGGCTGGTCATGGCACACATCAACAGCATCCTCCCAGATACCCTAGACCACTCCAATTCGCATACCGCCCCAACAGATCCACAGATGAAACAATCTCAATCGCACTCCACACTGCCCTTTCCCACCTGGACATCTATATGAGAATCTAAATGAGAATGCTGTTCATTTACTACAGCTCAGCGTTCAACACCAAAGTGCCCATGAAGCTCATCACTAAGCTAAGGACCCTGGGACTAAACACCTCCCTCTGCAACTGGATCCTTGACTTCCTGACGGGCCACCCCCAGGTGGTAAGGGTAGGCAACAACACGTCTGCCACACTGATCCTCAACACTGTGGCCCCTCAGGGGTGTGTACTTAGTCCCCTCCTGTACTCCCTGTTCACCCATGACTGCATGGCCAAACACGACTCCACGACCATCATTAAGTTTGCTGATGACACAACAGTGACGATGACGATGACGATGAGACAGCCTATAGGGAGGAGGTCAGAGAACTGGCAGTGTGGTGCCAGGGCAACAACCTCTCCCTCAATGTGAGCAAGACAAAGGAGCTGATCATGGACTTCATGAAAAGGTGGGCCGAACAGGCCCCCATTAACATCGACGGGGATGTAATGGAGTGCGTCGAAAGTTTCAAGTTCCTTACAGTCCACATACCCAATGAACTATCATGGTCCAAACAAACCAAGACAGTCGTGAAGAGGGCACGACAAAACCTTTTCCCCCTCAGGAGACTGAAAAGAATTGGCATGGGTCCCAAAATCCTCAAAAGGTTCTACAGCTGCACCATCGACAGCATCCTGACCAGTTGCGACACCGCCTGGTATGGCAACTTCTCGACATCTGACCGTAAGGCGCTACAGAGGGTAGTGCATACAGCCCAGTACATCACTGGGGCCAAGCTTCCTGCCCTCCAGGACCTATATAATAGGCGGTGTCAGAGGAAAGCCCATAAAATTGTCAGAGACTACAATCACCCAAGTCATAGACATTTTTTTCTGCTACCGCACGGCAAGTGGTACCGGAGCACCAAGTCTTGGACCAAAAGGCTCCTTAACAGCTTTTACCCCAAGCCATAAGACTGCTGAACAATTAATCAAGTGGCCAACAGACTATTTATATTGACCCTCCCCCATTTGTTTTCTACACTGCTGCTATTTGCTGTTTATTATCTATGCATAGTCACTTCACCCCTACCTACATGTACCTCAACTAACCTGTACCCCCGCACACTGACTCGCTACCGGGTACCCCCTGTATATAGGCTCGTTATTGTTATATTATTGTGTTACTTTTTATAATTTTTACTTTAGTTTATTTGGTAAATATTTTCCTAACTCTTCTTGAACTGCACTGTTGGTTAAGGGCTTGTAAGTAAGCATTTCACGGTAACACGGAATCCAAACTGCCTGCGCGTGTGCGCCATCGTGCATACATATATTTTGTCCCCCCACACCAAACGCGATCACGACTCGCAGGTTAAAATATCGAAACAAACTCTGAACCAATTACATTAATTTGGAGACAGGTCGAAAAGCATTAAACATTTATGGCAATTTAGCTAGCTAGCTTGCACTTGCACTTAAACCACGAGTTGTTATTTTACCTGAAATGCACAAGGTTCTCTACTCCGACAATTAATCCACACATAAAACGGTCAACCGAATCGTTTCTAGTCATTTCTCCATCTTCCAGGCTTTTTCTTCTCTTGACTTTATATTGCGATTGGCAACTTTCAGAAATTAGGTGCGTTACCACCACTGACCTCGTTCGTCTATCAGTCACCCACGTGGATATAACCAATGAGGAGATGGCACGTGGGTACCTGCTTCTATAAACCAATGAGGAGATTGGTCCAAGATGGCGTAGCAGTGCAGACGTGGTTTGTCGTCCTCTCATTTACTTTTTGTATTTTTCGTCTTTTTTTGTATATATATTTCAATTTATTTTCAATATCTTTCTATTTTTAAATGAAACATACCTCCTGGTAACCCGCCTCACTCAAACACGGATCTGCAATTTTTTTAGACCATTTAGCCAGAATCTCCATCAAAGGCTAGCCATCAAAAGCTAATCAGCTAATTATCCACTAGCTATTTAGTCATTGTTAGCCATTGCTAGCGGCCTTTACCTTCTCAACAGGCACCAACCGTTTGTCTAGCCTGGATAATACCTACCAGCCTCTGACTGTTTTTCTCCACTACAACGCCGGATTCCTGCCGTAAACCCTGGACCATTACTCCTGATCATCCCAGCTAGCTAGCTGCCACCAAGTGACCTACAGTGGGGCAAAAAAGTATTTAGTCAGCCACCAATTGTGCAAGTTCTCTCACTTAAAAAGATGAGAGAGGCCTGTAATTTTCATCATAGGTACACTTCAACTATGACAGACGAAATGAGAAAAAGAAATCCAGAAAATCACATTGTAGGATTTTTAATTTATTTATTTGCAAATTATGGTGGAAAATAAGTATTTGGTCAATAACAAAAGTTTATCTCAATACTTTGTTATATACCCTTTGTTGGCAATGACAGAGGTCAAACGTTTTCTGTAAGTCTTCACAAGGTTTTCACACACTGTTGCTGATATTTTGGCCCATTCCTCCATGCAGATCTCCTCTAGAGCAGTGATGTTTTGGGGCTGTCGCTGGGCAACACGGACTTTCAACTCCCTCCAAAGATTTTCTATGGGGTTGAGATCTGGAGACTGGCTAGGCCACTCCAGGACCTTGAAATGCTTCTTACGAAGCCACTCCGTTGCCCGGGCGGTGTGTTTGGGATCATTGTCATGCTGAAAGACCCAGCCACGTTTCATCTTCAATGCCCTTGCTGATGGAAGGAGGTTTTCACTCAAAATCTCACGATACATGGCCCCATTCATTCTTTCCTTTACACAGATCAATCGTCCTGGTCCCTTTGCAGAAAAACAGCCCCAAAGCATGATGTTTCCACCCCCATGCTTCACAGTAGGTATGGTGTTCTTTGGATGCAACTCAGCATTCTTTGTCCTCCAAACACGACGAGTTGAGTTTTTACCAAAAAGTTCTATTTTGGTTTCATCTGACCATATGACATTCTCCCAATCCTCATCTGGATCATCCAAATGCTCTCTAGCAAACTTCAGACGGGCCTGAACATGTACTGGCTTAAGCAGGGGGACACGTCTGGCACTGCAGGATTTGAGTCCTGGCGGCGTAGTGTGTTACTGATGGTAGGCTTTGTTACTTTGGTCCCAGCTCTCTGCAGGTCATTCACTAGGTCCCCCTGTGTGGTTCTGGGATTTTTGCTCACCGTTCTTGTGATCATTTTGACCCCACAGGGTGAGATCTTGCGTGGAGCCCCAGATCGAGGAAGATTATCAGTGGTCTTGTATGTCTTCCATTTCCTAATAATTGCTCCCACAGTTGATTTCTTCAAACCAGGCTGCTTACCTATTGCAGATTCAGTCTTCCCAACCTGGTGCAGGTCTACAATTTTGTTTCTGGTGTCCTTTGACAGCTCTTTGGTCTTAGCCATAGTGGAGTTTGGAGTGTGACTGTTTGAGGTTGTGGACAGGTGTCTTTTATACTGATAACAAGTTCAAACAGGTGCCATTAATACAGGTAACGAGTGGAGGACAGAGGAGCCTCTTAAAGAAGAAGTTACAGGTCTGTGAGAGCCAGAAATCTTGCTTGTTTGTATGTGACCAAATACTTATTTTCCACCATAATTTGCAAATAAATTCATTAAAAATCCTACAATGTGATTTTCTGGATTTTTTTTCCTCATTTTGTCTGTCATAGTTGAAGTGTACCTATGATGAAAATTACAGGCCTCTCTCATCTTTTTAAGTGAG
This sequence comes from Brachymystax lenok tsinlingensis, assembly GCA_030435695.1. NCBI lineage: Eukaryota > Metazoa > Chordata > Actinopteri > Salmoniformes > Salmonidae > Brachymystax > Brachymystax lenok. The sequence goes on from CM059791.1 coordinate 35,386,456, forward strand.
AGAACTTGCACAATTGGTGGCTGACTAAATACTTTTTTGCCCCACTGTAGCTCCGAAGCTAATCCTGAGCCGGCCTACTCTGTGATCACCCGGCTACCCAGCCGATGCCTCCAGGACACGGTTAGAATCCACTACTCCACCGGCAACTTGCCGTAAGATCTGGACCTTTGCAGCGGATCATCGCTGTTAGCTAGCTACTACCGAGTGGCTATAGTGGCTAACGCCCCTGCCCCGAAGCTAGCACAAGTTAGCCACGAGCCAGGCGCATATCCCGGCTAGCAATCGAAATCACTACAACTTCAATACCTCTTTCGCCATCTGCCCGGGACCCTTTGTCGACACGACGCCCTGCCGTACCACCACGACTGGTCCGCAGACATAATTCCATCCGCTGTGCCCTCAACCGGCCGTTTCTGGACTTCGGAGCAGATGCTTCTACTTACCCCGGCCTGCTAACTTTAAACACTGTGTCTTCCATGTGCTAGCGTAGTAACGACTACGCTGCGGCTCCCCTGCCCCATCTTTTGCTGTTCACTGGACCCTATGATCACTTGGCTGCATAGCTGATATTCTGCTGGACTGTTCATTTATCACGGTACTCCATTTTGATTATTATCAACAACAAAAAAAAAATGTATCGTTCGGCCCTACACTCGAACTCAGTAGTTAACTGACCCTTTCTGCCCATTCATCGCCATTTTACCTGTTGTTGTCCTAGCTGATTAGCTGTTGTTATCTTACCCGTTGTTGTCTTAGCTAGCTCTCCCAATCAACACCTGTGATTGCTTTATGCCTCGCTTCATGTCTCTCTCAAATGTCAATATGCCTTGTAAACTGTTGTTTAGGATTGTTATCATTGTTTTAGTTTACAGTGGAGCCCCTAGTCCCACTCAACATGGCTCAGATACCTATTTTGTCCCACCTTCCACCTCCCACACATGCAGTGACCTCACCCAGTATAACCAGCACATCCAGAGATGCAACCTCTCTTATCATCACTCAGAGCCTGGGCTAACCTCCACTGTACCCGCACCCGACCATACCCCTGTCTGCACATTATGCCCAGAAATCTGCTCCTTTTATTCTCTGTCCCCAACACACTAGACAACCAATTTTGATAGTCTTTAGCAGTACCCTCATCCTACTCCTCCTCTGTTACTCGGGTGATGTGGAGGTTAACCCAGGCCCTGCGTGTCCCCAGGCACTCTCATTTGTTGACTTCTGTAATTGAAAAAGCCTTGGTTTCATGCATGTTAACATCAGAAGCCTCCTCCCTAAGTTTGTTTTACTCACTGCTTTAGCACACTTCGCCAACCCTGATGTCCTTGCCGTGTCTGAATCCTGGCTGAGGAAGGCGACCAAAAATGTGGTGATTTCTATACCCAACTACAACATTTTCAGCCAAGATAGAACTGCCAAAGGGGGAGGATCTACTGCAGAGATAGCCTGCAAAGTTCTGTCATACTTTCCAGGTCTATGCCCAAACAGTTTGAACTTCTAATTTTAAAAATGTACCTCTCCAGAAATAAATCTCTCACTGTTCACTCAGCTCCCAGCTGTGCCCTGGACACCATAATTGATTGCCCCCCATCTATCCTCAGAGTTTGTTCTGTTAGGTGACCTAAACTGGGATATGCTTAACACCCCGGCAATCCTACAATCTAAACTAGATGCCCTCAATCTCACACAAATCATCAAGGAACCCACCAGGTACAAGCCTAAATCCGTAAACATGGGCACCCTCATAGATGTTATCCTGACTAACTTGCCTTCCAAATACACCTCTGCTGTTTTCAATCAGGATCTCAGCGATCACTGCCTCATTGCCTGCATCCGCTATGGGTCCGCGGTCAAACGACCACCCCTCATCACTGTCAAACGCTCTCTAAAACACTTTTGCGAGCAGGCCTTTCTAATCGACCTGGCCCGGGTATCCTGGAAGGATATTGACCTCATCCTGTCAGTAGAGGATGCCTGGTCGTTCTTTAAAAGTAATTTCCTCACCATCTTAAATAAGCATGCCCCTTTCAAAAAATGTAGATCTAAGAACAGATACAGCCCTTGGTTCATTCCAGATCTGACTGCCCTTGACCAGCACAAAAACATAATGTGGCTGACTGCAATAGCATCAAATAGTCCCCGCGATATGCAACTGTTCAGGGAAGTCAGGAACCAATACAGGCAGTCGGTCAGGAAAGCAAAAGCTAGCTTTTTCAAACAGAAATTTGCATCCTGCAGCTCTAACTCCCAAAAGTTTTGGGACACTGTAAAGTCCATGAGTACCTCCTCCCAGCTGCCCACTGCACTGAGGCTAGGTAACACGGATAAATCCATGATAATCGAAAATTTCAAGAAGCATTTCTCTACGGCTGGCCATGCTTTCCTCCAGACCTGACTGCCCTTGACCAGCACAAAAACATAATGTGGCAGACTGCAATAGCATCGAATAGTCCCCGCGATATGCAACTGTTCAGGGAAGTCAGGAACCAATACAGGCAGTCGGTCAGGAAAGCAAAAGCTAGCTTTTTCAAACAGAAATTTGCATCCTGACACTGTAAAGTCCATGAGTACCTCCTCCCAGCTGCCCACTGCACTGAGGCTAGGTAACACGGTCACTATCGATAAATCCATGATAATCGATGATCCATGATAATTTCTCTACGGCTGGCCATGCTTTCCTCCTGGCTCTCAAAACTTTTGGCCACGACTGTACATATGGACAGTACCAAAATAAATGATCTAATGGCTCTGCCTCCTCGCAGCAAAATCTGCAGAGCTGGGAAGATTGTATCCATCATATATATAACATTCTATTGGTTGCATGAATTTTGTGTAATAATTTAAATTGAATAATTTGAAGTTTTGAATCTGGTGTCGTTTGGCGTGTCAATTCATAAACCATGTGCCATGGAATCGGTACATCAAAAATCTCTTCCCAACTATTTAGCAATTTGTATGGCACAGCTGTCAATTTTTTGGTCCTCAAATGAAATTGGTATATATTTAATTTATCACAATTTTCTTTAACCATTTTTGGTCTGTAATGCAGGGCCGACAGACAAGTTCCTTACTTTTTCCCCCTTCCACTTGCCTCTTCCTTTTTGTGGTAATGCTGCAATTAGTTGGTCGTAATTTTGCGTAGAGCAGACATTTTCATATGTCTGTGTTATTTGCATTTGTGACATAACTCCACCAGTCCTATTTATAAAATATAATTTACCAAAATTATAAAAAATGTTAACATTTTATTGAAAAGTATGTTTTTTTTTATCAATTAGTATATTTGAGTTTAACAACAATATTTGTTGTATTATTTGTTCTGTCTTTTCAGGTGGATTAAACTGAAATTGAAACAACTTTCTAAGGCTGGTTTAAAAAATAACTGTGATATGACTAAAGACTTAATCAGGGTGATTTTTCAAATAGCTCAGGTATTTTCCTTTCCATGGTAGCAAGATCTTATCTATTTTTAACTGACTTGCCTAGTTAAATTAAGGTTAAATAAAGAAAATAGAAAATATATGCATTTGAGCCTCATCAAAAGATCACTACACCCAGATTATTTGAGGCTTGACACGTTAATTATGCCCTCAGAAACTCAATGCTTGGGGGAAGAGATTTTTTTGTCCACACAGAGATATTTGAGTTCAAACCCAGCCATGCGTATTAGCTAATTCTTTAGTCCTAAATCCTTTGACGGGCAGTGATGCTCAATGAATGTGGAATTGGGGGCTTAAAAAGGAACAGATTAGTGTTACTGTAACAGCTTAGTCATAACCCTCGACATCCCCTCACTCACCCTTTCCCTCTCTCATTTACCTATTCACTAATTCAATAATGCATGCATGCACATGCACACATACTCACGGGCACACACAGTCACACACACACACCTCCAGTCAGTTGAGGCAGATACGGATGAGGCTGTGTCTGGAAGGGTGATGATGAGAGTCGTGGCTGAATGACGGCCTCTGGTAAGACAAGGGGTGGTGGTCGATGTATATTTGTAAACAACAGCTGGTGCACAAAATCTAAGGAAGTCTCGAGGTTTTGCTCGCCTGAGGTAGAGCATCTCATGATAAGCTGTAGACCATACTATTTGCCAAGATTTATTTTTCGTAGCGGTCTAAATACAACCACAAACCGATATTGGCACTAAGAACACACTCAATGAGCTGTATACAGCCATAAGTAAACAGGAAAACGCTCACCCAGAGGCAGCGCTCCTAGTGGCCGGGGACTTTAATACAGGAAAACTCAAATCTGCTTTACCTAACTTCTACCAGCATGTTAAATGTGCAACCAGATGGGGAAAAACTCTAGAGCACCTTTACTCCACACACAGAGACGCGTACCCTCCTGATTCCTGCATACAAACAAAACCTAAGCAGGAAGCACGAGTAAGTCGGTCAATATGAAAATAGTCAGATTAATTAGATGCTAAACTACAGGACTGTTTTGCTAGCACAGACTGGAACATGTTCCAGGATTATTCCGATGGCATTGAGTACACCACATCACTCACTGGCTTCATCAATAAGTGCATCGATGACATCGTCCCCACAGTGACCGTACGACGTACGTACATACCCCAACCAGAAGCCATGGATTACAGGCAACATCCGCACTGAGCTAAAGGTTAGAGCTGCCGCTTCCAAGGAGCAGGACTCTAACCCGTACGCTTATAAGAAATCCCGCTATGCCCTCCAACGAACCATGAAACAAGCAAAGCGTCAATACAGGACGAAGACTGAATCGTGCTACACCAGCTCTGACGCTTTTCGGATGTGGGAGGGCTTGCAAACTATTACGGACTACAAAGGGAAGCACAGCCGCGAACTGCCCACTGACACGAGCCTACCAGACGAACTAAGTAGCTTCTATGCTCGCTTCGAGGCAAGCAACACTGAAGCATGCACGAGAGCACCAGCTGTTCCGGACGACTGTGTGATCACGCTCTCCATAGCCGATGTGAGTAAGACCTTTAAACAGGTCAGCATTCACGAAGCCGCAAGGCCAGACGGATTACCAGGACGTGTACTCCGAACATGTGCTGACCAACTTGCAAGTGTACTCACTGACATTTTCTTAATATAAGAAATTTGAAATTACTTCTACTTTTACTTAGACTTTTGATATTAAAGTATATTTTAACAATTACATTTACTTTTGATGCTTAAGTATATTTCAAACCAAATACTTTTACTCAAGTAGAATTTTACTGGGTGACTTTCACTTTTACTTGAGTCATTTTCTATTAAGGTTTCTTTACTTTTACTCAAGTATGACTATTGGGTACTTTTTCCACTGTGTCCAGGAATTGCAGAGTGCCTGGACACAGCTCTTAGCCGTGGAGTATTGGCCATATACCACAAACCCCAGATGTGCCTTACTGCTATTATAAACTGGTTACCAATGTAATTAGAGCAGTAAAAATAAATGTTTTGTCATACACGTGGTATATGGTCTGATAGCCAACCTGCTGTCAGCCAAGCAGGATTCATGGCTCGAACCACCAAGTTTATAATTTACTTTAAAGCCAAAGTAACTTATGACCTGCCCTGCGGGTACTAAGTGGTCATCATCCAACCATGCCTATAATAAGTAGGCCTAGTCTCCTTACAATACCTGCTCTTATACCTGTAGCTATGTTAGAGTAATTACATACTGTAGCATGCCTACCTGCAACCATGTGGAGCTGTGGGATAAGCAGTGGGGTCACAGACCCTCCATTGTACTAATAGTCCTCATAGTATTAGCTGGGACAGAAGCCTGCACACCCCGTGGCTTTTCAGGAAAAGGGATGGTGACCAATGTCCTACATGCCATGACAGGTCAGGAAAGGCTGATTCCTACTGACCCTACATTCTTAGAAAAAAAGTAGAACCCTACAGGGTTCTTTGGTTTGTCCCCATAGGGGAACCATTTTTGGTGCTGGGTGGAACCCTTTGCAGAGGGTTCTACTTACCTACTTCAAATACCCTCTTGTATATAGTTCTACCTAGAAGCCTCTTGAATGGTTCTGCCTAAAACCCTCTATGAAGGGTTCTACCAAGAAACATTTTATAATCTAAAGGTTCTTCCTAGAACCGCCTATGAAGGGTTCTACCGAGAACCCTTTATCTTTAGAGGGTTCTTCCTTGAACAGTTCCACCAGCCTTAGTAGCCTTTAAAATTGTATTATTTATGACAATATATTACCTATATCATAAGGACTTTCTTTGAGGTCCTAGTTATACCCTAACACAGTGGTGTTAAGAATCTCCTGGTTTACAGGCCACATCAGGCCTACAAATCACATTATGCTGGCTGGTAAAGTGATAGGTAATTCCTATTGGAATCCAGCCAGAGTTAGGATAGCCAACAAATGTAATTGTTAATCACCTGCAACCTGCATTCAGAATGACTGCCAGGGAAGGGAAGATTGAATACTGAGGCTACCTCAACCATCTAAACTGGAACAACCATCTCAGTAACAGGTGCAATATATCCAACAGATTGGATTAGTTTAAAAAACAATTATATTTATATTCTGTAGCATGAACTGTATTAACTAATCAATGTAAATGCAAAAACACAGATATTACAGTAAATAACACCTGAAAAAACAATTATGTTTATAAAAATGCATTGTATTTCCTGGCTGGGGTCATAAAGTAAGGAATATAAAATAATGTAAATAATAAAAGAACACAGTCTTGATGGTCTGTAGCAGGAAGCAGGTATGAGGCATCTTGAGGACAGTCAGACAGTCAGGGTGGGTGAGGGTGGGCACCCCCCTATCCACATCGATGGGACAGTAGTGGAGAAGGTGGAAAGTTTTAAGTTCCTCGGTGTACACATCACGGACAAACTGAAATGGTCCACCCACACAGACAGCGTGGTGAAGAAGGCGCAACAGCGCCTCTTAAACCTCAGGAGGCTGAAGAAATTCGGCTTGTCACCAAAAACACACAAACTTCTACAGATGCACAATCGAGAGCATCCTGTTGGGCTGTATCACCGCCTGGTACGGCAACTGCTCCGCCCACAACCGTAGGGCTCTCCAGAGGGTAGTGAGGACTGCACAACGCATCATCGGGGGTAAACTACCTGCCCTCCAGGACACCTACACCACCCGATGTCACAGGAAGGCCAAAAAGATCATCAAGGACCACAACCACCCGAGCCACTGCCTGTTCACCCCGCTATCATCCAGAAGGCGAGGTCAGTACAGGTGCATCAAAGCTGGGACCGAGAGACTGAAAAACAGCTTCTATCTCAAGGCCATCAGACTGTTAAACAGCCACCACTAACATTGAGTGGCTGCTGCCAACATACTGACTTAAATCTCTAGCCACTTTAAATAATAGGATTGGATGTAACAAATGTATCACTAGCCACTTTAAACAATTTTGTATATAATGTTTACATATCCGACATTACTCATATCAAATGTATACACTGTACTCTAAACCATCTACTGAATCTTGCCTATGCCGTAATCTCTAGCCACTTTAATAATTAAAATTGGATGAAATAAATGTATCACTAGCCACTTTAAACAATGCCATTTATATAATGTTTACATATCCTACATTACTCATCTCATATGTATATACTGTACTCCATACCATATATTCATTCCTTTACTCCTGTGTGTATAAGGTAGTTGTTGTGAATTTGTTAGATTACTTGTTAGATACTACTGCATGGTCGGAACTAGAAGCACAAGCATTTCACTACACTCGCATTAACATCTGCTAACCATGTGTATGTGACAAATAAAATGTGATTTGATTTGTTTTGATTTTGATTTCGGAGCACTCTCGTCTGAGTGTGCCAGGGCTCAGAATAACTGACAAATATGGCTAGTGTCAAAAAACGTTGGCAAAAAAGTGTAAATTGTTGCCAGCAGCACAGTTGCAGTAACCAACACTCAGGATAACATAAAAACAGCCAAACCAGCTCTGCTAGGGTGAATAATGGTCAGTAAGCTGTTCTGTCATTTGTGTCTTGAAGTAGCTAGCAAGCTATCCAACCTTTGCCAGTTAGCTTGGGTGCTTGACTGCTCTTAGGACAGAACGCTCGGATCAACCCTTATAGAGTAGGCACCAAAATAATTCAAAGGCCATTTTCTCAAAAGTGATGATACAAGTTTAGCAACTTTCAAAGCATAACTACTTTCCCATTGTTCTTCAAATGAAGTGTTTGATTTACCATTGTGTAGCTCTGTGTCTGCATTTCAAATTTTGCTATATAAAACTGAATCAAGGCGGTCAGTCACACATGGATTAAATAATTTTGTTCCCTTGTCAATCTACACGCAATGCTCCATAACGACAAAGCAAAAGTTTTTTTTTTTAGCAAATTTAGCTAAGATAAAAATACGAAATACCTTATTTACTAAAGTATTCACACCCTTTGCTATGAGACTCAAAATTGAGCTCAGTTGCATCCTGTTTCAATTGATCATCCTTGAGATGTTTCTCCAATGTGATTGGAGTCCACCTGTGATACATTTCAATTGATTGGACATGATTTGGAAAGGCACACACCTGTCTATATAAGGTCCCACAGTTGAGAGTGCATGTGAGAGCAATCAAGTTGTAGAAAAGATCAAGGATGATCAACGGAAACAGCATGCACCTGAGCTCAATTTCGAGTATCATAGCAAAGTGTCTGAATACTTATGTAAATAAGGTATTTCTATTTCTTATTTTTAATACATTCGCACAAATTTCTAAACCTGTTTTTGCTTTGTCATTATGGGGTATTGTGTGTAAATTGACGAGGAAAATGGTTTATTTAATCAATTTTAGAATAAGGCTGTAATGTAACAAACTGTAGAAAAGGTCAAGGGGTCTGAATACTTTCTGAAAGGACTGTATATTCCAGTCGTACTTTATCAAAATCCTTTTCAAAGTCAGCTATGAATACTAAGCCTGGTTTCCTAGATTTGTCATAGTTTTCTATTGTTTCCAGTACTTGTCTTACATTATCTCCAATGTGTCGTCCATGTAAAAAAAATGTCTGAATAGGATTAATAATATGCGACAACACCTTTTTAATTCTATACGCTATGCATCACAACGCTGAAGTGTAAGGCGTCTCCAGTAATTTAGGTGGACTGGATCTTTATATTTACCATCTGTGTCCTGCTTCAGTAATATTAAAATCAGACCTTCTTGCTCAGTATTTGATAGTCTACCATTTTTATAGGAATGGTTAAAACATGTTAACAATGGACCTCTGCCTTCTCATGAGTCTTTAGCCCTATTTGCATGGGACTAGTATTACTATAGAATTCGGTTATATAATTTTTACCTCAGCATGTCCATTTTTTGGCACCTTGTTCCCTATATGTTGCCATTTGGCCTCTAAAGTGCTAGGGATGGATGCTGAGTATAGGCTGATGCTAAGACTGAGAGACAGACTAACTCATAGGAGATGCATACTCATAAGGGTGACCTAGTCACTGAAGTGAACAGTGATTGTTGATGACGACAGATGTTGTCTGAGTAATGCGAGGGCGAGAGGGATGGCGAAAGGGAGCTAGAAGTGTAAGGCTTGGGGAGAACACTGAAGAGAAAGAGAGAGGGGGATAATACTGGCAGTACGCAGCTCAATGAATGTGTGGGGCTACTGATGTGATGAACTCAGACTTCTCAACGAAGGCATTGTTGTATCTTAGCAAATCACACAGGAAAGTTACTTTTTTCTATAATAAATCTACATTTTCTACAAGTGGCAGTGATGATTAGTGTTAAAATAGGACTACACTCCCACACAGCTTGGAATGGCTAATTTGATGCCACCATTGTGATGTAGCTAACTCCACTCCAGACACTACATCATATTGCATTATTAAATCAGAGGTCACGGCTGCAGGTGCCATGGTGATGTCATTGTCCAGCCACTGTTACCTCACACTTCAGAATGTTGTGTTTGATGCATTATGATGTCATAGAGACAATTTGTTTCTTCACAGTAGAATGTTCTGAGTGATCCATTGTGACATCAGTGCAGAGGAGACCCATTGTCATATCAAAGCTGGCATGCTGCCTGGGGACACTGCAGGAGAAATGGTGACAACAGGGCCAGGACTGGGGAAGGACTTGGAGAGGGGTGGAGTAGCTATATCTAGCTCTTCTGCCCCTATCAGAACAATTGATGTATCACCTCTGAAATGTTAGCCAGTCTGACATGATGGTATCGTGGCATGTATCGTATTTTAAACCCAAAAGTTTGAGTGGCAGATAAATGTAAAGGTTTATTTACATGCAGCCTCTATATACACAGTTGTACTAATTAGGGTTAGGGTTAGGGTTAACCCTAACCCTGGTTTGTCGGAGAGCATAGCAGGATTTCTTATAAGCTTCCGGGTTAGAGTCCTGCTCCTTGAAAGTGGTAGCTCTACTCTTTAGCTCAGTGCAGATGTTGCCTGTAATCCATGGCTTCTGGTTGGGGTATGTACGTACGGTCACTGTGGGGACGAAGTCATCGATGCACTTATTGATGAAGCCAATGACTGATGTTGTTTACAAAAATACCTAGTCAGCCGGGGGGGCTGACTATGTATTTTTGTAAACAACATCAGTTGAACAGACGCCACTGTTCTATCCTAGCTGTATGTTGATAGTGTCGTCGTTCAAGCACGACTCCGTGAATCATAAGATATTGCCGTTTTGAATGTCCCGTTGGTAGTTTAATATTCCAGGTCATCTATTTTATTCTCCAAAGATTGCACGTTTGCTAACAGAATGGAAGGAAGTGGGGGTTTATTCGATCGCCTACGAATTCTCAGAAGGCAGCCCGCCTTCCAGACCCTTTTCCTCCGCCTCCTCTTCACGCAAATCACAGGGATCTGAGCCTGTTCCTGAGAAAGCAGTATATCGTTCACGTCAGGCTCGTCAGACTCGTTAAAGGAAAAAAAGGATTCTGCCAGTTCGTGGTGGGTAATCGCAGTCCTGATGTCCAGAAGTTATTTTCGGTCATAAGAGACGGTAGCGGCAACATTATGTACAAAATAAGTAAAAAAATAAGTTCAAAACACTGCAAATAAATGAACAAAAAACAATCGGTTGGGGACACATAAAACATCTGCTTTCTTCTCCGGTACCATTTTACTACCATTCAGAGTATTCTTGGGTATAACTCTACAAGCTTGGCACACCTGTATTTGGGGAGTTCCTCCCATTCTTCTCTGCAGATCCTCTCAAGCTCTATCAGGTTGGATGGGGAGGGTCGCTGCACAGCTATTTTCAGGTCTCTCCAGAGATGTTCGATCGGGTTCAAGTCCAGGCTCTGGCTGGGCTACTCAAGGACATTCAGCGACTTGTCCCCGAAGCAACTCCTGCATTGTCTTGGCTGTGTGCTTAGGTTTGTTGTCCTGTTGGAAGGTGAACCTTCACCCCAGTCAGAGATCCTGAGCTCTCTGGAGCAGGTTTTCATCAAGGATCTCTCTGTACTTTGCTCTGTTCATCTTTACCTCGATCCTGACTAGTCTCAAAGTCCCTGCCGCTGAAAAACATACCCACAGCATGATGCTGCCACCACCACACGTCACTGCAGGGAGGGTGCCAAGTTTCCTCCAGACGTGACGCTTGGCATTCAGGCGAAATAGTTCAATCTTGGTTTCATCAGACCAAAGAATCTTGTTTCTCATAGTCTGAGAGTCTTTAAGTGCCCTTTGGCAATCTCCATGCGGGCTGTCATTTGCCTTTTACTGAGGAGTGGCTTCCGTCTGGCCGCTCTACCATAAAGGCCTGATTGGAGGAGTGCTACAGAGATGGTTGTCCTTCTGGAAGGTGCTCCCATCGCCACAGTTGACCTCTAGAGCACTGTCATAGTGACCATCGGGTTCTTGGTCAACTCCGTGACAAAGGCCATTCTTCCCCAATTGTTCAGTTTGGCCGGGCGGCCAGCTCTCAGAAGAGTCTTGGTGGTTCCAAACGTCTTTCATTTAAGAACGATGGAGGCCACTGTGTTATTGGGGACCTTCAATGCTGCAGAAGTTTTTTGGTACCCTTCCCCAGATCTGTGCTTTGACACATTCATGTCTCGGAGCTCTACGGACAATTCCTTCGACCTCATGGCTTGGTTTTTGTGCAGTCAACTGTGGGATGTTATATAGACTGGTGTTGCATTTCCAAATCATGTCCAATCAATTGAATTTACCACAGGTGGACTAAATCAAGTTGTAGAAACATCTCAAGGATGATCAATGGGCTCAATTTCGAGTCTCATTGCATTTACTTGCATTTACTTATGTAAATACGATATTTCTGTTTTTTATTTTTAATACATTTGCAAACATTTCTAAAACATTTCTCTGTCATTATGGGTTATTGTGTGTAGATTAATTAGGGAGAAAAAACATTTTAATCAATTTTAGAATAAGGCTGTAACGTAACTAAATGTGAAAAAAGTGTAATACTTTCTGAATGCACTGTAGGTACAATCATCACACTCTCACAAAAATAAAGTACAATGTGAAGGTACATTTCTATTTCCCAGGGTACAAATGTATTTTGTGTACCAACAATAACCTTAATACAGACCATAAGGCACAATTATGTATTTTTGCACCTAAAAGGAACTAACAGCTTTTTCACTGGGGTGCTAGCATAAAAAGGCACATTTGTACCATAATTATTATCATGATCAAATTTCCCAGCATGCTCTACTGCAGTCTGATATTTTGTATTTTTTTTATTAATCTGTGTTTTTGCATGTACATTGATTAATTGATTTATCTTATGCTACACAAAGATAAATAACATACGTTTTTCTAAACGAATTCAATAAGTTAGTTAGATTCTTTTCACCAGTTACTGAAATGGTTGTTCTTGTTTACACTCGTGGTAATTGGCTTATATGGATAGGGCTAAAGTGCAATGTTTTGTTACAGAAGAAATATGAAAAGCATATGCTTAGCCATGGTAGGAATTGAAAGGGAACAGTTTAGAGATTACGCTGTTGATTTTATGTGCATTTCCCATTTATTGTACTTTTTCATCATTTGTTGATAACGAAATCTGAAAATACTCTGGATACATTCAGTAACATGATAGGAAATTTCCTAGAAAATGTGGGATAGGTGAAACATAAGACCTTAACCCTAACATAAGACCAGAAAATTACAAAGGTTTGAGTAAGAGGACCAATACTGGTGTCTCCAAGTGGCCACACCAAATAAAAGCATTGTATTCGGGACAAATCATTCACTAAACCCTAAACCTCAACTAAATCTTGTAATGAATCACATGGAAATTGAGCAAGTTGAGAAGTCTAAACTGCTTGGTGTAACCCTGGATTGTAAACTGTCATGGTCAAAACATGCTAGTGCAACGGTAGCCAAGATGGGGAGAGCTCTGTCTGTAATAAAGCACTAATCTCCTTTCTTGACATTTCTATCAACAAAACAAGTCCTACAGGCCCTAGTTTTGTTGCAACTGGACTACTGCCCAGTCATGTGCCACAAAAAAGGACATAGGAACAGAGCAGCACGGCTCGCCCTTAAATATAGGCCTCCCTTGGCTCAAAGTGGAGGAGAGATTGACTGCATCACTAATTGCCTTTGTGAAAGGTATTGCTATGTTGAAAGCACCGAGCTGTCTGTTCAAACATCTAGCACACAACTCAGACACCCATGCGTACCCTACAAAACATGCCACCAGGGGTCACCAAAGTCCAAAAAAGACTTTAGAAAACGCACAATACTACACAGAGCCATGACTACATGGAAGTCTATTCCACATGAAGTAACTCATGCAAGCAGTAAAATCTGATTTAAAAAAACAGATAAAACTACACTTTATTGAACAATGCAAACTGTGATGAGACACACACAGGCACACACACCAATCAAATAATAATCAGTGGTTGTAGGGGGTGCAACAGGTCAATACCTCAAGAGTAAATGTCAGTTGGCTTTTCTGTTGAAACTGGAGCAGCAGCACGTCCAGGTGGACTGGGGACAGCCAAGAGTCATCAAGCCAGGTAGTCCTGAGGTCCTCCGGGAGGAGAGGGAGAGAGAAAGAATTACAGAGAGCACACTTAAATTCACACAGAACACAAGATAAGACAGGAGAATTTCACCAGATATAACAGACTGACCCTAGCCCCCCGGCACATAGACTATTGCAGCATAGATAGTGGAGACTGAGACAGGGGTGGGTCGGGGGACACTGTTGCCCCGTCCAACGATACCCCCAGACAGGGCCAACCAGGCAGGATATAACCCCACCCACTTTGCCAAAGCACAGCCCCTACACCACTATAGGGATATCAACAGACCACCAACTTACTACCCTGAGACAAGGCTGAGTATAGCCCGCGAAGATCTCGCCCACCTCACGAGCCAGAGAGAGCGCAAAACTGGACAGGAAGATTATGTCTGTGACTCAACCCACTCAAGTGACACACCCCTCCTAGGGATGGCATGGAAAAGCACTAGTAAGCCAGTGACTCAGCCCCCCGTAATAGGGTCAGAGGCAGAGAATCCCAGTAGAGAGAGGGGAGCTGGCCAGGCAGAGACAGCAAGGGCAGTTCGTCGCTCTAGTGCCTTGCTGTTCACCTTCACACCCCTAAGCCAAACTGCACTCAATCATAGGACCTACTGAAGAGATGAGTCTTCAGTAATGACTTAAAGGTCGATACCAAGTCTGTGTCTCTCACATGGATAGGCAGATCATTCCATAAAAATTGAGCTCTATAGGAGAAAGCCCTGAAACCAGCTGTAAATTCTAGGGACAATAAGGAGGCCTGTGTCTTGTGACCGTAGCGTACGTGTAGGTATGTACGACAGGACATGTCATGTATGGCAGGACATGCATATGTTGACACACACCAGCAAATGCACTCTACACACACGTATGTGTGGTGGTATTATAAATGTTGTATTTAAGATATGTAGTGGTGTAATAATATTATATGTACTGTTTTATTAAATGTTTTGCCTTAATTTGTTTGGACCCCAGGAAGAATAGCTGCTGCCTTGACAACAGCTAATGGGGATCCTTAATAAATACAAATAAAAATACACATCTCCAAAGTGAGCACAGTTCCAAAGTAATTGCAATGCACTTTTATGACTCAAAGAAGAGTATTCAACTATAAGGGGCTTTTTTGAGCTCTCCTAGATGTGTGGTTGAGTAACTAGAGCAAGCACACATTGTAAGTTGTTTTGTTTGGAACCCAACCCTGCATCCCCGCCGACAACAATTACTGTTGTTGTTTACGCAATGTGTGTGCCGCAGCCAATTGTCTTCACAAACTGGCTCAATCTGTTCAATACAACCCAGGGTATGACGCCATGTCATCTTGTAACTGTACAGCAAACATGGTGATCATAAACGTTGACACTGTAATGGAAATGTGAAGTGCACATTTGGACTGGTGTTTGGCTTGCTTGTATGACATCAAAGCGGTATTTATTATAATCCTCAACTTCTCATCTTTCAAAATACATAGAGCCCTCTTAATAGGAAATAGGGTGCCCTTTGGGAAGCAACAAGGGCTATCTATGACTGACAGGACCTACTAATAAAGCACTCTTTAACCTGCTACACCTTTCCACATTTACAGATCCTACTCACGAAGCTGTCCTTAACCACAGATCTGAGGTTAAGTTTTGCTGGCATTTCTAATCATAGGCGGTGATAAAACTGACTTCTGGTCTGCTATTTGGGGTGACTGCTACCAATGCATTGCTAAACACACAGCAAATATGCAGATGTAACAATGTCAGCTTTGAGGTAAAAAGTGTGTCCTATATCTGTGTTGATTCGAGTGGGGTTAAAGGTCCTGAACAGTCATTCTGAAAAGTACTTTTTCTCTAATAGCTAACTACCAGGAAGTTTGAAATGACAGGGGGAGTGGGCGGGGAGCTTATATTTATGAGCTCGCCTTGACTGACAGCTCTTTGAAATCCCTGTGTCAAGCAACTTGGATGCAGTGAACAATGTTGCAGTGAAATCATTTCAAGCAAATTTGGTGAAACACAAAGCAACTTGAAATTGCATCAATTATATATAAAAAAATGTATACAAAAGAATATACATCTCCCGTTTGGCATGTCTCTTGTGCTGCAGTTCACAGCAGCACTGAGTGATGTGTTGACATGACAACCGCATCAGAATTTTGAAAGACCCTTCCCCCTCCCTTTGTTCCATGCTGACTGAAGACCTTGCTAGCCAGTAACTAACTAACACCAGACAAAGATAAAAGGGGAGACATACGTATGACTGACAGGAACTTTCGTAAAAGTATTCAGACCCCTTGACTTTTTCCACATTTTATGTTACAGCCTTTTTCTAAAATGGATTAAAAAAATACACACACAATATACACAATACTCCATAATGACACAGTGAAAACAGATTTAGACATTTTTGCAAATGTATTAAAAATATACAACAAAAATACCTTAATTCCATAACTTTACAGACCCTTTGCTATGAGAGTCAAAATTTAGCTCAGGTGCATTTCTGTTTCCATTGATCATCCTTGAGATGTTTCTACAACTTCAGTAGAGTCCACATTGATTGGACATGATTTGAAAAGGCACATACCTGTCTATATCAGGTCTCACAGTTGACAGTGCATGTCAGAGCAAAAACCAAGCAATGAGGTCGAAGGAATTGTCCGTAGAGCTCAGAGGCAAGATTGTGTCGAGGCACAGATCTGGGGAAGGGTAACAAAAAAATGTCTGCAGCATTTTATTTCACCTTTATTTAACCAGGTAGGCAAGTTGAGAACAAGTTCTCATTTACAACTGCGACCTGGCCAAGATAAAGCAAAGCAGTTCAACACATACAACAACACATAGTTACACATTGGAGTAAACAAACACACAGTCAATAATACAGTAGGAAAAAAAACACATCTATATACAATGTGTGCAAATGAGGTAGGATAAGGCAATAAATAGGCCATGGTGGCAAAGTAACTACAGTATAGCAATTTAACACTGGAATGGTAAATGTGCAGTAGATGAATGTGCAAAGTAAAAATACTGGGGTGCAAAGGAGCAAGATAAATAAATTACTACGGTAGGGGATGAGGTAGTTGGTTGGGCTGTGTACAGGTGCAGTGATCTGTGAGCTGCTCTGACAGCTGGTGCTTAAAACTAGTGAGGGAGATAAGTGTCTCCAGTTTCAACGATTTTTGTAGTTCGTTCCAGTCATTGGCAGCAGAGAACTGGAAGGAAAGGCGGCCAAAAGAGGAATTGGCTTTGGGGGTGACCCAAAGCCAAAGGCCCAAAGGAACACAATGGCCTCCATCATTCTTAAATGGAAGAAGTTTAGAACCACCAAGACTCTTCCTAGAGCTGGCCGCAGCACCAAACTGAGCGGGGGACAAGGGCCTTGAACAAGAACCCGATGGTCACTCGATCTCCAATGTTCCTTTTGTGGAGATCGGAGCACCTTCCAGAATGACAACGATCTCTGCATCACTCCACCAATCAGGCTTTTATTGTAGAGTGGCCAGACAGAAGCCTCTCCTCAGTAAAAGGCACATGACAGCCCGGGCTTGGAGTATGCCAAAGAGCACCTAAAGACTCTCAGACCATGAGAAACAAGATTCTCTGATCTGATCAAACAAAGATTGAACCTGGCATCATCCCTACGGTGAAGCATGGACGTGGCAGCATCATGCTGAATGGATGTTTTTCAGCGGCAGGGACTGGGAGACTAGTCAGAATCGAGGGAAAGATTAACGGAACCAAGCACAGAGAGATCCTTCATGAAAACTTGCTCCAGAGAGCTCAGGACCTCAGACTAGGGTGAAGGTTCACCTTCCAACATGACAGAGCTTGAGAGAATTTACAGAGAAGAGTGGGAGAAACTCCCCAAATACAGGTGTGCCTGTATTTGGACCTGAGCCTTAGGACCATTCCTCAGGAGTACCTGGCCTGATGACCTTGCTGTCCCCAGTCCACCTGGCCGTGCTGCTGCTCCAGTTTCAACTGTTCTGCCTGCGGCTATGGAACTCTGACCTGTTCACCAGACATTCTACCTGTCCCAGACCTGCTGTTTTCAACTCTCTAGAGACAGCAGGAGTGGTAGAGATACTCTGAACTGACATTTACTCCTGAGGTGCTGACCTGTTGCACCGTCATTAACCACTGTGATTATTATTATTTGACCCTGCTGGTCATCTATGAACATTTTAAAATCTTGGCCATGTTCTGTTATAATCTGCGCCTGGCACAGCCAGAAGAGGACTGGCCACCCCTCACAGCCTGGTTCCTCTCTAGGTTTCTTCCTAGGTTCTGGCCTTTCTAGGGAGTTTTTCCTAACCACTGTGCTTCTACACCTGCATTGCTTGCTGTTTGGGGTTTTAGGCTGGGTTTCTGTACAGCACTCTGTGACATCAGCTGATGTAAGAATGGCTTCATCAATACATTTGATTTGATTTGCCAAGCTTGTAGCGTCATACCCCGCTGCCAAAGGTGCTTCAACAAAGTACTGAGTAAAGGGTCAGAATATGATATTTTCTTTATCTTTTTTATTAATTTGTAAAAAAATATATGTTTTTGCTTTGTCATCATGGGGTATTGTGTAGATCAATGTTGTGTAGATCATTTTTGAATAAGACTATCATAACAAAATGTGAAAAAAAGTCAGGGGGTCTGAATACTTCCCGAATGCACTGTGTGTGTGTGTGTGTATATGTATACAGTACCAGTCAAAAGTTTGGACACACCTTTATTTTTACTATTTCCTACTTTGTAGAACAATAGTGAAGATGTCAAAACTATGAAATAACACATATGGAGTCATTTAGTAACCAAAAATAACATATTTAGATTGTAGATTCTTCAAAGTAGCCACCCTTTGCCTTGATGACAGCTTTGCACAGGCTTGGCATTCTCTCAACCAGCTTCACCTGGAATGCTTTTCCAACAGTCTTGAAGGTGAGCACTTGTTGGCTGCGGTTGAACTCATCCCAAACCATCTCAATTGGGTTGAGGTCAGGTGATTGTGGAGGCCATGTCCTCTGATGCATCACTCCATCATTCTCATTCTTGGTCAAATAGCCCTTACACAGCTTGAGGTTTGTTGGGTTATTGTCCTGTTGAAAAACAAATGATAGTCCCACTAAGCACAAACTAGATGGGATGTCGTATCGCTGCATAATGCTTTGGTGGCCATGCTGGTTCAGTATACCTTGAATTCTAAATAAATCACAGACAGTGTCATCAGCAAAGCACCCCCATACCATCACACCTCCTCCTCCATGCTTCACAGTGGGAACCACACATGCGGAGATCATCCGTTCACCTACTCTGTGTCTCACAAAGACACGCGGTTGGAACCAAAAATCTCAAATATACATTGCTCGTGTTTCTTGGCCCAAGCAAGTCTCCTATTCTTATTGGTGTCCTTTAGTAGAGGTTTCTTTGCAGCAATTTGCCCACCTAGGCCTGATTTCACGCAGTCTCTTCTGAACAGTTGATGTTGAGATGTGTCTGTTACTTGAACTCTGTGAAGAGTTTATTTGGGCTGCAATCTGAGGTGCAGTTAACTCTAATGACCTTATCCTCTGCAGTCGTCCTTTCCTGTGGCTGTCCTCATAAGAGCTAGTTTCATCATAGCGCTTGATGGTTTTTGCAACTGCACTTGAAGAATTTTCCAGATTGATTGACCTTCATGTCTTAAAATGATGATGGACTGTCATTTCTCTTTGATTATTTTGAGCTGTTCAAAGTATGGATTTGGTCTTTTACTAAATATGGCTATCTTCTGTATACCACCCCTACCTTGCCACAACACAACTTATTGGCTCAAACGCATTAAGAAGGAAAGAAGTTCCACAAATTAACTTTTAACAAGGCACACCTGCTAATTGAAATGCATTCCAGGTGACTACCTCGTGAAGCTGGTTGAGAGATTGCCAAGAGTGTGCAAAGCTGTCATCAAGGCAAAGGGTGGCTATTTTGGAGAATCTAAAATCTATTTGGATTTGTTTAACACATTTTTGTTTACTAGGTGGTTCCATATGTGTTATTTCATAATTTTGATGTATAAAGAAAACCCTTGAATGAGTAGGTGTGTCTAAACTTTTGTCTGGTACTGTGTATATTGATAAAAAAATAAATGGGGGATTGGAAATGATGCAGACAATTACATTAATGGAAGCTAAAATATTAAAGCTGATCCACCCCACAATATATATATATATATATATATATATAAAAACTGTGCTTAGTTTAATACAGTGACAACTAAAAGATACCAAAAATAATTTTGTCCAATCAAGGTTAGCTAAATATGATGTGGCTGTCTATGGTTCTGATTTCTGTGTGTGTGTGTTTATATGCGTGTGTGTGTGCGTGCGTGTTTGTATGTGTTCGTGCAAGTAGAAAAACCATGTTGACTCACTGTACTTGTAGAGAAACGTCAATGCCACCCTCCTCTCTTTCATGTGGGGGCAATGTTTGGAAGTACGGAGAGTCTGACATGCCCAAAGTAAACTGCCTGTTACTCAAGCCCAGAAGCTATGATATGCATATAATTGGTAGTATTGGATAGAAAATACTCTGAAGTTTCTAAAACTGTTAAAATAATGTCTGTGAGTATAACAGACCTGATATGGTAGGCGAAAACCAGAGAAAAATCCATCTGTAAACAAAAAGAATTTGAGGTCACAGTCTTTCAATTGACTTCCAATTGACTATACATTGAATTGGCTCTCAGATTGCAGTTCTTATGGCTTCCACTAGATGTCAACAGTCTTTAGAAATGTTTTCAGGCTTGTTTTTTTTTTTTATTAACAAGAAATTGTAGTTCTTCCGGGTGACTCATGAAAAGGACACTACTGTTTTGGCGCGCGTGAATGGGTGCGCGCACTTCGTTATTTCTCTTCCCTATTGAACAGGATATTCTCCGTCTGAAATGTTATTGTTTATTTAGATATTTGACAACCTGAAGATTAATTAGCAACATTGTTTGACTTGTTTGGACGAACTTTACCAGTAATTTTTTTTATTTCTTTTTCTGCATGTTGAACGACTGGATTACAGAACTCCATGGCGCCAACTAAACAGACTTTTTGGGATATAAAAAAGGACTTTATCGAACAAAACAACAATTTTTTTGTGTTCCTGGGCTCCTTGTGATTGCAAACAGAGGAAGATCTTCAAAGGTAAGTGATTTATTTTATCGCTATGATTAATTTTGCAACGCCTGTGCTCGTTTGAATAATATGTTGTTGTGAGGCGCTGTCCTCAGACAATTGAATGTTCTTCTTTCGCCGTAAAGCCTATTGTAAATCCGACAACGCGGTTTGAATTACCAAGATTCTAAGCTTTGAATGGTGTACAACACTTGTATTTTCATGAATGTTTAATATGACTATTTTTGTAATTTGAATTTGGCGCTCTGCATTTCACCGGATGTTGTCGTAGGTGGACCGCTAGCGTCCCACCGATCCCTAAGAGGTTTTAACTAAACGATCTATGACTGTCATACAGTACACACTTATTTTTGTTGTCGTAGGCTACCTGGCTAAAATGCTTGCTCTCTAGCCTAACTTCCTTTCTTGGATAACGTTAGCTAACCTTCTTCAACATTAGCCTTCTACGTCTAGCTACATATTGAACTTCCATTCTATTTGGCCAAGGGCACAATGTATGATTTATCACTACTTTTATTTATGAGAGGTATTGACATGTTGAATGCACAGAGCTGTCTGTCTAAACTACTGGCACACAGCTCGGACACCCATGCATAACCCTCAAGACATGCCACAAGAGGTCTCTTCACAGTCCCCAAGTCCAGAACAGACTATGGGAGGCACACAGTACTACATAGAGCCATGACTACATAGAACTCTATTCCGCATCAAGTAACTGACGCAAGCAGTAAAATTAGATTTAAAAAACAGATACAAAAACACCTTATGGAACAGCGGGGACTGTGAAGCAACACAAACATTGGCACAGACATTTGCATACACACACACACACACACGATAACATACGCACTACACATACACATGGATTTAGTACTGTAGATATGTGGTAGTGGTGGAGTAGGGGCCTGAGGGTACACAGTGTGTTGTGAAATCTGTGAACATATTGTAATGTTTTTAAAATTGTATAAACTGCCTTAATTTTGCTGGACCCCAGGAAGAGTAGCTGATGCTTGGCAGAAGCTAATGGGGATCCATAATAAATACAAATACAAATTCACAGTTGAGCTCAATCAGTTTAGCTCAACGCTGATTGATTATTATTTTATACTTTTTTATCAAGGGAGACCAAATGCTCATTGGCTTCCCTTGCATTCAATGCTACGGGCGGCAACAATGGCATGCTCTTTTTGATCAGACAGCATCATATATATGACCTACACATACAGAGACATAGGGGCGCTGTTTCGCTTGCTAGGATGCTTTTTCCGGTGAAATACATTCAGCCTCTTGCTAATTGAATGAAAGTTATGAAACACAGAGAGGCTCAATTATTATGGAACTTGGGATGGAACTTTTGGCTCACAGCATTATGTCACAATGTGATCTGATTATAATAGACCAATGACTGTTCATCTGGGTAAGGGGGTGGGCTCTTGCCCATCTTATCAGGCTGTGTATGTAAATATCTTTGCATTCATTTCCCAAAGCCCACACGATCAGATTGAGCATTTCAAGGGCCAAACGAGGCTCAGGGAAATACAATTGAATTTGTATTCTAACCAACCAAATCAATCCCTAACTTTTGAAACCTGTTTTAGGTTTGCAGAATGGATGAAGCCTTGGAGGTTTAGTTTAGTTAGATTTTTGGGGATTGATTTGGTTGGTTAGGACCATGGTTAAGACTAGGATGCTTGAAATTATGAATTGCTGTGGTGATTTGACACTCCTTTACCCAAAACAAGGAGGCATCCCTACAGTGTAAAAAATAAGAAAAATCTATCCAATGTCATTGTGTGAAATACATATATATATATTTTTTTTTTGTTTGTATTGTTAAAGTAATATTATTTGATATAGACTATAATGTTTTAGGCAATATATAGATCGTCTTTGGTTTAGGTCCCTAAATGACGAAATTACCAAAAACCTATCCATGTCCTTTCGTGGCCCCTCGTGATTCCATTCAATGAATTCTTTCAGACTTGCTTACTACTCCAGGCTTTCCTTTCCTCTATGGCTAGGCGTTGTTATGGGCAACTGTAATTCCAAAATGTTGTCACCGCCCATGGGATTCACAATTGGACAGTGTTACTTGTCAGTAAGATAAATATCATATTCGGATTCGTCAATATTAACGTCATTCAATAGGGGTGCTATGTCATTGGTTATTTTTCATGTATATGTACCGCCTCCTGGAATAAGAGCACGCTGCAAGTTTTTTTCTTCAATGGTTTGGTGAAGTAGAAGTGCACGAATGCATCTTTGGGAACAGATAGCAGTTGTTTTGTTCTGGTTATTTTCTGTGTTTATTTTTCTCACTACCCTGGCCTGCGGACATTTGTATTTACAATCGTATTGGTTCAACAAGTTGCCTACTAGCGTCCTGGCTTGATGAGGATGGGAGAAGAACCTGCGACAAGGCAAGTGTACATATTTGTTGTCTACGTTAGTTGTGTGGTACAATGTCTGGTAATGCTAAACAAACTGCTAGCCAGAACGAGCTCATCCATTCAGTCCCAGTTCACTTGTTTCTAGTTTCAATGTAGTTCAAACACGGTATGCTAGCTAAATAAATACCGTGACAATAGCTGGTAGGTGTGGCTAGGGTAGAACGGTGGTGGTTTTTATTCTGTTTAAATAAACGGCATTTGGACATTCCTATTGTAGAGAGCCGGAGATGTCTGACGCTGGCTCCGACGAGGAGCTGGAGCTTCCTGCACCGATGATGGAGCAGGGGAGTCACGACGGGAGTATCAGAAAGGTGAGCGGTACGCAGTTGTACCTAGAACAACACGATACTGTACCAACACACGTTTTATATTGAAGTACTTTTTCCATTGGGACGTGTATCTGTTATGAACAGGACAATAATATTTTGGCCTAATTGTCAGTTTCATAATGCATACTGCTTAGGTGTTTCACATGATCAATACCAAATGAAATGTACCATTCAGTTATTTATAATTGACACGCATTGCATACACAAAGTTTAATTACTGAACTGATTACATATTCATTGAGGGCTATCCTGGTCCTGCATTGAGTTGCCATTATGTTGATAAACCTTTGGTGACTTAGGTGTCTGCTGTTGGGTCATGGGGGGTAGATTGTAGCAGGATGCTGTCCAGGGGGAGATATGGTACTGATGGCATGTTGCTGGGAAAGCCTGGTTACACCTTTCCACCGCCTGCTGTCCCCTGGCCGGGGGTACACTCATAAAATGTGTTATTTAGCATATCCCTGTGTCTTGTTAGGGATGGCACGTGTTGTGAACTTTTAACACAATCACTGTGTTGGCACAACATAATTTGTGTAATTTTAAAGTTTTGTGTCAGGTCCTGCAATTAATGTGTTAAAAGCTGAAAATCATACAACACACCCTAGATGTATTTGATTATTGGCCAATCACATTGCTGCTCTGAAGTCGTCATGCATCTAGGAGAGCTGGGTCTGAGCTAAGGCTGGAGCTAGGGGGCTATAGCATGGCTATGGCTGATCTGGAGCAGGAGACTGGTGGCAGGGGGTTGAAGCATGGCTAGGCTAGCACCTTAATCCCTACAAGCACTCTGAGGATTACTGAGTGCACACTCACAAAACAAACACCTCACTAAGAGAGAGGGCTGAAGGGGGGGGGGAGAGCGAATTGGAGAGAGGAGAGGGAAATGGATGGAGAAGGTTGGTTTGGCTGTGAGAGAAAAAGGGAGGAATAAGGATAGAGTTTCTCATTTTGGGGTTAGCATGCCCTATTATGGGCTTTCCTTCCATGTTGTGGTCAGTTTCTTCCTTGTTTCTCTGTGCTGTATGAGTAAGAGCCTAGTCAGCTGGCTTTAAGGACAAAGCACACCATGCAGATGACTGGTTAAAAGCAGCGTGTGGCTGTCCTAACGCCTCTGACCACAGAACATCAGCCGTCATTTTATTTTAATTTCCTGACAATTGTAGGCCTACATGTTGACAACATGTACAGTGCATTTGGAAAGTGTTCAAACCCCTTTACTTTCCCCCCATTTTGTTATGTTACAACTAGGGATGCACGATATATCGGCGGATATTAGCTAAAAATGCCAACATCGGTATCGGCCCGATGTCTAGTTTAACGCCGATGTGCAAAACCGATGTCAAAGCTGACGTGCATACCTATATAACACATGCGCTACACGTGCAACACAGCATTCCTAACCTAGCCCACAATGTATGCTGTGTGGATCGAGCAGTCAACAAGTCGAGCAGTCATTTTGAAAGAGTAAGAACATTTCAGCGAGACTACTCAAAATGCATAATCCATTAACGCCAAGATAATGGAATTCATTGCCCTTGACAATCAAACTGTTCTCTGTCATGGGTGACGTTGGCTTTCGCGACTGGTCAAGCACCGGTACACACTACCAATTGTGCTATTTGTCTGATGTTGCCCTACCCGAGTTACACAGTAATAGCATCACTGCTGTTAGCTTCACGACATACTATGGAACGCCATTTCGCTCTTTGCGTGTCAAAAAAGATACACGTCAAATAACACGTTTGGCAATAACACTTTTACGTGTTAAATAAGCTTTTAATTTCACACGTCAAATAACAGTTCTATTATAGAATGTGTTCTGAATTGAATTTGCACATGCAAGCCAAGCGCCACCACTACTATCAGTAGCACTGTCAAAGCTGTACAAAAAAAGTCTGCAAACACCGGCCACGAACGAGGTGTTTACAATACCGCGCTGGTAATAAAGTATTATTTGTTCAACCGCAACTTCTGGGGTAGCTAGCTAGCTTTAACTTGGTACCTAGCTAGCACCAATACAACCAGCCTGAAAACAATGACCATAAGAAACTGCAGTCATTGTCATTCTTAACAATGATTTAGGAATCCTTGTGAGTAAGTATTAGCTAGGTTGCCACTTGTTGTTCGCCTATTCAAATTGAACTTCAGTTAATGAAAATAAATTGCTAGCCAGCTACTTAACCCTTTTGCCCAAAGCTAACGTTATAAGCAGCCAGCTAGCTTCATCTGGCTAGTGAGGCTCGACCGGACCGGGTTATGTGGTGTGAAGCTAGCCACAATAAGAATTGGGCACAATAGTGGAATTTGCTGTTTGCCTTCAAAATAAAAGTACCTATTTGAAAGTGATGCAGAACGTTACAATTGGTGGAATCATGCCATATTTAGACTAGATAATATTAAACAAGGTTGGAATGTGAAATGGGGTATCAGTCTACTCGCTGTCACCCACAGAATACAACTGTGAAGAGTTTACGCAAATATTAGCGTTGTAGCTCTTATCGCGGGACTGTGACTGTGTGAAATCATCTCCCCAGTCAGCCTATTGTGTGTATTGACATTCATATTGCACTGTACAGCGTTACCTAAGGATTGTGGATTCATGAAATGTGGTATCAGTCTACTCAATACCCAAGATATTTCTTCCCAACGTCCTCCTCAGTCCTCATTTCCCAACGTCCTCACCAACGTCCACCTCTGGAATAGTGTTCAATACACATAGGTTGACAATAAATGTGGCTCAATTCCGTTGTTTCAGAGTCCCGCAATAAGTGCTATGACGCTAATGTTCTCTGGGTGTCACTGAGTAAACATATACCCCATGTCGTTGATCCACAATCCACAGGTAAGGCTGTACAGTGATAAGTATGCCCCCAATGCAATTCTAACGTGTAATACATCCAGTGTGATTTCAACAGATTGTCTTTTGTTGATTTTATATAACAACATTCCAAACTCGTTTAGTATGATCTATTCAATTATGGCATAATTCTACTATTTGTATTAATTTGCATCACTGTCAATTACATACTTTTATTTTGAAGGCTAACCGCAAAGTCCACTATTGTGGCTAGCTTCACATAGATGGGTCCAACCACCATTAATCAAATAAGAACTGTCTTATAAATGAGGGTTATTTTAGATGACACCTAGCTATATAGTTAGCTAACAGATGTCGTTTTGCTATGTTTTTGGGGAAGAACATTGTTTGCATCCATGAGCTAGCTAGCTTTTTTTTTTTAAATGACCAGCACTGTAGGTGCACTGTAGGTGTAGGTCTCATCTTTACCAGCATCATAGCATACCTATCGATGATTCGTTGTGACATATGAAATACGAATGAAAGTGTAATAACTACATAATTATTTAACGCGCGTTTATAATTTTTTATGTGACGTACAGTAGGGATGAAACGGTTACCGGTTTCACGATAAACAATGGTAAAATTCCCGACGGTTAGTATTACGGTTTCACATTTTAATTATCATGAAAAACTCAGGATACTTAATCGAAGATGGTCAACCTGTCTGCAGAACTTGCAAAAAGCAAACAAACAAAAAATGATCGCTGCGAAAGGGGGCAACACTTCAAATCTCTTAAGTCATCTTCGTGACCACCACCCACTACTTTATAACGAATGCAAGGTAAGTTAACTTTTAGCTCAATGGATGATGTGGGGACTTTGAAATGGGGAAAAATGTCATAGTTTGTCTAACTTGTTAATAGCTTTCAGTGTTCCCTACTCTTGTTAAAACGCTACACGTTCTGCTACTGAATGCGTCGTGTGTTTGCAGACTCTTCACCCATTGCACATAATAACACGTTATGCAGTTTAGTCACCCAACCAACATATTTTGTTCGTCGACTTGGTTGTAAAAGTGTTCCAACAGGAGAAACACTATATACTCATATACAAGACTCCTGTATTTATGTCAATTATTGGGCTCGTTGTAATTACTATCACTGTCTTAAGACTCATTTGTATTTATGTAAATTGTGCATGGGGTCATTGCATATACTCAAATGCAACACAGAATATTGTGTGTGTGATGAAGTAAATAATACATTTGCTATTCCCTTGTTTACAGAGTGGGCAGGCAGTGATGCTACTGGTCCTTCCTCATTTACAGTTGTGACACAGACACTCGAGCAAGCATTTAAAAGGCAGGCTGCTTATACACCCACATCAAAAAAATGCTCAATCTCACTGCAGCCCTTTCATATTACATTGCAAAGGACATGATGCCATTTCAAATTGTTGAGAGGCCTGGCTTTCTGAGGCTGATGAAGGTTGCTGTGCCTCACAACAAAGTGCAATCACAAACATTATTTTTAAAGACTGAAATGCCAAACCTGTACAACCAGGTTAAAGCTGATGTTGGAAAAAGTTTGGCTCAAGGCACATGGTTTGCTGCAACTACTGACCTCTGGACCAGTGAAAGCAGGGGTGGTCAACCCTACATCAGCTTCACTATCCATTACCTCACCCCAGACTGGCAACTGGAATTAAACTGACTGGAAACACAGTTCTTCCCAGAAGATCACTCGGCTCACAAGAGTTTTTTGAGAATGTGCTGGAAGAGTGGGTGATCAACCAGAAAGTAATGGTCTGCATAACCAGACAACGCAACAAACATGATCAAGAGTTCCCAGATCTGTGGCTTGGGTGCGTTGGCCATAATCGGAACCTGGCCATCTCAAAGGCTCTGAAAATTCAGAGAGTTGACACAGCATTCAAGGCCTGCTGTCATCTGGTCCAAGGCTTCTCACGGAGCTGGAAGAGAAGGAGAGAACTGAGAGAAAAGCAAGCTGCCCTCAACATGCCACAGAAGGCTCTGATCCATGATGTGGTGACCTGATGGCGATCTACACACAAGATGCTTTAGCGTTTCCTCAGCTAACAGCAGCCGGTCTGTGCGACACTGGCTGGAGAAAGAGGAACATGGCATCTGATGCCCAAGGATGCCAACAGGTGTCATGGAGCAACTGTGCCAGCTCCTTGAACCTCTGGGCAAGTTTACAGATGCACTTGCCTCAGAGACACGAGTGACACTGTCAGCCATCAAGCCTGTCCCCGACCACCACCCGGAATGCTCTGGTGGGAAAGGATATGGAGCCATCCCTGACCGAGGAGATGAAAAGGGTAATGAGAGTCATGCACATGGTTTGTTTCATTGACCCCGCTTCAAAATAAGCTTTTAGATGAGCCTGAGGCTGCAAAAGTTGACACTGACAGCTGTGTCCAGGAGGCCTTGAAGCTGGCAGCTGCACAAGTCAGGGAAGAACCACAAAGCACCACTAACACCCCCACAACGGCATCGGAGGGGAAGGTTTTTTTGACTCAATGGACAAACGTTGTCAGAGAAATGCTGATGAATGTCTTGCTCGAGCTGTGTATTCAACTGGTTCACCTCACAGGCAATGTGTATTGGAAGAGATTTCTGAATGTTCATCGCCCAGCATACACCCCTCTAACCAGACATGTTTTAGCTACTCATTTGCTGGATACAGAGTTCAAGTGAAGGTCAAGCAAATCATAGAGCGCAGACTGTATTGCAATCATCTCTGATGGGTGGTCGAATGTTCGTGAGCAAGGAATCATTAACTAACTACGTCATCTCCACCCCTTCAACCAGTATTCTACAAGAGCACAGACACAAGGGACAACAGACACACCGGCCTCTACATTGCAGACGAGCTGAAGGCAGTCATAAATGACCTTGGACCACAGAAGGTATTTGCACTGGTGACAGACAGTGCTGCGAACATGAATGCTGCTTGGCCTAAAGTGGAGGAGTCCTATCCTCACAGCACACCCATTGGCTGTGCTGCTCGTGCATTGAATCTGCTTCTCAAGGATGACGTGGAACTGAAAAAAAAAATGGATACATTCTACAAGAGAGCCAAGGAAATGGTTAGGTATGTGAAGGGTCATCAAGTTACAGTGGGGAAAAAAGTATTTAGTCAGCCACCAATTGTGCAAGTTCTCTCACTTAAAAAGATGAGGCCTGTAATTTTCATCATAGGTACACTTCAACTATGACAGACAAAATGAGGAAAAAAAATCCAGAAAATCACATTGTAGGATTTTTAATGAATTTATTTGCAAATTATGGTGGAAAATAAGTATTTGGTCACATACAAACAAGCAAGATTTCTGGCTCTCACAGACCTGTAACTTCTTCTTTAAGAGGCTCCTCTGTCCTCCACGCGTTACCTGTATTAATGGCACCTGTTTGAACTTGTTATCAGTATAAAAGACACCTGTCCACAACCTCAAACAGTCACACTCCAAACTCCACTATGGCCAAGACCAAAGAGCTGTCAAAGGACACCAGAAACAAAATTGTAGACCTGCACCAGGTTGGGAAGACTGAATCTGCAATAGGTAAGCAGCTTGGTTTGAAGAAATCAACTGTGGGAGCAATTATTAGGAAATGGAAGACATACAAGACCACTGATAATCTTCCTCGATCTGGGGCTTCACGCAAGATCTCACCCCGTGGGGTCAAAATGATCACAAGAACGGTGAGCAAAAATCCCAGAACCACACGAGGGGACCTAGTGAATGACCTGCAGAGAGCTGGGACCAAAGTAACAAAGCCTACCATCAGTAACACACTACGCCGCCAGGGACTCAAATCCTGCAGTGCCAGACGTGTCCCCCTGCTTAAGCCAGTACATGTTCAGGCCCGTCTAAAGTTTGCTAGAGAGCATTTGGATGATCCAGATGAGGATTGGGAGAATGTCAGATGAAACCAAAATATAACTTTTTGGTAAACTCAACTCGTCGTGTTTGGAGGACAAAGAATGCTGAGTTGCATCCAAAGAACACCATACCTACTGTGAAGCATGGGGGTGGAAACATCATGCTTTGGGGCTGTTTTTCTGCAAAGGGACCAGGACGACTGATCCGTGTAAAGGAAAGAATGAATGGGGCCATGTATCGTGAGATTTTGAGTGAAAACCTCCTTCCATCAGCAAGGGCATTGAAGATGAAACGTGGCTGGGTCTTTCAGCATGACAATGATCCCAAACACACCGCCTGGGCAACGAAGGAGTGGCTTCAGAAGAAGCATTTCAAGGTCCTGGAGTGGCCTAGCCAGTCTCCAGATCTCAACCCCATAGAAAATCTTTGAAAGTCCGTGTTGCCCAGCGACAGCCCCAAAACATCACTGCTCTAGAGGAGATCTGCATGGAGGAATGGGCCAAAATAGCAGCAACAGTGTGTGAAAACCTTGTGAAGACTTACAGAAAACGTTTGACCTCTGTCATTGCCAACAAAGGGTATATAACAAAGTATTGAGATAAACTTTTGTTATTGACCAAATACTTATTTTCCACCATAATTTGCAAATAAATTCATAAAAAATCCTACAATGTGATTTTCTGGATTTTTTTTTCCCTCATTTTGTCTGTCATAGTTGAAGTGTACCTATGATGAAAATTACAGGCCTCTCATCTTTTTAAGTGAGAGAACTTGCACAGTTGGTGGCTGACTAAATACTTTTTTGCCCCACTGTATAGCAGAAATCTACCATACCAAGCAAAGTGAGAAGAATAAGAGCACCACATTGAAGCTGCCCAGCAACACCCGTTGGGGTGGTGTTGTCATCATGTTTGACAGTCTCCTGGAAGGGAAGGAGTCTCCAAGAAATGGCCATATCACAGTCTGCCGATATGGACAGCCCCATCAAGAGGATCCTTCTGGATGATGTATTTTGGGAGAGAGTGGTAAGCAGCCTGAAACTCCTGAAACCTATAGCAGTAGGATTAAGGGAGACAATGCCATCCTGTCTGATGTTCAGACTGCTTGCAGATGTAGAATAAATCCGTACTGCTCTTCCCACTTCACAGTTGCTCCAAGCAGAGGAAACTTCAGTTCTGAAATACATCAAAAAGTGTGAAGACTTCTGCCTGAAGCCCATACATGCATCAACGTACATGTTGGACCCCAAGTATGCTGGCAAGAGCATCCTGTCTGGTGCAGAGATCAACAAGGCCTATGGTGTCATCACTACTGTGTCTCGCCACCTTGGCCTGGTTGAGGGCACGGTTCTTGGCAGCCTGGCGAAGTACACTTCAAAGCAAGGGCTTTGGGATGGAGATGCAATATGGCAGTCGTGCCAACATATCAGCCACCTGGTGGAAGGGACAGTGGATCTGAGGCTCTTCCCCCTGTTGCCTCCATAATGCTCCAAATCCCACCAACATCAGCCTTCTCTGAGTGTAACTGGTCCTTGTTTGGGAACAAACCCACCAAAGCACGCAACCCATTACAAGGGTTGAAGAATTGGTTGCCATCTGGGCAAATTTGAGGCTTTTTTTCCCACTGACAACAAGCCATCCTCAACAAGGTTTGAAAGTAACAGTGAAGATGAGTGCTCCGTCTGATGTTCAAGAGGTGGACATTGAGGAGGTCCAGGGAGAAGACATGGAAGCCTGAGTGGAAGAAAGTCTAGAAACTAAAGCTTTGGTTATCATTTTACAGATGTATGTTAAATGTTTTTGGGAGATGTGATGGATCATTCAGTATTCCCTTTTGTTGTTTAGTGAAATCATCCCAGGTGAAGAGTCAACTCATTTAATAGAAGTTAAATTCGTAACTAAAGTTTTATATTTTTTTCTTCTTTTGGAAGGATTTAATCATTTGCAATTATGTCTATGATAAGGTAAAAGGTTTATGTTTGTCTCCATATGATATAGTAAATATATCCAATGCAAAAAAACATCTACATTTTAAATGGTATTAATATTAATTTGCATATATTTCTGTTAATTCTCATATATTCCAGTTAATTCCCACAGAATTAGTTTCCACCTCTGAATATTTCCCAAAATATGCAACCCTAATCACTAGTGCAGTCCTGATCTAGGTCTAAACTTGATCTCATAGCAGCACCCCAGCCTCATAACCAGTGATTGCTCACCCTCTCTTTTAACCCTCTTCCCAGCTTCATGTGTCTTCTAAGCTGTGATCTCAGAGCCCATTTGAGCCTTTCCATTAGTATGCTCTGCATAATCATGGATCATATGGTCTACTGCTTTCCTCAAAGTTCCAGATCATAGGTGTAGGGCTTGTAACTGAATACCACGTGTAGAGAGGCACAGAGCCACACCTTGAGTTGATCACTTGACATGGTGGGGTGATGAAGTTACAGTATTGAAAAGAGCATTGGTAACTTGTGGTGCCTGTGTGTGTGTGTGTGCGCGTGTGTGTGGTAGGCAAAGGGCAGGTGAGGTCTTCAAGTCTCCTCCGTTCTGTAGACCATGACGTCTAAGGACTTACAGTTGAAGTCGTCCTAGTAAAAAGTCTGTCTTAGGTCAGTTAGGATCACCACTTTTATTTTAAGAATGTGAAATGTCAGAATAATACGAGTGATTTTTTTTTTTTTTTTTTTCAGCTTTTATTTCTTTCATCACATTCCCAGTGGGTCAGAAGTTTACATACACTCAATTAGTATTTGGTAGCATTGCCTTTAAATTGTTTAACTTGGGTCAAATGTTTCGGGTAGCCTTCCACAAGCTTCCCACAATAAGTTGGGGGAATTTTGGCCCATTCCTCCTGACAGAGCTGGTGTAACTGAGTCAGGTTTGTAGGCCTCCTTGCTCGCACATGCTTTTTCAGTTCTGCCCACAAATGTTCTATAGGATTGAGGTCAGGGCTTTGTGATGGCCACTC
Organism: Brachymystax lenok tsinlingensis; assembly: GCA_030435695.1. Lineage (NCBI taxonomy): Eukaryota > Metazoa > Chordata > Actinopteri > Salmoniformes > Salmonidae > Brachymystax > Brachymystax lenok. Next base: position 35,420,040 of record CM059791.1, read on the forward strand.
AAATACCTTGACTTTGTTGTCCTGAATCCATTTGCCACAACTTTGGAAGTATGCTTGGGGTCATTGTCCGTTTGGAAGACCCATTTGCAACCAAGCTTTAACATATCCACATATTGTTCCATCCTCATGATGCCATCTATTTTGTGAAGTGCACCAACCCCTCCTGCAGCAAAGAAATCCTACAACATGATGCTGCCACCCCCGTGCTTCACGGTTGGGATGGTGTTCTTCAGCTTGCAAGGGTCCCCCTTTTTCCTCCAAACATAACAATGGTCATTATGGCCAAACAGTTCTATTTTTGTTTCATCAGACCAGAGGACATTTCTCCTCCAAAAAGTACGATCTTTGTCCCCATGTGCAGTTGCAAATTGTAGTCTGGATTTTTTTATGGTGGTTTTGGAGCAGTGGCTTCTTCCTTGCTGAGCCGCCTTTGAGGTTATGTCGATATTGAACTTGTTTTACTGTGGAGATGGATGCTTGTGTACCTGTTTCCTCCAGTGTCTTCAAGGTCCTTTGCTGTTGTTCTGGGATTAATTTGCACTTTTCGCACCAAAGCACGTTCATCTCTAGGAGACAGAACGCGCCTCCTTCCTGAGCGGTATGACTGCTGCTGGGTCCCATATTTTTATACTTGCGTACTATTGTTTGTTCAGATGTACTTGGTACCTTCAGGCGCTTGGAAATTGCTCCCAAGGATGAACCAGACTTGTGAAGGTCTAAACATTTTTTTTCTGAGGTCTTGGCTGATTTCTTTAGATTTTCCCATGATGTCAAGCAAAGAGGCACTGAGTTTGAAGGTAGGCCTTGAAATACATCCACAGGTGCACTTCCAATTGACTCAAATGATGTCAATTAGCCGATCAGAAGCAAATGACTCGTGTCATGCACAAAGTAGATGTCCTAACCGACTTGCCAAATGTATAGTTTCTTAACCAGTCAGGGATTGCTGGGTCGCTAGCGGGCTCGTCCCGACACTACCAGCGAAAATCTAAAGCGCCAAATTCAAAATCCCAAAATTGAATTATTAAACATCCACCAATATGCAAGTGTTCCATACTCATCAAAAGCTATGTTTCTTGGCAATATCACAGCGTTGTCAGATTTCAAAAAGGCTTTACGGCGAAAGCAGCACATTTCATTGTTTGAGGCTAGCACCTCACATATTTTTACAATAGCCATGTATCGATTAGCCATCATGGCACACACAACACATTTCACAGCGAAAACAAATCAATTACCTGTTGAAGAACTTCTGCTGAGGTCATCCTAAGTGTCCAACGAAGACAATCCATGGTTCTTTTGTTAGAAAAAGTAACGTCTTTTATCCATAAATCCTCCATTTGGTTCGCGCGTTATAATCAGAAACGACAGCTTCCACTAGTCCATGAAACGCGGCGCGAACTCGTTCAAATTATACCTATAAACTTGTCCAAGAACAATCAAACATAGTTTTAAATGTATCCTTAGGAACACTTTTACGTATATTTACTATTATAAATCAGCCGAATATAAACTGATCAATAACGAGGCTACTAAAGACACTCCGTGACTTCTCGTGCGCACGCCACGAGAACTTTTCTCAGAACGAGGGGTCTTCATTGTTTGCTGTTTTTCTCTGCTCTAAATTCATCCAAAATGGAGGGAAACACCGTCTCGAGGCTGTTGACATCATAAGGAAGCGACGTGTACTGCATTCATATGCCTATATAAGGTCATTTTCAATAGGGAGGGGTTCCCAAATGAGCAATGTGTCAAAATCACTTTTTCCAGGACAGAGATTCCTCAGGGTTTTGCCTGTTATATGCGTTCTGATTCACTCACAGACAAATGGTTAACAGTTTTGGAAAATCAGTGTTTCCTATCCAATGGTACTAAATATATGCATATCCTATTTTCTGGGCCTAAATGGGAGGCATTTTACTTTGGGCACGCCAGGCTCTCCAAAACGGTCACCTCATGCACTGCTCCCAGAGAAGTTAACAAGACATTTGTGGAGTGGTTGAAAAATGAGTTTTAATGACACCAACCTAAGTGTATGTAAACTTCCGACTTCAACTGTACCTCACAGCAGGCTACCGACCGAAAACTGCTGGGGCTTGGTCTCCTGGCAACCATCACCACAGAGCGCCTACTACAACGGTATATCTGATCCTAACTGTGATGGAGGCAGGTGGTCTTAGTCACCCATAGGGAAGCTAACCAGGTGCTCAGGTGTAGGTCTCCCTCAGTCAGGTGTATCAGTGACAGGTTTGTGTAATGTACTAAATGGTCTGTCAACCCCTACCTGTTTGGCTAGGAATACTCTTCTTTACGTAGTTTGTTTATTACATGCTTATTATACACTAATATACAAAGGCACGTGAACTACAGTGTTTAGACACAAGCAAGAGATACAGACATATGTTGTGTTCTAGCATGTTACGCATTAACCACAATCTCTCTTCTGATCCCCCTCTTTCTCTCCAGGGTTGTGATCCCTGTTCCCAGACCCAACGCAGTAAGCTGCAGCACCGTAGAGCTCGTATCAACCAGCAGATAAACAAGGAGATGAGGATGAGGGCCGGGGCTGAAAACCTCTTCAGGTGAGCTGGGGTGGGGGCAGGGTAAGGGAAGGGACAGGTCATTGTACAAGTGGTCGAATACTGTTTCTGATCCTGTGTGTACACAGCTCTGGGGGGCATCCACTCCCTCCTCTCCTCTGTGGTGGAAAAAGGAACCCCAAGCCCTACTACCTGTGGAAACATTGATATCTATCATATACAAACACTAGCAGATGGAAATACACAACTATTGTAGGGTGTATGGGCAATACTTCAGAAACCCACACCATCCTGCTTTATCACTGTTTGTGTGTGGGTTTTGTGTATTGCCAGTCCGCAGGTTTGGTTCCTGTTATTTTACACCTTAATTTTTCAAGTGTATTTTGTCAGTTAGAAGTATAAATCACACACACACACACACACTCTTTGACCTGTGCTGAACTTGAACAGTTATAATACAGCCTGTTATCATTCTGTCTCCTTTAAAGTCATTTGTTTTTTTTCTTTCCAGAAAAGTAGCTGGTGGCAGGACATCAAAGCTGAGCTAGGTTTTTAAAGTGCATCATACCAAACCATCTCAGAGCATTAGCATCATGTTAATCCTCTCCCTCTCTGCCTTTTCTCCCCCCAACTCTTATTTCTTCAAGTTTATCCTACACTTATTAGTAGTGTGGGAGCCACTGAAGGACATGGTGTATTGGGTTGGTCTGAGTGGTGGTGTAGAGTGGTATAATAGGACACTGTCTCTCTTTAACATCCATATTCATCTGAAAGGAGGAGATTATGATGATGATAAGGGAGAGGAGAATGAGGACGTAATTATAGCAGTGTGCCTTATTCTTCTGTTTTAGTGGTCTGTTTGGCTGAGTCGTTATCTAATAAGAAACACCTAGAACAACATCAAGCTAATTGAAAGAACCAATCATCCCCTGTGTTTGTGTGTCAACCCTCCCTCTTACTTTTTTCTCTTGTCAGACGTAATCAGGTTTTGAGAAAAGATGGCAAGTGAAATTAAGATTAGTCATTGAATGAGTAGAGATTTCATGCACCCTGTATCCCGTTCACCAGCTTTTTATAGTCAAGACAGGGTTGATTCAGGCTAGGACATGAATCACATTGTCGTACTTCCGAATATGCAGCTTGGCTTAAGAGAGACAACTGTTAAAAAGGGAGGACTAGGGGATGGGGGTAATAACACCCACCAGCAGCACCCAACCCTTCCCCCTTTTTTGGGACTAGGTCACAGAGACAAATAGACCTCCAGTCAGCCACCAATCAACAGGCTTTGTGTCCCGCTGCTGCATCTTTCCCTTTCCATTCCCAGGCAGAGAGAGAGTGTGATTCCCAGGGAGGGCAGCTGTCTGCAGGAATGTCATCGCTGATTGTCATTGGAAGATAGGGCTTTAGTTCACATAGATTTTGGCATCATGCAGGAAACTCCGGTTCAAAGCCAGTCGGACAAACGTGTGTGTGCGCGCGTGCACACATGGATGATGAGTTGTTGTCAGTAAACTGGTTTGTGTTGGTAGGAGCTCGGGGAGGAGGGGAATGAAGTGACAAGCGAATGAGGGATGATGGGAGAATAGGGTAGGAGTATATCTCATTTAGGGCTATCCCCGACAAAGAAAAAACTTTGTCGAGCAAAAGTCATCTGTTCTTTCGACCAATACATTTATTTTTCAAATAATAATCAACTATATATTTTTTTCCATATATAATCAACTAAATATGCATTGAGCTTGTCTGATGCTTTAAGCTCGCTGTTTGATGAAATAAGACACAAATAACTTGGGAGCCAGAGATCAAGAGAACCAGAAGAAAAAACCTTAACCTGTCCCGACCATCTTCATCCTGTTTCGACTGGCTTTTGCTGATTTTGCCATTACTCTCCTGAAGTTGCCGGTAATAGGCTACACAAGGAGCCAATGTATCTTACCATTTCTACTGATCTGCATACCAGTTATGGTTTTCATTTGCACATTCATGGAACCGTTTCATTTAATTTATAATAATGTCTTCATATCTCAAAATCATTGTCATGTGGTTAATCAAAATTCTATTCAAATCAAAATGAAAATGATACTTTTTAGGTGTAACTTCTATTGCCAACTATGTAAAAATACCCTATAAAGCAAACAAATAAAAACATTGCTGCCTGCAGGTAGAACATATCCTGGGAAAAAAAAAAAAAAAAAATATCCTATAAAATGTATTGGCTATGCATGGCCTGTCTGCAACAAACTTGAAACATTGTATCAACTATTAACTTCGATCTTACCTGAAGCTCCTTGCAACATTGTATAACATATTCTGGGCCCTCAGAGTTTCTGTGCCAGTGAGCTCGGGACAGACACAGCTGTAGGCTTTTTGCGCAAGTGATCAGAAGTAATCCGGTAGGCCTATTTTATGACATTTCCACTGGATCAGAGCATGACATTTTTCCCTTTCACGCTGAGTGGTTATCGAAAGGGAGAGCGCTGGAAAGATTTTTCGAATGCATTGAGAAATTGTCATTCACAGTAGATGTAAAAACAGGCTTAATTTGCTTGCTGTTTTGAGGTGAAGAGAACACTACTTTGAGAAGCTCCACAGCTCATTAATGGTGGTGCATTAAGCCAATCAGAAATACTATCAGATCCCCAAATGTGCATTTATAGGCCTACTTCTATGCGTGCGTGTCCTTACTCAACATTGAAAGGAGCGATCCAAACAAAAGACTACAAAATTAACAAAACTTGTGAATGGAATTAAATTAACCAAGTCTAGCATAAGTTGTGCGCTCTGCAAACATGTCCACGCCAACAATGAGAACAGTAAGACTGGAATAATAATATATTGAATGCGTTAACAGACATTACCGTAACCAAACTAACATTGTAGATTATAAATTATAAGAATTAACGGTAAATGTATTACTGGTGATATACAGTTAAAGTCGGAAGTTTACATACACTTAGGTTGGAGTCATTAAAACTAACAAACTATAGTTAACAAACTATAGTTTTGGCAATTCGGTGAGGACATCTACTTTGCATGACACCAAGTAAATTTTCCAACAATTGTTTACAGATTAATTCACTGTATCACAAGTCCAGTGGGTCAGAAGTTTACATACTGTGCCTTTTTTAAACAGCTTGGAAAATTCCAGAAAATGATGTCAGGGCTTTAGAAGCTTCTGATAGGCTAATTGACATCATTTGAGTCAATTGGAGGTGTACCTGTGGATGTATTTCAAGGCCTACCTTCAAACTCAGTGCCTCTTTGCTTGACATCATGGGAAAATCAAAAGAAATCAGCCAAGACTTCAGAAAAAGAATTGTAGACCACCACAAGTCTGGTTCATCCTTGGGAGCAATTTCCAAACGCCTGAAGGTACCACATTCATCTGTACAAACAGTAGTACGCAAGTATAAACACCATGGGACCACGCAGCCGTCATACCGCTCAAGAAGGAGACGCGTTCTGTCTCCTAGAGATGAACGTACTTTGGTGCGAAAAGTGCAAATCAATCCCGGAACAACTGCAAAGGACCTTGTGAAGATGCTGGAGGAAAAAGGTACAAAAGTATCTATATCTACAGTAAAATTTGTCCTATATTGACAACCTGAAAGACTGCTCTGCAAGGAAGAAGCCACTGCTCCAAAACCGGCATAAAAAAGCCAGACTACGGTTTGCAACTGCACATGGGGATAAAGATTGTACTTTTTGGAGAAATGTCCTCTGGTCTGATGAAACAAAAATATAACTGTTTGGCCATAATGACCATTCTTATGTTTGGAGGAAAAAGAGGGAGGCTTGCAAGCTGAAGAACACCATCCCAACCGTGAAGCACGGGGGTGGCAGCATCATGTTGTGAGGGTGCTTTGTTGTAGGAGGGCCTGGTGCACTTCACAAAATAGATGGCATCATGAGGAGGAAAAATGTTGCTTCAATATATCCACATACATCTCTAGACATCAGTCAGGAAGTTAAAGCTTGGTCGCAAATGGGTCTTCCAATTGGACAATGACCCCAATAATACTTCCAAAGTTGTGGCAAAATGGCTTAAGGACAACAAAGTCAAGGTATTGGAGTGGTCATCACAAAGCCCTGACCTCAATCCTATAGAACATTTGTGGGCAGAACTGAAAAAGCGTGTGCGAGCAAGGAGGCCTACAAACCTGACTCAGTTACACCAACTCTGTCAGGAGGAATGGGCAAAATTCACCCAACTTATTGTGGGAAGCTTGTGGAAGGCTACCTGAAACGTTTGACCCAAGTTAAACAATTTTAAAGGCAATGCTACCAAATACTAATTGTGTGTATTTAAACTTCTGACCCACTGAGAATGTGATGAAAGAAATAAAAGATTAAATAAATCACTCTCTACTATTATTCTGACATTTCACATACTTAAAATAAAGTGGTTATCCTAACTATCCTAATTTTTACTAGGATTAAATGTCAGGAATTGTGATAAACTGAGTAAGTTATTGGGAATTGATTTATTTGTTATTGTCTAACGCAAATAATGAATGTGCACAAATTGACAGGAGACCCCATTCTGGAGAGATGTGCATTGTGCAGCCACACGCCCCTTCTTGGACTGTGCCATCCCCACAGCATCTGCAATGGATTCGTCTCGCCCTCCGCAATGGATTAGTTCACTGAGATGACCACGAATAAGACGGGTGTCTCGTGTACCATAATATACCGTACCAGTCAAAAGTTTGGACACATCTACTCATTCAAGGGTTTTTCTTTATTTTTACTATTTTCTACATTGTAGAATATTAGTGCATAGATCAAAACTATGAAATAACACAAATGGAATCATGTTGTAACCAATAAAAGTGTTTTATATTTGAGATTCTTCAAAGTAGCAATCCTTTGCCTTGATGAGCTTTGCACACTCTTGGCATTCTCTCAACCAGCTTAATGAGGTAGTCACCTGAAATGCATTTCAATTAACAGGTGAGCCTTAAGTTAATTTGTGGAATTTCTTTCCTTAATACATTTGAGCCAATCAGTTGTGTTGTGACAAGGTAGGGGTGGTATACAGAAGATAGCCCTATTTGGGAAAAGTCCATATTATGGCAAGAACAGCTCAAATAAGTGAAGAGAAACGACAGTCCATTACTTTAAGACATGAAGGTCAGTCAATTTGGAAAATGTCAAGAACTTTGAACTTTTCTTCAAGTGCAGTCGCAAAAACGATCAAGCGCTATGATGAAACTGGCTCTCATGAGGACAGCTACATGAAAAGGAAGACTGCAGAGGATAAGTTCATTGGAGTTAACTGCAGCTCAGATTGCAGCCCAAATAAATAGACACATCTCAGTATCAACTGTTCAGAGGAGACTGCGTGAATCAGGCCTTCATGGTCGAGGTGTGGGGGTGCTTTGCTGGTGACACTTTCTGGGATTTATTTAGAATTCAAGGCACGCTTAACCAGCATGGCTACCACAGCATTCTGCAGTGATACGCCATCCCATCTGGTTTGTGTTTAGTGGGACTATCATTTAGTTTTTTTTTGGTTACTACATGATTCCATACGTGCTATTTCATGGTTTTGATGTCTTCACTATTATTCTACGATGTAGAAAATGGTAAAATAAGAAAAATCCTTTGACTGGTACTGTATGGCATACGAGACACACTTTTTTAATACAGTGCATTTGGAAAGTATTCAGACCCCTTGACTTTTTCCACATTTTGTTATGTTACAGCCTTAATCTAAAATTGATTAAATAAAATCTTCATCAATCTACACGTAATGAAAAAGGAAGAACAGGTTTAGACATTTTTGCAAATGTATTACAAATAAAAAAAATACATTTACATAAGTATTCAGACACGTTTCTATGAAACTCTAAATTGAGCTCAGGTGCATCCTGTTTCCATTGATCGTCTGAGAGTTTTCTACAACTTGGAGTCCACCTGTGGTAAATTCAATTGATTGGACTTGATTTGGAAAGGCACACAACTGTCCATATAAGGTCCCATAGTTGACAGCAAAAACTAAGCCATGAGGTTGAAGGAATTGTCCGTAGATCTCCGAGACAGGATTGTCGGCACAGATCTGTGGAAGGCTACCAAAACATTTCTGAAGCGTTGAATGTCCCCAAGAACACAGTGGCCTCCATCATTCTTAAATGGAAGACATTTGGAACCACCAAGACTCTTCCTAGAGCTGGCCGCCTGGCCAAACTGAGCAATCGGGGGAGAAGGGCCTTGGTCAGGGGGGTGACCCATAACCCTATGGTCACTCTGACAGCTCTCCATAGTTCCTCTGTTGGAGATGGGACAACCATCTCCGGAGCACTCCACCAATCAGGCCGTTATGGTAGAGTGGCAAGACGGCAGCCACTCCGTCTGGCCACTCTATTAAAGGCTCATGACAGCTGCTTGGAGTTTGCCAAAAGGCACCTAAAGGACTCTCAGACCATGAGAAAAAAGATTCCATGGTCTGTTGAAATCAAGATTTAACTTTTTTGGTCTGAATGCCAAGCATCACGTCTGGAGGAAACCTGTCACCATCTCTACAGTGAAGCATGGTGGTGGCAGCATCCTGCTGTGGGGATGTTTTTCAGCGGCAGGGACTGTGAGACTAGTCAGGATCTAGGGAAAGATGAACGGAGCAAAGTACAGAGAGATCCTTGATGAAAACCTGCTCCAGAGCACTCAGGACCTCAGACTGGGGCTTTGGTTCACCTTCCAACAGGACAATGACCCTAAGCACACAGCCAAGACAACGCAGGAGTGGCTTTGGGACAAGTGTCTGAATGTCCTTGAGTGGCCCAGCCAGAGCCCGGATATGAACCCGATCGAACATCTCTGTAGAGACCTGAAAATAGCTGTGCAGCGATGCGCCCCATCCAACCTGACAGAGCTTGAGAGGATCTGTAGAGAACAATGGGAGGAACTCCCCAAATACTGGTGTGCCAAGCTTTTAGCGTCATACCCAAGAAGAGTCGAGGCTGTAATTGCTGCCAAAGGTGCTTCAACAATGTACTGAGTAAAGGGTCTGAATACTTAAGTAAATGTGATATTTCAGTTTTATTTTTAATAAATGTGGAAACATTTCAAAAAATCTGTTTCTGCTTTGGCATTGTATGTAGATTGAGGATAAAAATGTAATAATCAATTTTAGACTAAGGCTGTAACGTAAAAAAATGTGGATAAAGTCAAGTGGTCTGAACACTTTCCGAATTGGGGGTTATTTATTTGCTACTGCTCGACAAAAAAAAAAATCTTGGTCGACCAACAGCCTATCGATCTGTCGAGTACTTATGGTCAGCTCTAATCTCATTAGAGCTTCATATTATGTATGTGCTGTCATGCTGGTGTAACAGGCCAGTGTGTTATCTACTTTGGAAAAGGAATTCTAGTGAGGAAGACCGAGAGCGACAGTAACTAGTCTAATCCTGTAGAGGATGACATCACTCAGTTCGTTACTGGAAATCAGAGCAGTACAGGGAATTTTACTGGCTCACTCAACACAGACACACATTATACACTGGTGGTATCAGACAGTTTAACAGCAATATTTGGTTGTTTTATTTCCCTCTGTTGTAGATCATGCGTGGAAGCGTGTGTGTGAGAGAAACGGGATACATGGCAAGCCTTAATCAGATTGTCCCTGGCTTGTCCTGGAGAGAGAGAGAGATGTGTATGTTTTTGGGGTGAGGAGAGGAGTGTATGAGGTCTGACGTGGGATTAGCCTGTGTGTGGCAGGGGGAAAGTGAGTCACAGATGCGTGCTTCAAGGTGTGTGTGTGTGTGTGTGTGTGTGTGGGGGGTGCTGTGTTATCTGTCCCAAACTGCTTGGGGCCCCAGAAAGTGTCCATTATTGCATTACCAGGGGATTTACCCAGGATTCCTGTGACATGGAGAGATTGTCTATCAGTTACCATGACAATGAAGTGATGCATCAGAGTCAGAGGATCGTGCTAAGATGGGTGGGTTGTTTACATCAGAACATCCACAGCAATGGAAGCTTTTGTCAAACACACTGCTGCCCTTTGTCTAGATTGAAGTGGATTGAAAGTGATAGACGGAATAAGGAAAACAGGAGGGAGAGGGAGAAGATGTGAGTAAGAGAGCAAAAGAAGTATAAGTAGGCCCTTTTCTCAGTACATACAGGATGTATGAGCTACTGTACATCCATTCAGAACTATGTCAAACCGGATTGAGCTGGATAAAGATCACAAGGTAACAATGATGCGAGACTCATGGTCTAGTTAGTACATCCCCCTATTTCAGGTAGGCTGTTTGTGTCTCTCACATTAATGTGTTTGTGTGTTGCAGAGCCACCACTAACAACAAAGTGAAGGAGACTGTGGCTCTAGAGCTGAGCTTTGTCAACTCCAACCTGCAGCTGCTGAAGGAAGAACTAGAGGAACTCAACAGCAATATGGAGGTCTACCAGACAGAGAGGTAACACACACACACCGAGGTGGAGGGTATGAACGCTCAATGCGCTGATGGCCTATTTGCTTTAGTTATGGCCTAATGAGAGTGGCCTGGTATGCTAGTAATGAGGCGCTAGTAATCCAGCCCAGCTGAAGCTCGGTCACAAGTGGTGCAAATCCTTTGATTTAGACTCATTACAGTTTTTGTTAAGTCGCTTTGGTGCAATTTTCACAACTCTTAGTATAAAACTCAAAACGGATCATCAAAAAGATAATTGTTTCAAAGCACATTTTCAATTGACTAAGTATAACACACAATCATACAGTCACTTTTTCACCAAACGTAATCAGTGTTTCATCAAGAAATACATGTTTCACATTGCAATACATGTTCATATAAAGTAATTGCCTTTCACAATACAATGCTCACATTATATATTATTCCATTCTTTTAAGACATTGTTCTATTACTCAATCCGAAAGCTATTAATTGATGTTCAATTGAACCATAGAATTGGAAAAACGGGTGACTTTGAGCATGGTATGTCTTGCCTAGTTAAATATAGGTTAAAATATATATTTATTTTTATGATTGTTGGTGCTAGGCACGCCGGTTCCAGTGTTTCAGAAACGGCCGGCCTCCCAAGCTTATCACGCACGACAGTGTCTAGTGTTTACAGAGAATGGCGCAACAAACTAAAAACATCCCATCAGCGGCAGTCCCGCTAACAGGCGGGCCACAAACAGGCAAATAACAGTGGTGTGCAGAACGGCATCTCGGGAACACAACTTGTTGGTCCTTGTCAAGGATGGGCTGTTGCAGCAGATGACCACAATGGGTTCCACTTGTATCATCTAAAAACAAGAAGAAGTGGCTCCAGGGCGCACGCGATCACCAGCACTGGACAATTGAGGAGTTGAAAAACATTCCCTGGACCGACGAATCCCGGTTCCTGTTACATCATGCAGATGCCAGAGTCAGGATTTGGCGGTAGCAGCATTAGCCCATGTCCCCATCCTGCCTGGTTTTAACGGTACAGGCTGGTTGAGGTGGTGTTGGGAATGTTTTCCTACCAAGTAACTTCACAGATCTTCATTGTAAAGGGTTTAAACACTGCTTCCCAGGCTTGTTCAATGAACCATAAACAATTAATGAACATGCACCTGTATAACGGTCGTTAAGACACTAACAGCTTACAGACGGTAGGCAATTTAAGGTCACAGTTATGAAAACTTAGGACACTAAAGAGGCCTTTCTACCGACTCTGAAAAACACCAAAAGAAAGATGCCCAGGGTCCCTGCTCATCTGCGTGAACGTGCCTTAGGCATGCTGTAAGGATGCATGAGGGCAATAAATTGCAATGTCTGTACTGTGAGAACCTAAGACAGCGCTACAGGGAGACAGGACGGACAGCTGATTGTCCTCGCAGTGGCAGACCACGTGTAACAACACCTGCACAGGATCGGTACAGCCAAACATCACACCTGCGAGACAGGTACAGGATGGCAACAACTGCCCGAGTTACACCAGGAACGCACAATCCCTCTATCAGTGCTCAGACTGTCCGCAATAGGCTGAGAGAGGCTGGACTGAGGGCTTGTAGGCCTGTTGTATGGCAGGTCCTCACCAGACATCACCGGCAATGACGTCGCCTATGGGCACAAACCCACCGTCGCTGGATCAGACAGGACTGGTAAAAAGTGCTCTTCACAAACGAGTCACGGTTTTGTCTCACCAGGGGTGATGGTTGGGTTTGTGTTTATCATCAAAGGAATGAGCGTTACACCGTGGCCTGTACTCTGGAGCGGGATTAATTTTGGAGGTGGAGGGTCCGTCATGGTCTGGGGCGGTGTGTCACAGTATCATCGGACTGAACTTGTTGTCATTGCAGGCAATCTCAACGCTGTGCGTTACAGGGAAGACATCCTCCTCCCTCATGTGGTACCCTTCCTGCAGGCTCGTCCTGACATGACCCTCCAGCATGACAATGCCACCAGCCACACTGCTCGTTCTGTGCGTGATTTCCTGCAAGACAGGAATGTCAGTGTTCTGCTATGGCCAGCGACGAGCCCGGATCTCAATCCCATTGAGCACGTCTGGGACCTGTTGGATCGGAGGGTGAGGGCTAGGGCCATTCCCCCCAGAAATGTCTGGGAACTTGCAGGTACCTTGGTGGAAGAGTGGGGTAACATCTCACAGCAATAACTGGCAAATCTGGTGCAGTCCATGAGGAGGAGATGCACTGCAGTACTTAATGCAGCTGGTGGCCACAGCAGATACTGTCTGTTACTTTTTATTTTGACCCCCCCTTTGTTCAGGGACACATTATTCAATTTCTGTTAGTCACTTGTCTGTGGAACTTGTTCAGTTTATGTCTCAGTTGTTGAATCTTGTTATGTTCATACAAGTTTGCTGAAAATTAGAATGTCAGGCTTGGATTCACCATGCCAAAATGTTTTTCCTATAATTTCTTCCTGAGACGAGCGGACTAAAAAAACTCATTATCAGCTTCCATTCAGTCAGCGCATAAAACCGCTTTGCCAGGCCAAATTTATACACTCCTTTCTTCATTATTTTATCGCCTATTGAAACCTGAGCTTCCTACTTTACTAGTAACATTACTGTCCTTTTACTTAATGGAAAAGTATCGTCAAACTTTGTCCTAATTTCCTTTACTCACTGGTAGGGAAGAGTGGGGGGGAATTGTTGTAAAGTTGCGCTCTCACTATTGGTAAAGGGAGACCAAGGGAAATTGTAACAGTCTTTATATCAAATTAGACATGTTTACACAGTGGCAAACCTATTGGACCTATCCCTTATGGAAACGAGCGCGTATTTCAAAAAAGAGCTCCGTAAACCACTCCCCATACTGTAGGCCCGTCTCTTCAAAGTAAACACAATTTAATTATATATCTCTTTGAGCAAAATAAGTAGTTTTGTTGTAAATAATTCAGGTAAAGAGCCCCACAGTCAGGCAGACATCTGAATGTTCTATCATAAAGTGAGAACAATTTGTTTCCCTGGCTGATATGGCTTCTACTTAGAAATACTATGAGTAAATTAATAGATGACATTCACTGCTATAAACCTGTCTCCAAAATAATTGCATCATTTACAGACCCACAGCGGACCTTTTGTATGAAAAGGCGTCCTATGGTCTGTTGTGTCAACGAGCTCAATGTATTCCAAATACTTGATCCCAATACTTTACGTAGCGAAGTAAACGATGCCCCCTCTGGTATGATCTTTTGCGAACTGTCTGGGACTCGTTGGCTCCATGTTTACTACTCCAAAGATATTTGACTTAAGTCAGACAAAATTAACTGCAATACACTGATCTCAAATATATTTGCATAACTAGGCTACACAGAACCAAGGCGGAGCCATTGTGTAAAATGTGAGTAGTTTCTCTGTCCCAGTGCAACATGCCTAGCTGTGCCCACTGGGCCGTAGCTTACGGAGCGCTCTTTGAATTAAGTGCTCGTATCGCCGTATTCCAACCGATCGAGTTATATATAAACACCTGTGGGGTAGGTAGGAAAGACGTTTTAACTTATATCTACCAGTAAATGCTAACTAAGAAAACAATGGGTATGCAAACCAGGTATTGAAAAAGTTTGGTCTGAAGTCTTGGTTATAGGCTATTTGCGATGCGTTATCATCATGCACTGTTTGCATGAACATTTTCTAAAGGCTTTCCCCAAAAAAACTTCCCAATTAGAATGTTTACTTTAAATTAGACCTACCTGACAGAATGATATCATGCTTATTTGTATCAATGGGGAGGGCATTTTGTTTTGCTCATTTGAATTAAAGGACCCCCAAGACCTTAAAAATTATCTGTGTTTAAGCATTGTTGTGCTTAGAATATGACACATATTTTCACAAAAAAAAAATACAAAAGTAATTTTGAGAGTGAAAATGTAAAAGAATCTATAGGAAAACTCAAACGCCTTTCCTTCAGGCAGCCATTTTGGGAATATTTGGCAAAATTTGAGTATACTCACTTCTCCAGACACCACTGCATAGGGCCGATTTGAAAGACAGCAGTCACACACAGCATGATGTTAAAGGATAAGCAATCCATTCACTTGGACATAAGCCAGTAAGTCCCAATCAGAAGAATACAAAAACACCGATTAGGCTAAGCATTTCCAATTTGAAATGTACAATTATTACTTCTCATTTCAAAAAACATTTCACATTTAGCACACAAGGTAACCGGGGATCTAAAGTTTAAATGCAACACTGTTTCAGTTATTTTTGAAAGAGATATCTAACAGCAAGCGAGCTGCAATAAAAAACAGTTCCTCTCACCAGATCATTTGAAACTTCTTGTTGAAAGTTATTCTTTAAAAGGGATTAACTAACAAATTAGCAACAACATCCTCTTCGATAACACCTTCAGTTGTTCTTCTAGAAGGCAGAAGTTTTTGTAAAAACGGTCCCACTTATTACAAGTCAAAATGTGATTGGTTGATTCCACTGTCACTCTAAATATTTGCTCTAATATAGTTGAATGGCAGGGGCCTTCTATCTAGCTTCTGATGGCCTAGCCAATGGCTGACTTGGCAAGCTAGATTTATCTCCCCAGAGACCACCAAAGAAAAATCCTGATTGGATATTTTTTTTCTCTCTGCAGTGTTAACTCTTCCAACAAAAACTGAAGCGATTTAAATCACAATATTTTTTGAAAATAAGAATCTATTTAGAATTATTATAATGATTTGATAATTCCTTAGCCCTTATCTGCATAGAAGGCCCGCATTGTTCCCCACTGTTTTGGTTAGTAATAATTTGTAGAGTGGCTCTATTTGCCCTCCGCATGCATTTTTCTTCACCATTCTGAATGTCTAAAGAATCCATATGATCTTCTGAAATATGAACACCGAAATACAGGATATTTTGAACTCTTATTATGGTGGCAAATTGACAAAATTACAATCATGGTATTGAATTGGACTCGCATTTTTCTGGTCTTGGACTCTCTCTTGTCCCGGTCTTGGTCTTAAAATGGTCTCGCTTTAGGTGGTCTCGAACACAGGACTGTTATTGCTTAAAGTGAAAACAGTGTAATGTACTGTAATTTACAGAACTGTAGCATAATACATTCACAGGGCAATTTGTAAACATGTATCTTTAAATGTTTTGCTTTTGGATTAACTGGTTCTTAGAATAACTCAATTGAGAAGATGTTTACATACACCTTAGCCAAATACATTTAAACTCAGTTTTTCACAATTCCTGACATTTAATCATAGTAAAAATCCCTGTCTGAGGTCAGTTAGGATCACCACTTTATTTTAAGAATGTGAAATGTTAAATTCCCAGTGGGTCAGAAGTTTACATACACTCAATTAGTATTTGGTAGCATTGCCTTTAAATTGTTTAACTTGGGTCAAATGTTTCGGGTAGCCTTCCCACAATAAGTTGGGTGAATTTTGGCCCATTCCACCTGACCAAGCTGGTCAGGTTTGTAGGCCTCCTTGCTCGCACACGCTTTTTCAGTTCTGCCCACAGATTTTCTATAGGATTGAGGTCAGGGCTTTGTGATGGCCACTCCAATACCTTGACTTTGTTGTCCTGAAGCCATTTTTCCACAACTTTGGAAGTATTATTGGGCTCATTGTCCATTTGGAAGACCCATTTGCGACCAAGATTTAACTTCCTGACTGATGTCTAGAGATGTTGCTTCAATATATCCACATATATTTTCCCTCCTCATGATGCCATCTATTTTGTGAAGTGCACCAGTCCCCCCTGCTGCAAAGCACCCCCACAACATGATGCTGCCACCCCTGTGCTTCACGGTTGGGATGGTGTTCTTCGGCTTGCAAGCCTCCCTCTTTTTCCTCCAAACATAATGATGGTCATTATGACCAAACAGTTCTATTTTTGTTTCATCAGACCAGAAGACATTTCTCCAAACGGTACTCTTTGTCCCCATGTACAGTTCCAAACCGTAGTCTGTTTTTTTTATGGCAGTTTTGGAGCAGTGGCCTCTTCCTTGCTGAGCGGCCTTTCAGGTTATGTCGGTATAGGACTCGTTTTACTGTGGATATAGATAATTTTGTACCTGTTTCCTCCAGCATCTTCACAAGGTCCTTGGCTCTTTTTCTGGGATTGATTTGCACTTTTCGCACCAAAGTACGTTAATCTCTTGGAGACAGAACGCGTCTCCTTCCTGAGCGGTATGATGGCTGCGTGGTCCCATGGTGTTTATACTTGCGTACTATTGTTTGTACAGATGAATGTGGTACCTTCAGGCGTTTGGAAATTGCTCCCAAGGATAAACCAGACTTGTGGAGGTCTACAATTTTTTTTTTGAAGTCTTGGCTGTTTTCTTTTGATTTTCCCATGATGTCAAGCAAAGAGGCAATGCGTTTGAAGGTAGGCCTTGAAATAAATACACTGGTACACCTCCAATTGACTCAAATAATGTCAATTAGCCTATCAGAAGCTTCTAAAGCCATGACATAATTTTCTGGAATTTTCCAAGCTGTTTAAAGGCACTGTCAAGTTTGTGTATGTAAACTTCTGACCCACTGGAATTGTGATACAGTGAATTTTAAATGAAATAAAGAATTGTTGGAAAGAATTTTTGGAAAAATTACTTGTGTCATGCCAAAAATATAGTTTGTTAACAAGAAATTTGTGGAGTGGTTGAAAAACGAGTTTTAATGACTCCAACCTAAGTGTATGTAAACTTCCGACTTCAACTGTATGTTGTGTTTTGGTGATTAAACCAATTTATATTTTGCAGTAAACTTATATTTTTTATCAATGGTTTTGTGATGTCTACAAACAAAATGTATGCACAATTAAGTTTTTAATGTAAGACTGGCTGCGTTACAGTAGTGCTGAGCGACTAGTTCTTTTTGAGGCCGGTTCGGTTCCATTTGTAAAATATCAATAATGGTGTTCGGTTTCGATAAAAAAAAAATTACATTTAAATGCATAATGAAAAATTGACATTCAAATTATTTTAGAGCTTTTTAATGGAAATTCCAAAGCCAAAAATAGTGAACATTCGATTGCTAAAACATTGAAAATTCTTCCATTGTCTCTGTCAGGTCCACATTTTGTGAACATCAATAGAAAAATGGGAAATTACTATGAAATAATACAATATTTCAATTGTGTAGAGTTTTCTTTATTATTTTTAAGGTAATCGCATCTCTGCTCAGGCAGTAGCAGCTAGCCAGCCAGACAGTGTTATCTGTGCTCACCATACTGTACTGTCTTTAGTCATGCTATTTAGCTAGGCTAGCCTGCCTAAGTATGCTGCAGAGCTGTCTGATGAAATAATTTGAGTAGTTCTTCAAAATACACTATATACAAAAGTATGTGGACACCCCTTCAAATTTGTGAATTCGGCTATTTCAGCCACACCCGTTGCTGACAAGTGTATAAAATCGAGCACACAGCCATATCCATAGACAAACATTAGCAGTAGAATGGCCTTAGTGAAGAGCTCAGTGACTCTCAAAGTGGGACCGTCATAGGATGCCACCTTTCCAACAAGTCAGTTCATCAAATGTCTGCCCTGTTAGGGCTGTCCCGGTCAACTGTAAGGGCAGTTATTGTGAAGTGGAAATGTCTAGGAGCAACAACGGCTCCGCTGTAAAGTGGTAGGCCACACAAGCTCACATAACGGGGCCGCTGTGTGCTGAAGAGCGTAAAAATCGTCTGCCCTCGGTTGCAACACTCACTACCAAGTTTCAAACTGCCTCTGAAAGCAACGTCAGCACAAGAACTGTTCGTCGGAAGCTTAATGAAATTGGTTTCCATGGCCGAGCAGCTACAGACAAGCCTAAGATCAGCATGCGCAAGGCCAAGCGTCTGCTGGGGTGGTGTAAATCTCTCCGCCATTGGACTCTGGAGCAGTAGAAACACTTTCTCTTGAGTGATGAATCACGCTTCACTATCTGGCAGTCCGCCGGATGAATCTGTGTTTTGTAGAGGCTAGGAGAATGCTAACTGCCCCAATGCATAGTGCCAACTGTAAAGTTTGCTGGAGGAGGAGTAATAGTCTGGGGGTGTTTTTCATGGTTCGGGATAGGCCCCTTAGTTCCAGTGAAGGGAAATATTTATGTTACATCATACAGTGACACTCTAGATGATTCTGTGCTTCCAACTTTGTTGCAACAGTTTGGAGAAGGCCCTTTCCTGATTCAGCATGACAATGCCCCCGTGCACAAAGCGAGGTTCTTACAGAAATGGTTTGTTGAGATTGGTGTGGAAGAAGTTGACTGGCCTGCACAGAGCCCTGACTTCAGCCCCCCCGCTCCGTACCAGTTACAAGTATTACCAGTTTTGAGGTTTTGTACTAAGAGTTAAAAGAATCCACCACATACTTGTGAAAATAGTACCAAAGTGATAATAAAAACAAATTACCAGGCAGGGGGGTGGAAGGGTTAGGAGGGGTGAGGGGCTACTGACCAATATGGTTACTGTCATAATAGGGATGGTGTGGGGGGAGGCAGATTTGGGTTTATCTGTGGAGGTATGTGATATGTCATTTCACACACATGGTGATTTCTCTTATCTCTCTTTCAGTGAAGCCATCAATGTTCCCATGATCCCACTGGGTCTGAAGGAGACCAAGGAAGTGGACCTCACTGTTCCTCTCAAGGTGAGGAGAAAAATATGCCTCTCTCTCTCTCTCTCTCTCTCTCTCTCTCTCTCTCTCTCTCTCTCTCTCTCTCTCTCTCTCTCTCTCTCTCTCTCTCTCTCTCTCTCTCTCTCTCTCTCTCTCTCTCTCTCTCTCTCTCTCTCTCTCTCTCTGTGTGTGTTGAAGTGACCGATCTTGTCCTCTCCTCTTCTCTCTCATCTTGTCCTCTTCTCTCTCATCTTGTCCTCTCCTCTTCTCTCTCAGGAATATATCTGTGAGCACTACAGGGAGGACAGCTCTCTATTTGATAAGGAAATCAAGGAGTTTATGGAGCTCAGACAGGTTAGAACAAAAGTCAACTGCTCTTGAAGGCACTGCCACCTAGTGGCTTTAACTATATCACTAACAAAATAAACTGGCCGGCTAAATCTATCATATCGTTTATACACTGTGGGTGTGTAAATGAGATGATACTCTGTTTTGTGAATAAACAAATATATTTGAGTTGGTAAATGTGTTCACATATTAATGTTGTTGTTGACATAGCTTGTAAATGTGTTGTTATATAGTCATGTCATCATATGTTGCATTGAGTGTGTGTGTTCCAAAATATGAGTGTGTTTTCATATGTGTGTGTGTGTGTGCTAATATATGCCTCTGTGTGATCGTCAGGCCATACGTACCCCCAGTCGTAACGAGGCAGGTTTGGAGCTCCTGGTAGAGTATTATAACCAGCTGTACTATCTGGACCAGAGGTTCTTCCCCCCACACAGAACACTAGGTGTCCACTTCCACTGGTCAGACTCTATTACTCTCACACAAACTCTTCACTTACAGTGCCTTCAGAAAGGATACACACTCAAATGCGCACACACACACACACACACACACACACACACACACACACACACACAGAAACATTTCTGGTTTCCCCCCTCTCCTTTACTCATACAGTGCCTTCAGAAAGTATTCATACCCTTGACTTATTCCACATTTTGTTATTGATAAAATATGTTTTTCTCTCACACTACCTGTAATGACAACGTGAGAACATGTTTTTAAAAATGTTTGCTAATTTGTTGAAAATGAAATGCAGAAATATCTCATTCAGATAGGTTTTCACACCCCAGAGTCAATACATGTTACAATCACATCTTTCTGGGTGTCTCTAAGAGCGTTGCACACCTGGATTGTACTATTGTTGATCATTGCTAGACAGCCAGTCTTGCCATAGATTTTCAAGACGATTTAATTCAAAACTGTCACTAGGCCACTCAGGAACATTCAATGTTGTCTTGGTAAGCAACTCCAGTGTATATTTGGCCTTGTGTTTTAGGTTATTGTCCTGCTGAAAGGTGGATTTGTCTCCCAGTGTCTGTTGGGAACCAGGTTTTCCTCTAGAATGTTGCCTGTGCTTAGCTCTATTCCATTTCCTTTTTATCTTAAAATAATCCCTAGTCCTTGCCAATGAGAAGCATACCCATAACATGATGCAGCCACCACCATGCTTGAAAATATGAAGTTGTACTTCGTGATATGTTGTGTTGGATTTTCCCCAAGGACATAAAAGTTATTTTCTTTGCCACATTTTCTGTTGTTTAACTTTAGTACCTTATTGCAAACCTATTTTTATTCTGTACAGGCTTCCTTCTTTTCACGCTGTAATTTGTGTTAGGATTGTGGAGTAACTACAATGTTGATCCATCCTCAGTTTTCTCCTATCATAGTCGTTAAACTCTGTTTTAAAGTCACCATTGGCCTCATGGTGAAATCCCTGAGCGGTTTCCTTCCTCTCCGGCAACTGAGTTCGAAATGATGCACCATCCAAATTGTAATGAATAACTTTACCACGCTAAAAGGGATATTCAATCTCTGCTTTTTAATTTTTTATCTACCAATAGGTGCCCTTGTTTGCGAGACATTGGAACTTATGTGACTTGTTAAGCACATTTTTACTCCTGAACTTATTTAGGTTTGCCATAACAAAGTGGTTGAATACTTATTGACTCAAGACATTTCAGCTTTTCATTTGTAAATTATAATAAAATAAATCAAAAAGCTTAATTCTACTTTGACATTATCGTGTTAAGGCCAGTGACAAAAAAAGTCTAGGGGTGTGAAAACTTTCTGAAGGCCCACCCACTCAACCTTTATTTTCTTAGTCACTCCTAACCGTGGAATTGTCTCACCAGTCTTCGCTCTTGTTTTTACACCCCTCTCACTCTCCTTTCTCTCTACCCCCCGTCTCTAGGTATGACTCTCTGACGGGGGTGCCGTCATGCCAGCGTGCGTTGGCATTTGAGAAGGGAAGTGTGCTGTTCAACGTGGGAGCTCTCTACACACAGATAGGAGCCAGACAGGACCGCTCTGTTGCAGCTGGCATAGACAGGGCTATAGACTCTTTCCAGAGAGCTGCAGGTAGGCCTAAACACACACACACGCGTACACACAAACATGACATGCGCACACGCATGCATGCATGCACACACAAACTACTATCACAGGAACACAACCACAAGGGGCCCTGGTGAGGAAATACCAGTGCCTTAACACACCACAGTTGGAGTTCACACACAACTGCAGATCGAACATTTCATACCCATATGCAACTGTCATCTTCTCTTTGTATAAAACTGTAAATTATAAAAGTGTATAAAATCTGGGTGTGTCTAGGTGCATTTAACTTCCTGAAGGAGAACTTTTCCAACGCTCCCAGTCTGGATATGAGCGGCCCGTCGCTATGCATGCTGGTCCGGCTGATGATCGCCCAAGTGCAGGAGTGTGTGTTCGAAAGGGTCACACTCACCACGCAGGACACACACTTCACCTCCCAGCTACAAGTGGCTCAAGAGGCCGCACGAGTGAGGGGACCAGTGTGTCTGTGTCTGTGTCTGTGTGTGTAGTCAACATGTTCTTTTCACTGGTGCTCATGCCCTTGTTAAAGACTTCTCTTCTATTCACCTCACTCTTTCTCTGTCCCCCTCTGTCTGTGTGTGCCTACATGCGTGTGTGTAGGTATCAGATGTGTATAGCTTGGTGCTCCAGACCATGTCCCAAACCCTGGTTAAGGACTATGTTCTCTCCCTCTCTCCTCTCTCTCTCTGACTTTATTCACATGGCAAGTTAAATTACTTACATTGTCAAAGGACACATCCTGTATAACAATAATGGTCGGACTAACAGTATTAGTAGGCCTAGTACTCGTTAACAACAACAATAATATTAACAACAACAATAGTAATGAGAACAACATTAAATAAAAGTAATAGTAGTAGGCTAGTTTTACATGACTGAAAAGCCATATGGCATGGTATATTACATTACTGAAAGTATGTGGACACCTACTCGTCGAACCTCTCATTCCAAAATCATGGGCATTAATATGGAGTTGGTCCCCCCCTTTGCTGCTATTATAGCCTCCACTCTTCTGGGAAGGCTTTACACTAGATGTTGGAACATTGTTGCGGGGACTTGCTTCCATTCAGCCACGAGCATTAGTAAGGTCGGGCACTGATGTTGGGCGATGAGACCTGGCTCGCAGTCGGCATTCCAATTCATCCCAAAGGAGTTTGATGGGGTTGAGGTCAGGGCTCTGTGCAGGTCAGTCAAGTTCTTCCACACCGATCTCAACAAGTCAATTCTGTATGGACCTCGCTTTGTGCACAGGGGCTTTGTCATGCTGAAACAGGAAAGGGCCTTCCCCAAACTTAAAAGTACAGAATTGTCTAGAATATAATTGTATGCTGTAGCATTAAGATTTCCCTTCACTGGAACTAAGGGACCTAGCCCGAACCATGAAAAGCAGGCCCAGACAATTATTCCTCCTCGAGCTTTACACCACGCCAGTCGACGCTTGGCAAATACTATTGTTGCATTGTACATTTCGCTGGCTGGCACTCTGGTTGTGGCAAGAGGCCACACACTACTTGTCTGCTCAAACTACACATTTTGGTTTTTCATCCAATAAATATTGCATTTTTTTCTTCATCTTTTATAGTTTCAAATTCTTTGCAATGAATGGTAATTTTTGGAAAGAAAGATTCTTAGGTCTTAACTATTTGTCACAGTGTAATAGGAAATCCAGCTCTTTCTCTACCTTTCCCCAGGAGCAGAGTTAGCACAGCCTGTCCTGTGTCTTCTTTTGCTCTCTCTGTGTAGGTATCAGATTTGTATAGCTTGGTGCTCCAGACCAGATAAGGACTATGTTCTATTCTCTTGACACTCTCTCTCTCTCATCCCTCTTTTTTTCTCTTTCTCTCTCTCTCTGTAGGTATAAGACCTATATACTGTAAAACTTAAATTAATAGCCTGGATGTTTATTTGCTTAAATCACCGGCACTTATTACAGACAGGCTTCTATTTGAGTTAGGCGTCTATTTAATGCACAGCTTTTTCTGATTTACATAGTTAATTGTTTAATTTCAGCATTCATCACTTCCAGTGTTTTAATACATTTCAAAATGTTCTGCACTGTGTTATCATTTACACACTGTGTCACATTTCTATATATGTGTATATATATTAAAAACTTTTCCTTGACAGAATAATATTATTCTCCTCTTTAACTGTGCATTTTCGTCGGTTCTTACTTTTGCCACTAGATGGCGATCTGCTGATTTTCTAGGGGTCTGTACTCCCAAAGTTGTTTACTGTTTTTGTGCTTGCCAGCTAGCAGTTCTCAGCTGTTAGCAGCCAATGGCTAGCAGTTTCTTACTGCCGATTTAAAAACGGATGATTGCCATAATTTTTTCAAGTCATTACTGAATTATTTAATGTAACAAATCAAACATTAAACCTTGTAAACAATTCATGGTGACCTCGTAAATAATTAATTTAGACCTAGAGTTTATTTGAAACAGTGTTTATTTGCTGACGTGTGTCGTTGACAGGCTATTAAAAGGGACAGGCGGCTATTTGTGTTTAATTGATGTTTTACAGTAGCTTGGTGCTCCAGACCATGTCTCAGCCCCTAGTGAAGGCCTATGTTCCATTCTCCTGTCTCCCTCTTCATCCCTCTTTCTCTCTCTCTCTCGCTTTAGGTATCAGACGTGTATAGCTTGGTGCTCCAGACCATGTCTCAGCCCCTAGTGAAGGACTATGTCCCATTCTCCTGGGCCTCCATGGTTCAGGTGAAAGCAGAACACTTCAGAGCTCTCTCACACTACTATGCTGCTGTCGCTCTCTGTGACCGCACACGTAAGTACCACCGTGCAGTGTGTGAGTTGAGTCTGATATTGATGATGACAGGAATGACGATCGTGGTGGTTCGGAAATTGTCCTGTTAGTATATATATGTGTGTGTGTGTGTTTTAGTATGAGTGTGTTTATTCCAGTAAATGTTTGTCTATCTGCCAGTGTGTGTTGTCTTCCGTAGAGTCCATTGATGAAGAAGAGTGTGATGAAGAGGGAGAGAAGGCTCTCTTCCAGCTCCATGTCAGTAATCCTTCTGGACCCCCACTCAGCCAGGTGCTCAGAGACCCCGAGGAGAGACGCAAACTGGGTGAGAACACACACACACAAACAGTTGAAGTCGGAAGTTTACATACACCTTAGCCAAATACATTTAAACTCAGTTTTTCACAATTCCTGACATTTAATCCTAGTAAAATTCCCTGTCTTAGGTCAGTTAGGATCACTACTTTATTTTAAGAATGTGAAATGTCAGAATAATACGAGAGTGATTTATTTCAGCTTTTATTTCTTTCATCACATTCCCAGTGGGTCAGAAGTTTACATACACTCAATTAGTATTTGGTAGCATTGCCTTTAAATTGTTTAATTTAGGTCAAACATTTCAGGTAGCCTTCCACAAGCTTCCCACACAATAGGTTGGGTGAACTTTGGCCCATTCCTCCTGACAGAGCTAGTGTAACTGAGTCAGGTTTGTAGGCCTCCTTGCTCGCACACACTTTTTTCAGTTCTGCCCATAAATTTTCTATGGGATTGAGGTCAGGACTTTGTAATGGCCACTCCAATACCTTGACTTTGTTCTCCTTAAGCCATTTTGCCTCGACTTTGGAAGTATGCTTGGGGTCATTGTCCATTTGGAAGACCCATTTGCGACCAAGCTTCAACATATCCACATAATTTTCCATCCTCATGATGCCATCTATTTTCTGAAGTGCACCAGCCCCTCCTGCAGCAAAGCAACCCTAGAACTTGATGCTGCCACCCCCGTGCTTCACGGTTGGAATGGTGTTCTTTGGCTTGCAAGCTTCCTCCTTTTTCCTCCAAACATAACGATGGTCATTATGGCCAAACAGTTAAAAAAAAAAATAATCAGACCAGAGAACATTTCTCCAAAAAGTACGATATTTGTCCCCATGTGCAGTTGCAAACCGTAGTCTGTCTTTTTATGGCGGTTTTGGAGCAGTGGCTTCTTCCTTGCTGAGCGGCCTTTCAGGTTATGTCGATACTGAACTTGTTTTACTGTGGATATAGATACTTTTGCACCTGTTTCCTCCAGCATCTTCACAAGGTCCTTTGCTGTTGTTCTGCGATTGATTTGCACTTTTCGCACAAATACGTTCATCTCTAGGAGACAGAACGCGTCTCCTTCCTGAGCGGTATGACGGCTGCGTGGTCCCATGCTGTTTATACTTGCATACTATTGTTTGTACAGATGAATGTGGTACCTTCAGGCATTTGGAAATTGCTCCCAAGAATGAACCAGACTTGGCTGATTTATTTTGATTTTCCCATGATGTCAAGCAAAGAGGCACTGAGTTTGAAGGTAGGCCTTGAAATACATCCACAGGTACACCTCCAATTCACTCAAATGATGTCAATTAGCCTATCAGAAGCTTCTAAAGCCACAACATAATTATCTGGAATTTTCCAAGCTGTTTAAAGGCACAGTCAACTTAGTTTATGTACATTTCTGACCCACTGGAATTGTGATACAGTGAAATAATCTGTCTAAACAATTGTTGGAAAAATTACTTGTGTCATGCACGAAGTATATGTCCTAACCGACTTGCCAAAACTAGAGTTTGTTAAAAATACATTTGTGGAGTGGTTGAAAAACAAGTTTTAATGACTCCAACCTCAGTGTATGTAAACTTCCAACTTCAACTGTTTCTATATTTGATGCGCATGCATGGCCTTTGTGAGATCCTACTAAAGCTTTTCCTGTGTATCTGTTTCTTTGTCTGTGTGTGGATGCATGCTCTAGGTAAGGCCCACCTGCGTCGTGCGTTGATCAGACATGAGGAAGCTATGAGAGTACACGGTCTGTGTAAGATCTTAAGGAAGATGGATATTCTACAGGAGGTGCTCTCCTTCGTGCACAAACGCTCTTTAGACAAATACTCTGAGATGGACCGAGAGGACGACTTCGACGAGACCGCAGAGGCTCCCGAGATACACTGTGAGTGTGTTTTGTAAGTGTGAGCACCAGTAATTAGACTGTGTGTGAGCGCACGCAAGTTTTTCAGTGAAGTGATATATGTGTAGAGATACAGATAACTGCTAAAAATAAAGGAAACACCATCATAAAGTGTCTTAATAGGGCTTTGGGCCACCACAAGCCGCCAGAACAGCTTCAATGCGAGTTGGCATAGATTCTACAAGTGTCTAGAACTCTATTGGAGGGATGCAACACACAGCAAAATCAATGGTGTACATTTAACTCGGAAAGTGTTAAATGTACAGTATTTTCAGTGAACATTTGAGTCCCACTGAACTGGTGTTATAATAAGACTTTTTGCGGTGTTCAAGATTTTACTCTGTTGCCGTGTTCACCATTCAACTCTTAAAGTGTTCAAATTAACTTGATTGTGGTGGGAAGGGTGTAGATCACCTTTTAATATTACAGCTAGATTGTAGGTTCTATCAATTGAATTGTTTCCGTTTTTTTTCTATAATTCTTCCTCCCCTACCATCCCTACCCTAATTGGAGTAAACTAACGAACAACAATACTTCCACTGCTATTTTGCTGTCATCTACGGTACCTGTAGATAAATAATTATACATACATTTCGAACGTCCTCTTTCTTCAAGTGCTGGATTTTCACCCACAGTGGCCAATCTACCGTTCATTCTGATCTTAACTCCAACACTCCACAGATTAACCCATCTTTCCCTGTATAAAGCCATTTTTCTATTTCCTTTTGCATTACATCCCTCCATGTCTAACGAGGGTCCTGAACCTCCATATTTGTAAAATGTCTACTGATATTGCCCTAAAAATAAATAATGAATAATGATACACTATATACTGTGCATTCGGAAAATATTCAGACCCCTTGACTTTTGCCACATTTTGTTACGTTACCGCCTTATTCTAAATTGATTGATGACAACATGTTTTTATTTAATCAACACACAATAGCCCATAATGACAAAGTGAAAACAGGTTTTTGAAATATTTGCGAATGTATGAATAAAACGTATTTACATAAGTATTCAGACCCTTTGCTATGAGACTTGAAATTGAGCTCAGGTGCATCCTGTTTTCATTGATCATCCGTGATGTTTCTACAACTTTATTGGAGTCCACCTGTGGTAAATTCAATTGATTGGACGTGATTTGGAAAGGCACATACCTGTCCACAGTTGACAGTGCATGTCAGAGCTAAAACCAAGCCATGAGGTCGACGGAATTGTCTGTTGAGCTCCGAGACAGGATTGTGTCGAAGGCACAGATCTGGGGAAGGGTACCAAAAAATGTCTGAAGCATTGAAGGTCCCAAAAGAACACCGTGGCAGCCATCATTCTTAAATGGAAGAAGTTTAGAACCACCAAGACTCTTCCTAGAGCTGGCCGCCTGGCCAAACTGAGCAATCGGGGGGAGAAGGGCCTTGATCAGTGAGGTTACCAAGAACCTGATGGTCTCTCTGACAGAGCTCCAGAGTTCCTCTGTGGAGATGGGAGCACCTTCCAGAAAGACAACCATCTCGGCAGCACTCCACCAATCAGGCCTTTATGGTAGAGTGGCCAGACGGAAGCCACTCCTCAGTAAAAGGCACATGACAGCCCGCTTGGAGTTTGCCCAAGGGCACCTACAGGACTCTTACCAAGAGAAACGAGATTTGATGAAACCAAGATTGAACTCTTTTGCTTGAATGCCAAGCATCACGTCTGGAGGAAACCTGGCACCATCCCTACGGTGAAGCATTGTGGTGGCAGCATGCTGATGGGATATTTTTCGCGGCAGGGACTGGGAGACTAGTCAGGATCGAGGGAAAGGGAACGGAGAAAAGTACAGAGAGATCCTTGTGAAAACCTGCTCAAGAGTGCTCCAGACCTCAGAATGGGGGCTTAGGTTCACTTTCCAACAGGACAACAAGGACCCAAAGCACACAGCCAAGACAACACAGGAGTGGCTTCGAGACAAGTGTCTGAATGTCCTTGAGTGGCCCAGCCAGAGCCCGGACTTGAAACCGATCGAACATCTCTGGAGAGACCTGAAAATAGCTGTGCTCTGACGCTCCCCATCCAACCTGATAGACGTTGAGAGGATCTGCAGAGAAGAATGGAAGAAACTCCCCAAATACAGGTGTGCCTAGCTTGTAGCGTGATACCCAAGAAGACTCCAGGCTGTATTCATTGCCAAAGGTGCTTCAACAAAGCACTGACTAAAGGGTCTGAATACTTAAGTATATGTGTTTTTATTTTTTACACATACACACATATATATATATATGTATGTATGTATGTGTGTGTGTGTGTGTGTGTGTGTATGTATATATGTGTATATACATACATGTATGTATATATATGTGTGTGTGTGTGTATATACACGTACATACAGTTGAAGTCGGAAGTTTGCATACACTTAGGTTGCAGTCATTAAAACTCGTTTTTTTAACCACTCCCCAAATTTCTTGTTAACAAACTATAGTTTTGGCAAGTTGGTTAGGACATCTACTTTGTGCATGACACAAGTCATTTTTCCAACAATTGTTTACAGACAGATTATTTCACTTATAATTCACTGTATCACAATTCCAGTGGGTCAGAAGTTTACATACACTAAACAACACACCAAACCCCACACTGTCCAATTGTTTAGAATTGTAACCCACTGGTCTCTGCGTTCCTTGATGTTCCTGTGTCAAAACAGAAGACACAAAACCATTTTTCTCACACACAAACAGATTAAAAGGTTTAGAGTGGATAGGGAACCCCAAGAAAACTCTCAGGGGTCCACTTATCATTCCTAGCCATTTTGTGACCATAAGTGAGATCAGAGAGAGGCTGGACAACCTCAGCATAGTCAGGCAGCCACGCCCTACAATACCCTGCCATACCAGTCAGGGACATCATGTGTTGCTTGGTAACAGGCTGTGAGACAGAGAGAGAATGGCTTGCACTCTCTGTGCCCAGCTGCCTGCTATTGGGAGTGATTTCATGACCCAGATATTTAACCGTTTGGGAGGCTAGTTGCAACTTCTCTTTTGATACTTTGGCCGTTCTCTGACAGAGCTCTTGTGTCAATTTCACAGGACTGGAGAGTCTCAGAGCATAGCAATAAGTCATCCACGTACTGTATTAGAGTGCTTCCCTCCGGGGGAATGAAACCCTCAATTTTGTGCCAATGCGGTTGAAAAAATTGCAGGGGAGGTCCATGTACCCCATGGGGACCATTGGTCCAAGTACATCTCTTGCCAAGGAACGTAAAAGTAAACCAGAACTGAGACTCTGGTGCCATGGGAATGCTAAAAAAACGCATTAGCCAAATCAATAACTGAAAACCAATTTGCTGTTGCTGGAACTGCTGACAACAGTGTAGTAGGATTGGGAACCACATGGGCATGAGCAAACACAGCATCACCGAAGGCCTTTCTTACTGGCAAGATAGGGGTGTTGCAAGGTGACTATGGACACAGGACTAACGCTCCGTGCTCGAATGGCTGTCCAATTGGTTTTGGCCGGATACATTGCCGTGACCTTGCCCATCAAAGTCGTTAACTGATCTTGGTACCCACCATTTTCTGCCCATAGTTCATTGAGATCAAAGTCTCCTTGTACATCAGCCCACCTCAACCCTAGCTTCTTCTTGCAGATGTGAGCTATTTCAGCCACTGAGGGCTTGCATTGTCTAGCTAAAACTCTCATCTTTGCTGTATCTTTGCTAGGGTCAGGAAGGTCATCAACAATGTATTTGATTTCATCATACCTCCAGGTCCTTTGAATATAGACAATGGGGGTCTAGTCCGCTGCCGCGGTGTCATCAGCTGCTGGACGCAGCTGGGGGTTGGGACACGCCATCGGGATATTGCTGAAACGTATCAGGAGGTGTGCCCTTCAGAGCCTTCATTCTTCAAGACAATCCTTTTTGGGGGCAGAGCTGTGTCAACGCTTTCATCGTCGTCTGATGGGGGCTGCTGTCTCCTTCACTTTGGTCTGGTCCCTCGTGTCGCTCCGCCATCCGTGCCCGGGCTCCCCATCAGGCCCAAGCCCGTGAGTAGCTTGCCCATTGCTGCGGCAAAAGGAGAGGACCCAAGAAACGGGGGAGGAGGCTCAGTGGGGGAAGGGCGGTCTGAGTCGACTGGCGGGGGCGAGGTGTAGTTGGATGGTAGTTGGCCCCTCCCCCGGATGCGGCCACAGGTGCTGGCAGCACTGGGTAGATTGGGAGGAGAAGAGTATGGAGGGGGGAAATCTCTCTCATCCTCTTTTTGGTTCTTTCTCACTCTCGTCTTTATCTGTTTTCCCTTCCTCCTCAGTCTGCACTACCATATTCTGACTGGGCTGTCCCCTAAATGGATCCTGTCTGTGTGCATGCCTTTCTGCCTCTTTTCCATTTAAAAAATTTAACCCAGTCTATTTTCTTTTTTACATTTTTTTTGTCCCTTCATACACTCTCTCCCTGACTTTGTCTAACATTGTTAAACTCAGTGTCCCTGTCAAAGGACAACCACCTTTCCAATGCCATAATTGCACCTGGTCCAGAATGTCTCTTCCCCACCTATCTGCCATGACCTTCAGGGCCCCCTTGGGGGGGATTTGGAATACAGTTTCCCTTGCTCCCATGGTGCCTGTTCCACTCGCACGCACGCACACACACAGGGGTGGACAAACAAGAAAACCGGTTAGCGCTGTTTATACTTTAGACTCATTCCAAAAACACAGGAAAACCCATACCATTATCAAAATATTGTATAATCGATGGGCCTAGGGCGATTATCAAAATATTGTATAATCGATGGGCCTAGGGCAGGGTGTTGCCTCTACACCAGAATTTAATCTACTGCAAAAGTGGTATAGATCCTTTTTTGTATATCCAGATATGCAAAACTACCTACAGAATCCCCTGTCGCCTATCTAATTGTGTAACACGGTCCCAAAAATCCAATCTAAACTTGTATTTTCTGACCTCCACTTGTGGTGAAATGTTATGTATTACAAATCTCTCCCAATAACATCTAACAATTGTAACCCAGGGCATACCTATTCTAATGCCCAATTTAATCTATTCAAGTATCTCACTCAGACTCACACAGCGACACAGACTCCGCTGGCTCTGGTCCCTCACCTAACTGACCTCACTGGTCTGCTGGGGATCAATCCAACCAACCAGACTTGGTTACTCTAAACTGGTTCCACCGGCAATCAATCTCTGAGGACACTTACTCTGAAATAATTCCTCTGAGATATTGCCTGGTTTACCCGATTCTGTCAGTTACCCCAGCTGTGACCCCTTAAGGGAGTCTCCGCTTCTGGGAGTACCCTCACAGGAGCATCTTAAACTATTGGTGGTTTATTCTGCTCACCTCTCTCAATACTATGTTCGGGATGTGGTATCCACCCCCGGCCGCTTCCTCTCAGATCTTGGGCGGGTCCAGCTGCTCCTTTCAAGGAGTGCGGCTTCCCTGAGACTCCAATTTGGAATCTCCCGTGCATGGTTTACCCAGGTCTTCAGGAGTGGTCACCAGGTGAAGTTTCACATCCCATCCTCGTCGCCAAGAATGTGGTAGATATTCTGATTTAACAAATGAGCCAGAACCAATCACCAAATCTGGTTATACTTGATCAAAAACCTTTATTGTACTTATTAATAAGGGAGCCGTCACAACATGCACACAGAGTGGATATAGTGAGAGCTCAATGATTCTGAGTTGGGGCTTGCATTATATAGCGGCAGCAGAGGTGACGGTTTTGGAGAGTCTGGCGTGCCCAAAGTAAAATGCCTGCCACTCAGACCCAGAAAATAGGATATGCACATAATTAGTACTATTGGATAGGAAACACTCTGAAGTTTCTAAAAGTGTTAAAATAATGTATGTGAGTATAACAGAACTGATATAGCAGGTGAAAACCCGAGGAAAATCCATGCGGATTTGCAGTTTCTTTTGTACATTACCTTTTTGTCCAGGCTTCCTATTGATTTCTATGTTAACTAGGACTGAGACTGCAGTACCTATGGCTTCCACTAGATGTCAACAGTCTTTATACAGTGTCTGGAGGCTCTAGCACTAAGCAGAACAGATAGGAAGAGAAAGTAGTGAATGGATCACATTTGTCAACAATGTTTGACGGGCGCGAGATTGTGAGCGCGCCCCACTTTATTTTCCTTTCCTATTGTTCACGTTATCGTCCGGTTGAAATTTTACAGTAAATATACATAAAAGGATACCTAAGGATACATTAAAAATGATGTTTGATTTGTTTGTAGAAAGTATATAGGTATAATTTGAACGTGTTCTCTTCACGGTTCAATGGGCGACTCAACGGTGGATTTTCTGATCATAACGCGCCAACCAAACGGAGATTTATGGATATAATAAATGACTTTTTCTAACAAAAGAACCATTGGATGTCTTCGTTGGACACTTGGGAAGCCCTCAGCAGAAGTTCTTCGAGAGGTAAGTGATATTCTTTAGCTCTTATATGGGTTTTGTGTGACCCGCGCTGGATATGAATTTATGCTAATGTGGAAAATATATGAGGTGCTATCCTCAAACAATCAAATGTTGTGCTGGCGCGCCGCTACGCCCTAAGTAGTTAACCCACCACAACTGTCTTAATGTGTCGAACCTAACCAATATCTACTGGATGAGGTGGCCAAATGTTGTCCTCTGTGTTCCCTTGTGAATACTAAGAATGGTTTGTTCTTAGAATAGAGGTTCATTCTTAGGGATCAGTGGTGCGCTAGCGCCCCAATCCCGACACTACCAGGTGAAATGCAAGGCGCCAAATTCAAAATCCAAAAGTTGTGTCATTAAACATGCACCCATATACAAGTGTTTCATACTCATCAAAAGCTCTGTTTCTTGGCAATATCACAGCGTTGTCAGATTTCAAAAAGGCTTGACCTCGAAAGCAGCACATTTGATTGTTTGAGGGTAGCACCTCACATATTCTTGCCATTACCATGAATTCATTAGCCATCACGGTTCACACAACACATTTCACAGCGAAAACAAATCTATTACCTGTTGAAGAACTTCTGCTGAGGTCTTCATAAGTGTCCAACGAAGACAATCCATGGTTCTTTACTTTTTCTAACAAATGTATTTCATCCATAAATCTCCATTTGGTTTGCGCGTTATAATCAGAAACTACAGCCTCCACTACTCCATTGAAACGTGAATAGAACTCGTTCAACTTATACCTATAAACTTGTCCAAGAACAATCAAACATAGTTTTAAATGTACACTTTTACATATATTTACTATAATAATTCAACCGGAATATAAACTCAGCTATAAGAACGGAAAAAAACAGAGCGCTCCTTTTCGGGAGCGTGCGATCTCTTCTGTTGACATTGAAGGGGACTCTTCCTGTTTTCTCTTCTTCTCTGCTCTAAAGCATCCAAAACAAAACTGAACACTGTCTCGAGACTGTTGACATCCAGAGGAAGCGATCGGTACTGCATTCATATGCCCTTATAAGGGCATTTTCATAAGGGGGGGTTCCAAATGAGGCACTCTGTCAAAACCACTTTTTCCAGGACAGAAATTTCTCGGGGTTTCGCCTGCCATATCCGTTCTGTTTTACTCACAGACAAATGGTTAACACTTTTAGAAAGTTCAGAGTGTTTCCTATCCAATGGTACTACACAATTGATCTACACAATTGTAATGTTAGATTTTCTATTTCAGCTTTAAGTTTTTTCTCTTTTAACTGATACCGTTTCTGTGATGAACGTTGAATTGAATGGCCTTTAAAGACATCCCATACGATAAGTGGTCAGATGAACCTGTACTTTGCCCCCCAAAAAGAACGTTATTAATTCCTTCGTTTTTGTTAAGAAAGTAGTGTCCGTCAATAAACCCTGGTTAAATTTCCAATATCCCCCGCCCTCGTGGAAAGTCTGTCATAGTTACCTGGAGGGCAATAAGCTGATGGTCTGATCACATTTTGTCACCATAGAAAGGATACCAGAAAATAATCAATCCGACTAGCTTGATTAAGCCTCCAAGTATATCTTACGAGATCCAGGTGTTTTAAGCCTTCAAATATCCATAAAGTGTCCATAATATTCGTAATCTTTTTGAGCGCCAGAGGGTGATAGTTGGTAGTATGATTGCCTTTCTGGTCCACTGATGTACTTAAAACTGTGTTGTAGTCCCATACCATTATAATATAAGTATTTGTATCTTGGAGACTAATTTGATTATATTAAATGTTTTCAAAGAAGTTTGGATCGTCATTATTCAGTCCATATAGATTTATGA
Source organism: Brachymystax lenok tsinlingensis (assembly GCA_030435695.1). NCBI lineage: Eukaryota > Metazoa > Chordata > Actinopteri > Salmoniformes > Salmonidae > Brachymystax > Brachymystax lenok. Next base: position 35,455,213 of record CM059791.1, read on the forward strand.
GCCATAACTGTTTATCATCAAGTAGTATATTCAAGGCAATCCATTTTCGTTGACTTTAACGGATTGTACCTCCAAAATCTTATTTTTTTATTGGATCATAACACATCATTTTTCTTAAACCATGACTGAAATAGGTTTTACCATCGCATTTTTTTCCCCAGGCCACTTCATCAGAAGATATTGAGTTTCCTGAAGACAGTAAATATGGTAATCCTTCTCCTTTAGCCATATAAAAATGTTATTTTCTTATTATCAGCCAAACCATTGGTTTTATAGCTAGCTATACTTAATTCACCGATTACCATGATGGGTTACATTTTTAAGATCCGTATCACTGTCCTTACCACCATTTTGAAATACTTATCCATACTTTTATTTAACTAGGCAAGTCAGTTAAGAACAAATTCTTATTTACAATGACTGCCTACTCCAGCCAAACTCTTACCCGAATGACGCTGGGCCAATTGTGCGCCGCCCTATGGGACTCCCAATCATGGCCGGTTGTGATACAGCCTGGAATCGAACCAGGGTCTGTAGTGATGCCTCTAGCACTGAGATGCAGTGCCTTAGACCGCTGCACCACTCAAAGTAGACCTCCAGTTGTCCTCCAAAACCCCTCCCACAAAAACAAGAATGACAGATACTTTCAGCATGAATCTGTCCTGTACTGTTGCACAGGTGTGTGCGACCTTATTGGTGCCTCCGTAGTGGACATTTTCCTTAATGCAGATTATTGGTCAGTGGCTATGTCCCAATGCAATACCAATTAATATATATAAGTATGTATTCAGACCCGTTGACTTTTTCCACATTTTGTTATGTTACAGCCTTATTCTAAAATAAATAAAAAAATACAAAGCAAAAACAGGTTTTTAGAAATGTTTGCAAATGTATTAAAAACAAAAAAAACTTAAATATTACATTTACTTAAGTATTCAGACCCTTTACTCAGTACTTTGTTGAAGCACCTTTGGCAGTGATTACAGCCTGGAGTCTTCTTGGGTATCACGCTACAAGCTTGGCATACCTGTATTTGGGGAGTTTCTTCCATTCTTCTCTGCAGATCCTCCCAAGCTCTGTCAGGTTGGATGGGGAGTGTTGCTGCACAGCTATTTTCAGGTCTCTCCAGAGATGTTTGATTGGGTTCCAGTCCGGGTTCTGGCTGGGCTGCTCAAGGAAATTCAGAGACTTGTCCAGAAGCCACTCCTGCGTTGTCTTGGCTGTGTGCTTAGGGTCATTGTCCTGTTGGAAGGTGAACCTTCGCCCCAGTCTTGAGCGCTCTGGAGCAGGTTTTCATCAAGAATCTCTCTGTACTTTGCTCCGTTCATCTTTCCCTCGATCCTGACCAGTCTCTCAGTCCCTGCCACTGAAAAACATGCTGCCACCACCATGCTTCACCGTAGGGATGGTGCCAGGTTTCCTCCAGACGTGACGCTTGGCATTCAGGGCAAAGAGTTCAATTGGGGGTTCCTCCTTTAAAAGTTGTGAGCTTACGCCGCGGGACGTAGAGGTCATTTGTGGTTTAGTACTGTACCTTGCGTCACCACTCCAGACCAGCGCAAGGGGGAGTTAGAGCACTGATTATGCTTTTGGGTCCTACTGTGTCTCTAACTGACAATGAATGGGCGACCTAAATAGAAACTGATCATTGTGCACGACTTCAGTATGTATTACTTACTAAAACTGTTGTTACACTAAGGTTTTTATTATTTTATTTTGTTAGGATTATTTTGCTCTTACTGTAGTACTATAGGCCACTCCCGACCGGTCACATTGTACAGCGCCTGAGTGGCGCAATGGTCTAATGGTCTGTGTTGCTACAGATGCTGGTTCAATACCCGGGCCTGCCTCAACTGGGAGACCCATGAGATTACTTTTTGTCTTTTCTCCCTCTAAAAACAGAAGTAAATAATTCTAAATAACAAACTGGCTTTATTTACAAATTAGTAAAAATGTCTCACCCCATGTTCAAGAATGACCTTTTTCTCGATAATTTAGCTTTATTTGAAAATGAAATGGTCTCTGACTAGAGAAACGTTCCCGCTGTTCTGTTCTTAGTGTCAGTCTGCACGTTCAAACTAAAACAATGTAACTAATAATGGCATCTTCATGCTTCATTTAATAAAATAATGATAAAAATACTATTTCAAAATGCCGACGTTTGTTTATTTAGTTATGGATCCATAACGACTTACTATGGGAATAAATATCACTGAATTACAGAATGATCCTCCAATATATGTAATTTTTGCCGGAGAGTCACGTCATATTTTTCTGTATACTGTTGGCCTACCGTAGGCGACATGAGTCTCACTAGTGTTGAGTAATGTGCTGTTAAAAGTGGTGTAGCTCTTATTTATTTAAAGAGCATATTGAAGTTAGAAGCAATAGCCTACAACTATTTTAGCACCGTTTCGCGCTGCTCTGAGACAAGCATGGGGACTGGTCTTGATAAATCAATGAGATTTTTATTTTCACTGAATCTCCGTTTGGGTATTGGTTAGACTAGAATTAGAAAATTAGGGTGCAGAAATGTTATGCTTTTAGTGTAACCTTTATTTAACTAGTCAAGTCAGTTAAGAACAAATTCTTATTTACAAGGACAGCCTACTCCTTCCTCCCCGTCGGGGAATTGAACCCTGGTCTCCCGCGTCCACGCATTCTCTAGTACAGCCATTATTGAAGACTATCAAATGCTTCTCAAAGATGCCCTCTGGTGGACAAACTAGCGCTAACTAGCATTAATGGTACCAGCGGTTCACACTTAAATAACGTGCCATAGAATTCTGCGGCAACATGCAAGCTGTGCCGCAGTACGCTGCAACTTTAAAGGAGAAACCACTGTAGCTCTAGGAAGAGTCTTGGTGATTCCAAACTTCTTCCCTTTAAGAATGTTGGAGGCCACTGTGTTCTTGGGGACATTCAATGCTGCAGACTTGTTTTTGGTACCCTTCCCCAGATCTGTGCCTCAACACAATCCTGTCTCGGAACTCTACGGACAATTCTTATTGGAATCCAGCCAGTTAGGATATCCAACAGTTAGTTTTTATTCACCCGCACCTGCATTCAGAATGACTGTTAGTCTTCTTATCAACATTTCTATCCAAACCATTTAAACTGGAACAACCATTTCAGTAATGGGTGCAATAAATGTAAGTAACTGATTTGGATCAGTTTAGATTTTTGTTATTTATCTTTGTGAAGAATAAGATTAATCAATCAATCAATGTACATGCAAAAACACATTCTAAAAAAAAATCAAAAAATAGCGACCTGCAGTAGAGCATGCTGGGAAATATGAAAATTATGGATGTGGTTTTGATGAAACTGTTTTACTCTACAGTGTTTTGTTAACTGTGTTGAAAAATGCGGTCCAAGGCGTCACTCCAGAATCTCCCATGAGATCTAATGACTGAGAGACAGACACACACACACACACACACACACAATTTAAACCTCCTATGCTCCTTTGAGACCCCTCTTTCAAAGTCACTGAGATCTCTTATTTTAGCTATGATTGCCAAAATAATGGGCCACTGGGCATTTTTTTATATGAAAATACTTTGTATCCCTCATTTACTCAAGTGTTTCCTTTATTTTGGCAGATTACCTGTATCTGTGAGAAACGGTAATTGATAGTTTGTCTCTCTCTTCTTCCTCAGCTCAAACCCAGCAGAAGCCTGATATAATTCCACCCAATTTCTCCACTGTCCAAGTCACTGACATCTTCCGAAGCCTGGTAAGTCTTTATTTTATATTATTTTTGGTTTTCCACAAGAGAGCAGAGAGAGAGAGAGATCATGAGCAGATGGGCTCCCACATTTTTCAGCATGTTTTTACAAAAAGATAGATTTAGATAAACTTGGATTTTTCCACAAGGACATATACAGGATTCTACACTCCACAACAGAACCTTCACTACAAATCAAAACTCCAAACCTACAACCTGATTTTGGACAAAATTACCTGGAAGGATTCCTACTACCAAAGATTCTTATTTCCAAGGTCTATACAGCAAATGCTCTGGCCAAACAACAACCAGAAGAAGAAGCACAAGAAACCTGAAAACAACATCCAACCTGGAACTGAGTGAGTAATGTTTAGTCTGAAGCTACTTTTTTATAGGGACTGAATGCTAAGTTAAGGCTACCAAGCGTGATAGAACAGATCAGACAATTAGCACTGAGGTGTGAAGTGAAAGGTGTCAAAGCCCTTGACCCCAACAATGGCAGGGGAGTTTCACAGCCTTCCCCACCCAAATGCAGAGGCCTTTGAAGCCCCCTTCATCTGTGCAGAGGTCATTACAATACAGTACCTCTTGGATTCATCTCTATTTTGAACTGATATGCAGCCATGACACTTCAATTGTAAATTAACTCAATTAGAAACAATATTGTTGCTTTGATCACGTCAGAAGATAATCTCCAAAATACAACTTTGTTTGGACGTTGTAAAGGACCATTCGCCGAAACTGAAGAGATATAGCTAGCTAACGACCTCCTTTTCCACGTGGAAAAAAAACGGTGGACAGAGACTTGCTAGCTACATTAGCTAGATAGGCTGGAATTTTCTACAAGTAATCTGCCTCCCAAAACAAGCTTCTCCCAAGTGGGTGTGACACCTACTCACGTTGCCTGCTGGACTGCTGCTTGGATTCCACCTAGCCTTCGGTTCACTGTCTGCACTGCCCCCCCAACTTGCTTGTTTACCCAACCGTGGGATAGACTATGTTTGTTCCCACACTCGACTCTGACTCTCTATTGGTTACACAGACTTTTGACCTCCCATCCTATTCTAACCACCTCTTTGAATTCATGTTACATGATGAAATTGCTGTACAATATGATCTTGTTGCCATCTAATGCACATTCAAGTGTCATAAATCAACACTGTAGAGATCCGCCTGTCCTCTGCCGTGCCATGATTGTATTACTGCTGATGATATCTGGAAATGTGCATGTACACCCTGGCCTATCTACTGTTGCAAGCGCCAATTCTGATTTGTGCTGTGATATTTGCTTCACTGATTTCTGCTCTCGTAAAAGCCTGGGTTTTTCTGCACGTTAACACTAGAAGCTTATAACCTAAAATGGATCAATTGAAAGTGTGGGTTCACAGCTCCAATCCAGATGTGTTGGTCATTACTGAGATGTGGTTAAGAAAGATTGTTTTGAACACTGACTTTAACCTTCCTGGTTATAAGCTTTTTCGGCAAGACAGATCTTCCAAAGGTGGTGGAGTGGCAATCCTTACCAAAGAACACATTCTTTGCTCGGTTGTCTCCACCAAGTCTGTCCCCAAACAACAATTTGATTTGCTGGTTTTAAGCATTAAACAATCAAATAGATCTTTGTTGACTGTTGCTGGGTGTTATCGTCCACCATCAGCACCGGCCTGTACCCTAAATGCCCTAAGCTCTCTCCTGGCCCCTTAAGTCTGAATTTTTCCTGCTAGGTTACCTAAACTGGGAAATGCTTAAACCACCTGACCAAGTCCTAAAGAAATGGGACTCACTAAATCTTTCTCAGATTATTACCAATCCCCCGAGATATGAATCCAACCACCCAGAAAATGCTACTCTGGCTGCTCAGTGAAACAACCTGTCCTGATTTGTCATAGACGCTTGCTAAAAAACTTTAATGAGAAAACCTTCCTTCATTACCTGGTCTCTGTAATTGGTATAGAATCAGCTTGATTACCTCTTGTCGAATTCGCTTGGACATTCTTTTTTAATATTTTCAGTGGTATTGTTAACAAACCTAAAGAAAATGAGAATTAACCAGGTTTAGCCTTTGATTGTATCATGATCTGGCAGAGTTACTCCACGTCAAGAATTCCATTTGGCAAATCACTCGGCACACACATACTCAGGCTGACTGGCTCTCATTCAGGCAAATGAGAACTAAGTGCACTCAGGCTATCCGGAAGGCCAAATCTTTGTTACTTTAAGGAGCAGTTCTCTCTTTGTGGGTCTAACCCCAAGAAGTTCTGGAAAATGGTTAAAGACCCGGAGAATAAACCCTCCTCCTCACAGCTACCCATGTCCCTTAATGTTGAAGATGTGGTTGTTACTGACAAGGAGCACATGGCTGAGCTCTTTAATCACCCCTTCGTTAAGTCAGGATTCCTATTAGACTCGGCCATGCCTCCTTGCCCATCCAACATTTCCTCATCTCCCACCCCTTCTAATGTGACTAGCCCCGATGCTCCTCCCTCTTTTCCCCCTGCCCCCCTACAAAGTTTCTTCCTGCAGGCGGTCACTGATCGGAGGTGCTAAAGGAGCTCCTTAAATTTGACCCCAAAAAATCATCTGGGTCAGATGGTTTAGACCCTTGCTTCTTTAAGGTTGATGCCCTGATCATCGCCAAGCCTATCTCTGACCTTTTTAACCTGCCTCTCCTCTTTAGGGAGCTTCCCATTGCTTGGAAGGCAGCCATGGTGCGTCCTTTATTTAAAGGGGGAGCTCAAACTGATCCTAACTGTTATTGGCCAATTTCTATTTTGCCCTGTTTATCAAAAGTGTTGGAAAAGTGTAATCAACTGACTGGCTTTCTTGATGTCTGTAGTATTCTCTCTGGTATGCAATCTGGTTTCCACTCAGGTTATGGATGTGTCACTGATGATGTCACCATTGCCCTTGATTCTAAGCAATGTTGTGCTGCTATTTTTTACTTGGCCAAAGCTTTTGATACAGTAGACCATTCCATACTTGTGGGCCGGCTAAGGAGTATTTGTGTCTCTGAGGGGTCTTTGGCCTGGTTTGCTACCTCTCTCAAAGAGTGCAGTGTATAAAGTCAGAACATCTGCTGTCTCAGCCACTACCTGTCACCAAGGTAGTACCCCAAAGCTCGATCCTAGGCCCCAAGCTCTTCTCAATTTTCATCAACAACATAGCCCAGGCAGTAGGAAGCTCTCTCATCCATTTATATGCAGATGATAGTCTTATACCCAGCTGGCCCCTCCCCGGATTTTGTGTTAAACGCTCTACAACAAAGCTTTCTTAGTGTCCAACAAGCTTTCTCTACCATTAACCCTGTTCTGAACACCTCCAAAACAAAGGTTATGTGGTTTGGTAAGAAGAATACCCCTCACCCACCAGTGTGATTACTACCTTTTGAGAGTTTAGAGCTTGAGGTAGTCACCTCATACAAGTACTTGGGAGTATGGCTAGACGGTACACTGTCCTTCTCTCAGCATATATCATAGCTACAGGCTAAGGTTAAATCTAGACTTGGTTTCCTCTATCGTAATCGCTCCTCTTTCACCCCAGCTGCCGAATTAACCCTGATTTCAGATGACAGTCCTACCCATGCTAGATTACTGAGACGCAATTTATAGATCGGCAGGTAAGGGTGCTCTCGAGCGGTTCTTTACCATTCGGCCATCAGATTTGCCACCAATGCTCCTTATAGGACACATCACTACGCTCTATACTCGTCTGTAAACTGGTCATCTCTGTATACCCGTTGCAAGACCCACTGGTTGATGGTTATTTATAAAACCCTTAGGCCTCACTCCCCACTATCTGAGATACCTACTGCAGCCCTCATCCTCCACATACAACACCTGTTCTGCCAGTCACATTCTGTTAAAGGTCCCCAAACCACACACATCCCTCCTCTTTTCAGTTCGCTCTCTTACTGGCAGTTGTGGCTGCTTCGTGTGATGTATTGTTGTCTCTACCTTCTTGCCCTTTGTGCTGTTGTCTGTGCCCAATAATGTTTGTACCGTGTTTTGTGCTGCTACCATGTTGTTGTGTTGGTACCATGCTGTGTTGTCTAGTGTTGCTGCCATGCTATGTTGTGGTTTTAGGTCTCTCTTTATGTAGTGTTGTGGTGTGTTTTTTGTCCTATATTTTTATTGTATTTTTCATTTTTAATCCCAGCTCCCCGTCCCAATGGAGGACTTTTGCCTTTTGGCAGACCGTCATTGTAAATAAGAATTTGTTCCTAACTGACTTGCCTAGTTAAATAAATAAAATAGTAAGACTGATTATGGTGAAAATGATGACGATGATGTTCACTCCGCCTAACTGTAGGTTGCTCTGGATAAGAGCGTCTGCTAAATTAGGTAAATGTAAATGATGACGCCGATGACTGATTTTGACGGTGATGTTTTTTAAAATTAATGATGAAGAGTCATATAATTATGATGGTCTCTCTCTGTCTCCCCTGCAGGGTCCCCTGTCAGTGTTCTGTGCACGGGCGCGCTGGGGTCCGGTGCGTTTGGTGTGTCTCCAGCGAGGGAAGGGGGGTCTGGGTCTAACTCTCAGAGGAGACTCTCCTGTTCTGGTGGCTGGAGTGGTGCCGGGGGGATGTGCTGAGGTGAGATAGTAGTACCCGGTCTCTCGTCTTAACCCTCTTTGCATTCCTATTTCCTATTTTCTCGAACTGAAAATGTGCAGTATTTCATGCACCACTGAAATATACTGTGTATGTGTGTGTTCTCAGGAGGCAGGTCTGAGAGAGGGGGACTACATAGTGGCGGTGGATGGAGAGAACTGTAAGTGGGCTAAACATGGAGAGGTGGTCCACAACCTGAAGAGCTGCAGTGACCGAGGAGTGGAGCTCAGCGTCATCACACTGCACACACACGACACAAAGGTAGTTGGGTCTGTGTGTGTGTGTTTGTGTGCATGTGTCTGTATCTGTGTGTGCATTCGAGTGATTGTCTGTGTGTGTGTATGTATTACTGTCTGCATGTGTGTTTGAGTGCTTTGGCGCATCAGTAATGTGTGTTTTGTTCAGGTGGAGAGGAGGTCAGTGATGCTCTCCCCCAGTGGAGACAAAGAGAACGCTTGGCAACGGACCATGGGTGGGGCTAAGGGCCAGAGCTCCGTCTCCTTACTCAACTGGAACAGGAAGAAAAACAGGGAAGGGGGAGGGGTCACCAAGAGACTGGGCAGCACCTTTGGTTTGCCGTTTGGAAACCTCAGAGACAGTGAGTCCATGTATTGAAATGAGGGAAAGCTGAAATGGTGCTCTATTCCATACAGTGCACTTCCAGCCAAAAGTATTGCACTAGGGAATAGGGTTCCATTTCAGACTGTGCTATAGACAGACAAACCACTCAGGGAATGGCAAAGGGACATGTTCCAATACAAGAATGAGTTGTATATGACTGGATATTCCTAGATATTGTAATGCATTATTGCAGCAAAGCAATGAAAATTCAGAATAGGAGAATTGTACGAAGAGGAGGATGCTATGTCCAGATGTTCAGGGAAACTACAGTGGTTTTAGAAAACAGCCAACTGCAGGTATATGTCACTGAACGGGTTAAGAGCATCATACACATTAAAATAGACTAATAGTTGTGGCACAGTATTATTGTAGCTGACTTCCTATACAGCTAAAGGGCATTAGAGAGATGAAAGAAGATAAACAGCTCTGGACTTACTGTCAAACTACAGCCTCTGGTCTTAAGACAACGTCATCATGTTGTCTTAATGTTGAAAACATGTTGTTTTACTGTACTGTTGACTGTCTCCCGGAGTCTTGCTTTTCCAATCCGGTCTCAATGAGGTTGCTCTCGACTCTCAACAGTAAAAACAACAATCACACCTACATCCATTCAGGACCTGGTATTAGCTCTTACTCCCTCAAGCTAGAGCATTGTGAATCTTCGTTGTTGTTGTAAGATTACATTTTATTTTATGTTTTACAAACAATACAAAGCACACAAATGACAACATCACACAAACGTCAACTACATCACATCTGCCCAGACCCACTAGCACACACACCCATCTCCAGCGACGTCATAATTTTCCACCACATGGGCTCAAACTGCATCATTTTTTTTTCTATCCGTAGCCCACTCGCTTTCAATTTTTTTATAATAAATCAATGATGGCGGATTAATTGATATCCACGTTTTTAATATACGTTTTTGCAAAGTGAGTGATGAGAAAAGAATCATCCAGCCCGTTGGGTATCTCACTACACCCCTATATTCCATTTTTTGAAATATGCATATTGACGCATTAAGAGTAACATTGTAATACTTCTGACAGCCAACTTTCTAGCTCTGCCCACAAGAAAGACTGGATTATTGAGTCATTGGATGCGTTTGTAAATTCACTCTGGATATCTTCTCCGATTTCAGAGCACTGATGAATTTACGAACACCCATTGAATATGAACGGTGTCAGTAAACATCAGCAAAAAAACGTAATTCAATTGTTGCCAGCAGCGCAGTTACGGTCACCAACGCTCTAGACAACATGAAAACACCCTAACCAGCTCTGCTAGGTTGAGTAAAATGGTCAGAATGAGGTGTTCTCTCATTTTGTGTCTGGAAGTACAGTAGCTAGCAAGCTAGCTAACTTTAGCCAGTTATCTTAGGTGCTTGAGGTCAGAACACTCGGATCAACCCTACTCCTCAGCCAGAGCGTCCAGTGTGCGCTCTGAACGCTCCGAGAGCGAAGCGCTCTGAATTTGCAATTAACAATGGACAATCTGATATCCGTTCTGTATATTACGGACACACCCATTATAGTTTTACACTTGGGACATGACTCTGCTGTTGTGCTGTATAATTTGTGAGTTTTGTCTCTTGTACTGTATCATCAATTCTATAGATTAGTTTATACTAGATTAAGCATACATTTTCGTTAACTGTAATTTAATTAGTTATGCTCCAACTTTCCCTCCATCTTGTGTCAACATCAGTTCTTTTTAAGTCTTGGTTCCAATAGATGTATCTATTTTTTTTCTAAGAGATTGTCAGTTTGATATGCTCCTGGCAAGGTTTTGTATATCGTCCCTATCATATGAACATCCTTATCTGACTCAAATAAAATTCCCTCAAGGTTGCTCTGATGTCCGAAAGATATGTCACTTTTCAATTGCATGTATTTGAAACTATATTGGTCAGTCCAAAATTACTTAAATTCTGTCATGGAAATAAATGTATTTCCTGTTGCCAAGTCATTTACAGTTTCTATGAATTTAGTTTTCCAGTTTAGCAGTGAATTCTGAAAAGCTATCCAAGGATTGTTCCGTAAGGTTGTGTTTTCATGGAGTGATATTGGTTCTTGTAAAATGTTTCAGTTATTTCCATATAGTTATAGTGTTGTTAATGTTCTAGCTTAATCCTTTGAAAATAGACATGTAAAAAGTATTGTGCATCTTCTTGAAGCAAACAGAGAATTTAAAGCGGTAGCCATGTTACTGCATTCTGTGCTCCTACCAGTGTTTTTGATGTAAATTGTTTTCTTTATTTCATCTTGATTGTTGGGTACAAATGACTACCCACAAGGCACTTCAATGGTTATATGTCACAGGTGGTTGATGGTACCTTAATTGGGGAGGACGGGCTCGTGGTAATGGCTAGAGCGGAATTAGTGGAATGGTATCAAATACATCAAACACATGGTTTCCATGTGTTCGATGCAATTCCATTAATTCCGTTCCAGACATTAATATGAGCCGTCCTCCCCTCAGCAGCCTCTTGTGTTGTGTGTATTTTTTAGTTTTTCTTCTGATGTTTTGTAGTTTTAGTTTTGTACGACATTCGTAAGAGGAGGAAAAACTAACGCTCTACGTATGTCGTGACACTGAAATGGTTAACGTGGTAATATGCACATTAGGGGATTGACTAAAGACTTTTATATGTCTGGTACTTTAGTAGAGTTTAATATGAGAATGGACAGTCTACCATGTAGAAACCAGCTATCAATGTAACCATAGAAGCATAGAGAGAAGCTGACACAATTGTTAGACACATTTTTTTTATGTTAACATTTTCAATATTTGGATGCAAATACTTTTTTAAATTGTAATACATTTATGTACTTTTTTTCTCAATAATGATTATGAGATGTGTATTTCAGATTGTGAAATAAGTCTGCCATTGTGTTCTGTGTTCTCTTGTTTGAGTGTAGTTGTGTAAAGGGATTTGTATTTCTTTTGTTTATTATGAGAAAGACTGATAATCATGGCTGGCTGCTCGTATGATCAACCATCAATTCCTCTTTTGAGGTGTGTGTGTGTGGGTGCGTGTGCGTGTGCGTGTGCGCATGCATGTGAATGCTTTTCGTGTGTTATTTGCACAGAATTTTGTTGAGGAATTAAAGGAGTGGACCAATGAGTTGTCTCTCTCACACTCACTCACACACACTGTTTTGTCTCCATTGACGCTAACATGTTCCGGGGGTTCTCAGGGTTGCTATTTTCAGTTTTTACCAGCATAGAAATAGTTACCAGCATAATTTTTGTTTAGTGGTTTCCAGCAGGTGTCACTATAATCCAGGTTGTGTCAGATGGGGCCAGATTGGTTTGTGAGAGTCTTTTAAAGCAGACAGACGTACACTATATACAAACGTATGTGGACACCCCTTCAAATTTGTGGATTTGGCTATTTCATCCACATCCGTTGCTGACAGGTCTATAAAATTGAGCACACATCCATGCAATCTCCATAGACAAACATTGGCAGTCAAATGGCCTTATTGAAGAGCTTAGTGACTTTCAATGTGACCATCATAGGATGCCACCTTTCCATCAAGTCAGTTCGTCAAATTTCTGCCCTGCTAGAGCTGCCCTGGTCAATTGAAGTGCTGTTGTGAAGTGCAAAAATCTAGGAGCAACAACGGCTCAGCCGCGAAGTGGTAGGCCACACAAGCTCACAGAACAGGACCACCAAGTGCTGAAGAACGTAAAAATCATCTGTCCTTGGTTGCAACACTCACTACGGAGTTCTAAATTGCCTTGAGGGAATGTGAGCACAAGTGCTGTTTGTCGGGAGCTTCATGAAATGGCTTTCAATGGCCATGCAGTCACACACAAGCTTAAGATCACCATGCGCAATGCCAAGCGTCGGCTGGAGTGGTGTAAAGCTCGCCGCCATTGGACTCTGGAGCAGTGGAAACGGGTTGTCTAGAGTGATGAATCACACTTCACCATCTGGCAGTCTGACAGACGGATCTGGGTTTGGAGGATGCCAGGAGAACGCTACCGGCCCCAATGCATAGTGCCAACTGTAAAGTTGGTGGAGGAGGAATAATGGTCTGGGGTTGTTTTTCATGGTTCGGGCTAGGTCTCTTAGTTCCAGTGAAGTGAAGTCTTAACGCTACAGCATACAAAGTTGTTATTCTAGATGATTATGTGCTTTCAACCTTGTGGCAACAGTTTGGGGAAGGCTCTTTCTTGTTTCAGCATGACAATGCCCCCGTGCACAAAGCGAGGTCCCTACAGAAATGGTTTGTCAAGAACGGTGTGGAAGAACTTGACTGGCCTGCACAGAGTCCTGACCTCAACCCCATCAAACACCTTTGGGATGAATTGGAATGCCGACTGCGAGCAAGGCCTAATCGCCCAACATCAGTTCCCAACCTCACAAATGCTCTTGTGGTTGAATTTAATAATTTAAGCTAGTGGAAAGCCTTCCCAGAAAAATGGAGGCTGTTATATCAGCAAAGTGGGTACCATCTTCATATTAATACCCATGATTTTGCAATTAGATGTTCGATGAGCAGATGTCCACATACTTTTGGTCATGTAGTGTACAGTGAGGGGAAAAAAGTATTTGATCCCCCCTGCTGATTTTGTACGTTTGCCCACAGACAAAGAAATGATCAGTCTATAATTTTAAAACATGACTTAGTACTTGGTGGCAAACCCTTGTTGGCAATCACAAAGTTATGTTTTGCAGAGGGGTCAAATACTTATTTCCCTTATTAAAATGCAAATCAATTTATAACATTTTTCACATGCATTTTTCTGGATTTTTTTGTTGTTATTCTGTCTCTCACTGTTCAAATAAACCTACCATTAAAAATATAGACTGATCATTTCTTTGTCAGTGGGCAAACGTACAAAGTCAGCAGGGGATCAAATACTTTTTTCCCTCACTGTATGTATGAAAATTTGTGAGGAATAGAAAACATTGCTATTTGTTAAATAAATGCTTTGATCCATTGAAGTGTGTGTATTGTTGCATGTGATATACATGTATAACATGTGTACCACGGTTATCACTAAAGAAGCCAGTAAATATTTGAGGCACATAAAGAGAGACAGAGATCTGAAAACTGATAGATTTTTTCAGTTCATAAGGACTGTCTCTCTCGGGCATCCCATCTCTAGATAAATAACAGAGTAGAAAGATAAATAGGCAAGTCATCTCTCTAGTAGGTCACATATGCCATGATGCTCTCCTATAACCCCTCTTGCATGAATCTACACAGATTTGTATGCCTCTGTACTCGCCTGTGCGTGCACATACACACGCTCACTCTATTTCCCTGTCTCTCTCACACACACACATTCTCTATCAGTCCAGTTGTAAATCTAAGTGGATCTGTATTCCCCTCTGACCCATAGGCAGAGTGCTCCTGTGTTTACTCCATAGACAATAATTTTTCAATCCGTAATCAATGAACAAAGCAGCTGGGAGTTATTGACCCAAGCCAAGGCCCAGCACCACACGATGATAACCCAGGGAGGTCTGCAGTGTTTGTTTCCGCACGCATCTGTGTGTGTCTGTGTAAGCAAAATGCATTTTTAGGTAAAAAAATGACATTCAGGGTGGACAACAATCAGAACATGGAATCTCAAACACTTTCATTTACAACTTGGCTTCATGGTGAGTGTGTATGTGTGATGGTGATATCCTCTGAGCAGCAGATTATTTCTGTCTGTCAGTGAGGTGTGTGTGTGTCAGTATTTTGAATGGGTTAGGGTTACATTACACTACCCTTAGCGAAGGACCTCCACCCTATCTTCCTGTTCAACCCTGACAGCCAATCAGATGCTGCGTTGGTGTTGAGGTCCAGGATTCTGCATCTTCTCACCTGACCAATTATACATCGATCTGGATTCCATTCCATTCTTTATTAGAGCTGATGCACTTTTCAGTGTTATGAAATTAACACCTGTGGTGTAACACGTTGTTGGGTGTTGTTTTAACATTGTAGGGTGTAAAGCCTTATTTGCATATTTATTTTCCAGGTTGCCTTTTGAGTGAATTTTAGAGGTACGTGTGCCACCCATGACTGTGTTTACTAGTGACAGAGACATGGTTGTTGCATTAATGGATGTCATTCCTGTAGCCTTCACCAAGTGAGTGTCTAAAATCATATTTCATCATAATTCGATTACAATAACAATTAATTGTTGACAATACCATACTTCGACAGCCTAGTTTAATACAGTAGTCTGAAACTACTGCAGTATTCACATTGGCAAGTCATATTATGCTGGCTTGTAACGTGTTATATAATTCCTATTGGAATCTAGCCAGCTTTAAAAAATATCCAACAATTTGAACTTGGCATCACCCGCGATCTGCAGTTAAAATGACTGCCAATGTAGAGAAGATTGATAAATGACCCTATCTAAACCATAAACTGGAACAACCAGCTCAATAACGGGTGAAATATGTTTTACAGATTGGATTGGTTTAGAAAAATGTATTATTTATCTTTGTGTTGTATAAGATCAATTCATCAATCAATGTGCATGCAGAAACATAGCTATTAAAACAAACTATTATAAAAAAGCAACCTGCAACAAAGCATGCTGGGAAATATGATCATAAGACCCCTCCCATGTCTTTTTCACTCCAAGACAGTTCATGGAAATTAACTCAACACAGTTCAGTAATAGCAACACCACCTGGATAACACTTTGTTTATTCACCGCAGGTTTTGTCAATTTCAATCACACTGGTGTTAACCCCACTTGAATCAACACTCAGATATAACACTCGCAACACTATTTACCTCAAAACCGATATTTTAACACCTGCCAATTCAGCATCCCAATGACACATCACCAGCCACCCAATGACACTGTGGCATCAACACAGGGGCCTTGTAAAACTTCCAGCCCCAGGGGAAGTTGGAGGGTAGTGTAAGGGGCAGTGTGGGATTGGAGAAGGATAAAGGGTGGGGTTGGATGAAGGTGAGGACTCACAGTTTCAGAGTGTCAGTTTGTGACCGTACTATATCTTCACTGACCCCATCTTCAATCCAATCACTGCTACAAAGAGATAAATATACTTTTGTGCTTCCTTTCAACCTTTTCCCTCAAACTCTTCTTTCCTTCTCTCTCTACCTCACTGACTGTCTCTCTCACCTTCCCTCTCGTCTCCTCCCTCCACGTTCTCTCTCTCTCTTTGTTATCGAGGTCCAGACTAGTGGATGTATATTTTATGGTTGGCTCTGGAGGCTTTTACCATTAATTATACAATACCACTAAGCTCTCCATTTGGCGGACAGATGTTATTTTTTCTTTAGGGGAGAAAGGGGACTGCTACTCCATAATTTAGAGGTACTCCTGTTCGCTAAGAATAAATAAATAAACAAAGCAACAAACAAACCAATGTATGCACACTAGAGCTAGGCTACTGCACACATGTAGAGACATGAAGTACATCAACACATGCATAGTAGTGGACAGACTCAGAGTGAGAAGTATTTTTTGTCTTGAGTCAGTAGATTTAAACTACATTCTTGTAGTATTTCTGGTTGATCTTATAGTGCCTGATTCATATTTAGTAAATGTACACCTTTCCTATGCACTTCTAAATAGTTGGTATTCAGACTTACTTAATGCAGGCGTATAATGCGCCTTACAGGTGTGTCTAACTTGCACTCACAGAATAAATGTAATTCAACCACTGAAAACCCTCCCACTTGCTGGCCAACAGATTTTCTCATGGAGTTTTCATTCAATAGGGTTTTCAGCACATTTATATTAAGCAATCCCTTTAAATACTTGTGTACCTTTAATTCAAATTTTGTTGACAGACTCGCTAGAATACATCGTTTAAGAATATAGGGATCAATGAAAGAAATCCATCTAAATATATGCATATTCGTCTCCGTTTCACACCCAACTGGTAGATGAAAAAATTGTCTGATCTTGTAGATTATGTAGAAACATTTGAGGCTTCAGAAAGTATTCACACCCCTTGACTTTTTCCACATTTTGTTGTGTTACAAAGTGGGATTAAAATTGATTTAGTTTTCATTTTTGGTCAGCAATCTACACAACATACTCTGTAATGTCAAAGTGGAAGAAAAATTCAAACATTTATTTATAAATTATGACAAATAAAACACTAATATATATATATATATATATATATATATATATATATATATATATATATATATATATATAAGTATTCATCCCTCTGAGACAAAATATGTTTGGCAGCAATTACAGCTGTGAGTCTTTCTGGGTAAGTCTCTAAGATCTTTGAAGACCTGGATTGTAAGATATTTGCCCATTATTCTGTAAAGAATTCTTCAACTCTGTCAAGTTGGTTGTTGATCATTGTTAGAAAGCCATTTTCAAGTCTTGCCATGGATTTTCAAGACGATTTAATTCTAATTGTAATTAGGCCACTCTGGAACATTCAATGTCGTCTTGGTATGCAACTCCAGTATTGGCCTGCTTAAAGGTGAATTTGTCTCCCAGTGTCTGTTGTAAAGAAGACTGAACCAGGTTTTCCTCTAGGATTTTGCCTCTGCTCTATTCCGTTTCTTTTTATCCTAAAAACTCCCCAGTTCTTGCCGATGGCAAGCATACAGTACCTATAACATGATGCAGCAACAACCAAACATAACACTGGTATTCCTTTTTATTTTTTGCAGTATTACTTTAGTGCCTTGTTGCAACAGGATGCATGTTTTGGAATATTTTTATTCTGTACAAGCTTCCTTCTTTTCACTCTTTTCACTCGGTTCGTATTGTGGAGTAACTAAAAGAGTTTTCTCATATCACAACTATTAAACTCTGTAACTGTTTTAAAATCCCCATTGGCCTCATGGTGAAATCCCTGAGCAGTTTCCTTTCCGGCAACTGAGTTAGGAAGGATGCCTGTAACTTTATTGTGACTGGGTGTATTGCTACACCATCCAAAGCCTAATTAATAACCACCATGCTCAAAGGGATGTTCAGCATCTGCTTTTATTTTATTTGAAATGTTTTACACATCTACCAATCGGTGCCCTTCTTTGTAAAGCATTGTAAAACCTCCCTGGTCTTTGTGGTTGAATCTGTGCTTCAAATTCACTACTTGATTGAGTGAGCTTACAGATAATTGAACGTGTGGGGTACAGAGATGGAGTAGTTACAAAAAATCATGATAACCACAGTGACTGTATGTGCATAACCCAACCAGAAGCCATGGATTACAGGCAACATCTGCACTGAGCTAAAGGGTAGAGCTGCAGCTGTCAAGGAGCGTGACTCTAACCCGGACACTTATAATACATTCTGCGATGCCCTCCAACGAACCATCAAACAAGCAAAATGTCAATACAGGACTAAGATTGAATCGTACTACACAGGCTACAACACTTGTCGAATGTGGCAGGGCTTGCAAACTAGTAGAGACTACAAAGGGAAGCACAGCTGCGAGCTACCTGTGACACGAGCCTACCAGACGAGCTAAATAACTTCTATGCTTTGATGCAAGCAACACAGAAGCATGCATGAGAGCATCAGCTGTTCCAGATGACTGTGTGATCACACTGTCCGTAGCCAATGTGAGTAAGACCTGTAAACGGATTACCGGGACGTGTACTCCAAGCATGCGCTGACCAACTAGCAAGTGTCTTCACTGACATTTTCGGCCTGTCCTTGACCGAGTCTGTAATACCAACATGTTTCAAGCAGACCACCATAGTCCCTGTGCCCTAGAACACCAAGGTAACCTGCCTAAATGACTCCCGACCCGTAGCACTCACATCTGTAGCCATGAAGTTATTTGAAAGGCTGGTCATGGCTCACATTAACACCATTATCCCAGAAACCCTAGACCCACTCCAATTTGCATACCACCCCAAAAGATCCATATATGATGCAATCGCTATTGTACTCCACACCTGGACAAAAGGAACACCTACGTGAGAATGCTATTAATTGACTACAGCTCAGCGTTCAACACCATAGTGCCCATAAAGCTCTAAACTAAGCTAAGCTAAGGACGCTGGGACTAAACACCTCCCTCTGCAACTCGATCCTGAAATTCCTGACGGGCCACCCCCAGGTGGTAAGGGTAGGTAACAACACATCTGCCACACTGATCCTCAACACAGGGGCCCCTCAGGGGTGCATGCTCAGTCCCTTCCTGTACTCCCTGTTCACCCATGACTGCATGGCCAAGCACAACTCCAACACCATCATTAAGTTTGCTGACGACACAACACTGGTAGGCCTGATCACGGACAACGATGAGACAGCCTATAGGGAGGCTGTCTGGTGCCAGGATAACAACCTCTCCCTCAACGTGATCAAGACAAAGGAGATGATTGTGTACTACAGAAAAAGGAGGACCAAGCACGCCCCCATTCTCATCAACAGGGCTGTAGTGGAGCAGGTTGAGAGCAAACCAAGACAGTTGTGAAGAGGGCAGGACAATGCCTTTTCCCCCTCAGGAGACTGAAAAGATTTGGCATGCGTCCTCAGATCGTCAAAAAGTTCTACAGCTGCACCATCGAGAGCATCCTGACTGGTTGCAACACCGCCTGGTATGGTAACTGCTCGGCCTCCGACCGCAAGGCACTTCAGAGAGTAGTGCCTACGGTCCAGTACATCACTGGGGCCAAGCTTCCTGCCATCCAGGACCTCTATACCAGGCGATGTCAGAGGAAGTCCGAAAGATTCTTGTTTATTTTAGTAAATACTTTCTTAAACTCTTTTTTTCATAGAACTGCATTGTTGGTTAAGGGCTTGTAAGTAAGCATTTCACTGTAAGTTCTACACCTGTTGTATTCGGCAAATAAAATGTAATTTGATTTGATTTGATATTATTGAACACAGATTGAGTCCATGCCACTTATTATGTGATTTGTTAAGCACATATTTACACTTGAACTTATTTAAGCTTGCCAAAACAATGGGGTTGAATACTTATTGACTCAAGACAATCCAGAGTTTCATTTTTATATGTATCTTTTACATTTTCTACAAACAAAATTCCACTTTGACATTATGGGGTACTGTGTGTGGATCAGTGACACAACATCTACATTTAATCAATTTTAAATTCAGGCTGTAACACAACAACATTTGGAAAAAGTAAAGGGGTGTGAATACTTCCTGAAGTCACTGTATATATGAGTCATAAAAAAAAACTGCTGTTATGTATTGATACATTGGTTTGGTTCATCCTGGAAGTCAGGTTGCCATATTCAATTGTTCAAACCATAAAATATTGGAAGGTGAGAAAAGAATAACAGTCGTCTATATAGTTGTCTATAAATCTACCCTAATAATCCTCACTAAACATGGAACTGGTAACAACTGTCCAGTCGTCGAGAACCATGCGCCATGCCAGCAGGTGTAAACTGCTATGTAGGGGTTGCGTTCCATAATGATTCAAATCGGCTACATGTCCCAAATTATTGCACAACTTGTAATATATTAGCCTATTATGATCCACTATTGCTAGCGATCCTCAGGAACAACCACATGAATGTGTCAGTGAAAAGAAAGGTAAACTAATGATGGAATGGAATGATGAAAAATGTAAGGAAAGTTGCACAAAAGTGACAGTTCTAAATGTATGTCGGTATAACCATAGAGATCCTATTAAATTAATAATATTAGTATTGTAACTGCTAATTATATGGTTATAACTAACGGTGGCTACAGATAGTGGCTAATATTTTACACGATACAAATTGCAGAAAAAACATGGAAAAGCTGAGGCCTATAGTTAAACCATTCTAGAAATCATAAATCAACTTGGTAGGTTTGGCGCTATACTGTCGTATGTGCATGGCTATACAGAAGCCTATAGCTTGGGTCTCCAAATTCCATCCCTGCAAGTTAGTGCCATATAACTGGTTTCACATTTATCTCTAGCGATCATAAGGTAAAATAGATAGAAAACAATAGTCATTTATATTTACAATCCCCTTATCCAAACGGCTTACTCCTTTACCTAGCTCTTATCAATAGCTCTTATCAATTTGTAAATTACAGTACATGGAGAATGGTGTTATTTCTATCGGGAAAAATAAAGTAGGTTGCTCAAGCTTATTCATCGTTTCATCACGCGTAAAGGTGCTGGAAATATGGGGGAATTAAATCAAGGTCAGAATATGGCGCATCTGCAGACACACCTCAACACCTTAATTTCTTTGATCTCCACCACAAAATAATAGCGGGTGAATAGCATGCTATTATCATGCTTAAGTTAAAGGTCAGAATGCATATAGAAAGAAACGAGCATTAAAAGGAAATTATGTTCCATGTAAGCACACTTAACATGGGGTCAGAAATTACCCCATACAGATAATAACCAAAGCCTATGTGCAAAATGTATCTTATATCTAGCCCTAAAATGTTACATTTTAGATTTTAAATTAAAGACTGGAAATCAGGTTATTACAATATCTGAAAATTTGAAAAATATAATTATTAGAGGAAATTTGAAATTAATATACGTTTAATGTTTATTCATAATAAGGAAAATCTCAGTAAGTCAGTCAAATGTGATGCATTTAGTACTGTAACAGAGAAGCAGTGTGTTATGTGTTAGGCTAGGTATCCTGATTTGGGGTCTTGGGACCACTCTCCTCACCTCTCTCAGGCAAGATGAAACGCACCCCAGAGTTAGGCAATGACCACTCGCCCCTAACACACACACACACACACGCACACACACACACGCACGCACACACACACACACACACACACACACACACACACACACACACACACACACACACACACACACACACACACACACACACACACACACACACACACACACACACACACACACACACACACACACACACACACACACACACACACACACACAGAGACATGGATAATAGGAAATGGGTTGGAGGAATCCCTATGTTTTAGCGAGGAATCCTATTAAATGTGTATGAGTGTGTCTGTCTAGGAATCAAAACACCGCTCTCCTCCTCTTCCTCTTCGATAGCAAGAGACTCAGGCATGGTTTGTGTGTGTATGTGTGTGTGTATGTGTGTGTGTATGCATTGGCTTATAACTTATTTATGATGGGTGGTATTTGGTCATCCTAATATTCACTCATTCTCTGAGATGTGATGGATATAGATACCAATGACCAGTACAGCTATTACAAATGATAAATAATGGTAGGGAAAAACACACCTAATAACAAAGATTGTATGCTAATAACTATCAAACCATAGAATATATATATATATATATAACACACCTAAAGTGATTGAATTGAACTGAATTAACTTTATTTATCCAGAGTGGAAATCACCCTGCTGGACACAGTGATACTGTCAAACACACATACACACACAAACAGAGACAGCAGAGGGGAGGCGAAGGAGGAAGAGGATGTTGATATTGATGAGAGGAAGAGTAGCGAAAGACAGGTGAAAGGGTATTGAGCTGTGAGACTAACTCAACTCTACACTGCAGTTTGGATGGAAACATCATCTCATTGACCTTTGAAAACCAGAGAGAGTTAAAGTTTTCCTGCCACACCTGACACCTAACATCTGTACCGTCATCATAGTTATACACCACTATATTTCATACATTTTATATTAGGAGATTTGCTCATCCAATTTCCACAAAATACTAGAGATGACATCTAATAATAAATGTTTCATTTTCTACAAGGATGAATCCATCATGATATATTTTCAACAGCCAAAAGAATAACTGAAAGATGCAAATGAATAGAGATGTGGCATACCCTAATTCACCAAGTGATAATATCCAAATATAAATAAGCTTACATTTTCTTGTCATCTTTGGTTTTAAAACTAGAATCGTGAATTGAAACCATAACAAAGGGGTCACTTCACCTCTGTTTTGGTAAATAGCTAAGAGATGGACCTGGAGACATGTAACCACTCTCAAATTCATCAAATCAAATCTAATTTTATTTGTCACATACACATGGTTAGCAGATGTTAATGTGAGTGTAGCAAAACGCTTGTGCTTCTAGTCCCGACCATGCAGTAGTATCTAACAAGTAATCTAACAATTTCACAACTACCTTATACACACAGTGTAAAGGAATGAATACGAGTATGTACATATAAATATATGGATGAGCGATGGCTGACCGGCGTAGGCATAGACAGAGCTATGGATGCAAGGACTGACTATCCATGATATCAAGCTGATAGTTGTAACCATGTTTTGAGGCTATACAGTGTGTGTTCACATTTACATTGTTTACAAACAATGGTGTAAATCAAGCATATATGTTGGGTTCTGATGGGGTACGACAGTTGAACTAAGCTCATGAGGCATTTATAAATTATATTCTTCAAGAATCAATGGGTATACATCCTTCATTTCTAAGTACAAAAAGGATGTAGACACTAAGGATTCTAGCTTTAATCAAATCATTTTCACATTAGTTGTAGCATACATTATTTAGCCTAAATGCACTCAGTAATGAAATGCATATTACAATTATTGTATTAATGTAAGATCAAGTGCTAAAAGACAGAATATAATCGATGACAATATATATTTGTAGTACAGAAGACAACATGGATGTAAAAGTGTTCTGAAACTATAAAAAATAAAAGTGAACGTATAACAAGAAATACAATTATCATAATAACAATAATATTAACTTATAATCAATATTGACATTGTTTATTTTGAGCATTAAACATGAATCATTATAATACGGTTTGGTCATTCATCTCAGTGTTTCAAATCAATTATCACTCATTTGCATACTATTCTATTGCTTTAAGCAAAGGTTTTTCAGAAATTACTGCTTGACCAAAATGAAATTCCGAAAAAAGGATGGATGATTCAAACACGTATTGTACAAATCTTGTTGGCGTTTCATTTGAAGTTGCTAATGTTGATAATTTTGATAAATCTGTTTCATACAAATGAACATTAAATATGTGAATATTGTTAAATGTAACATTTTAATATTAGTCTCATAAAAATGTGTATAAGCGAATAGCGCTCACCAAGACATTAGGTCTACTACACGCAGAACAAGCACATTTCCTCCTCCACTTCCATACTAACTTGTCTGTCAGTTTGTTTTGAATTTGTTTGTTCAGCACGATGCCTCTTAGTATTTAGTATTTTATTAGGATCCCCATTAGCTAGTGCCTAAGCAGCATTCACTCTTTCTGGGGTCCACAACTCCTGGGCTCTCTCTCCCTCTCTCTCTCTCTCTCTCCCTCTCTCTCTCTCTCTCTCTCTCTCTCTGGCAGGGACAGTAAAAGACCCTCATTTTGGTAGAGATTCGATAGACACCAGGAGGCTGCAATTAACATCCTTACCAAACGGTGGCGCTGCTCGCAAACAAATCCAACCTGCGGCCAAACAGAGAAGATATACACACCAACAACATGCAGTGCCTTAGGATACCATCATAGCCTGCTATAAAAGAGAGTGGACAGTGAGTAGTTTAAGATGTATTTATTCTAATGTATTTAGGATGTATTTATTCTATTTTTTGGGTTAAGCCTATGGAGGGGGTAACATCCCAATCAGTTCCCCTAATCGATCCTTTATTGTCTTGTTTCACTTCCGTTTTGTTTCTCATTGTTGTTGGAAACAGGAAGGAATGTAACTTTTTACATATAGGTGAGCTGTGTTTCTGTATCCATTGTGTTAAGCTTTAGGTAAAGAGCAATAAACTCGAATGATAAACAGATAAAGACAACTGTCCATATTTACACCCAGACCGTGTGAAAGAAGCTCAGGCATGAGGCGCCGCTCAAGACAAGCTTTCTCCCAGACTGTCCTGTCTACAGGAATGGCATCTCTCAGGAGAGTAATCTTTCACCCCTTACTTCTCGCCTTGCCTCACCTGGCCTCACCTCTCCTATCTTCTCTTATCTTGCTCCTCTCCTCTGTGAAAGGTGTCTTCCATCCTGTGTGCTCTCCCTGGCGATGCTCCAAGGACGGATGGAGACGTAGTTTGTAAAGGGAGTAGAATGAGCAGGGAGAGCGGCGGAGGGGGCATCCGGGTAGCGTGTGTGTGCTCTGCTCTGCGGAGCTGACAGCTGTCACTTTGGCTGGCGCTAGTGCAGATGGGCTAATCTGGAATGGGCATGGACAGGCTCAGAGCTGAGGGCTCACTGTGTCCCAGGGATCACCACACCGTGTCACTGACTGACTCTCTCCTGCCTGAGAGGCCTGCATCTCCCCCTCTGTGCCCTAGTTGGAGGCATATGTGTGTGTGGGGGTATGGACAGGAAAATGGACAGGTACATTCTGGTAAAGAGATGCAGGGACAGTGTGTATAGTTTAGTTTTATCTTTAATATGTATGAGTCAAGGGGGCAGAAAGGTTGGTGTGTGTGCGTGTCTGAGTGTGTCCCTGTGTGCATGTGTGTGCATCTAAGTGTGTATCTGTCCGTGTGTGTGCAAGCTCGGAGTTGTGTGCGGGTGAGCTCTAAAGTCTGTGTGCAGAGCTCTGAGGAGATGGAGGGTGCCGGGGTGACGGGGTGGTTAGTGGGTAGGGAGAGATAAGAGAGCGGATATAAGAGGGGTCAGCCGGGTCATAGTGTGGTTAGCACAGACACCAGGGGGAAGGTACTGCTACAGCTACAGAGTGGGGAGACCAGACAGGGTGAGAACCAGGGAGGGAGGGAGGGAGGGGAACAGAAAATATAGTGACCTGGGGAGGGGAATACGTTTTCGACGTCCATCCATGTCTGAGGATGTCGGGAGACAACGTGGAAACTGGGAGACAACTGGAAACTGGTTTAGGTTTTGCTAGACGGTACGCATCTGCCTCTGATTCAAAAGGTTGCAAGTCTGAATCCAGCGCTATAATTCTTTTTCGTCGATTTTTGGTTTAAGCCTACACCAAACCTTAACCCTTACCTTAACCATTCGGAGTTAATGCCCAACCTTAAGATTTCTGAGTTAATTTCTAAGCTTAACCTTCAACATTTTGACCTTTGCAACAACATTGAAATTTGAACTTTGAGAAAGATGGATGAACGTCTAATTCTGATGTGAGACTGTGAGAGCTGGTTGAGGTGTGGAGCGGAGGGAAATATTTGAGTTGTTGTGTGAAAAGAGTATTGATGGAGAAGGATGGAGCTGTAGAGTGTACGACAGTTGCAGTCTGTAAAATGACCAGTATGTGTCTGTGCATGTGCGTGTGCGTGCGTGTGTGTGTGTGTGCATACGTGTATGTGCGCACTAGCATATGTGTGTGCGTGTACACTACCGTTCAAAAGTTTGGGGTCACTTAGAAATGTCCTTGTTTTTTAAAGAAAAGCACAGTTTTTGTCCAATAAAATAACATATAACTGATCAGAAATAAGGTGTAGACATTGGAAATGGGTGATTTTTAATGGAAAATCTACATAGGTGTACAGAGGCCCATTATCAGCAACCATCACTCCTGTGTTCCAATGGAAGGTTGTGTTAGCTAATCCAAGTTTATAATTTTAAAAGGCTAATTGATCATTAGAAAACCCTTTTGCAATTATGTTAGCACAGCTGAAAACAGTTGTGCTGATTAAAGAAACAATAAAACTTGCCTCTCCCGGTATCCCGGAGTTACCTCTCCGCTGTTGACGTTGAGACTTGTGTTTTACGGGTACTATTTAATGAAGCTGCTAGTTGAGGACTGTGAGGCGTCTGTTTCCCAAACTAGACACTCTAATGTACTTGTTCTCAAGCTCAGTTGTGCACCGGGGCCTCCCACTCCTCTTTCTGTTCTGGTTAGAGCCAGTTTGTGCTGTTCTGTGAAGAGAGTAGTACACAGCGTTGTACGAGATCTTCAGTTTCTTGACAATTTATAACATGGAATAGCCTTCATTTCTCAGAACAAGAATAAACTGATGAGTTTCAGAAGAAAGTTATTTGTCTCTGGCCATTTTGAGCCAGTAATCGAACCCACAAATGCTGATGCTCCAGATACTCAACTCGTCCAAAGATGGCCAGTTGTATTGTTTCTTTAATCAGCACAACTGTTTTCAGCTGTGCTAACATAATTGCGAAAGCGTTTTCTAATAATAACATAACGTGCCATTGGAACACAGGAGTGATAGTTGCTGATAATAGGCCTCTGTACACCTATGAAGATTTTCCATAAATAATTTGCCGTTTCCAGTAACAATATTCATTTACAACATTAACAAACTGTATTTCTGATCAATTTGATGTTAATGTAATGGACCAAAAAATTGCTTTTCTTTCAAAAACAAAGACATTTCTAAGTGACCCCAAACTTTTGAACGGTAGTGTATGTCAGAGTTTCCTCCTCTCGCTGCATACGGTAGCAATAGCCGCTGTATTTGTGCTGAATCAGCTCGTTATCTGGTGGAGCCGTAGACAGAATGGGTTTAAATCTCAGCATTGCCGCAAGGCCCTCCACCACCCTCTTCATCTACTGTTTATTTTCTTCTCCCTTTTTCTCTCACTTTTACACACACACACACACACACACACACACACACACACACACACACACACACACACACACACACACACACACACACACACACACACACACACACACTGTTCATTGATTATTGATTGTCATTACCATTAGTATCTATCTATTTATCCTGCTACTGTTTACATATATATTCAACAAGCTCTTACAGCCTCACGTCCAAATTAGACGTTCATCCAGGTTTCTCAAACGTAAAATTGACGAAGTTGTTCCAGATGTCAAATGTCTAAGTGTTTGGTTACTTCTCTGTATCGTTCCAGTTTAGGCATTAACTCCGAATTCTTAAGGTTAGGCATTAACTGAATGGTTAAGGTAAGGGTTACGTTTTAGGATAGGCTTAAAACAAAAATATAAAAAACGACTTTCTATTACTAGATTTGAACATGCAACCTTTGGTAACATAGCTCACTGTTGCCCCTAGAGGTCGAATAGGGACTTGTATCATGGGTTACCTGCCTGATATATTACCATGAGTATATATGATAATATATTACCAATATTTTGTATATTCCTGCTCCCAGTCACTTTTCATCCCTGTTTACATGACACTCTTGCACACACACACACACACACACACACACACACACACACACACACACACACACACACACACACACACACACACACACACACACACACACACACACACACACACACACACACACACTTACACTTATACACACACACACACACACACACACACACACTCACTCACTACTATTATTATTAGTAGTAGTAATATTATTAGGATTACTTATCCTGCCAGTCACTTTCTCCTAATCATTGCCTACATGTTGATATCTACTTTAAATACTCCACTATCCCTCCACTATCCCTGCACATTGTACATTTACTCTGTATATAGCGTCCACTCTTAATTATTATTTGTTGTGTTATAACAAAAAAACGCTATACTTTTTCATATTGAATACTGCACTGTTGGGCAAGGCTTGCAAGTTAAGTAGTTCACTGTACTTATGCATGTGACAAATAACACATGAAACTTGAAACCCACACATTACTAATGCACGCACAAGCACACACTCACACTTCCAGACCTGTTGCCAGCATGGGCCTATACAATGTAAGAAGACTCTTTCTCATCCCCTATTTATTTTTGTCAAAATGAGCAGCTAGAAAGTGTTCAAATAATACATCAGGGGAGAGGGGGGGATTGAGGAAAGAGGGAGGACATTCATTTGGAGATTATCCCCCAACCGAAATCTGTTAATTAATATCAACTGGTAGTTCCAGTGTCAATTCAGGCTCACGGTCCGCTAGAATAGTAATCAGGATAATCTGTCTATTACAGCTGGATTACAACAGGTTAGTAAAATAGGACCTGAAACTGGGTTTTGGGATTCAATAAAACTTTAATTTGTAAGCTCATTAGCATAATCTAATACTCATTTAATATTAGAGCTAATATTATGGGCAGGCCTGTGCCATCATTTCATGTCCAGACACATACGCATACAGGCACAGCTAAACATAGGCTCAAAGGTTGTGCGTGTGTGTCTGCACCCAGACGAAATGGTTGTTCAACATGCCCCCTTCTACATACACATACTGACACATAGTCACGCACGCTGTCACGCTTAACACACCAGGTCTGTGCCACTGTGACTGCACTCCTCTCTCTCCTCACCATCCCCCCTCCTTCCGCCTGCCCTGTCCCTTCCGTTGGCCCACAAGTCCGGTGTGAAATGCACGCAAACGTTTAAATATTTTAGACAGTGCACTCGCTCAGCCATACACACACACACTGCCCTTGACATAGCTCAAAGAGAGCGAGAGAGAGAGAGAGAGAGAGAGAGAGAGAGAGAGAGAGAGAGAGAGAGAGAGAGAGAGAGAGAGAGAGAGAATGGGAGAGGGCGAGAAAGAGATGGAGAGAGAGGGTGATAGACAGAGAGGAAGAGAGTGAGAGAGATCACAAGAGAGAGAGAAGGAGGGTAGTGATAGAAAGAAAGAAGAGAGATGCAGGGCACCAACATCTTCATAAATAGTCCATGAGAAATGGCCACTCCTCACCACAACTTGTCAAAGGCACACAATGATTTATTGATTTCTTTATTTGTCACATAAAAATGAACTCTCAATTTCCCACTGTCGCTATTTCTCTATTTCCCTCCGTCTCTCTTTCCCTCCATCTCTCCCTCTCTATCCCATCCGTCTCTCTTTCCCTCTGTCTTTCTCTCCTTTCTTCCTCTCTTTCTCTGCCTCTCCTCTGACAAAAAGCAGTGGAGGACAAATCACCGCTTAACAGGTTGAAAAGAGGGGTTTCCCTTGTGTGTGTGTGTGTGTGTGTGTGTGTGTGTGTGTGTGCACTTGAGATGCTGCATATACTGTACATTATATTTTCTAGCATGTTGTCACTGGCATCTCTTTCTGTATTCTGAAAAACAGAAAAACTATATTTATCTTAACTTACATTAACCTTATACTTGTTGTCATAAACTGTACTGTCTGAGACATTAAAAAACTGTTATTAAAATAACCCAAATTCAGTCAGGGTCACAATCATCATTTATTATCGATTCTAATTACACTGCAGCAGCTAAATACAACATGTATAAACTGTCACAGCTCTGTCCCTTAGTTCCCCATTGAGGCATCTGAGTGTTCTGAACAGGACAATGATCATTCTTGTTGGTTGTTGTATTCCCAGACAAGTCTCTCCCCTCGCTCTTTCTCTCTAACCTTCAATCTATTTATCCTCCTCTCCGCTCTCTTGTGCGTCATTAGACTGTTGTTTTTTCCCCTTTCTTTCTTCCGTTCTTCCTCATTCTCTGTCTAGCTGTCTCTCTTATTCCCTCTCTCTCCATTCCTCTTCTAGCTGTCCCTCACTCTGTACCCCTCTCTTCCCTCCTGTGCCTCTCTGTCCCTCTCTTAGGTTCTGTTGGCAGACTGTCGATGCAAGCCGTCAGTGAGGGGGCAGGCCCAGTCAATGACCCTGACAGTGTGTTTGTGTGTGATTGCACGTGCTTGGCTGCGTGCGTGCGTGTGTGTGGCAGGCCCAGTCGATGACCCTGACAGTGTGCAGTTATCGTCCTAATTAAGATGCCACACTTGAGTTAAACCGGAGCATTAGGATTTGATGGGGAATTGATCAGTGTCAGAGGCAGAGAGAGAGAGAGATGGAGGGAATGAGAGGGTGACCGAAGGGGGGAGGGAGGGAGGAAGACTGACATAAAGGAGAGGGGATGGAGATAGACACGAGAAATGGGAAAAGGAATGCAGGGCAGGGAGGTTGAAAAGCAGAGAGAAAGAGGGAACGAGACAGACAGAGAGAGAAGGGGGCTTCCTGTCTCTGCGTTGATGATGTCTGAGTTAGAAGGTCAAAGGTTAAGATAATCCTTGAGTCCAGTTGATCACCTCACATCTTCACTCAATGGATTTAATGACTGGGTTACAGAGAGCTGTTTTGTGTGTGTGTACGTGTGTGTGTATGTGTGTGTGTATGTGTATGCTCCTGTGTGTATTTGTATTTATTATGGATCCCCATTAGCTGCTGCCAAAGCAGCAGCTACTCTTCCTGGGGTCCATGTGCCATGGTTTGTTTTATCAGAGCAGTTGTTGATTGTATACAGTAAAGACCGGTCTCGAGTATGGCTGTTGTGGTAACCATATTACCGCCACACCGGCAGTCACGAGTCATGAAGGCCCATTTAGTCACTGTGATTAGCATTCTCCAAGCTCTGATACTGTTGATGGTCATTAGTAGCCTACCAAACTTGCTAACTGCCTGCTACTCAGTACTCTATTGTCTCTCTAATCCCTTTGACATCAATGCAAATATAATAAAAAATCTAATCAAACACTTCATGAGAGCCCATGAACTCATGTTGCGCAACATTTCTATAGGCTATGCAATTGCACGACAAAGCAGAGTGATGGCCTCTTTTAAAAAGAGGAGGATCCCATCAGCTTTCTATAGGCTAGGCCTACTATATTTATTTCTCAACTTTCCTAATATTAAGCCAATATTAAGTGCATTGCTTATCTTTGCAACAGGAGTATAGCCTACCTGGCTGGCATGAAAATGAACCACAGGAAAAGCTTCCTCCATTCGCTATTTAAGTGCAGAGATGACCTGTATATTTTCCCCCTGCCACTGTTTCGAGACAGGTGCATGATAATGGTCCATTCTACATCAAAACACATATATCATTTAGTATATGTAAAGACAAGATGAAATCAAGAATTGTCTGATGGGTGAGAGTATTAGAATGATATATTATCACAATACCTTTTTTGTGTGACTTTTTCGACTCATAGTCACACACCTCATGTAGCCTAGCCCATAGGCCTATATGTTTTGCTAAGGTTTGTCTCACAACTAAAGTGGCCAAATAACTTTTTAAAAAGCACATTAACCTCTTCCAGCTAGGGTCCCATTTTCCAAATTTTCGCCTGTCTGACGTGCCCAAAGTTAAATGCCTACCACTCATGGCCAGAAACTAGGATATTTACATATTTAGTACTATTGGATAGGAAACACTCTGAAGTTTATAAAACCATTAAGATATAGTCTGTGGCTATTCCAGAACAGATTTAGCAGGCAAAAACCAGAGAGATTTCTGTCCGGAATTTATTTTTCTGTTGCTCTCCTCTCATTTTGAAGCCCATGTAATATTTTTCTATGGGGAATAGGACCGAGGTTGCAGTACTTATGGCTTCCACTAGATGTCAACAGTCTCTGGAAAGGGTATGGAGGAAAAAGCTCTGACCAGATCCTTAGAGAGAGAGAATTACTACGGGTAGGGAAAAAGGTAAACAGACGTGCACGCTCACGAGAACGTGAACGCGCCAGCGACCAACTTTCTTTTCGTCTTTTAACGCTTTCACTTACCGTTCTTGTAAAATATGATCGCTATTATTCATAAAAAGAATACATAAGGATGCATTATTAATGATATTTGATTTGTTTGTGAAAAGATGAGAGGTATAATTTGAACGCGATCCCTTCACTGTAAAACGGGCGAGTAGACTGACAATGCTTGGTGGAGTAGCTGAACGTAACGTGCCAAAAACAACGGATATTTATGGATATAATTATTTACTTTTTCTAACAAAAGAACCATGGATTATCTTGTTTGGACACTTGGGAAGACCTCAGAAGAAGTTATTTGAAAGGTAAGCGATTTATATTAGCTGTGATATGGATATTTTGAGAACCGAGCTGGATATGAATTTATGCTAATGTGGAAAATATGTGAGGTACTAGCCTCAAACAATCAAATGTAGTGCTTTCGCCGTAAAGCCTTTTTAAAATCTGACAACGCAGTGATATTGCCAAGAAGCAGAGCTTTTGATGGCTATGCAACACTATGCAACACTTGTATATCGAAGTTAAATATTACGAATATGTATTACGAATATGTATTTTGAATTTGGCGCGTTATGTTTGCTCTGAAAACGATCCCGCTAAAGGGATCGGCGCGCTAAGAGGTTAATCCGGTTTACAAGGGGTGTAGAGCCTAACTTGCATACATACTGTACGCAGCACGAG
The DNA here is from genome assembly GCA_030435695.1 of Brachymystax lenok tsinlingensis. Classification (NCBI taxonomy): domain Eukaryota; kingdom Metazoa; phylum Chordata; class Actinopteri; order Salmoniformes; family Salmonidae; genus Brachymystax; species Brachymystax lenok. Next base: position 35,488,117 of record CM059791.1, read on the forward strand.
TTTCAAGTTTGGGGAAGAGCATACGACATGCATAATCACATTTGTGGTCATAATGGTGTTTTCCCACTAATGGAACATTTACACTTATAGCCTACTGCCGTATGCACATTTCTGCACTTATAATGGGTAAAAAAATTGCCTTATAGTTTATCAACATTTCAAGCTAAATGTTCTGGTCTGTTGCGTCAGCCTCATTACGTAAATAAGTATTTTTGATGCTAGTGGTTGTATTAATTTGGGATTTCGCATCCCACAACTGTCGCAGACTATGTTTGGAATATTTATTTCTCGCACAGAATAGGTCAACTTTTGTACAATGGAGGATAGTACATTGACATAGGCTAGTGCTTTTGCTGTTCATTAGGCCTACTCATCTTGTTGGCTGACGAAAAGTAAATGTGGACCGTTCTTCCAATAGCTTCAATATGCACTTCAGAATTGGATAAGGACGCACACAGTTGCATCCCAGATGTGATTGCCTTCACTTGTAGCCTATGAGAAGGACCCATTTATGTGCACTCTAAAAATTAGGGGTTCAACAAGGGTTCTTCACAGATCCTCAAAGTTCTTCGAAGAACCTTAAGGTTCTTGGCACTGAAAATGGCCCCCAAAAGGTTCCCCATAGGAGGCAGGGTTCATCGAGGAACCCCCTTAGTTGGTGGGGGTTCATGCAGGAACCTAACTGCCCAACTGAAACATTTCTATTTGAAAGGACAGCAGGTGCCGGCACTTAACTGAAACATGCAAAGATCTCCTCAATTTAAGGTATGGTTTGTATGATCTAAATTCATATTGTTTTATGATGATACCATCTATCTTTCCATATTTGTGCCAATCTTTCTATCAACAAAGAGGTAAGAATATGTAGGCTATAAGAATATGTTGAAGGCTAGCTGTATTGTGTGGAAATGACTGAACTGCTCACTTTTGTGTCTGTGTCTGCAGGTATACAGACGGGGACGCATACAAATGTCAATTGGTATTGGTATGTTATGCAGATCACATTTACCATCCTCCTCCCTTATCTCTTTAATGAATATCCCATAGGCCTCTACTTTATGGACAAGGTATCCGTATGAAAACCCTAATCAAAAGTTTTTTTTTTCATTCAAATTCACTACAAAAACCAAGATACGAATTCTGTCGTGTGCATGTTTTGTTAATCATCACAGACTTCACACTCTCTACACCTCTGATGTATATAACAGGAAACCTGTTCGATGACCATGCACTGCTAAATTATTGTGGCTATGGATATGGAGAACATCAACACATTAACGTCAACACGCCAGGGGATATACCCATTGGACTTGGGGCTCTGCTGGGAGATTTTTTTTATTCTGCTTTGCCACTAAAATCAAAATAAACACTGAGAACTAAAATATTGTGTTATTGTTATGCGTATTATTATTATTATTAATAATAAATTAATAATAAATGTTCTTCAAAAGGTTCTTTGAGAATCCATTAAAAGGGGTTATTTGAAGAACTTATAGGTGTTCCCCCACAGTTTCAATTTGAAGGACCACTAAAGGAACCTTTTTTAGAGTGTGATGGAGAGCCTTGTGATTGAGAAGTGCGGAGCAGGCAGCACTTAGGGAGAAGGGTTGCAAAAGGCATGGATTTATTTAGGGTGCATTATGGCCACACAAAGATGATAAGCTTATAGGAGTGCTTATTTCTTTGTTAACCGCTCAACAGTGAATAGCAGCATGTGCTCACTCCCTCAAATCGTTTGAAGAAAATATCCTTTTACTTAATTCAGCTTGGTTCAATTCTATTCTTCATACTATAAAAGAATATAAATGAATGGCTCGGAATTCTAAGCAAATATTGTCTACTAAATGAACTAGTGTAGCCCACAGCCATATGGCATAGCCAGATCAGGACCTATCATAAGGACAACTCAGAGTATGCTATTCTGTTCTTCTGAAATAGACAACATTTTCTTCACATCATGTTTCTTTAGACCAGTCTAAAATAAATAATGGATTTATTGGCTGGGGGGGGCTTTACTTGGCTTATTGCGCTCTAGCAACACATTGATGCAGCTGGCTTCCGGGTTAAGTAGGCTGGTGTTAAGAAGCGTGGTTTGGCAGGTCATGTTTCGGAGGACGCATGACTCGACTGTTGCCTGTAGCTCAGGCCTGAAGCAAGGATATGCATTTTATTGATACCATTTGAAAGGAAACACTTTGAAGTTTGTGTAAATGTGAAAGGAATGTATGAGAATATAACACATTAGATCTGGTAAAAGATAATACAAAGAAAGAATCTTTGAAATGCAAGAGAAAGGCCATAATGTATTATTCCAGTATTAATGTATTATACGTTAGCTCAACCGTCCCTTGGGGGACCCACCGATCCTGAAGAAGTTTTAATTGTAGATGGGCTTGGCAGAGCTCTGGCGTCCCTGTTTGGACTACTTGGTTACCTGGTCAATACCACCGTACATAGAGCCGCAACAGTAAGGGTTAATGTCAGGGCATTATCAATATGATATTGTCAATATGAAACAATATTCATGATTTACTTACTAGATTAAATGGTTTCGTAGCCCAGCTCTGTAGATGGAAACGGGTCAGAGTGTAAACCAAAATGAAGGCTCAAATATTGGAACATACCAAAGCTCAGTGGCGGCCGTCAACATAGATTTCCCCTCTTCTCCTCTGGCGTGCTCTTGATGTTTACCATATGTCTGTCCTGATGACCCTAATCTCTGAATGGGGAGCAAAGACACATGGAGAGGCTGTCACATACCACCTGAGGCATGATGTCATTGACGTTGTCATGAATGTGTTTCAGTAAAACCCCTCGGGACACCTCGCCATGGCGACATGAATGACACCTGACAAGTGGACGTGGAATGGTGTCTGACGGAGAAAGGACTTCAGAAGTGACACTAGAGAACTGTGGAGAGACCAAATGGAACAGTAGAGAACACAGTAGCGCTTGAGGTTAGAACCACAATATGGAGCCTGGAGGTGATGAAACCAACACAGGCTAAAGATTAGCCTACTTATCGATAAACAGATTGATTGTAAATCACTCTGGTTAAGAGCATGTGCTAAATGACTAATGTAATGTAAAACAATAATAATAGACAGATTATAGATTATTGATAGGGGATCAATGCAATGAAGCAAAGCTAATTCTTTCACAGTGGTGGTGTGACCCTTGTAATGTCATGTAACTACCTACTGGATGAAAATGAAATGAAAATGCTCTCGATAACATTTAAATTGTTTAGCAAGGCATATACCAATCATTGATGGCCACTGATAATCATCATCATCAACATCATCAGTATAGGGATGTTCAAGGTTAGCACATGCTTAAACGATTCTCTAATACGTAAAACTGTCAAAGGTAATGTTCGCAAAATAATGCATTTCCTCAATATTATCACGGCCCATATGCACCTATCTCCACACTCCTTCTCAATGATCTCTCTCGCTCTATCTCCCTCTCTCTCCCTCTGTCTATCCATTTTTCTCCCACCCCTCTCTCTCTCAAGGGGGAGCAGAACAGTGGTATCAATTAACCATCAATCTGTGCGGTGGGCCATTTCTCCTTGATTCAGCAGTCCACACCTCCTCCATTATAGCCCATAATTGAATCTACACAACCAAATGACCCTCAGAGATAGAGGGAGAGGGAGAGACATCCCTTCCTCCACTCCATTTTCTTGACCTTCGTTTACCCATCTACATTAGCCGTCAGTTACTGTGTCTCACCCTCTGCTCTGTTCTCTCTCAGGCCTTGCTAACCTCCACTTCTCCTTCCACTGACCCATGACAGTGATGTTATAGCTCCTGTATTGACTCTTTCTGTCTCCCACCTGGAAACTCTACTGACCCTCAAGATCAGCACCTGCAGACAGTTATGGTTACAGTCGGTTAAAGCCAATTTATGCTTGCTCCGACCTCCGGAGGGTTGCCGAGGCCAAATCCAGCTCCGTACCGCATTACCGTGCGTCTCCCAAATTGTGTAACAATGTGGAAGGCTCCGTATAGCTCCACATTGACATGATGGGTTGATGGTAGATGGGGGCAGGAGGTCCTGTATAAAGACAAACTAACTTCCTTGACAACTTCCTACACAACAGCTCTGCTCCACGAAGCGCAAGAAGTATGAATGCCCTGACCGAGTTCGGGAAACCCTATCTTACAGGACAGTTATGAGCAGGGGTCAGTGGCGTGTATTCATGGATGCCAAGGAAAGCCAGACTTCTCAAAAAAATTGACCAAGAAAATTCTCCCTGTATTTAAAAATGTTCCTTCAATTCGCAAGAGGCTGAAAGTATCTCACTGGAGAAAGCATCCGAGTGAATGAGACAGCCACCTCTTTCTCAGTATGTGTAGCTATCTTATGCTGTCTGGTCATAAAGAGTATGACATATTTGCCGCCCCTAACATTGAATGCAAGGGAAGCCAGCAAGCATTTGGCCTTCTTGATAAAATATTTATAAAATAATAGCTAATCAGCGTTGAGCTAATCTGAGTGAGCGCAACTGTGAATGGTCCTGACGCACCCAAAAAAGTGTAATGGGAATCCTGTTTGGATTTGGCTTCACACCAATCACATCACATCAAAAGCAGGACATAATTTAGATTAAAAAAATGTAATTGTTGAATCTCGTTGTGTTGTTGTACTCCTGTGGCTAGCTTCTTAGCTAAAATCATCCCTTTCCTGAATTAGCCATGGATGGAGATAGCAATTTGGACTTGTGGTTTTACTTAATTCTCTGTACTGGCCAGTGAATATAACGGCAATTCTGATCCAACCATAAATTCATACGTTGTGTCCCTGGCCTGAGAAGATGAAAGTTCAATATGTAACTAGATGTAGAAGTTTAAAGATAAATAGCTGGCCTGGCGCATCATTGCCCATGAAAGGAAGTTAGGCTAGCGAGCAAGCATTTTAACCTGGACAACAAAACTAAAAGTGGGTAGCCTACTGTATGACAGAGTCATAGACCATTTTGGCAACTTGAAAGAGAGGAGGATGTCATTGCTGTTTCTCTACAAGTAAGGTGAGGTAACATGTTTTTTTTTCTACTTACACACACATATCTTACACAAAAAATCTGTACCATGGACAACTATATCATACACTACTATGTGACCAAAAGTATGTGGACACCTGCTCGTCGAACATCTCATTCCAAAATCATGGGGATTAATATGAACTTGGTCCCCCCTTTGCTGCTACAACAGCATCCACTCTTCTGGGAAGGCTTTCCACTGGATGTTGGAACATTGCTGCGAGGACTTGCTTCCATTCAGCCACAAGAGCATTGGTGAGGTCGGGCACTGATGTTGGCCGATTAGGCCTGGCTCTCAGTCGGCGTTGCCAATTCATCCCAAAGGTGTTCGGTGGGGTTGAGGTCAGGGCTCTGTGCAGACCACTCAAGTTCTTCCACATCGATCTCGACAAACCACTTCTGTATGGACCTCACTTTGTGCACGGGGCATTGTCATGCTGAATCAGGAAAGGGCCTTCCCCAAACTGTTGGCATAAAGATGGAAGCACGGAATCGCCTAGAATGTCTTTGTATGCTGTATCGTTAAGATGTCCCTTCATTGGAACTAAGGGGCCTAGCCCGAACCATGAAAGAGCAAGCGGGGTAGGCTCTGCTTTATGACCAACAACACATGGTGCGACAGGGGAAACATACAGGAAGTTGCAAGCTTCTGTTCCCCCGACTTGGAGTACTTGGTCAAAAAATGTTATCCTTTTTATCTTCGGAGAGAGTTCACAGGGATTATTGCCATTGCTGTGTACATCCCACCCCAAGCCAACATCAAAAGGCTCTCAAAGATCTTTATTGGACCCTGAACAAACTGGAGACCGCATTCCCGGAGGCAGCATTCATTATTGAGGGAGACTTTAACAAAATTAATTTGAGAACCGTACTCCTAAATCACTATCATCTCTATGCCCAGGTAAGGGAAACTAACTCAACTGAATGACAACCAACCTGTAGCACACACTTCCGCCATAATGAAGTACTTTGAGAGGCTAGTCAAAGACAATATTACCTCCTCCCTCGCCAACAAACTCGACCCTCTCCAATTCACCTACAGCCCTGACTGATGCACGTACGACACAATTGCCATTGCACTGCACACTGCCCATACCCACCTGGACAAAAGGAATGCATATGTGAGGATGCTGTTCATCGACTATAGCAGCTCGGCCTTCAGTACCATAGTGCCCTATAAGCTCATTAAAAAGCTCACGGCCCTGGGTCTGAAATCCTCCCTATGCAACTGGGTCCTGGACTTCCTGACGTGCCTCCCCCAGATGGTGAAGATATGCTCCCCACACTAATCCTCAACACGGGGGCAAATCTAATTCCTGGCCATGTGATTGTGTCTGAACGGTCAAATCTGATTTATTTGCCCTCAAGTGGTTATTTGGCATATCTTGTTGCTTGCTAGCTATTCTATTTGACAATAAGCTAACTAGCTTGTTAATTGATAGCTAGCTTGTTAATTGTTTACCAACAAATTAGTGAATGTGCTAGAAAGCTAAACAGCTACCTAGCTAGCTAGTTGACTGTTGTGGCTAGTTAAAATGGACTTGTTTTGAAAGTTAAATCATCTTGTCCTTTGAGGCTTTAAAAGTGTTCTTAAACTATGATTGTGAACATTTAAAACAACTGGGAAACATCCATGGCAGGCATTGTTGTCACCTTAACTTGCTACATAACTTCTATGTGATAGGAACATGAGCACCAACACCAATCAGCCTAAACCACTGCGCACACACCTGTCGCTACCATGACAACTAGCGTAGCCATGTCAGAAAATGACTGCTGTCTGAACACACACAAATCCGATTTTGTAACTTGAAACTTGATGTTTGGATAGTCAGTATTCCAAAACAGATTTAAAAAAAAACTGATTTCAGCAGTATTAAGGCCTGCACTGTGAGCAAAACTTGTTTCATAATGCTAGTACCTAAACCAAAGTACATCATTTTAAGATTCTATACATCAGTTGGGCTCTCTATAAGCTTCAATATGAGGTGCTAAACCTAGCATGAAGGTACATCCTTGAATCTGTGTGGGCTAATATACTGTAGTCAAAATGTTTGCCTTGGGATAAGTAGAGCCAATGGCTGGAAGCGAACGCAAATCCTCGCAAGGCTGCCGGCCCAGACGACATCCCTAGCCGCGTCCTCAGGGCATGCGCAGACCAGCTGGCTTGTGTGTTTACGGACATATTCAATCTCTCCCTATCCCAGTCTGCTGTCCCCACATGCTTCAAGTTGGCCACCATTGTTCCTGTACCCAAGAAAGCAAAGGTAACTGAACTAAATTACTATCGCCTCGTAGCACTCACTAATGTCATCATGCAGTGCTTTGAGAGACTAGTCAAGGATCATATCACCTCCACCTTACCTGTCACCCTAGACCCACTTCAATTTGCTTAACTCCCCAATAGGTCCACTGACGATGCAATTGCCATCCCACTGCACACTGCCCTATCCCATCTGGACAAGAGGAATACCTATGTAAGATTGCTGTTCATTGACTATAGCTCAGCATTCAACACCATAGTACCCTCCAAGCTCATTATTAAGCTTGAGGCCCTGTGTCTCAACCCTGCCCTGTGCAATTTGGTCCTGGACTTCCTGACTGGCCGCCCTCAGGTGTTGAAGGTAGGAAACAACATCTCCACTTCACTGATCCTCAACACAATGGTGCGTGCTCAGCCCCCTCCTGTACTCCCTGTTCACCCATGACTGTGTGGCCATGCACGCCTCCAACTCAATCATCAAGTGTGCAACTCAATCATCAAGTTTACCAACAACGACGAGACAGCCTACAGGGAGGAGGTGAGGGCACTCGGAGTGTGGTGTCAGGAAAACAACCTCTCACTCAACGTCAACAAAACAAAGGAGATGATCAGGAAACAGCATAGGAGCACCACCCCCCCCACCCCCCTATCCACATCAATGGGACACCAGTGGAGAAAGTGGAACATTTTAAATTCCTCGGCATACACATCACAGACAAACTGAAATGGTCCACCCACACAAGCTGAAGAAATGTGGCCTGTCACCTAAATCCCTCACAAACTTTTAAAGATGCACAATTGAGAACATCCTGTCGGGCTGTATCACCGCCTGGTACGGCAACTGCACCGCCAACAACCGCAAGGCTCTCGAGAGGGTATGACATCACCGGGGGAAAACTAACTGTCCTCCAGGACATCTACAACACCCGACGTCACAGGAAAGCCAAAAAGATAATCAAGGACAACAACCACCCGAGCCACTGCCTGTTCACTCCACTACCATCCAGAAGGCGAGGTCAGTACAGGTGTATCAAACCTGGGACCAAGAGACTGAAAAGCAGCTTCTATCTCACGGCCATTAGACTGTTAAACAGCCATCACTAACACAGCGAGGCTGCTGCCTACATACAGACTTGAAATAATTGACCACTTTAATAAAGGGATCACTAGTCACTTTAATAATGCCACTTTAATAATATCTTGCATTACTTATCTCATATGTAAACTCAGCAAAAAAAAGAAACGTCCTCTCACTGTCAACTATGTTTATTTTCAGAAATCTTAATATGTGTAAATATTTGTATGAACATAACAAGATTCAACAACTGAGACATAAACTGGACAAGCTCTACAGACATGTGACTAACAGAAATGGAATAATGTTGTCACAACTTCCGTCGAAGTCGGTCCCTCTCCTTGTTCGGGCGGCATTCGGCGGTCGACGTCACCGGTCTACTAGCCATTGCCGATCCATTTTTCATTTTCCATTTGTTTTGTCTTTGTTTTTTTCACACCTGGTTTTAATTCCCCAATTACATGTTCATAATTTAACCCTCTGTTTCCCCCATGTTTGTGTGCGTGATTGTTTTTGTATTGTTGGTCAGTTTTTTGGTCAGAGCTTGTGTAATTCCTACTGGAATTTGTATTTGCTATTGAGTAAAGTTACGTGTTTACTCATCTCTGTTGTCCTGCGCCTGATTCCGATTACCTGCTACACTAAGAACACTGACAAATGTGTCCCTGAATAAAGGGGGGGAGGGGTCAAAAGTAACAGTCAGTGTCTGGTGTGGCTACCAGCTGCATTAAGATCTGCAGTGCTTCTATTCCTCATGGACTGCACCAGATTTGCCAGTTCTTGCTGTCAGATGTTACCCCACACCTCCACCAAGGCACCTGCAAGTTCCCCGACATTTCTGGGGGGAATGGCCCTAGCCCTCACCCTCCGATCCAACAGGTCCCAGACGTGCTCAATGGGATTGAGATCTGGGCTCTTCGCTGGCCATGGCAGAACACTGACATTCCTGTCTTGCAGGAAATCACGCACAGAACGAGCAGTATAGCTGGTGGCATTGTCATGCTGGAGGGTCATGCCAGGATGAGCTTGCAGGAAGGGTACCACATGAGGGAGGAGGATGTCTTCCCTGTAACGCACAGCGTTGTGATTGCCTGCAATGACAACAAGCTCAGTCCGATGATGCTGTGACACACCGCCCCAGACCATGATGGACCCTCCACCTCCAAATCGATCCCGCTCCAGAGTACAGGCCTCAGTGTAACGCTCATTCCTTCGATGATAAACGCGAATCAGACCATCACCCCTGGTGAGACGTTTCTTTTTTTGCTGAGTTTATATACTGTATTTTATACCATCTATTGCATCTTGCATATGTCGCTCTGTCATTGCTCATCCATATATTTATATGTATATATTCTTATTCCGTTCCTTTTCTTAGATTTGTGTGTACTAGGTAGTTGTTGTGGAATTTGTTAGATTACAAGTTAGATATTGCTGCACTGTCGGAACTAGAAGCACAAACATTTCGCTACACTCGCAATAACATCTGCTTACCATGTGTATGTGACCAATAAAAATGGATTTGATTTGATGTGTGTGTACATAACTGCTACTACAGTAGAATATGGCTGGGTGCCAGGAGGTAGGGGAGTAAAAAGCATGACCAGAGAAGTGTACTGTACCTCTCAACCATATCCCGTTCATGTCAAACTGGGAGACACCTACCTTTAAATAACAGTAATCCAAATGGAATGTTTGAGTGTAACACTTTGAGAACGTTGGATGAGCTCCCTGTCTTGTGTGTGTGTGTGTGTGTGTGTGTGAGTGAGTGTGTGGCTTCTACATGATCAGGTATGACGGCTGGCCAGCCGTTGTACCGTCAGCCTGTTACCGTGACAATTGGAGGTGATCCCTGTTCCCTCTTAGTGTCAGGCCGATTGACAGTCATCTCTTGGCAACTACCAGTGTGTGTGTGTGTGTGTGTGTGTGTGTGTGTGTGTGTGTGTGTGTGTGTGTGTGTGTGTGTGTGTGTGTGTGTGTGCGTGCGTGCGTCTCAAGTGCAGGACTGTAGTAGGGGTCAACAGGCAGCCAGGCCACCCGTTATACAACTCAGTTTTTGACATCCATCCACGTGGAATCCAGTCATTAGGGGCAACATTGAGAGCTGTCCCTTTCAAGTAGGTTTTAGTTTTACTAGGGTGTTTTGAATGGGCATAAGCATCTGTCTCTGATTCCAAAAGTTCAAATCCAGCGAAAGGTTTTTTATATTTTTGTTTTAAGCCTATCCCAAACCTTAACCCTTACCTTAACCATTAGTTTGAGAAACATGGATGAATGTCTAATTCTGACGTGAGACTGTGAGAGCTAGTTGCAACAGGTCACAGTGAGTAGACTGATCTGAAGGGACACATTGCCACGGCCACTCAGCTGGCCGCACAATACACACACAGTCAAGCAGGCAAGTGTCTGTCTGTCAGACAGGAAGGAGAGAATGTGGGGAGGGAGGACGGGCTGGACTGCCAGTCCATTTCCTGTGTCTGAGGAAGAGCATTAAAACCACGACAATGTCACAGCCTATCACCTTCACTACTGTCACCTGACAGAGAGAGGGAAAAAAAAGAGAGAGGGGGTAGAGAGAGAGATGGAGAACCCTTAACTTCTTTCCCTCTTTCTCCATCTCTGTGAGTCTGACAACTCTCTTTGAATGTTTTACACTGCCACTGTCCTCTCCTCTCTTCCTATTTACTCCTCTCCCCTCCTCTGCTCTCCTCTGCTTTTCTCTCCTATTCTCCTCCTTCACTCCTCTGCCCCCTCCTCTCCTCTTCTCCTTCTGTCCATGCCAGCTCATTGTCAGCTCATCTCTGTCAGTATTGAATGTCAAGCCCTGTTTAAACCTGGTTCTAACATGCATCCATTGTCCTGATCTTGTCCACATTCTAATTGTGCCTACATTTCCAGAGAGGTGTAAACGACTAAAAGACGCATTGCAGTCTGATTGTGATCGGATCTTCCTTACCACATCTGGAGGTAGTCAGGCATGCATTATGTCCGCTGGAGTAGCGGGGGTACACGAGCTCTGGGGGCCCATGCACCCGTCATCTCACATATGTCTAAATTGTATTACTTTTTTTGGTATAAATAATTTTGACAGTACCCTGCTTTTTAAACTCTGTCTTTGCGGGGGTCCAGAGAAATCACGGCAGTGATTGTTCCTTGATATCTTACAAATGTGACCAAAACATTTGTGTAGACATATTTCTGAAAATGTGGGCACAATCCGAATGCGAACAATATCAGGACAAAGGACGCATGTTAGCGCCAGATATAAACAAGGCTTCAGAGACCCGTTCAATGATGCTTTTCACTTCCCGTTAATAATTCACACTGGCTGAATCATCAATAATAATTCTCACAGAGCAATCATTCAGCTTTATCACTACTCTGCCCCCCCTCACTCACCTCTCTCTCATTCTCTCTCTGTCTCTCTCTCTCATCTTCCTGCCCCAGGCCCTTGTTAGATTCTCATTTTATTTCCTCATTATTATTATTTTGGTCTTTCCTCCTTTTACATCTTATTTTTTTTCCTCACCTCACCCAAAGTCGTATCCTGTCCAATCTGAACCAGAAGCATCAGTAGCACCAACTACTGTATGTTATTTTCAATCACATTAGTATGGACCTTGACCATTTCTTGTATTCCCGTGAGGATTGGAGACAGTAGACTCCATGGACAAAATGAAGGTCCCAAAATATTTTCTAATTAGCTTTTCTCTCTGAGATCATAACTCGTTGATCTCTCTTCAAAAAAAAATCTTTAAAAATGAATGAGCTCATTGTCACCTTTCAGCTCAAGGTTCAATTCATCTTTATCCAAATAGACATGGTAGAGAGGAAGATGAGGAAGATAGGGATGGAGCGAGAGAGCTGCTCTTAATGTAAAACTCTTCAGTGGGTCCATGCCAAGTGTAAGTGGATGAGTGATATTGGCAAATGGAGAGAAGAGGGGATGGAGGGATGGAGAGAGGGAGGGAGAGAAAGCGTCAGATTTAGGTATTTTCCTTAATGCTGCTAAAAGCTTATTGATATTTAGATTTTCGTTCTGTGACGGCAGGTGCTGAGGCAGCTCCCTTTTCCCTCTGTCTTTTACGGGTGAGAGATGTGGATCTCATCCCATCCTATCCGCTCTTGGAAATCCGTCCAGATAACCGTCCCATGGGAATGTGTGGTCTGTATGTGAGCTGTGAGCGATGAAAGGTGGATCATTTTGGGTCCATCAGTTTGAAATCTCAAAATAATTTTAGTCTCTCATGGACAGATTCTTGTGCAGATGGTAAACGGTTTCCACTAGATTACACAGCCACAAAGTCAAAATAGTCTGTATCGTAAAAATTCTGTAAGGGCAGCAGTCTTTCTCCTGGTGAAAAATGTCTGTGAGGAATCAAAATAAGAGATCCAGTGTGAACTGTGAAAGATGCCTGAGAGTGCTGGCTGAGATGGTATAGACAGCTGTGAAGGAATGGTTCCACTCTCATACAGGCACTGGTCTGTCCCTCTCAAACACTTAGTGGACAAAGTCTAATTACTGTACAAATTCCTACCAGAGAACTCTAACCCTCTTTAAAAAAAAGCCAGACCACACAATATAACCTATACAGTCCTATGATATTCTAACTAGATTCATAATAAATATATCTTAAATGATAATATAATTTAATATAAGAGTATAATACAGCGTTGGCAGAATTCATTTGTAATTTTCTGTCATGATGTGTCAACTACCTCCACTCCTGCTCCCTTGTGTCCCTGAGGTAATTGATGGCCAGTTTAGACAGGACTTTCTCAATTCAATTCAAGGCACTTTATTGGCATGGGAAACATATGTTAACATTGCCAAAGCACGTGAAGTAGATAATATACAAAGTAAAATAAACAATACAAATCTCTCCCTCCCTCCCTCCTCCTCCGACCGACTAGATGAGAGCTCTCTCTCTGTACAGTAAATAAATATTAGGACCCCTGCATCTCATTAACCACCAGAAGCTAGTCAGCGCAGACCTACTCTCCTTCTCTCCACCGTCTCGCCTCCCTCTCCTCCTCCCTCTCCTCCTCCTCTCCTCTCTCCACCCCATCTCCTTCCTATCTCCTCCTCCTCACCTCACCTCTCCTCCCCCTCTCCTTCTCCCCTCTCTCTCCCATCCGATGGTAGCTTTAATTGAAGCTGCTCGCTAACAACCCGCTCAGGTATCAATCTCTGTTTTCCCAATATCTCCCCAGAGCCCCTACGGAATATCAGGAAGTGGGTACGGCAACCTGTTTTCACAATGATTTGCAATGATCTACCGTAGACAATATATATTATCGTCGTAACAGAGCACTTAAAAAGAAAAAAAGGCGTAGTATTCCTCCAAATGCCCCAGTGTTGCTGAGGTTACAGAGAGATGTGGAGTTAATGTCCAATAGACTGGTGAGGAGACAGCCATCTTCCTCTCACTGGTAAAGGGCATAATCAGGGCAAATGGTTTGTTCCTGTGCGAAGTCTCACAGTGTCACAGAGTTCGTTTTTAACTATTTAAGTGAGCCTTTAATATCAAAGATACACAATTCATTATCATAGAAGAAAACAGAAGATAGAAGATTAGTTTGATTTGAGATGAGCTAAGGAGAAATGGTTTGTGACGATGCTTGCACGCTGATTTGCACATTTAAAAAATGCTTTATCTGAAACCATCCAAAGCACAGTGAAAGGGGCGTGTTTTATCTGCCCTGTATAAACTGAAATACAATACATCTATCTGTCTTTGTTTCAACTATATATGTTTTTATACAGAATTCAAATCTATTTTCACTTGTCATACACTTTCCAAATCTAGTTTAATCTTTGGGTTATGTAGAGATTGTTGCTTGTACTACAGTTGTAGTCCTCTGCTTCTGGGTGGCTGACTACTGTTTGAACTCTGTGAGGGTCAAGCAGACGTTACAGCCAGGTGCTGTCCATGGTCCTGATCATTGACCTCTCTACGTCTCTGGTGGTGTCCATGATCCCGGTCCCTCTAGTTCAGGGGTGGGTAAACTTTTTGGCTCGAGAGCTACATCGGATTTTAAAATTCAACGGAGGGCCATTTTATTTGGGGGACCAATTGTTTGTTAAAATCAATTTGTGGGGGCCTCCTGAGTGGTGCAGCGGTCTGAGGCACTGCATCGCAGTGCTTTAGGCGTCACTACAGACCTGGGTTCAATCCCAGGCTGTGTCACAGCTGGCCGTGACTGGGAGACCCATGAGGCGGCTCACAATTGTCCCAGTGTCGTCCGGGTTAGGAGAGGGTTTGGCAGGCAGAGTTTTTCTTTGTCCCATCACGCTGTAGCAACTCCTGTGGCGGGCCGGGCGCAATACGCGCTGACACGGTCGCCAGGTGTACAGTGTTTCCTCTGACACATTGGTGCAGCTGGCTTCTGGGTTAAGCGAGCATTGTGTCAAGAAGCAGTGCGGCTTTGCTGGGTCGTGTTTTGGAGGACGCACGGCTCTCGACCTTCGCCTCTCCCGAGTCCGTACGGGAGTTGCAGAGATGGGACAAGACTGTAACTACCAATGGATACCATGAAATTAGGGAGAAAAAAAGGTTTAAATGTTTATATGTATATATATATATATATATATATATATATATACATATATTATTTAAAACTTTTTTTTAATGTCTTGCGGGTTGGATTGAAGTACTTTTCTCTAGTTCTCTGGTGGTGCTGAACGGACAGCAACACTCTCCCTTCCATGGTCTGTCCCTCTTCTACACCAGCTCTAAGGCTTACCGACTGTGTAAGGATTGCTTAACTGGTGGCAGAGAAGTCAGGCGCAGGAGAGCAAAACTTGGTAATGTTCGTAGTCGTTTAATATATATCACCCAACGGTTAAACAACACGAGAGTAAATTGGCACAAAATAACCCGAAACGCACCAGTCCAAAATAAATGTGCACAAGCACTAAAACAACAATCCCACACAAAGACATTGGGGGGAACAGAGGTTTAAGTACAAAACATGTCATGAGGGAATTGAAACCAGGTGTGGAAAACACAGATAAAACATATGGAAAATGAAAAGTGGATCGGTGATGGCTAGAAGACCGGTGACGTCGACCGCCGAACACCAACCGAACAAGGAGAGGCACCGACTTCGGCGGAAGTCGTGACAGACTGTTACTCCTTCAGTGCTATGTTACCAATATTTATCTGATCCAGATTGATTGATATGACCTTACTACCCGAGTTGAAATATGTGACTGTCCAGTCTTAAGCATTTGATTAGACTCCAAACGTAAGTGATTCTTCACAGACATTTTTCACTACGAGAAAGATTGCTGTACTTACTGAATTTTGGACTATTTTGACTTTGTGGCTGTGGAATCTAGTGGAGACCGTTTATCATCTGCACGAGAATCTGAGATTTCAAACCGGAAATTAATTATTTTCCAAACACAGTCAAATGAAGCTATCGATGGCATTGATACTCCAATTTATTGATTAGAGCCAAGGTGCACTACAGTGCCCTTGTCTGTCTGTATACTGTAGGCACTAAGACTGTAGATATTCAAATGCATCAATCTGTTGTACAAGTGAGAATATACTGTAATGATTGACTACTATGTCACTCCTTTATTGAAAGCAGTCGTTAACCACAGTAAGTATGGTGCTGTAAGTATGGTGCTGTATGAATCCTCTAGCATAAATGTTCAGTGGTCGAGTTATTGTTTAGTTCCCTTTGAAGATTCCCTTCTGCATTCTTAGCTGTCCCTGACTTCACCCCGTCAGTGTTGTTAGTAGGGCCTGCCATATTTCCATGACCCCTGGGTTATCGATCTGCCCTGCCTCCCCTCGCCCTCCAGACAGTAGCATAGCATAGCCTGCCAGAGACTCACTGAAGCCCACAGGTAAGGGATATTCAACACCTAACCTAAGAGGACACACTCACCTGTGTGTCTGTGTGGGCTATGTGTCTTCATGTGTGTATTCAACATACCCTTGCCCTATACTTGTAGCATATTTGACACCATGTGAAGGAGGATAATAATTAAGTGTATGTGCATGATTTAAATGAGTGTGTGTTAGTGTATGTGCATGACATCTGTGTGTGTGTGTGTGTGTGTATGTATACCGGTATAACGTATGGTGGGGGGGGTCGTAATGGAAATCTAACACCTAACAGCATGGGCTCACCTGAGGAGGCTGGTGCTGCCTTTCACTTCCTGTCTTTATCGACAGGCAGCTGTTTCCTGTTCCAGGAGGAAGTGGCCAATCAGCATACAGCAGGCCGCCCAGCCCAGAGTGAAACCAGAGAGAGGGTTTGCACTGCCACGCACGGGTTGTGTCGGCACAAAATCAGCCTCCGGATAAATTATGAATGAGAGGAGTGATGGAGGGGATAGGAGGAGGTGGACAAGAGGTAGGGAGAGAGGGGGAGAGAGAGAGAGAGAGAGAGAGAGAGAGAGAGAGAGAGAGAGAGAGAGAGAGAGAGAGTGAAGGGGAGAGAGAGAGCGAGAGAGAGAGACAGAGGGAGAAAAGTAAGAAGTGATTAGGGCTGTTATGGTGATCGTATTACCGCCACACCAGTGGTCATGAGTCATGACCCGAAGTCAAAATCAACTTGACCGTTTAGTCATGGTAACTAGGCTTCTCCAAAACTGCGTTCTGATGCCACTGATGGTCATTAGTAGCCTTACCAAACTTGCTAACTGCAAGTCGCTAATGGCCTGGTACTCAGTGCTCTATTGTTCCTCTATTCACTCTGACATCAATGCAAATAAATCTAAATAAAATCAAACACTTTGTGAGAGCCCAGGAGCTCATGTTGCGCAGCATTTCTATATGCTATTGCGTGAGAAAACAGTGTTTTGATGGCCTCTATTAGAAAGAGGAGGATCCCATCAGCTTTGTATAGGCTAGGCCTACTAAATGTATTTCTCAACTTTCCTAATATTAAGCAGATTACTTTGCTTTACAACAGTAGTAGCCTACCTGGTTGGCATAAAAATCAACTGCGGGAAAAGCGTTCTCCATTCGCTATTTACAGTTGAAGTCGGAAGTTTACATACACCTTAGCCAATATTGACAATATTATCACTTGTGAATGATGTATTATCACTTGTGAATGATGCCCAGCGTGTGAAGTCTAAGGCAAGAAACAGTGCATGTCTTATTTTTACGACTTTTCTAATCATAGTCGAACACATCATGTAGCCTAGCCCAGTGGTTCCCAACCAGGGGTACTAGGACTCCTGGGGGTACTTGTCTTATCCACAGGGGGTACTTGAGAAGACTCATGAGACCATAGGCTTCCTGGTAAAATGCACATGAGGGGGTACTTCAGGGGTACTCCTAGTTGTACAGTAACTGAAAAAGGTTGGGAACCACTGGCCTAGCAGATAGGCCTATATGTTTTAATAAGGTTTGTATCACAACTAATGTGGCCAAATAACTCAAAACACAGCCTATAGCCTAGGCTTAGGACCCCTGGAACACGGTTGGAAAGCACACGTGTCCTTATAAGACCAGTCATAGTGCAATCGCATGTGAAAACAGTTTTTTTACGCTAATGATCCTCTTTGGCCAAATCATGCTTTAGTAGCCTATTTAGAAGTATTTAATTTATTTCTGTATGGATAGGGGTAGGCTAATTAGGGTATATTATTTTTGCAATTTAATAAAATTTACTTTAGGGAAAGCTTAGCTTCCCCCAGCCTTATGGACACGCCACCTATGCTTGCATATTTTAACAACCTAACGGCACATAACATCCATTCACTATTTGAGTGCAGGCTACAGATGTTTTTTTTGTGAGCCATTCTAAATAAAAAAGAATTCCACACATATATTAGTAGGCTATATGTAAAGACCAGATTAAATTAAGAATAGTCTGATGGGTGAGAATGTTATCAAGTGCTTGCCAAATTGTGAATGAGAGACTGGTGAAGTGTGTGCAGCCTGCGCAAGAAACAGAGCAGAGGTCATGCCTTTCATGCAACTTTTTTCAAATCATCATTAGTCGCATCATGCAGCCTTAGAATGTATTAAAAATCTAAACATACAATGTATCCTAATGTTTGTATCACAACTAAAGTTGTATAAATAAGTTGTTTATTAATAGACACTTGTGCTCACTCCCTCTGAAATATTTTGGGGAAAATATCCTTTTTATTTTATTCAGCTATGTTCAAATGTATTCTTCATACTATAAAATAATATAAAATAACGCCATGGAATTCTAAGCTAATCTTGTCTGCTAAATGAACTCTTAGAAAAAAAAGGTGCTAAGTAGGACCATACAGGGTTCTTCGGATTGTCCCTATAGGGGAACCCTTTTTGTTGCTGGGTAGAACCCTTTATAGCAGGGCTGCCCAACCCTCTTCATGGAGATCTACTGTCCTGTAGGTTGTCAGTCCAAATCTAATTTAGCCACCTGTGACAGTAAATGTCATTCCGGTTCATCTGTATGTTGAGCACTGATGCTTTTGCAGCTTTTGTGAGTCTTACCCAAGACTATCCCAATGTAGTTACTGGCTAGCTAGGTCTTCAGCCAGCATGGAACAAAAGGGGGGTAAGGGTCCTTCAAAACTCAGACGCAGACTACTGTAAACCGCATTACCAAAGACATGCCAAACGAGAGATGTATAAAAAAAAAAATATATATATATATATATATATACAGTACCAGTCAGAAGTTTGGACACACTTACTCATTCAAGGGTTTCTCTTTATTTTTACTATTTTATACATTGTAGAATAATAGTGAAGACATCAACACTATGAAATAACACATATGGAATCATGTAGTAACCAAAAACATGTTAAACAAATCAAAATATATTTTATATTTGATATTCTTCAAAGTAGCCAATCTTTGCATTCATGACAGCTTTGCATACTCTTGGCATTATCTCAACCAGCTTCATGAGGAATGCTTTTCCAACAGTCTTGAGGGACTTCCCACATTTGCTGAGCACTTGTTGGCTGCTTTTTCCTTCACTCTGTGGTCCAACTCATCCCAAACAAACCATCTAAATTGGGTTGAGGTTGGGTGATTGTGGAGGCCAGGTCATCTGATGCAGTCCATCACTCTCCTTCTTGGTCAAATAGTATTTACACAGCCTGGAGGTGTGTTTTGGGTTATTGTCCTGTTGAAAAACAAATGATAGTCCCACTAAGCGCAAACCAGATGGGTTGGCATATCGCTGCAGAATGCTGTGGTAGCCATGCTGGTTAAGTGTGCCTTGAATTCTAAATAAATCACAGACAGTGTCACCAGCAAATGTTTTACAAGAGCCTCCTCGAAGTTGACTGATAAAAACTTTTGCCCCTGAAACATACTGTAGGCAGGGACAGTGAAAGGGTGAAAACAGAGGGATGCCTGAGGACGTGGGGCTCCACACTTCCGATGCAAACCAGGGCCCCATAAACAGGGCCTCCCAGAACCCCTAGGAGTTTTTGGTTGTAGTTGTATGACAGTCTTCTTATCTCATTGTTATGACCCTCTAACACTGTCTTTCCTCTTCCCACACCAGAAGTAGGCCTATGGGATGGGAGGATATGGAGGCGACGAGGCAATGAATTAAAGACTAGTGTTCATTTGATCCATAATTGATCGTCTTTATGTGAGCCGGTTTGTGAATTGAGAGGGGAGAAAGCGGGAGTCTGATCTCCATGTTCTAGATAATAACAAGCCCTGTCTATGTCTATCTCCCCACACACACGATGACGGCTGTGTGACCGCAGGTTGGATAGAGGCGAGCTCACCAACTGCCTCGCTTCCTTCTCTTGATGTTTCTCCTCTTTTCCATTTTAATGAGTGTCAAAACTGTTTTTTTAAGAGGAAGAGAGGGGGAAAAGCACAACAACAAAACAACAAGAAAGCAGAAAAATACCAAAAGAACAAGCGTTTCTGGTAAAGTGCTTACGGAGCGTTTACCTGGAGTTGTGCAGATGGCGGTTGAGAGCTGATGTAGGGCACCAGTGCACGAGGAGAAATGTGAGGGGGTAACTTATCTCATTGATTAAGAGGAGAGGGGCAACAGAGGAACAGAGGGAGAGGGAAAGGGAGGAAGAGAGAACAGAGATGAGGTTAGGTGCGACAAGAACTTCATAGGCAACAAAGATTTTGATCCCTCATGCCGTTGCATTTTGTATTAAATTAAATAGGCCTACATTGTTTGAAATATGTAGGCTGACAGCAATTTATTAATTAATAGTTAGGCTAATAACCTAGCACCTAACACAAGTGTTTAGGATCTGAACACATAACTAAACACTTTTCTGTGGCAAGGCATATTGAATTTCAATGAAAATGTGTCACAGTGTTAAGATTTTAAACACCAGAAGATGTTTATTCGCTGTAACAGTTTTGAAACACATGAACACATTTATTCAGCAACAAGGCATTTAGGTTTTAAAGGGTAGAAAGCATACGTTTTTACTCAACGAAGTAACAACATAGGGTGGTCAAAGACTTAGTAACTTAGTTGTAGTTACAATTTGTCTACCTATAACTACAAACATTGTTATGTTTATGGGTTATTACATATGCATTAACTTATTTATGGAAATCTTCTAAATGACCCAGTTATGCACGATTTCTTAACGTCATATGGAGAATCTACTCTGTGCTACCGAGTTCGTATGCTAGTTTAAGCTGGCTAACGTTAGCATCCTCATGCTTTTCACCGACGTTGTGGCTGTGTTATCTGGTGGGAACCCGTTAGCCTTGCAGGCGCTGGTGCCTTCTTTCCGTGGGATCAAAACAAAATGATAAATTATACCTGCTTGCTGTAATTGAATAGTACCTCATCTGTTCTCCTTTTTGTTTTGTCAACTTTTCAGCCTGTTCTCTTTAAAATAGGCTACGAGAGTTTTGTAACTTTTCCCACCCTGGCTTAGTTCTAGCGTGCTAGCTGACTGACATTTGGAATCTATCTATTTTGTATTTTTATCACTATATAGCTATTGGATTTCCCTCACGGACTCTCGTTTGGCCCGGTGAAGCGCCCTCCTCCCCCTCGCTCAGCCTGCGCTTTTTAAAAGTTTTACCATCGGATGGGCCCCTACTATCAATCTGTAACATGCTGACTACACCGCTTGTGTCGCGTGCGCGAGCGTTGCAAAATAAATGTAGACATACATGTTATTAATTGATTGCACCCACACAGCTCGCGCGCGCCAACAAGCGTCTGCATTGCCGAGGGCTAAAATAGAAGTCAGTTCTATTTGTGACGCTGATCGCGCTGCAAGTCCTGCCTCTCCCATCTCCTCATTGGTTTATAGAAGCAGATAACCACGTGCCATCTCCTCATTGGTTATACCCACGTGGGTGACTGAAAGACGAACGTAGGTCAGTGGAGAGAGAGATGACTAGAAACGATTCGGTTGACCGTTTTATGTATGGATTAATTGTCGGAGTAGAGGACCTTGTGAATTTCAGGTAAAATAACGTTTATATCCCAGGACGAATTAGCTAGCAACAGAAAGCTAGCTAAATAGGACAAATTAGCTAGCAACTGCAAGCTAGCTAGCTAAATTGCCATAAATGTTTAATGCTTTTCGACCTGTCCCCAAATTAATATAATTGGTTCAGAGTTTGTTTTGATATTTTAACCTGCGTGTCTTGATCTTGTTTTGTGTGGGGGGGGACAAAATCTATTTGCGCACGATGGTGCCGCACGCAGCTGGTTTAGGTACGGTGTAAGTCTTTGCTTTTTTTATCCCTTATTTTACCAGGTAAGTTGACTGAGAACACATTCTCATTTACAGTAACAACCTGGGAAATATAAGGGGGGGATGAATGAGCCAAATGGAAGCTGGGGTTGATTAGGTGGGAAAGGGGCTCCCGAGTGGCACAGCGGTCTAAGGCACTACATCTCAGTGCTACAGGTATCACTACAGACCCTGGTTCAATTTCAGGCTGTATCACAGCCGGCCGTGATTGGGAGTCCCATAGGGTGGTGCACAATTGGCCCAGTGTTGTCCGTTTTAGGGTTTGGCCGGGGTAGGCCGTCATTGTAAATAAGAATTTGTTCTTAATTGACTTGCTTAGTTAAATATAAGTTAAATAAAGGTGGCCATGATGGTATGAGGGCCAGATTGGGAATTTAGTCAGGACACCAGGGTTAACATCCCTACTCTTACAATAAGTGTCATGGGACCTTTAGTGACCACAGAGAGTCAGGACACCTGTTTAACATCCCATCCGAAAGACGGCATCCTACACAGGGCAATGTCCCCCATCACTGCTTCCTACTGGCCCTCCACACCACTTCCAGCAGCATCTGGTCTCCCATCCAGGGACCAGCCCTGCATAGCTTAGGCAAGCCAGCAGTGGGAATCAGGGGGGTATGCTGCTGTTATGTTTTATTTGTGTTGTGTTGGTTGTGTTGTAGCTGGTCTCCAGTTGTTGGGCTCTCGCTTGTAACCATAACCATGGCGTTTGGCTAGGCTGGCTAGGCTAATAGCTAGCTGGCTAGCTTTCTGGCTAAGATAACTGCATAAAGCTAACATTCCTTGATAACATTCTTTGATAACTGGTTAGATGGCGTTATATATTTCCAAAACTTTGGCTTACTTTAATGTAGCTGTAGGCTAGTTGTTGATAGCAAATGGCTGAGTCATGCAGTGCTAACATAACATTATCAGGCTGGTAGGGCTGACGTTAGCAGGCTAGTAGAGCTAAAGTTAGCAAGCTAGTTAGCTAGTAACCTTGCAAGTTGATTGTAACAATACATTCATAAAGTGTTTGCTTTCACATTGTCTGAACATTTAATTGAAAAGAGTAGTCATGAGTACAAACGATTTGGTTTAATTTGAAGTTATACATTTAAAGTTATTTCTGTTGGAGTTTACATTATAGGGGATAGGCTGGCTTGCCGGGTCCTCCATATTACATCACACACCAGATTTTCTTTTCTGTGTTATATAATAACAAAAAATAGTAGGTGTAACTTTGCGTTGGGACTTTTGATGAAAATACTCATGCAAATACATGTGGCTACATTTATGGGGTATTCTTTTAACACTGTAGGGGGTCAAGCTGTAATTCCATATTCCCCAGCATGCATTTTGAGTGAATGTGAGTGATACCCACCCATAACTGTGTTGTTTAGTGTTAAAGACATTGTTGTTACATTTAACACATTTTCATTCTGAAGTTACCAAGTGTTTAAAATAAAATAAACACATTATGACTGCAGATTATACATTTCCTAAGGTTTTTAATTAAGACCTAGTTATCCGTATCATTGAGGACTGAAAGTCCTGGCTCATTGAACACATCAGACCTGCAAGTCACAATACACTGGGTTGTGAAGTGATTAGTAATTCTTATCAAAATCCAGCCAGAGGGAGGACAGCAAATAATTTGAATATTTTATCACCCACAACCGCTTAAATAAGACTACCTAAACCATCTAAACTGTAACAGCCATCTCAGTAACGTGTGCAATAAATCCAACCTCTTACAGATTGGATTAGTTTACAGAAATGTAAGTTATTTATCTTTGTATAGTACAAGATCAATTTATCAATCAATGTGCAAAACCTGCAACACAACTTGCTGGGTAATATGATGAGGCCCCGCCCATGTCTTGTTCAAGAGGAGAGAGTTAAATTAAGTTAACTCAACACAATCAAGTAACAACAACACCTTGCGATTGAAATCCTTTCTTGAATAAAATGTCCTGTTCAGTTCTGCTGAAATGTAGGTAAGGTGACAGACATTCCCAACAATGATCTGAATAAAAGGCATGGAAAGTCACATAAATTTCTAATGAGTAAATGCACTCTAAACAGGACAATGGGAAAGTTAAGAGTATGTTTTAAAATCTGAATACTTAGGAGATTTAGGTGTTCTCCTTGTTGGAAACTGACTGGAAAAAGCTTGCATCCTAAATGCCTCTGTTTAAGATGAGAACACTTATTGTCAAATCTAAATGCGTAATGTTTAAGTTTTAAACAATGGTGTTTAGGTTATAAACGTCTCACATGTTTCATGGCTTTACAGTGTGAAAATTTTTAACATTGCAATAGTCCATGACTCTTGAAAAATAATATGGTTGTTTATAATGAGATGTTTTGCTTCTTACCTTGCACTAATGGATTCTATATTTTTACCATCTTTGCCTGTCACTTGGATGAATTCATTCCATTCACTCTGTGGCGGCATGGCACTCCGCCAGGAGACTGTCTGGCTCTGTCTTGGGATAAATGGGACATCTCACCAGCCTGTTGGTGCTCGTGCTGTCACAATGGCACTCGTGAGCAGTTACAGCGCGCGGCGTTGTCTCTTCATTAAACTCCTGCCAGCACGGGACAATAACTCCTTGAGTCTCCATCTCCAACGGCTACAAAGACGGCAGAAGGCTTTGTTTTTTTCAGTTCGTGAATAAATAGAAAAAGAACAGATCAGACAAAGAGAAAAGAGTAGAGGCCTATTCTACAAAAATAGTATTTTGTCTCCTTTAAAAGAGATGATTTGGTATTAATAATATAGGAGGACTTGTCACCTTATTTGACGACAGATGTCAGTAAGTAGCCTAGGCTAGGCCCTATATTCTAGCTGGAAATATTTAGGCCTTTTAATGACTGGAGACAGTAGCCTGCTAAACCTGTAAACAAATAAGGCCAGCCAAACCTCTCCATTTAACAAAAATTATATGAGAAACACTCAATCAATTGTCAAGTTGTGTTTGTAAAGGCAGTGAATAATTTACAAAATGCCAATGAAAAGAATGATGAAAACAATTTAAAGATTGAATTCCATAAACAAAGGGCTGTAACGCCATATCTCTTCTCATCTCCCCACCTGTCCCCTCCCATCTCCTCATCACATTTCCTCCTTTCTTCTCTCTTCCACCCATCTTTGACATTCAGACAGAACCACTGGAGATGGTAGTGTGCGATGTGCTCTGACTAGTAGCTCTCTGTGGGTTTGGAGACAGAGGGACGATTTGGGACGTTGGCCGATTGTGACATGCGCTGTCCTGCCCTGCCCCTGTCTCCCACCGTGTGTGTGTGTGTGTGTGTGTGTGTGTGTGTGTGTGTGTGTGTGTGCGTGCGTGCACGTGCGTGTGCGCATGTGCGTGTGTGTGTGGCAGACAGACAGACAGACAGACAGACAGACAGGCAGGACAGGACAGGCAGGGCTGAGACAAATTGGGCAGGAGGAATCAGGTCCCAAACACCTGCCTGCTACTTGACCGTCATTACTACACTCTCTCTTGTCCTCTCACCTGCCCTTCATGTCACAGAGCATGAATATGTCACAATAGCAATATGAACAGAGCACACCAGGCCAAATACGGTTGTACGGATGGGTTAGACCAATTGTTTTTAAAAACAAAATACAATTAACTTTAATAGTATCCTCCCCTCAGGTATGTAGCTACACAGTACATTTTGCAGTGTTAAAACTGCGCTGTCCGATTTACAGTAGCTATTACAGCGAAACATGCCATGCGATTGTTTGAGGACGGCGCCCCACATCAAAATATTTTTCCACCGGCACAGGTTTCATACATTCACATATAAAGATTAAATATTCACTTGGAAAATCTTCCTCTGATTTGTCATCCAAAGGGTCCCAGCTATAATATGTAATGTCGTTTTGTTAGATAAAATCCTTTTCTTTTTAAAGTACTCTGATTATAGTGTTACATTTTGAGTGTTATTGTAACACTTCATAGTGTAAAGAATTAACACTGCATTACACTTGCCAATGTTACTCAAATGTAACACTATGGGGTATTTAACACTCACAGAGTTATTTCTATTCAACACTAGTGTTAATCTAGAGTTAACTCCTATTAGTGGTACAGTGTTACATTAAGTGATTTTAAATAAACTACCTGATTGGATTAGTTTAGAAAAATGTATGTTATTTATCTTTGTGTAGCATAAGATTATTCAATGAATCAATGTATCAATCTCCTGGCGGAGTGCCATGCAAAACACAGCTATCTAAAACACCCCCACACAAAAAAAAATCTACCTGCATAGCATGATGGGAAACATAATAATGACGAGTGTGGTTTTGATGGGACTGTTTTACTCTCCACAGTGTAAAACAATAATTTTGCTAATTAACACCAACACTGGGATTCTTTTACACCACTGAGTGAATCAACACTAGAAATGTTACACTGAAAAATCAACACTTGCCAATTTGCTGTGTAGAGTGCTCCCAGGAGGATAACTTAGAGCAGAGGAATACCATAAACCATTGATAGTAAATTGACCACCAACCATCACCACCACAGCTTTATTAAATATAGAAAATAAATTAAATAATCAGTGCCACCACATCCCTACCAGAGCACAATTAAATAAATAACAAAATAATAAAACATTAAGTGCCATAATCACCACAGGTCTATTAAATATGAAATGAAAATGTCAGTGCTATCACCACAAAGAAGGGCTATCCTCTCCCCTAGCATATCTGTGTGTGTGTGTGTGTGGTCTCTAACAGCATGGCCAGGCCCGGGCTGGAAAGTAGTGATGGAAAACCGAGGCTTTTTTAAGGCTTCGGAACTTTCACCAAATTGTGCCGAAAAATGGTTCATTACGCCAGTGGTTCCCAACTTTATTTGGTTACTGTACCACGGACAGAATTTTTCTCTGCCAGGAGTACCCCCTGAAGTACCCCCTCATGTGCATTTTACCAGGAAGCCTATGGTCTCATGAGTCTTCTTGGGTCCTAAAACCCTTGTTGGGAACCACTGCATTACGCTGAGCATCATTATCGCTTCACAATGGACATTAGTGACATCTGCTGGTCAGCCATAAATAGCAGCATGTGATTATCATAGGTGTTTATTTTTCTCCATAGTTTTCATCAAAACTCTGTGGCGCAGCGGTATCGTTGGCTTTAGTAGAGTAGCCTATAATCAGTAGGAATACCAGTTTTGAATGTGAATTTATGGCATTATTTAGGATGCTTAAGACAAAACCTTAAACTGTACTAAATACAACAAATGATTTGAACAACAGTGCAGTAAGTGTGGTTTTACATAAAGCAAATTCAAATGAGTGTGCCTTCAACAGGATTCAACCTCATACCCTCAAATCCCTGAATGCTCCATAGTTTCATACTCTACCTGCTAAGCTACCAGTCCAGTTAAACTTTTTGTCCAAAATCCCAACCATATTTGTAAGTACGGTGTCCAGTAGTGGTTGTTGTTTGAAAGCAGCTTGGAATCAAAGAATGCACCGGAATCACGGCGAAATCAATGGGATCTCGCATTTTTCAACACACGGTTTAAAAAAGCGCATGATCAAAAAAAAGCATCGGACGTCATTGACGACGTACTTCTGATAAAGTGATACACGCATCGGCACACTGTTTCGAACTTAGCTGCTTAGCGATTTCGACCCATGCCTCAGAGCTCTGGTATCAAACTTAACATCACTACTGTAAAGGACTTGATTGTCTGCCCCTGCCCTGGCTTTATTTTACTGCATGGATTTTACTATCACAAACTCCTCAATCCTATACTGTATCTTAACGATTAATCCTAATACATTTTACTGCAAGCCATCTGGGGATGATATAACCAAAGATTAATATATTTTATTTAACTTTCTTTAACTAAGCAAGTCAATTAAGAACAAATTCTTATTTACAATTAAGGCCTCCTGTGGGGATCGGGGTGGGTGTAAAAAAAATAAAGAAAGTTGGATGAAACACACCTCCGAACAAGAGAGACACCACAGCACTACATAAAGAGAGGCCTAAGACAACATGGCAGCAACACAGCATGGCAGCAGCACAACATGGCACAAACCTTGTTAGGCATAGACAACAGGTCGGGACAAAAACACATCAAAACACATCACGGGAAGCAGACACAAGTGTCAGTAAGAGTGTCCATGATTGAGTCTTTGAATGTAGAGATGGAGATAAAACTGTACTGTTTGAGATTTTTTTGCAGCTCGTTCCAGTTGCTAGCTGCAGCGAACTGAAAAGAGGAGCGACCAGGGATGTGTGTGCTTTTGGGACCTTAATCAGAATGTGACTGGCAGGACGGGTGCTGTAGGTATATCAGATAGGGGAGAGTGAGGCCTAAGAGGGTTTTATAAATAAGCATGAATCAGTGGGTCTTGCGCCGGGTATACAGAGATATCCAGTTTACAAAGGAGTATGGAGTGCAGTGGCGTGTCCTATAAGGACCATTGGAGGCAAATCTGATGGCCTAATGGTAAAGAACATCTAGCCGCTCGAGAGTATCCTTCCCTGCCGATCTATAAATTACGTGTCCGTAATATGGCAGCTGGGGTGAAAAAGGATACCAAGTCTAGATTTAACCTTAGCCTGCAGCTTGGATATGTGCTGAGAGAAGGACAGTTTACTGTCTAGCCATATTCCCAAGCACTTGTATGAGGTGACTACCTCAAGCTCTAAACCCTCAAAGGTAGTAATCACACTGGTGGGTGGGGGGCATTCTTCTTACTGAATAACCTGATCTTTGTTTTGGAGGCGTTCAGAACAAGGTTAAGGGCAAAGAAAGCTTGCAGGACGCTAAGAAAGCTTTGTTGTAGAGCGTTTAACACAAAATCGGGGGAGGTGACAGTATAAGACTGTACCATCTGCATATAAATGGATGAGAGAGCTTCCTACTGCCTGAGCAGTAGTTGATGTAAATTGAGAAGAGAGTGGGGCCTGGGATCGAGCCTTGGGGTATTCGCTTGGTGACAGGCAGTGGCTGAGTCAGCAGATGTTCTGACTTTACACATTGCACTCCAAGAGTTTGTTAGAAAACTAGGCCAAAGACCCCTCAGAGACACCAATACTCCTTAGCCGACCCACAATAATTAAATGGTCTACCGTATCAGAAGCTTTGGCCAAGTCAATAAAAATAACAGCACAACATTGCTTAGAGTCAAATGCAGTGGGGACATCGTTTAGGACCTTTAAGGTTGCAATGACTCATCCATAACCTGAGTGGAAACCAGATTGCATACTACAGACATCAAGAAAGCCAGTCAATTATTGACAAGTTTTTACAACACTTTTGGTAAACAGGGCAAGATAGAAATTGGCCTATAAGAGTTAGAATCAGCTTGATTTCCCCATTTAAATAAATGATGCACCGTGGCTCCCTTCCAAGCACTGGGAACCTCCCCAGAGAGGAGAGACAGGTTTAGAAAGTGAGAGATAAACTCGGCGATGATAGGGGCTGCAACCGTAATGAAGAAAATATATAATCCATAGGTGTCAAACTCATCCACGGAGAGCTGAGTGTCTGTGGATTTTCACTCTTTCCTCGTACTTGATTGATTATTTAAGGTTACTAATTAGTAAATAACTCCCTTCACCTGGTTGTCTAAGTCTTAAAACCATCAGACACAAGGCCCTCCATGGAATGAGTTTGTCATTCTGACCCAGATGTTTTTTTAGGGTCAAGTTTAAGGAGCTCCTTTAGCACCTCAGACTCAGTGACCGCCTGCAGGGAGAAGCTGTGTAGCATGGCAGGAGAAAAAGAAGGAGGAACATCAGGGCTAATCATATTAGAAGGGCTGGGATATGAGAAAGTGTTGGACGGGAAACGTGGCTGAGTCAAATAGGAATCCTTACATAATGAAGTGGTGATTAAAGAGCTTAGCCATACGCTCCTTAACAGTAACAACCATATAATCAACATTAATGGACATGGCCAGCTGTGAGGTGGGTTTATTGTTCAGGTCTTTTATCATTTTCCAGAACTTCTTGGGGTTAATGGACATGGCCAGCTGTGAGGTGGGTTTATTCTTCAGGTCTTTTACCATTTTCCAGAACTTCTTGGGGTTAGACCCACAGAGAGAGAACTGTTCTTCAAAGTAACTAACTTCAGCCTTCCAAATACACTGAGCACACTTATTTCTCATTTACCTGAATTACTTTGTGTGCCGAGCCTCTTGTCAAATGGTGTTCTTGAGGTGAAGTAACGCTATCAAATCAAGGTTGAACCAGGGGCTGAACCTGTATTTAATTCTCATTTTCTTTGTGGGGATATGCTTGTTAACAATACCACTGAAAATATAAAAAAGAAGGTCCAAGCATCTTCAACAGAGGGGTTCAAGCTGATTCTATACCAATTTCCACAGGCTTGCCATCCCCCCCTCCTCATTACACAGGGGGATGTCACTGTTAAACAAACTGTGTGTGTAAAACCATCAGTGACACCACATCCCTACCAAAGGAATAATAAATGACAGAATAAAAACATTAAGTGCCATCATCACCACAGGTCTATTAAATATGAAATGAAAATGTTAGTGCTATCATCCCTAAGAAGGGCTATCCTCTCCCCTAGAGTATCAGTTTGTATGTGTGTGTGTGTGTACCAGGGGAGAGGGGGTAATGATTAGATTTCTATTAATGAGAGAGGTAATAAAGGCTTTGTGTGTGTGTTCACCTCCACATCCTCGACCATATGTGTGTGTGTGTGTGTGGTAGGAACGTGAATTAAAAGTGCATTGAATATGTGGCAGCACACACTATAAATTAGGGTTAGGCGTAGCCAGGCTGCCAGAGGCCCAAGCCAGAGGACCTATTCATCTTCAACAGAACCCCCCCACCCAACACACCACCCCACTCCACCTCCCTCCACCCCAGCCCACTCCACCCAACTGACCACAGATGCCCCCCTTCCACACACGTAATCAAATTAATTAACATTCCTAAAATCCTACAATCTTTAATATATCCATAGTGGTCAGCAGAAACAGTAGAACGAGGATGGAGGAGAGAGCTCTCCCTCCCTCTCACCGCAATGGAGGAAAAGAGGAAAGGGTGATATGAGGAAGCTAGGAAACAACAAACACGTGTTTTCCATACAGGCCTGCTTCTATAAATAAAATATGAATACACTATCAAAATGATACATTATGTCTTATCTCTACCAACTTTAAAACAAAATAAAAAGTCTAAAACCCATCATACAAGACATCATCAAATCCTCTCCTCCTCCATTGTCACTCACTGCTCTGCTCCCCAGCTGTGGAGTTTATTTTGGATCAGCTAGGCGTCTCCTCTTCTCCTGTCTCACCTTTTAATGTATTAATATATGAATCTTGTCACCCCAGCCCCGACAGCGCAAAGCAGCGTTAGTACTGCAATTGTACCTGCTAATGAATTCATTTCAGAAGATGCTCACAGAGATGATTAATTCATCACAAGTTAGCTCCTCTCCCTCTCTTCCATCGGCCTCTGGGCCCCCTGTGGCCCCTCACCTCACCCTTCCTCACCCTGTGTGTGTGTGTGTGTGTACGTTTGCATGTGTTCCCTGCGATAACCCCGCTCACTCTCCTTCGCTCCTCTCCCTCCCTCCCTGCCTCCCTCCCTCCCTCACTCCGTCCTTAAGGATGTCTTGTTCTGGCGGGTGACAATAGAAAAAAAAGAAAGTCTATGTACAGTGTGTGCAAATGGCGTGGGGAGGTAGGCAATAAATATGGTATAGTAGCGAAGTAAATTGCAATTTAGCAGATTATGATATGCAAGTAGAGATACTGGTGTACAAAAGAGCAGAAAAGTAAATAAAAACAGTATGGGGATGAGGTAGTTAGATTGGGTAGGCTATTTACAGATGGACTATGTACAGCTGCAGCGATCGGTTAGCTGCGAAGATAACTGGTGTTTCAAGTTAGTGAGGGAGATATGTCTCCAGCTTCAGCGATTTTGCAATTCGTTCCAGTCACTAGCAGCAGAGAACTGGAAGGAAAGGCGGCCAAACGAGGTGTTGGCTTTGGGGATGACCAGTGAGATATACCTGCTGGAGCGCGAGCTACGGGTGGGTGTTGTTATCGTGACAAGTGAGCTGAGATAAGGCTGAGCTAAACCTAGCATAGACTTATAGATGACCTTTAGCCAGTGGGTCTGGCGACGGATATGTAACGAGGGCCAGCCGACTGGAGCATACAGGTCGCAGTGGTGGGTGGTATAAGGGGCTTTGGTAATAAAACGGATGGCACTGTGATAGACTGCATCCATTTTTGCTGAGTAGAGTATTGGAAGCTATTTAGTAGATGACATCGCTGAAGTTGAGGATTGGTAGGATAGTCAGTTTTACTAGGGTAAGTTTGGTGGCGTGAGTGAAGGAGGCTTTGTTATGAAATAGAAAGCCGATTCAAGATTTGATTTTGGATTGGAGATGTTTAATATGAGTCTGGAAGGATAGTTTACTGTCTAGCCAGACACCTAGAAATGTGTAGTTGTCCACATATTCTAGGTCAGAACCGTCCATGGTAGTGATGCTAGTCGGGGGGGCGGCGGGTGCGGGCAACGAACGGTTGAAAAGCATGCATTTGGTTTTACTAGCGTTTAGAGCAGTTGGAGGCCACGGAAGGAGTGCTGTACGGCATTGAAGCTTGTTTGTAGGTTAGTTAGCGCAGTGTCCAAAGAAGGGCCAGAAGTATACAGAATTGTGTCGTCCGCGCGTAGAGGTGGATCAGGGAATCACCCGCAGCAAGAGCGACATCATTGATGTATACAGAGAAAAGAGTCGGCCCGAGAATTGAACCCT
Organism: Brachymystax lenok tsinlingensis; assembly: GCA_030435695.1. Lineage (NCBI taxonomy): Eukaryota > Metazoa > Chordata > Actinopteri > Salmoniformes > Salmonidae > Brachymystax > Brachymystax lenok. Next base: position 35,520,971 of record CM059791.1, read on the forward strand.
GGGGTACTCCCATAGAGACTGCCAGAGGTCCGGACAACAGGCCCTCCGATTTGACACACGGAACTCTGTCAGCAAAGTATTTGGTGAACCAGGCGAGGCAGTCATTTGAGAAACCAAGACTATTGAGTCTGCCGATAAGAATACGGTGATTGACAGAGTCGAAAGCATTGGCCAGGTCGATGAAGACGGCTGCACAGTACTTTCTTTTATCGATGGCGGTTATGATATCGTTTAGTACCTTGAGCGTGGCTGAGGTGCACCCGTGACCAGCTCGGAAACCGGATTGCATAGGGAGAAGGTACGGTGGGATTCGAAATGGTCAGTGATCTGTTTATTAACTTGGCTTTCGAAGACTTTAGAGAGGCAGGGCAGGATGGATATAGGTCTATAGCAGTTTGGGTCTCGAGTGTCACCCCATTTGAAGAGGGGGATGACCGTGGCAGCTTTTCAGTCTTTAGGGATCTCGGACGATACGAAAGAGAGGTTGAACAGACTGGTAATTGGATTCCACGCTTTAATGGCAGCTTTCGTGCAAAACTGAAACCACCGCATTTAATCTGCAGGCCCAGACGGCATCCCTAGCCGTGTCCTCAGAGCATGCGCAGACCAGCTGGCTGGTGTGTTTACGGACATATTCAATCAATCCCTATCCCAGTCTGCTGTCCCCACATGCTTCAAGATGGCCATCATTGTTCCTGTTCCCAAGAAAGCTAAGGTAACTTAACTAAATGACTATCGCCCCGTAGCCCTCACCTCTGTCATCATGAAGTGCTTTGAGAGACTAGTCAAGGATCATATCACCTCCAGCCTAACTGATACCCTAGACCCACTCCAATTTGCTTACTGTCCCAATCGCCATCACACTGCACACTGCCCTATCCCACCTGGACAAGAGGAATACCTATGTAAGAATGCTGTTCATTGACTACTGCTCAGCATTTAACACCATATTACCCTCCAAAATCATCATTAAGCTTGAGACCATGGGTCTCGACCCCGCCCTGTGCAACTGGGTCCTGGACTTTCTGGCGGGCCTCCCCCAGGTGGTGGCGGTAGGAAACAACAAGGGTGTGTTCTCAGCCCTCTCCTGTACTCTCTGTTCACCCATGACTGCGTGGCCATGCACGCCTCCTACCCAATCATCAAGTTTGCAGACGACATAATAATGGTAGGCTTGATTAACAACAATGACGAGACAGTCTACAGGGAGGAGGTCAGGGCCCTCGGAGTGTGGTGTCAGGAAAATAAACTCTCACTCAGTGTCAACAAAACAAAGGAGATGATCATGGACTTCAGGGAGCACCCCTATCCACATCGACGGAACAGTAATAGAGAAGATGGAAAGTTTGAAGTTCCTCGGCATACAAATCACGGACAAACTGAATTGGTCCACCCACACAGACAGCGTGGTGAAATAAGCGCAACAGCGCCTATTCAACCTCAGGAGGCTGACGAAATTTGGCTTGCCACCTAAAACCCTCACAAACTTTTACAGATGCACAATCGAGAACATCTTGTCGGGCTGTATCACAACCTGGTACGGCAAATGCACAACGCATCACCGGGGGCAAACTATCTGCCCTCCAGGACACCTAGATCGTCATTGATGATCATCAAAGATCATCAAGGACAACAACCACCCTAGCCACTGCCTGTTCACCCCGCTATCATCCGGAAGGCGAGGTCAGTACAGGTGCATCAAAGCTGGGACCGAGAGACTGAAAAACAGCATCTATCTCCAGGCCATCAGACTGTTAAACAGCCATCACTAACACAGAGAGGCTGCTGCCAACATACAGACTCAAATCACTGGACACTTTAATAAATGGATTTAATAAAGGTATCACTTGTCATGCCACTTTAATAATGTTTACATATCTTGCATTACTTATCTCATATGCATATACTGTATTTTATACCATCTATTGCACCTTGCCTATGTCGCACGGCCATCGCGCATCCATATATTTCTATGTACATATTCTTATCCCATCCCCTTACATTGTGTGTATAATGTTGTCGTTGTGAATTTGTCAGATTACTTGTTAGATATTACTGCACTGTCGGAACTAGAAGCACAAGCATTTCGCTACACTCGCATTAACATCTGCTAACCATGTGTATGTGACCAATACAATTTGATTTGATTTGAGAGTTTTGAGGAGAGAGGGTTTCACTTTATTTGGATTGTCCGGATTTTCCATCTGTAGATGTTCTACAGATGGTCATACTATCAACAAACTATTTGTTGATAATCAACTGCTTGCTAAGGTTGCAGTGAGGGTTAGGGTTAGGTTTAGAATAAGGGTGAGAGAGAGAGAGAGAGAGAGAGAGAGAGAGAGAGAGAGAGAGAGAGAGAGAGAGAGAGAGAGAGAGAGAGAGAGAGTTAGTACTCAGGCAGAAAGCTACCTTGGCTTCCTAGAGAGGGAAGGTATTGATCCCCCTCTCCTCTCCTCTAACAAGGGAATATTTGGGCTGATTCCTCTTCCATGTCTGGAGGAATATATCCCTTTCATCCCATTCTCTTCTCCCTCCATCCCCCAAAGCCAGGCAGTAGGGAGAACCCTATTTGTAGAGCCTTCCGTAAGCCCCCCGAGCCAAAGCGGCCGCGCTCACACAGACATAGATATACAGATGTAGACATACATTTCTACACACTTTATCACCCTTTTTCTCCCTCACTATATCCTAAGGTGTGTGCAGAGCAAATACAACTTTCTGCAGGTATGTGGAAAGATTCTGAAACCCACCAAAACAACAAGAAGACTTTGCTGCAACCAAATATTAGAACTAACACACACACATACACACACACACACACACACACAAAGTAAATATGGCTTAGCTGGAGCCAGGTAATATCGTCTTTGTATTTGTGCTCTCCATTAATGTGCTTTGCGGAGAGGAGTGTATGCAATCAATTTAGACCTATTTCTACCGTGTCCGAGCGTTTAGCGGTTACCACTGGCTCAGTCTGGAATGTATGTGTATGTACAGCAGTGCCTCTTAATCATTGTGGATGAGATGGAGCTCCCTACACCAGGGGACAGCTTTGTGTCTCCCCCGTCTCCCCTCGCCTCCACCCCAGAGAGCCAGCGGAGTCATTTTCTGGGTCTTATGATGTCGTCATGGTGTGTTAGTGGAAAGTGGTGAGTCCCCACACCAATCCGGCCCTCACTCGCCCTCCCGCTGGTCTACGTCCTCCTCACCCCCTCCCTGACCCCCCACACACACACACTCCTCAGCCCTCTATTCCCTCTACTCTCCTCCTCCCTCCATCCTCCAGTGGTCAGTGTGGAGGAGAAGATCTGCTGACGCAGGCCAGGCGGAGGTAACAAGCTTACCTGAGGATAATCTCCTAAGAGAAATTTCAAGGGAAGAAATAAGGGAAAGAGAGAGAGAAAGAGAGTGAGAGAGAGGGAGAGGCAAAGAGGGAGGGAGAGGGAGGACAAGGGAAAGGATGGATGGAGGGATGGATGAAAAACTTACCAAAGTTTTTAGTCCCTGACTTGCTGTGCCAAGCAGTTCTCATTCTCCAGGCCAACTTCCCCTTCGTGGTCAAGCACTTACTGCTCCCACAATGCCCCAAACGGAGTTGGAGGGAGGGAGAGAGAGAGAGAAAGGAGGAGACAGAAAGAGAGGAGAGAGGGGAGAGGGAAAACAAGTCAGGATGTGTAAGTAACTTTGTCTCTCTCCCAGACCCAGTGTGTCTGATTCAGATTCCCCTCTTTTCTTATCTCAGAGTGGACACACAATAAATCTTTTGGATAATCAAGACCATTTCCTGTAAATACTTTTTGTCTGTATATTTAGAGCTTCAACTGAAGTTGGGAGAATAGGTTTGGGGCTAGAGGAGGTGCAGGATGTGTGAGGGTGGAGAAGTTGGAGGTGGGTGGAGGTAGGGGTATAGGAGGTGGGGTGTGGGATGGAGAGGTCTCTCTCTGCCCCCCTTTCTCTCCTCCCCCTCTTCTTTAATCAAGCCTAGCTTTAATGAACTGTCTCTGACCATCAGTTTCATTTGCACATTTACTCAATCAATACACTGTGAATTCAAGCACTTCCATGAAAACTACAATGTGATAGTCGGAGTGGAAAAGGCCGGAGGGGGGTATGTGTGAATGTGTTTGTTTGTGTGTGTGTGCGTTTGTGTGTGTGAGAATGTGCACACAAGTGTGTGTGCTGTGTGTACTCATGCGGAGACTTCCTAAACCTTGAAGAGTGTCCAAGATGCCTTTACTACAGAAATGAACTTTGTCATTCCTTTTCTGCTCAAATCTCCAATTAATAGCAATACCCTTCACTCACTCCAGCTCCATGCTCCCCTCTACCCCCCTCACTCCTCCTCCTTCACCATCAAAATGCCCTGATTAGCCTTCTGACCATTTAATTAATTAGGCACATCACTTAATTATGACAAATTGCATTATGGCCTCAGTGTGCAGAGCTACGCCAGGTTAGGTTCGGTAACAATTTGATTTGAGTGAGAAGAGAAGATGGGATGAAGGGGGGTTTGGATGGAGATGGGGGGTTTATTGAGCGGAAAGAGACATATGATGCGATTAATAATAATCAGAGCAGCGGGAACTGGCCATGAACAGGGGCAAGGGGGAGGAGGGGGAGACGGAGATGAGATGGAGATGGGGGAGAGAGGAGGGTGGGGGGAGAGGTGGATAGAGATGGATCAAATTAGGTTTTTCTCTTCTCATTAGGATCCAAAGAATAAAGTGATAGTAACAGAGAGAGGGGGGATGTGTGTAAGAATGTGTGTGTGTGTGTGTGTGAATGATGATGTTGTGAGCATAGGTGTGTGTGTGTTAGGTAGTGGTGGTTTTACACAGTTGCAGTTGATGGTCTAAGAAGGGACAGGGTCTTATTGTGTATTGTATTACCATCCGATGCTTCCCCACCATTTTATGCACAGGTTAAGATTATCATCAAATATAATTTGGTTTTATATTTCTCTCTCTCTCTTATTGTAGAAGAGCCAGGTTTATAGTCTGAAGTGTTGATTATCTCCATCTTTTCATTCTTCTCTCATGGTTCCAATCAAAGTGAAATGAGGACGAAGATAAATGTCTAATGTCAGCCACGAAGACCTATACAAACACCGACTAATGTCAAATCAAATCCCAGGAAGAGTAGCTGCTGTTATTGCAACAGCTAATGGGGATCCTAATAAAATGCACAATTTAGCCGATGTTATTGCGGATGCAGTAAAATGCTTGTGTTATTAGCTCCTAACAGTCTAACAAAAATGTCAAACAAGTACACAGATAATAATAAAAAACGTAGAAACAAGAAATCACGATTGTCAGAACGAATCCAGTTAAAACCCAAATAAAACTGCATTACATAGTAATACAAATGCAATCAATGCGCATATACACCAAAAATATGTACCAATAATAATATGTACAGCACTAGATATATTACAATGAGCTATGTTGAGAATCCAGTGAATAAATAAACAGTGTATCAAAATGCAATGTACAGTAGTAGCTACATTACAATGAGCTATGTCAAGAATACAGTATTTGAATACACGGTGTGAAAAACAGTATAAAAGAAACGGTCCCGTGTTTAATGTCTCTATTATACAGGTAACAACAAGTGTGTTAATAGGGCATTGGGCAACCACAAGCCTGAACAGCTTAAATGCACCTTGGCATAGACTCTACACATGTCTGGAACTCTATTGGATGCAACACCATTGTTCCACGATAAATTCCATCATTTGGAGTTTTGTTGATGGTGGTGGAAAACGCTGTCTCGGCGCCTCTCTAGAATCTCACATAAGTGGGATGAGACGGGGTGACTAAGACGGCCATGGCATATGGCTTACATCATTTTCATGCTCATCAAACAATTCAGTGACCACTTGTGCCCTGTGGATAGGGACATTGTCATTCTATGGGGGCATAGCCATGAAAGCCAAAATAATGGCCTGCCCAGCATTTTTATACATGACCCTAAGCATGATGTGATGTTTATTACTCAATTAACTAAGGAACCACACCTGTGTGGAACACCTGTTTCTAAATACTTTCTATCCCTCAAGTGTTTCCATTATTTCTGGCAGTTACCTGTACATGAGCGTGTGTGTATGTGCGTGTGTTTGTGAGTATGGGTGTATGCTTGTGTGTGAATGTATATGTGAGTACAGGACTCTGTGTGTTTGTATACGTTTTGTGTGAGTGAGTCTTTGTCTCTTACTACAGTCTGGCCTGGAGATAGAAGCTGTTATTCAGTCTTTTGGTACTGGGTTTGATGCACCTGTACTGTCTCTGTCTGCTAGATGGTAGACAGAGACAGTACCTGGACTTGACACCAAGTGCTGACATATCCTGGAGGACAGGCAGCCTGCCCTGGGTTATGCGTTGGGCTGACCTCACCACCCTCTGTAGAGCCATTCGGTTAAGGGCGGTGCAGTTGCCGTACCAGGCGGCGATGCAGCCTGAATGCTCTCAACTGTACATCTGTAAAAGTTTGCGTGACAAATTTCTTTAGCCGTCTGAGTTTGTAGAGGTGCCATCTTCACCATGGTGTCGGTGTGGTGGGACCATTTCAGGTCCTCAGTGATAAAGCTTTTGACCCCCCCCTAAAATAAAATAACAATATGTATCAAATGCTTACTTACAGGCTTTTCCCAACAATGCAGAGAGAGAGAAAAGAAGGTAATAAAAGAAAAGTAATAACACATAGTAATAAAAGTAATAATAAATACACAATGAGTAACGATAACTTGGCTATATACACAGGGTAGCAGTACCGAGTAGATGTGCAGGGGTACAAGGTAATTGAGGTAGATGTACAGTGGGGCAAAAAAGTATTTAGTCAGCCACCAATTGTGCAAGTTCTCTCACTTAAAAAGATGAGAGAGGCCTGTAATTTTCATCATAGGTACACTTCAACTATGACAGACAAAATGAGGAAATTTTTAATGAATTTATTTGCAAATTATGGTGGAAAATAAGTATTTGGTCACATACAAACAAGCAAGATTTCTGGCTCTCACAGACCTGTAACTTCTTCTTTAAGAGGCTCCTCTGTCCTCCACTCGTTACCTGTATTAATGGCACCTGTTTAAACTTGTTATCAGTGTAAAAGACACCTGTCCACAACCTCAAACAGTCACACTCCAAACTCCACTATGGCCAAGACCAAAGAGCTGTCAAAGGACACCAGAAACAAAATTGTAGACCTGCACCAGGTTGGGAAGACTGAATCTGCAATAGGTAAGCAGCTTGGTCTGAAGAAATCAACTGTGGGAGCAATTATTAGGAAATGGAAGACATACAAGACCACTGATAATCTTCCTCGATCTGGGGCTCCACGCAAAGATCTCACCCGTGGGGTCAAAATGATCACAAGAACGGTGAGCAAAAATCCCAGAACCACACGGGGACCTAGTGAATGACCTGCAGAGAGCTGGGACCAAAGTAACAAAGCCTACCATCAGTAACACACTACGCCGCCAGGGACTCAAATCCTGCAGTGCCAGACGTGTCCCCCTGCTTAAGCCAGTACATGTTCAGGCCCGTCTGAAGTTTGCTAGAGAGCATTTGGATGATCCAGATGAGGATTGGGAGAATGTCATATGGTCAGATGAAACCAAAATAGAACTTTTTGGTAAAAACTCAACTCGTCGTGTTTGGAGGACAAAGAATGCTGAGTTGCATCCAAAGAACACCATACCTACTGTGAAGCATGGGGGTGGAAACATCATGCTTTGGGGCTGTTTTTCGGCAAAGGGACCAGGACGACTGATCCGTGTAAAGGAAAGAATGAATGGGGCCATGTATCGTGAGATTTTGAGTGAAAACCTCCTTCCATCAGCAAGGGCATTGAAGATGAAACGTGGCTGGGTCTTTCAGCATGACAATGATCCCAAACACACCAACCGGGCAACGAAGGAGTGGCTTCGTAAGAAGCATTTCAAAGGCCTGGAGTGGCCTAGCCAGTCTCCAGATCTCAACCCCATAGAACATCTTTGGAGGGAGTTGAAAGTCCGTGTTGCCCAGCGACAGCCCCAAAACATCACTGCTCTAGAGGAGATCTGCATGGAGGAATGGGCCAAAATACCAGCAACAGTGTGTGAAAACCTTGTGAAGACTTACAGAAAACGTTTGACCTCTGTCATTGCCAACAAAGGGTATATAACAAAGTATTGAGATAAACTTTTGTTATTGACCAAATACTTATTTTCCACCATAATTTGCAAATAAATAAATTAAAAATCCTACAATGTGATTTTCTGGATTTCTTTTTCTCATTTCGTCTGTCATAGTTGAAGTGTACCTATGATGAAAATTACAGGCCTCTCTCATCTTTTTAAGTTGGAGAACTTGCACAATTGGTGGCTGACTAAATACTTTTTTGCCCCACTGTATATATAACTAACGAATAAAGTGACTAGGCAATAGGATAGATAATAAACAGTAGCAGCAGCGTATGTGATGAGTCAAAAAAGTTTGTGAAAAATGTTTCATTGTACATAGTCCGGGTAGCTATTTTGTTAACTATTTATCTAACGATTTAGCAGTCTCTCCACTGCGGCCCCATTGATGTGGATGTGGGAGTGCTCCCTCTGTCTCCTGTAATCCACAATCAGCTCCTTTGTTTTTTGGATTATTTTCCTGCCACCGCTCTGCCAGGGCTGTCTCGTCGTTTGTGGTAATCAGGCCTACCACTATCGTGTCGTCAGCAAACTGATTGAGTTGGAGTCATGCATAGCAATGCTGTCATGGGTAAACAGGGAGTACACAAGGGGGTTGACCGTACACCCCTGGAAGGTCCTGGTGTTGAGGAGCAGCGTCGCAGAGGTGTTGTTGCCTACCCTCACCACATGGGGTCACCAGGAAGTCTATGACCCACTTGCATAGGGAGAGTTTCAGAATAAGGGCCCTGAGTTTAGTGACAAGCTTGGAGGACACAAGGGGGTCGAAAGCAGAGCTGTAGTCGATGAACAGCATCCTTAGGTATCCCTATTTTCAAGGTGGGAGAGGGCAGTGTGGAGTGCAATTGAGATTGCATAGTCTTTGGATCTGTTAGGGCGGTCTGCAAATTTGTGGCAGGATGCCTTAGAGTTTTTGGGAACAGGAATGATGGTAGTCAGCTTGACACATGGGGATTACAGACTGGGACAAGGTGACGTTGAAAATGTCAGTGAATACGCCTGCCAGCTGTTCTGCAAAGTTCACATCACTGCGTTGTGTATCAGAAAGTAGGCTGGCCCTCTTTGAAGTCTCGTAGATTGATGCATTGCACTCTTTTTGTTTATAAAGCCCTCCTGCATAAACTTCCGCCGTACATTACTTCATTGTTAATTTACAGACATGCGAGATACCAGACCCAGTCTCAGGGATGCTAACTCTGGAGATCCCTTCGATCGCCACTGAGCTAGTTAAATCTGCTTTTAGTTGGAATGAGCTCCAAGGCTCTCTAAAGTTGGATGAATTGGTGCCTTTAGGACAATTCAAAAAGGAGGCTTGAGGACCGTTTTACTGAAAAATGTGTTTTTCTATAATTGTGTTTTGCATTTCGTATATGTGTATGTGTATGTGTTCGATGTGTATTGATGTGTATCTAGGGTGCATGTGGAAAAGAGACCTTGGTCACAGCATGACAACCCTGTTAATATAAAGGTTAAATCAATCAAAATGAAAATCACCATCGTCAAGCAACTATGACTTCTTTACATAAACTCTTTAGTCCCTTGATTGAAATGACTTCCATTGGTTCTTGCAGAGATGAAGCGTATGATGTGGATTTTTAAGGGCGATGTGTGTAGCTAGTTAAATTGCGGTAATATTTGACAGTGAGGGAGGCGGGTGGTTTGTGCATGCAGTAAATGGGGGATATGAACCATGGGATAGGTCGATATGGTGGTGATCGCCGTGACGAATCCAGAAGAGCATGTTTGATGTCTCAATTCTGTGACACGTCACACACTCCATGTGTTTTAAGTACACAAGTTAGTCCTAGGCATAAGCTGAACTCACTGGCATCTTTAGCTTCACTTTCTTTATTTCCAGTTTTTCTTTAGTTGTTGGTTGTCTTTTTATCCATTCTATGACAGCCCCATCACTCACAAAACCTTGAAGAGTGTCCAAGATGCTTTTTAGATGCCATCCAAGATGCCATCACTCACAAAAACATGACGGGAAAAGGTTGTGACAGTGTTGGTGTGATGTTGTGTGGACGTTATCACACCCTGGCAGCTTCAGGCTAATATTGTCACAACGTTATGAAGTCATGCTAGGCTAAATCTGTAGAAAGTGAGCTGAGGGGATCAGACTGAGGGGTGTCAAAGGGGAGAGGGGGAGGGTCAGGTGGTTGGTCGGGAGGGGGGCGTTTATATGTGTCTGTGTCCCTTTCATCCTCCTCAATCTTAAGTTCCCCACCTCCAGGCACAGACATACACACACATACACACATACAAAAACACACAACCCTCTCCATCCAATCTTTCTCTTTTCGTCAATTACCCCAGGCCCTTGGTGCAAGGAGACTTGGTCCACCAGGAGAGGAGAAAAGGGTACTTTGTGACTATTCTACATTCAGTACCCCATGGTGCATTAGAACGGTGATTCTGCCTGCTAACCAGCCTCCTTCATGCCTATGCTATAGCCCTATTTAACATAATTCATAGTTTACATGATCCACTCCCCAACACACAGCATGCTATTCACATGGGCATGATCATATTGGTCTGTGGCCACAGGGTATAGTGAGAGGGAGGCGTACTGTAAGAGTGTGTATACAGTATGGATAAAGACTGATCTCTAGCTTTTCTGCTTGAAATTAGAATCTCCCTTTGTAAAGTAAATGATCTGCATGATTTACAGTGGGGGAAAAAAGTATTTAGTCAGCCACCAATTGTGCAAGTTCTCTCACTTAAAAAGATGAGAGAGGCCTGTAATTTTCATCATAGGTACACTTCAACTATGACAGACAAAATGAGGAAAAAAAATCCAGAAAATCACATTGTAGGATTTTTTATGAATTTATTTGCAAATTATGGTGGAAAATAAGTATTTGGTCAATAACAAAAGTTTATCTCAATACTTTGTTATATACCCTTTGTTGGCAATGACAGAGGTCAAATGTTTTCTGTAAGTCTTCACAAGGTTTTCACACACTGTTGCTGGTATTTTGGCCCATTCCTCCATGCAGATCTCCTCTAGAGCAGTGATGTTTTGGGGCTGTCGCTGGGCAACACGGACTTTCAACTCCCTCCAAAGATTTTCTATGGGGTTGAGATCTAGAGACTGGCTAGGCCACTCCAGGACCTTGAAATGCTTCTTCTGAAGCCACTCCTTCGTTGCCGGGCGGTGTGTTTGGGATCATTGTCATGCTGAAAGACCCAGCCACGTTTCATCTTCAATGCCCTTGCTGATGGAAGGAGGTTTTCACTCAAAATCTCACGATACATGGCCCCATTCATTCTTTCCTTTACACGGATCAGTCGTCCTGGTCCCTTTCCAGAAAAACAGCCCCAAAGCATGATGTTTCCACCCGTGCTTCACAGTAGGTATGGTGTTCTTTGGATGCAACTCAGCATTCTTTGTCCTCCAAACACGACAGAGTTGAGTTTTTACCAAAAAGTTATATTTTGGTTTCATCTGACATTCTCCCAATCCTCATCTGGATCATCCAAATGCTCTCTAGCAAACTTTAGACGGGCCTGAACATGTACTGGCTTAAGCAGGGGACACGTCTGGCACTGCAGGATTTGAGTCCCTGGTGGCGTAGTGTGTGTTACTGATGGTAGGCTTTGTTATTTTGGTCCCAGCTCTCTGCAGGTCATTCACTAGGTCCCCGTGTGGTTCTGGGATTTTTGCTCACCGTTCTTGTGATCATTTTGACCCCACGGGGTGAGATCTTGCGTGGAGCCCCAGATCGAGGAAGATTATCAGTGGTCTTGTATGTCTTCCATTTCCTAATAATTGCTCCCACAGTTGATTTCTTCAAACCAAGCTGCTTACCTATTGCAGATTCAGTCTTTAACCTGGTGCAGGTCTACAATTTGGTTTCTGGTGTCCTTTGACAGCTCTTTGGTCTTAGCCATAGTGGAGTTTGGAGTGTGACTGTATGAGGTTGTGGACAGGTGTCTTTTATACTGATAACAAGTTCAAACAGGTGCCATTAATACAGGTAATGAGTGGAGGACAGAGGAGCCTCTTAAAGAAGAAGTTACAGGTCTGTGAGAGCCAGAAATCTTGCTTGTTTGTATGTGACCAAATACTTATTTTCCACCATAATTTGCAAATTAATTCATAAAAAATCCTACAATGTGATTTTCTGGATTTTTTTTCCCTCATTTTGTCTGTCATAGTTGAAGTGTACCTATGATGAAAATTACAGGCCTCTCTCATCTTTTTAAGTGAGAGAACTTGCACAATTGGTGGCTGACTAAATACTTTTTTTCCCCACTGTACAGGGCCCGGTTTCTTGGACACAGATTAAGCCTAGTCCTGGACGAAATTGTAAGGACTAGGCTTAATCTTTGTCTAGGAAACTGGACAAGGAGAAGGGTAGGCAGCAAACTATACCACGTATCTGCAAACTATACCACGTATCGTTCTACCAAACTTTTGTGTACAACAAAAAGTACTCTAGCCAATCTTCAGTATGTCGTCAATGCTACACAGAATAATTATGGGCCACATAGTACCAAACGCCTAAGACCATTATGTGATGTGTTCGCCAACCAATTTCTACTAAAATACTGTATTATTATTCTAATATGACTGCAGTGCAGTAAGAGGCATTAAATAAGCAGTTATTTCCACACTAGTTCATTGAAGACCATTTCTCATCTTGAAGAAGCGTCATTATAGTGCCTATTACTTTATAGATTTTATATTCCTTATAGATTGATTTATTGTTTATGCATTTTAAATAAGCTCCACTTCACCCACTGAGCTGAGAGAGAATACACCACAGGGTTTTAACTGTGTAGAAATGTAAATTAACCCATATTCATACAGTTTCTTGACTGTCCAGCTCGCTAATTTACATTTGACATTTTAGTAATTTAGTCAAAGCTCTTATCTAGAGCGACTTACAGTTAGTGCATTCATCACAAGATAGCTAGGTGGGACAATCACATATCACAGTCCCAGCAAGTAAAATGTTCCTCTATAAAGTAGCTATCAGCAAAGTCAGAGCTAGTATGGGGAAAAAAGTGTGACTGTAGGGTGGGGAGTGGGCCCTTCAGACCCCGCTGAAGATCGAATGCGCCCCCCCCGGGGGAAAATGAGTTTGACACCCCTAAGTTAATGTTTGGTACAGGGTTAAGAAAACATGACCTTTGAATCCGGAGTCATGGGATTAGGCCTATCCACTTCCCCCGTTCACAACGCACTAGCAAAACCCAAGCCAAGTTCATGGTAATAGTGCTTACTGTTGCCCATATTGGCCGGTTTAAAAGCTATTTCTTGACATGGACAGAGACCCAAATTCTGAGTAAATCTTGCTGGTTCTGTCTGGATTTGAAAATGTTCAATGTTTCTTAAAAAAAAATACATATTTTCAAATGAATAGTTTCACCATATTAAAACGAGAGTTCAGTTCACATAACAGCGTTGACCTTAAAATGAGGGACAGACGTAAATGAATCACTAATCACATTAAGTTAGGGATCCAATCCCGTGAGCGGGATCGATTTTGCCAACATCCGGTGAAATGCAGAGCGCCAAATTCAGATGACATATATACTAATTTTAAACATTGTCAGATTTAAAAAAGGCTTTACGGCGAAAGCAGAACATTTGATTGTCTGAGGACAGCGCCCCGCTCAAATATGCAATAACATAACCAGCAGAGGTGTCACAAAACTCAAAAATAGCATAGAATAAATCGCTTACGTTTGAAGATATTCATATGATGGCATACCCAAGCGTCTCGGTTACACAATAAAAGGTCATTTTGTTCAATAAAGTCCCTCTTTATATCCATAAAGCTCAGTTTGGTTGGCGCGTTTTGTTCAGTAATCCACCTGCCCAAAGGCGTTCATCCATGCAGACAAACAATATCCCAAAAGTACCGGTAAAGTTCGTCAAAAAAAGTCAAACAGCGTTTGTAATCAATACTCAGATACCCTAAAATGAATATAAACAATAATATTTCAGACGGAATATAACCTGCTGAATAGAAGAGAAAACGAGCTAAGCGCGCACTCCCTGTTACGCGCAAAATCCATAACAGTACACATGACGTGAACTCAGGAAGAACTTGTCTTACTCCCTGGTTTTTCATGATAAAAGCTTCAAACCTTTTTCTAAAGACTGTTGACATCTAGTGGAAGCCATAGGAACTGCATTCTGGGAGCTATTCCCCTATATAACCAATAGGCCTTCAATTGAAAAATGGTCACCTAAAAAAATCCCACTCCCTGGATGGATTTTGCACGGGTTTTTGCCTGCCTTATCAGTTCTGTTATACTCACAGACATTATTCTAACAGTTTTAAAACTTCAGAGTGTTTTTCTATCCAAAGCTACTAATTATATGCATATCCTAGCTTCTGGGCCTGAGTAACAGGCAGTTTACTTTGGGCACGTTTTTCATCCGAACGTCAAAATACTGCCCCCTAGCCCAAACAGGTTTTAAATAATAATCTTCAGAAATTACTTTGTCAAAGCAATAAAATAGGGCTTTATAATGATGTTGAAACCTTGAGAAATCTTTGGATTAAGTGATTTAAAATCTTTCTAGAAGTGGAGCAGGGTTGACGGAGGGACATGTCAAAATGCTAGATTTTTTACAGTTAAGCAAGCCTTATTCATATAAAAAAATTGTATGTATTGAATTCTCCATGTGGTCTATACTAAAGGGCACTTAAATGAATATAACTTTATTATAGCTTTTAAAATTCAATATTGGTACACAATTTCTACTTAAAATATCAAAGGGACATAATATCAACAGTGATATTTTCTGTTTTTCTATGAGATCGTGTCTCTCTCTCGTTCTGTTTCTCTCGCCCTCTCTCTGACTCTCTCTCTCCCTCTCTCCTTGTTGTGTGGAAATAACAAACCATCCAGAAGACACATACACACATTCACGTTTGGTGGCTGTCAGAATGGCATTTTGGGCCCGTCTCCCATCGACCACATAGAGTCTTGGCTCCCCAGCACTGTGGTAAGGGATTAATAACATTTGATTAGAGTGTATTTTGCCGTGACACCCCCTCACCCCCAGAGGTGCAGTTTGTTTCCCTCACCCCTCCAGAGGTGCGGGTTGTCCCTCTCTCCCGCAGGAGGAGGGTTCAGACACATAATCCACATAACTAATTGGCCCCACAGGAATCAGTGGTGACTCAGGTACATCATAATAATGAGAGGGAGCCTCCATACAGTACTCTGCTCTCTCTCTCTCTCTCTCATTATCTATCCTCCCCATTCCTCTCGTTTCCTCTCTTTCCTATTTTTTTTCTGTCCTCTCTCTCATTTGTTTCTGTATAAGTCTAGTGACATTCTTAAAAGAAAAGTATTTTTCCTTGAAATCTCAGGTGGGCACCTTTTAGTGCTAAGGTGCCCTAACTCCACCCTCTCCTTCCTCCACGGCTGGTCAGGGTGCCCTGTGCTGAAGACAGTTTAGGGTTTGTCCCGTGAGCGCATGGGTAAACCCAGCTCTATATATATGCAAATCACATTCATTCTCTCTCTGTCCTCAGCTCCACAGTGTAATGGACAATCTATGAGGGGTATTGATTGACACAGAGATGTCTCTTTCTATCTATCTGTGTGTGTGTGCGCACACGTGCGTGTGCATGTGTGCTTGTGTGCGTGTGTGCGTGTACATACAGGGGTTGATGAATGGATTATGCTGATGATCAGAAAATCATTATTAGGAAACATCTTTGTATGCATGACCTATAGTACAGTTCACTAGAGTGTGTGACAGTTATAATGTTACCCTTACCGTAACCTCCAATGGACTACAGTGGCCCTAATCTATGGGTTCCTCTTCATGTGTGTGTGGGGAAACACTCAAAAACACTGCTAAATTCTCCTTCCTTCTTCATTCTTCTACTCCACTCTACCCTTACCCTTTTGTACTCATAATTTCTCCCATCTGTCTGTGTCGCGCGTGTGTGTGCGTGTGCGTGCATTCGTGTGTACATTTACTGCTCATCTTGTGGTCTTGCTACCTCAGCAGGAGCAGTTTCCTCATGCAGAACTAGAAAACTAGATATGCAGGCAAACAAAACACACATGTGCTTGCACAAACAGACTCCTTAATGCTGGTGTGTGTGTGTGTGTGTGTGTGTGTGTGTGTGTGTGTGTGTGTGTGTGTGTGTGTGTGTGTGTGTGTGTGTGTGTGTGTGTGTGTGTGTGTGTGTGTGTGTGTGTGTGTGTGTGTGTGTGTGTGTGTGTGTGTGTATAATGATCTCACACTAAAGGTCTTGGGATGGGTTTTTGACTGACTGGTGACTGGCTGATCTCAGTTGATGGATTGAAATTCGGACGCTTTGGATTTATGGACACTTTGACGCCGCTTCCCTCGTATATTACCCATCAGCCCTGGAACAATGGGAGGCCTGGGAATGGGCTATGGGCTGGTAATGGGCTGGTGGTCTGGAAATGGGAACGATTCTCTGAACTCCTTCTGGAGTTTAATGCCTCCTGACTCACACCTCCCTCACCCCACCCCCTCCTGACCATCAGCCTATAATAAGCATAAAAACTCTCCATAATAATCTACCAAACAGATTTATACAGTAGTTGTGGGTTTTATCAATAAGAAACATTCTGTCTTTAATTTAGATATAGGTTGCAGGCTTGTTATGTATTTGTCACCCTTGTACCATTGCAGATTATCTTAATTGTGTATAATTAACTGATACATTCATGAAAGAAAAGCAAAGCTTTCTGTGTTCATGGCTTTATCTGTCCATGACAAACAAAATTACACAGGTTAAAACATATGTAGAGGACAAGAATTTCCATAATAACTTCCATAAAATTCTCACTTGCTTTTCAGGATATAAAGCTTTTCAGGATATTAAGTACCCTACCCATCTCGCCCCCTCTCCTTCTCTGAGATGTGGTGGTGTTACCTCCTGGTGAGAGCTGGAGATGGGGCAGGAAGATTGATTTCACACCCACAGAACCACAGAACAGATAAGGAGGGAAGATCCATTGGCAGGCAGGACTGTATGGTCGGGGGCAAAGTCCATTTGTGCGTGTGTGCGTGTGTGTGTGTGTGTGTGTGTGTGTGTGTGTGTGTGTGTGTGTGTGTGTGTGTGTGTGTGTGTGTGTGTGTGTGTGTGTGTGTGTGTGTGTGTGTGTGTGTGTGTGTGTGTGTGTGTGTGTGTGTGTGTGTGTAAACAAAGAAACAGTACAGAGAACTGCAGAGAGAAACAGAAAGGTACAACCTGATTGTATCTGTAATACATGAAATGTGTTATTCTAAATTAAGAGTTTTTGCATATGGAGTGCAGACAAGCAGTAATTCATTGTTCAAAGTTTAAATTGTTATAACCAATTATGTAATTGAATTTACTTAAATGCTATTAGCATATATATTTCATTATATGTGCAGTGCCCAGAGCCCGAAAATAGACTTTCTATAATTTTGGTTATGTGACAACCCAGCAAACCGGGATTAGCTAAGATTCCCATTAAGTTCTAGTTAGGGTTTTATCTAACATTAGGGTGATAACATCCCCAAAACATTCAAATCTACAATGTTGTGCACAACATATGTAACAACCACCACAGCACATACTCCAAGAGTTCTCATTAGGTTTCCAGGTAATGCATCAGTAATGTTTTTCCAGCCAACCCAAATTTGTTCTGTGAAAGTTCCCAGACCATTTGTCAGGTTGCGGCAAATGTTCTCATTACACAAAATCTGTCCATTCGTGCTGATGATAATACAATGTTTGTCTGATGTTGTGAGAACATTCCCAGACATTTAGTTTTTTCTTTAAAGGTTCCCAGAATGTTTCATTAGGCTGTGGGAGCAGTCTGGTGGTAACATTGTGGGGACATGACAAAAGGATATGTTGCCAAAACACTAAACTGTCCAGTTGTGCGGATGATTATGCAATGTTTCTTTTAGTGTCTAAAAAACATTTGCCTGATGTTGCAAGAACATACTCAAAACACATTGTATGTTCTAAAACTGTCCAGTTGTGCTGACATTTAGATCATGTTTGTTTCAGGGTGCACAAAACATTCCTTTAATGTTGCAAGAAAGTTGACAGAACAGCCTTTGAGTGATTTAAAGTCTTACTCACATTGGGTATGGAGATCGAGATCACAAAGTCATCTAGAACAGCTGGTGCTCTCATGCATGGTTCAGGGTTGCTTGCCTCGAAGCAAGCATGAAAGGCATTTGGCTTGTCTGGTAGGCTCGACTCACTGGGCAGTTTGCAGCTGGGTTCCCCTTTGTAATCCGTGATAGTTTGCAAGGCCTGCCACATCCCATGAGCACCAGAGTAGGATTTGATCTCAGTCCTGTATTGACCCTTTGCCTGTTTGATGTCTCGTCGGAGGTCGTAGCGGGATTTCTTATCAGTGTCCAGATTAGTGTCCCGCTCCTTGAAAGCGGCAGCTCTATCCTTTAGCTCACTGTGGATGTTGCCTGTAATCCATGGCTTCTGGTTGGGATATGTAAGTACGGTCACAGTGGGGACCACATTGTCGATGCATCTATTATTAATAATAATAATAATAATTACATGGGATTTATACACTGAGTTTATAAAACATTAGGAACTCCTGCTCTTTCCATGACATAGACTGACCAGGTGAATCCAGGTGAAGCTATGATCCCTTATTGATGTCACTTGGTAAATCCACTTCAATCAGTGTAGATGAAGGGGAGGAGACAGGTTAAAGAAGGATTTTCAAGCCTTGAGGCAATTGAGACATGGATTGTGTATGTGTTCCATTCAGAGGGTGAATGGGCAAGGCAAAATATTTAAGTGCCTTTGAACAGGGTATGGTAGTAGGTGCCAGGCGAACCGGTTTGAGTGTGTCAAGAAACACTGTTTGGTTTTTCACACTCAACAATTTCCTGTGTGTGGTCCACCATCCAAAAGACATCCAGCCGACTTGACACAACTGTGAGAAGCATTGAAGTCAACATGGGCCAGCATCCCTGTGGAATGCTTTCAACACCTTGTAAAGTCCATGCCTTGACAAATTGAGGCTGTTCTGCTAGCAAAAGGGGGTGCAATCCAATATTAGGAAGGTGTTCCTAATATTTAGTACACTTTTGTACACTCAGTGTATAGCGCTTTTCAAGGACCCAAAAATAAGGGTAGGCCTTGTCAAAGAGGTGGGGCTTTAGGAGAGACTGAAAGATGGTGATGGACTCAGAGTCATGGATGGCTGGAGGGAGTTCCAGATGTTAGGAGCAACCCTGGAGAAGGCCCTGCTGCCGAAGCTCAGGAGGTTCGACCTGGGAATGGCAATGTGGGCTGCTGTGGTGGAACGGAGTGCGAGTGTGGTTTGGTAGGTGAGAAGAAGGGCTGAGAGGTAGGGGGGACAAGGTGGAGAAGGGCTTTGTAGGGCAGAAGGAGGATCTTGTAATCAACGCGTTGGGAGACAGGGAGCCAGTGGAGTTCATGGAGGACAGGGGTGATGTGCTGCTTGGACTTAGTGTGGGTGAGGAGTCGGACTGCAGAGTTTTGAACTATTTGGAGATTATGGAGGGAGCTTGAGCTGATGCCACAGTGATTTGCAGTAGTCAAGACGGGAGGAGATTAATTCATGTATGAGGGTTTCAGCGGCAGGACCAGAGAGGGAGGACCTTACTTAGGCAATGTTGCAGATGTGGAAGAATGTGGATGTCTTATGTGGTGTTCAAAGGAGAGGGTGAATTGCAGGATGACACCAAGGTTGCGTGCTTGGAGGGAGGGAGAGACAGTGGTGGCGTCAATGGTGAGGGTGAGGTTGCCAGCTTTGGTGAGGGTGGATTTGGTGCCTATGAGGAGGAGTTCTGTTTTATCACTGCTGAGCTTGAGGAAGTTGTGTTGCATCCTTGTTTTTATTGCAGAGAGGCGGGATTCAATTTGAGTCAGAGGTAGGTTGAAGAGGGATTTGGTGCTAAAGTAGATCTGGGTGTCATCGGCATCGGAAGTCAAGGTTGAAGTGACATAGGATCTGACCAATGCATAGGATGTAGATGAATCTGAGGTGAGGCCATTGAGGGAGATGTAGTGGGTCTTGTTCGTGCCCTAAAAACCCAGACCGTCAAGCCTGGTGAGGAGGATCTAATGGCTCTGTGTCAAAAGCGGCACTTTTGTCACAGGAGAATCAGGATGTTGAGGGCACCATCATCAGCAGAGGTGAGGAGATCATTGACAACTTTGAGGAGTGCAGATTCAGTACTGTGGAGGGGGCCAAAACCAGACTGGAGAAGCTCAAACAGGTTGTTGATTAGCAGGTGGGTTTGTAATTGGGGGGCAACAGTACATTCCAGAGTATTGGCAAGGAAGGGGAGGTTGGAAATGGAGTGGAAGTTATTGAGGGTGGTGGTGTCCAGTCCTGGCGTTTTTAAGATGGGGGTGACGGCAGCTGTTTTGTAGTTGGAGGGGACAGTTCCGTGGGTGAGGGAGAGGTTGACAATGTGTGTGATATATGGACAGAGAGCAGGTAGACAGGCTTTGATGAGAACAGTGGGGAGAGGATCCAGGGAGAAAGTTGTAGTCTTGGATGTCATGAGGAGTTTTGAGATGCAGGGAGAGTCAATGGGGCAAATTTGGAGAGCCAGGTTTCAGGGGTGACGGTTGGGAGGTTGACAAGGAAAGGGGAGACTGAGAAAGATTGATCAAACAAATCAAATCAAATTGTATTAGTCACATGTGCCAAATACAACAGGTGTAGAACTTACAGTGAAATGCTTACTTACGAGCCCCTAACCAACAATGTAGTTAAAAAAAAATATGAGTAACAATAAGAAATAAAAGTAACAAGTAATTAAAGAGCAACAGTAAAATAACAATAGCGAGAGTATACACAGGGGGGTACTGGTACAGAGTCAACGTGCGGGGGCACCGGTTAGTTGAGGTATTCGGTCAGTGATGAGTTTATTTTGGTGATCTTGTCCTTGAAAAACTGAAGGAAGGAGTTGCAGAGTTCAGTGGAGGAAGTAGAAAAGGTATCATCATTGAGCTGAAGTAGTTTTCCGACAGTGGAGAACAGAGTTCGGGAATTAGTATTGGGAAAGGGGGATACCTAGTCAGTTGTATAACTGAACGCATTCAACTGAAATTTGTATTCCACATTTAACCTGCATTTAACTGCCTTAATTTTGCAACTGCCTTAATTTAACACGCATTTAACTGCCTTAATTTTGCAACTGTCTTAATTTTGCTGGACCCCAAGAAGAGTAGCTAATGGGGATCCATAATAAATACAAATACAAATCCAACCACTCCAAATCAGAGAGGTGAGGGGGACTGCCTTAACCAACACCCATGTCATTGGCACCCAGGGAGCAGTTGTTGTTTGGGGTTAACTGCCTTGCTCAGGAGCAGAACGACCACGTTTTACCTTGTCGGCTGTGGGATTCAATCCAGCAACCTTTCGGTTACTGGTCCAAGGCTCCTACCCTGAGCTGTTGATGTTGTTGGAGAAGTATGTGGACCTGGATGCACTCTGTGCATTTCTGTAGGTAAGGAGGTGGAGTTTGTAGGCCTCAGTGTGGACAGGCAGTCCAGACGTCCAGCTTGCTAGAGGGTGCAGAGCGCAGCGGTAAACCAGGGGGAAGGGAGGAGAAGGAGACAGGTTTCTTTGGAGGAGGGGCAGAGAGTAGAGGGAGACAGATAGAGCAGTATTCAATTGGGCAGCTAGTTCATCAGGTGAGTTGGGGGCGCGTTCAAGGGGCTGGGCAGAGCAGATGGCATTATAGAGTTGGAGGGGGTTAACAGCTTTGATGTTGCGGAAGGAGATGAGGCGTTATTCAGTGTGGTGGGGTGAGTATGAGGGGAGAGAGAAATGAAGGATGTTGTGGTCAGAAAGTGGGAACAGGTAGAGGAAATATTAGTTAGGTTGAGGCCAACAGAGCAGACGAGATCAAGTGTGTGACGTGAGTGGGAAAATGTACATATTGGGTAATACTGAAACAGTCCAGAACTGCAATGAAATCAGAGGCATGTTTTTTGTTTAACGAATCCACGTGAATATTCATATTGCCAAGCAAAAGTAAGAGGAGGGAGAGTGGGACAGCAATGGTGAGTAGTTGAGATAGTTCAAACAGGAATTATTCATTAGCTTTAGGACAGGGGTATCAAGACAAGCATTGCCATTTTTTATTCTATAAAGTGAGTGTGGAAGAGGTGAAATAATTGTTGTCATCTATCAACAATGATAAGCCGTCAAATAATTGGCATATACATTATTCTTACATAATTTCAACGTGGGTGAGGATATTGGAAATGTAATCAAAGCCTATTGGATGATAACTTGTTTTTAACCAGGATAGAAGAATTTATAACTTACTTTTTCCAACAAAACATAGGTACAGCAGATCCCATTAGTGTATGTGACACTTTTAAACATGCCCTTCTAGGCCATGCAATTCAATACTTATCTTTAAAACAAAAGCAATTTAGGTCAAAAGAGTTCATATTAACAAAGGAAATGGAGGGACTTACAGTACAGATAGATAGCAGTAAAAACTGTACCATCGAGGCACAGAATAAGTTAGAGGAAAAACAAAAAGAACTGGAGGAACTCATTCAAGAAAGATCAAATGTAATATATTAAACAAAATAAAGCGAACTGAAAGGAATATGGGGAAAAATACACCAAAGACTAATGTGAAGGCAAAATTACAGAGGAGGAACTTCTTGATGCAATTAAAGCATTTAAGTCTGGGAAAACTCCAGGGCTGGTTGGCATACCAATCCTTTTTTGATGTACTCAGAGGACCATTATTAGTAGTTTTAACCACTCCTATCAAAATGGTAGACTATCAGATACGCAACAAGAAGGTCTGACTTCACTATTACTGAAACAGGATCCAGGTGGTACAGTGGCTTGCGAAAGTATTCACCCACCGTGGCATTTTTCTTATTTTGTTGCCTTACAACCTGGAATTAAAATTGATTTTTTGGGGGGTTTGTATCATTTGATTTAAACAACATGCCTACCACTTTGAAGATGCAACAAAAAAATTGAAAACTTGAGCGTGCATAACTATTCACCCCCCCAAAGTCAATACTTTGTAGAGCCACCTTTTGCAGCAATTAAAGCTGCAAGTCTCTTGGGGTATGTCTCTATAAGCTTGGCACATCTAGCCACTGGGATTTTTGCCAATTCTTCAAGGAAAAACTGCTCCAGCTCCTTCAAGTTGGATGGGTTCTGCTGGTGTACAGCAATATTTAAGTCAATCTACAGATTCTCAATTGGATTGAGGTCTGGGCTTTGACTAGGCCATTCCAAGACATTTAAATGTTTCCCCTTAAATCACTCGAGTGTTGCTTTAGCAGTATGCTTAGGATCATTGTCCTGCTGGAATAATCAAATCAAATCAAAATCAAATCAAATTTTATTTGTCACATACACATGGTTAGCAGATGTTAATGCGAGTGTAGCGAAATGCTTGTGCTTCTAGTTCCGACTCATGCAGTAGTATCTAACAAGTAATCTAACAAATTCACAACAACTACCTTATACACACAAGAGTAAAGGAATGAATACGAGTATGTACATATAAATATATGGATGAGCGATGGCTGACCGGCATAGGCAAGATGCAGTAGATGGTATGGAGTACAGTATATACACATATATATGAGATGAGTAATGTAGGATATGTAAACATTATATAAATGGCATTGTTTAAAGTGGCTAGTGATACATTATTTCATCCAATTATAATTATTAAAGTGGCTAGAGATTTGGGTCGATGACCTAACGGCATAGGCAAGATACAGTAGATGGTTTAGAGTACAGTGTATACATTTGATATGAGTATGTCGGATCGTAAACATTATATACAAAATTGTTTAAAGTGGCTAGTGATACATTTGTTACATCCAATTCCTATGTATAAAGTGGCTAGAGATTTAAGTCAGTATGTTGGCAGCAGCCACTCAATGTTAGTGATGGCTGTTTAACAGTCTGATGGCCTTGAGGTAGAAGCTGTTTTTCAGTCTCTCGGTCCCAGCTTTGATGCACCTGTACTGACCTCGCCTTCTGGATGATAGCGGGTGAACAGGCAGTGGCTCGGTGGTTGTTGTCCTTGATGATCTTTTTGGCCTTTCTGTGACATCGGGTGGTGTAGGTGTCCTGGAGGGCAGGTAGTTTAACCCCGGTGATGCGTTGTGCAGTCCTCACTACCCTCTGGAGAGCCTTACGGTTGTGGGCGGAGCAGTTGCCGTACCAGGCGGTGATACAGCCCGACAGGATGCTCTCGATTGTGCATCTGTAAAAGTTTGTGAGTGATTTTGGTGACAAGCCAAATTTCTTCAGCCTCCTGAGGTTGAAGAGGCGCTGTTGCGCCTTCACCACGCTGTCTGTGTGGGTGGACCAATTCAGTTTGTCCGTGATGTGTACGCCGAGGAACTTAAAACTTTCCACCTTCTCCACTACTGTCCCCTCGATGTGGATAGGGTGCTCCTCTCCTGTTTCCTGAAGTCCACGATCATCTCCTTTGTTTTGTTGACATTGAGTGAGAGGTTATTTTCCTGACACCACACTCCGAGGGCCCTCACCTCCTCTCTGTAGGCCGTCCTGCTGTTGTTGGTAATCAAGCCTACCACTGTAGTGTCGTCAGCAAACTTGATGATTGAGTTGGATGCGTGCTTGGCCACGCAGTCATGGGTAAACAGGGAGTACAGGAGAGGGCTGAGAACGCACCCTTGTGGGGCCCCAGTGTTGAGGATCAGCGGGTGGAGATGTTGTTTCCTACCCTCACCACCTGGGACCGGCCCGTCCAGGAAGTCCAGGACCCAGTTGCACAGGGCTGGGTCGAGACCCAGGGTCTCGAGCTTAATGACGAGCTTGGAGGGAACTATGGTGTTAAATGCTGAGCTGTAGTCGATGAACAGCATTCTTACATAAGTATTCCTCTTGTCCAGATGGGTTAGGGCAGTATGCAGTGTGATTGCGATTGGCTGCCTGTGGACCTATTGGGACGGTAAGCAAATTGGAGTGGGTCCAGGGTGTCTGGCAGGATGGAGGTGATATGATCCTTGACTAATCTCTCAAAGCACTTCATGATGACGGAAGTGAGTGCTACGGGGCGATAGTCATTTAGCTCAGTCACCTTAGCTTTCTTGGGAACAGGAACAATGGTGGCCCTCTTGAAGCATGTGGGAACAGCAGACTGGGATAGGGACTGATTGAATATGTCCGTCCCAGTCTCAAATCTCTGGAAGACTGAAACAGGTTTTCTTCAAGAATTTCCCTGTATTTAGCGCCATCCATATGACCGTCCCAGTCTCAAATCTCTGGAAGACTGAAACAGGTTTTCTTCAAGAATTTCCCTGTATTTAGCGCCATCCATAATTTCTTCAATTCTGATGTTAGAAGGCTTGGTGTAGTAGTGCAAAGGAGTCAGGCGCAGGACAGCAGAGATGAGCAACACAACGTAGTTTACTCAAAATATTTACAAAGTAGAAACAAATACCAAGCCTACCAAATGGACTGACATATCTAATAACAATTATGCACACAAACATGGGGAAAACAGAGGGTTAAATAATGAACATGTAATTGGGGAATTGAAACCGGGTGTGTATAAAACAAAGACAAAACAAATGGAACATGAAAAATGGATCGGCTATGGCTAGTAAGCCGGTGACGTCAACCGCCGAACGCCGCCCGAACAAGGAGAGGGACCGACTTCGGCGGAAGTCGTGACAGTACCCCCCCCTTGACACCGACCTCGGGGAGGACCCAGAGGACGAGGCGCAGGGCGATCCGGATGGAGACGGTGGAACTCCCGCAGCATCGAAGGATCCAAAACGTTCACCACCGGCACCCAGCATCTCTCCTCCGGACCGTACACCTCCCACTCCACGAGGTATTGAAGGCCTCTCGCCTGACGCCTCGAGTCCAGTATGACTCGAACTGCATACACCGGGGCCCCCTCGATGTCCAGAGGGGGCGGAGGAACCTCCTGTACCTCAGACTCCTGGAGTGGACCAGCCACCACCGGCCTGAGGAGAGACACATGGAACGAGGGGTTAATACGGTAATCTGGGGGAAGCTGTAACCTGTTGCAAACCTCGTTCAGTCTCCTCAGGACTTTGAATGGCCCCACAAACCCGCGGACCCAGCTTCCGGCAGGGCAGGCGGAGGGGCAGGTTTCGGGTCGAGAGCCAGACCCGGTCCCCCGGTGTGAACGCTGAAGGTGCACATGAGCGGCGTCCCATGTCTCTTCCGAGCGCCTAAACCAGTCGTCCACCACAGGAGCCTCGATCTGGCTCTGATGCCAAGGCGCCAGAACTGGCTGGTACCCCATTACACACTGGAAAGGGGAGAGGTTAGTGGAGGAGTGGCGGAGCAAGTATTGGGCCATCTCTGCCCAGGGGATGAACGGCGCCCACTCCCTCGGCCGGTCCTGGCAATGAGACCGCAGAAACCCACATCCTGGTTTACTCTCTCCACCAGCCCATTACTCTCGGGGTGAAAACCTGAGGTAAGGCTGACCGAGACCCCCAGACGTTCCATTAACGCCCTCCAGACTCTTGACGTGAACTGGGGACTCTGTACGTAACGCCCACTCGATGTCCGCGTCCAGCTCCCACACTACCGGTGACACCAAGCAAGAGGCCGGGAGTATAGGAGTGGGATCCATGGAACGCTCCTCTGTGTCATACATCCGGGACAGTGCGTCTGCCTTCGTATTCTGGGAACCTGGTCTGTAGGACAGGGTGAAAACAAAACGGGTAAAGAACATGGCCCACCTTGCCTGGCGAGGGTTCAGTCTCCTCGCCGTCCGGATGTACTCCAGATTGCGGTGGTCAGTCCAGATGAGAAAAGGGTGTTTAGCCCCCTCAAGCCAATGTCTCCACGCCATCAGAGCCTTGACGACAGCCAACAGCTCTCGGTCCCCCACGTCATAGTTTCGCTCCGCTGGGCTGAACTTCTTCGAAAAGAAGGCACAGGGGCGGAGCTTTGGTGGCGTACCCGAGCGCTGAGAGAGCACGGCTCCTATTCCAGCCTCGGACGTGTCCACCTCCGCTATGAACGCCGACCACTGCAAACGCACCGGTCACCCCTTCAGCAGTGAGATAATGGGAGCCGCTACCTGACCAAAGCCCCGGATAAACCTCCGGTAATAGTTGGCAAACCCTAGAAATAGCTGCACTTCCTTTACCGTGGTGGAGTCAGCCAACTACGTACGGCTGAAATGCGGTCACTCTCCATCTCCACCCCTGAAGTAGAAATGCGGTACCCTAGGAAGGAGATGGACTGTTGAAAGAACATACATTTCTCAGCCTTGACGTACAGGTCATGCTCCAACAGTCAACCAAGCACCCTGCGTACCAGAGACACATGCTCGGCGTGTGTAGCGGAGTATATCAGAATGTCATCAATATATACCACTATACCCTGCCCGTGCAGGTCCCTGAAAATCTCATCTACAAAGGCCTGGAAAACTGATGGAGCATTCATCAAACCGTATGGCATGACGAGGTACTCATAGTGCCCTGAGGTGGTACTAAATGCCATCTTCCACTCGTCTCCCTCCCGGATACGCACCAGGTTGTAAGCGCTCCTGAGATCCAATTTCGTGAAAAAGCGCGCCTCGTGTATTGACTCGATCGCACTGGCTATGAGAGGTAGCGTGTAACTGTACCTCACGGTGATTTGGTTGATGCCTCGATAGTCAATACACAGGCGCAGACCTCCATCCTTCTTCTTCACAAAAAATAAGCTTGAGGAGGCAGGTCCCTTGCTTAGTGGTGTTGCAGACTCTGGGACCTTTCAGAACAGGTGTATATATACTGAGATCATGTGACACTTACATTGCACACAGGTGGACTTTATTTAACTAACTATGTGACTTCTGAAGGTAATTGGTTGCACCAGATCTTATTTAGGTGCTTCTTAGCAAAGGGGGTGAATACGTATGCACGCACCACTTTTTTTTACGAATTTTTAAACAAGTTCTTTTTTCATTTCACTTCACCAATTTGGACTATTTTGTGTATGTCCATTGCATGACATCCAAATAAAAATCTATTTAAATTACAGGTTGTAATGCAACAAAATAGGAAAAATGCCAAGGGGGATAAATACTTTTGCAAGGCACTGTAAATATAACGATCCATTCCATTTATATAATTGGAGGCCCTTTACACTTCAGTGTTGTGACGCAAAAATTCTAGCAAAATGCATAGCGCATAGAATTTAAGAACAAGTTACATGTGTTCTAGGAACGTTCTTGCAACATTCTATAATCATCAGCATGACTGGACAGTTTTTGTGTTATGAGAACATTTGCCATGACCTAAGAAATGTTCTGGAAACTTTTACAGAACCAATTTTGGTTTGCTGGGATAGAATCCTAGAGGGAACAAGAAAAATAGAGAGAAAAGTAATTGTGAGAGAGAGAGAGAGAGAGAGAGAGAGAGAGAGAGAGAGAGAGAGAGAGAGAGAGAGAGAGAGAGAGAGAGAGAGAGAGAGAGAGAGAGAGAGAGAGAGAGAGAGAGAGAGAGAGAGAGAGAGAGAGAGAGATGGAAGGAGAGAGGGGAAGGGACAGAAATGGAGGGAGAAGGGCGATAGAAGGGGAGAGAACAGAGGGAGAGAGATACAGTAAAAGGAAATGGAAAAAATAGAAAAGGGAGAGAGAGATGTAGAGCGAATGGGAGAAAGGGAGGAAAGAAAAGAGAGAGAGACAATTTGAGGGAGAGAACAAAAGATAGAAAGATTGAGAGACAGATAGAAAGAGAGGTAAAGACAGAGATGGGGAAACAGAGGCAAAAAGGTAGAGCAAGACAGAGGTAGATATGTGT
This sequence comes from Brachymystax lenok tsinlingensis, assembly GCA_030435695.1. Taxonomy (NCBI): domain Eukaryota; kingdom Metazoa; phylum Chordata; class Actinopteri; order Salmoniformes; family Salmonidae; genus Brachymystax; species Brachymystax lenok. Next base: position 35,549,909 of record CM059791.1, read on the forward strand.
TCAGAGAGAGCGAGAGAGTGGCAGGGCAGGGTCAGGTTGTTTATGATGATCTTGTCACTTCCCCTCTCTTTGGGACAACCAGGAGATGGAGTGTTGAGGAGTGGCTTGGGAGATGGGCTGGTGTGTGCGTGTTCGTGTGTCTGTGTGTGTGAGTGTCTGTGCACATGCTTGCGTGTGTCTACACTACAGCGTAGCCATAGAAGGGCCGGGTCCATCAGTCACATACTATTACTCACTCCCTGCATCACAATTAGTGCAAATGGAACATTACAGGGAAATTATAATCAATATGATATTAACAGACGCTCCGTAAACCAATCACAGGAAAAGTGCTTATTCCTCTGTCTCTATGGATAACGAGAGAAGAAGTTGACGAGCTGGGTAGAGGGGGAGGGGAGGGAGGGGGTGGTGAAGAGACTCTGTCCTCTGCAATCTGTCTTAAAGGAGGGGGAGACAGAGGGAGAGACAAGGACAAGAGGGAGGGAGGGGTGGGCGGGGTTAAACAGGGAGGTTTCAGAGGGGTGGGAGAGGGATAGATAGATAGATAGATAGATAGATAGATAGATAGATAGATAGATAGATAGATAGATAGATAGATAGATAGATAGATAGATAGATAGATAGATAGATAGATAGATAGATAGATAGATAGATAGATAGATAGATAGATAGATAGATAGATAGATAGATAGATAGATAGATAGATAGATAGATAGAAAGAAAGAGGGGTCTTTTATATTTCATTTATAACGAGCATATTTCACATTATTCACTGATTAGTCATTCACTGTGGAGGTATTACAAAACTTTTTTTTAAACCGTCATACATTTCAATAATGACATGATTATACCAGGTGTCATTTGTAATAGGTATGTTACTGAGTTCGCCCAATCTTTACTATTTTTATTTAATCATGTAGTGTAATTATGCTATATTATGCTGTATCCTCATGTTGGTTCCATAGAGAAAAACAGACAAAGTGTGGATCCATTTGGTTAATGGTTAAATAGGGCCAGAAGGAATTGGCTATGACAGCCAATAAGACTACCTGTATAGCTCACTTCATTTGTCTAGCCCAGTGTCAGAAACATTATCAGGGGAAATAATAATAATGAATAATGTGTAGCTATCTAGGGGGGTCAGGTAGAATTAATGTAATTGATATTATAATATTGTGGTATTTCTCCCATTCCTTTCTTATGTTTGTCTGGTCAGTGTTTTTATTTTGACATTTGACTCCCAGGGTGTAGTTGCTGTGTATTTCATTGACCTTGCTATTGAGAGAGGCCGCCATAGGCAGACCTGGCTCTCAAAAGAAGACAGGCAATGTGCACACTGTCCACAAAATGAGGTGGAAACTGAGCTGCACTTCCTAACCTCCTGCCAAATGTATGACAGTATTAGAGACACACATTTTCCTCAGATTACGCAGACCCACAAAGAATTCATTTTTTTTCAATTTTGATAAACTCCCATATCTATTAGGTGAAATACCACAGTGTGCAATCACAGCAGCAAGATGTGTGATCTGTTGCTACAAGAAAAGAACAAACACCATTGTAAATACAACCCATATTTATTTGTATTTATTTTCCTTTTGTACTTTAACTACTTCGCACATCATTATAATACTGTACATAGCCTGCATAAGACATTTTAAATGTCTTTATTCCTCTGAAACTTTTGTGAGTGTAATGTTTACTGTTCATTATGATTGTTTATTTCCCTTTTGTTTATTATCTATTTCACTTGCTTTGGCAATGTAAACATACGTTTCCAATGCCAATAAAGCCCTTTGAATTGAATTGAAATTGAGAGAGAGGAGAGAGTTTGGGTTTGGAGTTAGAGACAGTAAAAAATCAATTGCAGCTGTATTTCATCATACCTCAGTAAGTAATATGCAGGGCTAGGTGACCTCATCTTGGTCAATGGTAGGCCAACTGACAGGAAATGTTAGTTCAGAGGAAGTGATGCTTCCACAAGACACACCTGAATGGCCTCCCAGTACTCCCAGCTTTGGAAGTTATTTTGAGAGTTCAGTTTGCCCATGTTGTTTCGATTCTATTTGATCTGTCATAATAATTGGGAGGTGTACGTACAGATTTTATGACCAGCATAACGATGGGTCTTTAATAAAGACCATGAACAAGAATGAACACATGTGGGTGAGCTGGATTAGAATGATTTATGGGTGTGTATACGTGTACTCTATGTCTATATGTGTGGATACTGGAGTGTATGTGTAAGTAGACCACTGTGTGTCCTGAAAGACTTGTCAAATTCCCAGTCCTGAGTGTTTAAAGAGGCCGTAGAGTAAAACAGGATGTGTGTGTGAGTGAGTGAGTGAGTGAGTGTGTGTGTGCTTACGAATGTGTGTGTGTAGATCTGTGTGTGGGTCAGCGTATAGTTGCGGTGGCCGGGTCTGCTGCCTGCCGCTACGGCAGCCCCGGCTAATTTCACAGCTGTATAGGGATTAGATGGTGGAGTGCGGTGAGCTAAGCTGCCTCTTTTATCTCATTCAGACATGTTGCTAATTCAGCACTGGGCGGCTGTATGCCGCGGGAGTCTCCTTGGCTGCCTTAGCACACACACAGCTTTATAAGCGCTAGCCGGTTGCTAAGCGCTGTATCATTCTCCCAGGTGTGAATAAACCGCTAGTCCTAATCCCCAATCAACCGCCGTGACACAGATTATCACCCGCGACACGCGCTGCGACCCAGGAGAGAGGGAGGAGGGGGGGGGGTGAGGGTGAAAGAGGTGTTTGAGAGAAGAGGGGGAGAGGTAAAGAGAGAGGAGAGGGAGAGGGAGTGATGTTAAAAAATAGAGAAAGGGTAGGGTGATAGAGAGAGTAAAAAAATTCATCCAGGCTGAACCGCGTATCAATACTAAAAAACAAATATGATTCTTAAAAAGGACTACACACTTGTCAAAGTATAAGGTGTTTAATTGTGTTTAGTCGTTTAGTCATTTAGTAGTCTGAGTGTGTTTGAGCATGTGTGTTCCATATTGAGTTCTTCCCCCTGAGGTGAACACACATACATGACCCCAGAGATCACAGGCCTTTCTTCCTGTGTTAACCCATCATATGCCCCTTGATACAGCCCCCTCTCTCTCTCTCTCTCTCTCTCTCTCTCTCTCTCTCTCTCTCTCTCTCTCTCAATTCAATTCAAAGGGGCTTTATTGGCAAATTACAAAAACCAACAAAGCGAATTAAACAAACCAAAGACAAAAACAATCACACATCAATAGTAAACATTACACACACAACAAGTTTAAAGAGAATGACAGCGTTTAAAGTATTATATTACTATTGGTTAAAACATTTACATAATCTATGTACAGTGTTGTGATATTGTGCAAATAGTAGAATGTACGAATGACGGAGGGGATAAATAGGCAGATAACTATAGGTTACATTTACACTCTTAGAAATAAAGGTGCTAAGTAGAACCATACAGTGTTCTTCGGTTTGTTCCCATAGGGGAACCCTTTTTAGTTCTGGGTAGAATGCTTTGCAGAGGGTCCTATCTTGAACCTTCAATGTAGGGTCCTTCAAAGAACCTCCTGTATATGGTTCTACCTCAAACCTTATATGAAGGGTTCTGCCTAGAACCCACTATGAAGGGTTCTAACAAGAACCCTTTTCTCTTTGGAGTGTTCTTCCGAGAACCCTCTATGAACGGTTCCACCAGCCTTATTAGCCTTTAAAATTAAATGATTTATGACAGTACATTACATACTGTATATCATAAGGCCTTTCTTTGAGGGCATAGTTAGACCCTAACACAGTGGTGTTAGGAAGCTCATGGTTTACAGGCCAAATTAGGCCTGCAAGTCACATTATGCTGGCTTGCAAAGTGATGTGTAATTCCTATTGGAATCCAGCCAGAGTTAGGCTATCCAACAAGTGCAATTGTTAATCACCTGCGACCTGCATTCAGAATGACTGGCAGAGTAGGAAAGACTAAATACTGAGACTACCTCAATAATCTAAACTGGAACAACCATCTGAGTAACAGGTCAAATAAATCCAATTACTAACAGATTGGATTTGTTTCGAAAACTGTATATGTATTTTCCTGTAGCATAAAATCATTCTGACTGCCACATTCGATCGCAAAAATAATAATTTGGTTGTGTTTATGAAGGCATTGGGTAACATTAGAATACACATTTTTATTTATTTCAAATAACACAATATTATTTTCATTTGTTTATGTTACTGTAGGCTATTATGTAAAAACAGAAAAACACCAAACACGCCACAATTCAAGTGTTCAATATATTCTACTTGTGGAGTGCTTTTGTCACAACTATGAAAACATATACGTTGGAACATTGTAACAGCTTATTTTTATAATGAGAAAATAAAATAGAAAATATCCCAACCACCAAGACGCACAGTCAAATTATGAAAATATCAGTAGCCTTATCATCATTATTAGGGTCAAGTGGCCTTCATAATCAGTGAAAGTCAGCACACTAGCAATACTGGCACTATAATGCCTTAGGAAGGTTTTCAGACCCCTCGACTTTTTCAACATTTTGTTACGTTACAGCCTTATTCTAAAATTTATTAAATACAAAAAGTATCCTCTGCAATCTACACACAATCTTTTTGGAAATGTATTTACATAAGTATTCAGACCCTTTGCTATGAGACTCGAAATTGAGGTCAGGTGCGTCCTATTTCCATTTATTATCCTTGAGATGTTTCTAGAACTTGATTGGAGTCCACCTGTGGTAAATTCAATTGCTTGGACATGATTTGGAAAGGCACACACCTGTCTATATAAGTTCCCACAGTGCTCTACATCTGCATTGCTTGCTGTTTGGTGTTTTAGGCTGGGTTTCTGTATAGCACTTTGTGACATCAGCTGATGTAAAGCCAGACAGAAGCCACTCCTCTGTAAAAGGCACATGACAGCCTGCTTGGAGTTTTCCAAAAGGCACCTAAAGGCACCATGAGAAACTGGTCTGATGAAATCAAGATTGAACTCTTTGGCCTGAATGCCAAGCGTCACGTCTGGAGGAAACCTGGCACCATCCCTAAGGTCAAGAATTGCGGTGGCAGCATCATGCTGTGAGGATGTTTTTCAGCGGCAGGGACTGGGAGACTAGTCAGGATCGAGGCAAAGATGAACGGAGCAAAGGACAGAGAGATCCATGATGAAAACCTGCTCCAGAGCGTTCAGGATCTCAGACTGGGCCGAAGGATCACCTTCCAACAGGACAATGGCCCTAAGCACTTAGCCATGACAATGCAGGAGTGGCTTCGTGACAAGTCTCTGAAAGTCCTTGAGTGGCCCAGCCAGAACCCGGACTTGAACCTGATCAAACATATCTGGAGAGACCTGAAAATAGCTGTGCAGCATCACTCCCCCATCCAACCTTGAGAGGAGAGAAACTCTCCAAATATAGGTGTGCCAACTTTGTAGCATCACCCAAGAAGACTCAGAGCTGTAATCTCTGCCAAAGGTGCTTCAACAAAGTACTGAGTACAAGGGTCTGAATACTTATGTAGATGTGATTTTTCAGTTTTACATTTTTATAAATTTGATAAAATGTCTTGCTTTGTCATTATGGAGTATTGTGTGTAGAATGACAAGGGGGGAAAAAACTATTAAATCCGTTTTAGAATAAGGCTGTATCCTAACAAAATGTGGAAAAAGTCAAGGGGTCTGAATACTTTCCGAAGGCACTGTAAGTGTAGACATGACAGCAGTCAAAAATAGGCAATTATTGTCAGCTCGTGCTTATATTCTGTGCATCTTCATGCAATGGCATGAGTTGGATTCCATTTAGCTGTTATCCCTTGTCCTAACAGTTGACACAATTCTTGTAACTTTCACTTGTTGACATACTTTGACATTACTTTTTTGGGTTGTAATGTGTAATTTTTCTCTTTATTGTGTTCGGTTGTCTTGTCATTCTTCAGCACCTTTGTGGAGTTCAATGGCTGTGCAAGTGCCTTATTTTGAGCAGATGGAGCTCCTGTCTCACTTTATTCATGGTGCCAGATTTGTTTCCCTTGCAAGCAAATTGTTCACCAATGACAGTGAAATTAAGAAAGTGTCCATGGTGACATTTCTCCCCTTGCCAACATAAGGTTCCACAGGCCTCATCACCACATTCTCCAACACTTGACACTCACTCACCTTCTCGCCCGATGTGGAAATTTTCCTAGCCGTTCAGCATGTACAATTACGCAAGCTCTCACTGTGTAGCCTACTCCAAATAGGCCAGTGTAGACTGACGAGACTGCTTATATTCGGGTGGACTGATATAGGATACATACCATTTAAGATTATTATTAGAATGGATCAATACAATAGAATGGCCGCCCCGTTCTTCGTTCACAGTTGGTGATTACATAATTATGCATCGTTCACTTCCCCTCGCTCATCAACTCACCCATCATACTTCACTTCCTTTATTTAATCTGTTGTTATATGTGTGAAATTAGTTTTGGTATAGTTTAGATTCAGTTTCAAGGCAATTGTCGGGGTTGAGTATCAGCTGGACACTGCACTTTGAACTGTCGGAAAAAGGAGCAGAGCAGGCCCTAATGTTGGGAGAAGGAGAAGAAAACCATTCCAAAAAATTGACATGCCCTCCTAAAACTGGATATAACGGCAATTATGTTTGTGATATTAAGATTTTATAACCAACAGTGTATTATATAGACTTATTTAGGAGAAATCAAAGGGGACATGAGGTAAAAAATATCTGAGTAATAAAATAAAAACATTTGCTGTCAAAATTACTGCTTTAGCAGTTCTGGTGTTAACCTGTTGTAGGTAGAACCATTTGCCTTACAAAGAACCCTTGTCTTCCAAAAAGGGTTCTACAGATCAAAATTGTTCTTGGTAGAACCCTATCCTTCCGCAAATAGCCCTTTTGGAGCCTTTTTTTGTAAGAGTGTACATTGGTGTTTCTGACCCATTGGTTGGCCTTTTCTTGTGGCATCAGGTCACAAATTCTTCTGCTGCAATTGCACACTTCGGTTTTTGTCTAACAGATATGGGAGGATGTGTCTCTTATATGGTCATACATGACAGTGAAGGAGGTTAGAAAGTGCAGCTCGGTTTTCATCTCATTTTGTGGGCAGTGGCCACATGTCCTGTCTTCTCTTTGGTGTAACATGGTGTAAAGCTCAGGCCCATGCACTCGCCAGGGAAATACCGCTAACAGCCAAGTCCTCACGCAGGGCCTTGTGGGTAAAGATATGTCACAACCACTCAACCTCACCTGTGGCCTAGGAAAACAAACAGTAGGCTACTGTACTGTTCATGTTATATTTATTGTATCATATTGGCTGTCTTCACTGGTCTGTGTAAAATTTGAAAATAGGATGAGTTTTAGTGTGTGTTGTTTTATTAAACGTTAATTCAATACCCAATTGTATTAATCTGTAAGCCTACCTCATGGTAGTTAAATGTTGATTGCTAAATACATATGTAAGACTACAAAAACCTCAAACCAACTATACATTTTAGAAATTCAGATGTGCAACATGAAAATATTGTCCCATTTGCGTTGTGTAATTTATTGACGGTCCCTAACTAGCTCCAAAGATAGGGGTGTCAGTCAAACCAATTTTGCCACGGTCACACACCTGTGGGCTGAAGCTAATTGGTGAAAGAAGTTGGCTAGCTTGCTAGATACTTTAGGCTACTTCCAGACACAAAAACTGGTTAGACTGTTTAAAGTTGTCTTGAAGAGTGAGTGATTGTAACTGTGTATGTTTTGGCAGAGTGAAAGTACAAATGCTTATCACATTTGAGCGCAAGAGACATGACCACATCAAAGCACGCCCCTAATGGAAAAATCACATGATTTCACATGTGAAATTTCACATAACATCATGTGGAAACATGTGTTTAGAAACACTTCACATAATTTATGACATTTCACATGTGAAAATGTGGTTTTGGAAGAAATGTCACATGAAACATTGTCATTATGATACACACAGTGCTTTTAATATACAATGTTTTCAACTTACATACACTGAACAAAAATATAAACGCAACATGCAACAATTTAGCTAATAGATGCTTCGTTAAATTCGTGTTGATGAGAGGAATAACTTGAAGCCATTGTGTCTGATCAGTTCTTTCAGTTTAGGCCAAAGGATTGTCGTTAGATTCCGCATCCTTTTCAGAAAAGCGGGACAGGGGAGGGACGGGGCCAGAGCAAGAAGCACCGCCCAACACAAGTTGTAGTCTTTCAGAGACTGGAAATAATGTGTATGCTCGTAAATTTAGCAAAGAATCTGCCCCCTACGATCATCATTGAAAAACGTCCAATGCTTCTATTGGACAAGGACATCCATGTCTACACTCACAAAGACATACAGTTGAAGTCGGAAGTTTACATACACCTTAGCCAAATACATTTAAATTCAGTTTTCCACAATTACAAACATTTAATCCTTGGAAAAATTACCTTTCTTTGGTCAGTTAGGATCCCCACTTTATTTTAAGAATGTGAAATGTCAGAATAATAGAGATAATTATTTATTTCAGCTTTTAATTTCATCACATTCCCAGTGGGTCAGAAGTTTACATACACTCAATTATTAAATTGTAGCATTGCCTTTAAATTGTTTAACTTGGGTCAAACGTTTCGGGTAGCCTTCCACAAGCTTCCCACAATTAGTTGGGTGAATTTTGGCCCATTCCTCCTGACAGAGCTGGTGTAACTGAGTCAGGTTTGTAGGCCTCCTTGCTCGCACATGCTTTTTCAGTTCTGACCACATGTTTTCTATAGGATTGAGGTCAGGGCTTTGTGATGGCCACTCCAATACCTTGACTTTGTTGTCCTTAAGCCATTTTGCCACAACTTTGGAGGTATGCTTGAAGTTATTGTCCATTTGGAAGACCCATTTGCGACCAAGCTTTAACTTCCTGACTGATGTCTTGAGATGTTGCTTCAATAATCCACATAATTTTCCTTCCTCATGATGCCATCTATTTTGTGAAGTGCACCAGGCCCTCTTGCAGCAAAGCACCCCCACAACATGATGCTGTCACCCCCGTGCTTCATGGTTGAGATGGTGTTCTTCGGCTTGCAAGCCTGCCCCTCTTTCCTCCAAACATAACAATGGTCATTATGGCCAAACAGCTATATTTTTGTTTCATCAGACCAGAGAACATTTCTCCAAAAAGTACAATCTTCGTCCCCATGTGCAGTTGAGAACCGTAGTCTGGCTTTTTCTATGGCGGTTTTGGAGCAGTTCCTTCTTCCTTGCTGAGCGGCCTTTCAGGTTATGTCGATATAGGACTCGTTTTACTGTGGATATAGATGCTTCTGTACCTGTTTCCTCCAGCATCTTCACAAGGTCCTTTGCTGTTGTTCTGGGATTGATTTGCATTTTTCGCACCAAAGTACGTTAATGTCTAGGAGACAGAACGCATCTCCTTCCTGAGCGGTATGACGGCTGCGTGGTCCCATGGCGTTTGTACTTGCGTACTACTGTTTGTACACATGAACGTGGCACCTTCAGGCGTTTGGAAATTGCTCCCAAGGATGAACCAGACTTGTGGAGGTCTACAATTTTTTTCTGAGGTCTTGGCTGATTTCTTTTGATTTTCCCATGGTGTCAAGCAAAGAGGCACTGAGTTTGAAGGTAGGCCTTGAAATACATCCACAGGTACACCTTCAATTGACTCAAATTATGTCAATTAGCCTATCAGAAGCTTCTAAATCCATGACATAATTTTCTGCAATTTTCCTTCTGTTTGAAGGCACAGTCGACTTACTGTATGTAAACTTCTGACCCACTGGAATTGTGTACAGTGAATTATAAGTGAAATAATCTGTCTGTAAACAATTGTTGGAAAAATTATTTGTGTCATGCACAAAGTAGATGTCCTCACCGACTTGCCAAAACTATAGTTTGTTAACAAGACATTTGTGTAGTGGTTGAAAATGAGTTTTAATGACTCCAACCTAAGTGTATGTAAACTTCCGACTTCAACTGTATATTGCAATCAGTATAACATAGAGCCTTCACACAATGCCACAAAGCAGTACTACATTTATTTTTTAGATCCTTTGACAAAATGATTTCCAGTTAAGAAAATACAAACTCCCAGGCAGTCATGAAATGTTGTCAGCCGGTGATTGTCAAGAAAATAACTGTCGGTCTCACGGTAATTGACCGTTAATTAACATAAACACATTAAGCGTCTCCTGGCTTCCATGCATAGCTTACAAGCCACTGATGCAGACCTTTGGAACATATACATTTTAAAAAGTCTTATAAATCAATTTAAAACAGCTAACACCATCACAATAAATCCATTATTTATTTTTGACAGGTCTAAAGAAAGATGACTTTAAGTCTATTTCAGAAGAACAGAAATGCATACTCTGACTTATAATTCTGTGGCATTATTTTATATGATTCTATAGTATGAAGAATACAATTGAAAAAAGCTGAATAAAACATAAATATTTTCTCCAAACGATTTGAGGTAGTGAGCACATGTGTAACCGGTGTGAAATGGCTAGTTAGCTAGCGGTGTGCGCGCAAGCAGCGTTTCAATCGTTGACGTCACTCGCTCTGAGGTAGTTGTTCCCCTTGCTCTGCAAGGGCCGGGCCTTTTGTGACGCGATGGGTAACGATCCTTCGTGGGAGGCAGTTGTTGATGTGTGCAGAGGGTCCCTGGTTCGAGCCCAGGTAGGGTCGAGGACAGGGACGGAAGCGATACTGTTACATTGATGCTGTTGACCCGGATCACTTGTTGCTGCGGAGGAGCTCAAAAGGGGGGTGAGTGTAACCGGTGTGAAATGGCTAGCGGGGTGCGCCCGAACAGCCTTTCAATCGGTGATGTCACTCGCTCTGAGACCTTGAAGTAGTTGTTCCCCATGCTCTGCAAGGGCAGTGGCTTTTGTGGAGCGATGGGTGCTTCGTGGGTGTCAGTTGTCAATGTGTGCAGAGGGTCCCTGGTTTGAGCCCAGGGTAGGGGTGAGGAAAGGGATGGAAGCTATACTATTACACATGCGGCTATTCTGTGTTGAGCGGTTAACAAAGAAATAGGTACTCCTGCATGCTTAATTTTGAGTTATTAATGTAACTTTAGTTGTTCTACAAACGTTGGGGTATATGTTTAGATTTTTTATACGTTGAAAGGCTGCATGATGAGACTAATGAGGAATTGAAAAAAGTTGCTTGAAAGGCATAAACTCTGCATTGGTTTTTGCACAGGCTGTACACACTCCAATAGTCTTTCATTCACAATTTGACAGCACTTGATAATTCCTCGAATTCCACAGCAACATGCCCTTTTTGTCCGTAATGCACCCTAAAAGAATCCATGCCTTTTGCGGCCCGGAGTGCTGCATTGTGCCTTTGTGCCTGAGTGCTGTGCAATCCAAAGCAACTCTCACTCAAATGGCTCTCCTTCACTTGATCGGGTCTTTCTCACAGGCTACAAGTGAAGACAGACATATCAGGGATGCAACTGCATGCGTCTTTATCCAATTCCGAGGTGCATATTGAAGATATTGGAAGAGCTGTCCACATTAACTTTTCGTTATCCAACAAAATTAGTAGGCCTGACGAACAGCCAAAGCACTAGCCTATGTCAATCTAATTTCCCCTAAAGTACAAAATTCAACGTATTCTATTCTTTGCAATAAATAAATATTCCAAACACAGTCTGGGACAGTTGAGGGGTGCAATAAATCCCAAATTAATACAACCACGAGCATAAAAAAAATACTTTTCAACAGATCAGAAAGTTTAGCTTAAAATGTTAACTAAATGTTAACTATAAACTATTAGGCTATTTCTTCACATTATAAGCGCAGTAATGCGCACATGACAGTAGGCTATAAGAGCGAATGTTCCATTAGCGGGAAAACACCATTATCAAAAGGTACCGCAAATGTGATTATGCATGCAATGCTTTTATTATAAAGGTGTATTTTTGTGGTGAAAATTATCTTCCCCAACCTTGAAACTCACGTGCTGTTTATGTATGCCAGTTAGGCTCTAAACCCCTTGAAAAGCAGGTTAACGTGCTTATTTTTTATTTTTTATTAACCCCTCCAGAGGGCAAATATCATTTTTTTTTCTAGATATACATACATTTTACATACATGGTACTTTTATATAAAGCAGTCACATAACAATAATACATTATAACCCTTTTTTTCAATGTTTGCCTAAAATGACATAGCCAAATCTAACTGCCTGTAGCTCAGGACCTGAATCAAGGATATGCATATTATTGATACCATTTGAAAGGAAACACTTTGAAGATTGTGGAAATGTGAAATTAATGTAAGAGAATATAACACATTAGATCTGGTAAAAGATAATACCAAAAAAAAAGCATGGATTAAAAACAATTATATATATATATATATATATATATATATATATATATATATATATATATATATATATATATATACAGTGGGAAAAAAAGTATTTAGTCAGCCACCAATTGTGCAAGTTCTCTCACTTAAAAAGATGAGAGAGGCCTGTAATTTTCATCATAGGTACACTTCAACTATGACAGACAAAATGAGGAAAAAATCCAGAAAATCACATTGTAGGATTTTTTATGAATTTATTTGCAAATTATGGTGGAAAATAAGTATTTGGTCACATACAAACAAGCAAGATTTCTGGCTCTCACAGACCTGTAACTTCTTCTTTAAGAGGCTCCTCTGTCCTCCACTCATTACCTGTATTAATGGCACCTGTTTGAACTTGTTATCAGTATAAAGACACCTATCCACAACCTCAAACAGTCACACTACAAACTCCACTATGGCCAAGACCAAAGAGCTGTCAAAGGACACCAGAAACAAAATTGTAGACCTGCACCAGGTTGGGAAGACTGAATCTGCAATAGGTAAGCAGCTTGGTTTGAAGAAATCAACTGTGGGAGCAATTATTAGGAAATGGAAGACATACAAGACCACTGATAATCTTCCTCGATCTGGGGCTCCACGCAAGATCTCACCCGTGGGGTCAAAATGATCACAAGAACGGTGAGCAAAAATCCCAGAACCACACGGGGACCTAGTGAATGACCTGCAGAGAGCTGGGACCAAAGTAACAAAGCCTACCATCAGTAACACACTATGCCGCCAGGACTCAAATCCTGCAGTGCCAGACGTGTCCCCCTGCTTAAGCCAGTACATGTTCAGGCCCGTCTAAAGTTTGCTAGAGAGCATTTGGATGATCCAGATGAGGATTGGGAGAATGTCAGATGAAACCAAATAGAACTTTTTGGTAAAAACTCAACTCGTCGTGTTTGGAGGACAAAGAATGCTGAGTTGCATCCAAAGAACACCATACCTACTGTGAAGCATGGGGTGGAAACATCATGCTTTGGGGCTGTTTTTTCTGCAAAGGGACCAGGACGACTGATCCGTGTAAAGGAAAGAATGAATGGGGCCATGTATCGTGAGATTTTGAGTGAAAACCTCCTTCCATCAGCAAGGGCATTGAAGATGAAACGTGGCTGGGTCTTTCAGCATGACAATGATCCCAAACACACCGCCCGGGCAACGAAGGAGTGGCTTCGTAAGAAGCATTTCAAGGTCCTGGAGTGGCCTAGCCAGTCTCCAGATCTCAACCCCATAGAAAATCTTTGAAAGTCCGTGTTGCCCAGCGACAGCCCCAAAACATCACTGCTCTAGAGGAGATCTGCATGGAGGAATGGGACAAAATACCAGCAACAGTGTGTGAAAACCTTGTGAAGACTTACAGAAAACATTTGACCTCTGTCATTGCCAACAAAGGGTATATAACAAAGTATTGAGATAAACTTTTGTTATTGACCAAATACTTATTTTCCACCATAATTTGCAAATAAATTCATAAAAATCCTACAATGTGATTTTCTGGATTTTTTTCCCTCATTTTGTCTGTCATAGTTGAAGTGTACCTATGATGAAAATTACAGGCCTCTCTCATCTTTTTAAGTGAGAGAACTTGCACAATTGGTGGCTGACTAAATACTTTTTTTCCCCACTGTATATATATATATATATATATATATATATATATATATAATTGTTTTTAATCCATGCTTTTTTTTTGGTATTTTTGAAATGCAAGAGAAAGGCAATGATGTACTATTCCAGATTAGGCACAATTTTGATTTTGGCCACTAGATGGCAGCAGTGCATATGCAAAGTTTTGACTGATTTAGCGAACCATTGCATATCTGTTCAAAATGTTGTATCAAAACTGCTCAAATGTGCCAAATTGGTTTATTAATACATTTTCAAGTTCATAACTGTGCACTCTCCTCAAAAAATTGCATGGTATTCCTTCACTGTAATAGATACTGTAAATTGGACAGTGCAGTTAGATTAACAAGAATTTAAGCTTTGTGCCAATATCAGATATGTCTATGTCCTGGGAAATGTTCTTGTTACTTACAACCTCATGCTAATCACATTTGCCTACGTTAGCTCAACCATCCCGCGGGGGGACACCAATCCCGTAGAGGTTAATCCCAACCCTCAGCCACTCTCAGCCCATCCCACTTATCACCATAGACCACCCTCGTTTGGTTTCTATGTGATATATTTTTTTAAATTGTGCTGTGATGTTTTACATAATTTTTTTAAGCTTTCTAATCATATAGTATCCACAGATGGTGAGCTAAAGATTAAAACCTTTCCTACGAGTATTATCATATTATTTGTTGATTGACTATGGCTTTTCAAATCGCCCAACACTGCTATTTGTAAGGTTAATTTTAAATGCATGTTGTGATTTTTAGCAATTCCTGAAACCTGTGACCAGAAACAAGCTACATAGGGGCAATACCAGAATTAATGATCTATTGATTCTGTCTCTTCACAGCAAAATCTACAGGGCTGAGATTGTCGTATGCCCCATAAGTATAGCATTCTGTTGGTGTCAATAATTTTATATAATAATTTAATAATAATTAATTTGAAAAACTCTAAGTGTTGAATCAATTGTAGTTTTTTGTACCAGTTCATAAACCATATGCCATGGAATTGGTACGTCAAAAATATCTTCCCATTTATTTAGCAACCTGTATGGCACAGCTGTCAACATTTTTGTCCTCAAATGAAACTGGTATATTTTTCTATTAATGCCAGTTTCTTTCAGCCAATGTGTATCTTTAATGTATGACAGGCAAACAGCAAAGTTCCCTAACTTATCCTTTTTCCACTTGCCTCCTCCATGTTTTGATAGTGCTGCAATCAGTTGGTTGTACATTTGGATTGAGGGTACAGTTGAAGTCGGAAGTTTACATACACTTAGGTTGGAGTCATTAAAACTCATTTTTCAACCACTCCACAAATGTCTTGTTAACAAACTATAGTTTTGGCAAGTTGGTAAGGACATCTACTTTGTGCATGACACAAGTAAATTTTCCAACAATTGTTTACAGACAGATTATTTCACTTATAATTCACTGTAACCAATTCAGAATTTGACTGTACCGTTAAACAGCTTGGAAAAAAAATTCAGAAAATGATGTCATGGCTGTAGAAGCTTCTGATAGGCTAATTGGCATCATTTGAGTCAATTGGAGGTGTACCTGTGGATGTATTTCAAGGCCTACCTTCAAACTCAGTGCCTCTTCGCTTGACATCATGGGAAAATCAAAAGAAATCAGCCAAGACCTCAGAAAAAAAGTTGTAGACCTCCACAAGTCTGGTTCATCCTTGGGAGGAATTTCCAAATGCCTGAAGGTACCAAGTTCATCTGTACAAACAATAGTCCGCAAGTATAAACACCATGGGACCACGCAGCCGTCATACCGCTCAGGAAGGAGACGCATTCTGTCTCTTAGAGATGAACGTAACAACAGCAAAGGACCTTGCTGGAGATGCTGGAGGAAACAGGTACAAAAGCATCTATATCCACAGTAAAACGAGTCCTATATCGACATAACCTGAAAGGCCGCTCAGCAAGGAGGAAGCCACTGCTCCAAAACCACCATAAAAAAGCCAGACTACAGATTTCAACTGCACATATGGGGACAGAGATTGTACTTTTTGAAGAAATGTCCTCTGGTCTGATGAAACAAAAATAGAACTGTTTGGCCGGAATGACCATCGTTATGTTTGGAGGAAAAGGGGGGACGCCAATCGACGTATCGATTGGCGTCTCCACGGCAGCCAGCAGAGTACACTGCCGGGTTCGGAGGGTGAGAGGGGCGAGGGGGGACAATGTGAGAAGGGAGAGAGGAGGGGAGGAGAAGGGGGGTGTTCGCTCATGAAGAAGTCTGCCTCAGCACCTGCTGAAAACAGCAAGCGAGACCTGAGAGGAGAGAATATGTGTGTGATACAAACCTTATCAAAACATATGGGGTAGGCTACATGAGGTGTGCAACTAATTCGAAAGAGTCGCCAAAAAAGGCAGTTTCTTATGCTGGGTATCATTCACAAGTGATAATACACTGCTCAAAAAAATAAAGGGAACACTTAAACAACACAATGTAACTCCAAGTCAATCACACTTCTGTGAAATCAAACTGTCCACTTAGGAAGCAACACTGATTGACAATAAATTGCACATGCTGTTGTGCAAATGGAATAGACAACAGGTGGAAATTATAGGCAATTATCAAGACACCCCCAATAAAGGAGTGGTTCTGAAGGTGGTGACCACAGACCACTTCTCAGTTCCTATGCTTCCTGGCTGATGTTTTGGTCACTTTTGAATGCTGGCGGTGCTTTCACTCTAGTGGTAGCATGAGACGGAGTCTACAACCCACACAAGTGGCTCAGGTAGTGCAGCTCATCCAGGATGGCACATCAATGCGAGCTGTGGCAAGAAGGTTTGCTGTGTCTGTCAGCGTAGTGTCCAGAGCATGGAGGCACTACCAGGAGACAGGCCAGTACATCAGGAGACGTGGAGGAGGCCGTAGGAGGGCAACAACCCAGCAGCAGGACCACTACCTCCGCCTTTGTGCAAGGAGGAGCACTGCCAGAGCCCTGCAAAATGACCTCCAGCAGGCCACAAATGTGCATGTGTCTGCGGTCAGAAACGGTCAGAAACAGACTCCATGAGGGTGGTATGAGGGCCCAACGTCCACAGTTGGGGGTTGTGCTTACAGCCCAACACCGTGCAGGACGTTTGGCATTTGCCAGAGAACACCAAGATTGGCAAATTCGCCACTGGCGCCCTGTGCTCTTCACAGATGAAAGCAGGTTCACACTGAGCACGTGACAGACGTGACAGAGTCTGGAGACGCAGTGGAGAACGTTCTGCTGCCTGCAACATCCTCCAGCATGACCGGTTTGGCGGTGGGTCAGTCATGGTGTGGGGTGGCATTTCTTTGGGGGGCCGCACAGCCCTCCATGTGCTCGCCAGAGGTAGCCTGACTGCCATTAGGTACCGAGATGAGATCCTCAGACCCCTTGTGAGACCATATGCTGGTGCGGTTGGCCCTGGGTTCCTCCTAATGCAAGACAATGCTAGACCTCATGTGGCTGGAGTGTGTCAGCAGTTCCTGCAAGAGGAAGGCATTGATGCTAAGGACTGGCCCGCCCGTTCCCCAAACCTGAATCCAATTGAGCACATCTGGGACATCATGTCTCGCTCCATCCACCAACGCCACGTTGCACCACAGACTGTCCAGGAGTTGGCAGATGCTTTAGTCCAGGTCTGGGAGGAGATCCCTCAGGAGACCATCCGCCACCTCATCAGGAGCATGCCCAGGCGTTGTAGGGAGGTCATTCAGGCACGTGGAGGCCACACACACTACTGAGCCTCATTTTGACTTGTTTTAAGGACATTACATCAAAGTTGGATCAGGCTGTAGTGTGGTTTTCCACTTTAATTTTGAGTGTGACTCCAAATCCAGACCTCCATGGGTTGCTAAATTTGACTTCCATTGATAATTTTTGTGTGATTTTGTTGTCAGCACATTCAACTATGTAAAGAAAAAAGTATTTAATAAGATTATTTCATTCATTCATATCTATGATGTGTTATTTTAGTGTTCCCTTTATTTTTTTGAGCAGTGTATATAATTCACAAGTGATAGGCTAATATTGTCACCCATCAGACTACTCTTGATTTAATCTTGTCTTTGGATATACTAATAATATATGTATGATTTTTTTTTAGAATGGACCATTATTATGCACCTGTCTCGAAACAGGAGCAGCGGGAAAAATAAATGTAATCTCTGCACTTAAATAGCAAATGGACAACGCTTTTCCTGTCATTCATTTTCGTGCCAGCCAGGTAGGCTAAACTCCTGTTGTAAATGTAAGCAATGTGCTTAACATTAGGAAAGTTGAGAAATAAATATAGTAGGCCTAGAATGCTGATGGGATCCTCCTCTTTTTAATAGAGGCCATCACTCTATTTTCTTGCACAATTGCATTGCCTAAAAAAAAATTGCGCAACATGAGCTCATGGGCTCTCATGAAGTGTTTGATTAGATTTTCGATTACATTTGCATTGATGTCATAGCGATTAGAGGGACAGTAGATTGCTGAGTACCAGGAAGTTAGCAAGTTTGGTAGGCTAGTAATGATCATCAGCAGCATCATAGCTCGGAGAATCAACCCACTCCATCGTCCATAGCGACTCAACTCACTCCATCCTCCAATGGCGGCCTTCCTCAAATGCGGTGGAAGGTACCCGAGCTACAGCGGTGTTTGTCAGACCCGTGAGACATCCCGAAAGTCAGTCTGCTCACTAAAATGTCGGTAGCGTCCGAACAGTTTGACTATTATGGGACTCGTCTGAAGTCGGTACTGCCGATCTGCCAACTTCTGCTGAACAGTTTGGGCTACATACTAACATGACCCCTCTATGGAAAGGTGAGTCACTCATGAACACGTTTTGCTCTAAGAAGCCCACAAGCCTCACAAGACTCGTCGGAAGGTAGCCCAGTACCAGTTTAAAACAAAATTATGTATGTATATACTGTATAGATGTAGTTTAGTGCCAAAATAAATTGGTTAAATATGGGTCAACAAAAATGTAAACTGAAAAAATATATATAAACGCAGTATGTAAAGTTTTGGTCCCATGTTTCATGAGCTGAAAAAAAGATCACAGAAATGTTCCATACACCCAAAAAGCTTATTTCTCAAAAATTTTGTGCTGAAATTGGTTTACATCCCTGTTAGCGAGCACTTGTCCTTTGTCAGAAATAATCCATTCACCTAACAGGTGTGGCATATCAAGAAGCATGATCATTACACAGGTGAACCTTGTGCTGGAGACGATAAAAGGCCACTCTGAAATGTGTATTTCTGTCACACAACAATGCCACAGTCTCAAGTTTTGAGGGAGCATGCAATTTGGATGCTGACTGCAGGAATGTCCACCAGAGCTGTAGCCAGATAATTTAATGTTAATTTCTCTACCATAAGCCACCTCCAACATTGTTTTCGAGAATATGGCAGTACGTCCAATGGCCTCACAACTGCAGACCACGTGTAACCATGCCAGTCCACATCTGGCTTATTCACCTGCGGGATCATCTGAGACCAGCCGCCCTGGACAGCTGATGAAACTATGGGTTTGCATAACTGAAGACTTTCTGCACAAACTGTCAGAAACCATCTCAGGGAAGCTCATCTGTGTGCTCGTTGTCCTCACTAGGGTCTTGACCTGACTGCAGTTCTGCGACGTAACTGACATCAGTTGGCAAATGTACACCTTCAATAGCCACTGGCACGCTGGAGAAGTGTGCTCTTCACAGATGAATACCGGTTTCAACTGTACCGGGCAGATGGCAGACAGCATGTATGGTGTCATGTGGGCGAGCGATTTGCCATTCATCCACCGCCATCACCTCATGTTTCAGCATAATAATGCACGGCCCCATGTCGCAAGGATCTGTACACAATTCCTGGATGCTGAAAATGTCCCAGTTCTTCCTTGGCCTGTATACTCACCAGACACGTCACCAATTGAGCATGTTTGGGTTGCTCTAAATCGACATGTACGACAGCGTGTTAAAGTTCCCTCCAATATCCAGCAACTTCCTACAGCCATTGAAGAGGAGTGGGACAGCATTCCACAGGCCACAATCAATAGACTGATCATCTCTATGCGAATGAGGCAAATGGTGGTCACACCAGATACTGACTGGTTTTCTGATTATTCCCAGTCATGTGAAATCCATAGATTAGGGCCTAATGAATTTATTTCAATTGACTGATTTCCTTATATGAACTCTAACTCAGTAAAATCGTTGACATCATTGCATGTTGTGTTTAAATTTTTGTTCAGTATGTATAGCTATTATAGCTAATTGAAACACGTGGCCCATCTGTCCCCGCCCCCTATGATTGATCAAATTATCTCTGTTAGAGCAGATAAATCAACCAATCACATGCATGGTCGTGTTTAACCACAACATTAACGCACATCTCTTGCTGTTAGGGGAGGTTTCCTGCTGAGACACACACACACACGCACGCACACACAGGCACCTACACAGCACATGCAGCTTAATATTCCGCCCCAACAGTATCTTAATAACACTCTAATTTAGTGTGTTATATGACTCAAGAACTGAAGAGGAGAGTATATTCGAGATCAGTGTAGATCTTCCAGTCCCACTACACACAGCACAGCAGGATACTAAAGAGACTCCCCACAGCTCAGACACTGCTCTCAGACATTCTCCCCAGACATTTCTGCTAAAAAGTAGTGATGTGAAACCAAGGGTTTCTGAAGGCTTTTTCGCTTTCACCAAATTGTGCCGAAAAATTACTCTGCACTTCAATATCTGTTCACAATGCACATTAGTGACATCTGCTGGTCAGCAATAGATAGCAGTGTGTGATTATCAGATAGAAGAAAAACAATTATCCACTCTTTCTATCAAAACTCAGTTGGGCATAGATAAGTCACTGGCTTTTGTCGCCTATGAACAGGTGGAATACCAGGTTTGTATCTTACATCATACTTCCCTTTTTTGCCTTCAAGTTTACTATTATTCAGCATGCTTAAGACAGAAGCGTATACTATACTAAATACAAATACTTATTTGAACAACAGTATAGGAAGTGTAGTTTCACATAAGACAATTTTATAAATAGTGTGTCTTCAATGTGATTTGACCTCATCCTCACGCCTCTAAATGTTCCACAGTTCCCTACGCTATGCTAAGCTACCAGTCAGATCAAACATTTTGTCCACAATCCTAACCATATCTGTATATACGGTGTCCAGTAGTGGTCGGTGTTTGACAGCAGCTTGGAATCGATGAAAGCACCGTAACCAATGGCGAAAACAGTGGGATCTTGCATTTGGCAATACGTGGTTTGAAAAGAATGTGATCAAGCAAAGCTTCTGACGTCATTGATGATGTATGCCTGATAAAGTGATACACGCGTTGGCACACTGTTTCGAAGTTAGCTGCTTAGTGATTTTGACGCACGCCTCTGAACGCCTCTCCAGTATCAAACATAATATCACTTCAAAACAGTGCTATGATTGTCGTACACACATTGTTATGATTGTTGTATTCATCATCCCCATCCATATCATCATCGTCATAAATTCCTGGTGCTCATGCACACACTAGGTTGGAAAGCGAGGTAGCAGCACTGATCCCTTCCCTTTGACCTCATGCACACACACTCTCTGTCTGTTCACTGTTGAAGAACCACTGTGACTGCTTAAAGCAGGAGATTCCTCATTAATTAACCATTTCAATTAAGTTAAACCCAGTGTACTCATGTGCACCTTTACCCCTGAGGATAATTGTGGTTTATTACACCCTTACACCCAATAGATTAATTCAGGGAATAACACACTCAGATATTTTACACTCTTCCCCCCCCAAACCCCCCACTTTACATATACTATCATTCTGAAAAGTGTCTTCACTTATGCATTGTGTGCTACAGCACATCAGAACCACACATCTTTTTGGTGTGTGTTTTTTTACCCAATGGAGGTGAAAGGTTACCAACTAGCCAATCAAGGAATTAATCATGTTTAAACCTGTCTGAGGCTGAAGGCGGTTGAGAGAGACTGAGAGGTAACCAATGGAGATAGCAGGAGAGGAAACAACACAGATAGATAAAGGAACGTGTGTGTGTGTGTGTGTGTGTGTGTGTGTGTGTGTGTGTGTGTGTGTGTGTGTGTGTGTGTGTGTGTGTGTGTGTGTGTGTGTGTGTGTGTGTGTGTGTGTGTGTCTGCGTGCATGCGTGTGTGTTACGGTGGAGACAGCCAGGGCAGAGACAACAGCAGATGAAAGAGACAGCAACAAAGCAGCAATGAAAATCAAGAGAAATCCCTCCCTACATCCCCCCTTTCACAAGCAGATCCCTATGAAAAAGAAATCATCTTTCTTTTCTCTCCCTCTTTATCTCCCTCCATCCTTCTTAACAAACCCATCCTCACCCCTCTATCCTGCTCCTTCCATCCTCCTCTACCAAGAGTAACTGTGCTCATTCCTCTCTCTATTTCTCACTCATCGGTTTCTTCCTCTTCCTTCGAATATTTAAAACTTATTTTCATTCTTTCTTCATTCTTCATTATTATAATACAGTATAACGTGTGGAGGTAGGTGTGTAGAGAGAGGCAAACTAAGGCAAATAGAGAGGGGGGGTACACTTTTAAAAATAAATCTGGAACCAACTAAGATTCTTGAGAGCGATGCCATAGGGGAACCATTTTAGGGTCTCTGAAGAACGATAAATGGGATGTTTTTTTAAAGAAAAAATCCAAAACCAGAAATGCTTCAGCCCTTGAGGACCGGAATTTAATGGCCCTGCTGTTGGGTTTTAAGTCTTATTTGCATATTTCCCAGGGTGCTTTTTGATTTAATTTTAGAGTTACCAGTACTGCCCATGACTGTGTTTGCTAGTGACAGAGACAGGCTTGGTGTATTCATTCATTTTCAGTCTTGTGGCCTTCACCGTGTGAAATGAAAAGTGAATATGTGAAGATTCAATTATTTAAGACAATGCATAATTTTATAATGCCTTCTTTTGAGCACCACATTTTTTTCTCCCTAATACTGTGGCCTGAAACTTAGAGTTTACAGGTCATGTAAGGCCTGCAAGTCATATTGTGCTAGCTTCCAAACTGATGTGCAATTCCTAATGAAATCCAGCCAGAGTGGGAAAATCCAATAGTTAAAATTTTTATTTAGCAGCAAACTGCATTCAGAATGACTGCCAGGGTTGGGAATATTAAGATAGGAGATTACCCTACACATCTAAAATGGAATAACCATTTCAGTAATGGGTGCAATAAGTAACAGATTGGAAAAGTTTAGAAGAATGTATGTTATTCATACTTGAGTAGCATAAGATTAATTAATCAATCAATATATATGCAAAAACATAGATATTGAAACAAACAATTCTAAAAGTCAACCTGCAATAGAGCATGCTGGGAAATATGATATTGATGGGTGTGGTTTTGGTTCAACTCTGGTTATTAACACCGACACTGGCATTGTTTTACACCACTGAGTGTTAATTTAACAATTTAAAGTGCTAATTCAACCCTTCAACACTAGAAATGTTACACTGAAAAAGTAACACTAGTTAACACTGGCCAATTTGCGGTGTGCTATGAAAGGGACAATGAATACATTTCAATAACCTTTTAGAATTCTGAAGAAGCATAGAAGCCACATCAAGAACCCCACACTTAACTCAAAGGTTCTTTATTGGGATAGAGTTCTCCAAGGAACCTTAAGAGCTGAAGAAGAACAATTCAAGAACTGATTATTTTTTCAGCGTAGCGAGAAATATCCATATAGATAAACAGAAGGGAGAGAGAAAGAGAAAATAAGGAGAAAGAATGTGAAAATGAGAGAGAGAGAGAGAGAAAGAGAGAAGGAGAGCTGAAGTTAGTGGTCAGCAACACTCCAGGCGTCATAAATCAGATTTCCGAGAATCCCCTGCGGACAGGCCCTCCGCTCGGGGCCCATGCGGACACGCTCAGCAGGGCACGGAGCATCGATTGGCGTCTCCACGGCAGCCAGCAGAGTACACTGCCGGGTTCGGAGGGTGAGAGGCGCGAGGGGGGACAATGTGAGAAGGGAGAGAGGAGGGGAGGAGAAGGGGGGTATTCGCTCGTGAAGAAGTCTGCCTCAGCACCTGCTGAAAACAGCAAGCGAGACCTGAGAGGAGAGAATATGTGTGTGTGTGTGTGTTTGCGTGTGCGTAGGCCTGTGTATGCCTGTGTGTCTGTTTGTGTGTTTCAATGTCTTTCAATGTGTGTGTGTGAGAATGTGCAGACTCTAGGGTAATTTCCTCCCATCAGCACTCTCACCCCTAAACTTACTAAACACCCCACATCACCCCTCCCTATCCCCCCTACCTTACCACACCCTCCTCACCAGAGACTTCTGCCTACTCCAGGGCAAACAGAATATTCAACAAAAAAACAAATACGATCATCCCCATTTCGCCTTTTCCCCTTATTGTCCTTTCCTCCTGCAGGCTTAGTGTTGAGAGACCTTTCTACATTTCACACAGCCTGAGGAAAGGGGGCTCTGCTGGACACTCAGCAACTAACACATAGTTTACATCTCACAAAGCCTGGGACCGAGTGCTCTGGACACTCAGCAACTGACACTACACAGAGTTCACATCTCACACAGTCTGAGGCTGAGTGCTGCTGGACACTCACAGGGCGGAAGTCAGAGAAGAACAAACAGAGAAGAACAACATGTCATATAGTCTTTAATATGCAACACAGAGAAAGTCTTTGGTGCCTTGCAGGAGTAGGTAATTGACCCTTCTCTAAACCCCGCATCCTTGGTTATTTTCGTAACCTCAGACAACAATTCCCTGTGAAGTCTAATTACCCATACAAACCACAAGCGAAATCCCCTCGCAATGATCTCAAACTGTGTTTCTAAAAACACTATGAAATGAAATACTGATCAGGAGACTCTCGGGTATGTTGTGGTAGACTGTCATTACAATTCACGGGAACCTGGTAAAATTATGTTTGTAGTGTGGTTAGCCACTGGATGGCTCTGAATTTACTGTCAGCATGCAGTCAAAGCTACTAACCACTTTTGGAGCTAGCTAGTGCTATCAAAATTGTTTTGTGATGTCGCCAGCAGATGAGATTAATATTCATAATATAGCTATAACTTAGCTAGCTGACATACATTTGGAGAAAACAAGTTATATTACCTAGATAGCTAGCTGGCGTCATCAACGTTGGTGGTCAATGAGAGCTAGCTAACAATCTAGCAAACAATGCAACAAAGGTATAATTTCGGATTTGAAAAATAGTCCAATAGGCTATTGAGAACAAGTTCTCATTTACAACTACGACCTGGCCAAGATAAAGCAAAGCAGTGCAACACACATGGGATAAACAAATGTACATTCGATAACACAATATAAAAATCTATATATACTGTGTGCAAATGTAGTAAAATTAAGGAGGTAAGACAATAAATAGGCCATAGTGGCAAAATAATTACAATTTAGCGTTAACACTGGAGTGATAGATGTGCAGAAGATGAATGTGCATGTACATTTTTTAAAGCAAAAAAATAAATATCAATATGGGGATGAGGTAGTTGGGTGGGCTATTTATAGATGGGCTGTGTACAGGTGCAATGACCGGTAAGCTGCTCTGACAGCTTATGCTTGAAGTTAGTGAGAGACATATCAGAGTCCAGCTTCAGTGTTTTTTGCAATTCATTCCAGTGATTGGCACCAGAGAACTGGAAGGAAAGGCAACCAAAGGAGGAGTTGGGTTTGGGGATGACCAGTGAAATATACCTGCTGGAGCACGTGCTACGGGTGGGTGCTGCTATGGTGACCAGTGAGCTGAGATAAGGCGGTGCATTACCTAGCAAATACTTATAGATGACCTGGAGCCAGTGAGTTTGGCAACGAATATGAAGCGAGGGCCAGCCAACGAGAGCATACAGGTCACAGTGGTGGGTGGTATATGGGGCTTTGGTGACAAAACGGATGGCACTGACTACATCCAATTTGCTGAGTAGAGTGTTGGAGGCTATTTTGTAAATGACATCGCTGAAGTCAAGGATCGGTAGGATAGTCAGTTTCCGAGGGTATGTTTGGCAGCATGAGTGAAGGATGCTTTGTTGCAAAATAGGAAGCCGATTCTAGATTTAATTTTGGATTGGAGATGCTTAATGTGAGTCTGGAAGAAGAGTTTACGGTCTAACCAGACACCTAGGTATTTGTAGTTGTCCACAGTCAGAGTCAGAACCATCTAGAGTAGTGATGCTAGACGGGAGGGCGGGTGTGGGCAGTGATCAGTTGAAGAGCATGCATTTAGATTTACTTGCATTTAAGAGCAGTTTGGGGGCCACGGAAGGAGAGTTGTATGGCATTGAAGCTCGTTTGGAGGTTTGTTAACACAGTGTCCAAAGAAGGGCCAGAAGTATACAGAATGGTGTCGTCTACGTAGAGGTGGATCAGAGTATCACCAGCAGCAAGGGCAACATCATTGATGTATACAGAGAAAAGAGTCGGCCCGAGAATTGAAACCAGTGGCACCCCCATAGAGACTGCCAGAGGTCTGGACAACAGGCCCTCCGATTTGACACACTGAACTCTATCTGAGAAGTAGTTGATGAACCAGGCGAGGCAGTCATTTTCAGCAGTCATTTGAGAAACCAAGGCTGTTGAGTCTGCCGATAAGATTGCGGTGATTGACAGAGTCGAAAGCCTTGGCTAGGTCGATGAAGATGGCTGCACGGTATTGTCTTTTATCGATGGCGGTTATGATATCGTTTAGGATCTTGAGCGTGGCTGAGGTGCACCCATGACTAGCTCGGAAACCAGATTGCATAGCGGAGAAAGTACTGTGGGATTCGAAATGCTCGGTGATCTGTTCGTTAACTTGGCTTTCGAAGACTTCAGAAAGGCAGGGTAGGCTTTGTAGGGGTCCAGATTTTGCCGCTCTTTCAGAACATCAGCTATCTGGATTTGGGTGAAGGAGAAGTGGGGAAGGCTTGGGCAAGTTGCTATGGGGTTTGCAGAGCTGTTGACTGGGGTATGGGTAGCCAGGTGGAAAGCATGGCCAGCTGTAGAAAAATGCTTCTTGAAATTTTCGATTATCGTAGATTTATCGGTGGTGACAGTGTTCCCTAGCCTTAGTGCAGTGGGCAGCTGGGAGGAGGTGCTCTTATTCTCCATGGACTTTACAGTGTTTTAGGGAGCCTTTGACAGTGATGAGGGGTGGTCATTTGACTGCGGACCCATTACGGACGCAGGCAATGAGGCAGTGATCGCTGATATCCTGGTTGAAGACAGCATAGGTGTATTTAGAGGGCAGGTTGGTAAAGATGATATTTATGAGGGTGCCCGTGTTTACAGATTATGGGTTGTACCTGGTAGGTTCCTTAAAAATCTGTGTGAGATTGAGGGCATCTAGCTTAGAATGTAGGACGGCCGGGGTGTTAAGCATATCCCAGTTTAGGTCACCTAACAGTACGAACTCTGAAGATAAATGGGGGGCAATTAATTCACATATGGTGTCCAGGGCACAGCTGGGGGCTGAGGCGGTTCTATAACAAGCGACAACAGTGAGAGACTTATTTCTGGAAAGATGGATTTTTAGAAGTAGAAGCTCAAACTGTTTGGGCACAGACCTGGATAGCATGACAGAACTCTGCAGAGAGAGACACATCTCTGCAGTAGATTGTAACTCCACCCCCTTTGGCAGTTCTATCTTGGCGGACAATGTTGGGGATGGAAATTTCAGAATTTTTGGTGGCCTTCCTAAGCCAGGATTCAGACACGGCTAGGACATCAGGGTTGGAGGAGTGTGCTAAAGCAGTGAGTAAAACAAACTTAGGGAGGAGGCTTCTGATGTTAACATGCATGAAACCAAGGATTTTAGTTACAGAAGTAAACAAATGATAGCGCCTGGGGAATAGGTGTGGAACTGGGAGCTACAGGGCCTGGGTTAACCTCTACATCACCAGAGGAACAGAGGAGGATTAGGATGAGGGTAAGGCTAAAGGCTATAAGAACTGGTCATCTAGTGTGTTGGGAACAGAGAGTAAAAGGAGGAGATTTCTGGGCGTGGTAGAATAGATTCAGGGCATAATGTACATACAATGTATGATAGGATGTGAACACAGTGGAGGTAAACCTAGGCGTTGAGGGAAGATGAGAGAGGTTTCGTCTCTGGAGGCACCAGTTTAGCCAGGTGGGGTCTCTGCATGTGTGTGGGGTGGGACAAAAGAGCTATCTAAGGCATGTTGAGTGGGACTGAGGGCTCTACAGTGAAATAAAACAATAAAAACTAGCCAAGACAGCAGTAGACAAGGCATATTGACATTAGAGAGAGGCATAAAGCAATCGCGGGTGTTGATCAAGAGAGCTAAGACAACAACGGGTAAATGCCGATGAATGGGCAGAGCGGGTCAGTTAGGTACATACAGGACCTGAGTTCAAGGCTAGGGCCGACAGGTAAACAAAATGAGGTACCGTGTTATTGAAACAGTCCAGGTGGCATCAGCTGTGTAGCCGAGTGATCATAGGGAGAATTCTGGGATTGGTTTCCCAAAATTCTGGGGCAGGGTTTAGCGAAGGGTCAATTGCTGCCCAGCCATAGCAAATAATGTTGAAGGGTAAAGCAAAACATTTTTGCGGACAGCAAATTGGATGGATGTATTCCACAGCCATGGTTGCAGTTACACACAAAAATAAACCGATCTCTCTCATTTTGAATGACTTAAAAAGTGGAAGAGAAAAAAACGTGAAATTGTTATTACGGCGAGGGCCTCAATTGAGTTTGAATAAAACACACTTTTTAATCGCATGATAAATCACATTATTGATTAGAAATTATTTCTGGTCTGGAAGATGTTGGATTTGGCCATGCAGCCCTAAGGGAAAGCTATAAACCTGACCAGCAAGGATAGATTACTTCCTCTACTGTACTCTACTCTACTGTATGTCTCACCACTGGCGTAACGCAGTTTCTCTAGACCCTCGCGCAAGGTCGGAGTTCGCCCGTTCCCCCCCTCAAAAAATCTAAATCGAATGCGTCAGCCAGACAGCCACTCACAAAATGTAGTCTACCAATCGCTATCCATGGTGCTGAAATTGCGACATGTGCCTATTGAATCAGTGATAGGCTTTGCTGTGGTGTCAGGGCATGTAGCTTATGGCTTTGCTTTAGCTAATGGATAACTGTTTATTGGGAGGTCCATTTGGTCATCATGTTCTCATGTTAAGCCTAACATTTCACAAAGATGCACTGTAAACCCCAGTATGCTGTACTTATCATGACACAAGGCGAGACCCAGAAACAGACACAGGAGGCAGATGGTTGGAGTCTAAAAATGTTTATTAATCCAAAGGGGTAGGCAAGAGAATGGTCGTGGACAGGCAAAAAGGTCAAAACCAGATCAGAGTCCAGGAGGTACAGAGTGGCAGACAGGCTCGTGGTCAAGGCAGGCAGAATGGTCAGGCAGGCAGGTACAAAGTCCAGAAAACAGGCAAGGGTCAAAACCGGGAGGACTATAAAAAGAGAATAGCAAAAGGAGTATGGGGAAAAACACGCTGGTTGACTTGACTAACATACAAAATGAACTGGCACAGAGAGACAGGAAACACAGGGATAAATACACTGGGGAAAATAAGCGACACCTGGAGGGGGTGGAGACAATCATAGGAACAGGTGAAACAGATCAGGGCGTGACAGTACTGTCTTACTCAAAACTTTTGTTAAAATCTGTTGCCCTTAATATATCTGAGTACAGGTACTTAAGAGTGAATTTGTAGTCACTGTAGGGCAGCATTTTCCAAACTCGGTCCTAGGGACCCCAAAGGGTGTTTTTTGCCCTAGCACTACACAGCCGATTCAAATAAGGAACTCATCATCAAACTTTGATTATTTGATTTTTAGGCATGTGTAGTGCTAGGAAAAATCCAAACATGAACCCTTTGGGAGCCCCAGGAATGAGTTTGGGAAACACTGCTCTAGGGGGTTCAGATTTGAGTTGTACCGACCCCACTAAGCCACACCTCCAATATAATTTTCCAGTGAGCCTTGCCTTTTCTATTGAATTGTAGAGTGCCTACCCATGACTCTATTTGTTATTGACGGAGTAATGTTTGTTGAATTCATTCATTTTCAATTATGTGGCCTTTCAACTGGGAGCCCTGGGAAATTTACCAGAAATGTGCAAGCCTATCTGCAAGTCACATTATGCTAGCTTGCAAAGTGATGTGTAATTCTTATTGGAATCGAGCCACAGTTAGGATATCCAACATGTTTATTCATCCGCAACCTGCATTCATAACAGCAGTGTGAGGAGTCTACTTAAGCCATTTAAACTGGAACAACCATTTTAGTAATAGGTGTAAAAAATCTAATTAAATTATTGGATTAGTTTAGAAAAATATATGTTATTTATCTTTGTGTAACATAAGATTAATCAATCAATTACTCAATGTACATGTAAAACACAGATATTAAAAACAATTCCCCAAAATGTACCTGAAGTACAGCATGTTGGGATTTTTTTAATTTGTTAATAAGTACATTTTTAAAATAGTGTTGATGTAACTTCTCATTTAGTTTTGAGTCAGTACCACATACACATTTTAAGCAATAATGACTTTGTATTTCATTTAAGTTACTTGAAGTATTTCAGTAAAAACTGTCTTGAGGTGTACAGTGTATACACAGTGTTGCCATGCAGCCATTTCAACTGCTGGCTGGCGGCAATAATGTATTTACTTTAATGAAAAATGTATTTTCAATGCAACAGCATACTAATCAGCTACCAATAGATTTGTTTTATATACAACTGTCCTGTATAGCCCAACTGAACCTGCATGACATGAGCCGTCATGCTCTCTCCCAGCTTGGATAGACAGTCTATTAATGCCAAGTAACACAGTCAGTCCACCCTCAAAACAATAGCTTAGGGATTGTTTCATTATGCATTGTAGCCTACTATATATATAGTTATATACTGTATTTAGCTGCTACTTATCTGCTTCATTAACGTTTTATAAAAATTACACTTCA
This sequence comes from Brachymystax lenok tsinlingensis, assembly GCA_030435695.1. Taxonomy (NCBI): domain Eukaryota; kingdom Metazoa; phylum Chordata; class Actinopteri; order Salmoniformes; family Salmonidae; genus Brachymystax; species Brachymystax lenok. Next base: position 35,580,871 of record CM059791.1, read on the forward strand.
AATGGCCTAATAATGAGGATAAAGTAGTCGACTTGAAGATAAATTCAGCCACTATTTATTGTTGAACTCAGCAGGTTTTGTCAGGCTAATAGCCTACACAAATGGGCTGCAATGTTCAAGGTAAAGTTAATTAAATCGAATTAAATGAAATCCAACTTGAGACACTCCCAAGTCCTCCTTGCTGCTTGTCTCTCCGTGTCTGTCTCTTTTTCTCTCAGAAAAATGTGTGCGCTCTCCTTTTTTTCTATATAGAGGTTTATAGTAGCTACAGTGTTACCTTTTTGTGTTCAAATGTATTCACCACAACCTGTAGGTCCAGGTTGTGGGCACAAATGTTTTCTATTTAACTAGGCAAGTCAGTTAAGAACACATTCTTATTTTCAATGACAGCCTAGGAACAGTGGGTTAACTGCCTTGCTCAGGGGCAGAACGACAGATTTTTTTTTACCTTGTCAGCTCAGGGATTTGATCTTGCAACCTTTCAGTTACTAGTCCAACACTATAACCACTAGGCTACCTGTCTATACCAAGTATTGCCAACCCAGACAGTCTTTGTGCATTATATGTCCATTGAGCTGCACACAATTTAAAGTTAGTCTTGAATGATGCATGACAAGATATACGAGTGATAAGGGATGGTTGATATTGCAACCACACAACTCAAACGCCTGTTCACCAGAATGAACGAAATCGCAAACTGCTTTTTTTGTTCAATCCCTCAAGAACTGTTGTCGCTAAAGATGATAATCTGTTTGCATCTGCCAATTTATTGGCTGTCCAGTATCCAGACGATCTGTCCCCAGTCATAGCTTCCTATACAGCTAATCTCTTTCCGTAACGTGTTGAGGCCGGCAATTAAGGAGAATGAGAGGCTCAATTAAAGATGTTGCAGAACTGCTGTTGAAGCACCGGTCCCTTATGCCCAGTTACCTTGATTTTGCTACGGCAATAAAACTGTCGATTCTGCGGAGAGATGTTTTTCTAAACTAAAACTCAAGAAAATAACTACCTAGGAAGCATTTGGCTCACGGTCTGATATGCACTGTTGAACACCTGAGTAAACTCATTGCACTGGCGCCGTCGTAGTCTTGACCACTGCATTTGTTCACCAACATCCCCTTACTTTCAATCAGTAATTGTTTTTCTTTTTTAAGGACTGAGGCACTTTTTCAGTCACATTCCTGTAGCCCAAGAAACAAACACTTAGCTTCCTAGTACATTTGGAAATTGAAAAGGTTTATGAATGACTTTTTGGAGGGGTACAGTCAAAATTATTTATTAAATTTAAAAATACATAAATGACAGGAGCATGGGCCCCCAGAGCTAGTAGGCCCCCTGCGTTGCAGGGGCTGCGGGAGTGTCCAGTACGCCAGTATGTCTCAGTCTCAGTGAAACACCCGAGCCACCCTCTCTCCACTTTTCACCCCTACTCTACCACCATATATATCTATCCCTTCTCCGCTCCCTCCTTCCCTCCTTCGCTCCCTCCCTCCTCTTTCATATTTTTCATTAAGAGCAGAATCCTATTAGGTGGCTGGGCGGCCCTGTCTTCACTCTGCCTCCCCCTGCCTCCCAGAGTTAACCACTTTGCTTAGCCATGTAAATTCACAGCTTAGTCAGGCCCATTCTCCACACAGTATGGCCAACCGAAGAATGCAGAGCAGAGCAAAACGTCTCACCACATTAAACGATATCTATGGACATGCCTGTAAAAGAGAGAGAGAGAGAGAGAGAGAGAGAGAGAGAGAGAGAGAGAGAGAGAGTGTAAGGTGGGCTAGGGTGTGGGGTTTGTAAGCCCCTTGCACCAGATTATCTGGTGATGGGGATGTGTGTCCGGCGGTGTGAATGTGTGTGTGTATGTATTTGCATGCATGTTTCAAAGTTTTATGTGTCAGGGTAGAGATGGACAAGTATCCCCTATGGGCAAGTTATGGCGTCTTCTTTCTTCCACCCAACTAGCCTTCCCTGGCACCTACCTACCTCTGTCTCAGATGTCTTTCATGGAGCTTCTACAGGGCTGTGTATTGGGTCTAACCCTGCTGTAGAGCTTTAGCCCAGCTAAGCACACAGACACTGGAAGATTTAGTGTGAACTGGATCCATGGAGAGGCTTTACTCAAACCACCGAAACAGGGTGAGCAGGCTCAGATGATGAGCCTCTGTACTCTACCCCTCCAACTCCTACTTTCACAAAATCTTTCTCTCTCTCAGTCTCTGTGTCCCAATCTGTCTCTCCCTGACCTTCTCTCCCTCTTTCTATTTTCTTTATTTCTCTCTCTCCTTGGGTGTTCATGACCTGCTCAACATACATTGCCAACACTATCAAAAGCAGTCATTTTAGGGTCATATGTCGGTTCGCTTACCAAGGCAGGTTACCCCGTAAAGTTCAAGGGTAATGACCTGGTCGTCGGATGGGGTGTATCTTGAGTTACATATCCAGAGACCTACAGTATAAATCAGGAAGCGTTTCAGTAACAAATGATGGTCAAAGTTAAATCGGAATCAACCAATAAGCTCCATTATGATTGGTCTTTACATGTTTACATCAGGGCTTGGTTCACTGTAATGTAGCCTCAGTTTGTTCCACTCCACTCCACCCCACACCACCGGCCCTCTGGGCATAGACCACTGGAACACACACACATGCACACATAGACACACCACCCACACGTGTACACACACAGCTCTATTTTTGGACCAGGTTGTTTTTTCATCCAGACCCGTTCAATTGTTTCCTGATTGATCTATTCATAGCACCCCCACAGACACACACACACTCAGACTATATACGCAGCCCAGTGGAGGCTGCTGAGAGGAGGATGGCTCATAATAATGGCTGGAATGGAGAATATGGAATGGCATCAAACATACAGTATGGAAACCATGCGTTTGATGTATTTAATAAAATTCCACTTACTCCGTTCCAGACATTACCACGAGCTCGTCCTCCCCAATTAAGGTGCCACCAGCCTCCTGTGACACAGCCAAACAGATCCATGCGGTTGTAATATCCATGTTTGTCTATGAAATATTTTATGGACTGTAAACATTTTCTGAGACAGGGATATGGAAGATATCCCTCTAGTGGTGTGGGGACTGTGCTTTGGCAAAGTGAGTTGGGTTATATCCTGCCTGTTTGGCCCTGTCCGGGCCACAGTGTCTCCCGACCCCTCCTGTCTCAGCCTCCAGTATTTATGCTGCAATAGTTTATGTGTCGGGGGGCTAGGGTCAGTCTGTTATATCTGGAGTATTTCTCCTGTCTTATCCGGTGTCCTGTGTGGATTTAAGTAATTCTCTCTCTTTCTCTTTCTCCTTCTCTCTCTCTCTCTCTCTTTCTCTCGGAGGACCTAAGCCCTAGGACCATGCCTCAGGACTACCTGGCCTGATGACTCCTTGCTGTCCCCAGTCCACCTGGTTGTGCTTCTGCTCCAGTTTCAACTGTTCTGCCTGCGGCTATGGAACTCTGACCTGTTTACTGGACGTGCTACCTTGCTACCGCACATGCTTTCTCTAACTCTGAATAATCAGCTATGAAAAGAGAACTGACATTTACTCCTGAGGTGCTGACCTGTTGCACCCTCTACAACCACTGTGATTATTATTATCTGACCCTGCTGGTCACCTACGAACGTTTGAACATCTTGGCCATGTACTGTTATAAACTCCACCCGGCACAGCCAGAAGAGGACTGGCCACCCCTCAGAGATTGGTAACTCTCTAGGTTTCTTCCTAGGTTCCGGCCTTTCTAGGGAGTTTTTCCTAGCCACCGTGCTTCTACATTTGCATTGCTTGCTGTTTGAGGTTTGAGGCTGGGTTTCTGTACAGCACTTTGTGACATCGGCTGATGTAAATAGGGCTTCATTAATACATTTGATTGATTGATTGATATTGTAACATACTCAGACACACATTCACACAATAGGTTGTAATACTTGGCTGTCATGGCATGACGGGGGCAAGGGTGAGGCTGGAAGTGAGGGAGGGGGGTGGGAGAGCTGAGGGAGTGTTCATTTTGCTGTGAAAGCGGATGGAGACTGTCAAATCCCTCCTCATGATATTCCTGTCCTCTTCTTCTCCTGCTCTTCTTTCTTCCTACCACCCTCTCTCTGGATGAGGATCAGTCCTGGATGAGAGCCGGCTGCACGGGGCCAAAGCCACCGGATTCAGGCCAGCCACTCGGCAACAGTAGACCTGTCGATCAAACACATAGCAGGGGTGTGTGTGCGTCTGTGTGTGTTAGGGGGGGTTGTCTCAGTCAGGGACTAAAACCCTTTCCGAGGATCAAGCAGACCACTTTCACCAGCTGAGAGAGAGAGAGAGAGAGAGATTCAGACCCCTTGACCTTTTCCACATTTTGTTAGGTTACAGCCTAATTCTAAAATTGATTAAATAGTTTTCCCCCCTCATCAATCTACACACAGAAATGTTTTAGAAATGTTTGCATGTGAATAAAAAATAGAAAACTGAAATATTACATTTACATAAGTATTCAGACCCTTTACTCAGTACTTTGTTGATGCACCTTTAGGCAGCGATTACAGCCTCAAGTCTTCTTGGGTATGACACTACAAGCTTGGCACACCTGTATTTGGGGAGTTTCTCCCATTCTTCTCTGCAGATCCTCTAAAACTCTGTCAGGGTGGATGGGGAGCGTCTCTCTCTTGCAGGTCTCCCCAGAGATGTTCGATTGGGTACATGTCCGTATCTGGCTGGGCCACTCAAGGACATTCAAAGACTTGTCCCAAAGACACTACTGCATTGTCTTGGCTGTGTGCTTTGGGTCATTGTCCTGTTGGAAATCTGAGGTCCTGAGCGCTCTGGAGCAGGTTTTCATCAAGGCTCTATCTGTACTGTGCTCTGTTCATCTTTCCCTCGATCCTGACTAGTCTCCCAGTCCCTGCACTGAAAAACATCCCCACAGCATGATGCTGCCACCACTCTTCACCATAGGGATGGTGCCAGGTTTCCTCCAGACCTGACACTTGGCATTCAGGCCAAAGTGTTCAATCTTGGTTTAATCTTGTTTCTTATGGTCTGAAAGTCCTTAATTGCCTTTTGGCAAACTCCAAGAGGGCTGTCCTGTGCCTTTTACTGAGGAGTGGCTTCCGTCTGGTCACTCTACCATAAATGCCTGATTGGTGGAGTGGTGCAGAGATGGTTGTCCTTCTGGAAGGTTCTCCCATCTCCACAGAGGAACTCTGGAGCTCTGTCAGAGTGACCATTGGGTTCTTGATCACCTCCCTGACCAAGGCTCTTCTCCCCCGATTGCTCAGTTTGGCCGGGAAGCCAGCTCTAGGAAGAGTTTTGGTGGTTCCAAACGTCTTCCATTTAAGCATGATGGAGTCCACTGTGCTCTTTGGGACCTTAAATGCTGCAGAATTTTTTTGGTACACTTCCCCAGATCTGTGCCTCGACACAATCCTTCGACCTCATGGTTTGGTTTTTGCTCTGACATGTGCCTTTCCTAATCATGTCCAATCAATCGAATTTACCACAGGTGGACTCCAATCAAGTTGTAGAAACATCTCAAGAATGATCAATGGAAACAGAATGCACCTATGCTCAATTTCTAGTCTCATAGCAAAGGAATGTCATGATTCTTTTTTCAGTGTGTGTGTGTGTGTGTGTGTGTGTGTGTGTGTGTGTGTGTGTGTGTGTGTGTGTGTGTGTGTGTGTGTGTGTGTGTGTGTGTGTGTGTGTGTGTGTGTGTGTGTGTGTGTGTGTGTGTGTGTGTGTGACGGGTATAGTGACACACACAGACAGAGAGAAAGAGGAGGGACTGGTATTTATATCTGTCTCTATTGGCTGATTGATCTGGTCCGGGCCGTCTCCTCCTTACCTACTCTTCCTATCTTTACCAAGACTCTCAGACATCCCTCTGCAGACACAGATACACACACACAGGCAGAGAGAGCGAGAGAGAGAAAGAAAGAGAAATAGCCACATAAAGGTCTGCTGTCTTCCAGCAGACATACAGTTCACATTGCACAGGTCAGTATCACAGATAGAACATCACCTTCACAATTCACTCTTAGGCATGACACTCACACACAGATCAGTACCGCTCAAACTCCTTGTAGCGACAATAGGCTTAAGTGGGCTTGTGTGAGAGAGAAGAGCTATGAATAAGTGATGACAATAAAATCACAGAGCATGAAGAGCATCACGGAGACACACACATACACACAAAGCATGAAGAGCAGCGCAAGGATACGTGAAAACAGATGAGGCTGGTGGGAGGAACCATAGGAGGACGTGTTCTTTGTAATGGCTGGCATTCATTCCATTCCAGCCTTTACAATGAGCCCATCCTCCCAAAGCTCCTCCCACCAGCCTCCTCTGGTGAAAAACAGCTGTGCATGTGTGTGCATGTCTGTGTGTGTGGATGTACTTCCATAAGGTAAATAGGTGAGATATGCAGGTCATTTGGAGTTCAGGAGGGAGATATTGAGACTTACTCTCCAGAGGATTTAGTCCCATCCACTCTCTCTCTCTACAAACTGTCTCTGTCTCTCTCTACAGGGGGGTGGCGGGGGAGCGAGAGAGAGACACGGGAGAGAGGGAGAAAGGTGGGGAGGAAGAAGGGGAGAGAGGGGAAGAAAGAGAGAACAAGAGAGGGGTAAGAGAGAGAGAAGAGAGGAGCAGAAATAAAGCACGAGAAAAGAGGAGGGGTCGATGGATGGACATAAGGACAGAAATGGACATAGGGACAGAAGAAGGAATTGAGGGATGAAGTGGAGAAGTACATAAAGCACGAGAAAAGAGGAGGGGTCAGCATGCGTGATAATAGTTGTTAGTTGTTGTGACAGGAGCAGAGTCATCAGTTTCACTGGTTAAACCAATAGAGCAGGGTTCCCCAACTAGTGGATTTTATATTTGACCCCCCATGTTTTCTGAGCAAAATACAGTGGGGAAAAAAAGTATTTAGTCAGCCACCAATTGTGCAAGTTCTCTCACTTAAAAAGATGAGAGAGGCCTGTAATTTTCATCATAGGTACACTTCAACTATGACAGACAAAATTAGAAAAGAAAATCCAGAAAAAAAAATCCAGAAAATCACATTGTAGGATTTTTAATGAATTTATTTGCAAATTATGGTGGAAAATAAGTATTTGGTCACATACAAACAAGCAAGATTTCTGGCTCTCACAGACCTGTAACTTCTTCTTTAAGAGGTTCCTCTGTCCTCCACTCATTACCTGTATTAATGGCACCTGTTTGAACTTGTTATCAGTATAAAAGACACCTGTCCACAACCTCAAACAGTCACACTCCAAACTCCACTATGGCCAAGACCAAAGAGCTGTCAAAGGACACCAGAAACAAAATTGTAGACCTGCACCAGGTTGGGAAGACTGAATCTGCAATAGGTAAGCAGCTTGGTTTGAAGAAATCAACTGTGGGAGCAATTATTAGGAAATGGAAGACATACAAGACCACTGATAATCTTCCTCGATCTGGGGCTCCACGCAAGATCTCACCCCGTGGGGTCAAAATGATCACAAGAACGGTGAGCAAAAATCCCAGAACCCCACAGGGGGACCTAGTGAATGACCTGCAGAGAGCTGGGACCAAAGTAACAAAGCCTACCATCAGTAACACACTACACCGCCAGGGACTCAAATCCTGCAGTGCCAGACGTGTCCCCCTGCTTAAGCCAGTACATGTTCAGGCCCGTCTAAAGTTTGCTAGAGAGCATTTGGATGATCCAGATGAGGATTGGGAGAATGTCAGATGAAACCAAAATAGAACTTTTTGGTAAAAACTCAACTCGTCGTGTTTGGAGGACAAAGAATGCTGAGTTGCATCCAAAGAACACCATACCTACTGTGAAGCATGGGGGTGGAAACATCATGCTTTGGGGCTGTTTTTTCTGCAAAGGGACCAGGACGACTGATCCGTGTAAAGGAAAGAATGAATGGGGCCATGTATCGTGAGATTTTGAGTGAAAACCTCCTTCCATCAGCAAGGGCATTGAAGATGAAACGTGGCTGGGTCTTTCAGCATGACAATGATCCCAAACACACCGCCCGGGCAACGAAGGAGTGGCTTCGTAAGAAGCATTTCAAGGTCCTGGAGTGGCCTAGCCAGTCTCCAGATCTCAACCCCATAGAAAATCTTTGAAAGTCCGTGTTGCCTAGCGACACCCCCAAAACATCACTGCTCTAGAGGAGATCTGCATGGAGGAATGGGCCAAAATACCAGCAACAGTGTGTGAAAACCTTGTGAAGACTTACAGAAAACGTTTGACCTCTGTCATTGCCTACATAAGGGACGCAGATGGCATTTGCTGTATGTTTGATGAGAAACTGCATATTGCAAATGTACGCTCCCTTACTAGACGTCCAAATTGTTTCTAAAATAAGCCGACGCGTCGCCGCGTGCCCTAGGGCCAAATCTTCCAGGAAGTCATCAAACGAACTTTCGGACTTTCGATGTCCGCTTAATAAAATAAATTCATTTTTTTCATTTTTCCGCCTTCATGTTAATCCCACCAGATGGCGAATGCCTTCATATTGCAAATGTACAAAACATACACCTAATTGACCTGGCTTTTTTCCTAAACCTAAAAGAGTTCAAGACTAAACTTGGTGGTCATGGGTTTGGCCATATGGGCAGTTGGCCCTAAACAGAATGGCGCTCAGGGACTCACGGTTTTTGAGATAAGGCCCATTTTCTGGGATTAAAGGTGAAAATGGAAATAGAGCACTAATTTGACAGCTTTACGTCAAAGTACATGAACCTACGGTGTAAGGAAAAAAGAACCAGACATTTATCTCTTTTAATTTTCGATTAATTGTCAAATGTCCAATTCCTGTAATGTTGAGAAAAATGTTTTTTTTTCCCAAAAAGTTATGGATCCAGATGCTGCGTGTTCAGACGGATCCGTTAAAGTGGGTTTCCGAGCTCTACGTGATTTCTGTGATTTTCTGTGATTTTCTGAAATCACACACATGCACAGTCAATGGGGAATGACACAGTGAGGGGCTTACAGACACACACTGCCTGCAATAGTTACTTTTGTTCGAACTATTAAAGAACCGCCAGACCTAGAGTTTCTGAAACTTTAGAAACCCATTCTAGACCTTTAGTCGATCGTGCACGGTGAGCTACGGGGCTCTAGAAGGTTTTCAGGCCGAGAACAGCCTCGCACATTTGCAATATTTTCAATTCATTTTTACATCACAAAAATGACAAAATTTATAAAAGTCCCAGAGACACAAGGCTAGGTGCATTAGAACCGCCGGCCCATAGAGACGGACCCTAACGCTTTCTGTCCGATAGCTCATTCAAGGACCCCGTGAGCAACGCCCGGAAAACGTGGATTTTCAGCACCAATTAAGGTCGCTGCTCGGACTCCAAATGACCTATCGAGTCGAAACTTGAGATTCGGGTCGCCTCAGCTGAGGCCGACACATAATGTCGGAACTGGACCCGCAGCTAGAACGTAACTAGGTGTTTTACATTTTTACTATGATTTAAACAGAATTTTGAGCCTGCCCTGATATATGTGATTGTTGGCTTCTAAATGAGATGGGAAAAGTGGGTTTGGTGTCAGTTTTTATCAGTTTGGTGTCAGAATGATATCTAATTGATTGATTGACGCTGACTTGCTCGTTGACTTTGTACATTTGCAATATGTTTCAATAGGGCTGAAACATCACCAAAATGACAGACTGAAATCAACACCAAAAGGGCATCACCATAGTCTCTAGGCCGTGCGAAGTTCAACGAGACGCCCACTTGACTGTAGCTCGCTCTGACCTCATAGACCGTAAAAAGTAGGCGCAAAATGAAGCCTGGCCCTAAATGTCAGCTGATTTTGGGTGACAGCGGCAGACCCGCTTTGGGTTAGAAGCACAATTCAACTTCAGGAATGTTCCTAAGGTCCTCCCGATCTGAGCAAGCCTAACCGTGACTGTGTGGCATTAACCAGGGTATTTTCATCTAACAGTTTGCTATGACATCTATCCCCATAGGAATACATTGCCTGCTCCCCTAAATTCAACCTGGTGCCTATGTGGGTTATGAACGCCTTATGAACCTTGTCTTCGATAGCAATCCATCAGACCACTATGAGGTCTACCTGTGTTGATTCTAAGCTTCCTGGAGCAACCGGAAGTGGTAAAAATCACCCAAAAGGTGTTTTGATATACCCAACCTGCAGTTTGTGAAAACAGACAATTCAACCCTGTGTAAATCAGTCAGTTCTTAACCTAAAGACTTATAACTCAGGATTCTGTTAAAGCATACCCCAATGAGGATATGTGTCTAACTACAGCTTCCTGTGACAACCGGAAGTGCTTTAAATAGGGGTCATAGGTGCTGTTTCAAGGGTTAAAAGGTCACATCTTTCCAAAACTTCATATGTGTGATTAGGCAACCCTCATGAACTGTAAATGGGTCATTTCTCCCATCAGATTTACAAGAAAACCCTCACAGACACACACAAACACAGATATGGGATGGAGTGACACAGTGTGGGGCTTGAAGACACACAGAGCCTGCAATGGCATCACCATAGTCTCTAGGCCTTCCTGAGTTCAACAAGATGCCCCGCTTGACCGTAGCTCACTCGGTCTGACCGCAGCAACCGTTCCAAAAGTAGCAGGCCCAAACTGAAGCCTGGCCCTCAATTTCAGCTGCTTTTGAGTGACAGCGGCAGAACCGCTTTGGGTTAGAAGCACGATTCGACTTCTGGAACGTTCCTTAGACCTCCTGATCTGTGCAAGCCTAACTTTGACCCTGTGGCATTAACCCTTAACAGTGAAAACAGGGTATTTACATCAAACCGTTTGCTATGACATCTCTCCCCATAGGAATACATTGCCTGCTCCCTAAATTCAACCTGGTGCCTATGTGGGTTATGAATGTCTTATGAACCTGTCTTCGATAGCAATCCATCAGACCACTATGAGGTCTACCTGTGTGGATTCTAAGCTCCTGGAGCAACCGGAAGTGGTAAAAATCACCCAAAAGGTGTTTTGATAGACCCAACCTGCTGTTGGTGAAAAACAGACTTTCAAACCTGTGTAAACAGTCAGTGCTCTTAACTTACAGACTTAAACTCAGGATTCTGTAAAAGCCTACCCCAATGAGTATATGTGTACCTACAGCTTCCTGTGACAAACTGGAAGTGCTTTAAATAGGGGTCATAGGTGCTGTTTCGAAGGGTTAAAAAGGTCACATCTTTACAAAACTTCATATGTGTGATTAGGCAACCCTCATGAACTGTAAATGAGTCATTTCTCCCATCAGATTTACAAGAAAACCTCAAACACACACACAAACACAGATATGGGATGGAGTGACACAGTGGGGGCTTAAAGACACACAGAGCCTGCAATGACATCACCATAGTCTCTAGGCCTTGCCGAGTTCAACGAGATGCCCGCTTGACTCAGAGCTCACTCGGTCTGGACTGCAGCAACCGTGCCAAAGTAGGCCGGAAATGAAGCCTGGCCCTACATTTCAGCTGCTTTGGGTGACAGCGGCAGAACCGTTTGGGTTAGAAGCACGATTCAACTTCAGGAGCGCGTTCCTTAGACCTCCTGATCTGTGCAAGCCCAACCGTGGCCCTGTGGCATTAACCCTTAACAGTGAAAACAGGGTATTTACATCAAACCGTTTGCTATGACATCTCTCCCCATAGGAATACATTGCCTGCTCGCCTAAATTCAACCTGGTGCCTATGTGGGTTATGAATGTCTTATGAACCTGTCTTTGATGGCAATCCATCAGGCCACTATGAGGTCTACCTGTGTTGATTCTAAGCTTCCTGAGCAACCGGAAGTGGTTAAATTCACCTAAAGGTGTTTTACAGTACCCAACCTGCTGTTGGTGAAAAACAGACTTTCAAACCTGTGTAAATCAGTCAGTTCTTAACTTACAGACTTAAAACTCAGGATTCTGTAAGCCTACCCCAATGAGTATATGTGTGTACCTACAGCTTCCTGTGACAACCGGAAGTGCTTTAAATAGGGGTCATAGGTGCTGTTTCAAGGGTTAAAAAGGTCACATCTTTACAAAACTTCACATGTGTGATTAGGCAACCCTCATGAACTGTAAATGAGTCATTTCTCCCATCAGAATCCCTTTGAAAAACTCACACACATGCACACAGTCCATGGGGAGTGACATAGTGTGGGGCTTACAGACACACACTGCCTGCAATAGTTACTGCTCAACTATTAAAGAACCGTCAGACCTAGAGCTCTGGAAACTTTAGAACCCTTTTCTCTAGAGCTTATGTCAATAGTGCACGGTGAGTTACGGGGCTCTAGAAGGTTCACAGGCCGAGAACAGCCTTGTACATTTGCAATATTTTCAATTCATTTTACATCACGAAAATGACAAAATTTCTAAAAGTCCCAGAGACACAAGGCTAGGTGCGTTAGAACCGCCTCGGCCCATAGAGACGGACCCTAACGCTTTCTCTCGATAGCTCATTCATGACCCCGTAGCAACGCCCGGAAAACGTGTGGATTTTCAGCACCAATTAAGGTCGCTGCTCGGGCTCCGAATGACCTATCGAGCGAACTCGGATTTGGGGTCGCCAGATAGGCCGGACACATAACGCCGAACTGGACTCGCAATTCAGAACGTAACTAGGTGTTTTACGTTTTCATTATAGTGACTTTATGGCAGACTTTTTGTCCATTTGCAATAAGTTAAACCGGCCAAGCCCGCCATCCTGAGATCAACGGGCAGTCAATTGGGCATTCCTGAAGTATTTTAGAGCTTGTCATATTCGTGATGTTAATAGCCCATTGAAACATATTGCAAAATGTACTGTACATTTGCAATATGTTTCACTGTACATTTGCAATATGTTTCAATGGGATTTTTTTGGACATGTTGAAATCAACACCAACGAGCTATGGACAGGTACCACTATCAATACTGGCCATCCTGAGATCAACGGGCAGTCAATTGGGCATTCCTGAAGTATTTTAGAGCTTGTCATATTCGTGATGTTAACAGCCCATTGAAACATATTGCAAATGTGCTGTACATTTGCAATATGTTTCACTGTACATTTGCAATATGTTTCAATGGGCTTTTTTGACATGTTGAAATCAACACCACGAGCTATGGACAGGTACCGCTATCAATCCTGGCTATCCTGAGATCAATGGGCAGTCAATTGGCCATTCCTGAAGTATTTTAGAGCTTGTCATATTCGTGATGTTAACAGCCCATTGAAACATATTGCAAATGTACAGTGAAACATATTGCAAATGTACTGTACAAAGCAATGGAAGAGAGTGTGGACACTTTTTTGAAAACCTCCATAAATGAGCAGGGGCTTCTCCCACTGACTTAGGGGCCATAGTGGGATACTCCCATAAAGATCCTGGACCAGGAGCAGCCCCCAAAGTCATTTAAAACCCTTTTGAAAATATGGACCTGGTAAATGTACTGTACATTTGCAATATGTTTCACTGTACATTTGCAATATGTTTCAATGGGCTTTTAAGATCACGATCCCAATGTAGGCACCCTGGTCATTTTGGGCGTTTTCAAAAAATAGACCCTATAGGATGATTGAGGGCTTAACATAGTGATATATATCATTTTGTCAGTTTAAATGCCATTTGGACATTGCTCACTGATTCTTTGGGTTCGGAAGCCGACTTCCTATGACGATATATGTAAATGGACATAACATCATGACTTTTGACTTCCTATGGTAACATATTGCAAATGGACAAAACATATTGCAAATGGACAATAAAAAGTTAATAAAAATAACTTTATTAAAATTAGACAAGGATATGTTTATACACATCTTCTATGCGTGAGATTATAAATCTAAAAGTCGTTAGAATCGCTAAAACGCCCAGAAAGCACTTTTTAAGGGGTATAGTTATTCTGATATTTTTTTTTTGAAATGTCAAAATTTGACCCTTGGGTCTTGTCTTCATGTACATTTGCAATATGTTTTGCCCGCTGGAACGCCGTCGCCACCTATAGTAATTTTGAGTTGTTACACTTGGCATTTGCTGTATGCCGTTTGCCATAAGAAATACACTAAATGTCCATTTGGGCACTCTTTTCCATCGTGTGTATGTTTGTTCCAATGGCAATATGTTGCCATTCATTTTTGTCCATTTCATGGGGGTGTTCCCTTCCCAACAAAGGGTATATAACAAAGTATTGAGATAAACTTTTTGTTATTGACCAAATACTTATTTTCCACCATAATTTGCAAATAAATTCATAAAAAATCCTACAATGTGATTTTCTGGATTTTTTTTCCTCATTTTGTCTGTCATAGTTGAAGTGTACCTATGATGAAAATTACAGGGCTCTCGCATCTTTTTAAGTGAGAGAACTTGCACAATTGGTGGCTGACTAAATACTTTTTTTCCCCACTGTATATGCAGTACCAGTCAAAGGTTTGGACACACCTACTCATTCAAGTTTTTTTTTAATGTTTACTATTTTCTACATTGTACAATAATAGTGAAGATATCAAAACTATGAAATGACACATATGGAATCATGTAGTAACAAAGAATGTGTTAAACAAAGCAAAATATATTTTAGATTTGAGATTCTTCAAAGTAGCCACCCTTTGCCTTGATGACAGCTTTGCACACTCTTGGCATTTTCTCAACCAGCTTCATGAGGAATGCTTTTCCATCAGTCTTGAAGGAGTTCCCACATATGTTGGCTGCTTTTTTTCCTTCACTCTGTGGTCCAACTCCTAAACCATCTCAATTTGGGTTGAGGTCGGGTGATTGTAGAGGCCATGTCATCTGATGCAGCACTCTATCACTTTACTTCTTGGTCAAATACGGTGGGAAGCACACATGCAGAGATCATCCGTTTACCTACTCAGCGTCTCACAAAGACATGGCGGTTAGAACCAAAAATCTCAAATTTGGACTCATCAGACCAATGGACAGATTTCCACCAGTCTAATGTCCATTGCTCGTGTTTCTTGACCCAAGCAAGTCTCTTCTTATTATTGGTGTCCTTTAGTGGTGGTTTCTTTGCAGCAAATCGACCTTGAAGGACTGATTCATGCAGTCTCCTCTGAACAGTTGATGTTGAGATGTGTCTGTTACTTGAACTCAGTGAAGAATTTATTTGGGCTACAATTTCCTTTGCAGGTCTCTCTGGGTCTTTCTTTCCTGTGGCGGTCCTCATAAGAGCCAGTTTCATCATAGTGCTTGACCATTTTTGTGACTGCACTTGATGCAACTTTCAAAGGTCTTGAAATATTCCAGATTGACTGACCTTCATGTCTTAACCTTTTCATATGTACCAACAAACGAGTGTGATCCTTCTACAGTGGTCCCTGTAGCGTATGATCAAACTGGTGTAATTAGAACACTTGTTTAGAACGTCCAGTTTCGGTATGATGCAACAATCAGCATTTAAGCTGGACACACTGTTTTTTCAGAAACATTTTGCACAAACACTGTCCTTACAAAGTTACGTCCAGAATGTGAGCAGTTCATTTTTGGATGCAATGTTCAGACATTCACAAAAGTAGCTACAGCATAACACAATCATCCAAACCGGACAAATGTAGGCTACATTTACCCTAGCGCTATCTGAGGAAAGATTAACGTAACAGAAGCGGTCATATTTTTATAACTCTCAGCTGACAGAAACTACAATATGAATTAGCTAATAGCAATTACTATTTATAATTAATCACATCATGGATGAGCTCACCATTGATCAAAATAATTGAGTAAAACACTTTCTAGAAATCGAAAGTAATCTAACAATGGGTAGTTTCTGCTCGCCATTACGTTTGTTTTTTCACAGAAACCAAAGATAATAAGAGGAGACAAGATTAATTTGGTCTGTTTAAATTATGCATGTTGAAGGGGGTGTGTCGTCTACCATCATTCACATCACACCATTCACTTCCGGAAGTTCTCTAAAAATTTGTGAACCCATTTTGTTATTACATCTTTGGTCCGACAGACAATTACGTGAAACCCAGAATGCATTGAAACCCAGAATGCATTGTATGTCAACAAACCAGGGTATCCAGTTCCAGACACATCATAGTCAGTACAAACTTAAAAAAAATATTTAACAAAACACAATATGTGTCCATTAAAATCGATGCATGTTTTGTCACCAGTACTTCAAAACATGTGAATAAAACAGTAAAAATATAAATATTTACCACACAAAACATTTTCTGAAAGTGATTTATTGATACAAGTGGTGCGTTCCGTCAGTCAATCATGTAACCTCTCACTCCCACTCTGAGCCATTCAGTGTTGTTTATGTATGTAGCTAGTGAGCTAAGCTGTAGCATTAGAAATGTCTTTCAAAAGGAGACAACTCACAAATGTGGAAATTCTGGAGATGTCTTTAAATTCTGACTATGAGTCTGTATGAAAGTCAGAAATCAGATTCTGACAGTGACAGAGAAGAGATGTCCCCCAGCCATTGAGAACCCTGAATCTGAGGACCCCTTGTTCACTGACAAAGTCCCAGTTCCCTTTGAAGATGCTGGTGGTGATGGGGGCAGACCAACAGTGGATAAAGTACAGGAGTTCTGTGGTAGCTGGCCGCCAGCCATTTCACCCCTCCTGGCCCTGCTGTTTGCTTTGATGAGTCCCAGTCTGGAGTGCAAAGCCCCTTGCCATTTCCATCTGAGGCAGAGTGCTTCAAGTTGTTTCTGACAGAGGAGCTAATTGGAGACATAGTAGAGAAGACCAATTGCTATGCCTTGGAGCTAAAGGAGAAGAGCAAGCCAGGAGTGAGGGGGAAACTCGCTAAATGGGTGACAACCACAATTAGTAAAATGTATACTTTCCTGGTGACAGTCCTTCCCATGGGAATAGTAAAGAAGAACTCCCGAAGAGAATACTGGAGCACAGATCCTATGTTTGTTCAACCAACCACCACAAAATACTGCAATAAAATAGACAACTATTACGTATTGGCCTGTGTTTATTGCTGTGTTTTCATCCAGTATAACTGTTAAGAAGTGTACGCTAGCATTCAAAGCTGGCCTCAATCTTCAGCTCGAAAGATGTCCAGCTCCAGTTCCAGTTATGATATTGGCAAATACAGTTTGTGTGTGTCGTTTCTGAAAGTACAGAATAAAGAGGAATTATTAGTAATTAGAATACAATATCAGGATATAGCAATATACACTGCTATAAAAATAATATATTGCATTGACAAAATCACAAATTTGAGTTATAACGGTAAGAAAAAGTAACTGTTGAGCTCTACAAGGGAGCAGGGCAGAACAGAGCTATGCTAAATAGGCCAAATGAAAACAAACCACAGTCATATATTTTTTTATTTATTTAACTAGGCAAGTAATTTTTAAGAACAAATTATTATTTACAATGACGGCCTACACCGGGCCAAACTCAGACAACGCTAGGCCAATTGTGTGCCGGCCTATGGGATTCCAAATCACGGCCGGTTATGATACAGCCTGGAGTCAAACCAGGGTATCTGTAGTGACGCCTCTAGCACTGAGATGCAGTGCCTTAGACTGCTGCGCCACTTGGGAGTCATAAGGCCAGGGTAGCTTCAAAATACAACACAAGCTAATACTTCTCTGTCGCAATTAGCATTGTTTTACAGAGTTAATAGAAGAATGTAGCTAGCTACATAAGCACGATTGAATATAACACCATAAAGGTTATAAGGAATATACACAAATATATTATGCTCCACACATACAGTGAGCTACAGTAGAAACGGCATAACACGACAAACAGCAACTATTATAATGTAATAAGGCACTTACTTTGACAGAAACACATTTTCAAGGTTATTATTAGCAATGAAAACAACAATGACTGCGATGCGGGCACCAGACTGAAAATGTGAACACGTGTGCAGATCCTGTTCTGACGGGAGATGTGCAAATGTCTGCAGACTTGAACTGCACAAACAATTGGAAAGTGCTTGGGGAATTTTGTCCGGGTCAGAAATTCCCCCAAAATAAATTGACCGCAAAAGTGAAAAAGGCCTACTTTTACGTGAATTAATGGGGAGGCAGAACGCACCTCAATTCAAACAGTTTTTAGAAAATAAAAACGTAAATGTCCTGTGGCGTAACAATCACATTTTGGAATGGTGAGTGCATTCTAACATCACGTGCATAAAAAAAACTCACACTGGGGCGATCGTTAGAGATATTTGGAACTCACATATGAAAAGGTTATAGTAATGATGGACTGTAATTTCTCTTTGCTTGTTTGAGCTGTTCTTGACATAATATGGACTTGGGCTCTTACCAAATAAGGCTATCTTCTATATACCACCCCCACCTTGTCACAACACAACTGATTGGCTCAAACACAGTAAGAATGAAAGAAATTCCACAAATTTCCTTTTAACAAGGCACACCTGTTAATTGAAATGCATTACAGGTGACTAACTCATGAAGCTGGTTGAGAGAATGCCGGGAGTGTGCAAAGCTGTCATCATTGCAAAGGGTGGCTACTTTGAAGAATCTCAAATAGAAAATATATTTAGATTTCTTTAACACTTTTTTGGTTACTACATGATCCATATGTGTTATTTCATAGTTGTGATGTCTTCAATATTATTCTACAATGTAGAAAATAGTACAAATAAAGAAAAACCCTTGAATGAGTAGGTGTGTCCAAACATTTGACAGGTACTGTATATATATATATATATATATATATATATATATATATATATATATATATATATATATATATATATATCTTTTTTAATTTTTTGTAAATATATTTTCCTTTATTATTTTCCTCTAACCCTACCAAACCTCTAATAATTGGAGTGAACTAATGGACAACAACCATTAAATCAAATCAAATTTTATTTGTCACATACACATGGTTAGCAGATGTTAATGCGAGTGTATCGAAATGCTTGTGCTTCTAGTTCCGACCATGCAGTAGTATCTAACAAGTAATCTAACAATTTCACAACAACTACCTTATACACACAGTGTAAAGGAAAGAATATGAGTATGTAAATATGAATATATGGACGGTATATAGTACAGTATATACATGTGAGATGGGTAGTGTAGGATATGTAAACATTATATAAATGGCATCGTTTAAAGTGGCTAGTGATACATTTATTACATCCACTTTTTAATTATTAAAGTGGCTAGAGATTTGAGTCGATCGCTGAATGGCATAGGCAAGATTCAGTAGATGGTAGAGTGTACAGTGTATACATTTGATATGAGTAATGTCGGATATGTAAACATTATATACAAAATTGTTTAAAGTGGCTAGTGATACATTTGTTACATCCAATTTTCTATTATTTAAAGTGGCTAAAGATTTAAGTCAGTATGTTGGCAGCAGCCACTCAATGCTAGTGGTGGCTGTTTAACAGTCTGATGGCCTTGAGATGGAAGCTGTTTTTCAGTCTCTCGGTCCCAGCTTTGATGCACCTGTACTGACCTCGCCTTCTGGATGATAGCAGGGTGAACAGGCAGTGGCTCGGGTGGTTGTTGTCCTCTATGATCTTTTTGGCCTTCCTGTGACATCGGGTGGTGTATGTGTCCTGGAGGGCAGGTAGTTTACCCCCGGTGATGCGTTGTGCAGTCCTCACTACGCTCTGGAGAGGTTTCTACTTCCAGTTTATACATACTATATACAGTTTATGGACACAGTATTTTTTACAGTTCATTAGTTATATTTGTTTGATTTTAGTCCAATCCTTCAGCTACTCTGAACACCATCCAGTTTTGGTTTCTATTTGCCATATATTTTTCAACTCTGCTGTGATGTTTCACAAAAGTTCTGAACCTTTCCATTCTCATAGTTTCTACAGATTGTTAATTAAAGATAAACATTTTTGCTCAGAGTATTATTATACTATTGATCAATTGACTTTTCAGATCACACAGTAGTGCTATTTGTAGAGTTAACTCCAGGTAAATATTGTAATTCTTCAGACATTCCTGAACCTGGCACAGTTGTAAATGTTTTTGGTCCTGAAATGAAATTGGTATACTTTTTTATTCATCACAATTTTCTTAACTAATTTTGGTCTTTAATGCAGAGCCGACAGTCAAGTTTGTTACTTTCTCCCTCTTCCACTTGCTTCTTACATTTTTGCGGTAATGTTGCAATTAGTTGGTTGTAATTTTGGATAGAGCAGACATTTCCATATATTTTTGTTAGCTGCATATGTGGCATAACTTCAACAGTCCTATTTATGATGTAATTGACAAAGATTATACCGTTTAAAAAAAAACAAATCCAAAAATATAGTTTTTTTTAACAATTAGTATATTTGAGTTTAACCATAATATTTGTTGTAATATGTGTTGTGCTTTTTTTCTGGGGGATTAAACTGAAATTGCCATCAACTTTCTGTAGCTTGTTTTAAAACTAGCGATATTTTGGAGATTATTTCATTTTCAAATAATTGAAAGTGAGAGATGTAATCAGAATAAAGGGAAAAGGCCACAGTGTGAGCCTTTCTTACAAATCTGCTAGAGAACCAGTTTGGGTTTAAGTGTAGCTTTTGTATGACTGAAGCCTTTAGTGGGAGATCTAATGCTTTAATATTTAATCATTTCTGCCCTCCGAATTCCAATGAATTATATAAATAGGCCCGTAACATTTTGTCTGGGTTGCCATTACAAATAAAATTGAATATTCTTTACTCATATAATTTAAAAAACTAGTTGTTAGGTGTAGGCAGGGCCATAAGAAAATAAGTAAACTGGAATATGACTAAAGAGTTAATCAGGTTGATTTTTCCTCAAGTAGACAGGTATTTTCCTTTCCATGGTAGCAGGATCTTATTTATTTTTGCTAACTTCCTTTTAAAATGTATTGTAGTGAGATAATTTTTTCTTTACGAATATGTATACCGAGTATGTCCACCTCATCGACCAGTTTATTGGTAAACTATAAGATAATGTAAAAGTTAAACATTTTTGTGATCCAATACGTAATATAGTAGTACACTTATCATAAATTGGTTGTAATCCAGAGAGATTAAAAACATTATCTAGATCCTCTATGAGGCTATGGAGGGATTCAAATTGTAGATTTAAACTAAAACATAAATAATCATCACACAATGACACCTTTGTTTTTAAGCCCTGGATTTCTGGCCCCTTGATATTATGGTTGGGTCTGATTTTAATAGCTAACATTTCGATGGCCATAATAAATAGATATGCCGATAGTGGACAACCTTGTTTTACTCCTCTTGACAGTTTAATACTTTCTGAGAAGTAGCCATTATTTACTATTTTACAGTGAGGGTTACTATACATAACTTTAACCCATTGTATAAGAGATTCTCCTAAATTTAAATATTCCAGGCATTTATATATACAGTAAATTTAAATCTTACTTTATCAAAAGCCTTTTCAAAGTCAGCTTTGAATACCAAAGTGTTCAAAGTGTTCTATTGTTTCCAATACTTGTCTTATATTATCTCCAATGTATCGTCCATGTAAAACATTGTCTGACTGGAGGAATAATATCTGACAATACCTTTTTTTAATTCTATGTGCTTTGCATTTTGCTAGAATTTTTTGTATCACAACACTGAAGTGTAAGGGGCCTGAATTTTTTTTTATGGACTGGTTCTTTATATTTACCACCTGGGTCCTGTTTCAATATTAGTGAAATCAGACCTTCTTGTTGAGTATCTGATAGTCTACCATTTTGATAGGAGTGGTTAAAACATGCTAATAACGGTCCTTTGTGTACATCAAAAAAGGATTGATATACCTCAACTGGTATGCCATCCAGCCCTGGAGATTTCCCAGACTTTAATTGCATCAAAAAGTTCCTCCTCTGTAATTAGGCCTTCACATGAGTCTTTCTGTACAGCTGTTTACTTCAGTTAGTGGAGATGGAGGAAACTGAAACGAAAACATATGCTTAAAGTACTTTGCTTCCTCTTTCAAAATATTGTTTGGTAAATCATGGGTGAACGTGTAATTTGTAACAAGTTTCAGTAAATTATTTTTGGTAGAATTTCTATGTTGAAAATAAACAAAACATTTGGTGCATTTCTCCCCATATTCCATCCAGTTTGGTTTATTTTTAAAACATATTACACTTGATCTATCTTAAATAAGTTCCTCCAGTTCTTTTTGTTTTTCCTCTAACTTATTCTGTGCCTCATTGGTACAGTTTTAATTGCTATCTATCTGTACTGTGAGTCCCTCTATTTCCTTTGTTAATATGAACTATTTTGACCTAAATTGCTTTTATTTTAAAGATGAGTAACGAATTGCACATTTAAAAGTGTCCCATACAATAAGGGGATCTGCTGTACCTATGTTATGATGGAAAAGGCAGTTATAACTTCTTTTGTTCTGGTTAAAAGCAAGTTGTCATCCAATAGGCTTTGATTACATTTCCAATATCCTCGCCCACATGGACATTCTGTAAGAGTAATGTAAAATGGCAATTATTTGATGGTTCGACCACATTCTGTCGCTATAAACACTTTTTAAACTGTTGTGCCACCGAGAATGACATAAGAAAGTTGCCAAGACGACTAGCTTGATTGAGCTTCCGCCATGTATATCTCACTAGGTCAGGATATTTAAGTCTCCATATATCCACTAGTTCCAATATATCCATGATATTCGTGATTGTCTTAACCCTTGTGTAGTCTTAACGTTCTCTATACTCCCCTTGTCCTAAGGGTAAAAATTAATGTTACAAACAAAATGCCTACAGGAAAAAGTGCGGCAGCACAAAGTACAAAATACCAGTCTGGCGCAAACCAACCGGAAACATGCCACTGACAATAAACAATTACACACACAGACATGGGGGGAAACCAGAGGGTTAAATACAACCAGTTGTGTGGGGAAACAAGACAAAACAAATGGAAAATTTGTGGATTGTGATGGCTAGAAGACCGGTGACGTCGACCGCCCGCCGAACATCGCCCAAACAAGGAGAGGCACCAACTTCGGCAGAAGTCGTGACAAGAGGTGTATTATTATTATTATTGCTAAGGGTACTGCATAGGTGTAAACATGTAAACATACATAGCCTAAGAAAATAGCAGAAAGTAGTTTTGAATGCATTTTATTGAAGGGAAACAATAACATAGTGATACATTCTTATATATATGAGGAATTCAAATACAAAATACTAGTCTTCTCCCATTTTTTTACCAGTGCTCCCACCCACAAGGTGTATGAACAACAACAATAAATAAGAATAAAATAAGATAATAGATACAAAACAAAAACGTGAAGAACATAAATCAATCAACTCTAATTAGCACATGTAGGACAGTATGCAAGTGTGTGTACATTAACTTTGCAGATGTATTTCTCACATGTGCAGTACATAGTACTTGTTTTACAGTCCTTCTTTGGGGGGAAGAATTGGCATCTCCTCCTCTTGCCTGCCCCAGCTGCAGCCTCAGATGGATCAGGACAAGATTCAGCCCCCTGAACAGCTTTCACAAGAGCTGCAGAGGCTGCTGTGCGGGGGAGGTGCTCCCTTGTTTGAATGTGTGGGTTTACATGTTCCTTTCCCAGCTGCTCCAGGAACACCCTCCTCTTGTTCCGCTTATTAGGCATCCAGGTAGCGTTGATCTTGTTCAAAATCACGAAGGCATTGTAAGAGGACACATCAATGATGTTATGGAAGATGACCAGGGGCCAGTGGGAAGTCATCCTCCTGCAGCTGTAAGTTCCAATCCCCTTGTCCAGGTTGTCCACGCCTCCTATGTTGTGGTTGTAGTCCAGGATGATGGCTGGCTTCCTGTCCTCACAATCACTGATCTCAGCCGTTTTGTGCAGTGTGCTCAGGAGGACCACATTCTTGTTCCTCTTTGGGAGGTAAGAAACTAGAGAGGTGGTGGGGGTGAAGGCATACTTTGACGAGAAGGCCTCTCTCCCCCTTGTTGCGAGGAGTGCAGGGGTAGCTCAGGCGTGTTCTTTCTAACTGTGCCAACCATGGTGATCTTCCTCTTCAGAAGCTGCTGGCTGAGTTCATAAGAGGTGAAGAAATTGTCACATGAGACATTGTGTCCCCTCAGTCTATCTGTCACATCAAGCACAACCCGCATCCCCTGGTTCATCTCCGGGCCTCCACTGGTCGACTTGTGTAGACTTGCATCTTCCAAGCGTAGCTGGATTGTGCGTCACAGGCCACCCATAACTTGATGCCATACTTTGCTGGCTTGCTGGGCATACAGTATCGGGCCGGAAAGGACAGCAACCTTATGACAAAAGAGATTACTATCAGTAATTAGTATCAGTGTCACAGAAAACAATCACATAAATCAATGATATTACAGCAATACATAATACATAACAGTAAAAATGTACCTCTGATGGAATCAGTTGCTTATCCACTGTTACTTCAGGCCCAGGGATGTAGAGGTATGGAAGACACTCCATCCACTTCTCCCAGACCTCTCTTATAGCCACCAGTTTGTCTCTCACACGTCTTGCAGGTCTTGACTCACGGTTATTGAATCGTAGCATTCTTGAGAAAGTGTGAAAGACTTTCAGTGGCATAGTGGCACAGAAAATCGCCCTTCCACTATCTGCATCCCAGAGACTACACTACCGTTCAAAAGTTTGGGGTCACTTAGAAATGTCCTTGTTTTTTAAAGAAAAGCACATTTTTGTCCATTAAAATAACATCAAATTTATCAGAAATACAGTGTAGACATTGTTAATGTTGTAAATGACTATTGTAGCTGGAAAAGGCAGATTTTTTATGGAATATCTACATAGGCGTACAGAGGCCCATTATCAGCAACCATCACTCATGTGTTCCAATGGAACGTTGTGTTTGCTAATCCAAGTTTATAATTTTAAAAGGCTAATTAATCATTAGAAAACCCTTTTGCAATTATGTTAGCACAGCTGAAAACTGTTGTGCTCATAAAAGAAGCAATAAAACTGTCCTTCTTTAGTCTAGTTGAGTATCTGGAGCATCATTTGTGGGTTCGATTACAGGCTCAAAATGGCCAGAAACAAAGTACTTTCTTCTTAAACTCGTCAGTCTATTCTGGTTCTGAGAAATGAAGGCTATTCCATGCGAGAAATTGCCAAGAAACTGAAGATCTCATACAACGCTGTGTACTACTCCCTTCACAGAACAGCGCAAACTGGCTCTTACCAGAATAGAAAGAGTGGGAGGCCCCGGTGCACAACTGAGCAAGAGGACAAGTATGCAACTTCGGGATGCTGGCCTTTTAATGTTGGGGTAACTATAGGAAAAGTCATTAAATTTAAAGTTGAAAAATGTTTTAATCTAAAATTGTTGAATGAGTTTCCTTTAAACAATAGATATTACATATTTTAGCCAGGTAAATACTGATCATCTTTCTTATTATCTGCTCAGCCATTACAATTATAACTGGCTATACTTATTGCACCATTTAACATAATGAGGTACAAGTTTCTGAGTCGGTGGCTTACTACTGCTCTCCCATGCCATCCCTAGGAGGGGTGTGTCACATCGTGCAAGGTTTTTATTTTGTTGCTACACTTGACTTGAGTGTGTTGAGTCACTGATGTGATCTTCCTGTCTGGTTTTGCGCACCCTCTGGCTTGTGCGGTGGGAGGAGATCTTCGTGTGCCATACTCAGCCTTGTCTCAGGGTAGTAGGTTGATGGTCTGTTAACATCCCTCTAGTGGTGTGGGGGCTGTGCTTTGTAAAAGTGGGTGGGGTTATATCCTGTCGAACGGGGACACAGTGTCCCCCAACCCCCCGTCTCAGTCTCCAGTATATATGCTGCAATATTCTATGTGCCGGGGGGCTAGGGTCAGTCTGTCCTATCTGGCGTAATTATCCTGTCTTATCTGGTGTCAAATCAAATTGTATTAGTCACATGCGCCGAATACAATAGGTATTCACTCAAACAAACTAAGAGGGGTTCATTGGGACAGTGAAATGCTTACTTACGAGCCCCTAGCCAACAAAGCAGTTAAAAAAAATACAGATAAGAATAAGAGATAAAAGTAACAAGTAATGGAAGAGCAGCAGTGAAATAACAATAGCAAGACTATATACAGGGGGGTACCGATACAGAGTCAATGTGCGGGGGCACCGGTTATTTGAGGTAGTATGTACATGTAGGTAGAGTTATTAAAGTGACTCTGCATAGATGACAACAGAGAGTAGCAGTGGTGTAAAGAGCGGTTGAGGGGGGGACACTGCAAATAGTCTGGGTAGCCATTTGACTAGATGTTCAGTCCTGTGTGAACTTAAGTATGCTCCCTCTAATCTCTCTTCCGATCTTCTTAATCACGCTTTACATAGGCACTTTGTTGCGTTTTTTTGTGGGACTAGAAAAAAATCCCTGGAACCTAAAATAACATTATTAAACAGTTCCCATGCTTTTAAAATAACAGTTCTGTTCCAGAACAGTATCGATCACATTTCTGTTCCTTGAAAAATGTGGTAATGGTTCTGTTCCCCAAACCGGTTCCAACCCATGCGCCTGATAATAGATCTTGGATTGTACTCAATCACAATTTTATTTCCATCTCCCTCTTTCTCTCTCTTTGTTTCTCTCTTTGTTTCTCTCTCCCACACATCCCACACACACAGGCACACAATGTAGTTTTAAACAAGTGTTGTAACGATGCTCTTATGTGGTTACATACTGTATGTGTTAACTGTTGTTACTTCTATTGTTAATTATGTTGTCAATTTGTAGTTAATGTTGTCACCAATTTGAGTAAATGTATTTTATGTATAAATGTATAACTTTTCGTACATTTAGATTTCAGTGAGAATTTTACTGTAAATTTACAACATTATCCTGGCACCAGAGTTGCCAGCTTAATACTGTTTTTTGCTGTACAGCAGAGATACTGTAATATATTTCACAGTGATATTTTCATTTTAAAGACCATTGCAATTATAGTGACATCTACAGCATATGAACAATGTCTGTCTAATGTTGTATTATAATGACCGGTACAATTAAATGTGTAGGCCCTCATCCATAATGACAGCTCCCTCAAATTGTATTACAATTTCCACATTTAGTTATACCAAATTGAATGGAGACTTGACTAAACCATGCAAGACGTCAGTCCTTCTCAGTACTGTATAAACTTAAGTAACCTCGACCAGAGTTGACAGGTAGGACCCATTTGGTTTGACTGACGTACGGTAGGTAGTTGGTTCCATTAGCCAAATACACACATGCACACACACACACACAGGCACACGCATGCACACACACGTATGCAAGTGGACACACTCGCACAAACACATGCATGAACGCATACACACACACACAGTAACATAGGGAGGCCTTGAAGGAACAGAGGGAGGGAGGGAGAGAGAGGTGATCCCACAGAAACTGCCACCTCAGCAACTTCCTCAGTGCTTTTCTACCACTTTCTACCTTTCCCTCCTAATTTCTCTTTCTCCCAGAGTTCACAGTGTTCCAATCTGGTCTGGACAGCTTGTTTTTAGTAGTCGTAGCTGTCACTGATGTCTAGAAGGAAATGCACATTGGGTCTCTCGAGGTGAGAGGGGGCCGGTCGTGTTTCGCTTCCTATACTCCTCTCCATACCCCTCTCCTCCTTCATCCTCCCTCAGGTTTAGCTCCACTACTCCTCGAAAACATACCCCCTCCTCCACCACTCCACCCGCAGGGGTGTTTCTATGATTTTGTAAGGGGGCGGAGTGGGGACTAAAGCAGCAGTCAGAGGTGGCCATGGGAAATCAGAAAAAATTTCACAAATAGCATTGAAAACTGTCTTGAAAAACTGTTTCAGCTGTTAATTTGAAGATATTATATACAGTTTAAGTTGGAAGTTTACATACACCTTTGCCAAATACAGTCGTGGCCAAAAGTTTTGCGAATGACACAAATATTAATTTCTACAAAGTTTGCTGCTTCAGTGTCTTTAGATATTTTTGTCAGATGTTAATATGGAATACTGAAGTATAATTACAAGCATTTCATAAGTGTCAAAGGCTTCTATTGACAATTACATGAAGTTGATGCAAGAGTCAATATTTGTAGTGTTGACCCTTCTTTTTCAAGACCTCTGCAATCTGCCCTGGCATGCTGTCAATTAACTTCTGGGCCACATCCTGACTGATGGCAGACCATTCTTGCATAATCAATGTTTGAAGTTTGTCGAAATTTGTGGGGTTTTGTTTGTCCACCCGCCTCTTGAGGATTGACCACAAGTTCTCAATGGGATTTAGGTCTGGGGAGTTTCTTGGCCATGGACCCAAAATATCAATGTTGTGTTCCCTGAGCCACTTAGTTATCACTTTTGCCTTATGGCAAGGGGCTCCATCATGCTGGAAAAGGCATTGTTTGTCACCAAACTGTTCCTGGATGGTTGGGAGAAGTTGCTCTCGGAGGATGTGTTGGTACCATTCTTTATTCATGGCTGTGGTCTTAGGCAAAATTGTGAGTGAGCCCACTTCCTTGGCTGAGAAGCAACCCCACACATGAATGGTCTCAGGATGCTTTACTGTTGGCATGACACAGAACTGATGGTAGTGCTCACCTTGTCTTCTCCGGACAAGCTTTTTTCCGGTGACTTCTTTGCGGCCCATCTTGACACCAGGCCATCCTCCAAAAGTCTTCGCCTCACTGTGCGTGCAGATGCACTCACATCTGCCTGCTGCCATTCCTGAGCAAGCTCTGTACTGGTGGTGCCCCGATCCCGCAGCTGAACCAACTTTAGGAGATGGTCCTGGCGCTTGCTGGACTTTCTTGGGCGCCCTGAAGCCTTCTTCACAACAATTGAACCGCTCTCCTTGAAGTTCTTGATGATCTGATAAATGATTGATTTAGGTGCAATCTTACTGGCAGCAATATCCTTGCCTGAGAAGCCCTTTTTGTGCAAAGCAATGATGATGGCACATGTTTCCTTGCAGGTAACCATGGTTGACAGAGGAAGAACAATGATTCCAAGCAACACCCTCCTTTTGAAGCTTCCAGCCTGTTATTCGAACTCAATCAGCAGACTTTGTGAAAATGTATATTTGTGTCATTCTCAAAACCTTTGGCCACGACTGTACAATTAAACTCAGTTTTTCACAATTCCTGACATTTAATCCTATTACAAATTCCCTGTCTTAGGTCAGTTAGGATCACCACTTTATTTTAAGATGTGAAATGTCATAATAATAGTAGAGAGATTTTACTTCTTTCATCACATTCCCATTGGGTCAGAAGTTTACATACACTCAATTAGTATTTGGTAGCATTGCCTTTAAATTGTTTAACTTGGATAAAAACGTTTTGGGTAGCCTTGGGTGAATTTTGGCCCATTTCTCCTGACAGAGCTGGTGTAACTGAGTCAGGTTTGTAGGCCTCCTTGCTCGCACACGCTTTTTCAGTTCTGCCCACAAATTTCTATGGGATTGAGGTCATGGCTTTGTGATGGCCATTCCAATACCTTTACTTTGTTGTCCTTAAGCCATTTTGCCGCAACTTTGGAAGTATGCTTGGGGTCATTGTCCATTTGGAAGACCCATTTGCGACCAAGCTGTAACTTCCTGACTGATGTCCGAGATGTTGCTTCAATATATCCACATAATTTTCCTGCCTCATGATGACATCTATTTTGTGAAGTGCACCAGTCCCTCCTGCATCAAAGCACCCCCACAACATGATGCTGCCACCCCTGTGCTTCACAGTTGGGATGGTGTTCTTCGGCTTGCAAGTCGAGGACATTTCTCCAAAAAGTACGATCTTTGTCCCCATGTGCAGTTGCAAACCATAGTCTGGCTTTTTTATGGCGGTTTTGGAGCAGTAGCTTCTTCCTTGCTGAGCGGCCTTTCAGGTTATGTCGATATAGGACTTGTTTTACTGTGGATATAGATATTTTTGTACCTGTTTCCTCCAGCATCTTCACAAGGTTCTTTGCTGTTGTTATGGGATTGATTTGCACTTTTCGCACCAAAGTACGTTCAACTCTAGGAGACAGAACGCGTCTCCTTCCTGAGCGGTATGACGGTTGTGTGGTCTCATGGTGTTTATACTTGCGTACTACTGTTTGTACAGATGTACTTGGTACCTTCAGGCGTTTGGAAATTGCTCCCAAGGATGAACCAGACTTGTGGAGGTCTAAAAAAAAAATCTGAGGTCTTGGCTGATTTCTTTAGATTTTCCCATGATGTCAAGCAAAGTGACACTGAGTTTGAAGGTAGGCCTTGAAATGCATCCACAGGTACACCTACATTTGACTCAAATTCAATTAGCCTATCGGGATTTTCTAAAGGCATGACATCATTTTATGGAACTTTCCAAGCTGTTTAAAGGCACAATCAACTTAGTGTATGTAAACTTCTGACCCACTGGAATTGGGATACAGTGAATTATAAGTGAAATAATCTGTCTGCAGACAATTGTTGGAAAAATTACTTGTGTCATGCACAAAGTAGATGTCCTCACCGACTTGCCAAAACAAGAAATTTGTGGAGTGGTTGAAAAACAAGTTTTAATGACTCCAACCTAAGTGTATGTAAACTTCCTACTTCAACTGTATATGGCTATAGGATGGTCTAGAGCCCACCACCTTACTCAAATGAGCAGTCATTGGTCTATTATAATCAGATCACATTGTGACATCATGATATGTGCCAAAGGTTCCATCCCACCTGAACTTCCAGGATTCTTTTTCACTTTAAAATGTCTGTCAAACAAAAAACAATGATTGCAAAGTTAAACAAACCATACAACTTTACGCACAATGACTACTTTTAACAAAGTAGTGCTTTTTACAAAAACATTTACAAATATATATATAACCCTTTTGAGGTTCTATTTGGAACTAAGATGGGTTGATTGGGACCTTAACTCCAGAGGGATCTGCAATGGTGACAGAGTGGTTGTATTAGTTGTATTTGCCACGTTTTTGAGAGTGTAGGACTAGTCACATGAATAGGACAACAAACAAAATGTTGTTCTACTAAATATTTCAGAATAATCTAATGAGCATTAATGATTCATGCAACTTGGTTTATTCTGGCACAAAGAACCATAATTATATGTGTACATATCATTACACATCATTACACTTACTTTTCTAGACACTGGATGAAGTCAGTATATTTTGGGGGGCTTTCATTTTAACAAAAAAAACACTCCAGGACTATTCATAGATTGTTGATAAATACTCTTCTTATCATTCTATTTAAAACAATACTGCCATGTATAAGAAATGTATGAGAAATGAGTTTCAGAATATATTTTCCAATAGAATCTTAGCTAGAACACATAACTTTGAAGATATGAAGAATTGCTTCAGTAAAAGACTAAACAAAATGTTATTGTTTTTTACTTGACATCCTACTCTTTAAAGGTCAAAATGTATACAATGTCCTTGGAGAGAATAGCTTATAGCTAGCTAGATGGTTCATGGGCTTATTGCAACATTCTTAGGGATGGATAGAGATTTACGGAATGGGTACCTAGAGGAAAATGGGGGAGGGTCATGTATATCTTTTAAATCTAGTCCAGCGGAGGGTCATGTATTTTGTAATTGATGAAATTTAAAAAAATCGTAGTGTTTTATAATTAGTTGCTTAGGTTATATACTATATTAATGTGTGCCGGATGCCGCCCGTCATCTCTGATTCTCTACTGGCCGCCCAATATCAAGTGCGCCTATAGGTTATTTAGTTCGGTCTCCTTCAAATGATCCATAGCATATAAGCTTTGGGCTATGAAGTGCATGTAAGCATAGAGCAAAGTTATGTTCATGTGATAGCTGCTGGGATGGTCTAAATAAAACTAGGCTGCATTACACACTAGAATGGATATTATACAACCCTGAGCCCCCGGCCTGCTCTGCTCTTGCTGATCAAAACCTTTTTTATATGCTGGCTAACCAGTGCTGTGCTGTGTAGGCCTACGTTGGCAATTCAGGAGGAGAGTCAAAGAATTCTTCCAAATGTTTTTATTTATTAGGCCTAGTCCAATTCTATATATTGTGCAGGGACTAGCCTATAACCTATGTTCTTTTCAGTTTGAGAAGGAGAGTGCAAAGATGAGAAGGAAGACCGGAGGTCAACTTTGATAACTAGCTACCACTATAATTGATTTTTAAGTATTTATCAGAGTTATTGACCTCACAATGAGCAAGATTCGAGTAACTTACATTGTGGTGCTGAATCTAGAAGCAGCAGTCGCGGCATAATTCATCAGAAATGGACAGCTCATGGGGCTGAAAGTAGGCAAATTCAAGTAGGCATAATTCATTTCAACCATCTTCATTTTAATTAGACTCTAATTTTACTTTGTGTTGAAGTCTATTTCTTCCTATTTAAGAAATAAAAGGTAGGCGTACTTGTTTGACAGACGAAAGTAGGCTATATGCTGCTATTTACATAGATTTGTCTACTAATTCCTCCACCGACCATGCACTCTTGATATAGACTACCTCCGTGTCCGTGAAGGGCTGTTAAGTTAAAACCAGGACTCAAATTTAGGGGATATAAGAGGGTATGCCATAGGTCTACCTTTTATTAAATAAAATGGCAAAAAGTTTAAGATTCTGGAGAAAATTAAGCAGATACTATTATATAAAGTGATCTATAACAGCACTTTGACCGCAATGCTAGAAACAATCTGTAAAATACCTAGGAAAGACAATGCATATGGAGATATCATGGTTTCATTACTTTGACATTCAGAGGCTGAGCGTATCAATTGATTAACCTATTCACTTTCTGTAAAATAGAAATTGTTTAAACCCAGACAGATTTTTAGGGAAACACTTGTGACTTCTCTCGTTGGGTTAAGCAACGTCAGAAGAGTAGTAACCAGTTAACTACTTAGGGAGCAGTGGGGCGCTAGCGCCAAATTCTAAATCCAAAAGTTTAATTATTAAACATTCATCAATATACAAGTGTTGCATAGTCATCAAAAGCTCTGCTTCTTGGAAATATCACAGCGTTGTCAGATTTCAAAATGGCTTTACAGCAAAAGCACAACATTTGATTGTTTGAGGGTAGCACCTCCAATATTTCTGTATTAGCATAAATTCATAAACCATCGCGGTTCACACAAAACACATTTCATAGCGAAAACAAATCCCTTACCTTTTGAAGAACTTCTGCTGATGGCTTCCCAAGTGTCCAACGAAGACATCCAATGGTTCTTTTGTTAGAAAAGTCATTTATTATATCCATAAATCTCTGTTTGGTTGGTGGGTTAAGTTCCAGAAAATCCAACGTCGAATCGCCCATTGAAACGTGAAGAGAACGCTGCTCAAATATACCTATAAACTTTTCCTAAACAAATCAAATACCAGTTAAAATGCATCCTTAGCTATCCTTTTATGAATATTAGCGATAATATTTCACTCGGATGGTCACCTATACCTTATATAAGTAAAATAAAGGGGGGTGCGCCAGCCAGACTCACGCCCGAGAAAACTTGTTGACATTTCAGGTACCCATCCCATTTCCTGTACCTATTCATTGTGTTTACTCCAATCTCTTTGAGTCTTTGTATATAGACTGCTGACATCTAGTGGAAGCCATAGGTACTGCAGTCTCAGTCCTGGTAACAAATGGATTTAATAGGGAGTGTGTCTAACAGAGCCAAAGGTCACCAGAAACTGATTTCCGGATGTTTTTTTCTCTGTTTTTTTCCTGCTAAATGAGTTCTTTTATACTCACAGACATTATGTTAACACTTTTAGAAACTTCAGGGTGTTTCCTATCCAATAGTACTAATATAGTACTATGTGCATATCCTATTTTCTGAGCCTGAGTGGCAGGCATTTTGCTTTGGGCACACCAGACTCTCCAAAACCGTCACCTCACCTGCCGCTCCCTAAGAAGTTAAAGCTTACATTTTTCTGCATTAGGACTACTGTCTTGGGTGGAAAGGCCTAACTTTGAAGTACCATGCTCAGATGTCTAATGACGTCTCAGATTTAATTCATCTGCCAACAGGGACAGTTTCGTTGCAAACAAGACACACTGATTTGGCATTGGAGAAATATAATAATAAGAACACATAGGCCCATCTCTCTGTCCATTCTTAGCCTGTTAATTCAGTAATTTGTTTGGTATTAAAAAATATTCAGCTAATATGTAAAATGATGTAGAATTGCATGACATTTTTATAAATTGATATTTATTCTCGGACCTGCAAATATGATGGTAGATTCATGCAATGCTTTTACAATAAAGGAGATTTTTCCACCAGTACTCTTGTCCATGGTGGTCTGTGAACACACAAACTTCTGGCCTGCAGGCCTGTGCGTTATCAAAATTCCTGTATTGTCATGTGATGCAAACAGGACGAAGAACAGTTTCTAAAATGGCATATCTAGGCTCTGGCCTGTCCCAGAAGTAAAGAAAACAGTAAGAAAATGAAGGCCATCAATTTTAATTTCAGAGAGGTCTGGTTTTCTCCATGTAACCCTCATTATAAATAACGTTCATTCCAATAGCAGCTACCCCATCACAACCCAAAATATAAGGTTGTTTTGTTCCAACACAAATTAAAACAAACCATTTATAGCTTGAAAATGAATGACAGGAAAACACTAACGGTAGCTAGCTAGCTAGCTTGTAAACTATCCTCCTAGCGTGTTTGTTGAAGTTAGCTAACATTAGCAAGCTTGCTAGCTAGTTAGCTCATTATTTAGCCCCACAGCATAATTTAGCTAATGTTCATCCAAAATTCGCCTTCCATAATGCACATAATACCCCAGTTTCCCCCCCCATCCCCAATCTGGCCAATCACACACCCTCCCCCTCTCTTCCAATGGCAGTGAGGTCCCCAGTTGATTGACAGCTCACTCATCAGCAGGGACGTGTGCAGCCTATTGAAATACTTATCATCAATAATTCAATCATACCTCTCTCCCTCCCCTCTTCCCCTCTCCTCCACCTCCTGCCTTTTCCTCCCCCCTCCTCTCCTCCCTGCCCCTCTATCCTCCTACCCCACTGTTCAATAACATGGCAGGTGAAGGATTTTGTGCAATACATAGGAGAAAATGAATGAATTAAATAATATCCTACACCACCACGAGGTGGAATAACAATAAAAACGGATGCATACACTTGGAGAATGGTTGGCTGTGTTTGTGGAATCAAATTTCAAAATATTTTTCTGTCAGATTTATGGTAAAAAGGGGACTCTAGAATGAGTTAGACATTCACCAAGCCCCCAAATAACTGAAGGATTACTCTCCTCCTACTTACTGCACACCATGCCTATAAAAAATATTTTAAGGAGGTCAAAGTCTTCTAGAATGGAGGAGTTGTTTGTTTTTGTTTTACTTATTGTTTTCCGATGTGAAAACATGATCCCCATACCATCCACTCATCTATCCCTCCTTTCTCTCTTTCTTAATTTTCTACCTTTTCGCTTCTGTTAACCCCTCCAAACCTGGCCCTTATCTGTTCCTAAATCCAGGAATCAGAAAAAGGGCCAAAATGAAGCTTTGGGCCAAGGAGGGTCGGCTGAGAAGTATCATGGTACTTATCGTGGAGCACACTTGGGTATTGTGGGGGATTTGAGGGGGAGCGTGGCGGACACGGAGTGGATCAGCCTGTGACATCATTAACCATGTGGATCCTCAATCCGCTTGACTTTCTGGGATTTCTGTAAACCAGTCGGGGATGGAGGGATGGGAGGGAGGAATGGGAGGGGAGATAGGGCAATAGGCTGCGGGAGAAGAGTGGAGGGAGGAGGATAAGAGGGGGAAAGGGGAGTGAGTTTGGGAAGTGTTGTATAGAGCCCGCAGACATGTGATGAGACAAATATCCCAGAGTCACCATAGGACTTTGCACAAATGTTCTGTATCTGCTGAAACACAGAAATGCGTAGGTCTACTTTTTGCATACAAAATTACTGTGACTCCAAACGTTTTGGGAAAGTGGCAATTTTTTCATTTGTTTGAGCTTTGTATTCCAGCACTTTGGATTTGAAATGATACAATGACTATGAGGTTATGGTGCAGAATGTCAGCATTAATTTGAGGATATTTTCATCACGATTCTATTCTTGGATAATATAATTATTTGTCATGCCTCATCTCAAATCCAACCAAATCAAATGATATTGGTCACATACACATATTAAGTTGATTTTATTGCAGGTGTAGTGAAATGCTTTTGTTTCTAGCTCCAACACTGCAGTAGTATCTAACAATTCACAATACACACAAACCTAAAAAGTAAAGGAATGGAATTCAGAAATATATTAATATTAGTATGAGCAATGTCAAAGTGACATTAACTAAAATACAGTAGAATACAGTAAATACATAATATGAAATGAGTAAAGCAGTATGTAAACATTATTAAAGTGACTACTGCCTCTAAGGTGCATGGTTGAGTAACCGTAGTCTGATGGCCTTGAGACAGAAGCTGTTTTTCAGTCTCTTGGTACCAGCTTCAATGCATCTGTACTGACATTGCCTTCTGGATCGTAGCTTGGGTGGTTGATGTCCTTGATGATCTTCTTGGCCTTCCTGTGACATTGGGTGATGTAGGTGTCCTGGAGGGCAGGCATTTTGCCCCCGGTGATGTGTTGGGCTGACCGCACCACCCTCTGGAGACCCCTGTGGTTGCGGGCGGTGCAGTTGCCGTACCAGGTGGGGATACAGCACACAGCAACAGGCTGCTCTCAATTGTGCATCTGTAAAAGTTTGTGAGGGTCTTAGGGGCCAAACCAAATTGCATCAGCCTCCTGAGGTTGAAGTGGCGCTGTTGCGCCTTCTTCACCACACTGTCTGTGTGGGTGGACCATTTCAGATTGTCAGTGATGAGTATGCCGAGGAACTTGAAGCTTTCCAACTTATCCACTGCAGTCCCGTCGATGAAGTCCACGATCAGCTCATTTGTTTTGTTGACTTTGAGGGATAGGTTATTTTCCTGGCACCACTGTGCCAGGGCCCTCACCTCCTCCCTGTATGATGTCTTGTCATTGTTGTCAATCTGGCCTAGTACTGTTGTGTCGTCTGCAAACATGATGATTGAGTTGGAGGCATGCGCGGCCACACATGGGTGAACAGGGAGTACAGGAGGAGGCTGAGTATGCACCCTTGTGGCGCCCTTGTGTTGAGGATCAGTGAAGGGGAGATGTTATTTACTACCTCAAACACCTGGGGGCGGCACGTCAGGAAGTCCAGGACCCAGTTGCACAGGGCGGGATTCAGACCCAGGGCCTCAAGCTTAATGATGAGCTTGGAGGGTACTATGGTGTTGAAAATTGAGCTATAGTCAATGAACAATATTCTTCCATAGGCATTCCTCTTGTACAGATGGGATAGGGCAGTGTGCAGTGCGATGGCGATTGCATCGTATGTGGATCTATTGGGAAAGTATGCAAATTGAAGTGGGTCTAGGGTGTCAGGTAAGGTAAGGTAAGGTAGAGGTGATATGCTCCTTAACTAGCCTCTCAAAGCATTTCATGATGACAGACATGAGTGCTACGGGGTGAGAGTCGTTTAGTTCAGTTACCTTTGCATTATTGGGTACAAGAACAATGGTGGACATCTTGAAGCAAGTGGGGACAGCAGACTGGGATAGGGAGAGATTGTCCGGAAACACTCCAGCCAGCTAATCTGCTCATGCTCTGAGGACGCGGCTAGGGATGCTGTCTGGGCCTTGCAAGGGTTAACACGCTTAAAAGCCCACAGTCATTGGTAGCGGGCCGCGTCGTTGGCACTGTGTTATCCTCAAAGCGGGCGAAGAAGGTGTTCAGCTTGTCCGGGAGCAAGACGTCGATGTCTGCGACGTCGCTGGTTTTCCCTTTGTAATCCGTCATTGTCTGTAGACCCTGCCACATACATCTCGTGTCCGAGCCATTGAATTTCGACTCTACTTTGTCTCTGTACTGACGGTTTGCCTGTTTGATTGCCTTACAGAGGGAATAACTACACTGTTTGTATTCAACCATATTCCCAGTCACCTTACCATGGTTAAATGCGGTGGTTCGCGCTTTCAGTTTTGCGCGAATGCTGCCATCTATCCAATGTTTCTGGTTTGGGTAAGTTTTAATAGTCACAGTGGGAACAACATCCCCTATACACTTCCTGAGGAAATCAGTCACTGTGTCCATGTATACGTCAATGTTATTCTCAGAGGCTACCTGGAACATATCCCAATCCACGTGATAAAAAATATTTTGAAGCATGGATTCCGATTGGTCAGACCAGCGTTGAATAGACCTTAGCACGGGTACTTCCTGTTTGAGCTTCTGCATATAGAATGGGAGGAGCAAAATGGAGTCGTGATCAGATTTTTTGAAGGACGGGGGAGGGCCTTGTAGGCATCCCAAAAGGGGGAGTAGCAGAGGTCGGGCGTTTTTCCAGCGCGAGTACTACAGTCAATGTATTGATAGAACTTGGGTAGAGTTTTCCTCAAATTAGCTTTGTTAAAATCCGCAGTTACAATAAATGCGGCCTCAGGATATGTGTTTTCCAGTTTGCACAAAGTCCAGTGTAGTTCTTCGAGGGCCGTCGTGGTATCGGCTTGAGGGGGAATATAAACGCTGTGACTATAATTGAAGAAAATTATCATGGGACGTAATACGATCAGCTTTTAATTCTAGGTTGGGTGAACAAAAGGACTTCAGTTTCTGTACTTTATCACAATCACACCATGAGTAGTTAATCATGAAACATACACCACCGCCTTTCTTCTTCCCGGAGAGTTCTTTATTCCTGTCAGCGCAATGTGCTGAGAACCCAGCTGGCTGTATGGACGGGGACAGTATATCCGGAGAGAGCCATGATTCCATGAAACAGAGTATGTTACAGTCCC
Source organism: Brachymystax lenok tsinlingensis (assembly GCA_030435695.1). Taxonomy (NCBI): domain Eukaryota; kingdom Metazoa; phylum Chordata; class Actinopteri; order Salmoniformes; family Salmonidae; genus Brachymystax; species Brachymystax lenok. The sequence goes on from CM059791.1 coordinate 35,619,572, forward strand.
TGATGTCTCATTGGAAGGAGATCCTCGCACTGAGCTTGTCTACTTTATTGTCCATTAGCGAGCAATATACTCCGGAAGCAGTGGATGGTGTGCCCACCACCTGAGTCAGACTAGAAGTCCACTCCAAATACCTCTTCTCCACCAGCGGCGTTTTGGAGCAGCCTCTGGGATAGGTTAATTGCCCTGGGCGGTATGAACAAAGGATCCAATTCGGGAAAGTCATATTCCTGGTCGTAATGCTGGTGAGATACCACTGCACGTATATCCATAAGTTATTTCCGGCTGTATGTAATAACACAAAAAACATTCTGGGCTAAAAATGTAAGAAATAACACACAAAAAAACAAAATACTGCAAAGTTGCTTAGGAGCTAGAAGCAGAGCTGCCATGTCTGTCAGCGCCATCTTGCCATCTTAGCAGAATTAGATGATGACAGGGGTCCCTGCAAGGTCAGGCAACCAGGGTAGACCAGTCTGTGACAGCGCTGAGGTGAACTTTTGCAGCAAACACTGGACAAGCCAGATACTTTAAGACCATCCCCCCCGATCGTACTCTATGCCAGTGAAACTGAATATCATGCACTCAGAAATGCAATTCCTCTGCTGGAGGTGTAAAACACAAACAGTGACATATTTCAATATGTTATTCTCTTGTGAAGGCTGGCTGAAATCTGGCAAAGAGTATGTTCTTTTATCTCTGCATGTCTACAGATTCTACCTTCTTCCTGTTTTTGTTTGTTTGAAAATGTTGTTACTGGAGACTGTTATCATAAGAAACTGTGTAACCTAGCGTTTATAGCAGCTAATAAAATGCATTGCCATTAATTAGAAGGTTGGTAATCCTCCCACAATGTCACAATGGATGGCAGAAATGTCAAGTTATGTATAACTAGATTTGATTTATTACAACATTAAGGGAATACTGTGCAACTTTCATAAGCTATGAAGCGTTGGACCAGTAACCGAAAGGTTGCTAGATTAAATCCCAGAGCTGACAAGGTAAAAATCTGTTGTTCTGCCCCTGAACAAGGCAGTTAACCCACTGTTCCTAGGCCGTCAGTGTAAATAAGAATTTGTTTTTAACTGACTTGCCTAGTTAAAAAAAAAAATGTAAAAAAAAAAAAAAAAGTTTAATAAAAATCTATATTTTTAAATATATATATTCTGCTTTCTCTGGCACACTCAGACGAGAGTGCTCTGAAATTGGAGTAGATGACCAGACAGAATTTACAAACGTACCCAAAATGGTTACTTTGATGGAGTATTTTGTTTCGACATGTAGCTAGCTAGCTAGGTAAATAATGAAGCATAATCCCTACTACCTTGCATTAATCGGCAGGTACCTAACCAACCAGGTTCAATGTTAGCTAGGTAACATTAGGCTATCGCCTGCCAAGCAAATGGCTCTTTGTGTTAAAATTATAAACGTGTAATATCTGAAAAAACAGCTAACTAGACTATCTTAGCCGTATACATTTCATGGTTTGTTCTGCCCCTGAACAAGGCAGTTAACCCACTGTTCCTAGGCCGTCATTGAAAATAAGAATTTGTTCTTAACTGACTTGCCTAGTTAAATAAAGGTTAAAAAAATATTAAAAATGGTTGCCCTTAGTTTGAAGATGTAATTTGGAGACAGGTGTTTTCTCCATCTCCTTAGCTATCATACTCAAATTCCACTGATTTCAATACTCAGTCCTCCAGAAAGCGGAGAGCAACACTTATACAGTTTTAATACACAATACATTTTAACATAACCAGCAATAGACAGGATTACCAAGACACACTGACCAGCTCAAATAGACAAAAGCATGCTATATGGCAAACCTATCCAAACTCATCTCTTGGCATGTGCAGCCCACTCATTATCTCAGCCAATCATGGCTAGCGGGAAGGTTGCTGACTTTTTCTTTGGCTAAACAAACTAGGCTCGTAATTTAACTATTTTAATCGTATTTCCAGATGGCATACAAGTTTTTTATTAATGCACATGAAAGTTCACATGTTCGTGAGAGGCATTTCTGCCAAAAAAATGTTCAAATGGTTAATGTTCAAATGGTTCTCCTGTGAATTAGTGACCTGAGACATACCCTTAGTTTCCTGAAATGGTTCACAAATTAGCTCTACAGTACAATTAGGCCTATGATATAATTTACAGTGCCCTAATTATTGGGACAATTGCTCCAAAAGTTTGCATTTGAAATCAAACAGCTTTCATTTGAGGGGGAACCATTTAGAAATTACAGCACCTTTTGTACATAGTCCTCCCATTTTAGGGGAGCAAAAGAATTGGGACAAATACAATTGTATGTGTATTAAAGTAGTACAAATGTAAGTATTTGGTCCCACATTCATAGCATGCAATGACTACATCAAGCTTGTGACTCTACAGATGTGCTGAATGCATTTTCTGTTTGTTTTGATTGTTTTTCAGATTATTATGTGCCCAATAGAAATGAATGGTAAATAATGTATTGTGTCATTTTTGAGTCACTTTTATTGTTAATAAGAATATACTATGCTTCAAAACACATCTACGTAAATGTGGATTCTACCATGATTACAGATAATCCTGTTTGAGCATAGATATCTTTCTCAGTCATCATTATTCAGGATTCATTCAGGATTATCCATAATCATGGTAGCATCCACATTCATGTCGAAGTGTTTAGGAACATATTCTAATCTTATGTACAATAAAAGTGACCCCAAAATGACTCCAAAAGGGACATATTAGATTCTGTAGAAATGCAGGAAATGAACTTGAGATGCCCAGAAAATTCTGAGGGAGGACCCCCAAGACCCCCTGCAAGGTTATGTCCCCCCCACTTCTAAAACCAAAGTTGCGCCCCTGGATACACAGACAGTTTGGCAGCACATCTGAGCTCAAACACATTCACAGTCTAATTATGACCGCACCAGCAGCTCTAATCTATAGCTTTGATCGAAATAGCCCTACAGACGTAGAATCTTAGTTTGCTACAGCAGAAAAATAATCCTGCTGCAACAGGAAATCATTAGCTATGAGAATTATAATTATTGGACATTTTATGACTTAGATAAACAAGTAGTAGGTGCACCTCTTACATTCACGCACACACACATACTATACACCTTTGTCCACCAGTAAACACATACACTCACTCACCCCCCAGGCGACATACCTCCTCATGTTTGTCAGTGTTGTGTTTATATCTGTCAGCAGCTCTGTCCGGACCAGTTGGTTGATGGTTGGAGTTTGTTGAGGTGTTGTTTTTTTTCTCCTGTTGTTAGTCTCCGTGTTAATTACTAATCTCACGGTCCAGCGGCAGAAGCTAACGGTGCTAACTCCCTCTCGCTAATGAGGGGGAAACCAGACAAACAGACAGGATTTACGACACAAAGCACACGCACACACCTGCACACACTTGCACACACACACACACAAACACACAAGAGCATAGACGCTCATACACACACACGCGCGCACTCTCTCAAACAACAGATGCTGAATGTAAAAACAGACACACAATGCATACACACCATAAGCACAAGCACGGCTAAATGCTAGACCAGCGAAATCTAACCACCCCCCCAGACCAGATGCACCTCCACCAGAATCGAACAGACATTCGACTCACCCACTCCACCTGCCCTGTTCCATCCTGTCTCTTCCTCCACAATTAATGACCCCACTGATGACCGAATCAGTGTTGGTGAGGCCCGGAGTGGGGGGACCGTCTTAAGGGAGTTTGTATCGGAATCAGGGGAGTGGAAGGTGTGTGTGTATAGGACGCGCTGAGTTATGCAGCTCTGTTCTGGGTTCAGGTGATCAGTAGAGTACAAACAGTATGGTACGCCTCAAGGGGACAGAGTGGTCCATGTGTCTGTATGCATGTTGTGTGTGTGTATATAAGTTAATGTGTGTGTTTGTGTGTTTGTGTGTGTGTGTGTTGGAGGCAGACACAGCAGTTTTAAACGCCAAGCACTAAGGGAGCAGCAATGGCCACCCATCAGCGTTTTTTCCCCGGTCGCGCTCCGAGGCGGGGAGTAACGGGGGAGGACGTTACCCCTCCTGTCCAGGACCTCCCCTCTCTCCCGTCTAGGTTTTGAACAGAGGGTGGACAGTACACTGCCCTAAGGGTGCGTTCAGCACCCACACTGATGAAGGAGAAGAGCCGTCACTACAGAGAGATAGAACAATGCGATGGAGGGAACTACCATCTTTACTATAGCCTCCAGGCTGAGGCCTGTCTCTCTCTTTTTTATCCACCCATCTCTCTCTCTTTCTGTAGTCTATAGTTTCTTTCTCACTGTCAACCTTTGAGTGGCTCAAAGGGAGCCTGTGTCTTTTATCAAAGAGATGTCAGTGATTCTATCCTCTTCAGCGCTTTGTGCGTTTCATTACACATGTTTATGTGTGTGAGGTTGTTTGCTCAGCCTTTCTTTGTGTGTGTGTGTGTGTGTGTGTGTGTGTGTGTGTGTGTGTGTGTGTGTGTGTGTGTGTGTGTGTGTGTGTGTGTGTGTGTGTGTGTGTGTGCGTGTGTGTATACCAGGTGTATACCGGGTGTGAGTGTTCTGTTAATTCTATGTGCTGCAGTGTTGACACAAGGTCTGTTTTAAATAGAAGCACAAGCATTTCGTTGCACTCGCATTAACATGTGTATGTGACAAATAACATTTGATTTTGATTTGATTTGAAATCAAATCAATTAAAATGTTATTGGTCAAATACACATGGTTAGCAGATGTTAATGTGAGTGTAGCGAAATGCTTGTGCTTCTAGTTCCGACAGTGCAGTAATATCTAACAAGTAATCTGACAAATTCACAAAGACTACATTATACACACAATGTAAGGGGATGGGATAAGAATATGTACATAGAAATATATGGATGCTCGATGGCCTTGCGGCATAGGCAAGATGCAAAAGATGGTATAAAATACAGTATATACATTTGAGATGAGTAATGTAGGATACGTAAACATTCTTAAAGTGGCATTATTTAAAGTGATTAGTAATACCTTTATTAAATCCATTTATAAAAGTGGCCAGTGATTTGAGTCTGTATGTTGGAAGCAGCCTCTCTGTGTTAGTGATGGCTGTTTATTAACAGTCTGATTGCCTTAAGATAGAAGCTGTTTTTCAGTCTCTCGGTCCCAGCTTTGATGCACCTGTGCTGACCTTGCCTTCTGGATGATATCGGGGTGAACAGGCAGTGGCTCGGGTGGTTGTCCTTGATTATCTTTTTGGCCTTCCTGTGACATCGGGTGCTGTAGGTGTCCTGGAGGACAGGTAGTTTGCCCCCGGTGATGCGTTGTGCAGACCGCTCCACCCTCTGGAGAGCCTTGCGGTTGAGGGCGGTGCAGTTGGCGTACCAAGTTGTGATACAGCCCGACAGGATTCTCTCGATTGTGCATCTGTAAAAGTTTGTCAGGGTTTTGGGTGACAAGCCAAATTTCTTCAGCCTCCTGAGGTTGAAAAGGCACTGTTGCGCCTTCTTCACCATGCTGTCTGTGTGGGTGGACCATTTAAGTTTGTCCGTGATGTGTACGCCGAGGAACTTAACTTTCCACCTTCTCCACTACTGTCCTGTCGATGTGGATAAGGGGGTGCTCCCTCTGCTGTTTCCTGAAGTCCACGATCATCTCCTTTGTTTTGTTGACGTTGAGTGCGAGGTTATTTTCCTGACACCACACTCTGAGGGCCCTCACCTCCTCAATGTCTCGCCGTTGTTGGTAATCATGCCTATCACTGTAGTGTCGTCTGCAAACTTGATGATTGAGTTGGAGGCGTGCATGGCCACGCAGTCATGGGTGAACAGGGAGTACAGGTGTCTGTAAGTTACTGACCTCTGGAGGCAACATGTTACTGATGTTCGATTCCTCCATTCATGCAAAGCTTTCCATGACATCAATGCACAATTTACACTAAAGCTGGAGTTGTATATAGTGAATACCTCAGAATACAGTAATGCCCTGTGTGTTAGGCACCTAGGCCCTTACATACATCACACATACATACTACATCAGGAGTGTATCACACAGGAACACTCAGACATGCAGACATGTTTAGCTCCAGGTAACTGTATCTGTCTGTGTACTTTCTATCTCCCTCCATGTCAAAGATCCACACGTAAGTGAAACATCCTCTGGGCAACAACAGACACACAGTGAAACACACTGTCAAAAACAAGTGTGTTTTAGTTAAAAGTAAATGCCTCAGTCTTCCACACACACAGCAAGCAATTGGTTACATATAAACCCTGAAGAAAGACAAATAGAGAGAGAGAGAGAGAGAGAGAGAGAGAGAGAGAGAGAGAGAGAGAGAGAGAGAGAGAGAGAGAGAGAGAGAGAGAGACAAATAGAGAGAGAGAGAGAGAGAGAGAGAGACAAATAGAGAGAGAGAGAGAGAGAGAGAGAGAGAGAGAGAGAGAGAGAGAGAGAGAGAGAGAGAGAGAGAGAGAGAGATGAAAACAGAAAGAGGGAAAAGGCAAGCTAAAGAATAAAATATATGCCATAAAATTGCGTCAATGTATCTTGTGTGCTTCAGCAGTAATTACACTTTCAGTTTCTATTTGGAGATCTGAAGTTGTCAGTAAGTTAGCCCGGCTGTGTCATTATGTGAAGTTGCTCACATGTTCTCAGTGTTCTGTGACATTAGATGTTGTGGTTGATTAGTGTTTATGAGGCATAATGAATGCTCTGCATTCTCTCAACAGCCTGTGGTACCATTGATGAGCTGGACTGAGTGCTGACACGTACTATTCCATGAAAGGCTTGGTTAAGACCGTTGCATATTTTATTTCTCCATATTGACCCTTGCCCCCACATGCCAACACAGTTTGGCCTGAGGGGGAAACATATCATTGAACACGATAACATAGAGAGTCTGGCAACGCCATTGAGCACAAACTCATTCACGGTCCTATTACGGTCAGTCTCGACCGCACTAGCAGCTCTAATCTATAGCTCTGATCGAAAGAGCCCTACAGATGTAGGATCTTAATTTGAGAAAATTCTCCTGCAGCAACAGGAGATGTGAATTATTACGTGGATTATAAATAATTGACATTTCTGTAGGGGTTAATACATTTTTCGTAAGGGAAAATCAAGTGGAAATTAAAAACTTCAGAAGCCTTTTTAAGTTTTAAATGTCCTGCATTATATAGGGAAAGTAGCGCTCTACATACGTAGAAATAGGGTGCCATTACGAACACAGGCAAGGTGTGGACACCAAGAAACTTGAAACTCTTTACCCGCTCCACTACAGCCCCGTTAATGGGGGCCTGTTCGGCCCGCCTTTTCCTGTAGTCTACGATCAGCTCATTTGTCTTGTTCACATTGAGGGAGAGGTTGTTGTCCTGGCACCACACTGCCATTTCTCTGACCCCCTCCCTATAGGCCGTCTCATCATCGTTGTCGGTGATCAGGCCTACCACTGTTGTGTCGTCAGCAAACTTAATGATTGTGTTTGAGTCGTGTTTGGCCACGCAGTCGTGGGTGAACAGGGAATACAGGAGGGACTAAGTACACATCCCTGAGGGGCCCCTGTGTTAAGGATCAGCGTGGTAGACGTGTTGTTGCCTACTCTTACCATTTGGGGGCGGCCTGTCAGGAAGTCCAGGATCTAGTTGCAGAGGGCGGTGTTTAGTCCCAGAGTCCTTAGCTTAGTGATGAGCTTCGTGGGCATTATGGTGTTGAACGCTGTGCTTTAGTCAATGAACAGCATTCTCACATAGGTGTTCCTTTTGTCCAGGTGAGAAAGGGCAGTGTGAAGTGCAATTGAGATTGCATCATCTGTGGATCTGTTGGGGCGGTATACGAATTGGAGTGGGTCTAGGGTGTCCGGGAGGATGCTGTTGATGTGAGCCATGACCAGCCTTTCAAAGCACTTCATGGCTACCGACGTGAGTGTCACGATCCGCGCATGCTTTGAGTACACGTCCTGGTAATCCGTCTGGCCCAGCGGCTTTGTGAATGTTGACTTGTTTAAAGGTTTTGTTCACATGCATTTAGCTCGTTAGGTAGGCTCTCGTCACTGGGCAGCTCGTGTCTGGGTTTCCCGTTGTCGTCCGTAATAGTTTTCAAGCCCTGCCACATCCGACGAGCGTCAGAGCCGGTGTAGTAGGATTCAATCTTAATCCTGTATTGACGCTTTGCTTGTTTGGTGGTTCATCTGAGGGCATTTCTTATAAGCGTCCGGATTAGTCTCCCGCTCCTTAAAAGCGGCAGCTCTAGCTTTTAGCTCGATGCAGATGCTGCCTGTAATCCATGGCTTCTGGTTGGGATATGTACGTACAGTCACTGTGGGGACGACGTCACCAATGCACTTATTGATGAAGCCGATGACTGAGGTGATGTACTCCTCAATGCCATTGGATAAATCCCGGAACATATTCCAGTCTGTGCTAGCAAAACAGTCCTGTAGTGTAGCATCCGCGTCATCTGACCACTTCTGTATTGAGCAAGTCACTGGTACTTCCTGCTTTAGTTATTGCTCGTAAGCAGGAATCAGGAGGATAGAATTATGGTCAGATTTGCCAAAAGAAGGGCGGGGGAGAGCTTTGTATGCATCTCTGTGTGTGGAGTAAAGATGGTCTAGGATTTTCCTTTCCTGGTTGCACATGTGACATGCTGGTTAAAATTTGGTAAAACTGATTTAAGTATGCCAGCATTAAAGTCCCCGGCCACTAGGAGCGCCGCTTCTGGGTGAGCATTTTCTTCTTTGTTTATTGAGAGCGGTCTTAGTGCCAGCTTCGTTTTGTGGTAGTAAATAGACAGCTATGAATAATACAGATGAGAACTCTCTTGGTAGATAGTGCGGTCTACATCTTATTATAAGGTACTCTACCTCAGGCGAGCAATAGATCTTTAACATTAGACATCGCGCACCAGCTGTTATTGACAAAAAGACACACCCCCCTCGTCTTACCAGAGGTAGCATCTCTGTTCTGCTGGTGCATGGACAATCCCGCTAGCTCTATGTTGTCTTTATTTTTGTGATCTCCCGATGTGGTCTCAACAGGCTACTCTGTTACGATATCGCAGCAGAACCATCTACTTGCCCCGGCTCGTTAGGTTTTTATGAATGCTGTGTCCCCTGCTTGCCCAGTGTAGCAGTGAATACCGTACAGCACCCTGTCTCACCTATTGCTACTATTTTGACCCTATGATCACTCAGCTACATAGCTGATGCCCCCTGGACTGTTTCAATAACATTGTACCTAATTTTCTTTACCTGTCGGCCCCAGCCTCGAACTCAGGTCCTGTATGTATCTAACTGACCTGCTCGGTCCTTTCTTCGCCATTTACACGTTGTTGTCTTAGCTCTCCTGATCAACAGCTGTGATTGCTTTATGCCTCTCTCTAATGTCAATATGCCTTGTTTACTGCTGTCTTGGCTAGTTTGTACTTGCTTCATTTCACTATAGAGCCCTCAATCCCGCTCAACATGCCTTATATAGCTCTTTTGTCCCACCTGGCTTAACTGGTGCCTCCAGAGACGAAACCTCTCTCATCATCACTCAACGCCTAGGTTTACCTCCACTGTGCTCACATCCTACCATACCATTGTATGTACATTATGCCCTGAATCTATTCTACCATGCCCAGAAATCTCCTTTTATTCTCTGTTCCCAACACACTAGACGACCAGTTCTTATAGCCTTTAGCCTTACCCTTATCCTACTCCTCCTCTGTTCCTCTGGTGATGTAAAGGTTAACCCAGGAAAGGAGAGGAAGAAGATATTAAATCATGCCAGACCGCTCAGTGAATAATTCATAATTCAGTTTGCCCCTTAACCCCAAGTTCCACTCCTATTCCCCAGGCGCTCTTATTTGTTGACTTCTGTAACCGTAAAATACTTGGTTTCATGCATCAGAAGCCTCCTCCCTAAGTTTTTTTTTCTCACTGCTTTAGCACACTCCGCCAACCCTGATGTCCTAGCCGTGTCTGAATCCTGGCATAGGAAGGCTACAAAATATTCTGAAATTTCCATCCCCAACTACAACATTTTCCGCCAAGATAGAACTACCAAAAGGGGGGTGGAGTTGCAATCTACTGCAGAGACAGCCTGCAGAGTTCTGTCATGCTATCCAGGTCTGTGCCCAAACAGTTTGAGATTCTACTTTTAAAAATCCACCTTTCCAGAAATAAGTCTCTCACTGTTGCCGCTTGTTACAGAGCCCCCTCAGCCCCCAGCTGTGCCCTGGACACCATATGTGAATTAATTGCCCCCCATTTATCTTCAGAGTTTGTACTGTTAGGTGACCTAAACTGGGATATGCTTAACACCCTCAGGCCATCCTACAATCTAAGCTAGATGCCCTCCATCTCACCCAAATTATTATGGAACCTACCAGGTACAACCACAAATCCGTAAACTCGGACACCCTCATAGATATCATCCTGACCAACCTGCCCTCGAAATACACCTCTGCTGTCTTCAAACAGGATCTCAGCGATCACTGCCTCATTGCCTGCGTCCGTAATGGTTGCACAGTCAAACGACCACCCCACATCACAGTCATAAGCTCCCTAAAACACTTCAGCGAGCAGGCCTTTCTAATCAACCTGGCTCGGGTATCCTGGAAAGATATTGACCTTTTTCCGTCAGTAGAGGAGGCCTGGTTATTCTTTAAAAGTGCTTTTCTCACCATCTTAAATAAACATGCCCCATTCAAAAAAAACATTTGAGCCAGGAACAGATATAGCCCTTGGTTCACTCCAGACCTGACTGCCCTTGACCAAGACAAAAACATAATGTGGCATACTGCATTAGCATCAAATAGCCCCCGCTAAATGCATATTTTCAGGGAAGTTAGGAACCAATATACACAGGCAGTTAGGAAAGCAAAGGCTACCTTTTTCAAACAGAAATTTGCATCCTGTAGCACAAACTACAAAGGTTTTGGGACACTGCAAAGTCCAAGGAGAATAAGAGCACCTCCTCCCAGCTGATAAATCTATGATAATCAAGAATTTCAATAAGCATTTTTCTACGACTGGCCATGCTTTCCACCTGGCTTCCCCTACCCCGGTCAACAGCTCTGCACCCCCCACAGCAACGCCCAAGCCTCCCCTATTTCTCCTTCACCCAAATCCAGGTAGCTGATGTTCTGAAAGATCTGCAAAATCTGGGCCCCACAAATCACCTAATCTGGACACTCTCTTTCTAAAATTATCAGCCGCAATTGTTGCAACCCCTATTCCTAGCCTGTTCAACCTCTCATTCGTATCGCCAAAGATTGGAAAGCTGCCACGGTCATCCCCCGCTTCAAAGGAGGAGACACTCTAGACCCAAACTGTTACAGACCTATATCTATCCTACCCTGCCTTTCTAAGGTCTTCAAAGCCAAAGTTAACAAACAGATCACCGACCATTTCAAATCCCAACGTACCTTCTCCGATTTGCAATCTGGTTTTCGAGTTGGTCATGGGTGCACCTCAGCCACGCTCAAGGTCCTAAACGATATCATAACCACCATCGACAAAAGACAATACTGTGCAGCCATCTTCATCGACCTGGAGAAGGCTTTCGACTCTGCCAATCACCGCATTCTAATCGGCAGACTCAACAGCCTTGGTTTCTCAAAGAACTACCTCGCCTGGTTCACCAACTACTTAGACAGAGTTCAGTGTGTCAAATCGGAGGGCCTGTTGTCTGGACCTCTGGCAGTCTCTATGGGGGTGCCACAGGGTTCAATTCTCGGGCCGACTCTTTTCTCTGAACACATCAATGATGTCGCTCTTGCGGCTGGTGATTCTCTGATCCACCTCAACGCAGACGACACCATTCTGTATACTTCTGGCCCTTCTTTGGACACTGTGTTAAAATTAGCTAACCTCCAGACAAGATTCAATGCCATACAACTCTCCTTCCATGGCCTCCAACTGCTCTGAAATGCAAGTAAAACTAGATGCATGCTCTTCAACCGATCGCTGCCCGCACCTGCCCGTCGCCTAGCATCACTATTCTGGACGGTTCTGACTTAGAATATGTGGACAACTACAAATACCTAGGTGTCTGGTTAGACTGTAAACTCTCCTTCCAGACTCATATTATGCATCTCCAATCCAACATTAAATCTAGAATCAGCTTCCTGTTTTGCAACAAAGCATCCTTCACTCATGCTGCCAAACATACCCTTGTGAAACTGACTATCCTACCGATCCTTGACTTGACTGGAGATGTAATTTACAAAATAGCCTATTATTATGTGTTATTGAATGTACGTTTGTTTATCCCATATGTAACTTTGTGTCGCACTGCTTTGTTTTATCTTGGCCAGGTCGCAATAGTAAATGAGAACTTGTTCTCAACTGGCTTACCTGGTTAAATAAAGGTGAAATAACACAATTTAAAGAATCAGGTTGCATGTTAGTCTGTCAATCACCATGTGCATCTGATTTTAGCCATGCCTTCAATAATTTAGGAAATGGAGGAGAGAGAGAGAGCAGGCCCAGTTAGAGCACCTATCCCTCGATACTATAAACAGCAACCCCCCCAATTATACAGTTTCTTCACCTGTCCTAGAACAGGACCGACAGCCAGCTCTAAACTAACTGTGGACAACAGAATGTGTCCTGTACCAACAGACTAAATGTACTTTACAACTGTCTACCCTCATCCTGCCCAATCGCCTCACACCTCTCACACCCACCTGTCCCTGTACATCGGCTGAGAACTGAGGTAGATGGAAAGATTAAAAGAGAGAAAAGGGAAGGTGGGATGACAGGAGCGGAAAAAAAGGAAAACTGAATTATGAATTATTCACTGAGCGGTCTGGCATGATTTAATATCTTCTTCCTCTCCTTTCCTTTATCGGTCTCTCTCTCTCTTGACAGCACTTCTCCGCTGTTGTTTCTTTTTTGTGTCTATCATGTTCATTTGGAGAAAGGTAGACAGGGAATGGTGGGGAGGGAGAGAAAGAGAGAGAGCGAGAAAGAGCGGGGGAAAGTGTGCGACAGAGGTAGAGAGGGGGAGAAGGGTGAAAGAAGACACATGCTAATGTGTGACATCAGACGAAAAATAGAGATTAGTTTTATCCTAAATAAATCTAAAAAGTTTAACACCCCACCCCCAACTGCCCATCACCACCACAACACATCCCTTCGTCCCCCTCCTCTCCCCAGACTACATAACAAATCCCTTCCTCCCCCCTGCTAACCACATTAAACTGTCTAAGTGTTTACAAACAGTGTTTTTAGACTGTGTTTGTAACAGTTTCTGTGTGTGACAGTTTGTTCTCATGTCAGATGGGGGATCGGTGATGAGGCATGACTTCCTCAGACTTCCTCAGAAATCAAGGTACATATTTGAATCACACAGCAAAAACCCTGAAGGCTACAGAAGCCTGTTCCACTCTTTCGTTGATTTGATTTCCCCAATGTCTAATGACCTTCAATGGGAATTAGGATTTTCTTTCTTTCTCTGTCTCAAGACATTCACTAGCATTCAATTGATTTGACATACAGTGCAGTCAGAAAGGATTCACACCCATTGACCTTTTCCACATTTTGTTGATTTACAAAGTGGGATTAAAATTGATTTAATAAAAAAATAATTGTCAATGATTTCCACAAATTATTCTGTCATCTCAAAGTGGAAGAGAAATTCAAAAATGTGTAAAAAAATAAATACCAAAAATCTATGAAAGTAAATTACTAATATATCTTGATTAGATTAGTATTCAACCCTCTGAGTAAATACATGTTAGTATCACCTTTGGCAGTGATTACCACTATGAGTCTTTCTGGGTAAGTCTCTAAGACCTTTCCACACCTGTATTGTGCAACATTTTCCCATTATTCTTTTCAAAATTCTTCATGTTCTGTCAAATTGGTTGTTGATCATTGATAGACAACCATGTTCAGGTCTTGCTATAGATTTTCAAGCAGATTTTATGTCAAAACTGTAACTCGGCCACTGAGGAACATTCACTGTCTTCGTGGTCAGCAACTCCAATGTAGATTTGGCCCTGTGTTTTAGGTTATTGTCCTGCTGAAAGGTGAATTAATCTCCCAGTGACTGGTGGAAAGCGGAATGAACCAGGTATTCCTCTAGGTTTTTGCCTGTGCTTAGCTCCATTCCATTTATGTTTTATCCTGAAAAACCTAATGATTACAAACATATTCAAAACAATATGCAGCCAACACTCTGCCTGAAAATATGGAGAGTGGTACTCAGTAATGTGTTGTATTCAATTTACCCCAAACATAACACTTTGTATTCAGGACAAAAAGTGAATTGCTTTGACACCATTTTTTGCAGTATTACTTTAGTGCCTTGTTGAAAACAGGACGCATGTTTTGGAATATTTGAATGCGTACAGGCTTCCTTCTTTTCACTCTGGAAATTAGGTTAGTATTGTGGAGAAACTATAATGTTGTCCTCAGTTTTCTCCTATCACGTCCATTAACCCCCTAGAGTCCATAATAAGTAACATAGTAAAAATTCCCCTTCAAAATCTGTCAGTTTTTCTGCATTGGATGTGTCTCAATGCACAGCATCCGCCGTTATCGCACTTATAGTATGCATCAGCGGTAAATGTGGCAGAGCTAGAGCAGTGTTTGTCAGACCATGAGAAATGCAGAAACTCTACAGGCTCAACTGGCAGCTTCATTAAATAGTACCCCCAAAACACTAGTCTCAACGTCAACAGTGAAGAGGCAACTCTGGGACGCTGGCCTTCTAGGCAGAGTCCAGTGTCTGTGTTCTTTTGCCCATCTTAATCTTTTATTTTTATTGGCCAGTCTGAGATATGGCTTTTTCTTTGCAACTCTGCCTAGAAGGCCAGCATCTCGGAGTCGCATCTTCACTGTTGACGTTGAGACTTGTGTTTTGCGGGTACTATTTAATAAAGCTGCCAGTTGAGGACTTGTGAGGCATCTGTTTCTCAAACTAGACACTCTAACGTACTTGTCCTCTTGCTCAGTTGTGCACCGGGGCCTCCCACTCCTCTTTATATTCTGGTTAGAGACAGTTTGTGCTGTTCTGTGAATGGAGTAGTAAACAGCGTTGTACAAGATCTTCAGTTTCTTGGTAATTTCTCACATGGAATAGCGTTCATTTATCAGAACAAGAATAGACTGACGAGTTTTAGAAGAATGGTCTTTGTTTCTGGTAATTTTGAGCCTGTAATCAAACCACAAATGCTGATGCTCCAGATACTCAACTAGTCTAAAGAATGCCAGTTTTATTGCTTCTTTAATCAGAACAACAGTTTTCAGCTGTGCTAAGCTAACATGATTGCAAAAGGGTTTTCCAATGATCAATTAGCCTTTTAAAATGATAAACTTGGATTAGCTAACACAACGTGTGTCACAATCGTCATTTGAATAAATGGACCAAGGCGCAGCGTGCGTAGAGTTCCACATATTTAATAAAGGTGGAACATACAAAACAACAATAAAGAAAACAACTGATCGTACAAATACGTAGCGCTCAACGGCACTAACAAAAACAATATCCCACAAATGCAGGTGGGAACAGAACATACTAAGTATGATCCCCAATTAGAGGTAACGAAAAACAGCTGCCTCTAATTGGGAACCATACACAAAACCAACATAGAAATATAATAACTAGAAAACCCCCCATAGTCACGTCCTGACCTAAAACACATGGCCAGGGCGTGACAACGTGCCATTGGAACACAGGAGTGATGGTTGCTGATAATGGGACTCTGTACGCCTATGTAGACATTCCATAAAAAATCTGCCTTTTCTAGCTACAATAGTCATTTACAACATTAACAATGTCTACACTGTGTTTCTGATTAATTTGATGTTATTTTAATGCACAACAAAATGTACTTTTCTTTCAAAAACAATAACATTTTTTAAATGACCCCAAACATTTGAACGGTAGTGTATATATTTCCTGAGCTTTCTTTTCTTATCTCCTAGATATATGACAAACACTTCAAAAGCATGTGTCTTATGATTTATCTTTAGACTTTCTTTATTGCCATTTATGATTGTGTTATTAAAATATTTTTCTCTGGGCTTAGACTTTTAAGAATTAAACTCTGTAACTGTTTTAAAGTCACCATTGGCCTCATGGTGAAAACCCTGAGTGGTTTCTTTCCTCCCTGGCAACTGAGTTAGGAAGGACGCATATATCCTTGTAGCGACTGGATGTATTGATACACCAACGTTTAATTGATATCTTGCTCAAAGGGATATTCATTGTCAGCTTTTTTTTATTTTTACCCATCTACCAATTGGTGCCCGTCTTTGCGAGGCATTGGAAAACCTCCCTGGTCTTGTGGTTGAATCTGTGTTTGAAATTCACTGCTTGACTGAGGGACCTTACAGAGGTATGTGTGGAGTAAAGAGATAAGGTAGTTATTCAAAAATCATGTTAAACACTATTATTGGAATTAAAACATGTTTCCACTTTGACATAATGGGGTATTGTGTGTAGGAAAGTGACAAAAGAAATAGTAAATTATAACATTTTAAATTCAGCCTGTAACACCAAAACATTTGCGGTTTGAATACTTTCTGAAGGCACTGTATCATGTTATAACCTCTCCTCTACTCTTCTGTCCCTCTCCCATCTCCACCTCTCTTCTTATCTTTTTCTCTCGCCCCCTCACCTCTTCTTTCCTCTCCTCTTCTCTCCTGTGATTAATCCTCGCTGACTGTGCGTTTTCTCGACAGAGCAAATGCTTACTGGTTTGTGTGTTTGTGTTCGTGCATGTATTCTCCCTGGACAGTGCAAACACACAGTAGGAGCCAAGGGAAATAAACACTTAATTGGGGAGGCTGGAAAGTAGGGTGCACCACAACCAGATAAAGAGAAGGAGGAAGAGCATTATACCCATTATGCCTTCTTTACACACACACGATCAGCTGAAAGTGAACAGAAAACAGCTGATTGCTGATTGCAGCACCACAGTCGCCGAACAGTGCCAGAGACAAGGGGGGAGAGAGGGCCTGAGAAAGAGACTTAGAGCGTCTTCACACTTACTACACTTTTCGTAAAAATACCATCGGCTACACATATTTCTCCAATGTAAACTTGCATACTTGCTACATCTCAACACTATGTCTCGACACTCGCCCGACAGTTACCCCCTTTGAAGCAGGGCACTGTAAACAGAATTGTCTCTTTGAGCCAACACTCCTCAATGAAATTGTATTTGTCTCATGCGTCGAATACAACTGTTGTAGACTTTATCGTAAAATGTTAGCTTACGAGCCCTTCCGAACAATGCAGTTTAAAAATATTAATAAAAATACAATATTAACACAAGTGGATTAAAATAAAATACACAAGAATGGAGGTATTTACAGGGAGTACCAGTAAAAGATCAATGTGCAGAGGTACAAGGTTTTTTAGGTAGATGTGTACATGAAGGCAGAGTAAAGTGACTAGGGGGAAAAGGGGGATACTGAGTCAGTTGTACAACTGAATGCATTCAACTGAAATGTGTCTTCCGCATTTAACCCAACCCCTCTGAATCAGAGGTGTGGGAGGCTGCCTTAATCAACATCCACATCATCAGATTTTTACCTTGTCAGCTCGGGGACTTGATACAGCAACGTTTCGGTTACTGGCCCAACGCTCCTACCTGCCAGGCTAGATAATAATAATAATAGTAAAATAAAGAACAGAGTAGCAACAGCAAACGATGAGTGTAAAAGTGTGTGTGTGAGAGAGAGTATGTGTGTGTGTGTGTGTGTGTGTAATATGTATGTATGTATGTATGTATGTATGTGTGTTCGTGTTGATGACGGTATGCGATGTGTGTGGTATGTGTGGGTGCATATGTCACTGTAACAAACTGCTGTAAATTTACAACAAAACTTTCACAGTTAGCTACTGTAATTCTATATTACAGTACAGTACTGTAAAGAGCAATGCATTATGGGGGCTCAATGGGGTTCTGCTACACTGCTAAAATATTACAGCAATTGCTGTAATTTTACAATACACTTTTACAGCAAAGTGATGTACAGTATTACCTGTTTTGCTGTATATTTACATCAGCATACTGTGAATGATGGTGCATTGTGGAAAAATGTTGTGGAAGGGGAAAGAATTGTTGGCTCATTAACATATTTTTAAACGTGCCACGTAGGTGGCTATATTTGTTGCACCCGTTAATGAGAATGCTGTACCAATTGAATTGATATGTGGTTGTAGTGCCCTAACAATTGAATGTACAATAGGGGACAGATCAGAGTGACAGTGGGTCTTAACTACAACAACATTCCCAGTAACAGTTACAGAAATATTTTACTTTCCATGACTGTGATATGACGTTTTCTATCAACTTTAGATGAATGCACTGACTGTAAGTCGATTTGGACAAGAGCTCCTGCTAAAAGACCAAAATGTAAAGCATTTGCAAAGCACCACTGCTGGGTATTACTGTAATGAGCTCAAATGTCAAACTAGTTGTATTTTGATCAAATGTGGCCTTGTTTGGGGGCGGAGGTCATTAGAACAATACCCAAAGTGCGCTTTGCAAGGTTTCATTTTTACATTTACATTTTGGTCATTTAGCAGACGTTCTTATCCAGAGCGACTTGAAAGTCAGTGTATTAGGTAAACAAGAATATACCACAGTCATAGCAAGTACAAAGTTATGTACAGTTACCAATAATGTTGTAGTTAAGAGGGCTACTTGCAAGTATATACTGTAATTTTATTAGAAAATACAAAATACATGTATTCTAATCAAACTTTTACAAAATAGGCAACATGAATTGTAGTTCAGGCCAGTGAAAAACAAATTACAAAATGGGTATTGAAAGTATTGAATTAAACAAAAAAAGAAACATCCCTTTTTCAGGACCCTGTCTTTCAAAGATAATTTGTAAAAATCCAAATAACTTCACAGATCTTCATTGTAAAGGGTCTAAACACGGTTTCCCATGCTTGTTCAATGAACTATAAACAATTAATGAACATGCACCTGTGGAACGGTGCATGGAACAGCTTACAGACCGTAGGCAATTAAGGTCACAGTTATGAAAACTTAGGACACTAAAGAGGCCTTTCTACTGACTCTGAAAAACATAAAAAGAAAGATGCCCAAAGCCCCTGCTCATTTGCAAGAACGTGCCTTAGGCATGTTGCAAGGAGGTATGAGGACTGCAGATGTGGCCAGGGCAATAAATTGCAATGTCCGTACTGTGAGAAGCCTAAGACAGCACTACAGGGAGACAGGACGGACAGCTGATCGTCCTCGCAGTGGCAGACCATGTGTAACAACACCTGCACAGGATCGGTACATCCGAACATCACACATGCGGGACAGGAACAGGATGG
The DNA here is from genome assembly GCA_030435695.1 of Brachymystax lenok tsinlingensis. Lineage (NCBI taxonomy): Eukaryota > Metazoa > Chordata > Actinopteri > Salmoniformes > Salmonidae > Brachymystax > Brachymystax lenok. Next base: position 35,638,839 of record CM059791.1, read on the forward strand.
CAACAACAACTGCCCGAGTTAAACCAGGAACACACAATCCCTCCATCAGTGCCCAGACTGTCCGCAATAGGCTGAGAGAGGCTGGACTGAGGGCTTGTAGGCCTGTTGTAAGGCAGGTCCTCACCAGACATCAAAGATAACAACGTTGCCTATGGGCACAAACCCACCGTCGCTGGACCAGACAGGACTGGCAAAAAGTGCTCTTCACTGACGAGTTGCGGTTTTGTCTCACCAGGGGTGATGGTCGGATTCGCGTTTATCATCGAAGGAACGAGCGTTACACCCGAGGCCTGTACTCTGTAGCAGAATCGATTTGGAGGTGGAGGGTCCGTCATGGTCTGGGGATGGTGTGTCACAGCATCATCGGACTAAGCTTGTTGTCATTGCAAGCAATCTCAACGCTGTGCATTACAAGGAAGACATTCTCCTCCCTCATGTGGTACCCTTCCTGCAGGCTCATCCTGACATGACAATGCCACCAGCCATACTGCTCATTCTGTGCGTGATTTTCTGCAAGACAGGAATGTCAGTGTTCTGCCATGGCCATTGAGCACGTCTGGGACCTGTTGGATCGGAGTGTGAGGGCTAGGGCCATTCCCCCCAGAAATGTCCGGGAACTTGCAGGTGCCTTGGTGGAAGAGTGGGGAACATCTCACAGCAAGAACTGGCAAGTCTGGTGCAGTCCATGAGTAAGAGATGCACTGCAGTACTTAATGCAGCTGGTGGCCACACCAGATACTGACTGTTACTTTTGATTTTTACCCCCCCTTTGTTCAGGGACACATTAGTCCTTTTCTGTTAGTCACATGTCTGTGTAACTTGTTCAGTTTATGTCTCCGTTTTTGAATCTTGTGATGTTCATACAAATATTTACACGTTAAGTTTGCTGAAAATAAATGCAGTTGACCGTAGGAGGACGTTTCTTTTTTTGCTGAGTTTACCTATATTAAATACATATAACAGAAACACTGCCTGTCATTGAAATTAGCTACCTACACTGCAAATCTGCCACAGTTTACTAGCCACTGTGCTTCCAGTAATGCTCTGTAAATTATAAAAATACAGCATATTACTGTGGTCCGGTGTTCCAGTAATATGCGGTCAATTTGTGCTACAGTAAAGGTTCTGTAAATCTACAATATTTTACTGGCTTCTGTGCTGCCTGTAATTTACTGTAAACATTACAGGATTTTTGTTGTTGTTGCAGTGTAGTGAATGTGTGTGGGTTTTGTGTGGGAGTAGAAATGTAGTGTGTGTGAGTGAGTATGTTTTTGGTGTGTATATATAGTCTAGGGAGTGTGCGCAGGGTCAGTGCAAGAAAGAGTCCGTGCAGATAGTTTGGGTACCATTACTTGACTATTTAGCAGTCTGGTTATTTAGCAGTCTTATGGCTTGGGGGTAGAAGCTGTCTCTGAGCCTGTTGGTCCGAGAGCCAATGCTCCGGTAGTGTTTGCCGCATGGTAGCAGAGGGAACGGTCTATGGCTTGGGTGGCTGGAGTCTTTGACAGTTTTTCAGGCCTTCCTCTGACACCACCTGATATAGAGGTCCTGGGTGGCATGTGGCTTTGCCCTAGTGAATTACTGGGCTGTCCGCACCACCCTCTGTAGCGCTTTGCGGTCAAAGCCGGTCTGCACATAGATGCTTGTGAAATGTTGCATTATTCAAGTGTTATATGGTTTGGTTGCATCATTCAATCGTGTAATATGTTTTAGAAGAAAAGGTTCTGTCATTGCTGAATAGTTTGTGCTTACTGGCTAGTGGCTACTGTGATATTTTAAGGTCAATTTGAGCTGCGGACAAAGAATGTCGCGTTGCCAGCCACAACGAAAGGTAAGGCAAGGATGTAATGTGAATTGAAAAGTAGAATTCTCTCCTCAGACTCTCCTTCATATCTTGTAGTGGAAATAGGGCTTTAGAGGGAACAGAGACGGAGTGATAGAGATTAATGACAAGGCTTCACAGGGGAAATGTTGTAGTGTGTTGTAGTCATTAGATCTGTAGGAGAGAAGAGGAGGAGAGGAGATGGGGACTCTATGAGTGTTTAATGGCTGGAGAGCTAATACCTCAGCCAGGGATAAATTAATAGGAACAGAGCATTATGTAGTTAGGCTAACAAGCACAGTCTTCCACTCCGATTCTTTCACACTCTCTCCATCACAACCTTTTCTCTATACTTTTTCCACCCTTCTGCTCATCTACCTTTCTTCTTTGCTCTTTAGTTTCCTTCACCCTTTTCCCCAGTGCTCCCACCTTTCAGCCCTCTCTTTTTCGTTACATGCAGGTGTGTGTGCGTGTGTGCTGGAGGGGCTTTGCTCTTCTCTGTTTGGGTGAGAACCATCTCCACCATAACTTGGCACCTTTCTCCCAAGATCGACCCCTTGCAGAGTGTTCTAACACTCCCACACACACACACACACACAGACACACACACACACACCCCAACACACACACACACCTCGTTGCTGCATGATTCATGAATATTTGATCAAAACTAGTCTTATGACATGCAGTACCAGACCAGCGCAGAAACATCCCATCTGAGCCCCACTGCCACAGCTTATTAACCCCACAGCCAGCACACACACACCTCTGAACAGTGTGTGTGGGTGCGTGTGTGTTTTGCGAGTGTTCATGCATGAGTATGTGAGTCACACACCCATACGTTTTGAGTGGAGCTCTAGGTTTAGAGAGAGTGGAGTCCTGAGCAAGACAGGTGAAAAGTAGCTTTTAGTGTTAAAAGGGATAATAAACCAAAATGTAAAAATGACATGTTGGTTTCCCTACCCTGTAAGCTGTCTATGGACAAGTTATGACAGCAATCCATGCTTTGGTTAAGTTTCCCTGGCAGTGGCTGTTTCTGTTTCCAAATGCATTTTCATTTTGCATTTGTGGCACAAATCCCATTCAAGTCATGGGACAGATATTAGCATTTTGCGCGCATCATGTCATTTATAGCTTCACAATCAACTTTCGCTTGATTTGGAGATGAAGCTTAGAGTCTGAGGGTCAAGCACACGCACACAATTGCAACACACACAATCATCTGCAAACACAATTGCAACACTCTCAATTTCATTCTCCGAAAGTTGACGTTTCCCCAACAGTCATTTAAGCCAGCTTAAGCCAGCCAACAAATTATGAGTCATTACATACATTTGAAATTAATTAATTAACACGCACGTAAGGACACAAACACATTTTTTTTTATTCTTGCACAATATTTATAGCCCAACACAATTCTATATATACAGTATAGCTGTACACAATTCTATGTATAGACCCCTTTATGTGTTTGCAAACATTGCCACAAGAGGGCGAAGCGCGCAAGTTGGTGGCTGAATAAGGGGGAGTTAAAAAAAAATCCTCTATTTACATGTTGTATAACACACTAACACACTACTTTTGGATTATAATCGGATTTTAAGACTCGTATGAATGTCCTGCTTAATATAATGTTTGTGTCATCATCGCAAATCAACTGCATTATACTATACCTTCAACCAGTAAAATGGCTATTTGGCTAGCTTTTGCTACAGCCTACAGTGCATTTGGAAAGTATTCAGACCCCTTGACTTTTTCCAGATTTTGTTTTGTTACAGCCTAATTCTAAAATGGATGAAATCGTTTTTCCGCCTCATCAATCTACACACAGTACCCCATAATGACAAAATTAAAAAAAATAGTATGTAGACCCTTTTACTTAGTACTTTGTTGAAGCACGTTTAGCAGCGAATACAGCCTCGGGTCTTCTTGGGTATCACGCTACAAGCTTGGCACACCTGTATTTGCGGACTTTCTCCCATTCTTCTCTACAGATCCTTTCAAGCTCTGTCAGGTTGGATGGGGGAGCATCGCTGCACAGATATTTTCAGGTCTCTCCAGCGATGTTCGATTGGGTTCAAGTCCAGGCTCCTTCTGGGCTACTCAAAGACATTCAGAGACCTTTCCCGAAGCCACTCCTGCGATATTTTGGCTTTGTGCTTAGGGACGTTGTCCTGTTGGAAGGTGAACCTTCACCCCAGTCTGGGGTCCTGAGCGCTCTGGAGCAGGTTTTATCAAGGATCTCTCTGTACTTTGCTCCGTTCATCTTTCCCTCAATCCTGTCCCCAGTCCCTGCCGCTGAAAAAACATCCCTATAGCATGATGCTGCCACCGCCATGCTTCCCTGTAGGGATTGTGCCACTGTGTTCTTGGGGACCTTCAATGCTGCAGACATTTTTTGATACCCTTCCCCAGATCGACACAATCCTGTCTAGAAGCACTACGGACAATTCCTTCTACCTCATGTCTTGGCTTTATCTCTAACATGCACTGTCAACTGTGGGACCTTATATAGATGGCGTGTGTCTTTCCAAATCATGTCCAATCAATTGAATTTAGCACTGGTGGACTCCAATCAAATTGTAGAAACATCTCAAGGATGATCAATGGAAACAGGATGCACCCAAGCTCAATTTCGAGTCTCATAGCAAAGGGTCTGAATACTTACAGTTGAAGTCGAAAGTTTACATACACCTTAGCCAAATACATTTAAACTCAGTTTTTCACAATTCCTGACATTTAATCCTAATAAAAATTCCCTGTCTTATGTCAGATAGGATCACTACTTTATTTTAAGAATGTGAAATGTCAGAATAATAGTAGAGAGAATGATTTATTTCAGCTTTTATATCTTTCATCACATTTGCAGTGGGTCAGAAGCTTACATACACTCAATTAGTATTTGGAAGCATTGCTTTTAAATTGTTTAACTTGGGTCAAACGTTTTGGGTAGCCTTCCACAAGCTTCCCACAATAAATTGGGTGACTTTTGGCCCATTCCTCTTGACAGAGGTGGTGTAACTGAGTCAGGTTTGTAAGGCCTCCTTGCTCGCACACACTTTTTCAGTTCTGCCCACAGATTTTCGATGGAATTGAGGTCAGGGCTTTGTGATGGCCACTCCAATACCTTGACTTTGTTGTCCTTAAGCCATTTTACCACAACTTTGGAAGTATGCTTGGGGTCATTGTCCATTTGGAAGAGACATTTGCGACCAAGCTTTAACTTCCTGACTGATGTCTTGAGATGTTGCTTCAATATATCCACATAATTTTTCTTCCACATGATGCCATCTATTTTGTGAAGTGCACCAGTCCCTCCCGCAGCAAAGCACCCCCAAAACATGATGCTGCCACCCCCTTGCTTCACGGTTGGGATGGTGTTCTTTGGCTTGCAAGCCTCCCCCTTTTTCCTCCAAACATAACGATGGTCATTATTGCAAAACAGTTCTATTTTTGTTTCATCAGACCAGAGGACATTTATCCAAAAAGTACGATCTTTGTCCCCATGTGCAGTTGCAAACTGTAGTCTGGCTTTTTTTATGGCGGTTATGGCGCAGTGGCTTCTTCCTTGCTGAGCGGCCTTTCAGGTTATGTCGAGATAGGACTCGTTTTACTGTGGATATAGATACTTTTGTACCTGTTTCCTCAAGCATCTTCACAAGTTCCTTTGCTGTTGTTCTGGGATTGATTTGCACTTGTTACACAAAAGTACGTTCATCTGTAGGAGACAGAACGCATCTCCTTCCTGAGCGGTTTGACGGCTGCGTGGTCCCATGGTGTTTATACTTGCGTACTATTGTTTGTACAGATGAACGTGCTATCTTCAGTCGTTTGGAAATTGCTCCCAAGGTTGAACCAGACTTGTGGAGGTCTACAATTTATTTTTTATTTTTTTATTTTCCCATGATGTCAAGCAAAGAGGCACTGCGTTTAAGGGTAGGCCTTGAAATACATCCACAGATGCACCTCCAATTGACTCAAATGATGTCAATTAGCCTATCAGAAGCTTCTAAAGCCATGACATCATTTTCTGGAATTTTCCAAGCTGTTTAAAGGCACAGTCAATGTAGTGTATGTAAACTTCTGACCCACTGGAATTATGATACAGTGAATTATAAGTGAAATAATCTGTCTGTAAACAATTTTTGGAAAGATTACTTTTGTCATGCACAAAGTTGATTTCCTAACAAGAAATTTGTGGAGTGGTTGAAAAACAAGTTTTAATGACTCCAACCTAAGTGTATGTAAACTTCCGACTTCAACTGTATGTAAGTAATGTATTTCTGTTTTTATTTTTATTACACTTGCAAAAATGTAAAAAAAAACTGTTTTCGCTGTGTTATTATGGGGTATTGTGTGTAAATTCATTTAATCCATTTTAGAATAAGGCTGTAACGTAACAACATTTTTAAAAAGTGAAGCGGTCTGAATATTTTCAGAATGCACTGTACTGTATCTCAATGAGCGTTAGCATTCTAGCTAACAACTGCTGCTTCCAATATAGATATTTTGCAAGGATCACAACCAAATATAATCATAGTGACTGTTCAAGCAAGAATCAAAAATCAATGTAAGCACATTAGAACCCCCCCCCCAAAATTATTTTGTTTAGAAGTAATAAAAACGTACCTCTAGGCTATGTTGAATGGGCGCAGATGGAGATGGCTGTCTTACTGCAGCCAAGAGTCGCACACATCTGTGCGTGACGTCAGTGTGTTGTGTACTGGAAAAGGGTCTAATGACCCCTATTTAGCTTTGGCTGTGTGGCTTCATGTAAGTCATGACTTTTTGAAATAATTACAAATGTGTGAACATCAAAAAGCTTACGAGCCTGCCATTGGCATCTAAATAGATCAGATATAGCATCTTGCTAACATCATGAAGTTCACTGCAACACATTCTAATGCACTGGGGACTATGCTATGAATATACTAATAGGACCATACTGTACATTGTTCATTACTCACACAGTCATCCAGGGGGACCTAAGCATGGGACCTGTAACACATCAAGACTGATAGGAAGATGGACTAACAGTGGAGATCAACAAGGGTCAGACATATAAATACAACCAAGAACATGCAACGGTGTGGCAATGTGTGTGTATGTGTGTGTGTGTGTGTGTGTCGAAGAGGGCAATGGCAGGTGACATAGCATCTGTAACTAGATTAGAGGCACCAGATGGACAGAGACTTCCCCCGTCTCCTTTGCTCTCTGCTCTTATACCATCAGCCCTGTCCTCTGGTCTTCAGGGCCTCCTCCCTGGTGTCTGCAGACACACACATTTCTCCAACCAGGTTACCATGCCCCCAATAAAGGAAATACCAACATAAAGTGCCTTGATAGGGTGTTGGACCAGAACAGCTTCAATGCATCTTGATATAGATTCTACAACTCCATTGGAGGGATGGCATATGGTTTACTTCATTTTCATACTCATCGAGCTATTCAGTGACCACTCGTGCCCTGTGGATGGGGGCATTGTCATCCTATGGTGGCATAGCCATGGTAGCCCAAATAATGGCATGCCCAGCATTTTTATACATGACCCTAAGCATGATGGGATGTTAATTGCTTAATTAACTCAGGAACCACCAGCCAGGTCACCCGTTATTTAAGTTTGTTTTCGATGTCCATCTATTTCTGAGGACGTCAGGAGATGACTTGGAAACTGGCCACTAGGGGCAACAGTAAGCGTGTTACCTTCAAGTAGGTTTCGGTTTTGCTAGGGCGTTGTGGCATCTGCCTCTGGTGCCAAAGGTTGCATGTTTGAATCCAGCAATAGAAAGATGTTTTTGAGATTTTTGTTTTACGCCTATCCCAAACATATCCCTTACCTTAACCATTCGGAGTTAATACCTAACCTTAAGATTTCGTAGTTAATGCCGAAAATTAAACGTAAACATTTTTTTATTTGACGTTTGAGAAACATGGGTGAACGTCTAATTTCGATGGGAGACTGTGAGAGCTAGTTGGGAACCACACCTGTGTGCAAGCACCTGCTTTCAATATACAGTACTTTGTATCCTTCATTTACACAAGTGTTTCCATTATTTTGGCATTTACCTGTACATCTTCCTCTAGCATCTATCTGTCCCCCCGATAAACCTAGTGATATGTATAATGAGTGGCATGTATACATCCACCCTTCCCCTCCTCAAGGAGTCCCCAGCCCTGTCCAAAGCCCTGCCTCTGCCTTCTTCTCATTAGAAAACCCTCCTCTTCAGTCATTTCAATTCATTTATTGTCCTTTTCCCTTAAACTAGTTTTTTACTTTCTTTTATTTATTCCACATTGCTGTCAAATATATCAGTGAAATACGTGGGTATTTACAAATGTACATCAAGCAATGTTACAGTGTGGACCTGTCAGTCATTCCTAGAATCCTTACATAACCATAGTAAGGCTGGCATTCCGAGAGCCAGCATTCAGTGTGGACACAGAAGATAAATCTGCCTCATCAGGGTCTGGTGTGATCCCAGTGTCCAGTCCTGACGTTACGGGTCCTGGAGAATTTCCAGCCACACTCCTGACAGGTTTGATGAATCTCTACATTCCACTTTCTCCGGATGCAAATCCTGGGTCTTACCCAAATGCCCTACTCCTGTCAGGGTGGAATTTGGGTCTCTCCCCTCAGCCAGTTCTTAGTATCCAAGAGCCCTCCATCCTATCTCCCCCCTGTTAGAAGACACTTTTGGTCCTTGTGCTCAGTGGCCAATTTCACCAGGAACCACAGCCTTCAAACCAACACACAGGGGCTTTGACTCCAACTGAGATTTAAACTTTCGGATACAACAAAGTCTTTAAACTGTGAAATGTTTGGGCTGCCTGCTGCATTCCTCAGAGACAAACTAAGAGCACTAACAGCCAGGGCAAGTGGGACATATTGGGGCCACAATGTCCCATTTGTATCAAACATAATGCTTTTAGGTTTTAGGAAGTGAGGGGCTTATGTATGTGAGGTCTAAAAGGTGTGTGTGTGTGGGGGGGGTTGGAGTGTAGACATAGTGTGTGTGTGGACGTGTTAGTGCTTGTGACGTTAAATTGGCATCGGCTCTTAAATGTTAATAAAAGCAATGCATATTTCAGAAAGGTAAACAAGGCCAGGTGAACAGGCTGGTTGCCACGGTAAACCCCAATGGTCTGTCATTGTTCAAAACTTTTGAGGAAACCCATTGCACTTAATACAGTTACTTAAAGTCATTTTGTAGTCATTACTCAAACTGATAGTCACAATGTGACCCGGTAGGGGGTCCAGATACGAATATGAATTAAGCTTCCAATAATTTCCCAATGTGCCTTGCCTTTGAGTGAATGGTAGAGTTACCAGCCATGACTGTATTTGTTACTGATAGGGACATATTTGTTGAATTTGTTCATTTTCAATCCTGTGGCCTTCACCAAGTGAATTCCTAGGTGAATGTTATCATTATAATTAAACTATTTATGACAATACAATGCACACACTGTATATAGATCTATTGTATTATTGACTATACGTTTGCTTTTTCAATGTGTAACTCTGTGTTGTTGTTTGTGTCGCACTGCTTTGCTTTATCTTGGCCAGGTCGCAGTTGTAAATTAGAACTTGTTCTCAACTGGCCTACCTGGTTAAATAAAGGTGAAATAAAAAAATATATAAATATATATATCTCATATGGCCTTATTTTGAGGCCTAGCTTTACCCTAATATAGTGGCCTAAAATGCCACATCAGGCCTGCAAGTAGGGATGAAATATTCAGGTACATTTCCCAAAAGTCCCAATCAAATTTTTTGATCTTCCAACCCGTGATTTATGGAAAATCGAGAACGAGAATTTTGCAACCCTATCTGCAAGTCACATTATGCTGGCTTCCTAAATGATGTGTAATTCCTATTGGAATCCAGCCAGAGTTAGGATATCCCACAGTTTACATTTTTATTCATCCGCAACCTGCATTCATAATGATTGCCAGCATAAGGGCTAGGAAAGTTGATAGGAAGACGGCCTAAACCATTAAACTGGAACAACCAAAGTCTAACTAAGTGATTGCATTAATTTAGAAAAATGTATGTTATTTATCTTTGTGTAGCATAAAATTAATCAATCAATCAAACACTCAATGTAAATGATATTTAAAACAATTACAAAACAATTAACCTGCAGCATGCTGAGAATTTTTTTATTTGTTATCAATAAAAAAAAAGTTGATTTGACTTTTTATTACCCCTTTTTCATGAAATCCAATTGGTAGTTACAGTCTTGTCCCATCACTGCATTTCCCCTACAGACTTGGGAGAGGCGAAGGTCAAGAGCCATGCGTTCTCTGAAACACGGCTCCGCCAAGCCGCACTGCTTTTTAACACACTGCTCGCACCAATGTGTCAGAGGAAACGCCTGCCACAAGGAGTCACTAGTCTACAAGGAAATCCCAGCCGACCAAACACATCCCTCAACCGGATGATGCTGGGCCAATTGTGCGCCGCTTCATGGGTCTCCCAGTCACAGCCGGCTGTGACACAGCCTGGGATCAAACCAGGGTCTGTAGTGACGCCTCAAACACTGCGATGCAGTGCCTTAGACCGCTGTGCTACTTGGGAGGCCCTTCCACATAAGCATTTGGAGTAATAATAACTTTTCATTTACTTTGAATGTAACTTACTAGAAGTATTTGATTTAAAAATTTACATTGTTGGGGTTGAGCACTCTGGGCTGGGGATAACTTATTCATAGCTCTTTCTGACAAGTATTGGGGCTTGGGGGCTACGGGGAATTGTGTCAAAGCATTTGTCAAACTGATTGCGTGTGAATGTCACCGTGCTCTGGAGATGTTTTATACCAGGGAGGGTTGGAGGAACAACCTGAGGAATCGCCTGTTTGTCTGCCAATGGATCATGACAGTAAAGGCAGAGGTAGAGGGACTTAGAAGCATGTTGTGCATGTAAAGCTTGACACTGTTCTCCACAATGTTGGCACACATGTGAGGCTATGGCTATGGCTCTGTGTCTGTGAAACAAACTCCAAACGGACTCCTCTCCATCTCTAAAAGTCACTGTCGTTTCTCTCTCTTTCTCTGTTTGAAACAATTGGATTGAGACCCTCTTCTCCTCGCTGTCTGTGTTCCTGTAGGATAGGTACTCCCTACTGATATACTCTGTGGAGTGTATGTGTGTATACACAGTTGGGGAGGGCAAAGAGTATGGTAAATGCCTTCCCCAGCCGAGAGTTGGATGAATAGTGAGGATAAGGCTTCAACCAAGGTTCAAAACCATGGTGGACTGAAAATGGCAACAATAAAAACAGTACCAATAAACAGAACACCAACATCAGCGAGGGTAGAGAAAACTACATTACTTTATTTCCTGCCAAAGTGATGTTTATTAGACAGGAGAGAGATGGGGGGTGGCCCCAAACTGCCAACAACTCACAACTCGCTCTAAATGAAAAGGCAATATGTCAGACAAATGCCTCCTTTCTTTCACTCTTTCACTCTCCTTCCCTTGCTCCTGGGTCTATCTTTCCCTTTTGTTCTTATTCTCTCTCTCTATCTGTCGGTGACGGCACAGCCCTCTATGTCACCAAGCAAGGGTTACCGTGACAATCTCAGCACTCTGTCTCTGTCTCTCCTATATGCCAGAAGAACAGCTGCGTCTGCGGTCTTTCCCCGCCACACTTCCTCATTCTGTTTGTTTGTTGTCATCTGTTTTCCTGTTCCCAGAGAATCAGAATCATTCAGTTCTAGGTGCTAAGCAGGGTAAATGAGGACATATTTTTATGAGCTGCAAATACAGAGTTTTACAAAGCTACTATAGAGTTGATGCAAGTGATTCTCTCTATCTCAGAGAAAGTACTTATAAACTATGCTGTTATTCTGTAACCCAACACACTCTCACTTGGGTCAAACAAGCCAAAGTCAACACCCTGTCTCTAAACACAGAGACAACACAGAGAATTCAGCAGACACAAACACAATTCCAGGTCTAGTCATTGTAAGGGACCATAAGAAATGTTCAGAACTGGTACCCAGAGAAAATTGGGGGAGGGCCAGGCTTTTTCAATTTCAGTCAGGGGGAGAGTTTAGTATTTTAAAAAATCTAGTCCAAAGGAGAGTCATGTAATTTGTAACGGATGAAATCTTAATACTGCCCGATGCTGCCCCTCATCCATGATTCTCTGCTGGATGTGCAATATTAGGTGGTCTCAATGCGTGTTCGGAGAAGCACAGGGTAAAGTTATATTTATAAGAAAATGCTCTTTGTTCTGGGGTTTTTGCACTGCTGCGACGGTGTAAATAAAATGAGAATTCAATATCTGTGTGCAGGGACTATCGTATCGTCGGATGGGGCCACAGTGTCTCCCGACCCCTCCTGTCTCAGCCTCCAGTATTTATGCTGCAATAGTTTATGTGTCGGGGGGCTAGGGTCAGTCTGTTATATCTGGAGTATTTCTCCTGTCTTATCCAGTGTGCTGTGTGAATTTAAGTATGCTCTCTCTAATTCTCTCTCTTCTTCTCTCTTTCTTTCTCTTCTTCTTTCTTCCTTTCTCTCTCTCGGAGGACCTGAGCCCTAGGACCATGCCCCAGTCCACCTGGTCGTGCTGCTGCTCCAGTTTCAACTGTTCTGCCTGCGGCTATGGAACTCTGACCTGTTCACCGGACGTGCTACCTGTTCCAGACCTGCTGTTTTCAACTCTCTAGAAACAGCAGGAGCGTTAGAGATTCTCTGAATGATCGGCTATGAAAAGCCAACTGACATTTACTCCTGAGGTGCTGACCTGTTGCACCCTCTACAACCACTGTGATTATTATTATTTGACCCTGCTGGTCATCTATGAACTTTTGAACATCTTGGCCATGTTCTGTTATAATCTCCACCTGGCATAGCCAGAAGAGGATTGGCCACACCTCATAGCCTGGTTCTTCTCTAGGTTTCTTCCTAGGTTCTGGCCTTTCTAGGAAGTTTTTCCTAGCCACCGTGCTTTTACACCTGCATTGCTTGCTGTTTGGGGCTTTAGGCTGGGTTTCTCTACAGCACTTTGTGACATCAGCTGATGTAAGAAGGGCTTTATAAAGAAATTTGATAGATTGATTGATTGATTGACTAGGCTTTTGATCAGTTTGAGAAGAAGAAGGTGAAGATGAGAAGGAGGACTAAAGGTAAACTTTGACAGCTTGCTACTGCTATAATTTATTTTAATAAAAGCAATGCGTTCCGTTGCCCATGATGAAGCTATTTATTATTATTGACCTCACAATAAGCCAGATTCAAGTAATTTACATAATTTAGGCCCAGCCGCAGCACAATCAATCGTCGATGGACAGTGCATGGATGCTGAAAGTAGTCTAATTCAAGAAGGCCTAATTCATTTTTTTTTTCTTTTTTTTTAACAACAAAAAGGCTTTGTGTTGGAGCCTATTTCTTCCTATTTAAAACATAAGAGGAAGGCCTACCTGTTTGACAGACAAAATTATACAAGCTAATGAATTTGAGCCAGTTTGCTACAGCAGGAATATAATACTGCAGAAACCGGAAATGTGAATTATTATGTGGATTACAATTAATGGACATTTTTATTGGGGTTGATACAATTTTCATAAGGGAAAATCAAGTGGAAATTACAAACCTCAGAAGTCTTTTTAAATATACACTATGCAGAAATCACTCCGCCACATCCTGGTTGCTAAAATTCTAATAGTTTGCCTAATTTCAATTTATCTGACAAATCAAGCAATTATAGTGTAGAACATGGGTCTCCAACATGTCGATCGCTCGCAGCCCACCTATGAGTAGCTGGCCAAACAATTCTGAAAGTACATGCAATTGTAATGTGTTCCACCTCAAACTGTCATAAACAAGTATCAGACACCGCAAGCTCCCAGCTACTACCTAATCAAAACAACATTGACATTATCCCACCCTGGTTGGTCACTACTGGCTTAAAAATCCAAACCTATCACAATATCTGCCAATTCATTTCCAACAATATTGCCCGTCTGTCTGTTTGGCGGCGTGTTTGTTTATCACTTCGTGTGTAGCCAGTTGATGTGATAATCATCTTGTGGGTTGACAGAAATACTTTCCCCATAACATTCTCAATTAAATGTTAACTGCAAAGTAGGCTTAGCTGGCAGAAGTATATAATGAATAAGTATATCATTTGTATCTGTTATTTGCAAACTTTGCCATGAATGAGCAGCAACAGTACAGAACAACCGCTAGACCAACACATTAGAGGGCACATTCCTCACTCGCTAGATGCACAATTAAAGGGCCAGATGTGCAATTAAAGGTGCTATTGCACTCAAAAATCAAAATGTGTTTGTTTTCTTCCAGACGTAAAAAGAATGTCTTCTGATGTGTTTTAAGCATTGACATGGACTCAAAACTTGAAATTGCATTGTTTCTCTATGAACAACTGTAAACAATAAAACTGAGAATATAATTTAGATTAATAGGGCGCCTCTTAGAGCGGTTTATTAACCATTATTGTGCCAGTATATTGACAGAAAAAGTAGCGCACTAGTTTCTCTTGTACACTAAGGACCCGGGGAAGAGTTGCAGGGGAGAAGAGAAGAATGTCCCTATTTGAAAGCACGAAAAAAATTAGTAGCTCGCGTCGTCTTACATTTTTCTAAAGTAGCTATCGTGCTAGAAAAGACCCCTGGTGTTGAGAATCATTGTAAACCGCTGTGAAATATGTTTTCCATAACCAGAAATATTGTATTTTCAGCTGTTTGAAGCTGATGTACAAAGCCAAAAGTAAAACGAAACTTATGAATGGGAAGCATAGAAATAGCGCACATAGAACAGATCGGCCGCTTCTTAGACTAGCTATCAATGAGAATGGCAGATCTATAACTCACATTTCTATGTGAATTTGGTTGGGTCACCCAAAAAGTTACATGCAGCTTTAAACCTCAAATACACGTTTTAAATGTCCTGCATTGTAGGAAATGTGTCCTGCAACAGGCCCAGGGTGATCAAATTAAGATCCTACATCTATAGGCTACTATCCATAGATTTTGTTAGCCAATTTATTCAGTCACTATGCACTCCTTAAAAAACGATTAATTATTTCTTGGTCGACTCATATCAACATATTTTCTCATTACTAGTGGCGTGGTATTTCTCATTACTAGTGGTAGGGTATTGCTCATTACTAGTGGTGGGGTCTTGCTCATTACTAGTGGTGGGGTATTGCTCATTACTAGTGGTGGGGTCTTGCTCATTACTAGTGGTGGGGTCTTGCTCATTACTAGTGGTGGGGTATTGCTCATTACTAGTGGTGGGGTATTACTCATTACTAGTGGTGGGGTATCGCTCATTACTAGTGGTGGGGTATCGCTCATTACTAGTGGTGGGGTATTGCTCATTACTAGTGGTGGGGTATTGCTCATTACTAGTGGTGGGGTATTGCTCATTACTAGTGGTGGGGTATTGCTCATTACTAGTGGTGGGGTATTTCTCATTACTAGTGGTGGGATATTGCTCATTACTAGTGGTGCGGTATTGCTCATTACTAGTGGTGGGGTATTGCTCATTACTAGTGGTAGGGTATTGCTCATTACTAGTGGTGGGGTCTTGCTCATTACTAGTGGTGGGATATTGCTCATTAGACATTCGACACTAGTGGTGGGGTATTGCTCATTAACATTAGAAGCATCATCCCTAAGTTTGTTTTATTCACTGCTTTAGCACACTCTGCCAACCCGGATGTCCTAGCCGTGTCTGAATCCTGGCTTAGGAAGACCACCAAAAACCCTGAAATCTCCATCCCTAACTACAAAGACAAGATAGAATGGCCAAAGGGTGTTGCAATCTACTGCAGAGATAGACAGAACTCTGCAGGCTTACTATCCAGGTCTGTACCCAAATAATTTGAATTTCTACTTTAAAAAATCCACCTTTCTAGAAACAAGTCTCTCACCGTTGCTGCTTGCTATAGACCACCCTCTGCCCCCAGCTGTGCTCTGGACACCATATGTGAACTGATTTTCCCCCCATCTATCTTCAGAGCTCGTGCAGCTAGGTGACCTAAACTGGGACATGCTTAACACCCCGGCCATCCTACAATCTAAGCTTGATGCCCTCAACCTCACACAAATTATCAATGAACCAACCAGGTACAACCCCAAAGCTGTAAACACGGACACCCTCATAAATATCATCCTAATCAACTTGCCCTTCAAATACACCTCTGCTGTTTTCAACCAAGATCTCAGCGATCACTGCCTCATTGCCTGCATCCGTAATGGGTCTGCGGTCAAACGACCTTCCCTCATCACTGTCAAACGCTCCTTAAAACACTTCAGCAAGCAGGCCTTTCTAATCAACCTGGCCCGGGTATCCTGGAAGGATGTTGACCTCATCCCGTCAGTAGAGGATGCCTGGTTATTCTTTAAAAGTGCCTCCCTCACCATCTTAAATAAGCATGCCCCATTCAAGAAATTTAGAACCAGGGACAGTTATACAGTGAGGGAAAAAAGTATTTGATCCCCTGCTGATTTTGTACGTTTGCCCACTGACAAAGAAATTATCAGTCTATAATTTTAATGGTAGGTTTATTTGAACAGTGAGAGACAGAATAACAACAAAAAAATCCTGAAAAACGCATGTGAAAAATGTTATGAATTGATTTGCATTTTAATGAAGGAACAAGGGGGACAGTTACAGTTGAGTAATGTAGGATATGTAAACATTATATAAATGGCATCGTTTAAAGTGGCTAGTGATACATTTATTACATCCACTTTTTAATTATTAAAGTGGCTAGAAATTTGAGTCAATGGCCGAACGCCATAGGCAAGGTTCAGTAGATGGTATAGAGTACAGTGTATACATTTGACATTTGAGTAATTTTGGATATGTAAACATTATATACAAGATTGTTTAAAGTGGCTAGTGATACATTTGTTACATCCAATTTTCTATTATTTAAAGTGGCTAGAGATTTAAGTCAGTATGTTGGCAGCAGCCACTCAATGTTAGTGATGGCTGTTTAACAGTCTGATGGCCTTGAGATAGAAGCTGTTTTTCAGTCTCTAGGTCCCAGCTTTGATGCACCTGTAATGACCTCGCCTTCTGGATGATAGCGGGGTGAACAGGCAGTGACTCGGGTGGTTGTTGTCCAAGATTATCTTTTTGGCCTTCCTGTGACATCGGGTGGTGTAGGTGTCCTGGAGGGCAGGTAGTTTACCCCCGGTGATGCGTTGTGCAGTCCTCACTACCCTCTGGAGAGCCTTATGGTTGTGGGCAGAGCAGTTGCCGTACCAGGCGGTGATACAACCTGACAGGATGCTCTCGATTGTGCATTTGTAGAAGTTTGTGAGTGTTTTTGGTGACAAGCCGAATTTAGCCTACTTCACCACGCTGTCTGTGTGGGTGGACCATTTCAGTTTGTCCGTGATGTGTACGCCGAGGAACTTAAAACTTTCCACCTTCGCCACTACTGTCCCGTCGATGTGGATAGGGGGGTGCTCCCTCTGCTGTTTCCTGAAGTCCACGATCATCTCATTAGTTTTGTTGACGTTGAGTGAGAGGTTATTTTCCTGACACCATACTCTGAGGGCCCTCACCTCCTCCCTGTGGGCCATTTCGTTGTTGTTCATGCACCTGTCTCGAAACAGGTTAGGGGGGAAAAAATACATGTCATCTATGCGCTTAAAAAGCACATTGAGGATGATTTTCTCATGATTCATTTTCATGCCAGCCAGGTAGGCTATACTCCTGTTGTAAATAGAAGCAATGTGCTTAATATTAGGAAAGTTGAAAAATAAATATAGTTGGCACAGCCTATAGAAAGCTGATGGGATCCTCCTCTTGTTAATAGAGGCCATCAAAACTCTGTTTTCTCACGCAATTATTTAGCCTATAAAAATGCTGAGCAACATAAGCTCATGAGAAGTGTTTGATTAGATTTTCAATTACATTTGCTTTGATGTCAGAGTGATTAGAGGGACAATAGAGTCCTGAGTGCCAGGCAGTTAGCAAGTTTCGTAAGCTACTAATGACCATCAGCAGCATCAGAGCTTGGAGAAGCCTAATTACCGTGACTAAACAGTCACGTGGAATTTGACTGCCGTCATGACTCGTGACTGCCGGTGTGGCGGTAACACAGTCACCGTAACAGCCCTAGTGTTGGGTCATTAAGTGTAAAGGAAAGGGAAATTTAGCTGTGCGGCTGTCACATGTGGCCGTCACAGTCATGATGTATACAGCATCTTGTTTGATCTCATCTGCCTATTCATCTCCTACTCTCTCCCCTCCTCAACACACACGGTGCTTCAGTCAGGTCAGTGTGCGTCTGGGTCTTCTCGTCTCAGTGTGTTACTGTATGTGTTGTCCAGTGATAGATTCTGTGTGTATTTGTCTCTGGTTTTGTCAGTTTGTCACTGTGTGTCTTAGGTACAGTGACACCTCAGTCACAAAGGCTCTACCACTCCGCCATCTTTACCGCTAGGCCACCATGACTGCCTGCACACGTGGCACTTTACAGACACACCCCGTGACAAGCTACACAACACAGGGTGGCTGCATCCTATATAAAATGGCTGCTGTCAAGTGTACTGTCACTTACTGTATGTAACTCTGTTAACATGAGGAAATCCTCAGCCATGCCTCGGGGCGTGGGAATCAGAGTCTTATAGGGTCAAGTGTCAGCCGGTTAGAGAGGGATACAAAGAGATGAGGAGAAAGGGATAAAGAGGACAAAGAGAGGAGTTGTGACCAGAGGGAGAGAGCTGAAGTGACATATAAGACCCAAAAGATCACCTCACATTGGTAAAATGGTAAAATGGTAAAAGTGTGTGTTAGGTGAGTTGACAGGAGGTGCAGCCAAACACCACAAGAACATCAGAAAATTCTGATGAAGGCCTTTCGGGCTGAGACTTCAATGTTAGAAATTGTGCATTTTAGGGCAGCATATAACCAACCCATGTCTGGATGCAGTTGCAAATAAATCAATGGATTTGATTTGATTTGGATCTCTTTTAGTCCCCATTTGGACTAATCTTCCAAGAGTCCTTAAACATTAAAATACAATTTATAATACAAACACATTTTCACATATAACACACTATTACAAACATACATAATATACTAACATATTGACCCGATAAATACTCAATCTAAAAGATACTGATTCTTCATCTACTATAGTCCCACAACTATCTGATGATGTCTGGACAAAAAGAGTATGACATAGTTGTCGCCTGTAGCACTGAATGCAAGGCAATCCAGCGAGCATGTGGCCTCCCTTGATAATTTTTTTAATAAAATAATCAGCGTTGAGCTAAACTGAGTGAGCTCAACTGTGAATTGAGTACAATATTATGAGTCATAATATCCATAAAACCTGAGGTAAAACCTGGAAATGGTTCCAATAGTTTTTCCACCATTCAGTTTTCCATGGGGGATTTTAGAACTACTTCATATAAGGTCTGTGTTTCGTGTCGGCTAACTCTAGTGTGATGTTTTGATAACCGGTCAAATCTCTCTCGGACTAGGTTACTTTTATCAATATTTTCACCTGTAATTACCCCCCAAAATGAAATGCTAATTAGCTGCTAATGTGGCTATCATACAGAACTACACATCCTGTCGCAAGCTTTAATGTAATCACTCAAGGTGCAGGGTGGGAAAAATCTTCAAATTTCTCCACGCAAACTCTCATCAACAATTAGCAAGTAACCTAGCAAATAGATATTATTGCATTTTTCAAATGACCTAGCTAGCTACCTTAGAATTTTTGAATGACTAGAATTGCTAAATTACCCTGCCCTTAGTAGCTAACTAGCTAACCTTAGGTCTCTCCGTCGATCAGAAGCAAGGATGGTTCTGTGTATGTACCGGATTGTAACCACTACTCCGATAAGCACACGTGCATTTTATAATTTTTCAAGCTCTGTAAGCGAGAGGCATTGCTGGAGCTGTTTGACAAGGTAAGCCCTGTTTGCTAGCTATTAACAAGCTATTTTGGTTAGGTCAAAGATCTGTGGTTAGCTAGATGCTTGTTGTGACCTTTTATTATTGACAAGTCCTTTGTGAGCTAGCCAGCTAGTTAACATTAGCTCACGGTTTGTGTAGTCATACTTGTTTACCTGGTGACATGCTAACGTTAGCCCACCAGGGCAGGGATATAAGTAGCTAAATATTGCCTGGTGGGCTAGCTAGTTAGGCACCTTGCTACATTAGCTAACGACCTGAATGTTAGCCGTGCTAGTAGAAATCATGGTCTGCTGGCCAGTGCCCAAAATCCTTATGTTCCAACCCTGCATGTCAGTCCCTTTCAGGTGATCCCCCTATCACTGTTGGTCCTCTTCAGTGCCCTCACAATTGAGGATTTTAACTTTCCTCTTTAGAATTAGAATCAGAAGTACAGTCAAATAGCTCATCGCAATACTTCACCTCTTCGAGCAAATAGTACCCTAGACTAGTACCCTTGATCATCTAGATGAGCATTCCAGATAATTCCTCCATCCCAGCATCTTTCAGATGAGCAGAACGGAAACCCAGTTACAACAGTCAGTTCTGCAGTTGCCATTTTCCGGCGAGAAAGAGAAATGTTCCTATACTTACCAGAAAAAGCAGCTCATCCACCATGGCCGAAGAGGAATATCCAGACTGTTGATTGGGAAACAAAAACAAAAAATGAGACATGAGGATTTAGTGTTGAGGGACCACTTGTCACACTGTCTAAGGTGGGTTTGTATTGTGATAAACAATGTGTTTTCTGTTCAGATAAAAATGGTGATACAGCATTGAAAAATACTTAGAACAGACCAAATGTCTCTTTGTTTTCCAGTCCAACAGGAGCGCATCCCTCAGACTATCCGGTGCATCAACATCCTTGCCAGTGCGATCCAAACGCAGCGTCCAGTTGTGGAGACTACAGCTCATCGAGCCTGTGGACGGACAGGTCAGCAACTCATCTAATATGATACAATATTTTGTATAAACATTGAATTTGTAGATGCATCAACATTTTTACAATATGTCAAATCAAACCAAATTGTATTGGTCACATGCGCCGAATACAACAGGTGTAGACCTTACCGAGAAATTCTTACTTACAAACTCTTATCCAACAATGCAGTTCAAGAAATAGAGTTAAGAGAAAATATTTACTAAAGTAAAAAATTGAATAAAAAGAAACAAGGCTATATACAGGGGGTACCGAGTCAATGTGTGGGGGTACAGGTTAGTCGAGGTCATTTGTCTAAGAGGTTAAGAGAAAATGTTTATTAAATGAACTAAAGTAAAAAATGTAAAAAAAATTAACAATGCTATGTACAGGGGGTACCGAGTCAATGTGTGGGGGTACAGATTAGTCGAGGTCATTTGTATATGTAGGTAGGGGTAAAGTGACTATACATAGATATTAAACAGCGAGTAGCAGCAGTGTAAAAACAAAGGGGGAGTGGGTGTCAATGAAAATAGTCCGGGTGGCCATTTGATTAATTGTTCAGCAGTTTAATTAAACACTACTATTGCCCGCAGAGTGAATCACTGTAATTTACAGTTGAAGTCAGAAGTTTACATACACCTTAGCCAAATACATTTAAACTCAGGTTTTCACAATTCCTGACATTTAATCCTAGTAAAAATGCCCTGTCTTAGGTCAGTTAGGATCACCACTTTATTTTAAGAATGTGAAATGTCAGAATACTAGTAGAGAGAATTATTTCTTTCTTTCAATTGTGTAACTTATTTCTTTCAGCTTTTATTTCTTTCATCACATTCCCAGTGGGTCAGAAGTTTACATACACTCAATTAGTATTTGGTAGCATTGCCTTTAAATTGTGTAACTTGGGTCAAACGTTTTGTTGTGGGGGTAGCCTTCCACAAGCTTCCCACAAAAGTTGGGTGAATTTTGGCCCATTCCTCATGACAGAGGTGGTGGAACTGAGACAGGTTTGTAGGCCTCCTTGATCGCACAGGCTTTTTCAGTTCGTCCACATGGGATTGAGGCCAGGGCTTTGTGATGGCCTCTCCAATACCTTGACTTTGTTGTCCTTAAGCCATTTTGCCACAACTTTGGAAGTATGCTTGGGGTCATTGTCCATTTGGAAGACCTATTGCGACCAAGCTTTAACTTCCTGGCTGATGTCTTGAGATGTTGCTTCAATATGTCCACATAATTTTCCATCCTCATGATGCCATCTATTTTGTGAAGTGCACCAGTCCCTCCTGCAGCAAAGCACCCCCCACAACATGATGCTGCCACCCCCGTGCTTCACTGTTGGGACGGTGTTCTTCGGCTTGCAAGCCTCCACCTTTTTCCTCCAAACATAACGATGGTCATTATGGCCAAACAGTTATATATTTGTTTCATCAGACCAGAGGACATTTCTCCAAAAAGTACGATCTTTGTTACCATGTGTAGTTGCAAACCGTAGTCTGGCTTTTATGGTGGTTTTGGAGCAGTGGCTTCTTCCTTGCTGAGCGGCCTTTCAGGTTATGTTAATATAGGACTTGTTTTACTGTGGATATAGATATTTTAGTACCTGTTTCCTCCAGCATCTTCACAAGGTTCTTTGCTGTTTTTCTGGGATTGATTTGCACTTTTCGCACCAAAGTACATTCATCTCTAGGAGACAGAACGTGTCTCCTTCCTGAGCGGTATGATGGCTGCGTGGTCCCATGGTGTTTATACTTGTATACTATTGTTTGTACAGATGAACATGGCACCTTCAGGCCTTTGGAAATTGCTCCCAAGGATGAACCAGACCTGTGGAGGTAAAAAAAAAAACTGAGGTCTTGGCTGATTCCTTTTGATTTTCCCATGATTTCAAGCAAAGAGAGGCACTGAGTTTGAAGGTAGGCCTTGAAATACATCCACAGATACACCTCCAATTGACTCAAATTATGTCAATTAGCATATAAGAAGCTTCTAAAGCCATTACATCATTTTCTGGAATTTTCCAAGCTGTTTAAAGGCACAGTCAACTTAGTGTATGCAAACTTCTGACTCACTGGAATTGTGATTCAGTGAATTATAAGTGAAATAATCTGCCTGTAAACAATTGTTGGAAAAATTACTTGTGTCATGCACAAAGTAGATGTCCTTACCAACTTGTCAAAACTATAGTTTGTTAACAAGAAATTTGTGTTTGAAAAACAAGTTTTAATGACTCCAACATAAGTGTATATAAACGTCCGACTTCAACTGTATGTGACTTGTTGAGCAAAAATGGTACTCTTGAACTTATTTAGGCTTGTCATAACAAAGGGTTTGAATACTTATTGAGTCAAGACATTTCAGCTTTTAGTTTTTCTATTAATTAGTAAAAAAAGTAATAAAAAATTCCACTTTGACATTATGGGGTATTGTTTGTAGATCAGTGACACACAATCTACATTTAATTCAAATTCAGGCTGTAACACAACAAAATGGGCAACAAGTCAAGGGGTGTGAATAGCCAACTCGTTTTATTATATGTATTGAAGTAGAAATCAATGGGTTAGAAGACTACGTAACCCATAAAGTAAAATGCAAACATCCATTTACAGCCAGCTATGTAAACTCTAACATTGATTTATCTTGCAATAGATGTCGTTCAATTGGTAATATGCATTTGTCTTCTAATGCCTCTAAAGGGGAAAGTAATCTATAAGTAACTGAAAACAATCAGATTACATTACTGAGTTTGTGTAATCCAAAAGTTATGTTACTGATTACAATTTTGGACAGGTAACTAATAACTGTAATGGGTTACACTTAGAAAGTAACCTACCCAACCCTAGCCATGATCTGATTGTGATTCAAAAAATTTGCCCTCTACCATGTCACTATCAGTCATACAGCTCATATTTGAACAATGACAAATATCAGAAAAAAGATAAATCAATGGACCAATATCTTCATTATGAAAGAGCCAGGGACTAGCCTCATCATGGATATATTGAATATGATAGCATAAAGGAACATTGTTCCTCTAGTAGTCAGATGTCCACTCCATGAGCACAAGGAAAAAGAACAACAACGTGACATCTTACTGTTGACTCTTAAATTATTTGTGTGTGTGTGTGTGTGTATATATGTGTGTGTGTGTGTGTGTGTGCGTGCAACATATCATTAATCATGAAATAACACTTTGAACAGAGTATATGAGAGAAGATTTAGTATATTCATCAGATTAAATAATAGTTACATTTTTGTAAATAAACTACAATGATTGAACAGTTTTACTGATAAAATGCTTGCTGAAAAGCAGGAAAACTATAGTGGTTGCAGAGTTTAGTTTTGTAGCAGTGAAGTGCATGATGCAAAATGACGTGCAGTCTAATTGGTTTAAAAGTCTATATTTTCCCCAAACTAGGTCTACCTGCATCACAAAGCATCACTCCTTTACATTTTTTATAATTACTTGACTCCGGCCTATGTCTTCTGTGTTTGTTGGTTTGTTTGTTTATTTTCAGAGCACGGAAAACAGGCAAAATCGCTGTTTGGCCATATTTTTCCCCTTGTGATAGCATGTTTGGGTTTGCCTACTCAGCAGGGTGCGTGTCAAAGCACGTGTTTGACAGTGCGAAGCCGGTGGAGGCGCGGCAGGGGTCAGATCCGGCACACGCTCATGCTCCCAAGGTAAATTACTTTCTTTTTTTTCCATCGGAGGCGGGTTGGGTGGAACTGTGGTGAGAGTCCCCGGCCACGGTGTGGGAAACCGTTCCACTGTAATGACTTCGCCACTATGGGAATCGTACAAGGTGCACGCCCCGGGTCAGTGGCTCAATCACAAGATCAAACGTAATAATGATTAATACCCTGTGAGCGTTAATAGCACTTCATGGGTGATGTATCAAACTGTAGATTTATTTGCTTGGGGTGACTGTTCAAATCTAATTATAAACTGGGTTGTTTGAGCCCTGGTATATCAGACCGTATACCACTGGTATGACAAAACGTTGCGTAGTGCCTAAGAACAGCTCTTAGCCGTGGTATAATATATACCACACCCCCTTATTGCTTAAACATCCCTCTACTGCAGGCATAGGCCCTACTTTTTAAGTAAATATGAACGTGTAGGCTTAGAAAGGCATAGGGAAAATTCCAGAGAACCTTTTTATTTAATTCCTACAACTTTCATACAGAATTAAATACAAACTGTTATTTTCCCCTAATACTTGTTTTTTTACTGAGCATCCATATAAAGATTACTTTATATCACAGGTGTTATGATTTCCAAAATAAGAAACCAATAGATGCGGTAAAGACACTTGGGGGAAAGGGCCGTGGGGTAAAATGTATGCTAGCTAGGCTAACCAGTTTATACGAACTGGAGCTAGCATTTAGCAGTCACTTCTTTTAAACCTGAAAATTGACACTTTTATAGATATTTTGCAGCGAAAACAGAAAAATAAGGTGCCTTCAGAAAGTATTCATACCCCTTGACTTATTCCACATTTTGTCGTGTTACAACCTGAATTCATAATGGATTAAATATTTGTATTTCTCTCCCATCTACAGAAAATACCCCATAATGACAAGTGAAACATGTTTTTTAAACAAATCTACATATATTTTTCTATTCTTAGATTCTTCAAAGTAGCCACCCTTCGCCTTGATGACAGCTTTGCACACTCTTGGCATTCTCTCAACCAGCTTCATGAGGAATGCTTTTCCAACAGTCTTGAAGGAGTTCCCACATACAATGGCAAGAAGAATTATGTGAACCCTTTGGAATTACCTGGATTTCTGCATAAATTGGTCATCAAATTTGATCTGATCTTCATCTAAGTCACAACAATAGACAAACACAGTGTGCTTAAACTAATAACACACACATTATTGTATTTTTCTTGTCTATATTGAATACATCATTTAAACACTCACTGTGTAGGTTGGAAAAAGTATGTAAACCCCTAGGCTAATGACTTCTCCAAAAGTTAATTGGAGTCAGGAGTCAGCTAACCTGGAGTCCAATCAATGAGACGAGATTGGAGATGTTGGTTCGAGCTGCCTTGCCCTATAAAAAAACACTCACAAAATTTGAGTTTGCTATTCACAAGAAGCATTGCCTGATGTGAACCATGCCTTGAACAAAAGAGATCTCAGAAGACATAAGATTAAGAATTGTTGCCTAGCATAAAGCTGGAAAGGGTTACAAAAGTATTTCTAAAAGCCTTGATGTTCATCAGTCCACGGTAAGACAAATTGTCTATAAATGGAGAAAATTCAGCACTGTTGCTACTCTCCCTAGGAGTAGCCGTCCCGCAAAGATGACTGCAAGAGCACATCGCAGAATGCTCAATGAGGATAAGAAGAATCCTAGAGTGTCAGCTAAAGACTTACAGAAATCTCTGGAACATGCTAACAACCACCACAATGATTGAAAATATGGAGATTGGTACTCAGTAATGTGTTGCTTTGGATTTGCCCCAGACATAAAATACTTCATAAAATTCAGGACAAAAGTGAATGGCTTTGGTACATTTTTAGTTGTATTACTTTAGTGCCTTGTTGCAAACAGGATGCATGTTTTGGAATATTTTAATTCTGTACAGGCTTCCTTCTTTTCACTCTGTCAATTAGGTTAGTATTGGAGAGTAACTACAAAGTTGTTGATCCATCCTCAGCTTTCTCCTATCACAGCCAACTCTGTAACTGTTTTAAAGTTAGGAGAGACACCTGTATCTTTGTAGTGACTTGGTGTGTGAATACTTTCTGAAGTATTGTATATCAAAACTGTATATCCAAATCAGAATTAAGTAACCGCATTGTGGGCTTGTTACAATACATAAATCATGACGGATTTGACAAATATCCACTCTGTTAAATCAGATTTATTGTGTGTGCCAATCTGGGCAATGGAACTTCTGCATTCCATTGACTCCTTTACCATATCTATAGGCCTACAGAGCAGTCAAAGGCAGAAATAATTTTAACACACAGGTGCAGAATATGTGAGCTAGCCTAAATGTAACCTAATTTCCGACACAACACAGACAGTAGTCTTTTTTCACTGTGTCAGCTTTTGTCAAATACCTTGTGTGCGTGTACATTGTGTGCGTGTGTTCCTGTGTGAGTTTATATGGTGTGTGTGTATGTCTGAGTGTATGTGTGTTCGTGTGTATGGTGGGTGGGTAAACTGAGCCTAAGAGACGCTGACTGTGGGAAATCTCAGCTGCAGTAGCAGCAGCTCAGACGTCAGAGACACACAGCACCTCTTCCATCCCTCTCTCTCTAGCTCTATCACTGTCCTTTGTTTTCATTACCTCTTTCTATACCCGTCTATCTCTCCCTCTATCTCTTTCAAGTGCACCTTGGGCCCGTAACCTTACACAGGGAAGCACAAGTGTAGCCTGCACTATACACACACCCATAATAAACACAAACAATGCCACACACACATATCAGAGTCTGTCTATCTAGAAAATGTGTTTGTGTGTGTGTGGTCAGGTTAGGTTAGGTGCAGTGGCAGGGTGAAGTGATGGCTGTCAGACTGCCCAGTGAATGCTCTGACGCAGCAAAAAACTGAGGAATAGGGGGGAGGATAGAAAGAGAGGGAAGAGAGGCGAAAGAGGAAGCTGAGTGTGGAAAAAGAGAGAGGGAAGAGAGGAAAGAGAGATGAGAGGCAGGGAAGATGAAATAATGGACCTATAGATTAAATTGAGGAGACAAATTAAATAATTGTGTCCATACTCAAAGCAAAACCTAGCTTCACTATATAAATACAGGAAAGCTAGTGTTACATGTGGAAATAATAAGTAAACAATATCCAATTAAGTGTAATTTAAATGCGAAGGGTGCTGAGATCATTAGCAGTTGTTGGAATAACATATAGATAAGTAATCCAAAAGGATAGCTAAATTAATTTGCATAATTTCCCTAGACATATCAGCAGAAATGGGGGGAGTAGAACACGTAACAACAACAACAATTACACCATATGTGCACACATACTCAGCTTCCTCTCTAGCATTTCTCCTCTGTTCATATACTCCCCTCTAGTTTTTGCTCAGTCAGATGATTCTCTGGGAGGTCTGATAGCCATCACTTCACCCTGCCACTGCACCTGACCTGACCCCACACACACACACACACACACGCACACACGCACACACTTACCTGAATGAATTGACCCAAAATAGGTCTGGCCCTAAAATAACTGCTTCCACTAAACCACAGCATCATGGATTTCACTATGCCAGACTTGTTTTCTATTTGAGCAATAAGGCCTGAGAGTGTGTGGTATATTGGCCATTTGTAGTTTGGGTCCTGAATGCTAAATATCTGAAAAAGCATTTCAGAAGTGTATATATCAGACAATATACAACAGTTTTGATGCATAAACACTTGTTTGTTCTATTTATGTTGGTAACCAGTTTGACATAGCAATAAGGCACCTCAGGGGTTTGTAATATTTGTCCTGTATACCATGACTAAGGGCTGTTCTAAGACTAAACACAAAGCAGAGCTGCAACAAGCTCTCACAGTAGAATTAGACATTTCTCCACGTTTCTCCAAATGTCTAATTTTTAGCCATGAAAGTACTCTTGCCTGCATCTAGCTGATCTAGTGTCACAACTTCAGCCGAAGTCGGCCCCTCTCCTTGTTCGGGCGATGTTCGGCGGTCGACGTCACCGGCTTTCTAGCCATCACCGCTCTTTTTTTACCATTATCTATTAGTTTGTCTTGTGCCTTTTTCACACCTGTTGCTCATTCCTCTAATCACGCTGTATGTAATTAATCCTCTGTCCACCCTTATGTTTTGTGCGTGATTGTTTCGAATGTTCTCAGTCTGTATGCTACGGCTATTATTGTGTTTTCTCCGGGTTGTGGATTTTACGCCCGTGTATTTTTCGTGGTTGGTATCTTGCCTGCACCTATGTACTCTGTGTGTACTGGTGGCGTTATTAAATACCTTATTTCCACGCATCTCAACTCTCCTGCGCCTGACTCCTTTTTGCCAGCTACACACAGCCTTGACATCTAGGGTGTAATCATTAGTCCAACAGTTGCAAATGAGAGTTTCCATTGGACAAATTCAAGTATGTTTATACCGTTTGCTTCCGTTTAAGAAAAGTTTTTCAACAGAATCGGCGCAATGAATACATCCCTGATAACACGCAAACAAACTTCACTTTAAATTCTTAGGGAGCGGCAGCTGAGGTGTCGGTTTTGAAGAGTCTGGCGTGCCCAAAGTAATAGGCCTGCCACTCAGGCCCAGAAACTAGGATATGCACATAATTAGTACTATTGGATAGGAATGTGTTAAAATATTGTCTGTGAGTATAACAGAACTGATATAGCTGGTGAAAACCCGAGGAATTTCTGTCCTGGAAAAAGTGTTTTTGACACATTGCCTCATTTTGAACCCCTCCTATGAAAACAGCCATATATGGGAGTAAGCTTGCAGTACCTATTGCTTCCAATGGATGTCAACAGTCTCTAGACAGTGTTTGGTGATGTTAGGTTGCTCTGGATGGTAATAGAAGAAGAATTTCGAACTAGTCATCGGATGTAAACAGAAGAGGAGGCGCGTTCATAGGCTCGCGCGCAGTGTTTTTTTCGTTTCCTATCGTCCAGTTTATAATCCGGTTGAAATATTATAGTAAATATACATAAGTGTTCCTAAGGATACATTATCAATGATGTTTGATTGTTCTTGGACAATTGTATAGGTATAGGTTGAACGTGTTCTCTTCACGGTTCAATGGGCGAGTGGACGCTGTATTTTATGAACATAACGCGCCAACCAAACAGAGATTTATGGATATAATAAATGACTTTTTCTAACAAAAGAACCATTGGATGTCTTCGTTGGACACTTGGGAAGCCCTCAGCAGAAGTTCTTCGAAAGGTAAGGGATTTTATATTAGCGATTTCATGCGTTTTATGAGACCCGCTTTGGTTATGGATTTATGCTAATGAATAAAATATGAGAGGGGCTATCCTCAAACAATCAAATGTTGTGCTTTAGCCGTAAAGCCTTTTTGAAATCTGACAATGCTGTGATATTGCCAAGAATCAGAGCTTTTGATGACTATGCAACATTCATATTGATGAATGTTTAATAATTCAACTTTTAGATTTTGAATTTGGCGCCTTACATTTCACCGGGTAGTGTCGGGAGTGGGCGCCCCACTGCTAGCGCCCCACTGCTCCCTAAGTAGTTAACAGCAGCCACATACCAACAGCATGATCCGCAATTCAACGGCTCAGACACGAGAGGTAAGTGGCAGGGTCTACAGTCAATCGCGGACTACAAAAATAAAACCAGCCCTGTCGCAGACCACGATGTCTTGCTCCCAGACAAACTAAACAACTTATTTGCTCGCTTTGAGGACAATACAGTGCCACCGTCACGGCCAGCTACCAAAACCTGCGGGCTCTCCTTCACCGCAGCCAACGTGAGTAAAACATTTAAATGTGTTAACCCTCGCAAGGCTGCCAGCCCAGATGGCATCCCTGGCCGCGTCCTCAGAGCATGCGCAGACCAGCTGGCTGGTGTGTTTACGGACATATTCAATCAATCCTTATCCCAGTCTGCTGTTCCCACATGCTTCAAGAGGGCCACCATTGTTCCTGTTCCCAAGAAATCTAAGGTAACTGAGCTAAATGACTATCGCCCCGTGGCACTCACTTCCGTCATCATGAAGTTCTTTGAGAGACTAGTCAAGGATCATATCACCTCCATCCTACCTGACACCCTAGACCCACTCCAATTTGCTTACCAATAGGTCCACAGACGACACAATCACAATCACACTGCACACTGCATTTAACACCATAGTACCCTCCAAACTCATCATTAAGCTCGAGACCCTAGGTCTCGACCCCGCCCTGTGCAACTGGGTCCTGGACTTCCTGACGGGCGGCCCCCAGGTGGTGAGGGTAGGAAACAACATCTCCACCCCGCTGATCCTCAACACTGGGGTCCCACAAGGTTGCGTTCTCAGCCCTCTGCTGTACTCCCTGTTCACCCATGACTGCGTGGCCAAGCACGCATCCAACTCAATCATGAAGTTTGCAGACGAGGCGGCCTACAGGGAGGAGTGTGGTGTCAGGAAAATAACCTCTCTCTCAACATCAACAAAACAAAGGAGATAATCGTGGACTTCAGGAAACAGAAGAGGGAGCACCCCCCCCTATCCACATGGATGGGACAGCGTCCACTCGCCCATTGAACCGTGAAGAGAACTCGTTCAACCTATACACTTGTCCAAGAACAATCAAACATCATTGATAATGTATCCTTAGGAACACTTTTATGTATATTTAGTATAATATTTCAACCGGATTATAAACTGGATGATGGGAAAGGAAAAAACCACAGCGCGGGCAAGCCTGTGAACGCGCATCCTCTTCTGTTTACATCCGATGACCACTTCCCAATTCTTCTTCTATTACCACCCAGACAATATTTTAACACATTCCTATCCAATAGTACTAATTATGTGCATATCCTATTTTCTGGGCCTGAGTAGGAGGCATTTTACTTTGGGCACGCCATACTCTCCAAAACCGTCACCTCGGGAGCTGCTCCCTAAGAAGTTAAACAGCCATCACTAACACTGAGTGGCTGCTGCCTACATACTGACTCAAATCTCGAGCCACTTTAATAATAAAACATTGGATGTAATCAATGTATCACTAGCCACTTTAAACAATGCCACTTTATATAATGTTTACATGTCCTACATTACTCATCTCATATGTATATACTGTACTCTATACCATCTACTGCATCTTGCCTATGCCGTTCGGCCATCGCTCATCCATATATTTATATGTACATACTCGTATTCATTCCTTTACACTTGTGTGTACAAGGTAGTTGTTGTGAAATTGTTAGATTACTTGTTAGATACTACTGCATGGTCGGAACTAGAAGCACAAGCATTTCGCTACACTCGCATTAACATCTGCTAACCATGTGTATGTGACAAATAAAATTTTATTTGATCCCTTTGATCATTGTATAATTCCTTCTCGCATCAGCACACTCTCCTCCTCTCATCTTTTATTTTCGCTTGTCGACTTCACTGCACAACACATCAGCTGTCCGTGACCAGGCAAAAAAACGTTACCAAGCCAAACCATTATATCACAACCACTACACACAGCCTACATCGTTGTCACCATATTAATGTCATAGTCAACATAGCTACTAGAACTAACACGTTAGTAAACCCACTACAGGCATGCAGTACAGTGTACAGTCAGCAGCAAACAGTTTAGCAGTTACACCAGCGGGCCCCGGTGGCAATAAATAAAACAAATGTTAGCTTGACTTTGAAGAGTTTCATTGTTGGATAGCCATAGCCAGTTAGCTAACATTGTATCCCCCTCTGTTTTAGCTGGGTGTTTAAGTAGGCTAAACTGGCTCGCTAGTTAAGTAAGTGAAAGTGAAATGAAATACAACTAAATATAGCTCTCTCTCTCTCTCTCTCTCGCTTTTTCCTTAATTTTTTACCCAGAGGAGGACGGAAAATAGCTGTCCTCCGGCTACACCATGGTGCTACCCTACAGAGTGCTGTTGAGGCTAATGTAGACCTTCATTGCAAA
This sequence comes from Brachymystax lenok tsinlingensis, assembly GCA_030435695.1. Lineage (NCBI taxonomy): Eukaryota > Metazoa > Chordata > Actinopteri > Salmoniformes > Salmonidae > Brachymystax > Brachymystax lenok. Next base: position 35,671,152 of record CM059791.1, read on the forward strand.
ACAGCGTTGTTTTACCTAAAAATTACTTTAATGTTTCACTCTTTTTTATTTTTATGAAATTCACTGATGAGGATGGTCCTCCCCTTCCTCCTCTGATGAGCCTCCACTGGTCCCCTTGCTTTTTTTCAGCTTTTTGCCGTGGAAGAACCACTCTCTGTACATACACACAACTACTGTAACACACATGTTTCTTGCATGTATGAAACCTAAATAGAACAACGCTAACTGCATGAAACATACACATAGAACTGTAATGCATGCTCCATGTCAGTGACCCTGAAGGAGTATGGAAACCCTGTTAATCTGAGGACTGGATGGATGTCATATCACCACTCACTAGATCTGACACATCGGCCTCACCCCTCAGTGCTCTTACTGCTCCAGGAGAAAAAACACATTTGGCGTGAGTGGCACACACACATGGCTCCTCAGAGGAGGAAGGGGAGGACCATCTTCCTCAGTGAATTTCATAAAAATAGTAAAACATTTGAAAAGTTAGCCTTTTTAGATGAACCTATTCTATTTATATTCACGTCACCAAATAATTTATTAAAACACACAGTTTTGCAATGAAAGTCTAAAGTAGCCTCAACAGCACTCTGTAGGGTAGTACCATGGTGTCTCCGGAGGACAGCTAGCTTCCATCCTCCTCTGGGTACATTGACTTCAATATAAAAGCTAGGAGGCTCATGGTACTCACCCCCTTCCATAGACTTACACAGTAATTATGACAACTTCCGGAGGACGCCCTCCAACCTATCAGAGCTCTTGCAGCATGAACTGACATATTGTCCACCAAATCAAAGGACCAGGGAATGAATCTAGTACTGAAAGCATAAGCTACAGCTAGCTAGCACTGCAGTGCATCAAATGTGGTGAGTGAGTAGTTGACTCAAAGAGAGAGAAAGACAATAGTTGAACAGTTTTTAACAAATTAATTTCTTCAAAAATGGAGAGAGAGAGCGAGAGAGAGATATGTTGTCATTTTCACTTTCACATACTTAGTTAGCAAATGCAGCTAGCTAGTTTAGCCTACTCAAACACCCAGCTCAAACAGAGGGATGCTATGTAACTAGCACTGAAGTCCACAAGCGAAGAGAAAAAGTGAGAGGAGGAGAGTTCTTAGATGCGAGAAGGAATTAACGAGCAAAGTGATCATGCTGTTTGTATGTGGCTTCTATGAAAGTGAACTGTGTTTGCATGTGATGGGACCCACGTTATAAAAAAAGGTGTACTTTTGAATCATCTGTCCATAGAACATTCTTCCAAGAGTCTTGATGATCATCCAGGTGCTTCTTTTGCAAACTTGAGTCAACTTTTTGGAAAACATGGGTCACATTATGCCTGGTGAAAACCAAAAACCGAACCTCATACCAACAGTCAAGCATGGTGGTGGCAGTGTGATGGTTTGGGGATGCTTTGCTGCCTCAGGGTCTGGACGACTTTCCTTAATAGAAGGAACCAGGAATTCTGCTCTGTATCAGAGAATTCTACAGGAGAATATCAGGCCATCCGTTTGTGAGCTGAAGCTGAAGCGTAACTGGGTCATGCAGCAAGACAATGATCTAAAACCCACAATCAAGTCTACATGAAAATGGCTAAAAAGCAGCAAATTTGAAGATTTGGAATGGCCTAATCAACGTCCAGACCTAATCCCAATTGAGATGTTGTGGCAAGACTTGAACCGAGCAGTTCATGCTTGAAAACCCGCAAATGTCGCTAAGTTACAGCAGTTCTTCATGGAAGAGTCGGACAAAATTCCTCCACAGCGACGTGAGAGACTGATCAACAACAACAGGAAGTGTTTGGTTGGAGTCATTGCAGCTAAAGGTGGCACACCAGTTATTGAGTGCAAGTGTAACAGTTTTGCTTCCGTCCCTCTCCTCACCCCTACCTGGGCTCGAACCAGGGACCCTCTGCACACATCGACAATAGTCACCCTCGTTACCTATCGCTCCACAAAAGCTGCGGTCCTTGCAGAGCAAGGGAAACAACTACTTCAAGTCTCAGAGCGAGTGACGTCACCAATTGAAACGCTATTAGCGCGCACCCCGCTAACTAGCTAGCCATTTCACACCGGTTACACAAGGGGGCAATTACTTTTTCACACAGGGGCATTGGGTGTTGCATAACTTTGTTTATAAAATGAATGAATAAGTACGTAATTGTTGTGTTACTTGTTCAGTCAGGTTCCCTTTATCTAATATTAGGTTTGGGTTGAAGATCTCATAACATTCATTATCAAAAATGTGCAAAAGTAGAGAAAATTAGAAAGGAGGAAAATACTTTTCATAGCACTGTATTCATTCCACTGATTCTGTTGAAAAATGTTTCTTGAACGAAAACAAACGCAACAAAACAGGGATAAACATACCTGAATTTGTCCAATAGAAACTCTAGTTTGCAACTGTTGGACTAAGGATTACACCCTAGGTCAGCTAGATGCAGGCAAGGGTGTGCAAGGCAGTATTGACGGTGTCACTGTCTGCCACCTTGATTACTCACATTTTTCTCTAAACCTGTTGTAGCAACCTCATGATGGGTATAGGGAAAATTCTAGTATCATGTAGTAACCTAAACCTATCAATGTTACATTGAGCTGGGTGAACAGAATATGAACGACAGTCATCGAATATTCTGTAATAGAAATAAGGTCATAAAACATGCTCTTAAAAAAAAGTATTGTCCTCCCTCATCTTAAACAGTACCAACCCCCACTGTGTCTCACACACACACACACAGGTGGGTGGGCATGCGTGGACTCACATGCGCGCACACACACACACACACACACACCTGAATGAATCCTTTGCATAAAAAGATTAGTTTTGAAACTGCAGTAAAGGTGCAGTAACTGCAGTCAACTGTGGTATTTTGGATGCAATAATTGCAGAATAACTGCAGTAATACTGCACTGTAACTGCAGTTCACTGCATAATTACTGCAGTAATCCGTTTGTAATGTGGAGTGTTTAAACAGTGTGTTTAGAGCAGTCAGGCCTAATTTTGGTCCATCCCTTACAAAACAAGATTGCAGCATACTGCAGTTATAATGCACTCTAACTGCAATCATGTTTTGTAAGGGATGGGCCCAAATGAGGCATGGCTGCTCTAAATGCACTGTTCAAACACTCCACATTACAAACAAACATGCTCACTGCGGTTAGAGAGAGATGTCTGCTCTCCTACCTTTCATCCCAGCGAAGTCTCTGAACCTCGAGCATTGCCGGCCCAGGGCAGTAAACGCGCGCGAAGCACATGAGCCATCCATCACATTGTGACACGCAGGGCTTTCCCCGGACAATACAACCCACTGGGCATAGACTCAGTTCAACATCTAGTTTTGATTTACATTTCATTTTGATTGACAAAATGCACCATGTCATTGGATTTAGCTTAAAAGTTGGGTGAAAAAAAAGTCCAATCAGTTTTCCACGTTGATTCATCACAGAATGTTTTTGTTGAAATTACATGGACACAGTTTTTGCCCAGTGGGAATCTCGTGGCCAGGGGAGAAAGGGCTGCACACAGAGTATTTGACCAGCCTAAACCGCTGCATAGAAAGACAATTTGGTCCAGTGGCGTTACCGGATACCGAGCAGAGGGACGTGGAGATGCTCGTGCCCATCCTCTCTCGAACGGCGGTTAAATTAGACTAATGTGCGTCATTACAGAAAGTGCGGTTGATGTGTGATATAGGCTACGCTGTTTCGTTTGACATGAGGAAAGTAGGAATGTTCACGTGTAGCTTATCTCGGTTAAAATACAGCACAACAAGAACGTCAGGATAATGATGAAAGGGTCATAATAATAATATCATAATTGTACATTTAAAAAAAGACGTGAGTACTGTGGTTTCGGTTCTGTATGTTATACTTTTTGCAACAGATTGCTTCTCTTTTCGCTGGAGCTCAATAGCCTTATTTAGATGGCCAATCGTTGGAGAACCTGAAAAGTAGCTTATATATATCATAATCCACAAACATAGGCTATCTAAACTATTAGAATTAGGTTCATTTGTTTAACTCTGAGTTAGCCTAAATTGTTATTCCATTTTGCCTGTTTCCTTTTTCCTTTAGGCCTATATATATATATATTTGTTTTTATATATTACGCTCATGGATGATTCTTGAATTGCTCGGTTTTGCAAAAGAATATCCGCCGGTGTTTCACTGGATATTCTCAAAATTAGAAAATCTATAATTTAATTGAACATGTGAGTTATTCGTTCTCTAAAGGCAATCCAGGTATCTTTACTATTGCAAACAGGCGAGCGCTTCAGGCGAGAGGTGTTTCATTTGCTCAGTTATTTTCGAAATAATTAATACGCATAAAAAAACTGCTATTTATTTTCTTATAAGACTACTGTAGATGTTTTAACTTTTTGTGTGTATTGAATAAACATTATATTTACGGCGGAGCCTAACTGTTTAATGATTGAAGGCACATTTAAACGAAAGACATGGGGAAGGATGAACCGATTTTGGACATAACTTTTTATTAAACATTATGAAAACAAGATCCTCAACAACATTCCATCTTGAAACATGTCTTCGTTTTGACGTATTCACACTTTGGACATTTAAATGTTTCTCGAATAAATAAATAGAAATCATATATAGCCTACAGATATAGCGTTCACATACTAGTCGGAACTAGGAAACTCGGAAGTCTGATATTTCCGAGTTTCCTTATTCCGACTATCACGCGAACGCGGCATCGACAGCACTGTGCAGAATATACTTCACCATCTTGCCAGGATGCTGGTGTTTAGGCCTGCTTCACGTTGGAATTCAAAAAATTCTAAATAATTTTAGCACCAAAAACACAGGTTAAATCTCAAAGGCCAACGACATATCTCTCCGCTTTACTGTCTGATTGAGTGATGAATGAATTGATAATCGATCAATAATAACTTTTCACTAAAATAGCACATATTTTTGTAAAATGTTTAAGATCAGAAAAAGCACCAAAATAAGTTATTTCGTTGAAAGTTAAGACGAATTGCTTTTGCACCACAATGAAGTTCACTTAAAATCTATGCAATTATCCAAGATAATTCATTCTCTTCTTCTGTACAGCATGTTGGGAGGTAGAAAACAACACCTCTATTCCACTTAATTATGATTCGACTTGCAAACACCTCTCATAATTATCCTTGTCATGTCAACCTAGTTGTATTCCTACACAGGTCGCCATCAGCCTTGCACTAACAACTGGCATTGACAAGGTGGTTCAGAACTTCTGCACAATATTGCACATCAAATATCTAGTCAGCAGGTAACACACGATCCAGGGATTTCTTGATGAGAGTAAAGATTTTTTAGCTAATCTAATTCGGCACCATACCCTCAGATCAAAATATTCTAATTTGTATGCTACAAATCAAGCATCCTCTGCAGCCATCTCTCTACACATCAGATCAGACAGAAGAAATATTGAGCTATAAGACACCGTTCTGCGGACCTAATTAATTTGTATTCACAAGCCGCCAGATCACCTCTATTATTATTATTATTATTATACACTTAAATAATCCATGAATAAAGAGTTGAGTTAAGTTGGTGCATAGAGTTTTAGCAGCGAATGCCATCCTTATATTTGTAGCTATTTAGTAAATCACCTCCCATCGAATTTCTATATCCACCTTATTACCATAACTGTGATATGGAACAAAGGTCCTATCAATACGCCATGAAACAAAATGTTCCCCAAAATGTTTCTTATCTTAGTGCAGTTGTCTTCTTGTTTACATCATATGGGCCACATGTCCAGTAGAAGTAGGAGGATATCGTAGACTATTTGCATGCTGTGACATTGTATTAAGACGTTCTGAATCATCAAGCAACAAAAGCTTTGAAAAGTAAGGTAACTAAATAACACAAAAAACTGTTCTCTACACATATGTACACTTGGGAATAAATAAAGTCTAATATCTGGCTCAGTTGATCATTTATTTTTGTTTTGTTTTTGTTTTGTTTTAAAACAATAGAAAAATCGATTGAAAATATCGGTTAAGACGCGTCCTTGGCCTTAATCTAGGAAGAGTGGGATGAGAGAGGAGGAGAGGAAAGTACCAAGACAGGAGGAAAGAACCATGGGCCATGCTTTCGGGTTAGATGACTGGGGGTTTGGGGTACCGTACCATACATGTCCTGCATGCAGGGTTGCTAAACGGGATGGAACTAGACTTGCAATATTCAAATGTTCCCTTTCCGTTAACGGGGATGGAAGGCTATATCAGGCAGTCCCCTTCATCATCACAGTCCGGTACATCAACGGGGCTTGCAGGAGCTGGGAAGGTGTATTGCTTTTTCCGTAGTTCGATCACTTTGATTTCAATTCAGTCCCAATGATAAAATAAATACCGGGTTCTCTTCCTTGAGTCCCACCAGCTTCAAGATGCTCAATGCTCTCTTTTTAAGACGCCATATGAGGAATCAAAACAAAAAAGTACGGATTCAATGTCTGAGAAAAACATAGGGATTTCAGTTATGTATATCTGTCCAGTAGGTCTACGTTGCCAAGTTTGATTCACATGTTTCAGTAAGACTCCAAATGTTAATCAGGGTTTCTCTGAGATCTATTGCATCATAAAATATTAATCAGTCTATTGATTTGACAGATTGTGATCGCATGTCTAGATCAAGAGGTCTTGGTGTATTGAAGTTCATTCAAAGAGCATCTTTAAGACTTATCGAACAATTATATCTGCGCACATGGAATAGGCTTCTTAGCCTATGTGCGCACCTACCTTGCTTGTTTCTTTAATTATGAAGCATTATGCTATGTTGTACTTTTAAAATGTACACTGAGTGTTTTTCCTAAAGGAATAACTGTAAACAAAAAAATGCTAAAAGAAAAATATAAATAATATATTAAAAAAAAAATATTTAAATACGTTTAAGAAGGGGGCAAAAGTCATGTCACGAATCAGTCTCTTACATGAAGAATTCCGTGGCCGGTTTCCCGTGGTTTCCGTTGGAGGGATCTCTGTTGTTGTTACCGGGCCCGCAACCATTGTAGCTTCGGCTCGCCAGCTTGTTGTACTTCTCCTTGTAGAGGTCCCGCTCTTTGGCCAAGCGCGCAACGTCCTGCTTCAGCTGTTCCACCTGGCTCAGGAGCGTGCACTTCTCGCTCTCCAGCATGTGCCTCTGCTGCACGCGCTTGTAGCGGCAGGACTGCGCGTAACCTCGGTTCTTGAGCGTGCGTCTCTTCTGCTTTAGGCGGATCACCTCCTCTTTGCTGAACCCCCTCAATTGCCGGTTCAGCTCGCGCACTGTCATGCTGACCAGCTGCTCGTCCGAGAAGCGGTCCTCGAGGCGGTGTCCGTGGTGGTGGTGGTGATGGTGGGCCTGGTGATGGTGACCGGCCGAGGTCGCGGATAGATCCTCCCCTACATACTGCTGACCGCGGAAGCCCTCGTAGCCCTGGTGGTGGTGATGGTGGTGATGGGCGTTGCCGATGAGGGCCTCCACCGCATCCTCGGGGGTCAGGTTGAGGGCCTCGGGGTTGATGTGGTGCTGGTAGCTGGGGATCCAGTACAGGTCCTCCAGCTGAGGCTTACCGCCAACGCTCTGGGTGTTGCTGCTGCCGCTGTTGTTGCTATTGACGCCGTTGGCCAGGTTTTGGCCTGACTGGCCACCGGGGCTGGGGGCGCAGAAGCTGGGCGAGGAAGGCACCGAGGAGCAGGGCGTGCTAATCGGGGTGGAGGAGAGGGATCCCGGGGGGAGGCGGTGGCAGTAACGGTCAGCCTCTGGAGGTTCCTTCTTTACTTCGAACTTCATTAGGTCGAAGTCGTTAACGTACTCGATGGCCAGGGGGCTATTGGGCAGCTCTGCGCTCATGGCGAGGTCCGTGGCCATGTCAGTCCATGCGACGACTCCCGCCCTCACAGCCAAACCAACACCGGGCAGGACACTGGGCAGCCCTCGCGGATGCAGATTGCTTCTTCGATTCGAAGAGGAGGTCTGTGTGCCCGGTGCGTGGAGTTGTAATGTTGTATAGATGAGGGGGTACTTCGTATTAAGCTGCTAGTCCTTAAAACAACTACTATTTATAGCGGCGCCGGTGTTAATATATGTATGCATGCAAATGAACTTGTACACCTGCCAGTTCTCCTCTATCGATTTTCTTGTTGACAATTTATCCCAGGTCAAATGCACTTTTTAATACCACGGCCCAGGGCCGGCTGAAACTCGAGCCCCCTGGTGAAATTTGGAGACACCAACCTGTCCTGTCCTCCCTCCACCTCTGGACCGGCTCGCGCCTTCTGATTTACTGTCCTTGAGTCAGTGGTTGTGAAAGAGAGCAGCACAGGGGATGATTATATTTTCTCCTCTCCTGTTCTGAAGTTGTTGCTGTGTTGTCTTTTTAAAATGTATATATTTTCCTGTATCCTTCTTTTTCGCTTCGACTGGCGCAAGGATAGCGAGTCCTCTCTGAAGAAAGAGAGCAGGAAGGCTCGCGGTGCTCGCGGCTGAAGTTACTGCAGCATGCAGCGTGTGTTACATATGACCAGAATAAAACTTTCCACACATGACACGAGCACAACTGATCGGGAAAAGTCACTGTGCACTAGACACGCGCGCGTAAAAGATGCGTAAACATGTAACAAAGTCCCACTTTCTGCATCTGCTGGAGTCCACAATGGAATGGTTCGGAGAAAAAAAGTTCTCAAGAGTTCTTACAAGCAAAAAATAGGTATGTATATTAAAAAGAGATATTCCTTAAGCGGTGGTGGGACACAGGACTAAGTGGTGCCGTTTCTGAATGGTCAGTCCAGATTTATCAGTTTGCTGTGTACTCACGAATGCGCCGGTCCCCACGGTTTTCCCCTTCACTCTGGGAACGTTACGTCCTGTGTGTTAGAGTGTGTGTATATGTGTGTGTGAGCTGATGAATTCCTTTCACAGTTGGTTCTCTCTATCCGGCAGATGGCCGTTACTTTCGGCTCTGCAGTGCAGCGCAACATCGCAGTGTCAGTGAGAACATGCTGGGAAAGGCAATTTGCACTTTTAAAGACAACACGCGCCCGACACTCCCACCTCGTGTGGGGACAGACCAATGGGAGAAGATGACAGCGGTGGATTTGCATTTTCCTATAGCAACGTCTCGCGCTGGGACCAGCCGGCAGCTGTCGGAACGCAGAACTAATGCTCGCGGAACAGGTGCATCTCCCCCCTCTAGCGACGAGATCGTGCTACAGCACGGAGAGGAGAGAGGCAGTCACGTGGAAGGTACGCGCGAGCCACACTGAAGGTGGGCGATAGGGGCACACTCCCAACGTGTGGGAGTGTGCCCCGCCTGATCAGAGGCAATAGGGATGACCAGGGATGTTTTACTATTTTCCTGTCCTGCTAAGCATTCAACATGTAACGAGTGATTCTGGGTGTCAGGGAATCAGATCAAACTAGCCTAATGGAGAGCGGCAGGTAGCCTAGTGGTTAGAGCGTTGGGCCAGTAACCGAAAGATTGCCAGATCGAATCCCCGAGGTACAAATCTGCAATTCTGAACAAGGCAGTTAACTCACTGTCCCTAGGCCGCCATTGTAAATAAGATTTAGTTCCTAACTGACTTGCCTAGTTAAACAAAGGTTAAAACAAATAGCTTTTTTAACTAGGCAAGTCAGTTATTAAGAATACATTCTTATTTTCAATGACGACCTAGGAACAGTGGGTTAACTGCAACCTTTCGGTTACAAGCCAACGCTCTAATCACTAGGCTACCTGCCTTCCCACAAGGCTAGCTTACTTCCACATGATTGATAGCAAACAACGAAAAAAAAAAATGAATAGTAACGAATTTGGTGATAATATATCTATTCCAGTCTATAACAGAAACGTTTGCACTATACGAATGCACTATACAAACGCACTATACGAATGATCAACAAAACAGACTAAACAAGGGAGGAATAAGAGAGGCTGGTTAACTTTGAGGTGCTAGGCCACTCCGTAACGCCCCTATGGGAGCACTGGTGGAAGGCGAGTCCCGCTCTCATAAAAAAATCATACAACAACAAGTTGTCTCAGGTTTCACTTCAAAACCTAATGAAACACGTATAGAAAACAAGCATGCAATAATATTGGGATAAAGTGAGATGGTAAAAGTTGGAGAGGTGTAATTACAAACAATGACACCTGTCCTGTGCAGCTGTGGTCTGAGGGACAAGAAAGAACCTGGCATCACCTGGACAGGCCTCCCAAATCACGAGTCCAACCTATTTGGGGATGGATTTAGTGCCACGCGCCCATGAAATCAATCCACATTTTCCGTCGGGCTGAGGGTCCGCGCGATGGGTGTGAGGGGGTTAAATACAATTAGGCTATTCCACGTGATGGCCCTTGCGCAGGGTTTTAAGTCGCAATTATCGACAAATTGCATGCCTGACCCATCTCCGCGGATCGACAAATAATTAAACTTCGCGCGGAACGCGCAATGTACGCCCCTCATCATGGAGACATACGTCTTCATCTGGAGAGGCACCCGGGTTAAAGAAAATCAGAGCAGAAGGTTGAGCAGAACGTCGATACCAGTGATATGCGTCTCAAGGGAGGGTAGGACCGCATGAATACTGAGATTCTGCTCACTTGTGTCTTTTCTCTGCAAATTGGGGTAGGCAGTTAGTCGAGGGACAATTAAAGCATAATGGAAGAATAGTTCTTTGTCAAATTACACTGAACAAAAATACAAACGCAACATGTAAAGTGTTGGTCCCATGTTTCATGAGCTAAAATAATAGACCCCAGAAATGTTTTATACCACAAAACGCTTATTTCCCCTTAAATTGTGTGCACAAATGTATTTACATCCCTGTTAGTGAGCATTTCTCCTTTGCCAAAATAATCCACCCACCTGACATGTCTGGCAAATCAAGAAGGTGATTACACAGGTGCAACTTGTGCTTGGGACAATTAAAGGCCACTCTAAAATGTGCAATTTTGTCACACAACACAATGCCTGATGTCACAAGTTGAGGGAGTGTGCAATTGGCATGCTGACTGCACGAATGTCCACTAGAGCTGTTGCCAGAGAATTTAATGTTAATTTCTCTACCATAAGCTGCCTCCAACGTAATTTTAGAGAATTTAGCAGTATGTCCAACCGGGCCTTACAACCGCAGACCACATGTATGGTGTCGTGTGGGTGAGTGGTTTGCTAATGTTAACGTTGTGAACAGAGTGTTCCATGGTGGCGGTGAGGTTATGGTATGGGCAGGCATAAGCTACGGACAAAGAACACAATTGCATTTTATTGATGGCAATTTGAATGCAGAAAAAACGTGACGAGATCCTGAGGCCCATTGTCGTGCTTTTCATCCGACACCATTACCTCTTGTTTCAGCATGATAATTGTGGCAAATAGTGGCCACACCAGATACTGTTTTCCGATCCATGTCCCTACCTTTAAAAAAAAAAACGCATTTGTGATCATCTGTATATCTGTATTCCCAGTCATGTGAAATCCATAGCCTAAGGAATGTATTTAAATTGACTAATTTCCATATAGTGAAATGTTTGAAATTGTTGCATGTTGCATTTATATTTTTGTTTAGTATAAATCAAAGGAATATATTTTTCCTAGCCCGTTAAGGCCCTACAGAGAGACTGGTGTGGTCTAGTGATAATATGAAAAACGTCAGTAGTCTAAATTAAGAATGGTTAAGGGGCAATGCGTAATGGTAGTGCATTGTCAAATTAGCCTACATGGCCTCTAGGCCCACCAGACTCGTGTGGTCTAGTGATATTGAGATGAAAAAAAGGTGGAGGGCAAGCAGTAAGTTAACTTAGTCAGGTATAATATGAGATGAATAGGGCAGAAAAGTAGCCTATAGCCACAATAAAACCTGCACCTGACTGCGCTGAGCTCAACTTCCTGTCCAACACTACAGCTGTGAAATACACTGTGTGCGTCCTGACACTGCGCTGAGCTCAACTTCCTGTCCAACACTACAGATGTGAAATACACGATTTGCCTTTCAAATGGCATCTTATTCCGAATGTAGTGCACCACTTTTGACCATGGCCAATAGGGATCTATAGCACTATATAGGGAATAGGGTGCCAGTTGGGAAGCATTCTTTCCTCCTGGCTCAAATCTGCTGGCTAGGATGAAAAGAAAAGTAGGACTGTAAGATGAAAAAGGACAGAAATATCAAGGCATTTGAAGTTTTAAGGTGCACAAAGTCATGATAACGGGGGTTGGGGTTTTATCAAATAAGCAGGAGCCGGACCCCAAACGCCAAGCTAAGCAGTCCGCATTGAAATGCCACATTTAAGAAGATCTGCCATTAGGTCCATTCATTGTGAGAGGGAAGTGTGTGTGGCCGAGGCCTTGAGACATACATTTAGAAGAAGTCAGGGATTTCATTGTGCCTTTGCATATTGGGTGTTCGCTGCTGGTGCAGTTCTTACCGATTTAAGCAAAAATGGACATCAGCACTCGGGAGATCCACATAGCGAGTGGGAGATTATTTGAGCAGGGTGGGCACAAGCGCAAGCTTTGGGCGAAGTTAACCCTCTTCTTTCCAATGTCTTGGGGGGGAGGGGGTGAATTTAAGGTTATCAGAGACAGAGTTTTCGTGGCCATCTTAAAGTCTTAAATGCTGGTCTTAAGGAATCAGTTGCAATTTCTAGAGGGACACGCAGTCACATGCACACTTTATGAAGCCAATAGAAAGTCAACAGAAAGAGGCAACATGTTAAATGGAGATTTGACAGAAAACCCTACATACTTGCCTACTACTACATGTTGTTAGGCATTTGCCAAAGCTTACGTTGAGTCAGTAAAAGAGTCAGTTTAGTTTATCCAATACTTGCACATCTTGAATCTATGAGACATGAAGATAATGTAGGGAGAGAGGTAATGACAGAAGGAAAGAAAAGAGTTGGACGAGTGAGGAGAGAGAGCTAATGAATCATTTCTCACAAAGAAACTGTGATCTTTATTAATGGAATAGCCACTGTTTATAATAAGTAAGTATTTTTTATGCTACTGCTATCTACTGGGGAAAATAAACACACGCATACCCCCCCCCACACACACACACACACCTCTCTCCTCTCCCTTTTCTTGTGCGCTTTTACAAAACATTCAAATATTGATCTTAATTAGGCTTTGCCGAGCTCAGCAGCCTGTGTTGAGGGTTTGAGACAAGCAGCAGCAGACACCTGTCTAAGGCACTTACATCTTCAGCAAGAGGGAGAGGGAGTAGGGAAACAAGAAGGGAGGATGGAAGAGTGATAGCTCCCGGTCTCCTACAGTGGCGTAGTGCAAAATGGCCCGCAAGGTTCGAGCAAGCCCCCCTCCTCAAACTTGTTTTTGCTGCCATGGGACAGAGAGAAAAATGTGTAGTTTAATAGCTAATCTCATACTATTTTTAAGCAATAAGGCACGAGGAGGTGTGGTATATGGCCAATATACCATGGCTGTTCTTATGTATGATACAATGCGGAGTGCCTGCAACCCTCTCTTGGGGGTTCAGGGTGTGTGCTACCTTTTTCTTTTTAAAATATTTTATTTGCCATAAAAATGTTTTTATCCACACCAGATACAAACATACACATACAAACATCAACTTACAGATGCACACAAATAACGACTACATCTCATCTGCAGACCCTCATGCTCCCATCCCTAGTGCCTGCATTATTGTTTGCCACATGGCCTTAAATTGTACCAATTTGTTTTACTGGTCCACCAAATGCTATTGTAGAATTTTAGCAACCAGGAAATGGCAGAAGCGATTTCTGCATATTGCATCTTTAAGACATGACTACATTGTAGTGTAGAATGTGAATTTTGTCTCGTGTTACAATCATGTCCATGTCCATGTCCATGTCTCTCTCTCTCTCTCTCTCTCTCTCTCTCTCTCTCTCTCTCTCTCTCTCTCTCTCTCTCTCTCTCTCTCTCTCTCTCTCTCCACTGTCAATAGATCACATAGAGAATCAGGTGGATTAGTCACATGGGCACATTGATGGTTACAGTGGGCAGAACTGGTGTGCACTTTCTGCATCTAGATATATTGAAAAAAAAGACAGTGAAAGAAAGGGTAGTTGTTTCCTAATCATCCAATCCTGTCCTCATTCCAGCTTGGTCGCTCATGATCTGCTGTGAAATTCGACATCTGTCCAGGTAAGCAGGATGTTGGGAGATTACTACAAAACCGGCCACTAGGGGCAAGGGTGAGTGCTATAACCACCAAGTAGGCTTGGGGTTTGCTACGGCGCTGTGGACGGTGATGGTGGATGGTTGTAAGCCACAAGCTCCGGCTCCGAGGGTCACGAGCTCAATCCCAGTTCTAGGCACTGTTTTTTTGTTTTAACCCTATCGCAAACCTCAACCCTTACCTTAAAGCAACTGCCCACGGATTCTGCAGTGAGAGCTTGTTGCGCATTCATCCTGTAAGATACATAGTAAATATTGTTGTATAGTGTTTTTTGGGAAGTCACTTCTTGCATTGGGGGGGCAGTTATACATAAGGCGATGGGTCAGATCATAGGTTACATTTAAATTATTAAGTCAATCTCAATATTACTTGGATTTTAAAAGGAATAGCGTTGAGACTGGTGCAAAAAAATATGGTGGAAGGAAACTCATGTTTCGCCCATGTTCACACCACTGATGCATAGTGGTTTACGCCAATCGAATGCCTTTTGACTTGTAAGAATAATCAAGTTAGCTACCGGTTTAGCTAGTGATAGTGATGCACAAGCTAGACCTACTGGAAACATTGCCATCTCCTAACATCATTTACCCGCTAGATTCAGGAGCTTGAACCCCCCCCTCCCCAAAAGCTTGAAAACCCCCATTGAAAACCTCCATTGGATTTTTACGCAAAGTTTAGGCAGAAAACTAAAACTGAACATAATTCATGATGGTTTTTATTGAATTTTTGTTCGTTTTGAAGTCAAAGATAATAGTTTCAGTATAGTTTTCGTTTTGTAAATTATATTATTTCCGTTTATTAAATTGTTTTTCATGATTCGTTTTCGTATTAGTTTTAGTTTAGCTACTACAATAACCTTCTACCATTGTGTGTGTGTGTGTGAGCTCCTTTGCGTGTATTAATGCTCTGTGTTGCAGTGGTAAGCTCTGCGGTGTGAACATGCTCCCCAGGGCGGCGCAACGGTTATTTGTCACTGTGACGACGCCTCGGTTAAATAGCGTATTAACGGTCTAAATATCAGGAGCTGTACACACACACACGCACTAGAGACACACACACACACACACAAAGGGCGTAGTAATAGTTTTATTATCAGGGGCTGCTCTGGGCTCGGTAGGCAGGTAATGGATGGATTAAACATCCCAACATCCTCTCTGTGCCATTCTCCATCTCCCTACACACTAATTATATTACACTAAGAGATGGCGTGAGAGAGACAGAGCACGATCTAGGAGAAGAGGCCGATCTTGGAGAGGGATGGAAGATGAGAGAATGTAGGAGGGAGAGAGGTTGGTGGGTAATAGTTCTTTTATCGGAAGGATGCCCTTTTCTCAGAATACATGGTCCTTAAAGCAGACAATCATAGAGGCTAGCACCCCCTCCCCCAGACCCAAGAGCAAAACAAAGTCCATCAAAGGCATGTACAGTAATTACATACATTTTATAAAAAATTCTTCAATCTCCAATTGACAAAAAAACGAAACATGTTCAAATATCAATACAATCTCTATTACAAACATCATTGCTGTATGAAATAAATGTACGAGTCAAACTTTTAGCTACATTATAGACCCTGAGTATGGTTGAGATACAGATATGGGTCTGAGAAACGTCAGAGCTTCCATAAGCATTCAATACATACGTCTCTGTAGTATTTTCAAAGCTCATTTGGTGTTCAGGCAGTATCCATTCTAGTTCCTGTAGTTCTAGAGTCAAGGCTTGATCTGCAGGATTCTCTCTGTGGAGGACAGACAGACAGGCAAGACAGAAACAGATTGAGATTAAAGATACCAACTAAACTAACATGTCAGACAGCAGAGAGATCGCTCTACAACCACAGGGGTGTACAAAACGACAGGCTGTGTGTGTGTGTGTGTGTGTGTGTGTGTGTGTGTGGCTGATGGTGTGCCTGAGGATGTGAATGGGTGAAAAATGCAGGGCTCTCTGTCCTACTGAAAGCCTGAGTGATGGCATCTCCACTGATGAGCAAACTGGGAACTGAATGAATGGGAGGGGTGTGGGGGTGTGTGCGCCCCGGCAGTGGTGCATAGCTTTTGGGTTCATTTATGTAAAGTGGAGAGCAGGGCTGTGGCGGTCATGAAATGTTGCCAGACGGTTATTGTCATGCAAAAGACTGCCGGTATCACGGTAATTGACCGTTAATTAACATAAAGAATAATAGCATCTCCAGGCCTCCACACATACAAGCTACATACAAGCTGCTGATGTGTGCCTTTTGGAATCTACATTTAAAAAAGTGTAATAAATCTATTTAATATACACAATCAAAATAAATCCATAATTTATTTTAGTCAGTTGTAAAGAAAAATTATGTTATAAAGAAAATGTATTTCAGAAGAACAGAATATGAGTTGGCCTACTGTATGTTATCTGGCTATGATCCATGCCATAAGCAGTAGGCTTGTTGATTTAGCTGACAATATATGCCTTGAAGTCCCATGCCATTATTTTGTATTATATGATTTTATAGTAAAAATAATATAATTGAACCTAGCTGAATAAAATTGAAAGGATATTCTTACCAATCCGGAGCAAGCGCGCATATGAAGTGGCTATGTTGAGCATGAAAGTGATCATTTGAAACAGGTCACAAGATTTAGAGTTATTTGGCAGCTTTAGTTGTGAATGATACAAACCTTAGAATGTCTTAGAAATGAAAACATATACAGTGCATTCGGAAAGTATTCAGACCCCTTGACTTTTCCACTTTGTTACGTTACAGGCGTATTCAATCTACACACAATACCCTATCATGAAGAAGTGAAAACAGGTTTCCAGATTATTTTTTGCAAACGTATTGAAAATAAAAAACAAAAATACCTTATTACATAAGTATTCAGACTCTTTGCTACGAGACTCGAAAATGAGATCAGGTGCATCCTGTTTCCATTGATCATCCTTGAGATGTTTCTACAACTTGATTGAAGTCCACAAGTGGTAAATTCAATTGATTGGACATGATTTGGAAAGGCACACACCAGTCAATATAAGGTCCCACAGTTGGAAATGCATGTCAGAGAAAAAAAACAAGCCTTAAGGTAGAAGGAATTGTCCATAGAGTTCCGAGACAGAATTTCTTTGTGACACAGATCTGGGGAAGGGTACCAAAACATTTCTGTAACATTTCTGTAACAAGAACACAGTGGCCTCCATCATTCTTAAATAGAAGAAGTTTGGAACCAACAAGACTCTTCCTAGAGATGGCCGCCGAGCCAAACTGAGCAATCGGGGGAGAAGGGCCTTGGTCAGGGAAGTCCCCAAGAACCCGACTGTCACTCTGACAGAGCTCCAGAGTTCCTCTCTAGAGATGGGATAACCGTCCAGAAGGACAACCATCTCTGCAGCACTCTAATCAGGCCTTTATGGTAGAGTGGCCAGACGGAAGCCACTCCTCAGTAAAAGGCACATGACAGCCCGCTTGGCACCTAAAGGACTCTCAGACCATGAGAAACAAGATTCTCTGGGCTGATGAAACCAAGATTGAACTATTTGGCCTGAATGCCAAGCATCACGTCTGGAGGAAACCTGGCACCATCCCTACAGTGAAACATGGTTGTGGCAGCATCATGCTGTTGGGATGTTTTTAAGCGGCAGGGACCGGGAGACTAGTTAGGATCGAGGGAAAGTTGAACAGAACAAATTACAGAGATTCTTGATGAAAACCTGCCCTAGAGCGCTCAGGGCCTCAAACTGGGGCAGAGGTTCACCTTCCACATTTTTTGTTTTTCATGAATTAGATGTTTTTGCTTTGTCATTTTGAGGTAGTGTGTGTAGATTGATGAGGGGACAATTTTAGAATAAGGCTGTAATGTAACAAAATGTGGAAAAAGTCAAGAGGTCCGAATGCATGGTATGGGCTGCATGATTTGACTATAGGCTAATTGAAAGTCAGAAAAAAGCTTGCGCTTTGTTCCTTGCCTCAGGCTGCACAGCTGTTCTCCCATTAACTGATCATATTTTCACCCATCAGACTATTCTCAATTTAATTTCGTCTTTACTAATATGTCAAATTAGTTTTGATTCAGAATGACCCATTATCAAAAATGGGCAAGAACAGGGGCATGGGAATTTTTTAAAATTAATTTGTATGCACTCAAACAGCAAATGGAGGCCGCACTCTTTCCCGCTAGTTCGTTGATCAATGATGCCAGATAGGCAACTTCAGTTTTATAGCGGAGCTGTTCTTAATATGAGAAGCTGAGAAATAAATATAAGAACACTTAGTTCATTCCACACATCAACCACTGTTTGAGGAGCATGCTCTTGCTGCACGACAGGTGATATCCCGCCCAAACTCTGTATGGCATGGGCTCTTCAACCCTATTCCTGCATTTACCCAGTGCTTAACTTGGGAAACTAAGTGATATCTGTTCGGGAACATCGATAGTAACACGTTTTCACATTATGAAAATATAAAAAAAAATGCTTAAAGTTTACGGTTTGATGAAATAAGACAAATGCGACAGTTATGATTTTTATATGCACATTTTTTTATAATAATGTCTTCATATGTCAAAATCATTGTCATGTGGTTAATCAAAATTCTATTCAAATCTAAATGAAAATGATACAAACCTAAAAAGTAATGCCTACATTGGCGCGCAGGCCAGGTAGCCTTTAGGCCTACTTCTATGCACACACGTCCTTACTCAACATTGACAGGAGAGCTCCAAACAAAAGAAACTTACTAGTAGGTGGATGTTAACCCCACCTACTGTCAACCAATCATGGCAATGCGGACCTATAGAGAGCCATCTGCATAGTTAAAAAATGTGGGAGGCACATGGCGATGCGGTACGGAGCTTGATTTGGCCTCTGCATGCCTCTGGAGGCTCCGCAATTGCGTCACACCGTCCACATGCAGCCTAAGACAACATTTTCGGATGAAGGATTAGTCCAAACTTTTGACTGGTACTGTATATATTTGTTACTGCTCAACTAAAACAATCTCGTTTGACCAACAACCTAACGACCAAACGTTATCTTGGCTGTGTGCTTTGGGTTGTTGTCCTGTCGGAAGGTGAACCTTACCGCAGTCTGAAGTCCTGAGTGCTCTGGAGCAGGTTTTCATCAAGTATCTCTCTGTACTTTGCTCCGTTCATCTTTCCCTCGATCCTGACTAGTCTCCCAGTCCCTGCGGCTGAAAAACATCCCCACAACATGATGCTGCCACCAGCTGTGTGCCTTTCCAAATCATATCCAATCAATTGAATTTACCACATTGATCATCTCAAGGATGATCAATGGAAACAGGATGCACCTGAGCTCAATTTCGAGTCTCATAGCAAAGGGTCTGAATACTTATGTAAATTAGGTATTTCTGTTTTTCATTTGTAATCCATTTGCAAACATTTCTAAAAAACTGTTTTCGCTTAGTCATTATGGGGCATTGTGTGTAGACTGATTGTGTGTAGACTGATGAGGGGAAAAAATTATTTAATACATTTTAGAATAAGGCTGTAATGTAACAAAATGTGGAAAAAGTCAACGGGTCTGAATACTTTCCGAATGCACTGTATATGGTCTGCCTCATTGATCCTCTTTGTCTGTATATACTGAGTTCTTGCTGTGACTGGTAGCTGGTCTGTACCCTGCTACCCCTGTACCCAGACATTAAAATAGCTTTCCGTGTCCATGGGACACTGCCACTGGGCATCACAGCAGCTATAGACTGAGCTTTGACTGCTGTGTTCCCGGAAGGGAGCCCTGGTTCCAAATAAGTCCTGGCTCTACACACTCACACGTATACACCCCAGTCAGCATATGCTACGACCAGCTAACCCAAGCCAACCCAGACAAGAATAACCAATGATGCAGGCAAGACCCTCTGCAGGATTTAAAGACATACTAAAGCTGGGATGAAGGGTGGGCTAAGGAGGAAAATAGAGAGAGAGAAGAGAAGAATGAGGGGGACACAGGGGAGAGAGAGAGGGGGTGGAGATGACAGATGGAGAGAGACTGAGTTCCAGAGTCCATGTAAAGGGAGCAAGATACATTGAGATGAAGGGAAAGAGAGAGATTCCATGTCTGTGAGCAATATGTGTGTGTGTGTGTGTGTGTGTCATGGTAGCTAGCGGTAAGGGAGTGCAATGCAGGATGTCCAGATGACACAGGGGCAGCTAAAGGTGAAAGGTCATAGTTGTTTCCTGGAGAAGAGAGACTAAATATGAACCAAAACAGACATGGAGAGGGATGATGACAGAGTGAGGGAGAGAGGGATGACAGATGGAGAGAAAGTGAGAGAAAGGTTCTGGTGTAATTTACAGTCGCCATCTTCCTGGTATTTACTTAGAAATGTAATGGTAATATGGTAATAACATAGTAATGTATTAACAATTTATTTTGGAGTTATTGAATCATGTACTGTACCACAAGGTACTATTTAATATTAGGTAGAAACAGATTTTGTTTATTTCTTTCAAGCAAAATGTAGACATTGTTAAAATGTACAATTACTGAAAGATAATATGAGAAGGAGGGCAATAGAAAGAGAATTGAAGTGGTAAGTTCATTTGTGGTGCCTGTATGTTTCTTCACTACTGGACAGTGAGAGTAAATGTGTATGTTAGTGTGTGATTGAGGGTTCCTCTATGTCAGGGAGGGGCAGAAGCAGGTGGACATAGAAGAGAGAGTAGGCGCCGGGGGGAGGCCGACAGGGGGAATGACGGAGGGTGACGGGGGAGGGAGGCCCTCTTCTAATCCTCTATCTGTCAGTCTGTCAACAGAGAGCCCAGCTGTGCCTCCCTCTTGCCATAAACCTAAATATTATTACCTCTCTCCCACTAAGCACTATTACACTTCCTGCTAAGTATTATCATACAGTATTATCATACTCAAATATTACCTTCTACTGCAACCAGTAGCAACTTCCTAAAAGTACCTAAGTACCCCAATATCAGGGCATTCCCAAACCTTATTTCCATGGCAATGGTGCCCTCAGGGGTTCATGCCTAGTCCCCTCCTGCACTCCCTGTTTTTGCACGACTCCAACATCGTTATTAAGGTTGCTGACGACACAACGGCGGTAGGCCTGATCACAGACGAAGATGGTGTGGTGCCAGGACAACAACCTTTCCCTCAACGTCAGCAAGACAAAGCAACTGATCCTCAACTACAGGAAATGGAGGGCCGCCCCCATGCACATTGACGGGGCTGTAGTGGAGCGGGGTGAGAGCTTCAAAGTTCCTCAGTGTCCACATTACTAAGGGATTAATATGGTCCACACGCACCAACAGTCGTGAAGAAGGCACGACGACGCCTCTTCCCTCTCAGGAGGCTAAAAAGATTTGGCATGGGCCCTCAGATCCTCAAAAAGTTATACGGCTGCACCATTGAGAGCATCTTGCATCACCGATTGGCATGGCGACTACTTGGCATCCGCCTGCAAGGTGCTACAGAGGGTAGTGCGTATGGCCCAGTACATAACTGGGGCTGAAGCTCCCTGCCATCCAGGACCTCTATACCATGTGGTATCAGAGGAAGTCACTAAACATTTTCACAGACTCCTACCACCAAAGACTGTTCTCTCTGCCACTGCATGGCAAGCGGTACCGATACACCAAGTCTGAAACCAACAGGACCCTAAACAGCTTCTACCCCCCGAGCCATAAGACTGCTAAACAGTTAACCAAATAGCTAACCGGACTATCTGCATTGACTATTTTGCACTAAACCTTTTGACTCATCACATACACTGCTGCTACTGCTTATTATCTATTCTGTTACCTAGTCACTTTACTCCTAAGTAAAGGGCCCGTAAGTAAACATTTCACTGTTAGTCTACACCTCTTGTTTATGAAGCATGTGACAAATAATTTGAATGGATCTTGATTTGATTATAATAAAACAAAAATATCCATTCACCATCTTTCCTTGATTAGCAGTGGACCATCTGAGCTATGTTTTAAAAACATGGGGCAGTTGGAAGAATCACAGTGCTCACAATGATTACCACAATTTTTCCAATGCACTGTTTGATGAGGCCACCCCACCCCTCCAGGTCATAGGAGTCAACCTGGCGTCCATAGAGGCAGTTTCCTGACCTCTGTAGGACACAACCCTGAACTAAAATAACTTTCCTGGTCACTGTATGACCTCTCACCTGTGACCTCTGCCCCGTCGGCAGGGGGCGTGTCCGGGGCGTCTGTGTCTTCGGGGGAGCTGGAGAGGGAGATGAACAATGGGAGCTTGGTCTTGTGAGGACCCAAAGAAAAAGACGAGAGTGTCCCTGGATCTGCCTGAGCAGAACCCTCTGTCGCCTGGTCATCAAGTAGGACCACTGACAGGCTAGGCGTGAAGTGAGGAGAGGGGGAAGTGGAAAAGGAGGAGATTAGAAAACATTGTTGACATCGAAATGTAATCTAATCTGTGCACATCTGGCAATATAAATGAATGTCTGTTTTTACTGTGTTGTTTTGTGGTTGTTGTCTATGCATTTTCCAAAATTTGTAATGTAAGCGATTTGCTCTGTTTTATTACATTTTTAAAATATAAATTGTATCTAATTAATTTCACTTAGTCATTTAATTATTTTGACAGAGGGCCTGTTCTTGACCTCTTGGTGCGGGCCTTCCTGGCTGGGGCAGCGGAGGGGCCTGTGGTGGGGTTGGGGTTAGGAGTGGTGCGTTTGGCCCTCTGACGGTGCTGGAGCTTACACTGGGCCCCTCGAGGACAGGAGCCACTACTGGAGAAGTCTGGACACACCAGGGTATGCTTCTTCTTACACTGGAGGAGAGGACAGACCGATACCACTTATTATATGAAACACACAGGAGGTTAACATAACCCGAGAAGACAGTTTGAGACTGCTCTATTAGTTACTACACGGAGTGTATAAAACATATTGTTTACTTCCTAATTTTGAGTTAAACCCCCTTTTGCCCTCAGAAAAACCTCAATTCGTCGGGGCATGGACTCTACAATGTGTCGAAAGCGTTCCACAGGGATGCTGGCCCATGTTCACTCCAATACTTCCCACATTTGTGTCAAGTTGGCTGATTGTCTTTTGGGTGGTGGACCATTCTTGAAACACAGCAGCGTTGCAGTTCTTGACACACTCAAACCGGTGTGCCTGGTACTTAATGCCATACCCGTTCAAAGGCACTTAAATCTTTTTTGTCTTGCCAATTGACCCTCTGAATGGCACACATATACAATCAATGTTTCAATTGTCTCAAGGCTTAAAAATCCTTCTTTAACCTGTCTCCTCCCCTTCATCTACACTGATTGAAGTGGATTTAACAGGTGACATCAATAAGGGATCATAGCTTTCACCTGGATTCACCTGGTCAGTCTATGTCATGTTCCTAATGTTTTGTATACTCAGTGTATGTGTTTCAAAGCTGTGTTTTTGAGTGTGTGCGCTTGAACGTGGCCATCTTAAGAGCACTGCGTGTGCCTGAGTGAGTATACAGACGGAGGTCTGGTGAGAGTGTATGTGACAGTGAGAGTGTGTGTGACGGTGTAATATGGGCGTAAATTGGTAACTTCATTCGGAGGGAGATTCGATCCCTCCCACCTGTCAGAAAAGCTAATTATACTCACTACGGGGTGCGAGCCATGTTTGTGTGTATGTGGTGTGTGGGGGGCAGCCTGGAGCAGGTTGGTCCAGAAATAGAGTGAGGGTGGGGGTAAGGGGTGTGTGTGTGAGGGGTGGGGGTCTGTTTCCAGGAACAGTTTGGACTCCAGTTCACTCCATGGTCCCCTCAACCCTGAACCAGTCCTGTCACCCCTCTCCTCTCCCCGATGAGGCACCTCTCTCTCCGCTATACCACTACAGCCAGTACCACTAACTCCCAAACTCAGACCCCCTGCCCTCCTCACACCCATGTTCCTGCACCCTAGGGGTCAGATCAGTGTAGGTCTTAGACCTAGCTCACTTTCAGAGGCGGCAAACCAAAACACTCACAAAGTCACACCATGATGCTATATGTTTTCATGCCCTAACGTAAACATTGACACTGTTTGCC
The DNA here is from genome assembly GCA_030435695.1 of Brachymystax lenok tsinlingensis. NCBI lineage: Eukaryota > Metazoa > Chordata > Actinopteri > Salmoniformes > Salmonidae > Brachymystax > Brachymystax lenok. The sequence goes on from CM059791.1 coordinate 35,695,311, forward strand.
AAATTTAGCAAAGCCTGTCTGTTTCTATTATGGTATCAGTCTGTTCCAATTCAAGAGTCTGAGAGCAGAGGTGCAGATTGAAGACACTTTACATTGTTTTTAACCAATCCAACCCAGATGTGCCCAGGGGTTATAGTGGTCGTCTCTAGACCAGGGAATGGGACCATACAAAGACTTACATCCGTTTTTAGAGCCCTTCTCCAGCGTCAGGAGAGGAGGGAAAACTGAGCCAAATGCCAAATCTACTAAGACTCAACTGCCAGCAGTCGGATACATTCTCATTTTCATAAAACACTGAAAAGAGGGAAAGAGAGCCAAGAAACGGAAGAGGAAAAAAAAGTGAAAGCGGACAGAACATCTTTATTCCACACCAAGTTAATCATTTTCCACTTGATTTAAGAAATGCTGGGACGTCTCAGGGGTCTATTAGAAGAGCTCTCTCTCCACTGCGTTCCAAACCAGGACGAGTCAGCACATTTACCATTACAGGGAGGGAGGGAGGGAGGGAGGGAGTGAGGGGGAGAAGAGAGGGGCAGGAAGGGAGAGAGGGGGAGAGAGGAGAGGGAAACGGAAGGGGGTGGGGGAGAATCGGGGTTCAAAGGAGAGGAAGGGAAGTTGAAAGAGTGGTGGAGATGGAGAAACAAGAGAAAGGTGGGAGATCAAGGGAATGAGAGAAGGAGAAAGGGACCAAGAGGGTCCAAATTGGATACAACGGGAAAGACAGGCGCAAAAGAGTAATACAGAATAGAAAAGGGTGAGAAGGTAGTGATGGGGGACAGATAGAAAAGAGAGAGAGAGAGCGTTAGGGAGGGAGGGATAGTGAGCGCGAGACAAAGCGAGAGATGGAATGAGAAAAGAGGATGGAGATGGAGAGTGAAGCGGGGTTAACCCCTGAGCTGCTGGAGTGTCTGCCTGCCTGCCCCATAGTGCCATCCTCAGCACTTCCTCCATCTGTAATTACTGCCTGCTATCCATCCCACAGCCACCAGCTAGCGAGCGCACCCACACACACACCCACACACCCACCCACACACACACACACACACACACACACACACACACACACACACACACACACACACACACACACACACACACACACACACACACACACACACACACACACACACCAGACCTAAGCACTTCAGCTAATAGAATAAATATTAATGCCCTTTGGTTTTATATATCCTCATTTCTCTATGCTATATTTAAATGAGGCCTGACAGTGTGAAAAAGCATGTGTTACACAGACACTCATAAACAACAACTGAGACAGAGAGGATTATAGGAGGCAGGGAGGGGATAGATGAACAGATATAGGATCGGTAGGGACAGAGACAAATGGAAAGAGAGGATAGGAGTGGTACTAGCGGTGAATGTGGAAACAGAGTGTGTATGGGAACTCTACATTTGTTGGGGTCATGTGTGTCTGTGTGGCCGTGCACTGTTACCCTATGGTCCTCAATGTGTCACTCAGACACTAGAGTTATGTCACGATTGACAAGCCCTCACTCCCAACAGCTGTCCCTCCATACCCAGGGCTGGTTGGAGGACTGTTCATATGTTTGTGTGAAGACTATGTCCACGAGAGGGTGTATCCAATGGTGTAGCGGTGCCTGGAGAAGTGGGTATACACTCATTTTGCCAAAGATTTCCCAAACGGTCCACAAAGGAAAGGTGCCGTTTGTGAAAAGTTATTTGAGAAACAGCGACCTAAAATGATACATCCCATATTGGTCTTTCAAAGTCAGGCCAACCCAAGCTGCATTGTGTAAGTAGGCTAATAGTAGGCCTACAGTTGAAAGAGATACATGAGGCTGTCAACTGAGTCAGAAATTCACAGGTTTGTTTTTTTTGTTCAGGTTTTCGCTCTCAAAGTCTTACCTTTTTAATAGAAAACAACCAAATTGAATGTTCTAAGTACATAACAATGCTTAAACCACATACGGATTTTTGAGTGTAGTTACCCTTTAATTTAAGTGTTTGGTTAGTGGTGTTTCTGTAGCACATGAGATGGAGTTTGCAAAAGCCTTTGCATCTACCAGAAGACAGTTAGGCCTATCCTTAGCATTGCTATATTTTTCCTGTTCCTTAATTGTTTGAAACCTGGACGTTTTAATTCATATTATGAGGCATGACTTACCTCGCTTCAAAGTAGCCTAAAGCCAAAATCCCACCGTAGAAATGTGGAGGCAATTATTTTATAAAGACTTCCTCATATGCGTTCTCCCGTTCTATTGGCTTTCTTTCAACTTTCTTTCATCGTCTAGCAGCCAAACACATTATCATAGCCATATTAGCAACCCATGATTGTTGTTGCATCTTTAGATTTCCCCGCTTTCAACATATTGAATGGATATTTCCATCTCTGTCCATGAAACCGCTCGCATGTGCGGTGTGTATTTTAGAACTGTGTTTTCCTGCAAATTGCATTTTGGAACATTCGCACCATTCTAGGCCTACTGCCGTGTGCACATTGCTGCGCTGAAAATGTGAAAAAATGATAGTTTATCAACATTTTAAGCTAAACATTCTGATCTGTTCCATCAGCCTTATTAATTGATATGGCGTATACCTACCACTACACTACTTTGATACACATCCTGGGGATTAATAAGTGAGTTTATACAACGAGTGGGTCTAATCCTGAATGCTGATTGGTTAAAAGCGCACTCCAGCCGGTGTCTATTCCACAAGTTACCACCGGCTAAATCTATGACATTAAAATGCCTATTTACTCTGTTCCATCTGACTGCGCAATCTACTGTCTCATCAGCCCAGGGCACTATAAAAAGCATCTAGACATTATCTCTCATTTCTTTCGGAATAACATTTAGTTTTCAATTTGATTTGTATAAACCTTGCAGTCTGTCTCTCTGACATATGCAACATTGTTTCAACATTCAAATTTGATCTCCAACTGTCCCATAGTAATGAACGTGTAGGGGTCGGAAGAAATGTCAATTGAAAAAAGGTCAAACTAAACGAATTGCAGCTAGTTTGCAGTCTTTCCAGCTTCAGTTTGAAGTTTTTGTGTTAGCTGTGTTGTTGGCTAGCTCCTCTGAACAACAATGTCCTGACGAGAGAGCACATTTTCTATGCTAGGTGAAATTGTGCCTCATTAGCTCATTGTTATGGATGTATCCAAATAAATGTCACTTGAAAACAGCTTAAACAAATGCACCTGCTGTTGTTATTCTGTCTGCACTGTTATTCTGTCTGCACCGTAGTTGGTTGGCTAGCTAGCAAAGGATATGGAACATTTAGAACGAACGACTGGGTCGCGTCCATAGATACAGAACAAAAAGACTGAACGACTGGGTCCCGTCTCTGGCAACCAAACCAATAGAAAAAACGACCACCTGGCTTGGGTAGCAACCCTACAGTAGATTTTTTTCGGGACTGTATCTTGTGAAAGGATGAAATAATATGAATACATTTATCAAAATAACGTTTTTTTATGAAAATATGTCAATCATTATTTGAAGATGTTGGTAACCCCGTTGTATAAAAGTAATAATGCCCCTCAAAGGGACTTTGTCTCAGCCCTAACAACACCTGTGCCAATCTATCCTCCAAACACCGGCTTCTCGGCATTATCACTAAAATGCGCAATGCCCACTGAGTGGGTAAACGGCATATACCCTCCACTACACCACTGGGTATATCTACCTTTTCTACCATAGGTCATCAGATCATGATAAAGAGAAGGAGAGAATGTCTGTCTGTCCCCGTGCGTGTGTGACTGACTGACTGTGTGTATGTGTGTGCGCGAGAAGGTAGTGTCTGTGTCTGTGAGAGAGAGAGAGAGAGAGAGAGAGTAGGTGTGTGTGAGTGCATGTGTACATAAATGTGTGTGGGACTGACTGATTGTGTGTGTGTATTCTTATGTGTGTGTGTGTGTCATACCTTCTCTCCCTGAGGGCAGTATTCCTTGATGAAGTCCTGGCACAAAGCGGCCATGCTGGACATGTAGGCATGGCTGTAGGGACAGCTACCATTGTTAAAGTACGAACACACAGCCATCTAGAGAGAGAGAGAGAGAGAGAGAGAGAGAGAAGTTGTTGTGTAACTATATAATTAGTCTCCATAAAAATGTCACACCAATAAAGCATTTTCAATGGACTTGGAACATTTAATTGAGAGAGAGAATGAGAGAGGCAAGACAGAGAAAAAGGGAAAGAAAGAGTATAAATTCATAGCATACTAGAGAAAACATATTCAGATGTAGAGTTAAAGAAGTCAACAAGCCAATCCACCATTCAAATACGTCCCGCCTTCTACAATCTGTCACTGCCACTGCTGTTAAATGGCCTTAATTGCGGTTGACAGAGTAAGAGAGAGTGTGTGTGTGCGTGTGACAGCGTGCATGCAGGTGTGAAATGTCCTCTTGTGTGTGAGTAAGGTACGCCGTGTGAGAGTAGTGCAGGCCAGTCTAAATATACACCATGTAGAGAGAGAGAGAGAGAGAGAGAGAGAGAGAGAGCAAGGGAAAATGAGCTGGGAGAGGGAGAGCTATACGGAGAGGGCCAGGGTGGGGTGGGGGGTAATGAGAGAATCAGAGCGGCTTGTTGGGATGGGATCAGTTCTACCTAATTAACTGCTACAGAAATATTTATCCAGGCCGCAGCTAGCTATCATGATGCGTTTATGTGCTGGCTGTGTGTACGAGTTACGGTCGCCAGGGCCTGAGGTGGTAGGAAGGGGGCGGGCGGAGGTGGGGGTACAGAGGGTCTAGTTTCTGGATTTATTTCTGGGGAGGGGGTACAGGATTGGGTCTCCTCGTCTATCCCCAGTCCCTACTAGTATGCGTGTGTATTGGATTGCGAGGCTGGACAGGACACCTGTCTGTGGGTTGTTTGTCTAAAGAAAAACATCTTTCCCCGTCTAGTGTAACCACTTTCCTTTACCCTATACGGACTGGCCTAGTTAAACACCTAGTTAAACATCAATACATGACCCTATTCTGTGCTATGGGGCCAGATAAATGGACAAGACATTTTAACTACACTTATTACTATGTAACTATATAATTAGTAGCTATGAAGCAGAATTAATAATCGAAGATGAACCGTTCGGTAGTTGACTGTTGGTAGTACTAAACATGTGATTATTATATTTTAGTTTGTACTCTTTCTCTGTTAGAGAGGGAGTTGTTTAGATGGAAGTTAAAGATGCAGCCAATGATCTATACTGAACAAATATATAAACGCAAGTGTTGGTCCCATGTTTCATGAGCTGAAATAAAATATTTTCCATATTCACAAAAATATTTGTATCTCTCGTATGTTGTGCACAAATGTGTTTACATCCCTGTTAGTGAGCATTTCTCCCTTGCCAAGATAATCCATCCACCTGACAGACGTGGCATTTCAAGAAGCTGATTAAACAGCATGATCATTACACAAGTGCACCTTGTGCTGGGGACCAATAAAAGGCCACTCTAAAATGTGCAGTTTGTCACGCAACACAATGCCATAGATGTCTCAAGTTTTGAGGGAGCATGCAATTGGCATGGTACCAACTGGCATCAAATTTAAACAGTTTTGAAACAAAAGTCATACTTCTGACCTATTTGTGATTTATCCAGTTCAGGTGTGTGTCTGTGTGTGTCTCAGACCTTTAACAAGAGTTTGTGTGACTGGCTGTAAACATATTGGGTATGTGTAACCAGCTGTGTGTACGTGTATCTTCTAGTTAATTAAGGGGTTGTGTACTCATGCCATACTCTCTGTACCCATGCCTATTAAGGTGTACGTGTTCAGGTGTAAACCATGTTGGGTCATCTGAAACCTGGGACAGGGACCACCATTTTGGTCATGATACCCTCCATTGCCCCGTACCCTTACTCCTTTCAACACCCCCTAACCATAGAATCAGGTCACGTCTCTGAGTGTGTACACTACCAGTGGGAGTGTGTGTGTGTATATATCTTAATACTGCCAGTGAGAGCACAGAGACAGGAGCTGTGCCAATCGTGTGAATGTGACTCTAGCTGTATCTCTATACACCACTCCTTACAACAACCATAACTCTAAAAACCACGTATTGTATGAGACATGTCTCCATATCTATCTCTGGGTGGTAAACTAACAGTCGGTCCTAACGCAATCCCTTTCCCTACCCCCTAGCATTAATCCTTCAGTGTTTGCATATCTGTAAGTGTGTGATACCATATTCTCACCTACTCCCTGGCTATATACCTGACGGGGCCAAATGCTAACTGACTAACTACACAGTACACTCCAACCCAGCTGGTGTGAGAGAGACATTGACGTTTCACATACTCTCACCTCAAGGTCGTGTGTGTGTGTGTGTGTGTGTGTCACATAGTTTCACATTGTCCTTGGCCACCTTATGGGAGAATGGACAGGTCCCACCTGTCTGCTTACACGTACCCCTCAGGAACCTGCAGGAACCAATGGGAAGAGTCATCAGATCACAGAGCAGCCAATCAGAGAGCCCACACAGCCTGTACCGGTGGTTTTGAGGGAATCTGTGCATGTTAGGTGTGTGTGTGTTACCTGGTACAGACGGCCACCTTATCAGGATCGTGGATGTAGGGGCAGGTATTGCTACGGTTACACTTGCCAAAGCGGTTGTAGTACATACGGTACTGTTTCTGGGACTTCTTCTGACGAGCATGCCTGATGATGGCTAGACTCCTCTGAACCGCACGACTGGAAGACAGAACACACACAATCAAGAAAACATATAGTTGTGCAATTATGTACAGGTAGCAGAGGGTGTGTGTGCGTGTGTGTATACTAAAGTGCCTACCTAGCCACAAAACGAGTGCTGGAGGGTCAGATGAAAGTGCTAGAGGTGGTGTGGGAGACTTCCTGTGGACTGGACAACCGCACTGTTTGGAGAAAATAGAGAATGAGAAAAAAAGAAACCACCTCTATAAAGACTAGAACATAAACAAAAATAGGGTAATATGGCGTTATTAATACACCATTGCGACTGACATATTTTGTGTGAGTGTTTGTGTGGGTGTGCGGACACGCGTGCATGCCCATGTCTGTGTTTACACTGTAGTAGTAGTAGTTTTATTACATTACATTACATGTAGGCTGTACTTGGCAGCTAAGAGCTGAATTACTTACATAGCACATACAAGTAATTAAACAGGTAAAGTAAAGCCGTTCAAAATCAGGATGTCAGCTTAAGCATGGTTGTGGCAGAATCATGCTGTGGGGATGTTTTTCATCGGCAGGGACTGGGAAACCGGTCAGAATTGAAGGAATGATGAATGGTGCTAAATACAGGGAAATTCTTGAGGGAAACCATCCAGCAGGACAATGACCCTAAGCATACTGCTAAAGCATCACTTGAGTGGTTTAAGGGGAAACATTTAAATGTCTTGGAATGGCCTAGTCAAGGCCCAGACCTCAATCCAGTTGAGAATCTGTGGTAAGATTGCTGTACACCAGCGGAACCCATCCAACTTGAAGGTGCTGGAGCAGTTTTGCCTTGAAGAATGGGCAAAAATCCCAGTAGCTAGATGTGCCAAGCTTATAGAGACATACCCCAAGAGACTTGCAGCTGTAATTGCTGCAAAAGGTGTCTCTACAAAGTATTGACTTTGGGGGCGTCAATAGTTATGCACGCTCAAGTTTTCAGTTTTTTTGTCTTATTTCTTGTTTGTTTCACAATAAAAAATATTTAGCATCTTCAAAGTGGTGGGCATGTTGTGTAAATCAAATTATATAACCCCCCCCCAAAATCTATTTTAAGTCCAGGTTGTAAGGCAACAAAGTAGGAAAAATGCCAAGGGGGGTGAATATTTTGCAAACCACTGTATCTTCCATAAGCTGACCAATGTCCTTTTAGAGAATTTGGCAGTACATCCAACTGGCCTCACAGTCACGAGTAACCACGCCAGCCCAGGACCTCCACATCCGGAGACCAGCCACCCGGACAGCTGATGAACAGATGCATTCCCAGTCATGTGAAATCCATAGATTAGGGCCTAATGAATTTATTTCAATTGACTGATTTCCTTAAATGAACTGTAACTTTGAAATTGTTGCATGTTGCGTTTATATTTTTGTTCAGTGTAGTATTTTCGGTGATTTTATTAAGCAGAAAGTAGGAGAAAAGAAGGGAGTCTGAGTGAACCAGCAGTGTATTGTTTATATATTATTTTAGTTTTTAGCGTCATTATACAGATAACCATATTTTACCGTAGGTGTGAGGTACTTTTCTGCATGTGCTTCGGTTTTTCATCGCCAAACCCACCACTGTCCCAAACCTACCACTGGTGTGCATGTCCAAAGAGCTCTATTTTCATGTCATCTTTCCATAGCAGCGGTTCCAATCCAAGTGCCAATGCTCCAGGCAGTGCTATGGTCAGATGACATGAAAATAGAGATCTTTGGCCACGCACACCAGTGGTAGGTTGGGGGCAGTCCATAAGTGCAGACAAAGGATATCAAGGATCTGGAAAAATGTTGTATGGAAGAATGGTCTAAGATCCCTCCCAATGTGTTCTCTAATCTTATAAAACACTTTAGAAAAAGGCTCAGTGTCGTGATCCTCGCAAGGGTAGGGTGCTGGAGTACTGAAAACGGGTGGCAATCATTTTGACCCCTATCTTTTATATAGAATTTTTTATTACTTGCTAAACAAAATATTTGTACTTTTTTGAGCATGCAATATAGCTCAGTATTTGTATTATTTATTTATACTTTTTTGCTGATCTTTATTATGGGTGCCAGTAATTATGGACCTGACTGTACGTAATGATTTGTCATAACAAATAGTTTCATTTTATAGATAGCATAAGATAAAAAGGTTCTTGGTAGAATCGTTGATAGAGGGTTCTAGGAAGAACCTTTAGACGATAAAAGGGTTCTTGGTAGAACCATTTATAGAGGGTTCTAACTAGAACCCTCTGCAAAGGGTTCTAAGTAGAAACTTCTGCAAAGGGTTCTAGGTAGAAAGCTGCAAAGGGTTCTAGGTAAAAATCTCTGCAAAGGGATCTACCTAGCACCAAAAACGGTTCCCCTATGGGGACAAGCCGAAGAACCCTATATGGTTCTACATAGCACCTTTATTTCTAAGAGTGTACCGGAGACCTGATACCTCTCCAAGCCTCTAGTTTTGGAAGGAGGGAAGGAAGCAGGGAATGAGATATGGGTATGGTGGAAAAGAGGGGGGAGGTAAGGTAAGGAGGCTTGATACCTAGCCAAGTCTCTAATTTTGGAATATTTCAGGTGTAAAATATATCCTCTTCATCAGTGTGTGTTCCTGTGATCTTGACACTTTGATGGGAGGCCACTGGCAGATGACCAGGAAAATAAGAGAAGTAGTGTAATCTCAGATAACTGGACTGGTGAGATATAACCGCTGTTGTAACGCCCAGTCCCGAGTTTCAGGCTGGAGCGTTTTGGTTTTGTCTTTGTGTAGGGTTTGTTCATTCTAGGTGTCGTATTTCTATGTTGGGTAATGGTTCCCAATTAGAGGCAGCTGTGTGTCGTTGTCTCTAATTGGGAACCATATTTAGGCTAGTAGGTTTCACTCTGGGTTCGTGGGTTATTGTATGTTCATAGCTGTGTTTGTTTGTTCAGTTATGTTCATCGTTACGTTCTCCGTTCTTTGTTTTGTTCCGTCTTGTTCCCGTGGATTTATTAAATCATGTATTCTGGCTACATCGCTGCGTCTTGGTCTGTCCCCTCAGAAGTGAATCGTGACAGAATAACCCGCAAACAAAGACCAAGCAGCGAGAGACCCGGGAGCTTAGGTCTTGGGAAGGAGCTATTCTATGGGAGTGCTTGGGACCAGCCTGGGAGTATCGTCGACCCAGAGAGGAACTGGAAACAGCGGCGGAGCGGCGCAGGTGTGAGATCGGATGGGAGCATGGGATCCGGTGAGTGGCAGGTTTCCGAACCTCGCCGGGCTAGGAAGCCCGTAAGGCAGTCCCAAGAAACTTTTGGGGGGGCACACGAGGAGGTTGGCGGTTCAGGAGGACTCTGAGCCAACTCCTCGTGCCTTGTGGAGAGAGCGTTGGGGAGAGGCGTCGCAGCGAAGGGAGGCCGTGCTATGCAGTGTTGCGCACGGTTTCCCTATAGGGATTCAGAAGGCGGTGCGGTGATTCCCGCTCCACTCATCAGTCGGGGAAAATAAGGGTGCAGCCAGAAAGAGTGGTGCCATCGCTGCGCACTAAGTCCCGATGCGTCTCCTGGGACCCGGATATCCTGCTCCAGTTCGTGTGCGGTGTCTCCGGTACGTGTCCGCAGCCCAGTGCGAGAGATCCCAGCGCCACTCATTGGTGGGCGAGGTCTGTGTGCTACCTGGGAGAGTGGTGCCAACTCTGCGAGCCAGACCTCCAGTCGCCTTTTGGGTCCATGTTATCCTGTGGTCCTACGAGGGCAGAATCTCCGATGCGGATCCACAGCCCAGTCCGAGAGATTCAGCTCCACTCACCCATGAGGTTGGGGTTAGTGAGCTAGCTGGAGATATGGTGTCGGCTCTCCATATCAGGTTCCCGGTCCGGGTAGAGAGTTTCTACGTCCAGTCCCGTTCACGTTCGAGACCCCTGTTCCCGCTCCGAGATCCCTGTTCACGCTCCGAGATCCCTGTTCCACGTTCCAAGATCCCTGTTCCACGTTCCAAGATCCCTGTTCCACGTTCCAAGATCCCTGTTCCACGTTCCAAGATCCCTGTTCCACGTTCCAAGATCCCTGTTCCGCGTTCCAAGATCCCTGTTCCGCGTTCCAAGATCCCTGTTCCAGCGTTCCAAGATCCCTGTTCGGCGTTCCAAGATCCCTGTTCCGTGTTCCAAGATCCCAGTCCGTGTAGTGGTGTCTACCGTCCAGTCCCTGTTCCACGCACCCAGCTCCCGTGCGCTCGAGAGTCCAGCCGTCCTGCTCCGACCCGCGCGCAAGCTCCCGTGCGCTCCGAGAGTCCAACGCGTCCTGTTCGGCTCCAGCGCGCAGCTCCCGTGCGCTCCGAGAGTCCAGCACGCGTCCTGTCCGGCTCCGGCGCAAGCTCCCGTGCGTTCAGAAGTCCAGCACGTCCTGTCGGCTCCGCGCGCAAGCTCCCGTGCGTTCAGAGAGTCCAGCACGTCCTGTCGGCTCCGGCGCACCAAGCTCCCGATGCGTTCAGAGAGTCCAGCACGTCCTGTCGACTCCGGCGCACCCAAGCTCCCACGTGCGTTCAGAGGTCCAGTACTGCCAGTTCCTGCTCCACGCGCAGCGTCCCAGTGAGCATCACAAGTCCAGTACGACCAGTTCCTGCTCCACGCACCAGAGTTCCAGTGAGCATCACAAGTCCAGTACTGCCAGTTCCTGCTCCACGCACCAGAGTACCAGTGAGCATCACTAGTCCGGTGCTGCCAGTTCCTGCTCCACGCACCAGAGTTCCAGTGAGCATCACAAGTCCAGTACTGCCAGTTCCTGCTCCACGCACCAGAGTTCCAGTGAGCATCACAAGTCCAGTACTGCCAGTTCCTGCTCCACGCACCAGAGTTCCAGTGAGCATCCACGAGTCCAAATGCGACCAGTTCCTGCTCCGCGCACCAGAGTCCCAGTGAGCATCACCAGGTCAGTACGACCAGTTCCTGCTCCACGCACCAGAGTCCCAGTGAGCATCACGGGTCCAGTACTGCCAGTTCCTGCTCCACGCACCAGAGTCCCAGTGAGCATCACGGGGTCCAGTACTGCCGGTTCCTGCTCCACGCACCAGCGTTCCCAGTGAGCATCGCGAGTCCAGTCACGACCAGTTCAACTCCACGCGCAGAGTTCCAGGAGAAGGCCCAGGGCCTCCCGGTTCTGGATGTCAGACCAGCACGGCCAGCACCGGAGCCTCCACCTGGGACAAAGCGACCGCCCGAAGACCCCACAGACTTTTGGCGCGTCCGAGTCCGCGCCTTTGAGAAGTACTATGCGCCCAGTCCGAGTTTCCAGGCTGGAGCGTTTTGGTTTTTGTCTTTGTGTAGGGTTTGTTCATTCTAGGTGTCGTATTTCTATGTTGGGTAATGGTTCCCAATTAGAGGCAGCTGTGTGTCGTTGTCTCTAATTGGGAACCATATTAAACTAGTAGGTTTCACTCTGGGTTCGTGGGTTATTGTATGTTCATAGCTGTGTTTGTTTGTTCAGTTATGTTCATCGTTACGTTCTCCGTTCTTTGTTTTGTTCCGTCTTGTTCCCGTGGATTTATTAAATCATGTATTCTGGCTACATCGCTGCGTCTTGGTCTGTCCCCTCAGAAGTGAATCGTGACAGCTGTTGTGGTGGACACTGAAGGCATTTTCAGAGCATGCTGGAATGCAGTGTTGTGGAGAGTGGGTGTGTGAAAACGGCACTTCTGTGTGTGTCAGGAGGCGAGTCACAAGCTGCAGGAACAGAAAGGAACTCTTCAATTCAAGCCACATGTTTTGGCAGAGAGAGAGTAAGAGAGCGAGAGGCTGTAAATCAAAGAAAGAGAGGGGGAGAGAAAGAAAGACAAAGTCTGTATGTGACAGAAGGAGGAGAGACCCCTTACGAAAACCCACATGATTCTCACGTGATCTTGTGTGAAGTCAATGTGATAACGTGACAACATGGTGAGCACGTGTGAAATAAATGTAACATGGGGATGAAACATTTCATAACATGAAACAACACGTGACAACATTTGAGCACAAGGGAAAACCCTAGGGCTGTGACGGTAATTAAATGAATAACCGTGTAACTGACAGTTAAGGATGAAGACCTTCATGAAAATAAAAGAACCTTCCAAACCGTTTAAATAGGCATATATACATTTTAGGATTATTTTTGATTAACTTTATTTTCATGTAGATAAACTTTACCTAATAATGTAAGTGTTTACTAATGACTATAAGTGATTGTTTTGCTAACAGGCTGTCTGTCTATTAAATGTTCTATCTCTCCTCTTCACTCCAATTGACCTTTGATGCGCGAGCAGTTAATCCGCCAAATGCGCTGGGATGTAGAGCACATTTTAATTGCTTGCTAATAAATATATACATACATCTTCTTTTAAAAAAGGTTGGATGTGTCTGACCATTCATTAATTATTCAACAGCAGTTGACGAGGTTGTTCTGGCTCTGAGGCCTATATGCGCTGATGCTACTTTTGACATAGGATGGGTTTTTTAATACATTTTAAGGAAAGGAGAACTAAACTCTGCAAAAAAAGAAATGTCCTCTCACTGTCAACTGCGTTCGTTTTCAGCAAACTTAACATGTGTAAATATTTGTATGAACATAACAAGATTCAACAACTGAGACATAAACTGAACAAGTTCCACAGACATGTGACTAACAGAAATGTTATGTGTCCCTGAACAAAGGGGTGGTCAGTCAGTATCTGGTGTGGCCACCAGCTGCATTAAGTACTGCAGTGCATCTCCTCCTCATGCACTGCACCAGATTTGCCAGTTATTGCTGTGAGATGTTACCCCCATCTTCCACCATGGCACCTTGCAACTTCCCGGACATTTCTGGGAGGGAATGGCCCTAGTCCTCACCCTCCGATCCAACAGGTCCCAGACGTGCTCAATGGGATTGAGATCCGGGCTCTTCGCTGGCCATGGCAGAACACTGACATTCCTGTCTTGCAGGAAATCACGCACAGAACGAGCAGTATGGCTGGTGACATTGTCATGCTGGAGGGTCATGTCAGGATGAGCCTGCAGGAAGGGTACCACATGATGGAGGAGGATGTCTTCCCTGTAATGCACAGCGTTGAGATTGCCTGCAATGACAACAAGCTCAGTCCGATGATGCTGTGACACACCGCCCCAGACCATGACGGACCCTCCACCTCCAAATCAATCCTGCTCCAGAGTACAGGCCTCGATGTTACGCTCATTCCTTCAACGATAAACGCGAATCCGACCATCACCCCTGGTGAGACAAACCCGCAACTCATCAGTGAAGAGCACTTTTTGCCAGTCCTGTCTGGTCCAGCGACGGTGATTTTGTGCCCATAGGCGACGTTGTTGCCGGTGATGTCTGGAGAGGACCTGCCTTACAACAGGCCGACAAGCCCTCAGTCCAACCTCTCTCAGCCTATTGCGGACAGTCTGAGCACTGATGGAGGGATTGTGCAGGTGTTGTTATACGTGGTCTGCCACTGCGAGGACGATCAGCTGTCCGTCCTGTCTCCCTGTAGCGCTGTCTTAGGTGTCTCACAGTACGGACATTGCAATTTATTGCCCTGGCCACATCTGCCGTCCTCATGCCTCCTTGCAGCATGCCTAAGGCACGTTCATGCAGATGAGCAGGGACTCTGGGCATCTTTCTTTTTGTGTTTTTCAGAGTCAGTAGAAAGGCCTCTTTAGTGTCCTAAGTTTTCATAACTGTGACCTTATTTGTCTACCGTCTGTAAGCTGTTAGTGTCTTAACGACCGTTCCACGGGTGCATGTTCATGAATTGTTTATGCTTCATTGAACAAGCATGGGAAACAGTGTTTAAACCCTTTATAATGAAGATCTGTGAAGTTATTTGGATTTTTAAGAATTATCTTTGAACGACAGGGTCCTGAAAAAGGGACATTATAAGGGACAAAAAGTGAATTGCTTTGCCACATTTTGCAGTATTACTTTAGTGCTTTGTTGCAAACAAGATGCATGTTTTGGAATATTTTTTTATTATGTACAGGCTTTCTTCTTTTCACTGTCAATTAGGTTAGTATTGTGGAGTTACTACGGTGTTGTTGATCCATCCTCAGTTCTCCTATCACATCCATTAAACCAGTGGTCACCAACCGGTCGATCGACTAGGCATTCCTAGTCGATCACCAAATATTTCTGTAGAGAAGCCAATGAACGATAAAGGCTTGCGCTTCTTTTTTTAAATCGTGAGAGGCGGTTTGGAAAAATCGTTTTGAACGGTCATCCAACTCGGAATTCCAAGTCGGAAACTCAGGCATCTTTCTAGAGCTCAAACGTTTCGACCTGAAGATCATCGCCGCCATGATTTGACCTCGTTGACCATCAGATGCAGTTACCATAAAAAGATGTGCTAAACCAACTGATCTATTTAGTTATCAAAGCTCGAGTTTTAAAATATAATATGGTCTGATTAACAATATTGGCAGGCCAATCATATAGCCAATATGCTGTGATAATGTATTAGGCCTACTGCCCAAACCTTATTCCTACAAAACTGTTTGTGTGAGGTTAATGTAAAAAAGTATCTGAGCAGTAGATCTCAGCTTGCTTTTTGACTGCGAATGTGATCTTGACTCAACTGTAACTGTTTTAACGTCACCATTGGCCTCATGGTGAAATCCCTGAGCGGTTTCCTTCCTCTCTGGCAAATGAGTTAGAAAGGACGCCTGCATCTTTGTAGTGACTGGGTGTATTAAGAGACCATCCAAAATGTAATTAAAAACTTCACCATGCTCAAAGGGATATTCAATGTCTGCTTTTTTGTTTATCCATCTACCATTTTGAGGCATTGGAAAACCTCCCTGGTCTTTGTGGTTGAATCTGTGTTAGAAATTTACTGCTCGACTGAGGGGCCTTACAGATAATTGTATATGTGGAGTACAGAGCTGAGGTAGTCGTTAAGAAATCATGTTAAACACTCCATGCAACTTATTATGTGACTTATTAAGCAACTTTTTTACTCCTGAACTTATTTAGACTTGGCATAACAAAGGGGTTGAATAGCTATTGACGCAAGACATTTCAGCTTTTAATTTTTCATTAATTTGTAAAAACTTAATTCCACGTCGACCGTATGGGGTATGTGTGTGTAGGCCAGTGACAAACAATCTAAATGTAATCCATTTTCAATTCAGGCTACAACACAACAACATGTGAGAAACACTTTCTGAAGGCACTGTAAAGTGCCTGTGTTACAAAGAAACATACAATATTTCATTTGTAGCTAGTCACCATTTCAATGTAATACTCACTTCCCTGCCACTTCCCTGAAAATGTGTTTTTGGAATGTTTCACACGCGACATTTAGTTTTTCCGTAAAGGTGAGGACCAATTCAGGATGTTTGTAAGAGTTTCTCAATACATTTGTTTTACCAGTCGTCAGGAAGTTACGTGATGGTCCCAGATGGTCTCAAACTATCCCAAATCATTATAAGTAAAGTTATGAAATGGTGGTTTAAAAGTTAGTGGTACGCTGCTCAGCTAAAGTATGACCCCACCTGGGATTTGAACTCATAACCTCTGGATTTGAGGTTGCACTAATCTGCGCCCATACATCTCTGCACTTAGCAAAAGACTGCCATCTGCATTGCTATATGAGTTATCAATTAAACTATTCGTTCATCATTGATTTCATTTACCAATTTTTGCAATTTGAGGGTTTTGTATATAGTTGTCTAATGTTGGTGGGGCATATTATTTTGCTTAAATGTTACTCCTGAATCACTATGATAAATAATAGTTTTGAGTTTATTTTTAACAACGTTTAGATTAACTTTGAAGTCCAAAGTGTAAGAATACAGATGAACTACCAGGTGAGGACACGTCGAACAATAAATACTGTATAAATAAACATACACAAAGCAGTTTGCTTATGTCAAAGTGTGTAAAAAAATTATGTTGAAAAGGCTATGTTAAAAGCACAACGTTTTCACGTGTCGTGTTCCAAAACCACATTTTCACATGTAAAAGGTAACGTGAAGTGTTCCAAAAACATGTTTTCACAGGATTTTCCACATGTGAAATCATGTGGTTTTTCAAAAGGGGAGAGAATAAGCAAGAGAGAGCCAGAGAGCGAGAAAGCGATTGAGTTAGCGAGAGATTGAGAGAGCAGCTCAGGGCTGGGTTTAATCTGCGTTGCCCAGTTCTCCCCACAGCAGGCCTTCCTCCTGTCTCACTGACTGATGATAACTTTATTATTTCAGATGTCTAACAAACCTCATACCTCCTATTTCCTCCTCGTCTACCGTAGTGCTACTTCCGTGACTGCACACTATCACACCTCAAAATACACACTCACTCAGTGGTCTATAACAAGTGCATAACCTTTGCCTACAATGATTGGCACAGTGTACTGTTGAAGTTGGATGTTTACATACACCTTAGCCAAATACATTTAAACTCAGTTTTTCACAATTCCTGACATTTAATCCTAAAAATACTCTGTCTTAGGTCAGTTAGGATCACCACTTTATTTTAAGAATGTGAAATGTCAGAATAATAGTAGAGAGAATGATTTATTTCAGCTTTTATTTCTTTCATCACATTCCCAGTGGGTCAGAAGTTTACATTCACTCAATTAGTATTTGGTAGCATTCCCTTTAAATTGTTTAACTTGGGTCAAATGTTTCGGGTAGCCTTCCACAAGCTTCCCACAATAAGTTGCCCCATTCCTCCTGACAGAGCTGGTGTAACTGAGTCAGGTTTGTAGGCCTCCTTGTTCGCACACGCTTTTTCAGTTCTGCCCACAAATGTTCTATGGGATTGAGGTCAGGTCTTTGTGATGGCCACTCCAATACCTTGACTTTGTTGTCCTTAAGCCATTTTCCCACAACTTTGGAAGTATGCTTGGGGTCATTGTTCGTTTGGAAGACCCATTTGTGACCAAGCTTTAACTTCCTGACTGATGTCATGAGATGTTACTTAAATGTATCCACATAACTTCCCCATGAAGGAAGGAAAATATTTTGTGAAGTGCACCAGTCCCTCCTGCAGCAAAGCACCCCCACAACATGATGCTGCCACCTCCGTGCTTCAAGGTTGGGATGGTGTTCTTCGGCTTGCAAGCCTCCCCCTTTTTCCTCCAAACATAACGATGGTCATTATGGCCAAACAGTTCTATTTTTGTTTCATCAGACCAGAGAACATTTCTCCAAAAAGTACAATCTTTGTCCCCATGCGCAATGGCAAACCGTAGTCTGGATTTTTTTTGTGGCAGTTTTGGAGCAGTGGCTTCTTCCTTGCTGAGCGGCCTTTCAGGTTATGTCGATATAGGACTTGTTTTACTGTGGATATAGATACTTTTGTACACGTTTCCTCCAGCATCTTCACAAGGTCCTTTGCTGTTGTTCTGGGATTGATTTACACTTTTCGCACCAAAGTACGTTCATCTCTAGGTGATAGAACGCGTCTCCTTCCTGAGCAGTATGATGGCTGCGTGGTCCCATGGTGTTTATACTTTCGTACTATTGTTTGTACAGATGAATGTGGTACCTTCAGGCATTTGGAAATTGCTCCCAAGGATGAACCAGACTTGTGGAGCTCTACAATGTTTTTTCTGAGGTCTTGGCTGATTTCTTTAGATTTTCCCATGATGTCAAGCAAAGAGGCACTGAGTTTGAAGGTCGGCCTTGAAATACATCCACAGGTACACCTCCAATTAACTCAAATTATGTAAATTAGCCTATAAGAAGCTTCTAAAGCCATGACATAATTTTCTGGAATTTTCCAAGCTGTTTAAAGGTTAAAGGCACAGTCAACTTAGTGTATGTAAACTTCTGACCCACTGGAATCGTGATACAGTGAATTATATGTGAAATAATCTGTCTGTAAACAATTGTTGGAAAAATTACTTGTGTCATGCACAAAGTAGATGTCCTAACCGACCTGCCAAAACTATAGTTTATTAACAAGAAATGAGTTTTAATGACTCCAACCTAAGTGTATGTAAACTTCCGACATCAACTGTATTTGTAAGGAGTGTGTGTGTGTAGTACCTGTCCTGTTAATAGGCACACTGGTTTTCACAGTGCGGTACAGCTTATTGGCTGAGACGCTGTAAAGGTTTTCTCCAATCCAGCGTATGTCCCGCCCTCTGCCTCTCCAGTGTTGGGCCGGGGGGTGCCTGTCTTGTCCCGGGGGGACGCAGACGGCTCTGGAGCACACTCCTGGAGGAGAGAGAGAGAGAGAGAGAGAGAGAGAGAGAGAGAGAGAGAGAGAGGGAGAGAGGGAGAGAGAGAGAGAAGAGAAGAAGCAGAGTAGAGTGAGGGAGGAAGAGATTGGCAAAGCATTAGTAAAAGTATCTTCGCTCTCCTTGATCAATTCGGTATAACCACAAAGTAGTAATGAGCTGAATGATACTGCTCTTGTAATTTGCTCACTTCCCTACCACAGCTACACTTCTCTTTCTGCCTGTCTTTTGCACTCCTCTTCCACTTTATCTCCCCTTCTCATCTCCCTCTTTGTGCTTCCCAGTCCTACCCTCTCCCCTCTCCTCCCTCTTTCTCTCCCATGTCACAGCACTCTGTTAAATTGCTGCCCTAATGGAAAGGACGGCAGTGTGGAAATGGGGAGAATTGAAAAGAGGAGGAAATCAATGAGATAATAGGCAGGGCAGGAGGCCAGAGCAGGGAGGGCTGTCCCCGGGTCCTGAAGCAACGTGTGGTGCCGAACAGACACACACAAACGCAGAGTCGCAGACACAGACACACCATCGCACAGACACACACACGTGCACACTGTACTCACATATATTGGATAACCACAACCACAAGCCTACAGAATACACACAAATAAATATTCACAAAATGACATGCAGAAGCGAAGGAAGTCACCCTCTGTGCTATGTGTGTAACTGTGTGTGCGTGTGTAACTGTGTGTGTGTGTGGGGGGGAATGTTGGGGGGGCAGGGGTTATGGCAATAAATTGTACTGGCCTGTCAGTTTTATTTGGGTGGGATTGGGGCTGGTGTGCAGTGCGCTGGAGGTAATTTGCTGCTGTAGTTCAGATGGGCTGGAAATGTGTTTGGAGCCCGAGTTGCCTCCCATTACAGAGAACAGAGCGGGGACCCCAAACACACACATAAACAACTACGCTAAGGTAAACACTCACACACTACAACTACAGTTACACAATAACAGACACAGAAACACACACAGAGAACCACACACAGAGAATCCCACACAAGGACACACAGACACACGCACACAATAATAGACACACACACACAATAATAGACACACACACACAATAATAGACACACACACACAATAATAGACACATACACACAATAATAGACACACACACACAATAATAGACGCACACATGAAGTGGAGAGCTTGTGTGTAGCTGAGTGAAGAAAGAACAAGAGAAGGAACATCACATTCACAGATCACTAGTTAGCTACCTCTCTCCCTCTCCCGATAACTCACCAGCAGAGACACTCAGTTTCACAAATATAAGATCAGTATGTGCCCTACACAGGGCAACTGGAGCCCAGGGAGCCATAATGGAGGCTAATGTAGGAGCAGTGACTGCCTCCCAGGGAGGCTTTAGCAGGGCCCAACAGCCAGAGGAGCCATCATGAAGGTTAATGTGGATATGACATGAACACTTAACATAGACAGCAGTTAACCCTGACACATGGTGCAGGACTTGGGAGGGGAGAAGGAGGAGGAGGACTAGACACCTGGTGAGGGAGTATTGGGGAAAAATGGCAATGTGTGTGGTTGAGTGTGTGTGAGCATACATACAGTATGAAAGAAAATGTGTGCCTATATAAAAGAGTGCATCATGAGTGTCTGTGTGTGTATGTGTGTGTGTGTGTGTGTGTGTGTGTGTGTGTGTGTGTGTGTGTGTGTGTGTGTGTGTGTGTGTGTGTGTGTGTGTGTGTGTGCGTGTGCGTGCGTGTGCGTGTGAATGAGGGTAGTAATGTGAGGTAGGCAGCTGTCTGAATGAGTTTCCCCCTCCAGCACAACATCATTACTGAACATTATACATATTACTTCCTATACACCACCCCTATTTCCACTACTATCACCATGTAATCTCCCTATTAATGAGAGAGGGGGAGAGAGAGAGGAGGAAGGAGGATGGCAAGAGGGGAAAGGGAGGGAGGGAGAGAGAAGGAGAGCAAGAGAGAAAGAGAATAAAAAAAGCCCTAAGTGATACAACTAGAGGAGAAGAGAGAGCAGTTTCTCTTCTCTTTCCTTATCCCCTCTTCGCTCTCCTTGACCTATTCCTGTGCTGCCCTTGACCCCCAAGCAAGAGATCTGTTATCAAAGGTACTCCAGGCCTGTCCGCCACACAAATCCTCCCCTGCTGGACAGCACGCTCGTTTCAGGGGGAGCCCTTTCACCAACAAGCCAATATACCACTCTGCTACCCAGTTGCCCTGGACCTGGTGGACACATCCTGGCTGCACACACATCATCCCAATCACCATGGTGATTCATTAATGGGACAAACTATGGGGCAGAACAAGGGGAGGTGTATTAGTGGGGAGAAGAAAGATTTTGAGCTGGTGGTGTGTGTGGGGTGGGGGAGTGTATGTGCATGTGTGTGTGTGTGTGTGTGTGTGTGTGTGTGTGTGTGTGTGTGTGTGTGTGTGTGTGTATGAGATCCTGAGATCCTGAGCGCTCTGGAGCAGGTTTTCAGGACCTCAGATCAGCTTTCCCTCAAACCCACAGCATGATGCTGTCACCACCATGCTTTAACGTAGGGATTGGGCCAGATTAGATTTAGTCCAGACGTGACGCTTGGCATTCAGGCCAAAGAGTTCAATCTTGGTTTCATCAGACCAGAGAATCTTGTTTCTCATGGTCTGAGAGTCCTTTAAGTCCTTCTGGAAGGTTCTCCCATCTACACAGAGGAACTCTGGAGCTCTGTCAGAGTGACCATCGCTTTCTTGGTCACCTCCCCGACAAAGTCCCTTCTTCGGGAGAGTCTTGGTGGTTCAAAACTTCTTCCATTTATAAATGATGAGGCCACTGCGTTCTTGGGGACCTTCAATGCTGCAGACATTTTTTGGTACCCTTCCCCGGATCTGTGCCTCGACACAATCCTGTCTCGGAGCTCCACGGACAAATCCTTCGACCTCATGGCTTTGTTTTTTCTCAGACATGCACTGTCAACAGTGGGACCTTAAATAGACAGGTGTGTGCCTTTCCAAATCATGTCCAATCAATTGAATTTACCACAGGTGGACTCCAATCAAGTTGTAGAAACATTTCAAGGATGATCAATGGAAACAGGATACACCTGATATAAACGTAGAGTCTCATAGCAAAAGGTCTATTTCTGTGTTTATTTTTAATACATATTCAAAAATGTCTAAAACCCAGTTTTTGCTTTTTCATTATGGGGTATTGTGTGTAAATTGATGAGGAAAATATTTTATTTAATCCATTTTGGTAACAAAATGTGGAGAGAGTCAAGAGGTCCGAATGCACTGTATATTTACAGCAGGGGTAAGTTGACCCCATGGACCATGATCCCACAGAGTTGTAGGTGGTGAGTGTAGAGGAGGAGAGGAAAGAGAGAGAAAAGAGGGAGAGAAGAAGAGAGGAGGTAGAAGAGGTGGAGAAAATAGCAGAGAGGAACTCCCTTGTGAGTGTACTCTGAGTGTTTGCATGCCTGTGAAATTGTGCGTGTGTGTGTGTTCGTGTGTACAGCTCTCACCATGCGCGACACACAGATGAAGGAGAGAGCGATTCAGCACTACTACTGCCGTTGATGAATGATCTGACTTTTGTTTTGGTGACAGGGAAGAATTTGGGGGTCGCGCGAGTGCTCTGAATAATGCTGCTCTGGCCTGTTTGCTTGCAGCGAAAGCATTAGTAAGCTCATATTGGGAAAACAGTTACCCTTGGAACAGACTGAGCAGCGCAAACAGTCTAGCTAATTCCTATAGCGAGGAGAGGAGGACTGCGCTCTGCTTACAGCAATGCACTCATTACGCATTAAGACAATTCAATCTACACTAATCGTATGAGAGTAAGGGACACCTCTGGGGCAAAACAACATCAAATGAAGACAAAGCAATCAGAAATCTGTAGATGAGAGTGTACGTGTGGAAGAAAGAGGGAAGACGAGAAAAGTGCGAAAGAGAAGTAAAAATATGCATGTTCAAATAGGCCGTAAGCAAGAAGGGATGAGTGAGAAAGCGATGAGAAGATAAATATGATAAGTGATGAGTAGAGGAGTACAACTGCCATATGAAATGGTGCGAAGGAGGGATGAATGGAGGAGTGACTGAATGTGTAAGTGATGGGAGAAAGAAGAGGAGAGGAGAGAGCGGAGCAGCCTTTATTGCCGTCTCCCACATCCTGATCAATAGAGGAGCACTAAACGAGATGAGAGACCATGTGCGTGTATGTGTGCCTCAACAGTAGCTGAAAAAGAAACAATCAAGCACTATTAAATCCCAAAGCGAATTGACAAGATGATGGCACGTGCAAGAGAGTGAAGTAGGTGGAAAAGAGCTGAGGAGCAGAGGTAAGGTGATACTGAAAACGTATGAAAAAGAGGTGAGGACAAGCAGAGAAACAATAAGAGATGAATGGACAGACATGAAAAGACGAGCGGCAACAAAATGATATGGATAGAGAGAAAGAGAGAAAACATAGAACATGAGGGAGGAAAATAAGCAACCGTGTAGGAGAGAAAAGAAGGGATGGAGAAGACGGGCGGAGAGAGGGACGGCTGGAGCGAGGGAGCGGAGGGCTGGGACAGTCATTTATCCTGGGGTGCGCTGCATGTTTTACAGCTTTCTTAATTTAACTCCTGCTACTATTAATTGACTTCATGTTGAGATTATATCTATCTCCCCCCGCCCGCCTACCCCAGCACTCAATCACCCACAATGCCCATTACTGCTGACACCACACTGAGAACCGCACGGCATGCTGGGTACGGGACAGGTCTGCTCACTTCCCTTGGGCCTGGGAGGGAGACTAACAGAGGAGAGAGAGGGGAGTTAAGGGTGACAGGAGTGCTCAGATAGGTAGAGGTGCCCACTGATCATGTGTGGCTGGTGCTAGACACTCTGTGCCAAGGGCATCAGCCCCACTATGGAAATCAGAATGAACCATATTTATTCCCACAGTGAGGCTACATCTTGGGCCTCTCTAAAGCTTTGGAGACACCGAGTGGGGACAATATGAGAGGGCTGCAGAGGCAGGACAGAACTCAGTGCAGGTGGGTAAGATGAGATGAGACTGCTATAGATGAGCTAGGACTGCTTGATGGCTTAGCATAGAACTAATAAAAGGTTCAGGGGTGTTAGAGAGAGTCAGACAGATTGAGGTAGTGAGGGGGAGTAAGTGTGTGTGTGTGTGTGTGTGTGGGGGGGGGTCCTTAGGAGAATGTCCTCTCTCCCAGGGGACCTGTCCAGCCCCCCTCCGCCCCCAACAATCTCCAGACTTGGTGATATTTCACAGGATGTCGCGCGGCTCAAATTGAAAATCTCTTGATTAATCAATATTTACTGCAGCGGCTAAATGAATAGTAATAAGTCACCAGAGGCCCTAGCTCCATTCTCAGCCTCATGCAGCCTGTCCCACTGTTTCACCTAGCTCAACCTGAATTACACAAATGAGACACCACACACAGACATCCAACCAAACGCACAAAACAACTCACATAGAGGCAATTAAGATAACTGTACAACACATGAAGAACACACAAAACCAAACTGGCATACAGTAACGTAATCTTCCTTACGGGGAGAGAGAAACTACTGCATCTCTCCAAGCTGAAATGGAACCATGTGTCTCTCCCTTTGGCATGGGAGCCTGTGTGTCTGTGTCTCCTCTGAGTTAGTGGACGTCTCACACGGCTACAGACACCTGCAAACACACGCACACAGCAGATGGCCCCAGCTACAAAGGCAAAACCCACCTGCACAGCACACTGCACTCCAACTGAACCCTTCGCACTGTGAATACAACTGTGTGTGCCTGCGCGATACGCAACAGCTTGTAATCGCCTCCCACCACAGCCCATTGGGAGGCTTAGGAAAACAGAGGATCATTAAGACACTAAGCCATTTCACACTCCTATCATAATAGTAGAATAATACATTAACCAACTCCATAACCATATTACCTTGTAACTACCAGTGCAATATAACCACACGTCGATGTTAATAATAATCATAATAAAGCATTAACTAACGGTCCCACGGTGATGAGGTCATGAATAACACGCAAACTTATTGCCCGTCGGCCAATAATGAGATCATCGTAAGGATTAACTACCGCTCGCCCCGTCCCCCAGGTATGACCTCATAACCACTTCACATCATCCACTTTGGACCTTCTCCTCATCTTATGTATATCGTTTACTTTCTAGAATCTCTGGTTTAGCACTGAGCATCTTTCCCACTTAGAGGGAGGAAAAGGAGGACAGGATGGATAGATTGGATGTGAGGATGAGAGGGTTAAAAGACATGAGGAGGGATAAAGAGCTAAGGGTTAAGTTGGAGCCCTGTAAATGCTCATTGCTCATTGAGGGCTTATTAAGTAAATTCATTTACCTTCGTTTCAGTGAATTCCCTCATTCTCAAAATGAAAGAGTGAAAGGAAGAACGAGAGCGATAAAGACAAAGAGGAAAAGAGAGACGGGAGGTTGTAAATAACATTCGGAGAAGAGCCCCCCTGCCTGCCCACTCCCCTCCCGTCTGATGGGGTCTTCTCTGAGATCCCATTGTAAGAGGTGTAAATGAATGCTCAGAACGTACAGAGCAGAGGACCGGTGTAAATGTTTTATTCCCTACTACTTTATTATCTACTATGCAAAAATAAGCTCCATCAATTCTCAGGGTCCCTCTCCACGCATTATGCTAACACACAACGGCACACCTGCCTGCTACTTTAAAGACCCTCCTTCCTGGGTTATGGTCTAAACATAAGAACCATAGTGTTTGCGGGGGCCTGTGTGTGTTACGCACCATGTGTTACAGAGTGCAGCCTATGTATAAACCGCGTATTTCAAATAGTGGAACAGTAGTGCAGTATTTGTGTGTGTGTGTGTGTATGTGCGCATTGCCTGGCCGTATGGATCCTCTTGGCTCTCCAGGAGAGGGTGTGGCTATAGTGGGGGGTGCGGTGGCTCTGCCCAGGCGCGTCACTATTTTATTGCTCGTCCTGAAAACCCTCCGAGACGATTGGCTATGCAGGGACAGAGAGGCGGGACCTGGGGAAGACAGAGGAAGTGATTGGCATCAGAATGACAGGTCAAGAAACCAGTACAGGGCATGGCATTTGTGCATATGCACATGCTAACTCATAGGTACAAACTACAACGTGCCAATGCACCACTGGGGGATTTTCTGACAAGCCTGGGTTTAGGGTCAAGCCTGGTTTTAGGGTCAAGTTTGCAGATACAACACAAATAGGACACAGACACACATGCGCAGGGCGCGCACACACACACACACACCTAGAACTCTGTGGCAGGCAGGTGTGCTCTTTAACAAGCTTCACATGGAAAGATGAGAGTGAATAACAAATAACAAAGGAAGAATATATATGAGCCTAATAATTCCTATCCTCTGTCTCTTTCCCTCCCTCTCATTCGTTATATCATTTTGCAGATCCATAAAAGAGGGGAGGAGAAAAAAGAATAGGAGTGTTTGTTATTTATTTATTTGGGTGTGAATCCATCATATTGCTTTATGATGGCTGGGATTGGCTGACATACACGCTGCGCTGGGTAAAGGATGGCATTTGCATCTGCGAGGATCTGAAACCGCTGCTTTCCACCAATTTAACAAACTAGAGGATTTATCAAAGCCAGTAGTTATGATTTAGCTTTCAGGATCAGGCAGTGTACTGGGACGATTCAGGTTGTGTCTGATGACTGTGGAAGAACAAATAAGACTGATGATTCTGAAGATCGGAGAGGACTGGGATGAATACAGTGGGTTCTAATTTAAATAAAACTTTGGGTCAATTCTAGATTTGAAATTTTACAAGTGAGTCCCCAACTGAACCATAGCTGTGTTGTGGAAGGTCTAAAACACAAGTCTCAAATCTCACATAAATCATCTTCTGCTCATTCAGACAAACGCTAAGAACCAGCAGGAGAAAATGAGAGATGTCGGTGACAGAAAGAAAATCTCTCTCTTTCTTACTCCCTGCTCCCCCTCCCTCTCTCCTGTACCACCCATCTCTCACTGTGACAACACTTTGTCTTCTTAATGAGTGAGGAAGAGCGAGAGAGAGAGAGTGCAAAGGCGGGACAGAGAGAGAGAGAGAGAGAGAGAGAGAGAGAGAGAGAGAGAGAGAGAGAGAGAGACCCAACAATGTGCCCTTTCTACTCAATTTCAATTATTTGTATCTGATATCTTTAAGTGCCAATTGCCATGATTGTTGTCATGTTAATTAGCATTTAATAACAAAGCATGACCAGGAAGCAAATAGCAGCTTGGAGCAATGACACAACAAAATTATTTATCTTCCTCCACCCTCTCTCTCTTATCTTACATTCCGGGGACGGGGAGTGTGTTTCATTTCTCAGGCAGCACACACACAGCTCTGAATCAGCTGGAGAATTAATTTCAGACAAACATTTACCCATGAATCACCACCCATCATGCTGGAACCTACCCCAAACACACACACTCGCACGGGACCTGCCCACACACACGCCCCTCTGTATGAATGAGGTAAGGCTGCATATGTATAGGTGTATGTGTGTGCATATGCATGCATGTGGGAGTGTGTATGTGTGTGAGGCAAGGTTATGATATTTTTGTGATTTTCTATACTTTTTTTCTATTAGTCTTTGAATACTTTTTTTTAATTCAGTTTAGTTTAATTTCATTTTCAGAATTGATTTACAAGGTTTTTACTTAGTTTGAGTTTTATAAAATCATTTTAATTTTGTTTTTAATCTTTTTTTAGTTTCAGCTTTACCTTTTGTTGACGCTATTGTTCACACCTATGGTTTACGCTACCACTAGCTAGTGATAACGTAAAAGCTACTTGAAACATCGCCATCAACTCGTAGCATTTACCTGCCAGATTCAGAAGCTTGTAAACCCCATTCAGAAAAAAGCTTGAAAACTCCATTAGAAGGAAAAAAACAAAAACTAACATTTATGATGGTTTTTATTTCATTTTTATTTCATTTTGCAGCCAAAGATGGTTTCAGTATAGTTTTTCAAATGTTTTTCTTAATTGTTTTATTTCAGTTTACTAAATTGTTTTTCCAATTTTTGTTTTATTTTTGTTTCAGTTTTCATTTACTATAATAACCATGGTGTGAGGTGGGGGTGGGGGTGGTATGGTTGTGCAGGATTAGTTGCCTGGACTGTAGTCCCTTCTCTTCCCAGCAGTCATCTGTATTGCACTCAGAGCTATTCGGGCCACCTGGCAGATGACAAATAGGGCTTGTCAAAGACCGCTGCCGTGCCCCGCACCCCAAACCTCTTACCGCCTCCCCGCCTGTGTGTGTGTGGTGTGTGTCACACCCTACCCCCCACATCTACCCCTCCCTCAGTCCTATTCCAAACACCACTAACACAGTCTGCCTAGTCCCAACAGCGACTCACAATGATGTTCCGCTTTAGCTGTTGTTTAATGACAGCCCCAGTTTGTGGTGTAGCTACACGCTTGAGAGTCTTTGTGCGTGTATGGTAGAAGGGTAGCACTCTCTCTCCCTAACCCATCTTGCTGTCAAAGGCCTATTAGAGGAAGATTAAGACCCCCTGTTTGTGTGTGTGTGTGTGTGTGTTCGCGGTGGTCTAGTAGAAGAAGATTGAGTCCCTATTGCTCCCAGACCCACTCAACCAACACAACCTGCTGGGGTTTACAATCAGAGCGCACCCTCCATTCATCCCACGCTGACACACACACGCACACACATGCATACACGCACACAGATCAAACCCATCCATCCCAAGATGACACACAACTCTATGCTGTGAAACCACAGATGATCTAGTCTATTCACTCTGCATTGCGCCTTTCTCAGCCAGCCCACCTCACACCTTCTGCTCTGGGCTGCTGCTACTGAACTTACACACTCAACCCTCCACAAACTCTCTAAACACCAAATAACTACAGAGTTCTACATGGATTGGATCTAGATCTCTTTGGCTGTGATTCAGCAGCAGCCACGGATGGCCAACTTCCATGCTCTCCTATTATGTAGCAACAGCCCCCCGAAACAGATCAACTGCTGTTTCTTCTATAATGTAGCTGCTACATCTGATTGACCGGGACTGGGATGTGAAGACTGTTACGTCTTCTATGAGACGGACGGGGGCTAAAACTTGTCGAAGTAGAGTAGATCTTGCCACTCCGGACCTCCACCTCCTGCTCTCTTCAACCAGTCTTACGCTCTTGCTCTAGTCTTCTCCCTGACTGCAGAGCGACAGAGCGGCATGACGCTCACCACAGCACCACTCCAGCCCATCCTCTTATTATCAAATAATGCCATCATGACACTGCACCGCACGGTGTGGAGTCTCTAGAGACAGGCTGCGATCTATCCCTCTCCTCCCCCTACCTGCTCTGTGATCCCCTTCCCACAGCCGCTGTGAGTCTGGCAAGCGACACGTCTCCTTACCTGACGGCTAATTCCAGCTAACAGCACTCCTGTCCCCCCACCCCACCACCGCCGCCTCCGGAGACTTGGTAGACCATTAATCTTGTTATTGACAGTCCGTCTGATACTGGAGCTTCTATACCCCCTTCTGCTGTACAACCCCCCGTCTCCATTCAAATCCCCGGGGCTCATCCTCTGCATCCCAGTGGGAATCTGATAGACGTGCCCAACGATAGGTAACTTAACATGGCCAATGCTAAGCTAATGCTTCACTTTAATTGCCTTTGGGAGGATATCATATTTAAATGCATACCAAATGTCATGCGGTTAACCACCAACTTGGTGCTCAAGTTACTAGCATATAGTTTAACACCCAACGCTAAGCTCAGGCAGGCAGTAGTTTTACTTATAGATACATATGTATAGTCAGTTAGAGTGAGAGCAGATTCTGGCACCTACTATCAGTTAGCAATATTAGTACCACTCCACTGCCCCACCCAGCAAAAATATGGCCTGTTCTGTGCAATATCTCACAGTGACTGGCATGTCTGTGTGCTCATGTCTGTGTGCTCATGGGTGTGTGTACGTGTGTGTATGATAGAGAGAGCTTAGTGGTGTCGTGTGGGTCTGCGTGTGAGATAGTGTTGGTGTCGTATGATCACAAATACTCTAACGTGTGTGTGTGTGTGTTTCGGGGACGTGTGACTGCATACTAGTGTCTCAGATTAAGAGAGAAGGGTGGTGAGAGAGGGGGAGTGAGAGATATCAAAATGGAGAATGAGGGGAGAGAGAGAGAGAGAGAGAGAGAGAGAGAGAGAGAGAGAGAGAGAGAGAGAGAGAGAGAGAGAGAGAGAGAGAGAGACAAAAGGATAGAGAGCGAGAGGCGAGATAAGGAGAGAGAGAAACAAAGAAAGAAAGGAAGAAAAAGAGGAGAGAAATGAGCTCTGCTCTCTGTGTTGACTGACAGGTGTAGTGGACAAATGATACAGGAAGGAGACAGCCTCTGGTCCAAGACCTGCTGTCAGGGGTCAGATGGTGTGTGTGACCTTGAGGCGTTCCTTAGGATAAAAACAGAGCTGCCTAGAGAGCCTGTGGGATTCAGAAGTGATGATGGCCAGAGTGTTTCCTACTAAGGGCCTCCTGTCTGGGCATGCCTTTACATGTGTTTGCCTTCAGTTCATGAACAAGCACACAATAAAAGTAATGTAAAATGCCAGAAATCTTATTATCCGAATTTGTGCTGTTTTGTTAAGCCAGCTGTGCCGTGTTTCCTACATGGAAAGTATTGGTGTGGATCACAATAATGGACTTTAAAGATGTTCTACATGCGTTAGAAGGAAATAAAGTGTTTTCTCTGTTGTTGAGTTGGGGGGGTAGAATAAGTGGCATAATAGGGTATATGAGATGGTGGGATGAGAGAGGTGTACTGACAGATTGAAGGAGAGACGGTGCCATGGACACCCTAGGGCCCGCTTAGGGATGATCTCACTAGAGTGGAGTGATCATTGTGGTTGTTGGGTACGAGTAGGGGGGGATTCGGGTGTCGCCCGAGGGGCTACGCCTCGTCTGTCATCGCGGTGAAGCCATCATCTGTGCGTGTGTGGAGCAATCGTCTGTAAACCACACCCCCTGTCCCCACCACCCCACACTCGCTGATTCTTCCACAGCCCTCCAGGAGGGGTAGTGTCTACCCCCTTCAAGTTAGTTAGGGTAACACCTTACCCCCTCTGAAGTCTCCTATTTTCCACCACCTCCCACGCTACCTGACATACTGGGAAAAGTTATGTCACAGTACTAGTTATTACAAAGTAAAAATACTCCCCTCCATATTTGGACAGCGAAGCTAACCTTTAAAATGTGTCTCTAAACTTCAGCATTTTGGATTTGAGATCAAATGTCTTATGAGGCGACAGTACAGAATGTCAGCGTTTATTTGAGGGTATTTTTCATACATCTGTTTTACTGTTAAGACATGAAAGCACATTCAATTCCTATTGGGCAAAACATAATCCAAAAACAACCAAAAGAGTCACAATACTAACCTTTTGACTACTTTAATAAAAATGGATTTGTCCAAATACTTAGGGAGGGGACTAAATACTGGAAGGATATGTGTTGGGCGGGACGAGAGAGAGACAGACATACACCTCTCGGGCCAATCAAGGGGATTTTTTTGATTTTACCATGCTTTCAATAAATATCCAGTCCTTCACACACACGCTTGTGTCACTTCAATTCACTTAAAGGGACTGACACTGTCACAATCTCCTGAACGGACAGACGCAGCGATGCTTCCAGTATACATTTTCTTAACGAAGAACGTAACTGGGAAAAATAACAAAATATAAATGAAGATCGTGACGCTGAACACAACTAAACATAAAACAAGCTATGCTTAAACAATAACCCACAAAACCTATATGAAAACCCCAAACATATACAGTGGGGCAAAAAAGTACTTAGTCAGCCACCAATTGTGCAAGTTCTCTCACTTAAAAAGATGAGAGAGGCCTGTAATTTTCATCATAGGTACACTTCAACTATGACAGACAAAATGAGGAAAAAAAAAAAAAAATCCAGAAAAAAAAAATCCAGAAAATCACATTGTAGGATTTTTAATTAATTTATTTGCAAATTATGGTGGAAAATAAGTATTTGGTCACATACAAACAAGCAAGATTTCTGGCTCTCACAGACCTGTAACTTATTCTTTAAGAGGCTCCTCTGTCCTCCACTCGTTACCTGTATTAATGGCACCTGTTTGAACTTGTTATCAGTATAAAAGACACCTGTCCACAACCTCAAACAGTCACACTCCAAACTCCACTATGGCCAAGACCAAAGAGCTGTCAAAGGACACCAGAAACCAAATTGTAGACCTGCACCAGGTTGTGAAGACTGAATCTGCAATAGGTAAGCAGCTTGGTTTGAAGAAATCTGTGTGGGAGCAATTATTAGGAAATGGAAGACATACAAGACCACTGATAATCTTCCTCAATCTGGGGCTCCACGCAAGATCTCACCCCGTGGGGTCAAAATGATCACAAGAACGGTGAGCAAAAATCCCAGAACCACACGGGGGGACCTAGTGAATGACCTGCAGAGAGCTGGGACCAAAGTAACAAAGCCTACCATCAGTAACACACTACGCCGCCAGGGACTCAAATCCTGCAGTGCAAGACGTGTCCCCCTGCTTAAGCCAGTACATGTTCAGGCCCGTCTGAAGTTTGCTAGAGAGCATTTGGATGATCCAGATGAGGATTGGGAGAATGTCATATGGTCAGATGAAACCAAAATATAACTTTTTGGTAAAAACTCAACTCATCGTGTTTGGAGGACAAAGAATGCTGAGTTGCATCCAAAGAACACCATACCTACTGTGAAGCATGGGGTTGGAAACATCATGCTTTGGGGCTGTTTTTCTGCAAAGGGACCAGGACGACTGATCCGTGTAAAGGAAAGAATAAATGGGGCCATGTATCGTGAGATTTTGAGTGAAAACCTCCTTCCATCAGCAAGGGCATTGAAGATGAAACATGGCTGGGTCTTTTAGCATGACAATGATCCCAAACACACCGCCGAACAGCGAAGGAGTGGCTTCGTAGAAGCATTTCAAGGTCCTGGAGTGGCCTAGCCAGTCTCCAGATCTCAACCCCATAGAAAATCTTTGGAGGGAGTTGAAAGTCCGTGTTGCCCAGCGACAGCCCCAAAACATCACTGCTCTAGAGGAGATCTGCATGGAGGAATGGGCCAAAATATCAGCAACAGTGTGTGAAAACCTTGTGAAGACTTACAGAAAACGTTTGACCTCTGTCATTGCCAACAAAGGGTATATAACAAAGTATTGAGATAAACTTTTGTTATTGACCAAATACTTATTTTCCACCATAATTTGCAAATAAATAAATTAAAAATCCTACAATGTGATTTTCTGGATTTCTTTTTCTCATTTCGTCTGTCATAGTTCAAGTGTACCTATGATGAAAATTACAAGCCTCTCTCATCTTTTTAAGTTGGAGAACTTGCACAATTGGTGGCTGACTAAATACTTTTTTGCCCCACTGTATATGGTTCCCAATTAGAGACAACGACACACAGCTGCCTCTAATTGGGAACCATTACCCCAACATAGAAATATAACACCTAGAACTCAAAAAAACCTTCACCAAAACGAAACCTAAACACGCCAGCCTACAACTCTGGCCTGGACGTGACAGTACTTCGGGTGGGTCTTTTGGTCCCAGGTGGCGGCTCTGGTGTCGGCCTTGCTGGCTTGATATCCCGCACCGGAGGCCCTGGGCTATTAGCCGGACTGGGGACCCTCTCTGGTGGCGGTCCCGGACTGGGGACCCTCTCTGGCGGTCCCGGACTGTGGACCCTCTCTGGCGGTCCCGGACTGGGGACCCTCTCTGGAGGTCTCGGACAGGGGACCTTCTCTGGCCCTCTGCTGCGGGGAGCAGGAACGAACCGTGCTGGACACACTAAACGCACTGGCACTCTGGTGCGGGGAGCAGGAACCGGCCGTACTGGGCTCATTACGCGCACTGGCACTCTGGTGCGGGGAGCAGGAACCAGCCGTACTGGACTCACTAAGCGCACTAGCACTCTGGTGCGGGGAGCAGGAACCGGCCGTACTGGGCTCATTACACGCACTGGCACTCTGGTGCGGGGAGCAGGAACCGGCCATACTGGGCTCACTAAGCGCACTGGCACTCTGGTGCGGGGAGCAGGAACCGGCCGTACTGGGCTCATTACGCGCACTGGCACTCTGGTGCGGGGAACAGGAACCGGACGTGCTGGGTCCACGACGGGCACAGGGATCCTGGAGCGTGGAGCAGGGACAGGACGTGCTGGGTCCACGACGGGCACAGGGATCCTGGAGCGTGGAGCAGGGACCGGACGTACTGGGTCCACGACGTGCACAGGGATCCTGGAGCGTGGAGCAGGGACAGGACGTGCTGGGTCCACGACGGGCACAGGAATCCTGGAGCGTGGAGCAGGGACAGGACGTGCTGGGTCCACGACGGGCACAGGGATCCTGGAGCGTGGAGCAGGGACAGGGCGTGCTGGACTCTCTAAGCGCACAGGGGCCTGGTGCGCCGGAGCCGAACAGGACGTGCTGGACTCTCTAAGCGCACAGGGGCCTGGTGCGCGGAGCCGAACAGGGCGTGCTGGACTCTCTAGCGCACAGGGGGCCTGGTGCGCGGAGCCGAACAGGGCGTGCTGGACTCTCTAAGCGCACAGGGGGCCTGGTGCGCGGAGCCGGAACAGGACGTACTGGGCTGTGGATGCGAACCGGAGACCCCACACGCAGAACCGGTGCAGGATATCTCGGTCCCAGAAGGTGTACTGGAGACCCTGGCCCAGGCGCCAGAGCCGGCACCACTCTACCAGGTAGCACACTCACCGTAGCCTGACAGATGAGTGGAGCTGGAATCTCTCGCACAGGGCTGTGGACACGCACCGGAGACACAGTACGCAGAACCGGTGCAGGATATCCTGGTCCAAGGAGGCGCACCGGAGACCAGGAGCGCTGAGCCGGCACCACTCTTCCAGGCTGCACACTCACCCTCCCCTGACAGATGAGTGGCGCTGGAATCTCTCGCATAAACAAGCTATGCTCAAACAATAACCCACAAAACCTATATGAAAACCCAAAACATATATATGGTTCCCAATTAGAGACAACGACACACAGCTGCCTCTAATTGGGAACCATTACCCCAACATAGAAATATAACACCTAGAACTCAAAAAACCCTTCACCAAAACGAAACCTAAACACGCCAGCCTACAACTCTGGCCTGGACGTGACAGACACACGGGCACGCACAGACACACATGTGCCTGCACATACTGTACACGCACGCAAACACACACAACTTCTATACATTAAAGACTCATCAAAAACATCATACAGATGAGACAAACACACCCCTGGAGACCGTAGACTTGACCCTGACCCCAGTCAGATGATTTGAGAAGACAGGGGCTCGCTTTGTGACGAACCACTAGTGATGCTCGCATGCCTTTTTTTGGTTCCAAGGACCGAATCGACCGACAGCTCGGTTAAGTGTCACTCATGTGACATGTTAACGTGTTGTGCAGTCAAAGGGGAGTGACTGGCTGTCAATCAAATAGACCCTGTCAGGGGGTTTAGAGGGGCCTGAAAGGGAAGAGCCTCAGGCATTGTCCATTTAAGGATCAGCCATTAGAGTGAGTGAGTCTGTGTGTTTGTGTGTTTAAGGGCTGTCCCCGACTAAAACAAATCTTGGTCAACCGAGAGTCGTCCTGTTCTTTCGACCAATCAATTGGTGAAATGTTTAACCTTATTTTTCCGTTTATAGACAGACACCCTGTGTTTGAATAAAATCAACAACATATGCACTGAGCTTGTCTAATGCTTTAAGCACAGTGTTTGATCAAATAATTAAGACACAAATGACTCAAGAAAGAGCCCGATGGTCACACTGTGTTAAAGAATGACAGCGAGTGTTTGTGTGAGTGGCACACGTTGTCTCGCTCTCTTCCCTACTGCAGTGAAAAGGCACCACAGCGAGGGTTTGTTGCGCTCTCCATGCTGAAGCTGTAACATAATTTCAGCCATTTATACTGAACAAAAATATAAACGCAACATGTAAAGGGTTAGTCCCATGTTTCATGAGCTGAAATAAAAGATCCCAGTAATGTTCCATATGCACAAAACTCTTATTTCTCTCAAATGTTATGCACAAATGTGTTTATATTCCTGTTAGTGAGCACAATCCATCCACCTGACAGGTGTGTCATATCAAGAAGTTGATTAAACAGCATGATCATGACACAGGTGCACCTTGTGCTGGGGACAATAAAAGGACACTCTAAAATGTGTAGTTTTGTCACACAACACAATGCCACAGATGTTTTGAGGGTGCGTGCAATTGGCATGCTGACTGCAGGAATGTCCACCAGAGCTTTTGCCAGATAATTTAATGTGATTTTCTCTACCATAAGCCGACTCCAACATAGTTTTAGAGAATTTGTCCAACCGGCCTCACAACCGCAGACCATGGGTAACCACTCCAGCCCAGGACCTCCACATCCCGGCTTCTTCACCTGCGGGATCATCTGAGACCAGCCACCCGGACAGCTGATGAAACTGACAAGTATTTCTGTCTGTAATAAATCCCTCTTGTGGGAAAAATTCATTCTGATTGGCTGGGCCTGGCTCCCCAGTGGGTGGGCCTGGCCCCCAAGTGGGTGGGCCTATGGCTGCGCCCCTGCCCAGTCATGTGAAATCCATAGATTAGGGCCTAATGAATTTATTATTTCCTTATATGAACTGTAACTCAGTAAAATCGTTGAAATTGTTAAACGTTGCGTTTAGATTTTTGTTCAGTAGTTTCTTACATGTTTCTGACTGAAAAGTTCTGTTAACGAAATTCCTAATTTGTTTAGGAAAAAACATTCCCTATTCCCTCAGCCCTTGCTCTCTTTAACATGTAAGCATTTAACATGTAAGCATCCGCAAAACATGTAAGCATCGCATGCAACTGACCAATAGGGGCTGACCTGTAGCCTATCATAATCACATCAATAAATAAGGTAACACGTGCATTCAAAATGGATGAGAAGGACGTGAAAAAGAAACTTGAAACAAGCAAATGTTTACTGGTTTCTCAGGAGGGAAAGGGGGAAGTCAGATCTGGGGAAGACATTGAGTTAAAGTAGCTGTGGAAACTACTGGAGATCCAGAAAACGGAGGGTATCGGAGCAAGAGCTGCATGAGTATTATGTGCCAAACAGGTGCTGTTAGATCACAATATTATTTTATAACCATTTGGAACAGTGTAAACAACACTACATAAATAAGTGTACCAGAGAGTCTGTTCTATCAACAACAAATATAGATAAAGCCTTTATTACAGCAGACTAAAAATAGCTGCAGTTGATTTATTGTTTAGGCTAATTATTCAAAGCTCCTTTTTATTATTTAATTAGAAAACTGAAATGCTTGGTTGCATTTCAAAGCATGAATGTCTCGTATGTTGTGTGACGGCATGAACGAATGAATGATTGATTGATACAGTAGCCTATACAGTTGAAATATAGGCCTAAGTAAGTTACGATATTAAGACTTCCCAGGACACACTCTTAGGCCTACAGCTCGATGGTGGTCGTACAAGGCTAATATACAAAACCTACTAATGATAACGACGTTACTTATTATTATAATGATGATCATAATAAAAATAGCAAAAATAACAATAAGAAGATCAAGAAAAAGGATGGTATAGGAGCGAGAGGAGCTTGCATATTATGTTTGACAAACAGGTGCTGTTAAACTACAATATTTTTCTGCCTGTTTGGAACAGTGTAAACAACACTAAATAAATGAAACGGGAAAAAATGTAAAGCCTTTATTACAGCGTAGAAAAACAGCCGAATCTGTGAAATTGCTTTAACTGACATTTTGCCATTGCATGAGGCTTGGTGCTCAGGCTATTAAACAAACACTCAAACAGGCAACTGAAGCAAGCTCTGTCTTATTTCTGTAGATATATATGGATCCTTTATAAAGCCAGGCACATTTAACAGTTAGGCTATTGATTATAGACCTAATTAAGTTGGGGTTTCCGCTCTCCTCAATTTTCTTAAGACAATTAGGCTAAGGCAAAGGCTGTTTCCTCGTCTCTGCTGTTGCTGCCTCCGCCGCATTGTTCTCAATCCTAATATGCTGGTTAACTTTGCTATTATGCACATAGCAACATAGGGAAAGGCGCCAATTCTATGGCGCACTGAAGATTATGCTTCAGAACCGCGGACAGCGACCGTATACAACACGCGAGGGTACACACATTTGTTATAAAATAATATTCTATTTATTAGCATTGCACCGTTATTTTTACATAATATAACCATATACAATTTCAGTATTACGTCTTAGTGATGGATTGTGCCATCCCCGTGGCCTCCACAATGGATTAGCCCACTGCGACAGGAGCGAATCAGACAGGTGTCTTGCGGACCATGAAACATTGTTTTCTTTACTGAAACTGCTCGACTAAAGAAATCTCGGTTGACCAACAGCTTATCGACCAAACAGTCGACCTGTCGACTAAATGGGGTCAGCCCTAGTGTGTGTGTGTTTGCTTGCGTCAGTCACACACATCAGTTGTAGTAGTCGATGGGGTGTGTGTGTGACCCTCCCCTAAGTAAGAGTGCACACCAAGGTTAGGTATCTCTCTCTCTCCAGAGGACAACAACTGAGTCCACATGGGATATGAACCCCTGCCTGACCCTCCTGATACATGTCAAGAGCTCTGAACTACTTACTAAGCAGTCCCAGGGGACATGGCAACGGAAAGCGTGTCTGTGTGTGTGAGCGTGAGAGAGTGTGTGAGAGAGGGGAGGAGCAGATGTTCATGCGTTTTTCTTGAGTGTGACAGACCAGAGAAGAATGAGAAATAGTACACTCGTATGCACAAACCCACACAACCACCCCTACCTCACCCCCAAACACACTAATCTGGAGCTCTCTGGTATGAGTATCTAAACCCAGGGTAAGGTTCTGGTTGCACCACATGCCTGCCCGGCCAACATCCATCATTTGGGCAATGCCGCGGGGCCAGTGAGTGAGTGATGGGGGCCGGCTGGTCAGACACTAACCCTGGTGTTAGCTCCTCTTCCTTTCAGATGCTGAGTGAGAGACCAAGAGATGACTTACAGCCCCGAAGAGAGACACGCAGAGAGACTTGCAACACTCATTAAGTGTAAAAGTGATAACAGAAAGGGGGTTAAGGGGGAGGGAGGGAGAGGTGAAAGAGGGAGGAGAGAGGGTTATAAAGATGGCTGAGGGCAGAGGGGAGAGAGAAAGGGCCAAGAAGAGGGAGGTGGTTTGAGAGGGCAGAGGGAGGTTAGAGAGAGGGCCAAGGGATAAGTCAAGTGAAAGAAGGGGCAGAGGGGAGAGAGAGTGGAGGTTATCAAATCAAATTTTATTTGTCACATACACATGGTTAGGAGATGTTAACGTGAGTGTAGCGAAATGCTTGTGCTTCTAGTTCCGACCATGCAGTAGTATCTAACAATTAATCTAACACTTTCACAACAACTACCTTATACACACCTGAAATATTCTGCTTTTACAAAATGTGATGCTGTTTTCAAATGAAACACAATACCTTGCTCTTGTTAAAGCTTTTAGAATTTATTAGTTTTGTGTAAAGGAATGAATATGAGTATGTAAATATAAATATATGGATGAGCGATGGCTGACCGGCATAGGCAAGATGCAGTAGATGGTATAGTACAGTATATACATATGAGATGAGTAATGTAGGATATGTAAACATTATATCAGTGGCATCGTTTAAAGTGGCTAGTAATACATTTATTACATCCACTTTTTAATTTTTAAAGTGGCTAGAGATTTGAGTCAATGGCCCGAACGGCATAGGCAAGATTCAGTAGATGGTATAGAGTACAGTGTATACATATGAGATGAGTAATGTCAGATATGTAAACATTCTATACAAAATTGTTTAAAGTGGCTAGTGATACATTTGTTACATCCAATTTTAAATTATTTAAAGTGGCTAGAGATTTAAGTCAGTATGTTGGCAGCAGCCACTCAATGTTAGTGATGGCTGTTTAACAGTCTGATGGCCTTGAGACAGAAGCTGTTTTTCAGTCTCTTGGTCCCAGCTTTGATGCACCTGTACTGACCTCGCCTTCTGGATGATAGAGGGGTGAACAGGCAGTTACTCGGGTGGTTGTTGTCCTTGATGATCTTTTTGGCTTTCCTGTGACATCGGGTGGTGTAGGTGTCCTGGAGGGAAGGTAGTTTACCCCCGGTGATGCATTGTGCAGTCCTCACTACCCTCTGGAGAGCCTTAGGGTTGTGGGCGGAGCAGTTGCCGTACCAGGCGGTGATACAGCCCGACAGGATGCTCTCGATTGTGCATCTGTAGAAGTTTGTGAGTGTTTTTGGTGACAAGCCGGATTTCGCTGTTGCGCCTTCTCCACCACGCTGTCTGTGTGGGTGGACCATTTCAGTTTGTCCGTGATGTGTACGCAGAGGAACTTAAAACTTCCACCTCCACTACTGTCCCGTCGATGTGGATAGGGGGGTGCTCTCTCTGCTGTTTCCTGAAGTCCACGATCATCTCCTTAGTTTTGTTGACATTGAGTGAGAGGTTATTTTCCTGACACCACACTCCGAGGGCCCTCACCTCCTCCCTGTAGGCCGTCTCGTCGTCGTTGGTAATCAAGCTTACCACTGTAGTGTCGTCGGCAAACTTGATGATTGAGTTGGAGGCGTGCTTGGCAACGCAGTCATCGGTGAACAGGGAGTACAGGAGAGGGCTGAGAACGCACCCTTGTGGGGCCCCAGTATTGAGGATCAGCGGGGTGGAGATGTTGTTTCCTACCCTCACCACCTGGGGCCGGCCCGTCAGGAAGTCCAGGACCCAGTTGCACAGGGCTGGGTCGAGACCTAGGGTCTCGAGCTTAATGACGAGTTTGGAGGGTACTATGGTGTTAAATGCTGAGCTGTAGTCGATGAACAGCATTCTTACATAGGTATTCCTCTTGTCCAGATGGGTTAGGGCAGTGTGCAGTGTGATTGCGATGGCGTCGTCTGTGGACCTATTGGGACGGTAAGCAAATTGGAGTGGCTGGTGTGTCTGGTAGGATGGAGGTGATATGATCCTTGACTAGTCTCTCAAAGGACTTCATGATGACGGAAGTGAGTGCTACGGGGCGAAAGTCATTTAGATCAGTTACCTTAGCTTTCTTGGGAACAGGAACAATTGTGGATCTCTTGAAGCATGTGGGAACAGTAGACTGGGATAAGGATTGATTAAATATGTCCGTAAACACACCAGCCAGCTGGTCAGCACATGCTCTGAGGACACGGCCAGGGATGCCATCTGGGCCAGCAGCCTTGCGAGGGTTAACACGCTTAAATGTTTTACTCACTTTGGCTGCGGTGAAGGTGAGCCCGCAGGTTTTGGTAGTGGGCCGTGTCGGTGGCACTGTATTGTCCTCAAAGCGAGCAAAGAAGTTGTTTAGTTTGTCTGGGAGCAGAACATCGTGGTCTGCGACGGGGCTGTTTTTCTTTTTGTAGTCCGTGATTGACTGTAGACCCTGCCACATTCCTCTCGTGTCTGAGCCGTTGAATTGTGACTCTACTTTGTCTCTATAGACGCAAAGCTTGTTTCATTGCCTTGCGGAGGGAATAGCTACACTTTTTGTATTCAGTCATGTTTCTGGTCGCCTTACCCTGCTTAAAAGTAGTTGTTTTCTCTTTCAATTTTGCGCGAATGCTGCCATCAATCCACGGTTTCTGGTTGGGGAAGGTTTTAATAGTTGCTATGGGTACAACATCACCGATGCATTTGCTAATAAACTCGCTCACCGAATCAGCGTATACATC
The DNA here is from genome assembly GCA_030435695.1 of Brachymystax lenok tsinlingensis. Taxonomy (NCBI): domain Eukaryota; kingdom Metazoa; phylum Chordata; class Actinopteri; order Salmoniformes; family Salmonidae; genus Brachymystax; species Brachymystax lenok. The sequence goes on from CM059791.1 coordinate 35,736,906, forward strand.
AATGTTGTTGTCTGATGCTATCCAGGACATTACCCCGGGCCACGTGCTCGAAGCAATCTTGAAGCGTGGAATCAGACTGGTCGGACCAGCGTTGAACAGACCTGAGCACGGGCATTTCTTGTTTTAGTTTCGGTCTGTAGGCTGGGAGCAACAAAATGGAGTCATGGTCAGACTTGCCGAAAGAATGGCCTTCTATGCGTCGCGGAAGTTAGAATAACAATGATCCAGGATTTTGCCAGCCCCGGGTCGCATATTCGATATGCTGATAAATTTAGGGAGCCTTGTTTTCAGATTAGCCTTGTAAAAATCCCCAGCCACAATAAATGCAGCCTCAGGATATGTGGTTTCCAGTTTACATAGAGTCCAATGAATTTCTTTCAGTGCCGTCGATGTGTCAGCTTGAGGGAGGATATATGCGACTGTGATTATAATCGAGGAGAATTCTCTTGGTAGATAATGCGGTCGGCATTTGATTGTAAGGAATTCTATGTCAGGTGAACAAAAGGACTTGAGTTCCTGTATGTTATTATGATCTCACCACATCTTGTTAATCATAAGACGCACACCCCCCGCCCTTCTTCTTACCAGATAGATGTTTGTTTCTGTCAGCGCGATGCGTGGAGAAACAAGGTGGCTGTACCGACTCTGATAATGTGTCCTGAGTGAGCCATGTTTCCGTGAAGCAAAGAACGTTGCAGTCGCTGATGTCTCTCTGGAAAGCAACCCTTGCTCGGATTTTGTCTACCTTGTTGTCCAGAGACTGGACATTGGCAAGTAGTATACTCGGGAGCGGTGCGCGATGTGCCCGTCTACGGAGCCTGACCAGAAGACCGCCGCGTCTCCCCCTTCTCCTGCGCCACTGTTGTTTTGGGTCGCCGGCTGGGATCCAGTCTATTGTCCTGGTTGGTGGACCAAACAGAGAATCTGCTTCTGGACAGTCGTATTCCTGGTCGTAATGTTGGTAAGTTGACGTTGCTCTTATGTCCAATAGTTCCCCCCAGCTGTATGTAATAAAACTTAAGATTTCCCGGGGTAACAATGTAAGAATAAACAAAATACTGCATAGCTTCCTGAGAACGTGAAGCGAGGCTGCCATCTCTGTCGGCGCCGGAAGTTCAAGACCTTGCCAGTGAGAGAGGATGGGGGTTAGAGAGAGAGAAGGGGTTACAGTAGCTAGAGAGGGGGCTAGAAAGACGGCTTGTGTGTAAAAGAGAGAGGGAGAACGGGGAACAGGAAAGAGTCGGAGGACTGAAGGCTGTTCTTAGGGTGTATTTAGGCCTTCTTTACACCCTCTTTTTAAAAAGGGATCCACCTTTCATGGGGTCTCCATTACACAGTAACACACTGGCAAGGTCGAGACACAACAACACAGCCCATGTGCGTCACACACTGAGCTACCAGGTGTTGAACTTTTAAGTTTGACACCTGGTAGTTGAGGTTGTGTGTGTGTGTGTGTGTGTGTGCGCGTGTTCTCTTATTAGGATAGGTCTATCTATAATACAGCCTCATGCTGTTACAACAAGGTCAGTATGGTGAAATGACTAATTTCCCATTACCTTATCAGACAATTGCTTATAAAAGAGTTGGAGATGAGAGCTATCCAACATGACTGGCTCCTAGGCAGGCAAGGCGGGGAAACACAGAAAACACACCAAGTAGCCTACAGGCTACAAGTTATGTACAAAACCCTCAGCGTTTCTCACAAACTGTGGTCTTATTTACGTTACTGGAAACCCTTGGCTCTCGGAGAATGATCACCGGCACTGGCCCTGACCTTTGACCTTATTATTCATATCTAATGCTAAGCTAACGAGCTACTGTCTGGCCACTCACTGTAGCTGTTAGCGTAAAAGTTAGCGGCATCGCCCACAGCTACAGCGAGGGTTACATTTACAGGGGTCAGGGGAGAGGGGTCAGGGGGTTGAGGAAAGGGATAGGGGGCCTCGTGACAGGGGGATAGTGAGGCCTCTCTAACCCAGTCAGTCAGGGTGCTAATTTGGTGGGGGCAGAGGGGAGAGGGGACTTCCGCTCCCTCCTTCCCAGCCCTTTTGAAGTAAAGCAGGTGCTCCGAAGACACAAACCTCCAAATAAACACTCACCCCCCTTTCTCTCTCTCCCTCCACCTCCTTTCCACCTTTCTCATTTCCAACTTTCAAGTCATCCATCTCTTTCTTCACTCCCTCCATCCAACAGTCTCTTCATCCGATCATCCCACCCACCTCTTCTATTTTGAACGCTCCCTCTCTCTTTTCACTCTGCCCCATACAGATTTGTATCTCTCCTTTCTCCATGCCTATCGGTCTATTTCTCCATGCCTATCGGTCTATTGTTAGTCGTGATGTATCTTATTTATCCAACACGACTATCACATGCGCACAGCATAGGCTTACAGAGCCAATTTTGAGCGGGATTCCTGGACGCAGATCCTCAGTTGGTTGTTGCTGGAGTTAAACATGCGCTTTTATAAGCCCAGTCTTTGTGCAACAATTCTAAATGCAATCGCATGTTAAAAACAGTTTTGATGGCCACGTTTCAAAAGTGATAGCCTACTATTTTTATTTGGTAATTGAAGTGCTCACATTCAAGTGCAGGCAACAGTAGGCAGGCTATCACCCTCCTTTACAATGTGAGCTATGCATTTTGAAAACCTACTTAGTTGTTTGAAACATGATTGTTATGCTTCATATTATGAGGCATGCCTTACCTTCCTTCAATGTAGCTTAAACAAAATTTGAAACGTGGAGGCAATTATTTTATTAAGACCTTTTTGGCGGCGCGTGGGGAAGATAATTTATCCGACCATTTCTACAGCTCTGCATGACAGTTATGATTTTCGGATTTTCGTGTAACAGTTTCATTTAAATAATAATGTTTTCATTTCGCAAAACGATTGTCACGTGGTTAATCAGCCTCTCCCATATGGACACAACCACGATCCATTGGTGGCTAAAGAAATGGAACTCAGAGATAGCCTAGGCCAATGCAGCGTTAAGCTAATACATTCCAGTTGTTAACTAAGTAAAAATACATAAAGCCCACAAATAAAACCAGTAAAAAATATCCTGATGAATGTGGGTTCATTCGAATGCATTCATCTCTCTACTCAGCCTGTCTGTCTCCCTTTTCATCTGTTTTGACTTGAGCTATTGCTAATGAAGATCAACATTGTATCAAATCAATCAACTGGGTCTGGCCAGAAGCTGTTTCTAGCGAACTTGCAACATTATATCAACAAGCCTATTCTGGGTGATCAGTTTCCTGGCCAGTGAGCCTGGGACAGAAAGCTGTATTCAGGTATTATATGACGTTTCCACTGGATATATGGGATCATCAGATATTTTGGTCTTTCACACCGAGGCTTGGTGATTATCAAGGACAGATTTTCAAATACTATTATCACTTGCAATGGAAGAATTACTGAGAAGCGCAGCTTATTAGTGGTGGATGTGGTGAGTTAAGACAATCAGAAATCAGACATTTGCACGCAGCAGGCCAGGCACTTCTATGCGTGTGGGCTCCCTCAACATTAACAGGACAGAGAAACCAGACATGCTCATTGCTCACATGGAGCACTCCAAACAAAAGACAATGACAAAATTGAGAACTTGTACATTTTGGTTATTAAGTAAACCAAAACTTGTTTCTCACAAGTGAACTCTGCAAACAATGTTTCTACTCCAAAAATGAGAACGGTAAGTTGGTGTAATTAATACATGAATTAACAGAAATGTATGTCACCAAATGATGGGGATTAACGTTACATTTACTACTGGTGACATATTTGATGGGGAATTGATCAAGATAAACAATCAAAGGGCAAACAATTCACATAATGAAACAATGAATGGGCAAGAATTTGGCGGGAGACAGGTAAGTGCATTCTGGAGAGCTCAGAGCAAGCATTCTGGAGAGAGACACCCCTCTATTGTCGCCACACACCCGTCTCCTTCTTCTTGTCTCAACATTTTAAATTATAGTCAAGACACATTATCGTCACACATATGTTAAGATGCTTTTCACTGACAACTAATCAGCTAGGCCTATTGCCACACACGCTGCTCAAATAGGCATAGGCCTATACGAGCTGGTGATTTGAAACAATCCACAGCTAAGAAGCTAATGATCTTTAATTCTTCTGTGGCTAAGTCACGCTCTCTGATTAAGTGTTTTTTATTACTTAATTTATTTCTGTTTTTTTCAAGAGTAATTATATTATTTTGGCAAATTTATTTCAATTTGCTTTAGTGGAAGCTATTGGGTGAGCTGCCTATGAAAGACTTCCTCACTCTCCTGTTCTATTGGTTGTCATATCAACTTTCTTTCGTTGTCCAGAAGCCAAAGGCACACTCCTAGTCATATTAACAACCCATTACCCATCCTAGTTGTTGCATATTTAGATTCCCCCTCTTTCTGTTTCACATATGGAACCGCTCGCATCATGTGCACTGTGAGAATGGTGTTTTCCCTCAAAATGCATTTTGGCAAATGTTTGAAAATGTTTTATTGGTTGCTTCATTACAGGAGTTGCACGTTCTGTCAAGACGCATTACCACAATCTAAATGTGATTTCTGTCATTCTGAGCACCGCGGGTGGACACTCTAATGGGTTACGCACACAACGCATATAGAGCAGTACATTTCTCAAATGGCCAACAAATGAAAATCTTCCCGGTCACATTGTCCGGCGTCACATTTTCCTAACGGATACCCTGGTGTGTGCGTGCTTGTATGTGTGTGTGCCGAGGTGCAGCTGCTGTGCTGTAATTGGTCCCTCTGGGCAGGGCTGGACTGGCACCGGACCGCTCTAAAACACTCAGCATCGCCAGGAGGAGCGGGCATCTACGCGAGCCGGCATCTGCGCGCACACAATGGAAAATGTCCCAGAAATGAACGTACAATGACAAAATACTGTATACCAAGCTAAGCATCGGCGACTCAAATGTGTAGAGTGAGGCACTGCACACAGAGACACACACACCGCACTGCGACTCTTGGAGTGACTGGTACGACTGACAGGTTTATAACTTTCTAACCATTACTCATCTTCACCAATAGACCGAGTAGAATGTCTAAGTGACGATAGACGAAGTAAAAGAGAGATAGAGGGGGGAAAAAGGGAATAGAGTGTTAGAGTGAGAGATAAAGCGAGGGGAGCAGCACTAGGGCTGGGCCTGGCAGAGGGGTGTTGCGTTAGTGAAAGGGTCCCTGTCATCGTGGTAACTGGAGAGGCGGCGCTGCAAGTTGGTCATTAATATGTACAAACTTGTTAGGCTAAGAATGCCCTGAAAGGCTAACCGGAGGAGGGAGGGAGGGTAAGGGTAGTAGAGAGGGTGTAATCGTCTCTAAAATAGATCAGGGGCACGAACTCCTTTTGAGACAGGGAAGCATGGAGTACAGCAAGCAGGCAGCAAGCAAGCAGCAAACAAGCAAACACACACTCACACAAGCGCACACATGCACTGAAGCAAGCACACACACACACATAAGCATTCCACGGGCCTGAGTGTGTTTAAATTTACTAAATAATATGGTCGAAAAAGGAAAGGCACAAACACACCCACAGAGGCTCACACATCCATGTAGGTAGGCCCATATCAAATGCACAAACACACAAACCAACACACCCAACATACTGCACACACTAAACAACATCCACATCAACAAAAACACTCAAAGATATTGGTTTTGCTATGTATTTCAAACTGTATCAGACAGGCGTGTGCAGTTCTGGATTATTCAGCAGGAGTGTGGGGTGCTAAGAGGTATTTAAAAAAATAACATGTCCATGACAGAGCAGTACGCTACTTTTTAGGTGTCCACAAGTTTGCACCTATCCTTGCAAAAACTGGGGATATGGGCTGGGAACCCTTTGAGGTGAGATGGAAGGCATGTATGGTGAGACTTTGGAATAGGGGTCAGACTTAGAAGGCGAGCACATCATCCACCGCTTACCCGCCAATGTCCAATCTCTAGACAACAAGGTGGACGAAATTAGGGCACAAGCTGCCTTCCAGAGAGACATCAGTGATTGTAACATTTTCTGTTTCACGGAAACATGGCTCACTTGGGATATGTTGTCAGAGTTGGTACAGCCACCCGGTTTCTTCACGCATCGCGACAGTAACAAACATCTCTCTGGTAAGAAGGGCGGGGGTGCAATGCCTTATGATTAACGACTCATGGTGTAATCATAACAACATACAGGAACTCAAGTCATTTTGTTCACCTGACCTAGAATTCCTTACAATCAAATGCCGACCGCATTATCTACCAAGAGAATTATCTTCGATTATAGTCACGTTGGCCATGGTGAAGGATTGCTTCGACGCTTCAAGATTGCTTCGATCACGTGGACTGTGATATGCTCCGGGTAGCCTCAGACAACAACATTGATGTATACGCTGACTCGGTGAGCGAGTTTATTAGCAAGTGCATCGGTGATGTTGTACCCACTGCGACTATTAAAACCTTCCCTAACCAGAAACCGTGGATTGATGGCAGCATTCGCACAAAACTGAAAGCGCGTACCACTGCTTTTAAAATACAAATGAATAGGCAGCCTGGAGAAGGTCATTTACAAAAAAAACTGCAAATCCGGATGGATTTTCCTCCGGTTTTCGCCTGCTATATCAGTTCTGTTATACTCACATACATTATTTTAACACTTTTAGAAACAACTTCAGAGTGTTTCCTATCCAATAGTACTAATTATGTGCATATCCTATTTTCTGGGCCTGAGTGGCAGGCACCTCTGCTGCCGCTACCTAAGAAGTTAATCATGGCAAGGCGAATGGAAACATGACCTAATACAAACAGTGTAGCTATTCCCTCCACAAGGCAATCAAACAAGCAAAGCGTCAGTATAGAGACAAAGTAGTCGCAATTCAACGGCTCAAACACGAGATGTATGTGGCAGAGTCTACAATCAATCACAGATTACAAAAAGAAAACCAGCCCCGTCGCGGACATCAACGTCATAGACAAATTAAACAACTTTTTTGCTTGCTTTGAGGACAATACAGTGCCAATGAAACAGCCCGATATCAAAGCCTGAGGGCTCTCCTTCACCATGGCCAACGAGAGTAAAACATTTAAACATGTTAACCCTCGGAAGGCTGCCGGCCTAGACGGCATCCCTAGCCACGTCCTCAGAGCATGCGCAGACCAGCTGGCTGGTGTGTTTACGGACATATTCAATCAATCACTATCAAGGTGTGCTGTAACCACATGCTTCAAGATGGCCACCATTGTTCCTGTCCCAAGAAAGCTAAAGTAACTGAACTAAATGACTGTCGCCCCGTAGCACTCACTTCTGTCAACATGAGGTGCTTTGAGAGACCAGTCAAGGATCATATCACCTCCACCATACCTGATACCCTAGACCCACTCCAATTTGCTTACGGCCCAATAGGTCCACAGACGGCGTGATCGCCATCACACTGCCCTATCCCATCTGGATTAGAGGAATACCTTTGTAAGAATGCTGTTCATTGACTACAGCTCAGCATTAAACACCATAGTACCCTCCAAACTCGTCACTAAGCCCGAGACCCTGGGTCTCGACCCCGTCCTGTGCAACTCGGTCCTGGACTTCCTTACGGACCGCTCCCAGGTGGTGAGGGTAGGAAACAACATCTCCACCCCGCTGATCCTCAACACTGAGGCCCCACAAGGGTGCGTTATTAGCCCTCTCCTGTACTCCCTGTTCACCCATGACTGTGTGGCCAAGCACGCCTCCAACTCAATCATCAAGTTTGCAGACGACACTACAGTAGTAGGCTTGATTACCAACTATGACGAGACGGCTTACAGGGAGGAGGTGAGGGCCCTCGGAGTGTGGTGTCAGGAAAATAACCTCTCACTCAACATCAACAAAACAAAGGAGATGATCGTGGACTTCAGGAAACAGCAGAGGGAGCACACCCCCCATCCACATCGGCAACTGCCCCGCCCACAACCGCAAAGCTCTCCTGAGGGTAGTGTGGTCTGCACATCGCATCACCGGGGGAAAACTACCTGCCCTCCAGGACACCTACAGCACCCGATGTCATAGGAAGGACAACAACCACCCGAGCCACTGCCTGTTCACCCCGTTATATTCCAAAAGGCGAGGTCAGTACAGGTGCATCAAAGCTGGGACTGAGAGACTGAAAAACAGCTTCTATCTCAAGGCCATCAGGCTGTTAAACAGCCATCACTAACAGAGAGTGGCTGCTGCCAACATGCAGACTCAAATATCTGGCCACTTTAATAAATGTAATAAATGGATTTAATAAAGGTATCACTAGTCACTTTAAATAACGTCACTTCAATAATGTCTACATATCCTACATTACTCATCTCATATGTATATCCTGTATTCTATACCATCTACTGCATCTTGCCTATACTGCACGGCCATCACTCATTTGTGTGTATAAGGTAGTCGTTGTGAATTTGTTAGATTACTTGTCAGATATTACTGCACTGTCGGAACTAGAAGCACAAGCATTTCGCTACACTCTCATTAACATCTGCTAACCATGTGTATGTGACCAAGAAAATCTGATTTGATTTTCAACTCATTTTGTCCTGTATTGCCCTTTCTACCACGATATACGCTTGCTCTTACTCCAGAAAGCCCACCAGATATACCCTGGCATTATGTGGCTGAGTGATGAGGAGAAATTGAATTTGTTTTTCGTTCATTGTGTATTTCTTTTTGCTGAATATTTAAATAAAGCCTGGAATAAAAGAAAAAGGGCTACCTATAATTAAATGGTAAAAAAAATGATTTAGCTTTTATGTGGTTAATGGCGTGTGTATATAGATTCTGTATGGGCTTGTCTCCCATATGAATCTTCTCTTTGTGCTCGACAGGGATCAAGGGACTTAAAACAAAAAAAATCTCTATTTATTTGTCTGTATATGTTATATAAGTTATACAGTGTGAATGTATGTATGTATGTATATTATTTTACTGCTCTTGGGATGTATTTTTCTATTATGTATTACATTTTTACCATACTTTTTTTTCACTCTTTATGCATTGCGCAACGCAGAGAACACCGGAAGAAGAATTTTCATTTTATTACCATAGTGAATTATTGTAATGTTTGTTTGTGTCAATTAATCCAATAAGGGATGGTTTGTCAATTCGAGATTTCATTCATTCCACGAGCATCTTAGTGGCCCCTCGTGAGTGCTAGTCATAAAAGTAGGAGGCTGAGGTTGTATTGTAAACAGCTAGTCAGTCAGGGGCCAAACTGGCCACATAATACTGCTCCAAGTGGCCCCTTTTACATCAGCCAGGTCACCTGTGATACAAGTCAGTATTCGATGTCCATCCATGTTTGAGGACATTGGGAGATGACGTGGAAACTGGCCACTAGTAGCAACAGAGAGCTCTGTTACCATTAAGTAGGTTTTGGTGTTGTGGACGGGGACGGTGGATGGGCGTAAGCATCTACCTCTGATTCAAAAGGTTGCATGTTCAAATCCAGCGAAAGATATTTTTGTTTTAAGCCTATCCCAAACCTTAACCCTTACCTTAACCATCCGGAGTTAATGCATACCCTTAAGAATTCAGAGTTAATACCTAAACTTATCCCTAACCTTAAAAATGCTGAGTTAATGCCTGCTCGCATAAACACGGGATCTGGCATTTGCAACCACTTTAACTACTCACTCACTTAACTAATCACACTTTTCCAATCACACATGTACACCATCTGCCTACACACCCGCACTCCCCTCACATACACCCGTACATACCCACATACTGTGCCTTTTGTCCTCTGTTTGTTGTGTTTTTATTTCTACCTTGTTGATTCCTGCCTAATTTCTGGCTTGGGAACTTTGTGTTGCAGAGTTCTTGTATTTGGGGATTTATTATTTCATGAATTGTTCTATATCTTTTATCGATATATAAATTCTATACATAAAAAATGTAATACTAATTATTTTTACGTAACTTCAATAGTATAGCGTATTTATAGTTTATTAGTTGTTGTATATTAGTATTTCCATAAAGAAAATTGTATTACAATCCCTACCATTAATAGTGTTAGATGACCCATTTGATTTAGAAAAGCCATGGAGTGGTCTTGGTGTCTCGGAACAGTTGGTTATCAATGTATAGCTTGTCGACTAAGAGAGCTACACATCTCCCGTTTAGTCTATTGTTTTTGAAGAGTGGATACAGTACTTTACGTCGTTCTGTGATTTCCTTTGGGAACTGATCGTTCACGCCTATTTTAAAGCCGGCGAGTCTTTTGCCCAGGCTTTTAACCATTATATTACGTTTAAAGGATGCTAATTTGGCAACAATTGGGCACTCGTATCGCTGTCCTCTCTGTCCAAAACGATATACGCATTAGAGTTTAATTTGGTCAACAGTGTCGCCTGGGATCTGTAATGCTTGAACCATTAATTCTTTCACCACACTCTCTGGAACTTCACCTTCATCCTCTTTAATTCCGGTAAGCACCAGATTTTCGCACATTTGGTATTTTATTTGGACCCCCATTAGCTGTTGCAAAAGTTGATTAAGGCAGCCCCCCATACCTCTCTGATTCAAAGGGGTTGGGTTAAATGCGGAAGACATATTTCAGTTGAATGCATTCAGTTGTACAACTGACTAGGTATCCCCCTTTCCCCTTTCCCTCTTCCTTGGTACACACGAAACATGAAACATGACATAATACACAACATTAATAGACAAGAACAGCTCACTGACAGAACTACATAAAGCATTTTTTAAAGGCACACGTAGCCTACATACCAATACATAGACACAAACTATCTAGGTCAAATAGGGGAGAGGCATGGTGCCGTGAGGTGTTGCTTCATCTGTTTTTTCTTAAACCAGGTTTGCTGTTTATTTGAGCAATGTGAGATGGAACGGAGTTCCATGCAATAATGGCTCTATATAATACTGTACTCTTTCTTGGATTTGGGGACTGTGAAAAGACCCCTGTTGGCATGTCTGGTGGGATAAGTGTGTGTCAGAGCTGTATGTAGGTGACTATGCAAACAATTTGGGATTTTCAACACATTAATGTTTCTTATAAAAAGAATTGATGCAGTCAGTCTCTCCTCAAATCTTAGCCAAGAGAGACTGGCATGCATAGTATTTATATCAGCACTACAATTACAATGAAGAGCAAAACATGCCGCTCTGTTCTTGGCCAGCTGCAGCTTAACTAGGTCTTTCCTTGCAGCACTCGACCATACGACTTAGACAAAACTAGAACCTGCAGAACTTGCTTTTTGGAGTGTGGTGTCAAGAAATCTGAGCATCTCTTTATTATGGACATGACAGTTTACAATCTAAGGTAATGTCAAATAATTTCATCTCCTCAACTTGTTCAACAGCCACACCATTCGTTACCAGATTCAGCTGAGGTCTAGAACTTAGGAAATTATTTGTACCAAATACAATGCTCTTCGTTTTAGAGATGTTCAGGACCAGTTTATTACTGGCCACCCATTCCAAAACAAACTGCGACTCTTTGTTAAGGGTTTCAGTGACTTCATTAGCTGTGGTTGCTGATGGTTTAATCAGTAGCATACATGGACACAAATGCTGTGTTTAATGCCAAAAAAACTGTCTCAACGTCAACAGTGAAGAGGCGACTCCGGGATGCTGGCCTTCTAGGCAGAGTTCCTCTGTCCAGTGTCTGTGTTCTATTCCCATCTTAATATTTTATTTGTATTGGCCTGTCTGAGATATGACTTTTTCTTTGCAACTCTGCTTAGAAGGCCAGCATCCCAGAGTCGCCTCTTCACTGTTGACATTGAGACTGGTGTTTTGCGGGTACAATTTAATGAAGCTGCCAGTTGAGGACTTGTGAGGCGTCTGTTTCTCAAACTAGACACTCTAATGTACTTGTCCTCTTGCTCAGTTGTGCACCGGGGCCTCCCACTCCCGTTTCTATTCTGGTTAGAGCCAGTTTGCACTATTCTGTGAAGGGAGTATTACACAGCATTGTACGAGATCTTCAGTTTCTTGGCAATTTCTCGCATGGAATAGCCTTCATTTCTCAGAACAAGAATAGACTGACGAGTTTCAGAATAAAGTTATTTGTTTCTGGCCATTATGAGCCTGTAATCGAACCCACAAATGCTGATGCTCCAGATACTCAACTAGTCTAAAGAAGGCCAGTTTTATTGTTTCCATAATTAGGACAACAGTTTTCAGCTGTGCTAACATAATTGCAAAGGTGATGATGATCAATTACCCTTTTAAAATTATTAACTTGGATTAGCCAACACAACATGCAATTGGAACACAGGAGTGATGGTTGCTGATAATGGGCTTCTGTACGTCTATGTAGATATTCCATGAAAATCTGCCATTTCCAGCTACAATAGTAATTTACTATTGGGGTGGCAGGTAGCCTAGTGATGAGAGTGTTGGACTAGTAACCGGAAGGTTGCAAGATCGAATCCCTGAGCTGACAAGGTAAAATTCTGTCGTTCTGCCCCTGAACAAGGCAGTTAACCAGCTGTCATTGAAAATAATAATATGTTCTTAACTGAATTGCCTAGTAAAATAAAGGTAAAATTACAACATTAAAACTGTATTTCTAATCATATTGATGTTATTTTAATGGACAAAAAATGTGCTTGCTTTCAAAGACAAGGACAAGTGACCCCAAACTTTTGAACGGTAGTGTGTGTGTGTATATATACACATACACACACACACAGTTGAATTCGGAAGTTTACATACACTTAGGTTGGAGCAAAGGTGTATGTAAACTTCAACTGTGTATGTATATATATATATATATATACAGTGGGGCAAAAAAGTATTTAGTCAGCCACCAATTGTGCAAGTTCTCCAACTTAAAAAGATGAGAGAGGCCTGTAATTTTCATCATAGGTACATTTCAACTATGACAGACGAAATGAGAAAAAGAAATCCAGAAAATCACATTGTAGGATTTTTTATTTATTTATTTGCAAATTATGGTGGAAAATAAGTATTTGGTCAATAACAAAAGTTTCTCAATACTTTGTTATATACCCTTTGTTGGCAATGACAGAGGTCAAACGTTTTCTGTAAGTCTTCACAAGGTTTTCACACACTGTTGCTGGTATTTTGGCCCATTCCTCCATGCAGATCTCCTCTAGAGCAGTGATGTTTTGGGGCTGTCGCTGGGCAACACGGACTTTCAACTCCCTCCAAAGATTTTCTATGGGGTTGAGATCTGGAGACTGGCTAGGCCACTCCAGGACCTTGAAATGCTTCTACGAAGCCACTCCTTCGTTCGGGCGGTGTGTTTGGGATCATTGTCATGCTGAAAGACCCAGCCACGTTTCATCTTCAATGCCCTTGCTGATGGAAGGAGGTTTTCACTCAAAATCTCACGATACATGGCCCCATTCATTCTTTCCTTTACACAGATCAGTCGTCCTGGTCCCTTTGCAGAAAAACAGCCCCAAAGCATGATGTTTCCACCTCCATGCTTCACAGTAGGTATGGTGTTCTTTGGATGCAACTCAGCATTCTTTGTCCTCCAAACACGACGAGTTGAGTTTTTACCAAAAAGTTATATTTTGGTTTCATCTGACCATATGACATTCTCCCAATCCTCATCTGGATCATCCAAATGCTCTCTAGCAAACTTCAGACGGGCCTGAACATGTACTGGCTTAAGCAGGGGGACACGTCTGGCACTGCAGGATTTCCCTGGCGGCGTAGTGTGTTACTGATGGTAGGCTTTGTTACTTTGGTCCCAGCTCTCTGCAGGTCATTCATTAGGTCCCCCCGTGTGGTTCTGGGATTTTTGCTCACCGTTCTTGTGATCATTTTGACCCCACGGGGTGAGATCTTGCGTGGAGCCCCAGATCGAGGAAGATTGTCAGTGGTCTTGTATGTCTTCCATTTCCTAATAATTGCTCCCACAGTTGATTTCTTCAAACCAAGCTGCTTACCTATTGCAGATTCAGTCTTCCCAACCTGGTGCAGGTGTACAATTTTGTTTCTGGTGTCCTTTGACAGCTCTTTGGTCTTGACCATAGTGGAGTTTGGAGTGTGACTGTTTGAGGTTGTGGACAGGTGTCTTTTATACTGATAACAAGTTCAAACAGGTGCCATTAATACAGGTAACGAGTGGAGGACAGAGGAGCCTCTTAAAGAAGAAGTTACAGGTCTGTGAGAGCCAGAAATCTTGCTTGTTTGTATGTGACCAAATACTTATTTTCCACCATAATTTGCAAATAAATTCATAAAAAATCCTACAATGTGATTTTCTGGATTTTTTTCCCTCATTTTGTCTGTCATAGTTGAAGTGTACTTTGATGAAAATTACAGGCCTCTCTCATCTTTTTAAGTGAGAGAACTTGCACAATTGGAGGCTGACTAAATACTTTTTTGCCCCACTGTATATATAGATAGTTGAAGTCGGAAGTTTACATACACTTTAGCGAAATACATTTAAACTAAATTTTTCACAAATCTTGACATTTAATCGTAGTACAAAATCTCTGTCTTGGTTGAGTTAGGATCACCACTTTATTTTAAGAACGTGAAATGTCAGAATAATAGTAGAGAGAAATATTTATTTCAGCTTTTATTTCTTTCATCACATTCGCAGTGGGTCAGAAGTTTACATACACTCAATTAGTATTTGGTAGCGTTGCATTTAAATTGTTAAACTTAGGTCAAACGTTTCGGGTAGCCTTCCACAACCTTCCTACAATAAGTTGGGTGAATCTTGGCCCATTTCTCCTGACAGAGCTGGTGTAACTGAGTCAGGTTTGTAGAACTCCTTGCTCGCTCACAATTTTTCAGTTCGGCCCACACATTTTCTATAGGATTGAGGTCAGGGCTTTGTGATGGCTACTCCAATACCTTGACTTAGTTGTCCTTAAGCCATTTTTCCACAACTTTGGAAGTATGCTTGGGGTCATTGTCCATTTGAAAGACCCATTTGAGACCAAGTTTTAACTTCCTGACTGATGTCTTGAGATATTGCTTCAATATATCCACATCATTTTCCTTCCTCATGATGCCATCTGTTTTGTGAAGTGCACCAGTCCCTCCTGCAGCAAAGCACCCCCACAACATGATGCTGCCACCCCCGTGCTTCACGGTTGGGATGGTGTTCTTCGGCTTGCAAGCCTACCCCTTTTTCCTCCAAGCATAACAATGGTCATTATGGCCAAACAGTTCTATTTTTGTTTCATCAGACCAGAGGACATTTCTCCAAAAAGTACAATCTTTGTCCCCATGTGCAGTTGCAAACCGTAGTCTGGTTTATGGCGGTTTTGGAGCAGTGGCTTCTTCCTTGCTGAGCGGCGTTTCAGGTTATGTCGATATAGGACTCGTTTTACTGTGGATATAGATACTTTTGTACCTGTTTCCTCCAGCATCTTCACAAGGTCCTTTGCTGTTGATCTGGGATTGATTTGCACTTTTCACACCAAAGTACGTTCATCTATAGGAGACAGAACGAGTCTCCTTCCTGAGCGGTATGACGGCTGCATGGTCCCGTGGTGTTTATACTTGCGTACTATTGTTTGTATAGATGAATGTGGTACATTCAGGCGTTTGGAAATTGCCCCCACGGATGAACCAGACTTGTGGAGGTCTACAATTTAATTTCTGATAGAACACTATGAATATAAGACAAGCACTGGAAACGATATAACACTATGAAAAATCTGAGAAACCAGGCCTGGTATTCAAAGCTGACTTTGAAAAGGCCTTTGATAAAGTATGACTGGAATTTACAGTGGCAAGAAAAAGTATGTGAACCCTTCGTAATTACCTAGATCTGCATAAATTTTGACAAAATTGTATCTGATCTTCATCTAAGTCACAATAGACAAACACAAGGTGCTTAAACTAATAACACATATATTGAATATATAATTTAAACATTCACAGTGTAGATTGGAAAAAGTATGTGAACCCCTAGGTTAATGACTTCTCCAAAAGCTAATTGGAGTCAGGAGTCAACTAACCTGGAGTCGAATCAATGAGACGAGATTGGAGATGTTGGTTCGAGCTGCCCTGCCCCTTAAAAAAACACTAACAACATTTGAGTTTGCTCTTCACAAGAAGCATTACCTGATGTGAACCATGCCTTGAACAAAAGAGATCTCAGAAGACCTAAGTTTAAGAATTGTTGCCTTGCATAAAGCTGGAAAGGGTTACAAAAGTATCTCTAAAAGTCAGTCCACGGTAAGTCAATTTGTCTTTGAATGGAGAAATTTCAGCACTGTTGCTACTCTCCCTAGGAGTGGCCGTCCTGCAAAGATGACTGCAAGTGCAGAATGCTCAATGAGGACCTCACAAGCTCCAGCAGCAGAGGTGACTGTTTTGGAGAGCCTGGCGTGCCCAAAGTAAAATGCCTCCCATTTAGGCCCAGAAAATGGGATATGCATATATTTAGTACCATTGGATAGGAAACACTCTGCATTTTCCAAAACTGTTAACCATTTGTCTGTGGGTCAATCAGAACGCATATAGCAGGCAAAACCCTGAGGAATCTCTGTCCTGGAAAAAGTCATTTTGACACATTGCTCATTTGGGAACCCCTCCCCTATCGAAAATGACCATATATAGGCATATGAACGCAGTGCACGTCGCTTCCTTATGATGTCATCAACCACGAGACGGTGTTTTACTCCATCTTGGATGAATTTCGACCATTGATAAACAGCATGGCAATGGGACACCACGTTCTGAAAACTCTTCAGATTGCGCTACGACGCAGAAGGCGCAGAGTGCCTTATTTATCGTCTTTAGCGTTCAGTTTATATTCGGCTGATTTATAATAGTAAATATACGTAAAAGTGTTCTTAAGGATACATTTAAAACTATGTTTGATTGTTTTTGGACAAGTTTATAGGTATAATTTGAACGAGTTAGCGCAAGGCGTTCAATAGAGGAGTGGAGGCTGTCGTTTCTGATTATAACGCTTGAACCAAATGGAGGATTTATGGATAAAAAGACGTTACTTTTTCTAACAAAAGAACCATGGATTGTCTTCGTTGGACACTTAGGATGACCTCAGCAGAAGTTCTTCAACAGGTAATTGATTTGTTTTCGCTGTGAAATGTGTTATGTGTGTGCCATGATGGCTAATCGATACTATTGGAAAATATGTGAGGTGCTAGCCTCAAACAAATGAATGTGCTGCTTTCGCCGTAAAGCCTTTTTGAAATCTGACAACGCTGTGATATTGCCAAGAAACAGAGCTTTTGATGAGTATGGAACACTTGTATATTGCTGGATGTTTAACGACTCAAATACCAGTGGGTCGCTAACGGGATCATCCCGACACTACCAGCTAAAACCTGTAGCGCCAGATTTAAAATCCGAAAATTGAATTATTAAACATCCAGGTATATACAAGTGTTCCATACTCATCAAAAGCTCTGTTTCTAGGCAATATCACAGCGTTGTCAGATTTCAAAAAGGCTTTACGGCGAAAGCAGCACATTCATTTGTTTGAGGGTAGCACCTCACATATTTTCCAATAGCCATGTATCGATTAGCAATCATGGCACACACATAACACATTTCACAGCGAAAACAAAGTAATTACCTGTTGAAGAACTTCTGCTGAGGTCTTCCTAAGTGTCCACTGAAGACAATCCATGGTTCTTTTGTTAGAAAAAGTAACGTCTTTTATCCATAAATCCTCCATTTGGTTCATGCAAAACGACAGCCTCCATTACTCTTTTGAAACGCTGGCGCCAACTCGTTCAAATGTTACCTATAAACTTGTCCAAAAACAATCAAACATAGTTTTAAATGTATCCTTAGGAACCCTTTACGTATATGTACTATTATAAATCAGCCGGAATATAAACTGAACGCTAAAAACGATAAATAAGGCACAGCGCTCCTTCTCATGCACGCGCACTCTGAAGAGTTTTCATAACGTGGTCTCTCGTTCCAAGCTGTTTATCAATGGCCGAAATTCCCCCAAGATGGAGTAAAACACCGTCTCGTGGTTGATGACATCATAAGGAAGCGACGTGCACAGAGTTCACATGCCTATATATGGTCATTTTGGATAGGGAGGGGCTCAAAAATGAGCAATGTGTCAAAATGACTTTTTTCAGGACAGAGATTCCTCAGGGTTTTGCCTGCCAAATTCGTTCTGATTGACTCACAGACAAATGGTTAACAGTTTTGGAAAATTCAGAGTGTTTCCTATCCAATGGTACTAAAT
Source organism: Brachymystax lenok tsinlingensis (assembly GCA_030435695.1). Lineage (NCBI taxonomy): Eukaryota > Metazoa > Chordata > Actinopteri > Salmoniformes > Salmonidae > Brachymystax > Brachymystax lenok. Next base: position 35,755,085 of record CM059791.1, read on the forward strand.
ATATGCATATCCCATTTTCTGGGCCTAAATGGGAGGCATTTTACTTTGGGCACGCCAGGCTCTCCAAAACAGTCAGTTTTTCTGCTGGAGCCGGTGAAGTTAATAATTCAACTATCGGATTTAGAATTTGGCGCTTTAGATTTTCGCTGGTAGTGTCGGGATGAGCCCGCTAGCGACCCACTGGTAATTGAGAATGCTTAAGAGTTAAGAAGAATCCTTGAGTGTCAGCTAAAGACTTACAGAAATCTCTGGAAGATGCTAACATCTCTGTTGACGAGTCTACAATATGTAAAACACTAAACAAGAATGGTGTTCATGGGAAGACAAAAAACATTGCTGCACGTCTGAAGTTCGCAAAAGAGCACCTGGATGTTCCACAGCGCTACTGGCAAAATATTCTGTGGACAGATTAAACTAAAGTTGTGTTGTTTGGAAGGAATACACAACACTATGCGTGGAGAAAAAAAGGCACAGCACACCAACATCAAAACCTCATCCCAACTTTAAAGTATGGTGGAGAGAGCATCATGGTTTGGGGCTGCTTTGCTGCCTCACAGCCTGGACAGCTTGCTATCATCGACAGAAGAATGAATTCCCAAGTTTATCAAAACAATTTGCAGGAGAATGTAAGGCTATCTGTCCGCCAATTGAAGCTCAACAGAAGTTAGGTGATGCAACAGGACAACAACCCAAAAGTAAATCAACAACAGAAAGGCTTGAACAGAAGAAAACACGCCTTCTGGAGTGGCCCAGTCAGTCCTGACCTCAACCCAATTGAGATGCTGTGGCATGACCTCAAGAGAGGGGTTCACAACAGACATCCCAAAATTACTCCTGAACGTTGTGCAGGTCTGATCCGCAACTACAAGAAAACGTTTGGTTGAGGTTATTGCTGCCAAAGGAGGGTCAACCTGTTATTAAATCCAAGGGTTCACATACTTTTTCAACCTGCATTGGGAATGTTTACACAGTGTGTTCAATGAAGACATTAAAAATGATAATTGTTTGTGTGTTATTAGTTTAAGCAGACTGTGTTTGTCTATTGTTGTGACTTAGATGAAGATCAGATAAAATGTTATGACCAATTTATGCAAAAATCCAGGTAATTCCAAAGGGTTCACATACTCTTCCCACTGTATATATAAATGGCTGGACAATTTAATTTAGGAGAATCTCTTGGGTTAAAGTTATGTATAGTAACCCCAGCTGTAAAATAATAAATACTTCTCAGGTTTAAATTGTCAAGAGAAGTAAAAGAAGGCTGTCCACTATCGGCACATCTATGTATTATGGCCATCAAAATAGCTGTTAAAATCAGATCCAACAATAATATTAAGGGGCTATAAATCCATGGCTTAAAAACAAAGGTGTCATTGTACGCTGACAAATATTTCTTTAAAATATTGCTATTTTTAAAACAAGCAAAAGAAAACTGGTTGCAATTTCAGTTTAATCCACCAGAACAGACAGAAGAAATATTATGGTTTAACTCAAATGTACAATTGATTAAAAAAAAAATATATTTTATCAAATGTTTAATTGTAAATAATATCATAAATAGGACTAGTGGAGTTGTCACACACGCAGTTAACCAAAATAAATGGAAGTTTGCTCTTCACAAAATTACAACTGATTGCAGCATTACCGCAGAAATGGCAAGTGGAAAGCAGAGAAGGTAAAGAACTTGTCTGTCCACCCTGCATTAAAATACCAAAATTGGCTAAAGGAAATTGTGATCAATAAAAAAGTATAGCAGTTTCATTTAAGGACCAAAAACTTGACAAATGCACAATACAGGTTGCAAAATAAGTTACAAAAATTTGATATTTAAGGTGAATGTCCCCCGAACCCTCTCTCGGCACAAGACATTCTGTTGCAAATGTAAATTGAAAAGTTTATGTGCATATTATTTGATATTAAATTTAGTCTGCATACCAATGCTTCAACTCTCTTCAATTTGAATAAGCTTTTAGCCTAGAGTACAACGCTTCTTCATTCTTTCATAACTGTTATTTTCTTCCTATACAATTTCTACAGTATATAATGTGTACATTATGTTAATGAGGCCAATTAGTCCAGTATTACTGTCATTGGACAGAGGGATCAATTACATCACATTGTCACCACAGAGACAGAGCAAGGCTGTTAACAGTTGAGGACGACTCAGGATAGGAGACGAATGACCACACACAAACATACAAACATATCTTGTCTAAGCCCCCCCTGGACAGGCGACAAATTAACCACTTCCCACAGTGCAATTCACCGGGGAACGAGGGGCAGTAAACGACCAATGATCAATACAACCTTCTCCACCGCACACACGCACGCACCGTCTGTTCTAGATCTCCCCAAGTCCCTTTGATGTTGATGCTCTCGTCTATGGAGACAAGTGGTTTTCTTTCTCCTCTCTTTTCTTTCTTTAACTGTGAAGCCAAAGTGACAGGAGACAAACTAGCTATTTCCCCCAGAGCAACTCACCAGGGACAGCACAGAATGAACTGCCCCCAAATCAATACTGTACTCTCTCTCACAGTCGCTCTCCTCTCACCCCCTCCTTCTCTTTCTCTCCCTCTCCTCTTCCCTGTCTCTCTCAAACAGAGTAGTGTGTGGGGTGCAGAGTATTTTGAAATAGTATTCCAGATTTTTTTAAGTGTGCAATTGAGTGTGTCCCTGCACTGAAAAATATCCACAGTCCATGCACTGAAAAACATCCCCACAGCATGATGGTGCCAGGTTTCCTCCAGACCTGAAACTTGGCATTCTAGCCAAAGTGTTTCAATCTTGGTTTCATCAGACCAGAGAATCTTGTTTCTCATGGTCTGAGAGTCCTTTAGGTGACTTTTGGCAAATTCCAAGCGGGCTGTCATGTGCCTTTTACTGAGAAGTGGCTTTCGTCTGGCCACTCTACCATAAAGGCCTGATTGGTGGAGTGCTGCAGAGATGGTTGTCCTTCTGGAAGGTTCTCCCATCTCCACAGAGGAACTCTGGAGCTCTGTCAGAGTGATCATCGGGTTCTTGGTCACCTCCCTGACCAAGGCACTTCTCACCCAATTGCTCAGTATGGCCGGGCAGCCAGCTCTAGGAAGAGTCTTGGTGGTTCCAAACTTCTTCCATTTAAGAATGATGGAGGCCAGGATGCACCTGGGGTCAATTTCAAGTCTCATAGCAAAGGGTCTGAATACTTAAGTAAATAAGGTATTTCTGTTTGTGTTTTTTTATACATTTGCAAACATTTCTAAAAACCTGTTTTCAATTTGTCATTATGGGGTATTGTGTGTAGATTGATGAGGGGAAAAAAATTATTAAATCAATTTTAGAATAAAGCTGTAACGTAACAAAATGTGGAAAAAGGGAAGGGGTCTGAATACTTTCCGAATGCACTGTATGTGTGTAATCGTGCGTAGTGTACATATTATTGTTAAGCAGCAGGCGCAGAGCTGTCTGGAGAAGGATGACGTTAAGTATCATACAAACGTTAAGTATCATACAGACGTTAAGTATCATACAGACGTTAAGTATCATAGACGTTAAGTATCATACAGCTGGACAGGTGTGGAGGGTCAGGTGTGACATTTAGACTCCCCCTCACACCTTCTTATGATGCGGTCAACTCCGCAGCCCCCCATACACAGAACACATTACTGTTACAGAGAGGGCTTTAAGGAGTGGATCTGGCTGGAACCTGTGGTTCAGTCAAGAGTAGTGCTCCTATTCTTGATCCTTTGAGGGCCTAAAGCCAAAATATAATCCATCTCCTGTTCAGCACTCTCCACTGTCACCTCCCCAACCAGTTACAGAGAGGGTTACGTCTAGCTGAAGGCTGTGGTGGCCACCTAAATTCTTATGTTCAGGATTGTCCTGTCTGTGATTACCTTAGTGACATACAGTAGAGGGTAGAGGACACCTGCAACATGCATCTCACACGTACTTTCACACATTCAGCCAGACCGACAATGTCAGATGTAAGGTTCATAGATAGACCATCCTCTGAGATCATTCAGGTCACTGGGCCTGGTCCTGCCTGCACACACAGTGCACAGCCCCCTCTGCAGTACATGAGCAGAAATACAAGCAGCTGACAAACACGTGTGTATGCGGGTGTATGCATGCACACGTGCATTTGTATACCCTGGTCCTGGCTGTACACTTAACCCAGTTTAGGACAGGTGTGTATAATTAGTATTGGACGCTGACCCTAACCACAGTGTTGTCGCAACTGCCTAGTTAAATAAATAAAAAAATAAAAACAGCCTGCCAAGCCCTGAGAGAGACAAGATGAGTAATAGAGACCAGTAATAAATGCAATACTTGTCTGTAGCCATGTCAGTCACCCATCTGACCAGGATATTACCAACAACACTAGTATTGTGCCACGATCACCAAGACGGCCAATCCCCAGCACCGCCAAGTATTGTGAAAGACTTTGGTTATCAGGAAACGGTGGCTCTTTTTACATTCACTCGATGCTGCTATCGCTGTGTTAGTATGTTTACAATAACAGTCAGTCATAGACACACACACACACACACAGAGTTAAGAGGACTCAATTACTCTGCCTCTCTCTGTTCAGAGCAAATCTCCCTAATGAAATAGGTTAAGCATGAATTATTCAGACGCAGAGGGACACACACACAACCAGGGCCTGGGGTGAGCTCGAGGAGTGATGGAGGGGGAGAGAAGGAGATGGATAAAGGGTACTAGCAGGAGTTAAATGGGGGGGTTAAGTGAGATAGGAGGGAGAAGGTGGAGGAGTGAGACAGTAGAGGGAGAGAGGGAGGGAGAGATAGGGCGAGACCGGGTTCATATATGATTCACCCATCCGTCATTCAGTTTACACCTGTTGTCACCTTCCTCTGTTGAGGAACACCTGTGGGTATAGGATGGTGAGGAGAGTTTTTGTGTGTCTGTTTCCAGGCATAGAACGCTGAGGGTCAGGGGGCAGGTGGGGGAGGTTAGGGCAGAGGCTTAGGAGAAAGGCTGGTGTTGAGCTTGGAGGCTTGCATGCTTATCATGACTTGAAGCACATAGCCACATAGCTGGGGGGCCCAAGAGACTGGAGAAAACTTAACTGCCCCCAGGGGATGGACTGGGGCAGGGAGGAGAGGAGGGTGTGAGGAGGGAGGGAGGCATGGAGGGGGGAGAGAGGTTGCTGGCTGGATAACTCTAGAGGACCAGAATAGACAGGGGGTTCAGGTGTCCGGCCCTGCAGCCTGCACGACTGAAATGGAAAGTTGGAAAGGCTGACAAAAAATATCAGGCAGAGAGAGAGAGAGAGAGAGAGAGAGAGAGAGAGAGAGAGAGAGAGAGATTAGAGGGTTGGGTTTCCCCACGTCTGGAGGGGCTACTAGGGGCCTGGTGCTGGAGCTGTTTTTGGGGAGAGAGCCAGGCGGAGGAGGGAGGGAAGAAGGGGTGAGGCAGGGGGAAGAGTAATCTGGCCCCTAGCCTCATCCAGCTGAACCAGGGATAGCGCTGGACGGGATGGTGGAGGCAGGGTGAGATCTGGCCCCTAGCCTTGCCCAGCTGTCCCTGGGAGAGCATCAGCCAACCAGTTAATTAGGAAAATATCATTACTCCCTCTGGTCAGAGAGAGGGAGTGAGGAGGGAGGGACGGAGAAGAGAAAGAGAGGAAGAGGGATAGAGGGAGTGAGCAAGAAGGTGGGGGGAGAATAGCTCAGAATAGTTCCTGAACCTGTGGTCTGTGGTCAGTCAGAGTGGCTGGGACAGGCCCATGCACATGCCCCTACCCATCTCCACTGATCTCTCCGTCCCTGCGGGATTGACTAGTGTTATTATTGTGAGTAAGGGAGATACTGGTGCTACTGACTGACAGACAAAGTGACTGTGTGTAAATAAGTAGCCTATTGAGTGTGAGTATGTCAGTAAGGAGTTTAGGAGTGTAAAAGAGGAGAGTGAGTGACTGAGTACGTCAGTGAGTATATGTAAGACAGTGTGTAAAAGATATTCCCTAACGAGGCCCAAAAGGCCATTTGGCGGTGAGGTAACTCCATACAGTCAGATACATGTCCTATCTAGCTCTGAGGGTAACCCAGTGTAAAGCCAGTCTCCTCTCCTCTGAGGTTCCCCATCCTAAACCCACTGGACTAGAGGGATGATTGTCTTACAAGAGGGGGTTAAAGGCTAGAGCAGAGGTGGGCTGCTCCTGACCCCCTTCCCCCCAACCAAGGGACACACTTCAAGCCCCCTGCTTGGACCCCAACTCCCAAGCTCTAAAGTCCCTAACCCCCCGCCCCAATGGGACCAGAAGTGTCCCTGCATGCAATCAGGAAGGTAGAGAGACAGGGAGAGGAGGCCCCATAATTAACATGCCAGGCGATCCAAGGACACGCAAATGCCAAACCCCCATGATCATTATGGTTACACTTCACTCTGTAAAGACACATGGAGGGGAGGGAGTTGGTGTTGGGTTACTGTAATGGGGAGGGAGTGGTGAGGGATAGAGCCCCACAGCGGAGGTGTCATAATGCCCATAAAACCTAGCATTCAAACAGGGAAATGGTTCCAATCGTTTTTCCAACATACATTTTTCCCAACGGGGAATTTTAGAATCACTTAAAATAAGGGCTGTGTTTCATGTAGGCTTACCCTGGCATGACGTTTTGATAACCATGTAAATCTCTCTGGGACAAGGTGACATCAATATAGTCGTCCCTATTTACCCTCAGATTCAAAAGCGCTAATTAGCATCAAAGTAGACATCATGCAAGACTACAAATCTCTGCAAGCTCCTGCACGTCATCTCTAGCTGACACCTTTGCTAACAGGTCAATTTAAAACTTGCACAAGACAGTTCACAGAATTGTCAATTTAAAGAAATGTAGCCAATTTAAGGAGAAACTCCTACCACAACGAATAGCCAGGCCTATGCAAAGGTCACAGGTAGTCTGTATGAATCCATGTAAATGGTACTACAGTATATGCTATTAAAACAGATTGCAACAATGTACGACTGGCTAAACAGTAATCAAGTGAAAATGAAAATCTAACAGAATCTATGTCAGTGATTGCTACACGGCCCATATGGCCTTGTGGTTTCACATAGAAACATACCCACCAAGTGACAGTCCCTATTACTACTAACTTACATCCCTGTATGCATGTCTGTAAATAATTAGTAGCCTGTGAGTGTGTGTGTAAGAGCGTGTGTGTGTATATGTATGTATTGGCCTTTTGCAGTTTCTGATTTATCTAGCCAGCGGGCCACATAGGACACTGCTCTGACTGCTCTGGATACCTAGAAAACATTTACCCCATTAACTTGGAAGAGCTCACGCTAACGTTACGGTTTCTGCCTCCACCCATATCCCTCAATCACCGGCTCAGCCTGCTCCCTCACACTAATAAAACCATGTATGTATGCAAGCATGCACACATGCATACACTAGTAGTGGGCAGGTCAGCTGTTGGTTCACCCGCAACCGCCAGCAATTGCTAATAACCCATCCACAACCGCAGACTAAATGCTATAAAGTGAAAATCTGAGGCCCACACCTGACCCTAACCGCTATTATAGAAAATGCGCTGTAGGCTACAGTCAAAGAATGTGGAAATATTTATTTTCCCTGCAGGATTTAATTTCCCTGATTTAGATAGGCTATGACATGAAAATGATCAACAACCGACTTGACAGACCAAAAATCTTTAAAAAAAAAGTATAATAATGTGCAAATATTGTACAATCCAGGTGTGCAAAGCTCTTAGAGACTCACCCAGAAAGACTCCCAGCTATAATAGCTGCCAAATGTGATTCTAACATTATTGACTCAGGGGTGTGAATATTTATTTGAATGATATATATATTTGCAAAAAAAATTACCAAAAAAATCGACTTAATACATTTGAATTTATGTTGTAACAGGAAAATGTGGAATAAGTTAAGGGGTATGGACACTTTCTGAAGGCACTGTAGCACCTCTACAGATAGTATCTAACTGTGCATTCGCATAAGATGCTGGAATAAATCATATTTCAGACAGTGTCTGACAGACAAACCAACCTGCACATGTCCTCTATGCTTATTGTTCCTTGTAAATGTATGTTTTTTTTTCACCCTTGATTATTGTTGTTACTGTTGTCCCGTTTACAATATTGATTATTTTTTTTTTAATGATGTTCATATTGTAAATCTCTAATGTAAGCTTTGGCAATATGCACATTGTTACATCATGCTAATTAAGGAAATTTAATTGAGAGACACAGAAAGAGAGAGACACACAGAGAGACAGAAAGAGCGAGAGAGACACACACAGAGAGAGAAAGAGAGAGAGAGACACAAAGAGAGAGAAACACACACTGAGAGAGACACACAGAGAGAGAGACACACACAGCGAGAGACACACACAGCGAGAGACACACAGTGGGAGAGAGACACAGAGAAAGAGACACAGAGAGAGAAAGAGACATACAGAGAGAAAGAGACATACAGAGAGAGTGTGCGTGGTGCCTGGTTGTCAGTCAGGCACCATAGCTTTGTCAATGTGTTAGGGAATGGCATTTAGAGTGGGATATTTTGACAAGCATCTGAGGAAAGAAATACGCACACACGATTCACCCTCCTCACTCAATAACTATTTCAATAGATTATTGGCATGCAGAAAGAATTTTATACACATGTATTTGTACATGCATATACACATATGGACACAGCAAATGTGTATTATAAATCCAAACAAATACAGGAGTGATTTCAAGCCTATATCCAAATAAAGCTGTGTGTGTGTATAACGGAATGTTTACGATGGGGACGGGGGGAACTATAGTGGGAGAAACTATAGAAAGTGTGAACTAGTGAATGATGCAAATAAACAAACAAAAACACATTAAGCCAAACCACAGACAAATAAGGACAGGCTTTTAAGTGTGACGCATGACATGACATCAGAGTGTGTTAGGAGAGATGGTGCCATCCAGCAGGTATATCTCACTGGCCACCCCCAAAGCCAATTCCTCCTTTGGCCGCCTTTCCTTCCAGTTCTCTGCTGCCAATGACTGGAACGAACTACAAAAATCGTTGAAACTGGAGACACTTATCTCCCTCACTAGTTTCAAGCACCAGCTGTCAGAGCAGCTCACAGATCACTGCACCTGTACATAGCCCAACCAACTACCTCATCCCCTACCATAGTCATTTATTTATCTTGCTCCTTTGCACCCCAGTATTTTTACTTTGCACATTCATCTACTGCCCATTTACCATTCCAGTGTTAAATTTCTATACTGTAGTTACTTTGCCACCATGGCCTATTTATTGCCTTATGTTCCTTATCCTACCTCATTTGCACACATTGTATATAGATTTGTTTTTTTTCCTACTGTATTATTGACTGTATGTTTGTTTCACTCCATGTGTAACTCTGTGTTGTTGTATGTGTCGAACTGCTTTGCTTTATCTTGGCCAGGTCGCAGTTGTAAATGAGAACTTGTTCTCAACTTGCCTACCTGGTTAAATAAAGGTGAAATAAAATAAAAATAAAAAAATCCTCACCTATCAGTGTGTGTGTTGCGTTGTTGCCATATTTGAAGCCTAGACTATACCTGATACAAGCACTGAGATTGATTACATTTGATATGCATAGAGTATCTCTAGCCTAATCTACTGTACAACATATAAAAAAAAAAGAGAAGAGTATAATCCAGCACGCGGGTGTGATTTTAATAATAATAAAAATAATAATAATATTAGCCAATTAGCGGACACTTTTATCCAACTCGACTTACAGTCATGCACGCATACAGAGGGTGTGTGGTGGGATTGGAGAGGGTGGCTTGATCTGATTAGTGAGGAGACAACCGAGAGACGAGAATGATATAAACTCAGCAAAAAAAGAAACGTCCTCTCACTGTCAGCTGCGTTTATTTTCAGCAAACTTAACATGTGTAAATATTTGTATGAACATAACAAGATTCAACAACTGAGACATAAACTGAACAAGTTCCCCTGACATGTGACTAACAGAAATTGAATAATGTGTCCCTGAACAAGGAGGGGGAGGGTCAAAGTAACAGTCAGTATCTGGTGTGGCCACCAGCTGCATTAAGTACTGCAATGCATCTCATCCTCATGGACTGCACCAGATTTGCCAGTTCTTGCTGTGAGATGTTACCCCACTCTTCTACCAAGGCACCTGCAAGTTCCCGGACATTTCTGGGCAGAATGGCCCTAGCACTTACCCTCCGATCCAACAGGTCCCAAACGTACTCAATGGGATTGAGATCAGGGCTCTTCGCTGGCCATGACAGAATACTGACATTCCTGTCTTGCAGGAAATCCCGCACAGAACGAGCAGTATGGCTGGTGGCATTGTCATGCTGGAGGGTCATGTCAGGATGATCCTGCATGAAGGGTACCACATGAGGGAGGAGGATGTCTTCCCTATAACGCAGAGCGTTGAGATTGCCTGCAATGACAACAAGCTCAGTCCGATGATGCTGTGACACACCGCCGCAGACCATGACGGACCTTCTATCTTCAAATCGATCCCGCTCTTGAGTACAGGCCTCGGTGTAACGCTCATTCCTTCGACGATAAACGCGACTGCGACCATCACCCCTGGTGAGACAAAACCGCGACTCGTCAGTGAAGAGCAATTTTTGCCAGTCCTATATGGTCCAGCGATGGTGGGTTTGTGCCCATAGGCGATGTTGTTGCCAGTGATGTCTGGTGAGGACCTTATAACAGGCCTACAAGCCCTCAGTCCAGCCTCTCTGAGCCTATTGCGGATAGTCTGAGCACTGATGGAGGGATTGTGCGTTCCTGGTGTAACTCGGGCAGTTGTTACCATCCTGTACCTGTCCCGCAGGAGTGATGTTCGGATGTACCGATCCTGTGATCAGCTGTCCGTCCTGTCTCCCTGTAGCGCTGTCTTAGGCGTCTCACAGTACGGACATTGCAATTTATTGCCCTGGCCACATCTGCCGTCCTCATGCCTCCTTGCAGCATGCCTAAGGCACGTTCACGCTGATGAGCAGGGACCCTGGGCATCTTTCTTTTGGTGTTTTTCAGAGTCAGTAGAAAGGCCTCTTTTTCATAACTGTGACCTAAACTGCCTACCGTCTGTACGTGTCTTAATGACCGTTCCACGGGTGCATGTTCATTAATTGTTTATGGATCATTGAACAAGCATGGGAAATAGTGTTTAAACCTTTTACAATGAATATCTGCGAAGATATTTTGATTTTTACGAATTATCTTTGAAAGACAAGGTCCTGAAAAAGAGACCTTTCATTTTTTGCTGAGTTTACAACCTGGCAGGGAGCGTAGACCTCTTTCTCAACATCTAGTCATGTCGGCCAAAATAACCATCTATAGTTGACAGGATGCAATAGTTGCTTCTGGGTGCAGAGATTAAAACCATCACTGCACTAACAGATAGTCCACAGATCCTGTGTTTGGCGACGACAGAGATGGACGCCTCGCTTCGCGTTCTTTACGTATTATTTCTTACACTGTTAACCCAGAAAATCTTAAGTCTTATTACATACAGCCGGGAGGAACTATTGGATATAAGAGCAACGTCAACTTACCAACATTACGACCAGGAATACAACTTTCCCGAAGCGCATCCTCTGTTTGGTCCACCACCCAGGACAATGGATCGGATACCAGTAGGCAAATTAAAACAACGGCGCCGCAGAAGGGGCAGACGGAGCGGACTTCTGGTCAGGCTCCGTAGACGGGCACATTGATCACCGCTCCCGAGTATATTACTCGCCAATGTCCAGTCTCTTGACAACAAGGTAGACAAAATTCGAGCAAGGGTTGCCTTCCAGAGAGACATCAGAGATTGTAACATTCTTTGTGTCACGAAAAAAACATGGCTCACTCGGGATATGCTATCAGAGTTGGTACAGCCACCCAGTTTCTTCACCCATCGCGCAGACAGAAACAAACATCTCTCTGGTAAGAAGAAGGGCGGAGGGTGTATGCCTTATGATTAACGAGCCGTGGTGTGATCATAACAACATACAGGAACTCAAGTCCTTTTGCTCACCTGACCTAGAATTCCTTACAATCAAATGCCGACCGCATTATCTACCAAGAGAATTCTCTTCGATTATAATCACAGTCGTGTATATCCCCACCCCAAGCAGACACCTCGATGGCCCTGAAAGAACTTCATTGGACTCTGGAAACCACATATCCTGAGGCTGCATTTATTGGAGCTGGGGATTTTAACACGGCTAATCTGAAAACAAGGCTCCCTAAATTGTATCAGCATATCGAATGCACGGCACGGGCTGGCAAAACTCTGGATCATTGCTACTCTAACTTCCACGACGTATACAAAGCCGTCCCTTGCCCTCCCTTCGGCAAATCTGACCACAACTCCATTTTGTTGCTCCCAGCCTATAGACAGGACCTAAAACAGGAAACGCCCGTGCTCAGGTCTGTTCAACGCTGGTCTGACCAATCTGATTACATGTTTCGAGATTGCTTCGATCACGTGGACTGGAATATTTTCCGGATAGCATCGGACAACAACATTGATGTATACGCTGATTCGGTGAGCAAGTTTATTAGCAAGTGCATCGTTGATGTGGTACACACGGTGACTATTAAAACCTTCCCCAACCAGAAACCATGGATTGATGGCAGCATTCGCGCAAAACTGAAAGCGCAAACCACTGCTTTTAATCATGGCAAGGCGACCGGAAACATGACCGAATACAAACAGTGTAGCTATTGCCTCTGCAAGGCAATCAAACAAGCTAAGTGTCAGTTAGAGACTAAGTAGAGTCGCAATTCAACGGCTCAGACACGAAACGTATGTGGCCCGCTACCAAAACTTGCGGGCTCTCCTTCACCGCAGCCAAAGTGAGTAAAACATTTAAACGTGTTAACCCTCGCAAGGCTGCTGGCCCAGACGACATCCCTAGCCGCGTCCTCAGAGCATGCGCAGACCAGCTGGCTGGTGTGTTTATGGACATATTCAATCAATCGCTATCCCAGTCTGCTGTTCCCACATGCTTCAAGAGGGTCACCATTGTTCCTGTTCCAAGAAAGCTAAGGTAACTGAGCTAAATGACTGTCGCCCCGTAGCACTCACTTCCATCATCAGATCATCAAGGACAACCACCACCAGAGCCACTGCCTGTTTACCCCGCTATCATGCAGAAGGCGAGGTCAGTACAGGTGCATCAAAGCTGGGACCGAGAGACTGAAAACAGCTTCTATCTCAAGGCCATCAGACTGTTAAACAGCCATCATTAACATTGAGTGGCTGCTGCCAACATACAGACTCAATCTCTAGCCACTTTAATAATCGGATGTAATAAATGTATCACTAGTCACTTAAACAATGCCACTTTATATAATGTTTACATACCCTACATTACTCATCTCATATGTATATACTGTACTCTATACCATCTACTGTATCTTGCCTATGCCGTTTGGCCATTGCTCATCCATACATTTACATATACATATTCTTAATCATTCCTTTACACGTGTGTGTATAAGGTAGTTGTTGTGAAATTGTTAGATTACTTGTTAGATATTACCGCACGGTCGGAACTAGAAGCACAAGCATTTCGCTACACTCGCATTAACATCTGCTAACCATGTGTATGTGACCAATAAAATTTGATTTGAACACCTACATTTTGTGTTGCATATACTAACAAATAGTGCAGCTAGATTCAGATTTTATTGCAGAGTATATCATAGAGTCACTATATTGATAAGTCATATGAAGACCTAATAGCAGAGCCCAGGGGCATGATGTTAGAGCATACTGTCACTAAGTTAATACTGACACTAAATATATTTGTGGTTAGATGCACATGTGGCACTATGATAATTTATGGACCAAATGGGCCGATGATCGGCGCGGTAGCGGGATCCCCACAAAACGTCTGTGGTGGCAGGGTAACTGGCTGGGAAGTGTGTGTGTGGTGGAGGGGGGTACCAGTAACTTGATGCTGAGAAAGAGGAGGACATGGCTGCCATAGCAGGGCCAGTATGTGAACTACACCAACTCTAACGCACAAACAGTTGCCCTCTCAACTTACACCTCCACCCCCCAAGACACCCTCTCAGTGAAGTCAAGTCTGAACCTAACATGATCTTTTGACAGGATTGGATTTGTTATGTTAAGACTCAGAGATAGAACAGAGCTAACTGTGTGATTGTGTTATATAGAGCAACACTACATTACACAGAGACATATAGACAAATACAAACACAAAGAGACAGCAAGAGGACTCTACCCACACACTCACTCACACACACACGCATATTGACACCACACACACATTCACAATCTCCACACACGCTGCTGCTACTCTGTTAATTATCTATCCTGATTGCCCAGTCACTTTTACCCCTACCTAGTATTTCAACTACCTTGTACCTCTGCACACTTCTATATATACAGTGGCTTGCTTAAGTATTGATCCCCCTTGGCATTTTTCCTAATTTTTTTTCCCGAATACTTTGTAGATCCACCTTTCGCAGCAATTACAGCTGCAAGTCTCTTGGGGCATCTCTATGAGCTTGGCACATCTAGCCTCTTCAAGGCAAAACTGCTCCAGCTCCTTCAAGTTGGATAAGTTCCACTGGTGTACAGCAATCTTTAATCCAATTGGATTGAGATCTGGGCTTTGACTAGGCCATTCCAAGACATTTAAAGGTTTCCCCTTAAACCACTCAAGTGTTGCTTTAGCAGTATGCTTATGGTCATTGTACTGCTGGAAGGGGAACCTCTGTCCCAGGTTTCCCTCAAGAATTTCCCTGTATTTAGCACCATCCATCATTCCTTCAATTCTGACCAGTTTCCCAGTCCCTGCCGATGAAAACTTCCCCACAGCATGATGCAACCACCACCATGCTTCACTGTGGGGATGGTGTTCTCGGGGTGATGAGAGGTGTTGGGTTTGCACCAGACATAGCATTTTCCTTGATGGCCAAAAAGCTCAATTTTAGTCTCATCAGACCAGAGTACCTTCTTCCATATGTTTGGGGAGTCTCCCACATGCCTTTTGGCGAACACCAAACACGTTTGCTTATTTTTTTCCAAATAAAAATCTATTTATATTACAGGTTGTAATGCAACAAAATAGGAAAAATACCAAGGGGGTTGAATACTTTCGCAAGGCACTGTATATAGCTTTGCGTATTGTGCTACTATTTAAATGTTTTATTACTTTTTAACTCTGCATTGTTGGTAAGCATTTCACAGTGAAGTCTACACCTGTTGTATTCGGCGCATGTGACAATTACATTTGATTTGATTTAGAGGCTGAAAGAGAGATGGAGAGAGAGAAACCCTCCACTCCCAGCAAACCATCACACGGGGCCTGAACCCACATGGCTCAGCACTCCTCCACTCCGCGTTCCTGTCGTTTATCTGCTTTATTAGGTTATCTGGGCTCACAGATACGTATACACGTATGCACACATACGATTCATAACGGCCTTGAATGCTCACTTTTATGCCAGGTTTATGCTCTCCTTAAATTAAACCGCAGATATCCGGGCAGCCAAATTAACGCCTGCACTACTGCTGCACTGAGAGAAAGAGAGATCATTGACGAGAAAACAACATTGTGTGTGTGTGTGTGTGTGGTCATCAGAGCTGTAAGACTGCTCCCTATCATTAGTAATTCAATTTGCTCTTTATTAGCAGATCTTATCTGCAGGATAGATGGCTACTTTCCCTCTCTCTCTCCCTCGTTCCATCTTTCTCTCTCTCCCTCATTCCATCTTCCTCTCTCTCGCTATCCCTCGTTCCATCTTCCTCTCTCTTGCTCCATCTTCCTCTCTCTCTCCCTCGTTCCATCTTCCTCGTTCCATCTTCCTCTCTCTCTCTCCCTCGTTCCATCTTCCTCTCTCTCCATCCCTTCTTTCCTCAGTTTCTCCTTCCTTTCCTCCATCACTGAGAAATAAACTACATGTCCTGCTTCAGGCCAGCTTCATCTCGACACTTACAAGGGAAGATAAGGCACAGAACTAGGAGAAAGAATGACTGGATGGAGAGAGAGAGGGGTGAGAGACAGAAGGAGAAGAAAAGAACAGCAGGAAAACAATGGAGGACAGAGAGTTGATGTGAGAGGAGGAGGGTGAATGAAGAGAGAGAAAGGAGAGAAACAGAAAGAGTGCGTGATGGAGAGGGCCAGACAGCCAGCCATCAGGATGAATAAAGCCTATTGTTAATAGTGATGTCTTTTCTAATGTCTGCTCGACTCTATTGACTGGGGGGAGATTACACAGACGGGCATGACAGGGGCAGCTATACCAGAATGACCGGGGGATGGAAGGAAGAGAGGGGTAGAGGGTTGTAAAAACACTGATTGCTTTCTATCAGGTTAGGACTAGATTCTCTAGTTTGTTAAAACAATCCAATTTGCAAAATGATAACTATGCATAAGCTGCTTTTTATCTAGTGGGCTGGCTGGGGGAGATAGGGAGATGAGTGGTGTGGTGATGTTAGGGCTTGATAGTAGAGCCTCTTCTTTTCCCCACCTCCAGCCCTGCAAATTACCCACTACAACCACTTGTTCACCATCACAGCTCAATCAGGCTATCAATTACCCCCACCCTCACTCCTCTCTTCTTAAATGTTGACCTCACACAAATACCACATTGCATTGCTCCATAGGCCTCCCATAGAGATGGGTATGTTGCCCCCTGCAGGAGACTGGAGACAGTGTGGGATACCTTCGGCAGATCCGCCGATTCGAGCACTGCAAAGCGCAAACATGTCCAAAAGTTTCCTAAAATGATCACAGTGTCCTAAAATTACTAAACCATAGAGCTGTAGATTATATCCACACTACTCCAGTCCATGTCATGTAATTCTCCACAGAGGGATATATTAATTAAAGATTAAAGATTAATTAAAGGTTATATTTAGGATAACGTGTTACATCTTTATGATGGTATGTTTTAACTTGAAAAACATCTTATTGAATTATTTTACATGTTAAGCTAATTCCCCAAATTCCTGAATGTTTTCAGAATTCAGGGGACATAATTTTATTCTAACAACTTATTGTGAATTTATCTCATAGAAGAAAATGTATCAGATATCCTAAGCTTGTGTTTACCACAGATCTTATTTTTACGTTTACCCCCAAAAAAAATCCATTCAGCTCCCCATAGGCTTTGACCCATTGACAAGCCATGGCGGAGTTAGTGCTTACAAAAAGACACCATTACTATTGCTCTCTATAGTAAGAGAATGGATGAGAAAAGAAATCACTGGCTGCCCTCATCCTCTTCTTTCTCACCTGCTAACTGACCTCCTGATGATCTTCATCCTGCTCCTGAGTTTGAACCCTCCAGGGGAAGAGGAGGCTACCCCCTCCTCTGCAGCTCTCTGGGGCAGAGCCAAAGCCAGGGCCAGGGTTTTGGGTGAAAGGGCCTTCCGGGACAGCCTAGCCTGGTCCCCTGCAGAGGAGGACACCCAGGTGTACTTGGAGGTCTTAGGGACTGCAGTGGATAAACTGAGCCTACGGGGAACCTTCTTTCTGGGGGCAAAGGCTTTCCTACTGGTACTGGGGCTGGATGAGAAACTGCTAGGGACCCCAGAAAGGGAGACTGTGGTGGTGACAGAGGTGATAAAATTTTCTTTGGGCCGGGACTCTGTTCTGGCCTGGCTGGTCCTCTCCTCCTGGCTGATGGCTCTTCACCCAGGTAAACTTGGGAGTGGTTCTGGGAAGAGGAGGCTGGCTGGGCTGGGGTGAGCTTGGACCTGGGACTGAGAGGCACTAGGGGGAGAAGAGAGAGGAGGTGGAAGGGGTAGAGAAAGTGAATTGGCATCGCTAGGGGTGGAGCTTCTGCTGGAGGTTGACTTAGCGATAACCTGCTTAGCTTCTGTGTTGGTTTTCCCAGTCACGCAATGTTTAATATGTAGCTGAGCAGTGCTCTGGACCCTGGTGGCAGTGGTGGTCGTTTTGGCTGAGGTAGGGACACCTAATAAGTCCATTTGTCCAGGGGCGGTTGTCATCAGAGGCAGTCCCAGTCCTATGCTCTTCCCTTCAGTCTTGGCCTGAATATCGTGTTTCGTTTCTCTATGCTGGTCCTCTGGAGGTCCAGGCCCTTTAAACCCGAGACTCCCAGCCCAGCCTTGCCCCCAGGTCCTGTCCATCCTCTGCCGGGTTCAGTCTCTGTCTCTATAGCTGTGGATCCACTGCCTGTCCCTGTCATAGATCTTCTCACTCTCCCTGTGAGTGCGTACTGCTGGCTCCATTGGCCCAGTTGGATCCCTAGACGTAGCACATTTTGTTCTATCCTTGTCTCCTCTAGCTGGGTCCTTACTGCTGTGGCTGGACTGTAAGGTATCTGCGGCATGATGGGACAGGAAGCCAGTAGAGGAGTTGGGTGCTGCAGAATCTAAGGCCTGCTCTAAAGAGGGCTTGGTAATCTGTATTGGTCTACCCTGCTGCTCTAGAGAGGGCTTGGCAGTCTGTGTAGTAGGTCTACTGTGCTGGGATGTGCTGATCTTGCTACTGAGGGAGTAGGTCTTCCTCCAGTGCCTCGGGCTGGTGGTCTCGCTGGGTGCCACTGCTGGCCAGAACAAGAAGGGGCATCACCATGGATACTTCTATGGTTATTGATGAGATCTGTGAGATTATAGAAAAGGGTTAAGAAGTAACTGGCAACAGTGGTCAATTTGCGCCAGCTAAATTAGATAGCGTTTGCTAGGCATCAACAGAGAACGTGGTGGTTCCAACAGCCAGCGTGACAGCTTTCAATTGTAACTGTTAAGTATTAGTTATTAAATATAGTGTATCAGTAATGTTAACTGTGCTGTATAACACCACATTACTTTGCAACAGATCAATTTGTCTTTTCAGTGCTTCTCTCTCATCCATGTTGTTTATGTCCTAAACTCAAACGTCATAATCCAGCGTCGCGATTATAGATTACGTGTTGAGGAGTTTGTTCGTAACAACAGCCACAAAATCAGAAATCCCACCTACTCGACCAATCATATGAGGGAGTGTGATGACGCGTATATCAACCGGTTTGCAACGGCAGACGAGACATGCATTAGTTTTCTCTAGTAATTCACCAATGATGTGATTATTTATTAACTATAATAAAACCAAACGTTCTAAATGCAAAGTGGTAATCAGATGTCTTATTCAAACTCAGCTTGCAAGCTTATCATGGTGTTTGCCCTTACTCATAGTTACTTGTCTTACCCCAAAATAGGTTTACTCCAATATCTGCATTGTATTTTAAATGTAGACAATGTAGACAAATAAATTGACATATCTTCATTTTAGATTTTCATTTCCAAAATCCACAACAGTTTAACAGAAATGTACACAGAATTTTTATTTATTTTTAACTGGCTTATTTTTGGCTGATTTAAGATATAAACTTCAACTCCATCTTTTTATTTGGCACCTAGGCCCTTACAATAGTAATTTGTTTATTTAACTTAACATAGCCGTACAGTCCACCTTTCTGGTATTTTGAACCAGTTTGCCACTGTACAAAAGCATGGTGTTCAAGCTATGGCAAAACATTTAATAATACATAATTGATTGGACTTACATGGCACTTTTCTAGACACCCAAAGCACCCAAACAGTGTATGTGCAAACTCACCAAGCTAACCCAACTTACATACTCTACTTTTATTGGCCCAAAGTAAACTTGTTTAACTTGTTGTTGTTTTTACAGATATTTTGTTACATATACATTATTCATGCACTTTACATACAGGGTACTTTTATACACAGTAATGCATGATAAGAATACAGTTTGATATACACATTACCCATTTTTATTTATTTGTATTTTTTATTTAACCTTTATTTAACCAGATAGGCTAGTTGAGAACAAGTTCTCATTTACAACTGCAACCTGGCCAAAATAAAGCAAAGAAGTGCGACACAAACAACAACACAGAGTTACACATGGAATAAACAAACATATATTTAATAACACAATAGAAAAAAAGTATATATACAGTGTGTACAAATGAGGTAAGATAAGGGAGGTAAGGCAATACATAGGCCATGATGGCGAAATAATTACAATTTAGCAATTAAACACTGGAGTGATAGATGTTCAGAAGATGAATGTGAAAGTAGAGATACTGGGGTGCAAAGAAGCAAAACAAAATACAAAATAATAATTACTGTATGGGGATGAGGTAGTTGGATGGGCTATTTACAGATGGGCTATGTACAGGTGCAGTGATCTGTGAGTTGCTCTGGCAGCTGGTGCTTAAAGTTAGTGAGGGAGATATGAGTCTCCAGCTTCAGTGATTTTTGCAATTCGTTTCAGTCATTGGCAGCAGAGAACTGGAAGGAAAGGCGGCCAAAGGAGGAATTGGCTTTGGGGGTGACCAGTGAAATATACCTGCTGGAGCGCATGCTACGGGTGGGTGCTGCTATGGTGACCAGTGAGCTGAGATAAGGCGGGGCTTTACCTAGCAAAGACTTATAGATGACCTGGAGCCAGTGGGTTTGGCGACGAATATGAAGCGAGGGCCAGCCAACGAGAGCATACATAAAATGGTACTCATCATTGCATACACTTGCAATAAGTGTCATGGGACCTTTAGTGACCACAGAGTTAGGACACCCGTTTAAAGTCCCATCTTCTTAAATTTTATTGAGGAACATTCCATTGTTAGTGTGTACTTCAACATTATTAAAATTAAAGTAATGTTGTAAAAGTATATAGTATAAATTACAGTGATCTTTCTTTGAACTTACTGCCTTCATTTTCATTTCAGCAGCATGTTTCTCTTTGGCATTTGTTTGTCGGTCTTTGCCCTGGTGGCATTAATATGTCTTTGTGCCCACAACTTGACAGAACACCATTGAATGGGAGATTTTAACTCTCCCAACTGTGTTTTTTTCCTGCCAAAGGCTGTTCTTCTGTTGAAAGTCAAGAATATGATATATTACTATTAGAATGAAAGGCTTGTAGGAAACTAACAACGTTGCTCTGTCAAATAGAATAACTCCTCTATGCTTGGAACGGAATCCCTTAAATAAGATGGTGCAGACAGAAAAAGCTGCTTCGCTTCTAGTTCTACGGGAAGAAGGGCGGGGGGTGTATGTTTCATGATTAACAACTCATGGTGTAATTGTAATAACATACAGGAACTCAAGTCCTTTCGGTCACCCAACCTAGAATACCTCACAATCAAATGCTGACCGTATTATCTCCCAAGTGAATTCTCTTCCTAAATTCTATCAGCTTATTGATTGTAGTACTCTCACTGGAAAAACAAAAAACCATTGTTACTACAACTTCCGGGATCCATACAAGGCCCAATCCCACCCTCCTTCCGGCAAATCTGACCACGACTCCATTTTGCTCCTCCCTTCCTATAGGCAGAAACTCAAACAGTAAGTACCTGTGCTAAGGACTATTCAATGCTGGTCTGACCAATCGGAAACCACGCTTCAAGATTGTTTTGATCAAGCAGACTGGGATATGTTCCGGGCAGCTTCAGAGAATAATATTGATGTGCACACTGAGATGTTTACTGAGATTATCAAGAAGTGTATACGAGATGTTGTACCCACAGTGACTAATAAAACCTACCCTAACCAGAAACCGTGGATAGATGGCAGCATTCGTGCAAAACTGAAAGCGGGAACCATCGCATTTTACCATGACAAGGTGACTAGGAATATGGCAGAATACAAACAGTGAGGTCATTCTCTCCGCAAGGCAATCAAACAGGCAAAACGTCAGTATAGAGACAAAGTGGAGTCGTAATTCAATTATTTGCCTGCTTTGAGGATAACAGAGTGCCACCGACGTGGCCAGCTACCGAGGACTGTGGGCTCTCCTTCTCCATGGCCAATGTGAGTAAGACATTTCAAAGTGATAACCCTCTCAAGGCTGCTGGCCCAGACGGCATCCCTAGCCGCGTCCTCAGAGCATGCGCAGACCAGCTGGCTGGTGTGTTAACGGACATATTCAATCTCTCCCTATCCCAGTCTGCTTCAAGATGGCCACCATTGTTCCTGTACCCAAGAATGCTAAGGTAACAGGAACTAAATGACTATAGCACTCACTTCTGTCATCATGAAGTGCTTTGAGAGATTAGTCAAGGATCATATCACCTCCACATTACCTGACACCCTAGACCCCCTGTCACCCTAGACCCACGCAACAGCACCTCTTCAACCTCAGGAGGCTGAAGACATTTGGATTGTCACCTAAAACCCTCACAAATTTTTACAGATGCACAGTTGAGAGCGTCCTGTCGGGCTGTATCACCACCTGGTAAGGCAACTGCACCGCCCACAACTGCAGGGCTCTCCGGAGGGTGGTGTGGTCTGCACATCGCATTACTGGGGGCAAACTACCTGCCCTCTAGGACACCTACAACACTCAATGTCACAGGAAGGCCAAAAAGATCATCAAGGACAACAACCACCCGAGCCACTGCCTGTTCACCCCACTATCATCCAGAAGACGAGGTCAGGATATCATCCAGAAGGTGAGGTCAGTACAGGCGCATCAAAGCTGGGCCCGAGAGACTGAAAAACAGCTTCTATCTCAAGGCCATCAGACTGTTAAATAGCCATCAATAGCACAGAGAGGCTGCCGCCTACGTACACAGACTTGAAATCATTGACCACTTTAATAAATGGAACACTAGTCACTTTAATAATGTCACTTTAATAATGTTTACATATCACATTTGTATATACTGTATTCTATACTACTGTATCTTAGTCTATGCCGCTCTGACATTGCTCGTCCATATATTTATATATTCTTAATTCCATTACTTTACTTTGATTTGTGTATTAGGTATTTGTTGTGAAATTGTTAGATATTGTTGGAACTAGAAGCACAAGCATTTTGCAACACCCGCAATAACATCTGCTAAACACTTGTATGTGACAAATAACATTTGATTTGACTTAAATTATGCTAGATTGCTACTCTCATCTAAAATGAGCTATCTAGCTAACATTTGCTACTAGTTATCTAACAAAGAAAAGACAACTGACCCTTTTGCCTGAAACTTTTGTAATTTCTCAATGTTATGAATTTTAGTGATGTTGCCAATTCTTGTTACCGAATGTGTTTAGTTAATTGGTCCTTCTTCTTCTATGAGGTTTAACGGCGGTTGGCATCCCTACTAGACTGGAGTACAACTCCCTTATACTTAGCTTGAAAAATAAATAAATAAGCAAATACCCTACCATCTAACACTACACTCACAAAAAAATAGATATACATAATTACCCCACCCTACTCCACTATTTAAATCTATTTAGTCCTACCTCAGGCCAACGACCTGAAAGGTTGGGACACCACCACTTAACACAACCTGTAACTCTTCTGATGTCAAGTCTCGCACAGTGTATATCTGGCCTTGTGATTTTTGGAAGACAATTGTTATTTTTAAGGCAAATGGTTCTACATAGAACCTTTAACATCCTAAGAATCACTTTTTAAAGAAAGGTTTCTTTGGAAGGCAAGAAGGGTTATACATTGAACTGTATCTAATATTTCCCAGCATGCTCTATTGCAGGGATATTTAAAAAATTGCTTATTTTACTGTAATATCTGTACAATGCTTGGTTGATATATTTTATGGTACTCAAAGATAAATAACATACTATCTTCTAAACTAATCCAATCTGTTAGTAACTGGATTTATTGCACCCATTACTGTGATGGTTGTTCCAGTTTAGATTATTGAGGTAGTCTCAGTAATCAATATTCCCTACCCTGGCAGTAGGGAAGGGGCAGGTGATTAACAATGCCATTTGTTGGAAATCATACCTAACATCACTGTGTTAAGCTATAATTAGGCCTTCAAAGAAAAGGTCTGATGATATATGCAATGTATAGTCATAAATAATTACATTTTTAAGGCTGGTAGAACCCTTCATAGAGTATTCTAGGCAAAACCCTTCATAGAGGGTTCGCGGTAGAACCATATACAGGGAGTTATTTGAAGTACCTTACATAGAACCCTCTGCAATGGGTTCTACCCAGCACCAAAAAGGGTTCCCCCTGTGGGGACAAACTGAAGAACCCTGTATAGTTCTACTTATAAAGAAAAGGTGGTGAGAGTGTACCCATAACATGATGCAGCCACCAGAATGCTTGAAAATATTAAGAGTGGTACTCAGTAATGTTGTGTTGAAGTTGCCCCCAAAATAACACTTTGTATTCAGGACATAATGTGGCAAAGAAATTAACTTCGCATTTTTACTTTAGTGCCTTATTGAAAACAGGATGTGTGTTTTGGAATATTTGTATTATTATACATATTTGTGACCGGGGAACAGTCATGACCCGGAATATGACGTGTGTAGTCATTAGTCCAAAAAGCATTTTTGACCATTGGATACAACGGTCTTGCAGAGAGAGGAGGGGGAGGGAGAGAGAGAGAGATGAGAGGAGGGGGAGAAGGAAGGAGAGAGAATGGAGGGGGGAGGAGGGAGAGCGAGCAGGGGGAGAGGGAGGGAGAAAGGGGAGAGGGTGAAGGTGGGAGAGGGGAGAGAGGAGGGAAGCAAGAGCGAGTCAACAGACAGACAGAGGAGGGAGAGAGAAGGGAGACAGATGAGAGGTGGGAGGAAGGGAAAGAAGGGAGAGAATGGAGGGGGAGAGAAGGGATAGGGTGAAGGAGGGAGGGAGAGAGACAGACAGACAGACAGAATGAGAAAGAGAGAGCGAGAAGGAGGGAGGGAGAGGATGGTGGGGGTGAAAGAAGGGGGAGTGAGAGTGAAGAGAATTGGGAGCATAAAGAGGATGTAGAGACAAGAGACAGAGGCAGTAAAAAAGAGGGAGAGGGCAGGAGGTAGAGAGAGGAGAGAGGGGGATTAGAGGAGAGAGATAGAGAGAGAGAGACATGTCTATCTTTATATGTCTGTCTGTCATAACGAGTGTGAAAGCGACCGCTACAACACAGCTGGATCCAAGTGCCAAATCCTTGTGTTACTGGGGAGAGACATTATCAGTGTACACAAGGTGAGAGAACAAATCAACGGACCACAATGCCCCTTTTTCTCAGAAATATGGCTTGATGCATGATGAATAGAGGTAAGCCTAGGACACTTATCTACTATGTAAACTTTGACGCTGGCTGGTGTAATTGTTGCAATGCTTGTTGTGTTGAGGTTGTCACCCAGTGGCTGACATAGCATTAAGCAACTCAGGAAATTGCCTGGGGCCTCCCATCATCAGGGGCCTCGTGAAGTTGGCATACTTTCATTTAATAATACATAATTTCTCTGTTATCTTGCCTTCCTCCTCCTCTCTAGGCCCTTCTCTGATATGCGCATGTTTAGTGGTTGTGACCAGCTCTGGTTGTGACAAATGGAGCGGTTCAGACAGGAAACGCCACGTGTTTGTTTAATATTAAAATACATGCAATACGTTAGGCTCTGCTCCTTCGGGAGAGCTCACTGCCAGAGCATGCATAATGTTAAGATAATAATAATTACAGGCAGAGAGGAAGGTATACCAACCCCCCTGCAGGAAGGAAACACATATTCATGCGAGTAATGACGTTACAGCAGTAGAATGTCACCAAGAACACCAACACATACTGTAGCTTACACGCAGCAGCCATCAGAGAAGTGTTTCCAGAACCTGGTGGACTAAGTAGACCGCCATATTAACGTAGAGTGATGATCTGAATGTTGCAACATCAGCTTATGCTATCAGCTGATGCAACACTCAGGTTTCCTGTCTGAACCAACTGTGCTTGATTTTCTGTTTGCTTCCTCCACCTTTTTATTTACCTTTTAAACAGTTGGGTATATTAGCTATTAAGACACATTTCCTGAAAGCTAAAACACTCAGGAACACTTACGTTTCATCTATTTCCCTCTACAAGCCAAGCGCCGCAAGATATGTTTGAAGGGACTGTGACAACAACCGCAATTGAAAATGATGCAACTCTTTTTTTCTACACACACAATTAGCTGATGATCTTCCGCCATGTTTACAATAACCTTTTGATTGTTACACCTTTCCCATATTTAAGTCATTTGACATATTTTCTTATTAGCCTGATGAACATAGAAGCTTGGTTGCAGTTTGTTTCTGTGTTAAAATTGTCTCTCGTGGTTGATATTACAAATAAATGATCTATTTCACCTGTCTTTGTGCTTGTCTCCACCCCCCACCAGGTGTCTCCCATCTTCCCTTATTATTCCCTGTGTATTTATACCTGTGTTCTGTTGACAGTTTGTTTTGTTCGTCAAGCCTACCAGTGGTTTCCCCTTTCTCCTGTTGTCCCGGTATTGACCATTCTGCCTGCCCTGAGACTGCCTGCCGTTCTGTACCTTTTGGACTCTGATGTGGATTATTGACCTCTGCCTGCCCTTGACCTGTTGTTTTGCCTGCCCCCTGTTCTAGTAATCAACTTGTGTTACTTCGACACTGTCTGCGTCTGGGTCTTCCCTAAAACGTGATATTATCAGATATAGATATAGGCCGAGCATTTCCAGATCAGTGCGTCCCTAACCAACTAAATCCAGGTATAGAGTATGTAGAAACAGCCCATTATCAGCCTCAAAATGTCATCCTGTGACAATTTAGAAAGCATCAGAGCGAGCGAATAAGCACCCCTCTGTCTCTGTATGTTACACCCATCTGATGCTGTCTGGTCAAAAATAATATTATATTGTTGCCACCTATAGCATTGAATACAAGGTGAATGGTCTGTGAATGGTCCTGGCGCACCATTTCTTTAAAAAAAAAATCTAAAATAATAAGAGTGTCAAGGGACGGCCTTCACACCAATCCGACCACACCAAAAGCCCAACGTCATTTACAGATATATATTTTGTTCTTTTCTTAAATTAGCCATGGAAGGAGATAGGGTTTTGGACTTATGGTTTTGCTTAATTCTCCATACTGGCCAATGATTATAACGGTGACATTGAGCCAACTGACACGACCCAGATGCAGACAGTTCGAATTTCAGATGTTTATTACAAAACAGGTGGCAGGCAAAACGGCAGGTCAAGGCCAGACAGAAGTCAGTAATCCGAGGCAAGCAGGGACAGAACGGCAGGCAGGCTCAGGGCAGGCAGAATGGTCAGAACCGGGAAGACTAGAAAACAGAAACTGGAGATACTGGAAAACGGGAAAACACGCTGGTAAGGAAAAAAGGGCTGTGAGACAGAGGTTTAATCCTGGACAAGTGTGATATATGCGGAGGGTGCGGGGCAACAGAAGATGAACAGCAGAGGGGCTAAGATTCTTAGCGATGTGGAAAGGGACGATAAAACGGGGGGAAGGTTTAGTGGACTCCACCCGGAAGGGCAGTTCCCGAGTGGACAGCCATACCCTCTGCCCAAGACAGTAGCGGGGAGCAGGGGTCCGGTGGCGGTCCGCCTGTCGCCGATACCTGGAGGTAGTCTTGAGAAGAGAGGACCGGGCTCTCTTCCAGGTACGGCGACAGTGTCAGACGAACATCTGGGCCGAGGGTATGCTGATCTCTTCTTGCTCAGGGAAGAGCGGGGGCTGATATCCCATGGAACACTCGAAGGACGGGAGACCAGTGGCCGAGCAGGGATGGGTGTTGCGGGCATATTCCACTGACACGAGTTGCTGGCTCCAGGTGGTGGGGTTGGCGGCGACGAGGCAACAAAGACCCAAAGAGGGTGCAGAACGCATTCCAGAACCGGGAACAGAACTGAGGACCGCGATCAGAGACCATGTCCACAGGAAATCCATGAATCCGGAAGACGTGCCACCACCCAAGATGTCCAAGAAACGGCCCCCAACCATGCTCCCAAACAAAACGCCCCAAAAACTTCCCCCACTGATGATACCCCAGAAACTACCACCACTCGTGCCGGTGCCTCCACCAGCACCCCCTTCCAGGCCAACTCCACCCCCCGGTTACCAAGCCCACCCACAAAATGGGTTACCTGTAAAGAATTTTGGGAAAAAATAACAAAATGAACTTTAATAATGGTTTAATATTAAACCATGTCCATTTGATCTGTTTTGCCCTGTTATCACAGCCCTTTTAGACCTCTAGAAGTGCAAATTATATAAAACATCTAGTAGTCACTAATATGCTAAAATATATAAATGATTAGCAGCCAACCTGCTTGCTCAAATCACTTGTAATTACAGTAAAATACTACACTTTGTCACTTTTACAGTATTGTACTGTGTTTCATTGCTTTGTCCATAGGGGAAGCAGTTAGTTGACTAGTAGTGGCTATTCAGCAGCCTGATGGTCTTAGGGTAGAAACTATTGGCTAGTCTTCCAGTTTTTGCCATGATGCTCCTGTACTGCCCACGTCTGAGTGATTGAAGATGGGAGAACAGGGCATGGCTTGGGTGGCTGTGGTCCCGGATGTTCTTCTTGGCCTTCTTGCGACACCTGGTGTTGTAGGTGTCCTGTAAGGCAGGCAGTGTGCACCCAATGGTGCGTTCAGTTGCACGTATCACCGTTAGAAGCACCTTGCAGTCCGCGGCGGTTGAGTTGCCGTACCAGGCTGTGATGCAGCCCAACAGTATCCTCTCGATGGTGCTCCTGTAGAACACTATAAGGGCCCTCGGGGACAGGCCAAATTTCTTCAGCATCCTAAGGTTAAAGAGACGCTGTCGTGCCTTCTTCACCACTGTGTCCGTGTAGTTAGACCATTTCAGAGATATGTACACCAAGGAATTTGAAGTTATTGACCGTCTCCACAGTGGCCCCGTTGATGAGGATGGGAGCGTGTCCAGCCTGGTTCCTCCAGAAGTCCACAATCAGCTCCTTTGTTTTGCTAATGTTGAGGGAGAGGTTGTTTACCTGGCACCACACCGTCAGAGTGCCTGCCTCCTCCCTGTTGGCTGTCTCGTTGTTGGTAGTCAGGGCTATTACTGTTGTGTCATCAGCGAACCTGATGATGGAGCTGAAACTGTGTGAGGCCACGCAGTCATGGGTATACAGGTAACACAGAAGGGGACTGAGGATGCACCCTTGTGGGGCCCCCCGTGCTGAGAATTTGTCGAGGAGGTAATGTTGCCGACCTTCATCACCTGAGGGTGGCCCAAGTCCAGGACCCAATTACATAGGGAGGAGTTCAGACTCAGGGCCGTGAGCATTGTAATGAGCTTATAGGACACTATGGTATTAAAGGTTGAGCTGTAATCGACGAACAGCACCGTCACGAACCGGCTCGTAGCCCGTAACATAAAGGGAGACAACGTGGAGATCAAGAAATAACAAAATTGTATTTATAAACTATAAACAAGTAACAATGGTGTGTGTAGTCAGTAACGTAAGTGGTTGCGTGCATAGATGTGATAATGAAGGGTGTCGAAAGGTGCCAAAGCAGACATACAAAATGGCCACAAAAATGATGTATTCATCCCCAGGACACACAGCCCAGGTGTGTCCCATTTCGCTGACGACCCTCCCGCCCACCAACATCCTAATAAGGAAAACAAGAGCAAAGAGAAAGAATTCGGCAGACAGAGTGGGAGGGTCGTCACACCCCCCCCATAAAACCGGGACCACCAAGGATCCCGGAACACCACACCAACCATAAACACAAACAAAGGTATAGGTGACCATCCGAGTGAAATATTATCGCTAATATTCATAAAAGGATAGCTAAGGATGCATTTTAACTGGTATTTGATTTGTTTAGGAAAGGTTTATAGGTATATTTGAACGCGTTCTCTTCACGTTTCAATGGACAATTCGACGTTGGATTTTCTGAACATAACACACCAACCAAGCTGAGATTTATGGATATAATAAATTGATTTTTCTAACAAAAGAACCATTGGATGTCTTCGTTGGACACTTGGGAAGCCCTCAGCAGAAGTTCTTCAAAAGGTAAGGCATTTGTTTTCGCTGTGAAATATGTTTTGTGTGAACCGCGATGGTTTACGAATTTATGCTACTGCAGAAATATTGGAGGTGCTACCCTCAAACAATCAAATGTTGTGCTTTCGCCGTAAAGCTTTTTTGAAATCTGACAACGCTGTGATATTGCCAAGAAGCAGAGCTTTTGATGACTATGCAACACTTGTATATTGATGAATGTTTAATAATTCAACTTTTGGATTTTGAATTTGGCGCCTTGCGCCCCACTGCTCCCTAAGTAGTTAAAGTTCTAAATCATTGGCGGTAAGCCTCAGGAACCAATTCGTAAATTTGTAACACATCCATAGCTCCTGGTAGCAAATGGCACTACCCTACCGAAGTCTCCCACTGAGGTACATGGAAGATTGTACTCACCTCCTCAGACTGATGTCCCAACAGCGAGTAGAGCAAGAGTTTCCAGCCTGGGCAGGGGCCTGGAAACGAACCAACATTACTCTCTCCAACGCAGCACACAACCAACTATCCACCGCAGTGGCAAGTCTACCAAAAAACAAACCAACAAAGGCACCCAACACTGGCCTACCAAACAGCACAACTCAAAAAAGCTATCACAAAAGATGCAAACAAGCACCGACAGAGCTTTCAAACACTAACTCCACGTTTTCTCCCAAACAAATTACTCATACCAGTTAGCTCAACAACACTAGTATTAGGCCTACTGGCCCTTTTTATTCCATGCAACGCATCATTTGATGATGTCACCGGACAACCAAAAACACTGATACATCTCTAAGGCACTATACCAAACACATAAGACTATGCAGTGAATACTAACCAAAGCACATCCCAAAATAACATTAGCCCATCATAATACTATGCAATGTGGAGATCAAGAAATAACAAAAATATATTTATTAACTAAAGTAACATTAGTGTAAGTGGTTGCGTGCATAGATGTGATAATGAAGGGTGCTGAAAGGTGCCAAAGCAAGCTGCCACAACCAAAATCTAACAGTGTGTCTGCATGGAGAGTCTCCTCAATGAATGGGGGGGAAAGGTGTATTTATCCCTAGGACACACCCAAACCCAGGTGTGTACCATTTTGCTGACAACCCTCCTGGCTCCACCCACCGACATCGTAATAAGGCAAACAAGAGCAAAAAGAAAGAATTTGGCAGACAGAGTGGGAGGGTCGTCACAGCATCCTCACATATGCATTCCCTTTGTCCAGGCCCACTCAGCCTACTAGCTCCCTGTCCAGTCTTTTCAGACTTCCTGGTAGTTTGACATGAGAGAAAAAAGCAACATCATTTGAGCAGTTTTATCTGGAAATAATATTATGGGTAATCTTTTGATGATGGGAATCAGAACGACTGTTCGGGACCTTTAAGAAGTCACAATTTGGTTACAATATTGTGGCCAATAAAATAGGCAATTTTATGTAAAGATCAGTTTGGAGTCACTATTTCATGTTATTGAACCAGAGTAATTTCTTGAGTAAAAGTTACAAATCTACTAGAATTTTAAAAAGTGGGTGTATTTACATGAAATATTAGTTTGCATTCATGTTATTTATTAGATTTAACCTCCAACTTGAAATATAGTTTTTTTAACCATCAAATAATACAGTTGGCATTGAATCATATATTTGGTTTCAACAAGTGTAGTATTTTTCCATTTAGAAAACCTAACTCATTTATGTGTAATCACTTGAACGATTCTTTTTTATGTTGATCCAAAGAGTTGTTATTTTTATAGTGTAGGTCCCTATATACTCCCCATGCTAATGTCCTGCCATAGCGACTAAGCCTAAAGGTAATCCAGTTCATTAAATGTCTATGGTTGAGGACTGCTTGTGTTTGGACTCTATGGAAAAACAATGAATTAACGTGAAAGGAAACTCAGTAACTAACAACAATCATATGTTAAAGATACAGATCATGTTGAGTTGCCAAATTAGAGCTATGGGTGTTTCATATCGTCTGTAGCCTATATACTTGATGAAATCAGTAGTGTATATGCACATAATATTTTGTATTAAAAAAAATATTTGACTTGTAAGCCTGTTTGAGATGTGGGTTGTCTGTTAACCCTACCTCAAGGTCATTTTCTGACACCTACAGAAGTATCTCTCCGGTCTCAAGCACTGTACCAGCAGAATGCATTAGCCTCACGAGACAAGAAAATGCATTTATGCTTAGTCCTGCTTACCATGGTTTCCCTAATGTTTTAGTATTTAACATTAACGGTGGATATAGTACACTTTTATAACATAAGAAACCAGTGGACAAACTACGGTCGTTCTCCAAGGAGGACACGCACGTCTACTATACTAAGTGTGCGTGTGCACTGCGCTGTGTACTGTAGCTGGATTTTGAGTAGGAGGCGCGCACCTCATTCACTCAGTTGAGTCCTGTCTCTTGTACGAGTATGGCGAAGTCTTGCTAAAAACTAAGCCCGGCATACCTGCGCTGGAGAAAACCCGCAAAACTTCTGAATAACGGCGACAAGAAAGGATTACATACAGGCAAATGCAAAATCTGTGGATAATAGACTAATGTGAAAGAGAATCAAACAATACTAGTTTTCGTTCATGAGGTAGAAAAACAACTAACCAGAGTTTCATTAAATAATTAGGATACTTATTTAGAGTTATGTCAATGCAATGTACTATTCTTTGAACCATCTGTTATACTAAGAAAAGGGGCAATTCATTCTAAAGGACAATGTTACTCACTAAAACTTCGTCGTTGAAATGGATATGCACGTTATTTGCTATTTGGCTGCATCAGATTGTATGGGAAACGGTAAGTGGATGCTTTTATAACATTCAAAACATTATTTTGACCTCTCTTTTACTTCCCAATCAATTTAATCATCAATATAGCATATTTTATACAATGCTCTATAACACACTATCCAAACTATACATTTTTTCTATAGGTTAAATGTGATAAAACATTCTTACAGATCATTGTCCTTCCAATTGTCATCATCATAGCCCCAGCATTCGGCTGGTTATTGTTAAGTTAATTTCCATTGAGAAAGGATCGTGCTGAGTCTGGTGTGTTCCGGTGCCAGCCACAGAGACCGAGGCACAGCAACGTTGTCTAATTTAGCTGAGTACTCCGTGCGGTCCCGGTACAGTATATTTTTTCTGATTGCGTCAATGAGCAGCAAGAGTCTGGTTCTCCGGTGCTGCCTGTGAGAGAGACTTGAGTCTCTCCGGTGTCTCTATTAGGACACATGTCCTTGGCATCTACCATCTCCCTGTAGTGCTTAAAGTCAAGCAAAAAAGAAAGCAGTAATATGTTTACACACATCTTTCAAAAGGGAAAAGACCCACAACTAGGGTAACTTTGGGGGAAACGCCCCCCCCCCCTTAAGGGAAATATTTGGTCAAATTTAAATATGTGCATATTGGCGATCCTCGGGCAAACACATTTTGAAGGGAAATAAGTGGGCAGACTTTTGGTTGTTGTTTTTCAATAAAAACAGAAACTTTCCCCTTTAGGATTGTGTTCAAATCCATTTAATACCTTTTTATTTTTGACATTTTTAGTAATTGACTCTTAAAAGCTAAAGTCTAGGTATCTTATTTTCATTAAATAAATCAAATATCGGAGCAAAATGACATTTGACATTCTCACTAAGATTAAGTTTTGATGTATGGACCCATTTTTTTCACCCTTCCTGCCCAAATCATCCTAAAGTATCTCAAAATGGATTGTGTACATCAAAGAAGTTACTGCTAGATGATTTGGAAAATGTTAATATCACTGTAACAAATTGCTGTAAATTTACAGCAACACTTTAACAGCTATATTACAGTACAGTACTGCAAAGGGCAATGCATTATAGGGGCTCAATGGCGTCTCGCTACACTGCGAAAATTACATCACAATTGTACTGTTAAGTAATGCATTACCTGTTTTGCTATATATTTACAGCAGCCTACTGTGAATTATGGTGCATTGTGGGAAAATGTTCTGGTTGGCGAAATAATCTCTGTCTCATTAACATATTTTGAAGCGTGCCTTGTAAGAGGCTAGATTTGTTGCACCCATTAGTGAGAACGCTATATCCCACAGAATACAGTACCATACCGTTTTTTGGGGAATTTAAAAACCTTTTTCTGTAAATCTGCAGTAATCCAGTGGCTACTGTGCTGCTAGAAATTTGCTCTATTTCAGTACTATACTGTAATTTTGGAAATCCAAAAAGCTTTTGTGGGTGCATGGTGTTGTTGTGGCTCATTAACCTTTTCACACGTGCCAACATTTGGGTGTGATAATTCTACAGTGGGTGTGATAATTCTACAGTGGTCCCTGCAGTGTACGCTCAAACCGGTGTGATTAGAATGCTTATTTAGAACGTCCAGTTTCGATTGACACAACAATCAGCATTTGAGCTGGACACACTGCTTTTTCACAGAAACGTTTTGCACAAACACAGTCCTTACAAAGTTATGTCCAGAATGTGACCAGTTTATTTTTGGATGCAATGTTCAGACATTCACAGAAGTAGCTACAGCATAACACAATCATCCAAACCGGAAAATGTAGGCTACATTTGTCCTAGCGATAACTGACGAAAGGCTGACGTAACACAAGCGGTCATATTTTTATAACTCTCGGCTGACAGAAACTACAATATGAATTAGCTAATAGCAATTACTATTTATAATTAATCACATCACGGGTGAACTCACCATTGATCGAAATAATTGAGTAAAACAGTTTCTAGAAATCAAAAGTAATCAGATGATGGGTAGTTTTTGCGCCGCCATGTTTGTTTTTTTGCATCAACCAAACATAATAAGAGGAGACAAGATGAGTTTGGTCTGTTTGCAGTATGCATGTTGAAGGGGTGTGTCATCTACAATCATTCACTTCCCTTCATTCCCTTCTGGAAGTTTACCCGAAAGATGAGTGAACCATTCCTTCACCTCATTATAACATCTTTGGTCTGACAGACGTTTTACGTGACACCCAGAATGCATTGTATAGTGTCAACAAACATGGTGCCACACGTAGCTGGCAAATAGCTTAGCGTTAGCTCATTATAATCAGTACAACCTTCAAAAAAGTATTTTACACACATAGGTGTCCATTACAATCTATGCAATAATTGGAATGCATTATTTGACATCAGTACTTGAATAAAACAGTAAATGTGAATAATGTGAATAAAACAGTAAATACATTATGCTCCATACATACATACATACATACATACATACATACATACTGTATGCACCTACAGTAGAAACGACAACATGATATACATAAAATAAGGAACTTACTTTGATAGGAACACACACATGTCCAAAGTTATTATTTGTAAGGAAAACAACAAGGAAGGCAATGCAAGCGCCAGCCAGAACATTTTCCAAGACTGCACAAATGTCTGCATACTTGATCTGCACAAACATTGGTGAAGTGTGTGGGCTCTCCTCGAAAAGAGAACCCACGAAGAGATACGTTTCTCCGACTCAGTAAAGCCTCAAACATAAATTGTCCGCAACGCTGAAATAGGCTAATTCTATGTGAATTGATGAGGAGGCGGAACACACCTCAATTCAAACTGTTGTTAGAAAATACAACTTGTTAGAAAATAATTTGAAATTGACAAGTTGAAACATAGCCTATAGATAATTAGCAGCACTGCGCATTAACTGTCCTGTTGCGTAATAATCACATTTTGGAAAAGTGAGTGCATTCTGACATCACGTGCATAAAACAACTAACGCCAGGGCGACCGTTAGAGATATCTGGAACTCACATATGAAAAGGTTAATACATTTTGAGGGTTGCCTATACTTGTTGCACCCGTTAGTGAGATTGCTGTACCAATTTAAGTGACATGTGGTAGTAGTTCCCTAACACTGAGAAGTGTCCAGGAGGGCGTGAGACAAAGGAATGTATAGTATCGGTGGAGGAAGGTGTGTGTATTATCTGTGGAGGTGCCCATGGGGCTGGAGATCGAAGGTGTCTGGCGAGAGAAAGGCAGGTTGAGGTTGCCAAGGTCAGAGTAGTACAGAAAGTGTTGAATGATGAAGCAGTGAAGAGAGTGGTAGAAGAAGATGGGTAAAGGGTGAGGGATCCTGAGAAGATTCTTGTGAGTAGGCAGAGACCAATAGAGTGTTGGAAAAAAATATGTGCATCAGTAATGTGGGTTTCTTAGCATTCATAGCCATGGTTGTCAACTGTACTGCAGAAATGGAACATCATTCACAGAAAATAAAGGTTGTGGTGGCAGCTGCAAAGAAGTACTTGGGATTGCGAGGATTTACTGCAGAAGAGTTGCAGGGGGTTTTGAGTAGGATTAGATAGGGATAAATAGTGGAATGGGGTGGTGCTTTTTGTTTTGTTGTGAGGGCTAATGGTTGGCAGGGTAATTTTCCTTTTTCCCAATTTTGTATTACCGGAATGTTATGTAGGTAGGCCGTGACTGGCCTCACACTCCAGTACAGTAGGTGGCGGTGTATGCACCTAAAAGTTGGATTCACTGTTAGCAATTGTTGTAATTTTATTACAATACAATTTAACAACATTTTGCTGTATACTGCAGCATTCTGTAAATTAGAGAGGAAAAACATATTTTGAGACGTGCCACGTACGTGGCGATATTTGTTGCACCCATTATTGAGTATGCTGTACCAATTTAAGTGATATGTGGTAGTAGTGCCCCAACAACAATGTATTCAGGAGATAGGTCAGAGTGACAGTGTCTTAAACCTGTAGTGGTTGAATATTAAGCTGTGTCCTTTTGATCTGTTCTGCCTTGTAATCAAAGCCAGTTTGGAAGCCTTTGTTTATTTAGGGTTCTAGAAGTGAAAGTGATATGAAACACCAAATACTCATAAATATGCTGCAATATACAAATACCTAGCAGCCAACTTGCTTGCACTAATCCCAAGTAATTACCGTGAATTTCTAACATGATTACAGTAGAATTGACTTCATTACAGTATATTAGGCTTATTTCACAGCATTGTACCATGACACTGTGCTGCATTTGAAAGTAACTTACAGAACGATGGTGCAAAGAAACATCCAAAAGATATCCTATTACAATTACATTATATTTTGAAGACCAATGTATTCTAAACTACAACAACATTCCTAGTAACGGTTGCAGAAATGTTGTCCTTGCTATAACTGTGATATATATATATATATATACATTTTTTTTTTATCAACCTTAGATGAATGCAGTGACTGTAAGTCAATCTGGACAAGAGCATCTGGTTATGAGCAAAATTAATGTTATGTTAAAAATAAGCTTTGCTTAAAAAATTATTCGAATGAGCTCCGCTCTCAAACTATTTGTATTTTGATCAAATTTGGCGTTGTTTGGTGTTGGAGGTCATTAGAATGATACCCATCAGTGTGCTTTTACATTTACATTTACGTTTTGTTCGTTTAGCAGACACTATTATCCAGAGTGACTTACAGTGAGTGTATTAAACTAAGGTAAACAATAATATACCACAGTCATAGCAAGTACAAATATTGTGCTACCCTTACTGAGAATGATGCTGGCTACTTGCAAGTCTATATTTGTATTAGAAAATATGTGTATTATAATTAAACTGTTACAAAATAGGCTACATGAATTGTAGTTCAGGCCAGTGAAATACAAACGACAGAATAGGTATGGAAGTACTTATATCAAATACGTGTAACAGAAACACTGCCCGTTGTTGGTCATATATAGTCCAAATTATGTTTTTCATGAATTTGGATGAAACCAGATGAAAGTTTTATGACCAAAGTATGAAAATGACTTTTGCTTCAACGTTGATAAAGTATTATCATAAAGTTACTAGTCCCCTTCCCACTGTCAAACTGTCACGACTTCCGCCGAAGTCGGTCCCTCTCCTTGTTCGGGCGGTTTTCGGCGGTCGAAATCACAGGCTTTCTAGCCATCTGCGATTAATTTTTCATGTTCCATTTGTTTTGTCTTTATTTTACACACCTGGTTTCTATTCCCCAAATACATGTTCATTATTTAACCCTCTGTTTTCCCCATGGTTTTTGTGCGTGATTGTTTGTTGTTTTCTTTGCCGAGTTTACGGCTGGTTATATTCGCCCGTGTGTTTTATAGGGCACGTTGGATTGGTTATTCCTTTTACCGTATTTTATTAAAATACGTTGATCACTCATCTCTGCTTTCCTGCGCCTGACTTCTACACCAGCTATACACACCGGCATTGACACAAACACTTGATGTATTATGTATTATCAAGGGATGTAGATGTAGATGTATTGATGTAGATGTATTATCAAGGGATAAAGTGACATCGCCTTAACTCTCAGTTGAATACACCAATGGTAAAATAGTATTCTCTTACCTAGTTTAAATAAGTAACACCTTGTAACCAACATCGGAGAAGGCATGTTTGCAGAGGGGCGTGGTTTATACAGCTAGATAGCTACTCAACTGATGCCAAAAATGTGACTCTAGGGTTACTAACTGTAACGCAGAAATGGAACGTAAATCACAGAAAATATATATTGTGGTGGCAGCTGCAGAGGAGTACTTGGGTGTACGAGATTTTTTTGCATAAGAGTTACAAGATGTGTTGAACGATAGTGTCTCATCCTCCCAGACTGCTGGCCTGGTGTAGGGTCAGATAGGGCAGGGTTAGTTGTGGTGGAATAGTGGTGAGGGTTTAGAGTGGTGGGGCGCTAGCTAACCCTCACATTTTTAGCCTTAGGGGACCGCGCCTACCTCGCAAGATTGGGAGACTATGTTTCGCTCCAGCGGGCTTGCAGTTCTCCCCTGAGAGTGAGTTAGGTGTCACGAGGTGCACCACTTTTCACCTCGCACAGGCCACAGCCATCATGCCTAGACTCTTGTGTGTTACACGGTGACTGAGCTATGCAAAGTAGCTAGTTTAACGAAAGGCGACCATTGCAGGACTAAGCACGGTTATAAACATATCTTCCCTTAATGAGTGCAGGGTTAGTTAGTAGGGCAATTTTTTCTCCACTTTTCCCGCATTCTTTTTTCCCTCCCCCTTATGTGTCACCAAGTTTAATGAATTTACACCCCAGAACAGTTGGCGGACACAGCCCACACAGAAGGTGGCGGCATGCACCTCTAACGTATGTTTACGGTGACCATAATACCATAGAAGAAGAAGAAGAAGAAGAAGAAGAAGAAGAAGAAGAAGAAGAAAATGGTTTTGTTTATGGTAACTTACTGGCAACCAATTACCTGTAAGTTACTGTAAAATAATAGCAATCGTTATCATGCGTTAATGCAGATATATTTAAAAAAAAATATATATATATATATCTGTGTTATTTGCATGTACATTGATTGACTGAATGATTGATCTTATACTACACAATAAATAACATACATTTTCTAAACGAATCCAATCATTTAGTTAGATTTTTGCACCCGTTACTGAAATGGTTGTTCCAGTCTAAATGGCTTAGGTAGTATCCTCAGACTGTTTCTAACACTGGCAGTCATTAAGAATGCAGGTTGCAGGTGAATAAAAATGTCAACATTTGGACATTCTGACTCTTGCTGGATAACAAAAATGTTGGTAAATTTCCCAGGTTTTACCAAATTTGTGGTTGGAAGATTTCTGGAAATCCTTCAACTGGTCCTGTGTGGCTCAGTTAGTAGAGCATGGCACTTGCAATGCCTGGGATGTGAGTTTGTTTCCTATGGGGGACCAATATGTGAAAAAAAGTTTGAGGTCACTTAGAAATGTTCTTGTTTTGAAAGAAAAGCAATTTTTTTGTCCATTAAAATAACATCAAATTGATCAGAAATACAGTGTAGACATTGTTAATGTTGTAAATGACTATTGTAGCTGGAAATGGCTGTTTTTTTTATGGAATATCTACATAGGTGTACAGAGGCCCATTTTCAGCAACCATCATTCCTGTGTTCCAATGGCACGCTGTGTTAGCTAATCCAAGTTGATCATTTTAAAAGGGTAATTGATCATAAGAAAACTCTTTTGCAATTCTGTTAGCACAACTGAAAACTTTTGTGCTGATTATAGAAACAATACAACTGGCCTTCTTTAGACTAGTTAAGTATCTGGAGCATCAGGATTTATGGGTTCGATTACAGGCTCAAAATGGCCAGAAACAAAGCACTTTCTTCTGAAACTCATCAGTTTATTTTTGTTCTGAGAAATGAAGGCTATTCCGTGCGAGAAATTGCCAAGAAACTGAAGATCTGGCACAACGCTTTATACTACTCCCTTCACAAGACAGCACAAACTGTCTCTAACCAGAATAGAAAGTTGAGTGGGAGGCCCCGGTGCACAACTGAGCAAGAGGACAAGTACATTAGAGTGTCTAGTTTGAGAAACAGACGCCTCACAAGTCCTCAACAGGCAGCTTCATTAAATAGTACCGTCAAAACACCAGTCTCAACGTCAACAGTGAAGAGTCGACTCCGGGATGCTGGCCTTCTATTATATTGGAGGCGTGGCTTAGTGGGGGCAATGTTCAAGATGATACCACTCAAATTTGGACCCCCTACAGGGTCACAGTGACTCTATCGGTTTGAGTAATGACAACAAAATCCCTTTACGTCACTGTACTCAGATATGTTAAGTGCAATGGGTTTCCTTAAAAGTTTTGAGTAGTGACAGCGCATTGGGTTTTACAGTGCAGCCTCCCCCTCCAGCCTGTTCACGTGTTCTTATAAAGTCATTGCGCAATCGCGTGTGAAAACAGAGTTTTGACTGGCCACTATTGAAAAAAGGATCCCAGCTTTCTTGGGCTGCGACATTTATTGCTCAACTCTTAAAATTAAGCACATGAATCCACTTTAGAACTGGTGTAGCCTACCTGGCATATTAAAAACGTATCCGCAGGAAGCGCTTGCTCCATACGCTATTCGAGTGAAGGATACGGATGACGTGTCTTTTTTGCTGGAGTTGATGAATATGAGGTTGAAAAGTGGTGGAATTTCCCTTTAATGAGGTTGGTTTTACTGTAATATAGCTCAAAGATATAGACCTATCTCACTATGTACACTTCTTCCACTGCCATTTAATAATAATAATTTCAGCCAGTTGAGCAAGCACACAAAGTTTTTACTGAAACTTACTTTTCTACTGTAGTTATAGATACTGTCACTGTCTTTGGAGAACTGTCACCTTCTCCCAGCTGAGGTGTGTGTGTGTGAAGGATTAAACAGAGCCTTAACCCAAACAGCATCAGTAGAAGGTAGTCTCTATAATGAAGATAACAAGGTGGTGTTTCAAATGAAGATGCTGTTTTGCTGTGAGTAGTTTTAGTGGGATTGTTTTTCACTGCCCTACAGATGGGATAGGAGGGGAGAGATGGTTGGAAGACAGGGTGATAATGAGTGTGTAACTCTCTACAGTTTGTGTTGAATAAGTTAATGATACAGTGTGCGTAAAAGGACAATGTCTCTCATCCTCCCCCATTACTCCCTCCCCCCTCCAGGTGGAGGCCATCCATCCAGACTGTGCCTTGGTGTCCCAACACATGAAGGCCCAGCAGAGCTGTATCCACACACGCAGACAGGAGGGTCGCAACCGTTCTGCCAGGATAGGTACTGTAAACCCAAACAGTACTATTCATTTATTGGATTAAGTTCTGTAAACATAATCGATGTGAACACGTTGTAGTCACAAATGTTTTAGGTTCCCTTAACATGCACATTCAGTCTTGATTTTGTGAGACTATTTTTGATTCAGATTAAATTTAGGAGTTTTTAGGTGAACGGGCCTTGTGATGATAGATTTACGAACACGTCTTTCAAGTTTTACTTTGATTACATCCTATACGATGACTGCACCTTTAGGTTCAGAAAAAGGATTTCCAAAAATGGTGTCACAAATTGGGATTATCTACGTAGCAAGCTTTTATCTATTGTTGGCGGCAGTGTAAGCTTTCTTAATGGTAAAAAAATTATTAGTGAATCAGTTTGTATCATGATTGTGTAATTTGTCAAACTGTCAAGTGTCACGACTTCGACTGAAGTCGGTTCTCCACCCTCGTTCGGGCGGCATTCGGCGGTCGATCTTCTAATCATCACCGATCTACTTTTCATTTTCCATTTGTCTTGTCTTGTTTTTCACACACCTGGTTTGCATTCCCCATCATTATCTGTTGTGTATTTAACCCTCTGTTTTGCCCCCATGTCCTTGTGTGTGATTGTTTATTGTTAAGTCGTTTCTTTCCGGCTGGTGCATTTCATATATGCCTTGCCTGTTTTGCGTTTGGCATGTTTATTTATATTTACGTGTTTAGCATTTTGCATGTATATTTTGTTTGAGTAAAGGTTTTTGCTCACTCAGTACTGTTCTCCTGCGCCTGACTTTCTGCACCAGCTACACAAGAGCCTGACATCAAGCTATCAATCAGACAACTGGCAAACCAGGGCTACGTAGGCATCACAAGCTGGGTTGCAACACTAAATAATAATATGAACGCAAAATGTAAATTGTTGGTCCCATTTTTCATGAGCTGAAATAAAAGATCCCCCAAATTTTCCATACTCACAAAAAGCTTATTTCTCAAAGAAATGTTGCACAAATTTGTTTACATCTGTTAGTGAGCATTTCTTTTTTGCCAAGATAATCCATCCACCTGACAGGTGTGGCATATCAAGAAGCTGATTAAACAGCATGAACATTACACAGGTGCACCTGTGCTGGGGACAATAAAAGGCCACTCTGAAATGTGCAGTTTTGTCACACAACATGCCACAGATGTCTTAAGTTTTGACTGCAGGAATGTCCACCAGAGTTGTTTCCAGATAATTTAATGTTCATTTCTCTACCATAAGCCATCTCCAACGTCGTTTTAGAGAATTTAGCAGTACATCCAACTGGCCTCACAACCACAGACCACGTGTTTGGCTTCATGTGGGTGAGCGGTTAGCTGAAGTCAATGTTGTGAACAAAGTGCCCCATTGTGGTGGGGGGTTATGGTATGGGCAGGCATAAGCTACGGACAATGAA
Source organism: Brachymystax lenok tsinlingensis (assembly GCA_030435695.1). Lineage (NCBI taxonomy): Eukaryota > Metazoa > Chordata > Actinopteri > Salmoniformes > Salmonidae > Brachymystax > Brachymystax lenok. The sequence continues at coordinate 35,797,834 of CM059791.1, forward strand.
CACAATTGCATTTTATCAACGGCAATTTGAACTCACAGAGATACCGTGACGAATTCCTGAGGCGCATTGTGAGGTCCATTTTGTTAAAAGTATCTGTGACCAACAGGTGCATATCTGCATTCCCAGTCATGTGAAATGTTCTATTTTTTTTAATTTTATTTAACCTTTATTTTGGCAGGGAAGATATATTTATACCAAGGTCTCTTTTCTTATTGCACCCTGTATAATTAAGTGATAATGCCATCGAAGCCAGTGCTGGAGGATATATTGGCACGATATATTGGCACGATACAACGGGTTACCAACATATTCAAATAATGACTGACATATTTAATTAAAAACATTATATTGATGAATTTATTCATACTATTTCATCCTTCCAACAAATATAGTCCAGACACAAATCTTTGTATGTATCTATACAAATGATGCCAGCTGATTCATGATTTCGACTGAGAAACGCTGCCTGTCTGTCTTGTCCGGTCTCTGGACATGTTCATTACTATGGGACAGCTTGAGATCGAATTTTAATATTGAAACAATGTTGCAAATGTTGGAGAGACAGACAGCAAGGTTTAGACAAATCTCTCCTGTTGAAAACTAAATGTTAGTCTAAAAGAAATGTGACATAATGTGTAGATGCTTTTTATAGTGGAGATCAATTGCCTGGCTGGGCTGATGAGACAGTGATCTTCGCAGTCAGATGGAACAGAGTAAATAGGCATTTTAACATCATAGATTTAGCCGGTGGTAGCTTGTAGAATACACTGTCTGGAATGCGGTTTTAACCAATCAGCATTCAGGATTAGAACCTCCCGTTGTATAATACAATATAATATATATATATATTGTATGTTGCAAAATGAATAGGAAATATAGTCAAGATGTTGACAAAGTTATAAATAATGATTTTTAATTGAAATAATAATTGTGTCCTTCAGATTTGCTTTCGTCAAAGAATCCTCCATTTGCAGCAATTACAGCCTTACAGACCTTTGGCATTCTAGTTATCAATTTGTTGAGGTAATCCGAAGAGATTTCACCTCATGCTTTCTGAAGCACCTCCCACAAGTTGGATTGGCTTGATGGGCACTTCTTACGTACTATACGGTCAAGCTGCTCCCACAACAGCTCAATAGGGTGACTGTGCTGGCCACTCCATTATAGACAGAATACCAGCTGACTGCTTCTTCCCTAAAAAGTTATTGCATAGTTTGGAGTTGTGCTTTGGGTCATTGTCCTGTTGTAGGAGGAAATTGGCTCCAATTAAGCGCCATCCACAGGGTATGGCATGGCGTTGCAAAATTGAGTGAAAGCCTTCCTTCTTCAAGATCCATTTTACCCTGTACAAATCTCCCACTTTACCACCACCAAAGCACCCCCAGACCATCACATTGCCTCCACCATGCTTGACAGATGGCGTCAAGCACTCCTCCAGCATCTTTTCATTTTTTCTGCGTCACACGAATGTTCTTCTTTCTGATACGAACACTTAGATTCGTATGTCCATAACACTTTTTTCCAATCTTCCTCTGTCCAGTGTCTGTGTTCTTTTGCCCATCTTAATATTTTCTATTTTTTGGCCAGTCTGAGATATGTCTTTTTCTTTGCAACTCTTTGAAGGCCAGCATCCCGGAGTCACCTCTTCACTGTTGACGTTGAAACTGGTGTTTTGCGGGTAATATTTAATGAAGCTGCCAGTTGTCTTGTGAGGCGTCTGTTTCTCAAACTAGACACTAATTTACTTGTCCTCTTGCTCAGTTGTGCACCGGGGCCTCCCACTCCTCTTTCTATTCTGGTTAGAGCCAGTTTGAGCTGTTCAGTGAAGGGAGTAGTACACAATTTCTCATATGGAATAGTATTCATTTCTCAGAACAAGAATAGACTGACGAGTTTCAGAAGAAAGTTCTTTGTTTCTGGACATTCTTGAAACTCATACACATCACTTTCAACCAAAACCACTCCCATCATTATCATATTTCCCAGCATACTGTACAGCAGCAAGTTGCAAGTGAATAAAAATGTTAACAGTTGGAACTACGGTTTATGTGTGTCTTTCTGTTGGGGAAGGGGCGGGGTATGGGCTGGCAGTTCCTGGATGGAGGTGGAAGTTGTGTTTGATCGGTGTGGTGTCCAAATCAAATCAAATTGTATTAGTCACATGCTCCGAATACAATAGGTGTAGACCTTACAGTGAAATGCTAGTGGTTAGTGAGTTGGACTTGTAACCGGAAGGTTGCAAGGTCGAATCCCCGAGCTGACAAGGTAAACATCTGTCGTTCTGCCTCTGAACAAGGCAGTTAACCCACTGTTCCCCGGGTGCCGAAGACGTGGATGTCGATTAAGGCGGCCCCCGCACCTCTCTGATTCAGAGGGCTTGGGTTAAATGCGGAAGACGCATTTCAGTTGAAGGCATTCAGTTGTACAACTGACTAGGTACCCCCCTTTCCTTTCCCTTCCCCTTACATACGAGCCCCTAACCAACAATGCAGTTTAAAAAAATATATGGATAAGAATAAGAGAATAAGAATAAATGTAAGATGTAATTAAAGAGCTGCAGTAAAATAACAATAGTGAGACTATATACAGGGAGGTAACGATAAAGAGTCAATGTGCGGGGGCACCGGTTAGTTTAGGTTGTATGTACATGTAGGTAGTGTTATTAAAGTGACTATGCATACATGACAACAGAGAGTAGCAGTGGTGTAAAGAGGGGGTGAGGAGGAGAAGGGGGGGCACTGCAAATAGTCTGGGTAGCCATTTGACTAGATGTTCAGGAGTCTAATGGTTTGGGGGTAGAAGCTGATTAGAAGCCTCTTGGACCTAGACTTGGCTCCCCGGTACCATTTGCCGTGCGGTAGCAGAGAGAACAGTCTATGACTAGGGTGGCTGGAGTCTTTGACAATTTTTAGGGCCTTCCTCTGACACTGCCTGGTATAGAGGTCCTGGATGACAGGAAGCTTGGCCCCAGTGATGTACTGGGCCATTCGCACTACCCTCTGTTGTGCCTTGCGGTTGGAGGCCAAGTAGTTTCCATACCAGGTAGTGATGCAACCAGTAAGGATGCTCTCGATAGTGCAGCTGTAGAACCTTTTGAGGATCTGAGGACCCATGGCAAATCTTTTCAGTCTCCTGAGGTGGAATAGGTTTTGTCGTTCTTTAACTTCCTGACTAATGTCTTGAGATGTTGCTTCAATATATCCACATAATTTTCCGTCCTCAAGATGCCATCTGGTTTGTGAAGTGCCCCAGTCCCTCCTGCAGCAAAGCACCCCCACAACATGATGCTGCCATCCCCGTGCTTCACGGTTGGGATGGTGTTCTTTGGCTTGCAAGCCTCCGCATTTTTCCTCCAAACATAACAATGGTCATTATGGCCAAACAGTTTTATTTTTGTTTCATCAGACCAGAGGACATTTCTCCAAAAAGTACGATCTTTGTCCCCATGTGCAGTTGCAAACCGTAGTCTGGATTTTTTTTGGCGGTTTTGGAGCTGTGGCTTCTTCCTTGCTGAGCAGCCTTTCAAGTTATGTCGATATAGGACTCGTTTTACTGTGGATATAGATACTTTTGTACCTGTTTCCTCCAGCATCTTCACAAGGTCCTTTGCTGTTGTTCTGGGATTGATTTGCACTTTTCGCACCAAAGTACGTTCATCTCTAAGAGACAGAATACGTCTCCTTCCTGAGTGGAATGACAGCTGCGTGATCCCATGGTGTTTATACTTGCGGATTATTGTTTGTACAGATGAACGTGGTACCTTCAGAAGTTTGGAAATTGCTCCCAAGGATGAACCAGACTTGTGGAGATCTACAATTCTTTTTCTGAGGTTGATTACTTTTGATTTTCCCATGATGTCAAGCAAAGAGGCATTGAGTTTGAAGGTAGGCCTTGAAATACATCCACAGGTACACCTCCAATTGACTCAAATGATGTAAATTAGCCTATCAGAAGCTTCTAAAGCCATGACATCATTTTATGGAATTTTCCAAGCTGTTTAACTTCTTAGGGAGCGGCAGCAGAGGTGGCGGTTTTGGAGAGTCTGGCGTGCCCAAAGTAAAATGCCTGCTATTCAGGCCCTGAAAATAGGATATGCACATAATTAGTACTATTGGATAGGAAACACTCTGAAGTTTCTAAAAGTGTTAAAATAATGTATGTGAGTATAACAGAACTGATATAGCGGCCAAAACCCAAGGAAAATCCATCCGGATTTGTCGTTTTTTTTGTACATTAACTTTTTCTCCAGGCTGTCTATTGATTTCTATGTTATGTAGGACTGAGACTGCAGTACCTATGGCTTCCACTAGATGTCAACAGTCTTTATACAGTGTTTGGAGGCACTAGCACTAAGCAGAACAGATAGGAAGAGGAAATAGTGAAGGGACCACATTTGTCAACAACGTTTCACGGGCGTGAGATTGTGAGTTCGCCCCACTTTATTTTCCTTTCCTATCGTTCACGTTATCGTCCGGTTGAAATATTACAGTAAATATACATAAAAGGATACCTAAGGATACATAGAAAATGATGTTTGATTTGTTTGGAGAAAGTTTATAGGTATAATTTGAACGTGTTTTCTTCACGGTTTAATGGGCGACTCAAGGGTGGATTTTCTGATAATAACGTGCCAATCAGACGGAGATTTATGGATATAATAAATTACTTTTTCTAACAAAAGAACCATTGGATGTCTTCGTTGGACACTTGTGAAGCCCTCAGCAGAAGTTCTTCGAAAGGTAAGTGATATTTTTTAGCTCTTATATGGGTTTTGTGTGACCCGCGCTGGATATGAATTTATGCTAATGCAGAAATATTGGAGGTTCTTTCCTCAAACAATCAAATGTTGTGCTTTCGCTGTAAAGGCTTTTTGAAATCTGACAACGCTGTGATATTGCCAAGAATCAGAGATGTTGATGACTATGCAATAATATGTTGATGAATGTTTAATAATTCAACTTTGGGATTTTGAATTTGGCGCCTCACATTTCACTGGGTAGTGTCGAGAGCGGCTCGCTAGTAGTCAAAGGCACAGTCAACTTAGTGTATGTAAACTTCTGACCCACTGGAATTGTGATACATTGAATTATATGTGAAATAATCTGTCTGTAAACAATTGTTGGAAAATTACTTGTGTCATGCACAAAGTAGATGTCCTATCCGACTTGCCAAAACTATGACTTTCCCGAAGTGGATCCTCTGTTTGGACCATCACCCAGGACAATGGATCGGATCCCAGTAGGTGACCCAATACAAAGGCGCCGCAGAAGGGGCAGACAGAGCGGTCTTCTGGCCAGGCTCCTTAGATGGGCACATCGCTCCTCGAGTATACTACTCGCCAATGTCCAGTCTCTTGACAACAAGGTAGACTAAGGGTTGCCTTCCAGAGGACATCAGAGATTGTAACATTCTTTGTTTCACGGAAACATGGCTCCCTCGGGGTACGTTATCAGAGTCGGTACAGCCACCCAGTTTCTTCATGGATCACGCCGACAGAAACAGACATCTCTCTGGTAAGAAGAAGGGCGGAGGGTGTATGCCTTATGAGTAACGAGTCGAGGTGTGATCATAACAACATACAGGAACTCAAGGCCTTTTGTTTACCTGACCTAGAATTCCTTGCGATCAAATGCTGACCTCAAAATAAAGGAGATGATCGTGGACTTCAGGAAACAGCAGATGGAGCACCCCACTATCCACATCGACGGGACAGTATTGGAGAAGGTGGAAAGTTTTAAGTTCCTCGGCGTACACATCACGGACAAACTGAAATGGTCCACCCACACAGACAGCGTGGTGAAGAAGGCGCAACAGCACCTTTTCAAACTCAGGAGGATTAAGAAATTTTGCTTGTCACCAAAAACACTCAAACTTTTACAGATGCACAATCGAGAGCATCCTGTCAGGCTGTATCACCGCCTGGTACGGCAACTGCTCTGCCCACAACTGTAAGGCTCTCCAGATGGTAGTGAGGTCTGCACAACGCATCACCGGGGGGCAAACTACCTGCCCTCCAGGACACCTACAGCACCCGATGTCACAGGAAGGCCAAAAAGATCATCAAGGACAACAACCACCTGAGCCACTGCCTGTTCACCCCGCTATCATCCAGAAGGCGAGGTCAGTACAGGTGTGTCAAAGCTGGGACCTAGAGACTGAAAAACAGCTTCTACCTCAAAGCCATCAGACTGTTAAACAGCCATCACTAACATTGAGTGGCTGCTGCCAACATACAGACTCAATCTCTAGCCACTATAAAAAAAATAATATAGGATATTATTAGCTATAAGTGTTTTCACACGTCAGCACTGGGTGTAGGTAATCGGTAAATGAGTGTAGCATTTAGAATGGCAGTGTTTTCCAAACGAAACACAAGACCTGTTAGTTTTGAATGATGTGTCTAATGTAGAGAACTGTGTTTAGTGTTTTGCTAAAAGTGTGTTTTACAATTGCAAACTGAGTGTAAAGCAGATAATGTGCTTGCAGTTTTGCAGACTTGGTCTGAAGATTAGGTACAGTACATGAGTTAATGGTTTTACTGAGTGTGCCTCAAGTACCACTTTTAGTGTGTAAGCGATTGTAAAAAACTGTAATCTGAAAGTGGTTACATTTCTCCAGGCCCATCCCTTATTACCAAAACAGAGGTGGGGAGGCAATTTTGTTATTGTTTCATCTGTGTATTTGCCCTTTAAACAGCTGCATATTATCAATATATCAAAGTGTCACCAACAAAAAGGTAAACAATAGGCCTATAGCAAATGTAGCAAATTGGCAATCATTTTTCACATGTAAATAGCACTTTTCAGTAGTACTCACAGCATGCCATTTCATGAGCGCAACATTTATTTTCAACCTCGAATCAATGAGCCCAATCAGTCCTCCATGACAACAAAATCATAATCAACAGAGTAGGGCCCCTTAGTTTTGGGGTTATGCTCAGGTAAAACAATTTGGCTGATCTATACTTCCATATTTCCAAGTCCTATTCTTGAAGATCAATGGGTATAACATTTATTGGAATGACTGGAATTCTGATAGACTTTGGTTTTTAATGTAAAGATAGAATTGTATTGTATTATTATATGTAGTAGAAAGCAATGAGTTAGAAGACGCCCACATAACCAACCCATTAAGTAAAATGTAACATCCATATGTACATTTTGATATTGATTTATCCTGCAATAGATGTCGTTCAATTGGTAACATACATTGTTGTCTTCTTCTAATGCCTCTTAAGGGGAAAGTAATCTAAAAGTAACTGAATGTAATCAGATTACGTTACTGAGTTTGCGTAATCCAAAAGTTACATTACTGATAAAAAATGTGGACAGGTAGCTAGTAACTGTAACAGATTACATTTAGAAAGTAACCTGCCCAACCCTGGTCTGTTGCCTGTGTGAAGCAGGATGTGAAATCTGACACCACTTGAAGCTGGGATGTCAATTCTATAATTTAATTCGCTCTTCCGACTGCCCATCAACTCATGGCTGAACCTTATATCACAGCCAATAAAAACGTATATGCCTGGAATCCTTACATCGTAATGCAGCAGGAGAGAGTGGTTTTGTCACTGTAGCACATGTAGAGATTGATTTATAGCCAGTAATTTAAAATAATTCATAGATTTTAAACAAACAACACTTTCTCTTTGTTAAAGATGGACAAGATTAATGAGATTTAAGAAAGCCAAGCTAGAGCTCTGTGAGACGTTCACAGCGATCGGGGCAGAAGTTTTGATCAAGAGAGACGTTTAGAAAATATGCACATTTTCTCTAACAATAAATGAACAAATATGTATTTTACAATTATAAGGAAGGTGAAATCTTATAGTTAGTCATTTTATAAATACTATATTTAGAAAAAGTGTAATTTCAAGCCTTATTCATACAGTTTTGTTAAAAAGGAAATACGTCATATAAAATATTTTATATTTTTATCATATTTGTGCTGTGTACTTGAGCTTGTGTCCTCAAACGTGACTACACCTCTGCAATTTTCAACTAATTTTACCAGAAAGGTGAGATGTTAACCTTTCTTGGACTATGCAGCATTACTAATTATTGTTTAAATAATGATGTTACATTTAAGAGTTACATTTGATTCTTTGTAAGGCAGCTGTCTGCTTCTCTATAGTGACCTATTTGCGTTTCAAAATATATATATATTTTTTATAGAGCTTTGTGAGACATATGATAAGGTCTAGGGGTCATCAAATTCCTCTAGTTTCCTTTGACAGCCATCTTGGAAAAGTTGAACATGAAAGGTAGCTTATCTGTGAGGTAGGAGTCAGTTTGTCTGTCAGGGCTCTTCAACCCTGTTCCTGGAGAGCTACCATCCTGTAGATTTTCAGCCCAACCCTAATCTAGCACACCTAATTTTAATAATTAGTTAGTTGATAAGCTGAATCAGGTTAGTTATAACTGGGGTTGGTGCGAAAATCTGAAGTGCCGACGACAGTTTACTGTGTGTGTCTCCACCTGGCTGACACCATTACAGACTCCCAAGGAGAGATGGAGCCTGAGCTCCTGCTGGTCCTGGGCCTCCTAAGTGCCCCCATATCCCCTTATCCAGGTGTGTGTGTGTGTCTGTGGGCATCCTAAGTGCACCCATATCTCCTCTAGAGTAGGGATGAAAGAGTGTAACATTGAGTTCAACCAACATAGAAAACATTGGTAGTGCGTTACAACCAATAATGATTCAGTCAAAAAGAGGGCGGTTCATAGTTCACACATAAAACAGACAAACTCCAAAATCTTCATTTTGTGACTTTTACTGTGTTTCTTTTCTTGTTTGGAGGAGCAGGGTGAAATATATTTAGACACACAGGCATTTCAGTCTAAGCCAGCGTTTCCCAAACTCGTTCTACGGGACCCCAAGGACTGAGTTTGTTTTAATGCCCTAACACTACATAGCTGATTCTAATTATTAAAGCTGGATGATTAGTACATTTTTTTATCAGCTGTGTAGTGCTAGGTCAAAAAACAAATTGTGCACCCCTTGGGGTTCAGAGGACTGAGTTTGGGAAACCTTGGTCTAAGCCTTCTTCAGTGTGTGTGAAGGCATGCTCAACCAGACGTTCTCCAACCTATCAGAGCTCTTGCATCATGAACTAACAGGTTGTCCACCCAATCAAAGGATCATAGAATGAGTCTAATACTGAAAGCATAACCTACATTTAGCTAGCACTGCAGTGCATAAAATATGTTGAGTAGTTGACTCAAAGAGAGAGAAAGATTATAGTTGAACAGTTTTGAACAAATTAATTTCTTCAAAAATAAAGGAGATGCAAGAGATAGAGAGAGAAAAACAGAATGAGAGAGCTATATTTTGTAACTTTTTTCCACTTTCACTTACTTTGCTAGTGAATGCAGCTAGCTAGTCTAGTTTACGCAAACAGCCGGCTCAAACCGAGGGATGCTATGTTAGCTAGCTGGCTATGACTATCCAACACTGGAACTCTTCCAAGTCAAGGTACGTTTTGGGTTTTACTAATTTATTGCCACCGGGGCCCGCCGATGTAACTGCTAAATTGCCTACTGGCTGTACACTGTACTGCATGAATGTTCTATTAGCTATGTTGACTATGACGTTACTTTAGCTAATATATTGACAATGATGTAGGCTGTGTTTTGCAGTTAGCGGTTATGATATGAAGGTTTGGCTTGGATTTTTTTTTTATCTGGTCACAACTGTGTTGTGCATTGAAGTCCACACGTGAAGGGAAAATGTGAGTGGAGGAGAGCTCGTAGATGAGAGAAGGAATACAATGAGCTGTTTGTATGTGGCTATGAAAGTGAACTGTTTGTGTGTGTCTGTCTGTCATCTCAAATCTTTCTCTCGACCTGTGTGCACCTACGTTGTAAACTTTCATTCATAGGCTAGGTTGTAGCAACCTCATGATGGGTATAGGGAAAATGTATCATGGTAGCCTAAACCTATCGATGTTACATGGAACTGGGTGAATATAATATGAAAGACAATCATCCAATATGCTGTAATAGAAATAAGGCCATGCTCATTAAAAAAATGAATTATCCTCCCTCATCTTAAATGGCACCAACTGCCACTGGTATGTGTGTGTGTGTGTGTGTGCGTCCATGTGTGTGCGTCTGTGTGCGGTGTGGTGTACGTGCGGGTGGCTGACTTGGAAGAGGAAGGAGATAAAAGGTCTGGGAAGTGGCCTGGATGAAAACATGTCAAGCATGAATATTTATCCTCTGATTAACATAATCCAGCCTCTCCCAGACTTGGGTTCAAATAGTATTTGAAATCTTTACATACTTTAGCAACACTTGACTGTGAAACCACAAACCCTGCCTATCTGGCACTCTAGACAGGCTCAAACAAATGTCAAAGTAATTGAAAAAATTTAAATACTGGCCTAATCTGTCCAGAGGAGAGGAGGATGTTTGAGGCTGGAAATTTGATTCCTCTCAGTCCACCAGCCACTGTCCATCTCAGTGGGCCCTCAATGTGTCCTGGGGAGGATGTTGATTGGATGTCATCTATCAGGGGTGGACTTAACAATTGGGGCACCGTTCCCAGGGACCTTTTGTCTGTTTCAATTGAAACCTATGAAGCATAGCAAAGTCTGCATCTGTCTTCCATGGATGGCTGTGACCCCAGTCAATTAACGTTTTCATGTCTGAGGTCCAAATATCTCTAATGATCCCCCAGCGTGAGCTTATTTATGCGTTTGATTTCAGAATTGTATTGCAATGTTACAAGACAATGAACCCGCACTGCCCTCAAAGCAAGGAACGCTGCCTGCTAATTATCTATAGGATATGTTTCAAACAACAGTTTTATTTTAGAACAACAGTTTGAAATAAGGTGTGTTCTGCCTCATAAATTCACATAGAAGTATCCCATTTCACTGTGGCAAACAATTATATGTTTGAAGCACGCTATGCTAATGTAATGGAAGAATTAGATGAGCGGATAAACTTCTCTCTTCAATGAGGGCCCAAGTTTCCCCAGGCCAAGTATGCAGACATTTGTGCATCTCCAGGCAGAATAGAACCTGCCCAAACTTTTTCCCCTGGCGCATTTTCTCACTGGCGCCTGCATTGCCTTAATTGTTTTCCTTACCAATGATTACTTTGCACATGTGGCTGTTCCTATCAAGATGAATGCCTTATTTACCTTATCATAGTACAGTTTCCGTATTCCCAAATTGTGATATGTCATTTCTACTGTAGCACACTGTATGTATATGTATGTATGGAGCAATGTATTCTGTGTGTGTTCCTTTATAACCGCAGACATGCAAGGTACAAATTTGATAACCTTTATTGTGTTATATGTGATTGTGGTTAGTTTATACAGTTGAAGTCGGAAGATTACATACACCTTAGCCAAATACATCTCTCTACTATTATTCCTCACATTTAATCCTAGTAAAAATTCCCTGGCTTAGGTCAGTTAGGATCACAATTTTATTTAAAGAATGTGAAATGTCAGAATAATAGTAGAGAGAATGATTTATTTCAGCTTTTATTTCTTTCATCACATTCCCAGTGGGTCAGAAGTTTACATACACTCAATTAGTGTTTGGTAGCGTTGCCTTTAAATTGTTTAACTTGGGTCAAACGTTTCAGGTAGCCTTCCACAAGCTTCCCACAATAAGTTCGGTGAATTTTGTCCCATTCCTCCTGACAGAACTGGTGTAACTGAGTCAAGTTTGTAGGCCTCCTTGCTCGCACACACTTTTTTCAGTTCTGCCCATACATTTTCTATAGGATAGAGGTCAGGGCTTTGTGATGGCCACTCCAATACCTTGACTTTGTTGTCCTTAAGCCATTTTGTCACAACTTTGGGAGTATGCTTGGGGTCATTGTCCATTTGGAAGACCATTTGCTACCAAATACTAATTGAGTGTATGTAAACTTCTGACCCACTGGGAATGTGATGAAAGAAATAAAAGCTGAAATAAATCACTCTCTACTATCATTCTGACATTTCACATTCTTAAAATAAAGTGGTGATCCTAACTGACCTAAGACAGAGGATTTTACTAGGATTAAATGTCAGGATCTGTGAAAAACTGAGTTTAAATGTATTTGGCTAAGGTGTATGTAAACTTCCGACTTCAACTGTATATTACATTTGACTCGTGGGTGTAAATACTTGTGTAAAATAGACATTTCTTTATTTCATTTTCAATGAATTAGAAGAAAAATTCCTTAACCCCGCTAGCGGGACCGTTTTCAGCGCAAACATAACGTGGCAAATTGAAAAATGAAAATTCGTAATATTTAACATTCTTCTTCAATATACAAGTGTTGCATATCCATCAAAAGCTCTGCTTCTAGGCAATATCACTGCGTTGTCAGATTTCAAAAAGGCTTTACGGCGAAAGCACTACATTTGATTGTTTGAGGCTAGCACCTCACATTTTTTCCACATTAGCATAAATTCATATCCAGCTCGGTTCTCACAATGTCCATATCACAGCTAATATAAATCGCTTACCTTTCAAAGAACTTTTGCTGAGGGCTTCCCATGTGTCCAAACAAGAGAATCCATGGTTCTTTTGTTAGAAAAAGTTATTTATTATATCCATGAATCTCTGTTTGGTTGGCACGTTATGTTCAGCTACTCCACCAAGCATTGTCAGTCTACTCACCTGTTGTACAGTGAAGAGAACGCGTTCAAGTTATACCTCTCAACTTTTCACAAACAAATCAAATATCATTAATAATGCATCCTTAGGTATCCTTTTATGAATAATAGCGATCATATTTTATACGGATGGTAACTGAAACGTTATAAGAGGAAAAGAAAGCTAGGCGCGTTCACGTTCTCGTGACCGGGCACTGTTGTTTACCTTTTTCCCTTCCTGTAGTCTGTCTTCTGTCTATCTCCTCAGGGCTTTTTCCTCCAGACACTTTCCAGAAACTGTTGACATCCAGTGGAAGCCATAGGTATTGCATAGGTACTATCTCCCATTGACTTATATAACCAGGCATTCAAAGTGAGAGAAGGGCAAAAGAAAAATGTTTTCCAGACAGAAATTTCTCGTGTTTTTGCCTGCTATATCTGTTCTGTTATACCCACAGACTATATCTTAATGGTTTTAGAAACTTCAGAATGTTTCCTATTCAATAGTACTAATTATGTGCATATCCTAGTTTCTGGCCCTGAGTGGCAGGCATTTAACTTTGGGCACGTCAGACAGGCAAAAATTCAGAAAATGGGACCCTAGCCCTAAGAAGATAAACATGTTTTAATTTTGTCATTATGGGGTATTGTGTGTAGATGGGTGAAAAAAATAATATTTAATACATTTTGAATTCAAGCTGTAACACAACAACATTTGGAATAAGTCAAGTGTTATAAACACTTTCTGAAGGCACTGTATCCTGCTAAAGATTGAGATCAGCTTTTGTATGCTAGCAACATAGTTTGAACGTACTGTACACTCCTTTACAGTTTTACTGGATGAAAAAAACAGCAAGAAAAGGCTAATGGGAATCTGAATATACCAAACTAAAAACACACAAAAAAAGACACAGGCCTATATGTAATGGTTGTCTATTTTTTTTTAAGTAGACATTAGTGGATGAATGACAAAAACAAAAACTAGTTTTACTAGAGGAGAAACCAGCAAGAAAAGACTGACAGCTGTTATTTAATTGCAAATATGAATAACATGGCAGTGAACTATGTGGCCATTGAGGACAGCAGTGTCAATCAGATGGAAAAAGATTGTATACCCCTTGGTAGTTTTACGAGCGCATTTCACAAACCTGTTTAGTTAAATAAAGGTTAAATAAAAACATTTAAATAAAAAAATGTATAATGTCTGCCTTATCCACTGCCTCCACTTTGAGGTTATAGTCAAGCACAGTCTGGTTTGCTGTATGGACAGTGTAGAGGACATGTACGTCTCGTTTGTCATGCCACTTTACTGCAAGCTGTTGAGCGTTCTCCACTCCACCTCCCCATTCTGAACGTCGGCATCCCCTCCCTCTTCAACTGGACTGTGCCACAAGCCCCTGTGCTTTTGGAGAGCAGATCCTGGAAGAGTGTGGGACGGCAGTACCAATTGACCACATACCTGCTCTCAGAGCATTTCGTGTTATTCTTTACGTAAATATGGGACATTCATAGTATATGTTTCGTATGGTACGTATTAATTTGTGAATGTCCATCACCCATTTTGTATGATATGTTACGAATTACAATTCATGTTTTATGTTATGAAACAAAATGTTTGATATGTTATGAATTCTAGTTAGGTGGCTAAGGTTAGGGTTTAAGTTTAGGAGTTAGGTTAAAGGGTTAAGGTTAGGGTTAGGGTTAGGGTAAGTTAAAAGGGTTAGGGTTAGGGGAAGGGTTAGCTAACATGATAAGTAGTTGCAAAGTAGATAAAAAGTATGAAGTAGTGATGTTACGTTTGGTACCGGAGCAGTTTACTTCGAAGCAGTGTGCCGATGCCTGTATCACTTTATCAGAGTCACGTGAATCACAGTTTGGTATTGGTTTCGGTAAAAACAGAAAGTCTATCCTTCGCACACGCTATGGCTTTTGAGACGTCATATATAATAATTTGGCAGCTCTAAATGATTTTGACCATTAGATCAAAGCCTCGGGTATTTGACACAATTGGCTGGAAAACCTCAACGCTTAAAGAAGCTTTGTTTCCCCATTACTAGTAGTAAGTAGTTGAAAAGTTGCTAATTAGCTAAACTACTAAATTTGTCCTTAATGAGATTCAAACTTGTAATCTTCAGGTTGCTAGACATTCGCGTTATATGCCTACCCATCCACTGCAAACAACCACCCTCCTTTTGTTTTTCCTTAACCTCTTAACCATCTGTCTTAAGTAAACATACCAAACGTAACATATCATACACATTTTTGTGTGCCGGATTTACTCGTACTGTTACGTCTAGTCTATGAGACCAGGCTGGTTATCACTAGCCCCTCCATAATGTTGGATGTCAGTGGTGGACCCTGTGTAAACTATAATATCCTGGACAAATCCTGTCTTTACGTTTATATAACAAATAACCTAACCTCAAACCTGTTCCTTTTGGAGGGAATGTATTGCCGGAATGTCAGCCTACCCTTCCATAACATCAAGGTCTCATCAACGCATAGGTCCTTGTAAGGCACAAAGACCTGACCAAATGCGGATCAGGCTGGTAAGAACATTTCTTATTTTGTGTTTAAGTTGGCATTTAGGTTGGCCGTAGCATTAATGATGAAATGCAGGCGTCGTAGCAGAACTACACTCTTACATAAAAAAGTGCTAAGTAGAACCATACAGTAGTCTTCGGTTTGTCCCAATAGGGAACGCTTTTTGGTGCTGGGTAGAACCCTTTGCATAAGGTTCTATATAGAACCGTCTATGTATGGCTCTTCAAAGAACCCCCTGTATATGGTCCTACCTAGAACCCTCTATGAAAGGTTCTACCAAGAACCATTTTATAATCTCAAGGTTTTTCCTAGAGCCGTCTATGAAGGGTTCTACCGAGAACCCTTTTATCTTTGGAGGGTTCTTCCTAGAACCCTCTATGAACGGTTCCACCAGCCTTATTAGTCTTTAAAATGTAATTATTTATGGCAATTGATTACATATATCATAAGGCCTTTGAGGGCATAGTTATAACCAAACACCAGGTCACATCAGGTCTGCAAATCCCATTATGATGGCTAGCAAAGTGCTGTGTAATTCCTATTGGAATCCAGCCAGAGTTCCAATATCAAACAAGTAGATTTGTTAATCCTCTGCAACCTGCATTCAGGATGACTGCCTTGTAGGGACTTTGTGTCTCATGGCCAGGAGTTGATTATGATTGTGATTACACACTGTCATTACTTTCCCTGTTCCTCCAATCCCACTGTGATCTACAGTCTGATCTGCATCCTGACTGGTTGCATCACTGCCTGGTATGGCAACTGCTCGGCCCTCGACCGCGCTATAGAGCGTAGTACGTACAGCCCAGTACATCGCTGGGGACAAGCTTCCTGCCATCCAGGACCTCTATACCAGGCGGTGTCAGAGGAAGGCCCTAAAAATTCCAGCCACCCTAGACTGTTCTCTCTGCTACGGCAAGCGGTACTGGAGAGCCAAGTCTAGGTCCAAAAGGCTTATTTTTAACAGCTTCTACCCCCAAGCCATAAGACTCCTGAACAGCTAATCAAAGTGCTACCCAGACCCCTCTTTTACGCTGCTGCTACTCTCTGTTTATTATCTATCCATGGTCTAATTACATGTACATACTACCTCAATTATCTCGACTAACCGGTGACCCCGCACATTGACTCTGTTCTGGTACTGTAAAGGTCTCCGTGATGCCGATAAGGTAGAGTCAGGCGCAGGACAACAAAAATGATTGTTCATAAACTTTACTCAAAATGTTACCAAACGAGTGGAAAAAACCATCACTCGAACACGGAACATAATACAACAAACAATCACGCACAAAAACATGGGGGAAACAGAGGGTTAAATAACGAATATGTAATGATGGAAAATTAAAACCAGGTGTGTGAAAAAGGAAGACCAAACCAACGGAAAATGAATAATGGATCGGTGGTGGCTAGAAGACCGGTGACGTCGACCGCCGAAAGCCGCCCGATCAAGGAGAGGGACCAACTTTGGCTGAAGTCGTGACAGGTACCCCCTGTATATAGCCTCGCTATTGCTATTGTTATTTTACGGCTTTTTGTTATTTATTTTACTAATCTATTTTTACTTAACACATTTTTCTTCTTAACTTCTTAAAGCATTGCTGGTTAAGGGCTTGTAAGTAAGCATTTCACTGTAAGGTCTACACCTGTTGTATTCAGCGCGTGTGACATATACCATTTGATTTGATTGTTAGAGTTCACAGTGGACCCATCAAACCCGGCACAAATCCGCTGACCGTCTACAGCTTTCTGACAGGAAGTGACAAACTGTGTTCATATCCTTTCCTCCTTCCTCCTGTGTGTGTGTTACACGTGCATGCATGCATGTGTGTGTCTCTCAGGGTGTCGTATTGAGTGGGATGAAGTGAGGTGCTAATATCCATTCTTTCTGTGTGGGTGTGTGTGTGCATGCATGCCTCTGTGTGTGTTTCTCAGGGTGTCGTACTGAGTGGGATGAGGTCAGGTGCTGGTACCGGGCTGATGTGGGCCAGATTGTCAACGTGTCTTGCTCAGACATCTCCCAGCTCTTCGCCAACAAAGGTAATGATGTCCAACCTTTCACCTTTTGACCCTATCCTTTGACCTTTGAGCGATTTGTTCCAGAGCAGTTTTTCCTAGACATTGTGCCTCTGCTTCTGCTTACCCTTTGGGGTCTATAGGCTGGGTAATGGCATATGCATTTCGTGACAACTGCTGATGTAAAAATGGCTTTACAAATACTTTTAATGGATTGATTGACTTAACCCACACATCTCAGTGGGGAGAAGTTTATATATAAGCAGAACCAATGTAGCTTCTGAAGAGGTGTAAGGAAGGATGTCAGTATGTGTGTGTTTCCTGATCACTGATGTCTATCGAAAGATCAGAGGTGAAAGCTTCTACTGTTTACTGTTGCTATTAATTAGGTCATTAATAGCGCATGCAAACACCAAAGCGCATGCAAACACCATCACTGCATGATTCAGTTCGGCTGGCGCATACCCAAACTCGTCTAGGTTAACCGCCTGAGCATTTTTTTAGGATCCCTTGGCACAAAACGACCTCCATACTTCCATTTGTTTGTATGGGTTACCATCAGACGAGTCCCGTGACACTTGTGGGGGTTGTAGAGAAAAATGGAGAACACCATCATGTTCGTGAGAGTCTCCGCTTTCCATAGTGGTTTGTTAGCTCAAAAGGTTTGGACACTACTGACAGAAGTCAGCACTACTGACTTCAGACGAGTCCCGTGACACTTGTGAGGGTCGTAGAACAAAACACAGCAGTACGTTAGCCAGCAATACACAACATGGGTTTCAGTAGACAAACTAAAGTTAGCTAGGTGGCTTGCAGGAAAACTTACTTAGCTAGCCAACATATTCCACCTGCTCTCTTGGCGGTAGCTGAGCTTATAGCTAAATCCTAATCTTTGTTTCAAATCCTCTTCGCTATATTCCAGTTGAAACATGTATGGTTGAATGTCACCATGTAGCTATTAGAATAGAACATACAAAAATGCTCTACTGTCAATTTCGTGTTGATGAGAGGAATCACTTTCTGCCATTTCTGTCTGGTCAGTTCTTTCAGTTTTGCCCAAAGGATTGTGTTGTTAGTGTCCGCCTCCCTTTCAAAAAAGCCTGCCTTGTGGGAGGGACGGTGCCAGAACACAAAGCACCGCCCCACACGAGTTGTAGTCTTTCAGAGACTGGAAAAAAGGTTCAGCTTGTATATTTAGCAATGAATCCGCCTATAGGAACATCGCTGAAAGATGTCCAATTAATCTATCGAACAAGTCCAACCATATCTACACGCACAAAACAAATAGTGCGATCAGTATAACATAGAGCCTTTGTGAAATGCCACAAAGCAGGACTACATTTATTTTCAGATCTCGCACCTCCCCCAGACCTGCCTTCCTCCTGGTCAATTATGTGTGAAACACATCTCACTGACCTAGAAATGCCTCAGACATTATGAAAACAAGCCTAGATTTCCCCAGGGTGAAATTCCCCTTTAAGGGGACAAGGTGACATCACTTTAACTCTTAATTTTAATTCATCAATGGTAACATGATATTCTATTACCTAATTTAAATAAGTACCGCCTCGGAGAAGGCATGTTTGAACAGGGGCGTGGTTTATATAGCTAGATAGGTACTCTACTGGTGCCGAAGTTTGACTGTAAGGTGTCAGCACATACAATTAAAAGTTTACCCTATTCATCTATGGCAAAGATACTTATATATTTCCCCTTTCATCTGTGTCTTATATTAGCTAGTTAGTGTCCTGGAGGGCTAGGTCTTCAGGCTGCATGGAACTAAAGCAGGGGAATGGTCATTCAAAACTCCAATGCAGCTGTCAAATTAACACATCTGTCAGTGCTGCTGTGAACTGCATCACAAAAAACTTGCCAAATGGGGCTGTTTAAAAACTCTTTGATACCTGTAGCTAGGTATACATCCAATTTGTGACAGATTTTTATTTGAATATTCAAAAATCTGCATAAAACTAAATGTTTATTTTACCAGCAGAGATGTTTCCATCAAACTGACTTTTTGCGGTTGAAAGACTGTGCGTGATAACGTATTGCACATGAAAATAACTTTTACTGTTAAATTCAATGGAAAATGATCAAATCTAATTTTATTGGTTACATACACATGGTTAGCAGATGTTATTGCGAGTGTAGCGAAATGCTTGTGCTTCTAGTTCCGACAGTGCAGCAATATCTAACAAGTAGTCTAACAATTCCACAACAACTACCTAATACACACAAATCTAAGTAAAGGAATGAATATATAAATATAAATATATGGATGAGCAATAACAGAGCGACATAGGCAAGATGCAATAGATGGTATAAAATACAGTATATACATATGAGATGAGTAATGCAAGATATGTAAACATTATTAAAGTGGCATTATTAAAGTGACTAGTGGTCCATCTATTAAAGTGGGCAATGATTTTAAGTCTGTATGTAGGCAGCAGCCTCTCTGAGTTAGTGATGGCTGTTTAACAGTCTGATGGCCTTGAGATAGAAGCTGTTTTTCAGTCTCCCGGTCCCAGCTTTGATGCATCTGTACTGACCTCGCCTTTTGGATGGTAACTGGGTGAACAGGCAGTTGCTCGGGTGGTTGTTGTCCATCGTTGATCTTTTAGGCCTTCCTGTGACATCGGGTGCTGTAGGTGTCCGGGAGGGCGGGTAATTTATAGTTTAAATACATGTTAACCTAAAGTCGATAACCGCCCCCCTGCGGAAATGTAAATAGTATAAAAAAATCCCATCAAAATCCATCAGTTAAAGCTGAAGATATCTGGGGGTTGCACTGGATGCACGCACAAGCGTCTTGGAACTTGTCTGAAGTCGATACAGCCGATTGGCCAACTTCTGTCTGTAGCGTCCGAACAGTTTGGGCTACACACTAATATGACCCCTCTGTGGAAATGTGAGACTCTCACGAATACGTACAAGTTGTTTTGCTCTAGGACACCCACAGGCCTCATAAGACTCTTCTGACAGTCCCCCGGTACCAGTTGAACAAATGTATGGAAGTATATATGGAGTCCCAAAAATAAGAGGTTGAATACATGTAAATTAAATAAAAATGTTACCTGATCTTATATCTCTCAGATATAGGACAGACACTTCAGAAACAACTTTCTTTTGATTTTTTTTTTTTGGGGGGAGACTATCTGTTGTTCCATGTAGTGAATCTGTTATTCCTGTCACGTTCTGGCCACGTCACCCACCCGAACCCTCCCCAGGACGTGACTAGGGGGATTATTGTTTCTATATGTTGTATTTCTATGTTTTGGTTTTGTATGGTTCCCAATTAGAGGCAGCTGATTGTCGTTACCTCTAATTGGGGATCATACATATTAAGTTGTTCTTTTTCCCACCTGTGTTGGTGGGTTATTGTTTCTGCTTAGTGCCTGTGCAACATGTATCTTACGATCTGTTGGTTTTTCATAGTTTTTGACGTTTCACATTAATTAAAATTATGTGGAACTCCACGCACGGTGCGCCTTGGTCCACAATTGTGACATTTCCATGCATTTGTATGGGCTAATAGCAGTAAGGCCCAAAATAATTTATCATCAAATAATTTTTGTATATATTTTTATACTTCAAGGTCTTACAAATGTAAATCAAATTGCTAAATGATCCTTCGTATGACCTTCGTAAAACCAGTAGAACCACCCCGGCTTAGACAGGGCTTAGACTGTTATGGGTTAAATGGGTTTCCATCGCATTTTCAACTCTACTGATGGTTTTGTCACAAAAACTGTTGCATTGTAAAGCAAATGTGCCCACTCTGGTCTTGGCACATGCACTCTAGCCAACAGCTAGCATCATACAGTGCGGGTAGGCTACCTACATTATGAGATTGTTATGGATAAGAGGGACATCATTTGTTTTTGTCAAACGTCAGCCAAGCATCGATCATCATATCACCAGAATAATACCCTCAATATTTTTGGAAAGGAGCTTCAAGCTCATCACCGTGCAAAGTCACCACCCTGTGAAGTTCATCATTACTTATTGAATCTGTAGCCAAATAAACTGCATGCTTTCCCGAGTCATAGTGGGAGGACCACACACAACATATCAATTTACTTCAATATAATGGTTATTGTATCAATGTTTGTGCATAAAGGTGTTTCCACGGCCATTTCTCACATAATACATTTTCCAGACACAAAAAGATCCCACCATGTCGAACGAACAAATTGTCTGTCGGCATTTATAAAATTGTACCATCATTTCATGTTGCCTTTAGCCCGGTCGTGACTTTTTTCATGCATCAGGTAATTAATCCGCATGAAATGGTTGGATGGAAACGTAGTTTGTGATGCAATTTCAATTAGTTGCTCACTGCATCCAAGTAGCTTACAAAGAGCTGTCAGTCTGGTAGTTAGCAATGAGAGAACAAAATATTTTCAGAATGACTGTTCAGGACCTTAAATATTACATTTGAAGTCAGAAGTTTACATACACTTAGATTAGAGTCATTAAAACTTGTTTTTCAACCATTCCACAAATGTCTTCTTAACAAACTATAGTTTTGGCAAGTCGGATAGGACATCTAATTTGTGCATGACACAAGTCATTTTTCCAACAAGTGTTTACAGACAGATTATTTCACTTATAATTCACTGTATCACAATTCCAGTGGGTCAGAAGTTTACATGCACTAAGTTGAATGTCCCTTTAAACAGCTTGGAAAATTCCAGAAAATGGTGTCATGGCTTTAGAAGCTTCGGATAGGCTAATTGACATAATTTGAGTCAATTGGAGGTGTACCTGTGGATGTATTTCAAGGCCTACCTTCAAACTCAGTGCCTCTTTGCTTGACATCATGGGAAAATCTAAAGAAATCAGCCAAGACCTCAGAAAAAAAATTATACACCACACGTCTGGTTCATCCTTGTGAGCAATTTCCAAATGCCTGAAGGTACCATGTTCAGCTGTACAGACAATAGTAAGCAAGTATAAACACCATGGGACCCCGCTGCCGTCATACCGATCAGGAAAGAGACGCGTTTTGTCTCCTAGAGATGAATGTACTTTGGTGCGAAAAGTGCAAATCAATCCCAGAACAACAGCAAAGGACCTTGTGGAGGAAACAAGTACCAAAGTATCTATATCCACAGTAAAACGAGTCCTATCTTGACATAACCTGAAAGGCCGCTCAGCAAGGTAGAAGCCACTGCTCCAAAACTGCCATAAAAAAGACAGACTACGGTTTGCAACTGCACATGGAGACAAAGATCATACTTTTTGGAGAAATGTCCTCTGGTCTGATGAAACAAAAATGAACTGTTTGGCCATAATGACCACCGTTATTGTTTGGAGGAAAAAGGGTGAGGCTAGCAAGACGAAGAACACCATCCCAACCTGTGAATCACGGGGATGACAGCGTCATGTTGTAGGGGTGCTTTGCTGCAGGAGGGACTGGTGCACTTCACAAAATAGATGGCATCATGAGGAAGGACAATTATGTGGATATATTGAAGCAACAACTCAAGACATCAGTCAGGAAAATAAAGCTTGGTCTCAAATGGGTCTTCCAAATGGACAATGACCCCAAGCATACTTCCAAAGGTGTGGCAAAATGTCTTAGAGACAACAAAGTCAAGGTATTGGAGTGGCCATCACAAAGCCCTGACCTCAATCCTATTGAACATTTGTGGGCAGAACTGAAAAAGCGTGTGCGAGCAAGCAGGTCTACAAACCTGACTCAGTTACACAAGCTCTGTCAGGAGGAATGGGCCGAAATTCACCCCACTTTATTGTGGGAAGCTTGTGGAAAGCTACCCAAAACGTTTGACCCAAGTTAAACAATTTAAATGCAACGCTACCAAATACTAATTGAGTGTGTGTAAACTTCTGACCCACTGGGAATGTGATGTAAGAAATAAAAGCTGAAATAAATCATTCTCTCTACTATTATTCTGACATTTCACATTCTTAAAATAAAGTGTTGATCCTAACTGACCTGAGACAGGAATTTTTTACTAGGATTAAATGCCAGGAATTGTGAAAAACTGATTTTAAATGTATTTGGCTAAGGTGTATGTAAACTTCCGACTTCAACTGTATATTGTAGAGGTGGAAGCCTATCATATTATTGAAGGTGTGGCTTATTGGAGGCCTGGCTTTTAGCTAGATTTTTTTGGCCACCCGTTAGAGTAAATGTAATCATGTCAAGTTTGTACACTGCAAAATGTCAGTTTACCTTAAATATTAAAGCACTTTACAATTGCTGATTATATATAGTAATTTTACCTTTGTTAAATCATTTGTACACATTTTAAAAAGCTTTTGCAGAATTTGATGTTTTTTTTACAAGGAAAAAGTTTGTTTTTAACAACATGTATACAAACACGGTGTTTAATGCTTTTATGCCTTTTTTATGTGTCCAAAATGATGTGCATAAATATATGAGCAGTTTTAAAGGAAATGCAACAATAAAACTTTTCAAAAAAACTGATAGCATTCAATCATGCAATGGGATGAAAATGCAACTGAACAGATGAACAGGAATGACATTTACTTCCACAGGTGGGGTAAAAAGATCTAGCTGAACGCTACATCCTTACCAAGCCACCCACCAGTTCAGGGTTCATCTAAGAACCCTTTGCTACATTGAAATGTTAAAGGTTTCTCAAAGAATGCCACAACTAACTAAAGGTACCAATATTAATCCATTGACTGCAGGGGTTCCTTGAGGATTTCCAGGGTTCCTTGAGTGACCACTAATTCTAGGAGTGCACACTAAAGAAAACAAACACTGTTATGGCCTCTCTCATGGCTCGTAAAATGGTTGACATTGGATAAGGTGTTTAAACATTCATCACTGTGTGTGTGTTTTATGTTCTTAAAACGATTACACTAAGAACATCTCATTGGAGTCAGAAACACACTCTGTGGAAGTATGTGTGTGTTGACCAAAATTCATGTGTGACTGCGGGGAAATATGTAGTGTATTGGTTTGATATGTGTTAACCAATATTAATGGGTAAGTTTAGGGAAATATTCAGTGGGAAATATTCAGTGTTTTTGGTGTGGAGGTTTGTGTATATGGCTTGTACTTCTCAATGACAGGAAGAGCAAAAGACGGAGAGTGTGCGTGTGTGAGAGAGAGGGAGGGAGAGAGGGAGAGAAATATATATAAAAAAATGGAAAGAACAAGAGAATGGGAAAAACCCCTTGAAGCATTATCTCAGTGAAACTTGAGCTTGGACTTAAACTTTAGGAGTGAGTGGGAGTAAAGGGCGGGGGTTGTCAATGTGATCGATGACCTCATAACTCAATTAAGAGTGGGAGCTAGCCTACAGAGCACTCCCTGGATCCCCTCCCCCGCAGACTCAGTCAATGATAAGTACACCAGAGGCACTTAGAGCCATGGAGGGAAAAATAAAGAAATAATCAAAAATCAAAGGGTTCAACTGAGAGAGTGAGGAGGAGTGTGAGGATGAGCATTATTGAAGCTTGTTAGCCACAGTTGTTCAGTCTCTACTGTCTCTGGAGTTTTAGCCTTAGCCCTCAGTTACGCTATGCTACCGCTAGGCTAGATAGTACAGATGAGCAATCCACACACCCACCAACCCTGTCTTACCATGGCTGCAGAGCTACAGGCGTCCATGCTATGGCTACTAGCCACTTTATGCTAATGCTAATACAGAATCTAAAATCCCACTGGCATCTTATCAGTCAAGCCGCCCACTCTTCAGTATACTGTTCAATACCCCACATTCATTCTCCTACCGCTCACCGTCTCACTGTGGAGCAAGGTACTGGATGGGTGCAGTTATAATGTATTATCCATAACAGGCAATAGACAGCTTCACAGTCCCACTGTGTTAAACCCTCTTTAACCTCCTTTGCTCAGTAAGCTGCTGTGTTGATATAGGGCTACTGAGCTGTTATGAAGGTGTCATTAGTGGATAGTAACTCACTACTTTTACAGTGAGAGGCCAGAGGCAGGAGAGAGGGGGCAATGAGATAGCATAGTGGAAGATGCTTAGTCTACAAAATAAACACAACACCTATTCTAAAAGCCATAATCAAATCTCATGCGTGGGTAAATATCAACATTAACGCAAAACTGAGAGCGTGGATCAAGGCCTTCAACTCTGGTCCGATTTTTGGGGATATGGATGAATACAAAACTACACAAATTCAATCAACGTGTATCTCTTGTAGTACATTGTTATACAATGGGTGGTTCTAATCATGAAAGCTGATTGGTTAAAACCACATTCCAGCCGGTGTCTATTCCACAAGTTACCACCGGCTAAATCTATAACGTTAAAATGCTTATTTACTCTGTTCCATCTGATTGCGTAATCCACTTTTTCATCAGCCATGCCAGACAATTTATAAACTTGATCTCCACTATAAAAAGCATCTAGACATAATCTCACATTTCTTTTAGACTAACATTTAGTTTTTAACCTCGGAGATTTGTATAAACCTCGCTGACTGTCTCTCTAATATTTGCAACATTGTTTCAATATTCAAATTCGATCTCCGGCTGTCCTATAGTAATGAATGAGTCAGGACGAGAGACAGGCAGGCAGCATTTCTCAGCCAGTCGAAATCATTAATCAGCTGGCATCTTGTTTATGGATGCATTAAAAGAAATGTCAATTGAAAAAAGGTAAAACGAAATGAAGTGCAGCTAGTTTGCAGTCTTTCCAGCTTCAGTTTGAAGTGATTCTGTTAGCTTTGTTGTTGGTTAGCTCCTCTGAATAACAGTGTCCTGACGAGAGCGCACAATTTCTATGCCAGGTGAAATCGTGCCTCATTGGCTCATTATGAATATATACAAAAAATGTCACTAGAAAACAGCTTAAACAAATGCAAATCAAATCAAACTTAATTTGTCACATGGACCTAATACAAGTGTAGACCTTACCATGAAATGCTTACTTACAAGCCCTTAACCAACAGTGCAGTTCAAGAAGAGTTCCAAAAATATTTGCCAAATAAACTAAAGTAAAAAATAAATAAAAAGTAACACAATAACATAACAATAACGAGGCTATATATGGGGGTACCGAGTCAATGTGTGGGGGTACAGTTTAGAGGTAATTTGTACATGTAGGTAGGGGTGAAGTGACTATGCATAGATAATAAACAGCGAGTAGCAGCAGTGTACAAAACAGATGTAATAGTCCGGTGGCCATTCATTAATTGTTCAGCAGTCTTATGGCTTGGGGGTAGAAGCTGTTAAGGAGTCTTGTGGTCCTAGACTTGACGCTCCGGTATCGCTTGCTGTGCGGTAGCAGAGAAAACAGTCTTTGACTTTGGTGACTGGAGTCTATGACAGTTGTATGGGCTTTCCTCTGACACCGCCTATTATATAGGTCCTGGATGGCAGGAAGCTTGGCCCCAGTGATGTACTGGGCCTTATGCACTACCCTCTGTAGCACCTTACGGTCAGATTGCCGAGCAGTTTCCATACAAACGGTCAGGATGCTCTCGATGGTGCAGCTGTAGAACTTTTTGATGATCTGGGGTCCCATGCCAAATCTTTTCAGTCTTCTGAGGGGGAAAAGGTTTTGTCGTGCCCTCTTCATGACTGTCTTGGTGTGTTTGGACCATGATAGATTGTTGGTGATGTGGACACCAAGGAACTTGAAACTCAGCTACTTTGTTGTTATTCTGGCTGCACTGTTTGACGTGACTGTAAGTTAGCCCTAGCTGGCTAGCTAGCAAGCAAGGGAGAAGAACGTTGCCAGCCAGTATGGCAATGGAACATTTACAACAAACGACTGGGTACAGAACAAATACAGAACAAAAAGACTGAACGAATGGGACGTGTCTCTGGCAACTGAACCAATAGAAAGAAATGCTTGAGTAGCAACCCTAGATTTGTGTCGGGACTGTATCTTGTGGACGGATGAAATAGTATGAATAAATTAATCAAAACAATGTTTTTAATGAAAATATGTCAATCATTATTTGAACATGTTGTTAACCCATTGTATAAAAGTGATAATACCCTCGACGCCTGTGTTTGCAGGATACATTGGCCCTTGACTTCATCTCGGGTCTAACAACACTCGTGCCAATATATCCACCAAACTCCAGCTTCTCTGGCATTATCACTTAAATAACAAACTGTTCCGAGACACCAAGACTACTCCATGGCTATTCTAAATAATACAAAGTTCCTATAGATGTGTCTAATAACTGAACACCCAATACTATCCATGGTAGGGATTGTAATAAAACACAACAGGAAAACAATAAAATACATTAATTGATAAAGAAATAATCTACAAATATACCTTACCATTCAAGATAGGGAATGTTGTAAAATAATTTGTATTCTACTTCCTATTCATAGTATTTATAAATATATAAACGACAATATTAGAAGAAGGGATAATTATTTAAATAATACATCTTCAAATAAAAAGAACTGAAACACAAAAGTACTAAAAAGCCCGAAATTACAGTACCAGTCAAAAGTTTGGACACCTATTACAGTAAAAATAAAGAAAAACCCTTGAATGAGTAGATGTGTCCAAACGTTTGAGTGGTACTGTAGTTAGGAAGCAACATGTAGGGATAAAAACAGAAAACAGACATAGAAGGCACAGTATGTGGGTATGTGCGGGTGTATTGTGATGGAAGGTGGGGTGTGTGTTTTTGTGTTTGGAAAAGTATGGAGTTAAGTACATGAAAAAGGAAAATGGTTGCAAATGCCAGAGCCCATGTGTGTCTGCCAGCAAGAGTTGTGACAGAGAGAGCCAGTGCATAGTAGCAGCAAACGGCTCTAGCGACGCCTGCACGCTGACTTCGGTCGCCAGTTGTACTGTGTTTCCTCCGACACAATGGTGCGGCTGGCTTCCGGGTTAAGCGAGCAGTGTGTCAAGCAGAAGTGCGTCTTGGCAGGGCCGTGTTTCGGAGGATGCACGGCTCTCAACCTTCGCCTCTCCCGAGTCTGTACGGGAGTTGCAGCGATGGGACAAGACTGTAAATACGCATTGCATATCACGAAATTGGGGAGAAAAAGGGGTAAAAAGTTTTTACAAAATAAATAAATAAATTAATGTTAACCATTTGTGCATACTGAGTGACGTATAACTCCTATCTATCCCATGTTATGTACAGCTGGGTACCCTCGCTTGAGGCAAGATGAGCTTAATGTTGGCACAACTGCCTATCTGCCAAGTAGCAGTGTGCACCAAGTCGCCCTAAAGAAGCACCACTGGGTGCTATCACAGAACTATATGAGTAGCCTAATCATCTGTGGCCTGCATGAAATATCTACTAAAAGCAACCTAAGCAATAAGCACCCAGCCAACCACCTGTACTGATATGCACTGAACTTCAATACGAGGACAACCGAAGCAAAGCTATTGACTGTAGGCTGAACGCTGACATAGTCAACTATATAAGGCCCGGAACTCGCAGATGAACTCATCACTTTTGGCATCCAAAATATCCTTGGCGTTTAATCTAATATAGCGTTCGTAGGAAGTAGAAGACCACGCCCAATGATCTTCAGTGTGGATGCAGGGACAGACAGAGAAGCCGCTGAAGCAGTGCCAATGCAAAATGAATGGCTGCGTATATCTCAGGGGATAGCCTGCAGCGTTGGCAGAGGAGACGAAGCCGCGATGAAAACCAATATCTCGTTTGCCAACATCAGTGATTAATATTGAACAGAGGTACGCCAGATGCTGCCCGTGCTCATCATGCAGGCAGCATAACATGAAATAGAGGACAAAGCAGTGTCAGTTCTAGTGACAATGACAATGTTCCACAAGTGAGAGTCCATGATGCAGAACCTAATCGATCATACAAAATTAAAGGGAAGGAACATTTAGTGTATTCAGACTGAAGAACCCCTAAAGTCATCATATGGACCGCCTCTGGAAAAGTGTAATGTAAACCCAACACTGTTGCCTTAACGTGAACTCGGACTACTGAGAGAGAGGAGAGATCTGCGTGTTCGCTGCTTCTCCGTAGGCCATGAAGTGTAGGCAGACAGATGGATTCCTGAGCAGACTGCACGCTGAAGGGTCCTGACGCCCAATATGAACTGAAACCCTGTTATTGGAGCATGATAAGGTGCATTTGCCCGACTGAAATTGGAATAGAAAAGGCATATGTGGTTATATAACAGAAGACATTTTACAGAGAGAAGACCATACAGTAGACGTCTGCAGAGCGGCACAGCTCAGCCATGACATACCATCACATAGCATAAAACATACAGTACTACTAACAATCCCCCAAAACCGCAACTAGCATTAGCTACGTACCCACCTTATCTAAATAGCCTAATGTCTTACTGAAATTGCTCAGCAGTCGCTGATGCATCTGCAGCATGCACAGTGTGCACAGTGAGAGTGACCTGATAATCAAAACCTAGACCTACAAATAGTTGACCTGAGCTGAAGGCTAATGTCTAATGGTATATGCTATTAGGGCCATGAGAGTAGAATAAAAGTAGGACCTGATGACAAAAGAAACAGACCCCATAGATTACTAGATAAGCCTGCATTTTCCGAATAAGTGCTAACAGACCTTCCCGAAAGAGGCAATGAACGCTTGATCGTCAACACTGATCACTATGTGGGTGTTTAGCAAGCCCAGCACATGCTAGATGATGGTAGTATCAACAGCCCATCCAACATGCTGAAACTAAAGCAAGCCTTAATTAGTCATCACACAGCTATACGAGTCAGCTTCCCCACTAAGGTCCAGGGTGATAACTTCAAATCTGAGGAGGAAAGGTGGGGGTTGGGCAGAAGTATCAATTTAAAATGAGGCTGTACTTCTTTGAGTATATGCTAATGATAAAAAGATCCAGTAATGTTTAGCCGATGACAGACTAATCACCATTCAAGTAGTACAAGAGATCCTGCTACTTGACTGCTGAACAGTTCATGTAGCACCCACACATTTGGAACAGCACAAGTTGGTAGATATGAGTCCCGCTCAGTGAGCTGCATCAAGGTATAAAATGCCTGCATACGCACTATGTACAACATGCATGATAACACACAAACTTGCTTACTACTATCCTAAAATGATGTGCCACCGTAATGCAATGCTCCAGCAGATGCTGTGGAAGGAATAGCTAGTGTTGCCCTCTAAGTAACCACAACCTCACTGTGTGCTCTTTCAATAATAGCAACCATTCCATAACACTATGTGCAGATGATACAGAACATACAGCCATGCATGAATATACGGAGCCTAACCAGCACGCACTCCCACAATGCATTATTGGCAGCCATGCCATATGCTTACTGTGTGTAGAAAATGAAGCAAAGAATATCAGCTAACATCTGAATGTGCGAGTCTTCACACCCAATTAAGAGTTGCAGCATAAACATATAATAGAACTAGTATGTAAAACATGAAAATAACAAAAGGCACAGTTTTTTTCTGATTGCTTAGGCACTATGTTTTAAACTATAGGCTATTTTTGCTAAACTCTACACACTAACCACAAAACCTTACACCAAACCAGCAAAACAGTATACATCTCTTGCAAAAGTAAACAATTCTTGCAAAACTCTTCAAACTCTTTTTACATTTTTTTTTTGTTTTTGCATCAATATAGTATACGCAAACCACTTGAATAAGCACACAAAGCACCAACTATGCACTGATAGTATTAATGAAAAACACTTTTCTGTGTGCAGGGTATAGCAGTTTGCAATAAAGTATAGTCATACATGTAGTAAACACACATACACACAGGTATCCAAATGTGTAAAGTACGGATGTGTATTCCGAACATAACACACTATGAATACAAATAAGGGGGAAAGGTTGTTGTTTTTTATCCTCAAAATGTTCTAACACTCCTCCAACAAAAAAAACGCAGTAGACGAAAACAAAAACATTTGTGGTAGAAAAAAAGATCAGAAAAAAAATTGGCTACATCTCGCCTTCTTTGTGGGTCTGGCCATAAGACTTCATCCACATCACATGTGATATCATCTTGAGATAGGCAGCGTGGAAAGTATCGCCTGGAGTGCCTTATCCAGGCCTGGCATGACCCCTGATCGATGTCTCCACAAGCCTCCTCCATTGCCTGTAGAAGGGGTATGCGTTGGTGGGGCTGGCGATCATCCACCTTCCAACGCCATGCAGAGAAGAATTCTTCAATAGGATTCAAGAACGGAGAGTATGGGGGAGATTGAGTGCGATGAAAAGTGGGTGACCTGTGAACCAATTGTGGATCACAGCAGCCCGGTGGAAACTAACATTGTCCCAGATGATAATGTACCTGGGCTGCTCTGGCCCCTGGTCATTAGGGATTAGTCTGTTGTGTAGGGTGTCCAGAAATGTGATAATGTGTGCAGTGTTGTATGGGCCTAAGATTGCATGATGGTGAAGGACGCCGTTTTGACTAATAGCCGCACACATCGTTATGTTGCCACCACGTTGTCCCGGGACATTGATGATGGCACAGTGTCCGATGATATTTCTGCCGCGGCCCCTTGTTTGAAACCTGCCTCGTCCACATACAGTGGGGAAAAAAAAAGTATTTAGTCAGCCACCAATTGTGCAAGTTCTCTCACTTAAAAAGATGAGAGAGGCCTGTAATTTTCATCATAGGTACACTTCAACTATGACAGACAAAATGAGGAAAAAAAATCCAGAAAATCACATTGTAGGATTTTTTTAGGAATTTATTTGCAAATTATGGTGGAAAATAAGTATTTGGTCAATAACAAAAGTTTATCTCAATACTTTGTTATATACCCTTTGTTGGCAATGACAGAGGTCAAACGTTTTCTGTAAGTCTTCACAAGGTTTTCACACACTGTTGCTGGTATTTTGGCCCATTCCTCCATGCAGATCTCCTCTAGAGCAGTGATGTTTTGGGGCTGTCGCTGGGCAACACGGACTTTCAAAGATTTTCTATGGGGTTGAGATCTGGAGACTGGCTAGGCCACTCCAGGACCTTGAAATGCTTCTTACGAAGCCACTCCTTCGTTGCCCGGGCGGTGTGTTTGGGATCATTGTCATGCTGAAAGACCCAGCCACTATTCATCATCAATGCCCTTGCTGATGGAAGGAGGTTTTCACTCAAAATCTCACGATACATGGCCCCATTCATTCTTTCCTTTACACGGATCAGTCGTCCTGGTCCCTTTGCAGAAAAACAGCCCCAAAGCATGATGTTTCCACCCCCATGCTTCACAGTAGGTATGGTGTTCTTTGGATGCAACTCAGCATTCTTTGTCCACCAAACACGACGAGTTGAGTTTTTACCAAAAAGTTCTATTTTGGTTTCATCTGACATTCTCCCAATCCTCATCTGGATCATCCAAATGCTCTCTAGCAAACTTTAGACGGGCCTGAACATGTACTGGCTTAAGCAGGGGGACACGCCTGGCACTGCAGGATTTGAGTCCCTGGCGGCGTAGTGTGTTACTGATGGTAGGCTTTGTTACTTTGGTCCCAGCTCTCTGCAGGTCATTCACTAGGTCCCCGTGTGGTTCTGGGATTTTTGCTCACCGTTCTTGTGATCATTTTGACCCCACGGGGTGAGATCTTGCGTGGAGCCCCAGATCGAGGAAGATTATCAGTGGTCTTGTATGTCTTCCATTTCCTAATAATTGCTCCCACAGTTGATTTCTTCAAACCAAGCTGCTTACCTATTGCAGATTCAGTCTTCCCAACCTGGTGCAGGTCTACAATTTTGTTTCTGGTGTCCTTTGACAGCTCTTTGGTCTTGGCCATAGTGGAGTTTGGAGTGTGACTGTTTGAGGTTGTGGACAGGTGTCTTTTATACTGATAACAAGTTCAAACAGGTGCCATTAATACAGGTAATGAGTGGAGGACAGAGGAGCCTCTTAAAGAAGAAGTTACACGTCTGTGAGAGCCAGAAATCTTGCTTGTTTGTATGTGACCAAATACTTATTTTCCACCATAATTTGCAAATAAATTCATAAAAAATCCTACAATGTGATTTTCTGGATTTTCTTTCCTCATTTTGTCTGTCATAGTTGAAGTGTACCTATGATGAAAATTACAGGCCTCTCTCATCTTTTTAAGTGAGAGAACTTGCACAATTGGTGGCTGACTAAATACTTTTTTTCCCCACTGTATATTAGCTCATGATGCACTGCATCTGCTTCTAGCTCCATGACTCTCTGAAAGAGACAAGACAATACAATGTAGCACAGTACGACAAGACAGGGATGAGTCAATATGATGTAGCACCATACACTTCCAGATCCAGTACCAATGATAGGAAGTATAGCTTACCTGCACACATTCATATCTCTGTTGTTTTACACGGTCTGAGTTTCTTTTGAAATGGACTCAGTACAGCTGCTTCATCCTAATTCTATTGTGTTTCAGTAGACGAGACAGTGCAGAGAGACTCACTCTGTTGACGTATTGGAATATGGGGTTATCTGCCATTATGTGGTACTGCAGTTCTGAGTCTGATGCAGTTATTTGAAATGACCGTATTTACAATGTGGGTATCCTGCTCTGGGGTAAACAGTCGACCTCTTGCACCAGATACAGTTTTTTTTGCAGTTCTGTAAAAACATTTGAATGGTTTTAGTGATAGATCCTTCTCATTATGAAAGTACAGTACATATCACTGTACCAGTAAGACTACAGCACTTACAGTTACTTACCGGTTCTCATTTCGAAATATCTGGATGATACCTGCAATAGTATAGCAGCTCAGATTTGGTTGAACCCGTTGCCCAGCCTCCCTCATGCTCATCCCATGGTACATGGGAATCAGAATGACAGTTTGGGACCTTTAAAGGCTTCACCTTCCTTTCTGCGCATGTCACAGTGGGGCTTATAATTCCTTGTGTGTCCCTGGGGCATCCAGGAGGTCCACACTCTCTAAAAAGAAAAGGTTCCTGGAGTACGCTTTAGGGGTTCTTCAAATTGAAACTGTGGGGGAACCCCTATAAGTTCTGCAAATAACCCCTTTTAATGGATCCTCAAAGAACCTTTTGAATAACTTTTTGGGGTACATATTTTAAATACCCCTGATATTAGTATTGTTAATGATACTAATATGCATAACAATAACACAATATTTTATTTCTCAGTTTATTATGATTTTAGTGGCAAAGTAGAATAAAAAAATCCTAATATGAGGTATACTCCCAGCAGAGCCCCAAGTCCAATGGGTATTTCCTCTGGCGCGTTGATGTTAATGTGTTGATGTTCTCTGTATCCATAGCCAGAAGGATTTTGCAGTGCGTGGTGATCGAACAGGTTGCTTGTTATATTGTTAGGTTCTAATTCTCAGAGTAAAAACTCAACGGACACTATGAAAGCTCAAACCAAGTTTATTCTTCCCAGGGGGTCAATACAGCTGCATCAGACAACGACATTTCACACAAGCACTGATATTGAATCCTTTCTCCTTGGCTGAGTCTCCTCCTCCTCATCTGAACAAACATTGTATCTTTATGTACTGTATCGTTATAAGTGATACGGGCCATGAACTTTTCTTTCTCCCTTTACGTGACCTGACCTCGACCCCCTTCATCACTAATCCATGCCTCTCTCCCCTTATCAATGCCTGCTACATGTGATCGCTTTCCCTACTCTCAGTACATTCCAAGCTTATTTGCCCCCACCATATACTTTCCACCTACAGATTAACTTCTAGTGTAGACCCTCTAAACCTAAGCACTCAATATTTCAATAGGATACCTGATAATTAACCCTATCTCAAGTTTGACCTTGATAGATCAGTGATAATACACCTCACCTTGCTCAAGCTGATCATCTCCAAGAAGTTGTAGTTAAAAATGGGTCAATTAGGGGCAGTTAAAGGGAAGAGTCAATGAAACCAACCATGCAAGTATATTGTCGGGAATTCTGTGGGTAGCCCCGCCAGGAGTCGAACCCTAGTCTCCATGTGTTTGGTGTGTGTTTCTTTGTGTTCATTATTTCCTGCCACTATGGCCCTTGTCTCTCTCCCCCCTCCTCTTCTGTCATTGCCCTCTGTGGTGCATCTAATCCTCTATCTAATCAGTCTGTAGAAATAATAACACACAGCCCTCTCATCCCATAACACATATCAACATGACAAAAACACACACACGCACGTCTGCACACACACACATGTGCACACACGCACGCACGTCTGCACACACACACCAACAGCACCAACACAACACATGCAATCATATACATGAGTATGATCATAAAGGAATAAACAGAACAGAGAGAAGACAGGTCCCTAGGCAATTAATTAGCCTGCTGCATTCTGAACTACAGTATTTCACTGTCTAGTATGATAAAGTATTGAACACTGTTGTACTGTAAACTTTCATTGCTTGTGTCTTTGTTCTTGAACTATTGCAACGCACTGTATCAGGGGCATCATGCAACCCAAACATCTGAACGGGCACAAAGTATGTATGGATGGCTGGGGGGTGTTCTGGAGGGTGCTTATGCTCCCCGTCTGTAAGTTGGAGAATCTGAAACAGATTTCTCCTGCATTCTAGAGCCATAATTATTACGCTTAAAATATATATACTTTTTATCTGCATATCTAAGCATACTTCTTGAGCTGTCTGACTGGTGGTTATTTTTAAAGAAACTAAATATGCTTCTCTGCATCTCTGCTCAAATCTGGGTAACATATTGAAAGGATTATGAGTCTTATTCAGTACATTTAGTTATTACTTGCTTTTCTAAATTCTACCAACCTGGCCAGCAGGAATGTCAGCTAAAATAGTTAGACAAGCTAGCTACTCTAACTTGATTGATAGTATGAAATGGCTTCTTGGTAGCTAGTTATGAGGTTAGGAGATTGGGAACCTATCTGGGCTAGCTAAGCCAACTTCTGAAATTGCAAAGTGGCTAATGGTATTACAGAGAAAAAAACAAACAAACACATTTTTTTTTTCAAAATAAAACAGGACAAATCTGAAGGGGGCAAGTGCCCCTGTGCCCCATATGGGAATGATGCCTCTGATCTGTAGAACTGTGTATCATACTGCGGAAGAGTTTTGATATCTTCCACACCCTCTTTGAATCAGCTGTTGTATTGTCATTGAACAATATGCTACATATGGTTTTATCTTTAAAATGTTCTAAATTTGTTTTTATCATTTTACACATTTATTTTGGGATTCCACCCCTATAAACGTAATTTGCCTGACAAAGTGCGTGTGGAGAAGGATCGTCTCATTTCAAACAAGTGCATTTCCGTCCACGTTCACTCTCCTCGATTACCTTTGATCCTTTTCAAAAGGAGGCGAGAGAGGACGCAGGAGGTGAGCAAATCAGTTGAGAAAATACCTTCAGCTCAGGGCTGGCCTCTGATTGGCTGATCTGTTTCTCAGGTTACATCTTCAGGAACTGTACAAAGGATGGCTGGACAGAGCTGTACCCTACGTATGAGGAGGCCTGTGAGTTCGCAGAGGAGTCAGAGACAGGATCAGAGGTTAGAGATATCACATCACTCACATACTGTACATTCTCTTTTACTCACTCTGTTATTCAGTCACTCATTGAAGTGTTCCACTTTCAATTTTGTTCTGTGGGAGAAGGAATGTGATTGGTTGAGGACAGAAGGAATGCCACGTTCATGAATGAACTATTCAGTCATGTGCTTGTCTGAATTATCTGGCCTGTACTGCACTCTTATTCTAAAAGACCCATTTCCCGGGCGCATCATGAAAAGTTACACGCGCAGTTCAGAATCAGAAACCGGTCTGTTTACATATAAGTAAATACGATCAAGTCTGACTTCAGATGCAGCTCGTGCAAGTAAGCAAACACGTAATCCAAAGGTTATCGTCTACAACATTGCAGATGTCATTGATTACCTGTGTCGTTCCACCAATTCAGTGCCTTTTGAGACGTGTAACTTGGTCAAAGAACGTTGGATTTTACCAAATATAAAAATTTGTATATATATTTTTTTAAAACATCTCAAGAGGTAATTTTTTTTTACTATAGTAAGTGCCTATTAAGTGCCAAATAAAGTAACAGGGTTGACCATTTCTTCTTAAATGAGCCATACATCCTCTTGTGACAGGGGGAATGAAAGCTTGTGCGCAACAGGGAGTGGAAACTGAATGCTAGCTTCACAAAAAAAATGAAATTGTTAAAACATTTCTAGCCTGTCTATATATGGGTAACATGGTTGACGTGTTATGCTCGACCTGCTCAGTTATCCACCACAAAACACCAGAAAATGTCCAAAAAAGGTAGAACCAGCTCATCTGCTTTTACACTATGATTTGACTATTAGATGTTAAATGTTTCTTTTGAAAAAAAATATTAAAAAAGGAATCGTTTCACCATAATGAGAGTTCAGTTCACGTAACGGTCTTGACCTTAAAATGAGAGACTGACATAAATGAATCACTAATCACAGAAATGACAGTCAACTAACAAAATAACTTAGCCTTTACAATGATGGTGAAACTTGGATAAATATTGGTGGGTTAAAATCTTCCTAGAAAAAAAAAATCTAATTTATTGAATTCTCTATGTGGTCTATATTAAAGTGCAATTCGTTTAATATAACAGGATTTTAAATTAAATATCGGTGCAAAAGTTCAACTTAAATATTAAAGTATGGCTTTTCGTGGGACACCCACCTAGGAAGCTAACAAACCAGTGAGGCAAGGTAAAATATCACAAAAAGAGCTAGATAAAGCCAGAAGAATAATATACTTGCTGAGCAAGTTATAGCGATCAGTCTTGTGTGTTTTCCTCAGTCATCGTTCACTCTCTGCAAAGTTTGTTCCAAGTCCAGAGATCAGTGTATAGCTACAGTGCCTTTTGAAAGTATTAACAACCCTTGACTTTTTCCACATTTAGTTGTTACAAAGTGGGTTTAAAATGGATTACATTTTTGTCAATGATCTACACAAAGTACTCTGTATTTAAAAAAATGGAAGAACAATTACATTTACTGTTTTAATGAATGGAAAATGAAACACTAATATATATTGATTATATACAGTTGAAGTCGGAAGTTTACATACACTTAGGTTGGAGTCATTAAAACTCGTTTTTCAACCACTCCACACATTTCTTGTTAACAAACTATAGTTTTGGCAAGTCTGTTAGGACATCTACTTTGTGCGTGACACAAGTAATTTTTCCAACAATTGTTTACAGACAGATTATTTCACTTAATATTCACTTCATCACAATTCCAGTGGGTCAGAAGTTTACATACATAACTTCACTGTGCCTTTAAACAGCTTGGAAAATTTCAGAAAATGATGCAATGGCTTTAGAAGCTTCGGATAGGCTTATTGGCATAGTTTGAGTCAATTGGAGGTGTACCTGTGGATGTATTTCAAGGCCTACCTTCAAACTCAGGGCCTCTTTGCTTGACATCATGGGAAAATCAAAAGGAATCAGCCAAGACCTCAGAAAAAAAATTGTAGACCTCCACATGTCCGGTTCATCATTGGGAGCAATTTCCAAATGCCTGAAGGTACCACGTTCATCAGTACAAACAATAGTACGCAAGTATAAACACCAAGGGACCACGCACATACCGCTCAGGAAGGAGACGCGTTCTGTCTCCTAGAGATGAACTTACTTTGGTGCGAAAAGTGCAAATCAATCCCAGAACAACAGCAAAGTACCTTGTGAAGATGCTGGAGGAAACAGGTACAAAAGTATCTATATCCACAGTAAAACGAGCTCCCTTGCTGAAAGGCCGCTCAGCAAGGAAGAAGCCACTGCTCCAAAACCGCCATATGGGAACAATGGGAACAAAGATCGTACTCTTTGGAGAAATGTCCTCTGGTCTGATGAAAGTTATGTGGATATATTGAAGCAACATCTCAAGACATCAGTCAGGAAGTTAAAGCTCGGTCGCAAATGGGTCTTCCAAATGGACAATGACCCCAAGCATACTTCCAAAGTTGTGGCAAAATGGCTTAAGGACAACAAAGTCAAGGTATTGGAGTGGCCATCACAAAGTCCTGACCTCAATCCTATAGAAAACATGTGGGCAGAACTGGAAAAAGCGTGTGCGAGCAAGGAGGCCTACAAACCTGACTCAGTTACACCAGCTCTGTCAGAAGGAATGGGCCAAAATTCACCCAACTTATTGTGGGGAGCTTGTGGAAGGCTACCCAAAACATTTGACCCAAGTTAAACAATTTAAAGGCAATGCTACCAAATACTAATTGATTGTATGTAAACTTCTGACCCACTGGGAATGTGATGAAAGAAATAAAAGCTGAAATAAATCATTCTCTCTCCTAACTGACCTAAAATAGGGAATTGTTACTAGGATTAAATGTCAGGAATTGTGAAAAACTGAGTTTAAATGTATTTGGCTAAGGTGTATGTAAACTTACGACTTCAACTGTAAGTATTCAACACCCTGAGTCAATACATGTTAGAATCACCTTCAACAGTGATTAAAGCTGTGAGTCTTTCTGAGTAAGTCTCTAAGAGCTTTGCACACCAATATTTGCCCATTATTCTTTAAAGAAATTGTCAAGCTCTGTCAAATTGGTTGTTGATATTTGCTAGACAGCTATTTAAGTCTTGCTAAATATTTTCAAGCCAATTTAAGTAAAAACTGTAATTAGGCCACTCAGGAAAATTCAATGTTGTCTTTGTAAGCAACACCTGTGTATAGTTGGCCTTGTGTTTTAGATTATTGTCCAGCTGAAGGTTATATGTCTCCCAGTGTCTGTTGGAAAGCAGACTGAATCCGTTTTCCCTGTGCTTAGCTCTATTCCTTTTCTTTTTATCCTAAAAAAATCCTTTGCCGATGACAAGCATACCCATAATATGATGCAACCACCATCATTCTTGAAAATTTTGTGTTGGATTTGGCCCAAACATAACGCTTTGTATTCAGGACAAACGGTGTATTTAGTTGCCACATTCTTTTGCAGCATTCATTTATGTTAGTATTGTGGAGTAACTACAATGTTCTTGATCCATCCTCAGTTATCTGCTATCACAAACATTAAACTCTGTAACTGTTTTAAAATCACCACTGTCCTCTTGGTGAAATTCCTGAATGGTTTCCTTCCTCTCCCGCAACTTATTTAGGAAGGGCTCTTCTACCTTTGTAGTGACTGGGTGTATTAATACACCATCCAATGTGTAAAATTAATAACTGCATTATGCTCAAAGGGATATACAATTGCTGCTTTTTTTACCCATCTACCAATAGGTTCCCTTCTTAGCAAACCATAGGAAAACCTCCCTCGTCTTTGTGGTTGAATCTTTGCTTGAAATTCACTGCTTGACGCAGGGACCTTACAGATAGTTGTATGTGTGGAGTACAGAGATGGGGTAGTCATTTGAAATGTTAAACACTATTATTGCACTCAGAGTTAATCCATGCAACTTTTACAGTGCATTTGGAAAGTATACAGACACCTTGACTTTTTCCACATTTTGTTACGTTACTGCCTTATTCTAAAATATATTAATTTGTTTTTTCGCCTCATCAACCTAAACACAATACCCCATAATGACAAAGCGAAAACAGGTTTTTAGACATTTTTGCAAATTTATAAAACATCAAAAACAGAAATAAGTTATTTGATTGGAGTCCACCTGTGGTAAATTCAATTGATTGGACATGTTTGGAAAGGCACACGCCTGTCTATAAAACAGTAACAAAAAATAAACATTTACAATGGTATTCAGACCCTTTGTTGAAGCACGTTTGGCAGCGGTTTCAGCTTCCAGTCTTCTTGGGTATGATGCTACAAGCTTGGCACGCCTGTATTTGGAAAGTTTCTCCTATTCTTCTCTGCAGATCCTCTCAAGCTCTGTCAGGTTGGATGGGGAGTGTCGCTGCACAGCCATTTTCAGGTCTCTCCAGAGATGTTTGATCGAGTTCAAGTCCAGGCTCTGGCTGGGCCACTCAAGAACATTCAGAGACTTGTCCCGGAGCCACTCCTGCGTTGTCTTTACTGTGTGTTTAGGGTCGTTGTCCTGTTGCAAGGTGAACCTTCACACCAGTCCGAGGTCCTGAGTGCTCTGGAGCAGGTCATCAACGACCTCTCTGTACTTTTCTCCATTCATCTTTCCCTCGATCCTGACTAGTCATCTAGTCCCTGGTGCTGAAAAACATTCCCACAGCATGATGCTGCCACCACCATGCTTCACTGTAGGAATGGTGCCAGGTTTCCTCCAGATGTGATGCTTGGCTTTCAGGCCTAAGAGTTCAATCTTGGTTTCCTTCAATGCTGCATAAATGTTTTGGTACCCTTTCCCAGATCTGTGCCTTGACATGATCCTGTCTCAGAGCTCTACAGACAATTCCTTCAACCTCATGGCTTGGTTTTTGTTCTGACATGCACTGTAATCTGTGAGACCTTATATTGACAAGTGTGTGCCTTTCCAAACATGTCCAATCAATTGAATTGACCAGAGGTAGACTCCAATCAAGTCGCAGAAAAATCGCAAGGATGATCAATGGAAACAGGATGCATCGGAGCTCAATTTCGAGTTTCATAGCAAAGGGTCTGAATACTTATGTAAATAATATAATTCTGTCCTCAGGCTACTCCATTGTGTTACCCTAGAGAGTGCTCCCGAGGCCACTGTAGACCATTGCAAAAAAGTGTTTTAGTCAGCTATTTTGTGAATATATTTAGTATTGTTTTATCTGAAAAGGATTAATGTTTTTAATGTGTCACTATTTCAACTTTTATGAAATTCACTGAGTAGGATGGTCCTCCCCTTCCTCCTCTGAGGAGCCTCCACTGCTCCACACACCCTCTGTCACCTACATAATAGAAGACCCAGACACACACACACACTTGCTGAGGCCATGAGAAAGGTGTGTGATCGTGCCATGCATGTGAAAACACAAATTAAGAAGGTTCACTCCCCAGACAGAAACCCAACAATACCTTTCCTGTCTGGATAAGTTAATTTGTTAAGCTTACATTGTTTTATCTACTTGTCAGTATATGATAATTATATAATTATATGATTGAGTATTTGAAGTCCTTTCAGTTATAACAATGATCTTAAGCCTGTTCCATACTATGGAATTCCTATCTTCACATTGCCAAAATATCACCATCCCTCAATAACTTCAAACGCATACAAGGGGTCAGCCTAATCAACCAAACTACCCTGTAGTCTCCTTCATGTAGCCTAACTCTCTCACACTCACACATAATCATATTTTTTCTTTGATACTGAGTATATCATGTACATTTATAATTAGTATGCTCTGTTTAACTGATTGAACAAACCTTTTCTGTACTTATGTGTATATTGTTTTCTGTTGTGTGGTTTTCATATACAGTGCATTCAGAAAGTATTCAGACCTCTTGACTTTTTACACATTTTGTTACGTTACAGCCTTATTCTAAAATGGATGAAATTATATATTTTTTCTCATCAATCTACACACAATACCCTATAATGACAAAGTGAAAACTTTTTTTGCTAACGTAAAAAACGTCAAAACAGAAAAACCTTATTTACATAAATATTCAAACCTTTTGCTTTGTTCAGGGGCAGAATGACAGATTTTTACCTTGTCAGCTCAGGGGATTTGATCTTGCAAACTTTCAGTTACTAGTCCAACACTTTAACCACTAGGCTACCTGCTGCCCCAACCCCATAAGATGCTGCTAGCTCTTAGCACTGTTGGAAAGAATTGTGTTTGACCAAATACAATGCTATTTCTCTGTAAACAAATTAACAACAGACTTTCAGCATGCTTATAGAGAAGGGCACTCAACATGTACTGCACTAACACAAATGATTGATTGAAATTGATAGTAAGAAGATTGTGGGAGCTGTACTGTAGATTTCAGTGAAGCCTTTGCTATTGTTGACCATAACCGGTTGTTGAAAAAACTGGTGCTATGGCTTTTCAACCTCAGCTCTGAATCCACGATATGGCAATCTATGTAATAGAACTGAAAGGGTTTTCTTTAATGGAAGCATCTCTAATGTCAAACATGTAAAGTGTGGTGTACCGAAGGGTAGCTCTGTAGGCCCTCTACTCTTTTCTATTTCTACCAATGCCACTGGCATTAAACAAAGCATGTGTGTCCGTGTATGCTGATGATTCATCCACATACACATCAGAAACCACAGCTAATGAAGTCTCTGAAACCCTTAACAAATAGTTGCAGTCTGTTTTGGAATGGGTGGCCAGTAATAAACTGGTCCTGAACATCTCTAAAACTAAGAGCATTGTATTTGGTACAAATCATTCCTTAAGTGCTAGACCTCAGCTGAATCTAGTAATGAATGGTGTGGCTGTTTAACAAGTTGAGGAGACTAAATTACCTGCCTTTACGACACAATAAACGAACACCGATCATTGCAACATAACATAGACTACCCACTTAAGCTATGACACAAACAATAGCCCACAAAACCCTAGTGCAAACCACAAACATATATATGGTTCCCAATTAGAGGTAACGACACTCAGCTGCCTCTAATTGGGAACCATTAACCCAACATAGAAATAGCACACCTAGAACCAAAAAACCCTACACCAAAAACGAAACTAAACACGCCAGCCTGTAAACTCAGGCCTGGACGTGACACATATAGATTCAATGGTTGTAAAGATGGGGAGAGGTCTAGCCGTAATAAAGAGATGCTCTGCTTTTTTGACACCACACTC
The DNA here is from genome assembly GCA_030435695.1 of Brachymystax lenok tsinlingensis. Classification (NCBI taxonomy): domain Eukaryota; kingdom Metazoa; phylum Chordata; class Actinopteri; order Salmoniformes; family Salmonidae; genus Brachymystax; species Brachymystax lenok. The sequence goes on from CM059791.1 coordinate 35,841,563, forward strand.
TAAGTTCTACAGGCTCTAGTTTTGTCTAATCTTCATTATTTTCCAGTCGTGTGATCCAGTGCTGCAACGAAATACCTATTTAAGCTGCAGCTGGCCCAGAACAGAGCGGCACTTTTAGCTCTTAATTGTAATCAGAGGGCTAATTATATATTGTATTGTATTGTGTGTAGAGGATTTTTTTAAATCAATTTTAGAATAAGGCTGTAACATAGCAAAATGTCGATGAAGTCAAGGGGTCTGAATACTTTCTGAATGCACCGTAAGCCCTTTTAGGTTTCCAACTTCACTTGCACACCATTTTTCAAATTTTTCTATCTGTACTGCTTTGTCTTTCACTAGTGTTCTTTGTTGCAAATAAATGGACCCCCCCAAAAAAAAAACTAAAACCAGTACTACATGTTTCTTTCTGGCCTTTCTCCTGTTGATTTCCAGACAACATACTTTTTGACCATCAGTCAGGTGTACACTGCTGGATACGCGACCTCCCTCATCTCCATTTTTGTCTTCGAAGTGTTCAGGTAACACTAGTACATACTCAGTCCAATATTAGTTCCTAAGAGATACACAGATACATGATAAATAGATAACACTGTAAGAATGGACTGCATTCATATAGGTATTACAGTTTAAAATGGTACAGTATATATTGTATGGAAAAACATTTGCAAACATGGACCCTCTAAACTCGCCTGACAGGAAATGAAGTCAGTTTAACAAGAAGTTAACTCACCCGTACAGGAAGTTCCACTGTACCAGGAACTACATCCACATCAACCTCTTCTCCTCGTTCATCCTGAGAGCCAGTGCCGTCTTCATCAAGGATGGGGTTCTTTTTGCTGATGAGAACCTCGACCACTGCTTCATGTCCACTGTGAGTGCCATGATGTCATCAACGAAGGACACTTACTATACTGGACTTAATGTCCCAATACTGTCTCTAACTCCCTGTTACTTCTACCTCTGATACCACCATATATTTAGGTATTCTATACCATATCTACATTAACTTAATGTAAGTTCATAGAGTATCCCACCGATCTTTACTAAGTTCCTGAAACTTTATAACTTTATAAGTCACTGAAACCCTTAACAAAGAGTTGCAGTCTGTTTTGGAATGGGTGGCCAGTAATAAACTGGTCCTGAACATCTCTAAAACTAAGAGCATTGTATTTGGTACAAATCATTCCTTAAGTGCTAGACCTCAACTGAATCTGGTAATGAATGGTGTGGCTGTTGAACAAGTTGAGGAGACTAAATTACTTGGCGTTACCTTAGATTGTAAACTGTCATGGACAAAACATATAGATTCAATGGTTGTAAAGAAGGGGAGAGGTATGTTCGTAATAAAGAGATGCTCTGCTTTTTTGACACCACACTCCAAAAAGCAAGTTCTGCAGGCTCTAGTTTTGTCTAATCTTGATTATTGTCCAGTCGTGTGGTCCAGTGCTGCAAGCAAAGACCTAGTTAAGCTGCAGCTGGCCCAGAACAGAGCTGCACGTCTTGCTCTTCATTGTAATCAGAGGGCTAATATTAATACTATGCATGCCAGTCTCTCTTGGCTAAGAGTTGAGGAGAGACTGACTGCATCACTTAATAAACATTAATGTGTTGAAAATCCCAAATTGTTTGCATAGTCAACTTACACACAGCTCTGACACACACACTTATCCCACCAGACATGCCACCAGGGGTATTTGCATAGTCCCCAAATCCAGAACAAATTCAAGAAAACGTACAGTAATACATAGAGCACTTCTCACATGGAACTTCCTTCCATCTCACATTGCTCAAATAAACAGCAAACCTGGTTTCAAAAAACAGATAAAGCAACACCTCGTGGCACAACGCCTCTCCACTATTTGACCTAGACAGTTTGTGTGTATGCATTGATACAGTGGGGAAAAAAAGTATTTAGTCAGCCACCAATTGTGCAGGTTCTCTCACTTAAAAAGATGAGAGAGGCCTGTAATTTTCATCATAGGTACACTTCAACTATGACAGACAAAATGAGGAAAAAAAATCCAGAAAATCACATTGTAGGATTTTTTATGAATTTATTTGCAAATTATGGTGGAAAATAAGTATTTGGTCAATAACAAAAGTTTATCTCAATACTTTGTTATATACCCTTTGTTGGCAATGACAGAGGTCAAACGTTTTCTGTAAGTCTTCACAAGGTTTTCACACACTGTTGCTGGTATTTTGGCCCATTCCTCCATGCAGATCTCCTCTAGAGCAGTGATGTTTTGGGACTGTCGCTGGGCAACACGGACTTTCAAAGATTGTCTATGGGGTTGAGATCTGGAGACTGGCTAGGCCACTCCAGGACCTTGAAATGCTTCTTACGAAGCCACTCCTTCGTTGCCCGGGCGGTGTGTTTGGGATCATTGTCATACTGAAAGACCCAGCCACGTTTCATCTTCAATGCCCTTGCTGATGGAAGGAGGTTTTCACTCAAAATCTCACGATACATGGCCCCATTCATTCTTTCCTTTACACGGATCAGTCGTCCTGGTCCCTTTGCAGAAAAACAGCCCCAAAGCATGATGTTTCCACCCCCATGCTTCACAGTAGGTATGGTGTTCTTTGAATGCAACTCAGCATTCTTTGTCCTCCAAACACGACGAGTTGAGTTTTTACCAAAAAGTTCTATTTTGGTTTCATCTGACCATATGACATTCTCCCAATCCTCATCTGGATCATCCAAATGCTCTCTAGCAAACTTCAGACGGGCCTGAACATGTACTGGCTTAAGCAGGGGACACGTCTGGCACTGCAGGATTTGAGTCCCTGGCGGCGTAGTGTGTTACTGATGGTAGGCTTTGTTACTTTGGTCCCAGCTCTCTGCAGGTCATTCACTAGGTCCCCGTGTGGTTCTGGGATTTTTGCTCACCGTTCTTGTGATCATTTTGACCCCACGGGGTGAGATCTTGCGTGGAGCCCCAGATCGAGGAAGATTATCAGTGGTCTTGTATGTCTTCCATTTCCTAATAATTGCTCCCACAGTTGATTTCTTCAGACCAAGCTGCTTACCTATTGCAGATTCAGTCTTCCCAACCTGGTGCAGGTCTACAATTTTGTTTCTGGTGTCCTTTGACAGCTCTTTGGTCTTGGCCATAGTGGAGTTTGGAGTGTGACTGTTTGAGGTTGTGGACAGGTGTCTTTATACTGATAACAAGTTCAAACAGGTGCCATTAATACAGGTAATGAGTGGAGGACAGAGGAGCCTCTTAAAGAAGAAGTTACAGGTCTGTGAGAGCCAGAAATCTTGCTTGTTTGTATGTGACCAAATACTTATTTTCCACCATAATTTGCAAATAAATTCATTAAAAATCCTACAATGTGATTTTCTGGATTTTTTTTCCTCATTTTGTCTGTCATAGTTGAAGTGTACCTATGATGAATATTACAGGCCTCTCTCATCTTTTTAAGTGAGAGAACCTGCACAATTGGTGGCTGACTAAATACTTTTTTCCCCCACTGTATGTAGGCTTCGTGCGCCTTTTTAAAAACGTATGTAGTTCTGTCCTTGAGCTGTTCTTTTCTAATGATGTTCTGTATTATGTCATTCTGTACTATGTTTCATGTTTGGTGTGGACCCCTTGAAGAGTAGCTGCTGCTTTTGCAACAGCTAATGGGGATCTTAATAAAATACCAAATACCAAAATATCTAAAGGACTCTCAGACCATCAGAAACAAGATTCTCTGGTCTGATGAAACCAAGATTGAACTCTTTGGCCTGAATGCCAAATGTCACGTCTGGAGGAAACCTGGCACCATCCTTGAAGCATGGTGGTGGCAGCATCATGCTTTGGGGATGTTTTTCAGCGGCAGGGACTGGGAGACTAGTCAGGATTGAGGGAAATATGAACAGAGCAAAGTACAGAGAGATCCTTGATGAAAACCCGCTACAGAGCACTCAGGACCTTTGACTGGGGCAAAGGTTCACCTTCCAACAGAACAACGACCCTAAGCATACAGCCAAGACAACACAGGAGTGGCTTCGGGATAAGTCTCTGAATGTCCTTGAGTGGCCCAGCCAGAGCCCGGACATGAACCCGATCGAACATCTCTGGAGAGACCTGAAAATAGCTGTGCAGCGACGCTCCCCATCCAACCTGACATAGCTTGAAAGGATCTGCAGAGAAGAATAGGAGAAACTCCCCAAATACAGGTGTGCCAAGCTTGTAGCGTCATACTTAAGAAGACTCAAGGCTGTTATCGCTGCAAAAGGTGTTTCAACAATGTACTGAGTAAAGTGTCTGAATAATTATGTAAATATGACATTTCTTAAAACCTGCTTTTCTTTGTCATTATGGGGTATTGTGTGTAGATTGATGAGGAAAAAAAACAATTTAATCCATTTTAGAAAAAGGCTGTAACGTAGCAAAATGTGGATGAGGTCAAGGGGTCTGAATACTTTCCGAATGCACCGTAAGCCCTTTTTGGTTTCCAACTTCACTTGCACACCAATTTTTCTATCTGTACTGCTTTGTCTTTCACTAGTTTTCTCTGGAGCAAATAAATGAAACCCCCCAAAAACTAAAACCAGTACTACGTGTTTCTTTCTGATCTTTCTCCTGTTGATTTCCAGACAACATACTTTTTGACCATCAGTCAAGTGTACACTGCTGGATACGCAACCTCCCTCATCTCCCTCATATCAGCCATTTTTGTCTTCGCTGTGTTCAGGTAACACTAGGACATACTCAGTCCACTATTAGTTCCTAAGAGATACACAGATACATGATAAATATATAACACTGTAAGAATTTACTGCATTCACATAGGTATTATAGTTTATAATGGCACAGTATATATTGTGTGGGAAAGCATTTGCAAACATGGACCCTCTAAACTCGCTTGACAGGAAATGAGGTCAGTTTAACAAGAAGTTAACTCACCCGTACAGGAAGTTCCACTGTACCAGGAACTACATCCACATCAACCTCTTCTCCTCGTTCATCCTGAGAGCCAGTGCCGTCTTCATCAAGGATGGGGTTCTTTTTGCTGATGAGAACCTCGACCACTGCTTCATGTCCACTGTGAGTGCCATGACGTCATCAACAAAGGACACTTACTATACTGGACTTAATGTCCCAATACTGTCTTTAACTCACTGTTTCTTCTACCTCTTATACCCCCATATATTTAGATATTCTATACCGTATCTACATTAACTTAATGCAAGTTCATAGAGTATCCCACCGATCTATACTAAGTTCCTGAAACTTTAAGTCTTCATCCAAGCACTTTCCTTTTTTGAACGTCATTGCCTTCAGAGTGTATGACTCATCTTGTTTTATTGGAACAGCGTGAGATGGTGAGATTGTGAACACTATCTCACTGGAACACATTTTAACTTATTGAAACGAGTCTGTGAGACAGAGCGAGTTGAGACTTTCTCCTCAGTATATTTTATGCTGATACATGCTTCTAAACAGAGCAAGTCGTCCAGTCGAGAGAAATGGGCTGTGTGTACAGACAAGGCGATGCGTTATTCTATACTTAGAAAGTAAATCCACAGCACAGAGAGGAGATCGGGGCAATAGAGAGTCAACTATAGTATAGAAAGGTGTGAAAGTGTGATTGTGTCTCAGGGAGTCATTGGTGTGGTGGATGGGGCACCCGAGGGGTGAAGGGGAGGGATGGAGGTGGCAGTGTGCAGGTAATTTGCTAATTAAAATGTTCCTTGAATATTGTTGCACATTACGTATTCTAATTTAAAGTTAATAACATTGTTATTTACATATTGTAACAAGGTGTTAACTATCCCAACATTGGGATTTGTGGAACTCATACACTTGTGTAAGCCTCATTAAAACTGCAAAAGTGTCAGTGAACCAGAACAGATGAACCGGAATGACATTTGCTCTCACGGCTGGCCAAAAATAACTATGTGGAAGCCACGCCCATACTAAGCCACACCTCCAGTCTTCTGATCTGACCCACTGGGTCATATCTCAATAGCCCAGTATCAACAACCCAACATTTGTCTTTTTAAGGAAAACAATTCAACAACTAAGTGGCCCAATGCCTGCAACCCAGCAATTGGGTCAGCCAAACAACACAGCCTTTTTTTGAGTGTGTGTATATTGTGTTCTCCTGTAGACGGCGTGTAAATCAGCAATGGTGTTCTTCCAGTTCAGCATCCTGGCTAACTACTTCTGGTTGCTGGTCGAGGGCATGTACCTCCAGACCCTCCTTGCCCTCACCTTCGTCTCACACAATAAGTACTTCTGGTGGTACACACTCATCGGCTGGGGTAGGTGGCCTTTCTCAATCTGTCCTCTTTCTTTCTATCTCTCTCCCTCTTTCTATATTTTGCCCACACACCTATCTCTCCTTTCACACTCACTCTACCTCTCTTTTTCTCTCTTCCCTTCTCCCTCTCTCCTCAACAACTTCAAGAGGCATGGCTTTGTTACAACATCTGGCTGATGTTTGTCCATTCTCTGTGTCTGTTAGGTCTCCCAACCACAATATTGTTGGTGTGGGTTCTGACACGAAACTTCTATGATAACAGAGGGTAAGTATGTAAACTAGCATTTTCTTTGAATTTACTCTGATATTATATTGTCATGTAGCCTATATCTTCATACATGAATCCTAATGTATTACTTTTGGAGATTGGTAATAATACGGTACTGTCTGATTTCATGTTGTTCTGTCTCAATGTAGTTGCTGGGACGACACCGATGTGGCCTTCATTTGGTGGATTATCAAAGGGCCAATAACTGCATCACTGCTGGTGAGTAGCCTAACACTCGCCTAACCTTACCTAACCCTAACCCTATCCTCAAATCTAACCCTGACCCTAGTCTCCACCCTAAACCTACCCCTAGCCTCAACTCTAACCCTAACCCACCCTGTGTTCAGCCCTAACTCATCCTCTTTCTCTACTGCTTAAGGTCAACTTCATCATCTTCATTAATGTGATCCGTATTCTGGTCCAGAAGCTAAAATCTCCTGGCGTCAAGGGCCACAACACTGGCCACTTCAAGTGAGTCCCCCTTCCCCCCTCCTCACACACACACACACACGCACTCACATACACACACATATAACGATGGTGGTTCAGTGACCACGCTTGCGTGATGAGTAAATCTCAGACCAGAACAGTTGTAATGGCTCCCTGAACAAATGCCTAGGCATTGGCCTAGTGTGTTAATTGCTGTTCTGGCTCACAGAACACTCAAGTTCACACACGTAGACACAAATACATTATTGTGATTATTCTCTCTTCTCTTCGTGTGTGTGTGTGTGTGTGTGTGTGTGTGTGTGTGTGTGTGTGTGTGTGTGTGTGTGTGTGTGTGTGTGTGTGTGTGTGTGTGTGTGTGTGTGTGTGTGTGTGTGTGTGTGTGTGTGTGTGTGTGTGTGTGTGTGTGTGTGTGTGTGTGTGCAGGAGGCTGGCTAAGTCCACCCTATTCCTGATCCCTCTGTTTGGGATGCATTACATGGTGTTTGCCTTCCTACCAGAGAACACAGGAGAGGGGGCACGCATCTTCATAGAGCTGGGTCTGGGATCCTTCCAGGTGTGTGTGTGTGTGTCTGTGCGTGCGTGCGTGTCCGTATCGCGTGCCTGCTCATGTGTGTGTGTGTGTTTATGCGACGTACAGTATGTGACGTGCAACGTGTGTTAGGGATCAGGCTGTCTGAATAAGTGTACTTTGACGTAATATATGATCTTGTAATAACGTAGCTAGTTAAAATGGCCTGATGTACAGTACAACTCACTTTCTATTCCTTCTTCTTAGGGCTTTGTTGTGGCTCTGCTCTACTGTTTCCTGAATGGAGAAGTAAGCAGGGGTGTTACCAACAGAATTATAATGACAGAATTTGAATTTTGATTGAATAACATGCAGTGTTCTTACTGCGAGACGAAGATGAAAATCCCAAATTCTTCTAATCTCTCTCTCTCTCTCTCTCTCTCTCTCTCTCTCTCTCTCTCTCTCTCTCTCTCTCTCTCTCTCTCTCTCTCTCTGTGTGTGTGTGTCTCTAGGTGCAAGCGGAGCTGAAGAAGCGTCTGTGGAAGTGGCAGACCCAGGGCTATCTGAGCTACAGTAGGAGAAGACGTACCCTCTTCACAGAGAGCTCCACCGTCACACAGATCTCTGTGCTGGAGAAGTCCTCCCCCAAGGAGCTGCCCTGCATCAGTGACACACTCACACACACCAACACACACACACTCACACACAGCTCTGTCTCAATCTGTGACGACACACACACCCTAACACACAACTCTGATTCCACCTGCACCGACACACTCACACACACTGTCTGAGTGAACAATAAATAAATGTCTCTCTTTTCCTTCTTCTCCTGCAATCCACAAATATCAGATAGAACTGTCTCTAGAGAGGTCTCTCTTTTAATGTTGTTCTATAGATTGAGGTATCTGTTGTGTTGACTGATTAGCTTAGCTGGAGGGTTCCATAGACTGAGGAAGAACTCTTCAGAAAAATCTTTGATTCCCTATATCGCAATTGCCACAGTTTGACCAGATTCCCAACTGAAGCAACCCTTATAGTATCTACAATATACAATATATTTTATAGTACAATAATATACACAGCCTTGTGTGTCAGGGCATTTCGAACTGTGCTGTGTTTGGGTTGTTTTCTGGTATTTTTGCCAGACATGGGCTTGCTGTCTGTGTGCTCTAGTCACTAGACTCTAGTGGACTGTGCTTGTATCCAGAGTAGTAAGAAATCAAACAGTGTCTGCGTCTGAAATGGCACCTTATTCCCTATATAGTCCACTATATAGGGAACAGGGTGCCATTTCACATGCAGCCATAGATTAAGGGGAAGATGTTCAACTGACCTCTCTCCCTTCATCAACCTGAAGTGTACATAGAACAACCACTCATCAGTGGTGGAAAAAGTACCCAATTTTCATACTTGAGTAAAAGTAAAAGATACCTTAATAGAAAACGACTAAAGTGAATTTGAAAGTCACCCAGTAAAATAATACGTAAAAGTCTAAAAGTATTTGGTTTTAAATATACTTAAGTATCAAAATTACATGTAATTGCTAAAAGATACTTAAGTATCAAAAGTAAAAGCATCAATTATTTCAAATTCCTTATATAAAGCAAACCAGACAGCATCATTTACTTGCTTTTTTATTTACGGATAGCCAGTGGCACACTCCAACACTCAGACATCATTTACAAACGAAGCATGTGTTTAGTGAGTCCGCTAGATCAGAGGCAGTAGGAATGACCAGGGATGTTCTCTTGATAAGTGTGTGAATTAGGCAATTTTCCTGTCCTGCTAAGCATTAAAAATGTAACGAGTACTTTTGGGTGTCAGGGAAAATGCATGGAGTAAAATGTACATAATTTTCTTTAGGAATGTAGTGAAGTAAAAATAAAAGTTGGAAAAAATATAAATGGTACAGTAAAGTACAGATACCCCAAAAAACTACTTAAGTAGTACTTTCATGTATATTTACATAAGTACATTACACCACTGCCACTTATACCTTATGGATTGTATTGCAACATGTTGCACAGTGCACTAGCACATCTGGAGCACTACACTGTAAAATGTATTTAGACCCTCTTGTTTTTTGTGATTAATAATAGAAGTGTAAATCGACTTGAATTAATGAGTTATATAGTCTAGAATGGATGTGCTTTTGAAACTGTGCACTCCTGTTTTCTTGGATTACATTGCATTTATTTAGAGATCCAGAACCAGATTTTATAAATACCAATTTCAACGTATTTATATAAAATATAATATTTCTGAGCAATCTATACAACACAGTGCCGTGAAAAAGTATTTGCCCCCTTTAAAAAAAAAAAAATCATATATTTTTTATAGTTTCTTTTGAACTTTTACCCCTTTTTCATGGTATCCAATTGTTATCAGATCTTAAACCAAAACGAAATATTAAATAAAGGGAACCTGAGTTTGCCTAAAAATCAACAAATTTGAAGTTATGGAATGGCCTAGTCAAAATCCAGACCTAATCCCAATTGAGATGTTGTGGCAGGTCTTGAAAACTCCGAAATGTCGCTGAGTTACAGCAGTTCTGCATGGAACAGTGGGCCAAAATTCCTCCACAGCAACTTGAGAGACTGATCAACAACTACAGGAAGTGCAGCTAAAGGTGGCGCAAACAGCTATTGAGTGTAAGGGGGCAATTACTTTTTCACAATTCTTTTTTGTGTGTTGTAAAACTTTGTTTATGAAATAAATATGTAATTGTTGTGTTATTGTTATCTAATATTAGGTTTGGTTGGTTGAAGTTCTGAAAACATTCAGTATAAAAAATATGTCAAAGTAGAGAACATTTGAAAGGGGCAAATACTTTTTTCATGGCACTGTATATTTTTGTATCATATATGTAACTGTACTGTAGGTAATAGGTTCATATAATAAAATTAGTTGATTAATCAAATATAATATTACATACTTTAAATAGAAATATATACATTTTATATTTAAACAATTGCAAAGAAGATGTGTTGTTGCATACATTGTGTGCTATCATTACATTTTAGAGAATGGTTATTGTATTAACATATTTATTTGTCAACACGTTAAAACTGTAAAGTATGTGTATGTTTTCAGATATTTGTATTGTGTAGTTGGGAAAATGTACAGTTTGGATTAACGTGTCTGTTTATTTCTTGCTGTCAATAATTGCCTTTCTCCACAAGGGAGCACTGTAGAGACATATTTTATTTTTGTCCATGAAATATAGTATATATACAAAAGTATGTGGATACCCCTTCAAATTAGTGGATTCGGCTATTTCAGCCACACCTTTAGCTGACAGGTGTATAAAATTGATCACACAGCCATGCAATCTCTTTAAACAAACATTAGCAGTAGAATGACCTTACTGAAGAGCTCAGTGACTTTCAACATGGCACCGTCATAGGATGCCACCTTTCCAACAAGTCAGTTCGTCACATTTCTGCCCTGCTAGAGCTGCCCCGATCAACTGTAAGTGCTGTTATTGTGAAGTGGAAATGTCTAGAAGCAACAACGGCTCAGCCGCAAAGTGGTAGGCCACGCAAGCTCACAGAACGGGACCGGTGAGTGCTGAAACTCGTAATGCATGAAAATCGTCTATCCTCGGTTGCAACACTCACTACCAAGTTCCAAACTACCTCTGGAAGCAACATCAGCACAACAACTGTTTGCCGGGAGCTTCATGAAATGGGTTTCCATGGCCGAGCAGCCGCACACAAGCCTAAGATCACCAAGCACCAAGCGTTGGCTGGAGTGGTGTAAAGCTCACCACCATTAGACTCTGGAGCAGTGGAAACGCATTCTCTGGAGTGATGAATCACGCTTCACCATCTGGCAGTCCAAAGGACGAATCTGGGTTTGGCAGATGCCAGGAGAAGGCGTCCTGCCCGAATGCATAGTGCCAACTGTAAAGTTTGATGGCTAAGCCCCTTAACGCTACAGCATACAATGACATTCTAGACAATTCTGTGCTGCCAACTTTGTGGCAACAGTTTGGGGAAGGCCCTTTCCTGTTTCAGCATAACAATGCCACCGTTCACAAAGCGAGGTCCATACAGAAATGGTTTGTCGAGATTGGTGTGGAAAAACTTGACTTACCTGTACAGAGCCCTGACCTCAACCCCATCGAACACCTTTGGGATGAATTGGAACCAGGCCTAATTGCCCAACATCAGTGCCCAACCTCACTAATGCTCTTGTGGCTGAATGTCCCCGCAGCAATGTTCCAAAATCTAGTGGAAAAAGAAGAGTGGAGGCTGTTATAGCAGCAAAAGGGGGACCAACTTCATATTAATGCCCATGATTTTGGAATGAGATGTTCGACGAGCAGGTGTTCACATACTTTTGGTCGTGTAGTGTACATTTTCTGAACAGGAACAAAGTCAGAAGTATTGGTACTGTAAAATGTGACAAGAAAATAGAACTGATCTGATTGACAGAAATTGTTACCGCTTGAAAGGATCAATGGATATATCACTTGAACTTGAGCTCCTGTGTAAACAGCTCCTGTGTAAACAGAGTTTAAATCTGTTTTTTGGGGGATGAGGGATAGAGGGCTAGCCCTGTGCCAGATCTGTTTTTGCTGTCTTACCAACTTCTATTGTCATTTTCATGTTAGGTTAGAGAGTGGCCATAAGTTGGCAAGAAAGCACAAACATTTATGTCCAAAACATTTAACGCGACTTAAAGTTAATAATGCAATAATATTATACAGCACCTCTTTAATATGTACATCAAAAGAAGAAGACATGTATACACTACAGCAGTGAAAGCATAGGTGTGTATTCATGGAGCTAGGCTTCCCTTAAAAATGTGTTTCAGAATTTTCCTTCAATTCGCAAGAGGCTGCATGTATCTCAGAAGGAGAAAGCCTCCGAGCGAGAAAAAACAGCGCCCCTCTATCTCTCTACGTGTAGGCCATCTATCTGATGCTCTCTATGGTTCAAACGAGTCTTACATTTACAAGATACTTCAATAGTAGCTTAATTCTGTGTCTTACACTGTTCACATCTCATGTATTGCCAGACTACAGTATTTTATCTTGATATGTTAATAAATGCATGCTGTGTTCATTTTTGGCATGGTTACCTGCCTACATTACCCACTGTAGTGTGCATAGGTCACAATCCCATGGTAAGTCAATAGAGCTAACTGGCTAGCTACTACTGTAAGCTAGCCAGATAGCCACAAAGAATTGTTAGAATTTTTGCCTGTTATACTATCTGGTTAGCTACATTATTATGATCAGTGGCAACCCGTCATTAAGGACAGAGCCCCCACCTGTATTGAGCCCCACATTTTTAGCTAAAACAACTGTTTTGCATGTTATTTTGGCATTAATACATGTCACTTGTCAGTTTGCAAACAATGTAAAAAAAAATAAAAATAATAATCATTGAGTTAATAAAGCAGCAGTTGTGCCATGATTAGCTCAGTGTTCTGTCACTCGTGGGGAGAGTACGTCACTGCCAAGTCTAACGGGTAGACTTTGAAAATTCAAGCCCCTTGGGTGCTGCCATAGAGTTACATTAGAAGTGCCCATCCAAGAAGGCTCAAGGTCATTGGCCACAGATAAAATGACGTCAAATCACGTTATATCTACAGTAGCTTTGATTGGACTGATCATGTCAACATCATACTTTCAAAATCTTAGCTAGCAGTCATCATCATGAATCAAGTCGACAATCTATTGGCAAATCCTTTTTAGTCCTTGTTATATGAAGAGAAATAATGAAGAGAAATTATAGATAAATTGTATCGGTGCTCATCTGCCATTGGACATAAACATTACACGACAAGTTGGAAATCGCAAATTCAACAATGAGTGGTTTGGAAGGAATCAGTGACAGTAGCTAACTGCAAGCATTGCAAGCAATCACTAGCCTGCTATTCAGTAGAGTGGCTGTGTGGTCCCAAATCTGGGATTAAGTGTCTCTTTTCCAAGTTCCCCCATTGGCCTTGATGTCAATGAAGCATGATTTGTGCCATGCTCAAAACAACTGTTTATCTCGGAACTGCAAAAACTTGACTTCAGTGAGTTCAAGACAATTGGGAATTCCGGAAAAAACTAGCTCCAACTGGGAAATACGTTTTGAACGGTCATCCATCTCCGAATTCTAAGTTGGGAACTCGGGCCTCTTTCTAGAGCTACAGTATGACCTGAATACTGGCTTGTGCGTGATACGGCGCTGAAGAGCCTGAGGCCAGACCTGAAACCAGACTCAGTCATGACTGACTTCGAGCCGGCGATTTTTAAAGTCTTCTCAAAGGTGTTTCCTGGGACCCACAACCAGGGTTGCTTCTTTCACATGAAACAGGCCATTTGGCAAAAAGTACAAATACTTCCCAAAGTGAGACAAAAGTACCTCAACAAAATTGACTACCCACAACAGATCAGGAAGCTCGGCACGCTTACCATAATCCCACAGACTGACACACCTTATCCTCCCCCCTCTTCCCGGTTCCCTGCTTTCACTGACTTTGTCACACCAAGGTTCAGATGAGTTGGGTCTCCAGTACCTGGTGTGCTGGGGCTGCTCTGTGTCTGACTCCACTGTCTGACTCTACATGTGGTGCAAAGGAAATCATCACTGAGAGGTAAGAGAGATCAGTACTGACTAGCTGCTAGAATAAACTGAGAATGGAGGGGTGTGAAATGTGCACTGTGTAGTACAGCGCGATACCGTAGGCATAAGAAATGAAATGGAAACATCACTTCCTTGTATTGTGGTTGCAGCACACCGGCCCAACATCAACATGAAGAACAAGGAGAAAGGGGAAATTAATATCCAGCTAGTCAGTGACAACTGTGTGGAGTTTGTGACAGCAACTATGTGAACTTATTACAGTATTATAGAAATTATGTCCTGGGATTTCCTATGATCTTCTAACGACTCATGTGTAGCTTGTGAGCATCATAGAGCAAAATATGTTACACATGCGTGTTCGTGAGTGTCTAAGCTTTTTTAAATAGTTTGTAGCTCAAACAATTCTGATGTTTTTGTAAGACTTCTCTAGCTCAGCTATTTGTTGGTACAAAGAAATAAACAAATCCAATTCTACAACACATAGTTCTGTAGCTCAAACATACAATGTTTAAAAGGGGTTAGAAGTCCTAAATCACTCCTTAGCAACAGTGGGATTCAATGGGTTAACAAACCTATGTTTCAAGTTGAAACCTATTTCTTTCAACACTCAATTTACTTTTCCTCTTTAGTTAATCCTAATAAATAACTAACATATACAACTCATTTTGTTATGTCATACCAAGTAGATTTGTCACTTTGGAAATACATATCCACATTTATACAATTGGGTTACAAGCAATTCAATACATTTCTTGGTAATCAATATATTAACTTGGTTCCATAACATGTAATAATGACTCCAAACACTTTCTTTACGAAATAATTTATTAACTGGTTTCAATATCGGAACCAAATGGTGACCATCTCATGAACGTAAATCCTCCCTACTCTTTAGTATCACAGTACTTACAACAATATAATTGTAGATTTAGTGCTGACAGTAAACATCACAAAAAAACAGAACAGATTAACTGCAATGACATACATACTCACGGGTGGCCAAAAATAACAAACTGAAAATCACGCCCTCAATAGGCCACGCCTCCAACTCTTCTGATAGGCTTCCGCAGCTACGTCACAACCGCCGCTATGCAATGCAAATGTGAATGAGGTGTTGAAAGCAATTTAGAAGTGTTCAAAAAAGTCCCATTGATCTGTCAATTTAGTTTTTTGATTCCAGACAAATGTAACAGAATAGGTTGAATAGGTTCAATTTTTTATCATACCAATCAAAAAAAGCATGTCAGATGAGCAACAGTGCCGTCCCACTTTTTATAGTGCTGTAGTAACCGCACATAGTCATAGACTATATGCAATAAAACAATTAAAGGAGAGTAAAAGCCAAGTACATGTTCATGCAGTATAGGCAGCCTAGTATTGTTTCAGAAGGAGTGGAAACTACCATCTCAGCGGTGATGTCCATAAAACAACACAATTTGAGTGATAACTCCTTCTTGGTTTTCTGTGCTCGTGGCTTGGATAGGGGCTGGAGGTCCACCCCGAAAGAGGAGGGGAGAGGAGGAGAACCATACCACTGCGCACACTTTCGTGGTGTAAAGCAATTCCCTCAGGGCGCAGACAGACGGCCAGGGAACAGTTTTAAACAGGTTCTCGTGACTCAACACCGTTCAGGAGGCTATTCACATTGCAAGAGAGATGGACAAAGTTAGAGAATTGAAGAAAAGGATAAATTAGTGTGTCGTAACGCAGATCTGACTGGGTCCGTGATTCGAATCTCAGTTCCCAGGAATTATGACTGTTGATATTTCATCATGCCATTCCACTGCCCTGGGGTTAAATGTGTGTGGTCACTTCACTCGGTTGTGAAGTATGCGCTGCACATTTCAACAAGCCTGCCTCTCTCCCTCTCACACACACACATACACACACACACACTAAGACAATGTGCTGTGCATGCACTAACACGCCCCCAGAACAACTGTTTTGAGCTGTGATGGTAGTCAGTGAAACCTAACTAGCCACACACACACAAGGGGTAACTATGCTGTAGCTCTGCATTCTGAGGGGTTCAACGTGTACTGTTTAAATCAGTCAATAGACGGACAGCGGTCCAGACCCAGAACGTGGTCAAAAGTTTTTAGGAACAGTCAGGCGGCTAGGCAGAAAAAGTAGAGTCCTGGAGGTTTCGAATATGGAGGATGGGAGGTTGATAGGTGTCAAGTACAAAAATAAAGTTATCACTCCTTTCAATGGCGTTTTTTTCTCCAGTCGCCTGGTCCGGAGCGCACGCTCCCTCTGGATGGCAGAAATGCAAAAAGAATCTACACGATTACACTTCGAGTCACTTTAACCGACCCAGCATACCCCAACCTCTCTTCACTCAATCTGACACCACATATGGATCTGCCAGAATGCAAGGATCCATTCTTTCCAAAGATCTCACTCCCACTGAGCCAGAATCATCTTTGTCATCAACAGGACGAGGCTAAAACTCAGCAGTCTTCAACGCACCTGTCACTGCAGTTATTTCATCCTCACTCTCGTCACATTAAATTTCCTTCTGTAGCGCTTCAAAAAAATCTGTGATCCACCACTCCATTTTCACTCAAAACATGTTCCACTTTTCAATTTTTTTTCCTGTCCACCATCTTACCTCACCAGCCATTCCAGAGCTAGAGCAACTGATTCAACTTATCAATTATCACAATCAGAACCCATATTTGGCACTATATGGAACCATTTGTTTTAGTGTGTGTGGTTCTGGATTCCACTCTAAAGAATGAATATGTTCCTGATTCCTGTTAGATTGTTATAAGATGCATTATTAATGAATCGCCAAAGACCTATAATGATGAGGGCACACAGGTCAATGTCCAAATCAGTTCACAGTACCTCATCTTTGCATGAACCTAGTGAGACCATGAGAACATGTTCCTTTATGGTGAAATTTCTGTTCATTAGTTATCTTAAAACTGGAAAACAAATATAGCGTAAGGAGAGACACCCTAGACCCAAATTTCAACAGACCTATATCTATCCTACCCTAACTCTCTAAGGACTTAGAAAGTTAACAAACAGATCACCAACTATTTCGAAACCCACCGTACCTTCTCTGCTATGCAATCTAGTTTCAGAGCTGGTCATGGGTGTACCTCAGCCACACTCAAGGTCCTAAACGATACCATAACCGTCATCGATAAGAGACATTACTGTGCAGCCGTATTCATCGACCTGGCCAAGGCTTTCGACTCTGTCAATCACCACATTCTTATTGGAAGACTCAACAGCCTTGGTTTCTCAAATGAATGCCTCGCCTGGTTCACCAACTATTTCTCTGATAGAGTTCAGTGTGTCAAATCAGAGGGCCTGTTGTCCGGACCTCTGGCAGTCTCTATGGGGTGCCACAGGGTTCAATTCTCGGGCCGACTCTCTTCTCTATATACATCAATGATGTCGCTCTTGCTGCTGGTGATTCTCTGATCCACCTCTACGCAGATGACAACATTCTGTATACTTCTGGCCCTTCTTTGGACACTGTGTTAACTAACCTCCAGATGAGCTTTAATGCCATACAACTCTCCTTCCGTGGCCTCCAACTGCTCTTCAATGCAGGTAAAACAAAATGCATGCTCTTCAACCGATCACTGCCCGCACCTGCCCGCCTGTCCAGCATCACTACTCTGGACGGTTCTGACTTAGAGTATGTAGACAACTACAAATACCTAGGTGTCTTGTTAGACTGTAAACTCTCCTTCCAGACTCACATTAACTTCTTAGGGAGCGGCTGCATAGGTGACGGTTTTGGAGAGTCTGGCGTGCCCAAAGTAAAATGCATGCCACTCAGGCCCAGAGAATAGGATATGCACATAATTAGTACTATTGGATAGGTTTCTAAGAAAATAATGTATGTGAGTATAACAGAACTGATATAGCAGATTCAATGTTATCTAGGACTTATATAGCAGATTCAATGTTATCTAGGACTTAGACTGCAGTACCTATGGCTTCCACTGGGGTCAAATACTTATTTCCCTCATTAAAATGAAATTTCATTTATAACATTTTTCACATGCGTTTTTCTGGATTTTTTTGTTGTTATTCTGTCTCTTACTGTTCAAATAAACCTACCATTAAAATTATAGACTGATAAGTTTGTCAGTGGGCAAACGTACAAAATCAGCAGGGGATCAAATACTTTTTTCCCTCACTGTATATAGACATTTGTTTTTCTTTTATCTATTGTATTATTGACTGTACGTTTTGTTTATTCCATGTGTAACTCTGTGTTGTTGTATGTGTCGAACTGCTGTGCTTTATGCTGGCTTTATGCTGACTTGTTCTCAACTAGGCTACCTGGTTAAATAAAGGTGAGACAAAAAATAATATTAAAAGGAGCAGTATGACTTGTTTGTCTGGAAAGATCAGATCTTAGATGTTGGGAACAAACTGGGTGTAGAAGAGTCGTAAACTCAGCAAAAAAAGAAGCGTGCCTTTTTCAGGTCCCTGTCTTTCAAAGAGAATTCATAAAAATCCAAATAACTTCACAGATCTTCATTGTAAAGGGTTTAAACACTGTTTCCCATGCTTGTTCAATGAACCATAAACAATTAATGAACATGCACCTGTGGAACGGTCGTTAAGACACTAACAGCTTACAGACGGTAGGCAATTAAGGTCGCAGTTATGAAAACTTAGGACACTAAAGAGGCCTTTCTACTGACTCTAAAAAACACCAAAAGAAAGATCCCCAGGGTCCCTGCTCATCTGTGTGAACGTGCCTTAGGCATGCGGCAAAGAGGCATGAGGACTGCAGATGTGGCCAGGGCAACAAATTGCAATGTCCGTACTGTGAGACACCTAAGACAGCGTTACAGGGAGACAGGATGGACAGCTGATCATCCTCGCAGTGGCAGACCACGTGTAACAACACCTGCACAGGATCGGTACATCCGAACATCACATCTGCTGGACAGGATGGCAAGAACAACTGTCCGAGTTACACCAGGAACGCACAATCCCTCCATCAGTGCTCAGACTGTCCGCAATAGGCTGAAAGAGGCTGGACTGAGGGCTTGTAGGCCTGTTGTAAGGCAGGTCTTCACCAGACATAACAGCATCGCCTATGGGCACAAACCCACCGTTACTGGACCAGACAGGACTGGCAAAAAGTGCTCTTCACTGACGAGTCGCAGTTTTGTCTCACCAGGGGTGATGGTCGGATTCGCGTTTATCATCGAAGGAATGAGCATTACACGGAGGCCTGTACTCTGGAGCGGGATCGATTTGGAGGTGGAGGGTCCGTCATGGTCTGGGGCGGTGTGTCACAGCATCATCGGACTGAGCTTGTTGTCATTGCAGGCAATCTCAACACTGTGCTTTACAGGGAAGACATCCTCCTCCCTCATGTGGTACCCTTCCTGCAGACTCATCCTGACATGACCCTCCAACATGACAATGCCACCAGCCATACTGCTCATTCTGTGCGAGATTTCCTGCAAGACAGGAATGTCAGTGTTCTGCCATGATCAGCGAAGAGCCCGGATCTCAATCCCATTGAGCACGTCTGGGACCTGTTGGATCGGAGGGTGAGGGCTAGGGCCATTCCCCGCAGAAATGTCCGGGTAACTTGCAGGTGACTTGGTGGAAGAGTGGGGTAACATCTCACAGCAAGAACTGGCAAATCTGGTGCAGTCCATGAGGAGGAGATGCACTACAGTACTTAATGCAGCTGGTGGCCACACCAAATACTGACTGCTACTTTTGACCCCCTTTTGTTCCTTGACAAATTATAAAATTTCTGTTAGTCACATGTTTGTGGAACTTGTTCAGTTTATGTCTCAGTTGTAGAATCTTGTTATGTTCATACAAATATTCACACATGTTAAGTTTGCTGAAAATAAACGCAGTTGACAGTGAGAGGACGTTTCTTTTTTGCTGAGTTTATAACAGGGGTGATACTCTACCACCACTAGAGAGCAGTATGTTACTACAGTAATATTCTCTTTTGGAATAAAGCTGCTCAGGCTGGATTTCACAAACACGCACACAAGAAAAATAAGTAAAATAAAGGAAAAGTAATAATAACCTTACTCAAATAAGTTAAAGTAAAGGTAAAGTAATATTGCTAAGGACTTAGCAATAAAGCTGAAATCTACATCTATGGGAGAAATTCTGTGTAGTCATTGTGTAGCCATGGTTTTCTGAGGAGAGAAAAAAAAACTCTGTACAAAGGGGAAATGCATGAACTCTGGGTTATTGTAGTAGGACACACCCAGTCACAAGTATGAACACACACAACAGTGGTTGTTATGAAATTACTTTGAAAGCAGAGAGAGAGTTAGGGAGCAGGTTACAGAGAAATCACTGGCACTTCATTCCTATGTTTAGTTTCTGTGTGCTTTTTTTGTCAATTGCACTTGTAGTGAGATGAGCAAATTACTTCATTCTTCTGTTTTGGAATGGCTGGACATAAAGACTTTTTTGATTTTCCTCTGTGTTTTCTTGGTACTTGCCGACCTCCTGAAAAACAAAACTCCAAAGAATTTTCCTCCTGGACCTTGGTCATGGCCTTTCTTTGGCAACATGTTTCAATTTGATCCTGCTAAGATACATCTTCAGTTTGTAGAGGTGGGTTTACTAAACGCTAGCCTGAGTATCATTCTGTTTGTGCTATCATTCCAACTCCTTGTCAATCATTGTCATGACAGACACATGTTTGGCTTGACAATGAGCAATGGAGTTGGCAAGAGCACAATAAGATATGACACCAGGCTAACTTAATGCTGCTTAGCACTTTTTTGATGACAAACTTTATTTGTTGTTGTTCTTCCTGTAGTGTGAAAAAAAATATGGAAAGATTTTCAGCCTTCGAATTCCTTCGGCAAACCAAGGGCCAAAGTGGGTTATTCTGAGTGGTTACGAGATGGTGAAAGAGGCCTTGGTCCACAATGGTGACAGTTTTTCAGATCGGCCCTCCATTCCCTTATTTGAAGATATATATTTTGGAAGTCAAGCAATGGGAAGTAAAGGTAACGCTCACATACTTTATACTTGTCATGCCCTGATCTGTTTCACCTGTCCTTGTGCTTGTCTCCACCCCCCTCCAGGTGTCACCCGTCTTCCCCACTAATCCTCTGGGTATTTATACCTGTGTTTTCTGTCTGTCTGTGCCGGTTTGTCTTGTTTGTCCAAGTCAAATAGTGGTTTGTCTCAGTGCCTGCCTTTCCCCAGTCTCTCTTGTTCTTGTCCTCCTGGTTCTGAGCCTTGCCTGTCCTGACTCAGAGCCTGCCTGCCGTCCTGTGTCTTTGCCACTACTCTGGATTACCGACCTCTGCCTGACCTGACCCTGGGCCTGCCTGCCGTCCTGTAACTTGGCCCCACTACTCTCGATTATCGACCCCTGCCTTGACCTGTCGTTTGCCTGCGCCTGATATTGCATTAAACATTGTTACTTCAACACAGTCTGCACTTGGGTCTTACCGTAACCTCTGAGGGATAAACAGCGCGCTAGCGGGCCGCTCCCGACACTACCCGGTGAAATGTAAGGCGCCAAATTCAAAATCCAAAAGTTGAATTATTAAACATCAATATAAAAGTGTTGCATAGTTATCAAAAGCTCTGATTCTTGGCAATATCACAGCTTTGTCAGATTTCAAAAAGGATTTACGGCGAAAGCACAACCTTTGATTGTTTGAGGATAGCACCTCTAATATTTATGCATTAGCAAAAATTCATATCCAGCGCGGGTCACACAAAACCCATATAAGAGCTAAAATAAATCACTTACCTTTCGAAGAACTTCTGCTGAGGGCATCCCAAGTGTCCAACGAAGACATCCAATGGTTCTTTTGTTAGAAAAAGTGATTTATTATATCCATAAATCTCCATTTGGTTGTCACGTTATGTTCAGAAAATCCACCGCCGAGTCGCCCATTTAATCGTGAAGAGAACGCGTTCGAATTATACCTATCAACTTTGTCCAAACAAATCAAACATCATTTTTAATGTATCCTTAGGTATACTTTCATGTATATTTACTATAATATTTAAACCGGACGATAACTTATATGAACGATATGAAAGGAAAAAAACACAGAGTGCGCGAGACCGTGAACGAGCATGTCATTCTATTGAGTTCCGGGGTCCACTTCTAAATTCTTCTTCTATTCGCTTCTAATTCAACCTAACGTCATGAAACCCTGTCTAAAGACTGTTGACATCCAGTGGAAGCCATAGGTACTGCAGTCTAAGTCCTAGATAACATTGAATCTCATAGGCAGCCAGGAGAAAAAGGTCATAAAAAAAAAATCTGATTGGATTTTCCTCGTGTTTTCGCCTGCTATATCAGTTCTGTATCAGTTTTGGATTACTCACAGTTCTGTTATACTAACGGTTTTAGAAACTTCAGAGTGTTTCCTATCCAATAGTACTATGTGCATATCCTAGTTTCTGGGCCTGAATGGCAGGTATTTTACTTTGGGCACGCCAGACTCTCCAAAACCGACACCTCGGCTGCCGCTCCCTAAATAGTTAAACCTGATAATACTATGCTTATTCAATTGTGCTAGACTTGTTTTCATTGGAAAGGCAGGACATTGTCATCTTATAGTTATTAACTGATAATTGATAATAGATCATAATGATAATTTAATATTGTGGAAATATTACGTCTTTGGACACTTTGATAGTATTAGTGTCAATCCCTAAAAATGGAAAGGTTGGGGTTCGGTCCCTAGTCAAGTCCTTCCAAAGACTCCAAAAAATGGGACCTCATGCCTCTTTGCTTGTCCATCAGTATTAAGGAGATGGATAGGGGGTAAGGACCTGACAGGCTAGAATCCTGTCTAGGGTGTGTACTATTACATCAAGCTGCCTCACGCTTGAGAAACAGGAGATACTCCTGCCCTTATTGGCTGATCTGAATCCGAAAAGGCTACTTTTCAAGGCTTACTTACGTCTTTGAGTGTGTGGTACAAGTTAAGGCTTCTTCACTGAAAACTGTGCTTACACTTAGGTGTGATTATGTCGAATGGGTATCCATGGAAGCAACAGAGGAGGTTTGCTCTTTCTACGCTGAGAAACTTTGGACTGGGCAAGAAGAGTCTGGAGCCATCCATCCAGATAGAAGCGCAGTGTTTGAACGAAGCCATTCAGAGTGAACAAGGTACAGTGGAAACTTGATATAGTTACAGTTCAATTCAAATTTTATTGTCCCTGCAAGGAAATTCATATACTTGTCAAAACATAGTTGAGTAGACACCACATTGGCATTGTTGTTGTTAAGTTTGCACTTGAGTTGCCTCTGTTTTGGATGCAACAGACATATAGTGATAAAAACTGTTTGGATTTTCAAGGTGAAAACAGATTCAGTTCAGATCAGGAGTCCAAGCACCAAGCAAAAAAATACAACAAAAATGTAAATGAGCTGCGGTGCTTACAGAGAAAGGTTTTGCAGACTGAAGTTAAGTTTAGAGATATAAAACAGTTTTAGATACCCCTACCTGAGGTATAACAAAACACAAAATGTTTTTCCATATTTTTAAGGTCTCCCATATATGAAATGGAGGGTTCTGTAAAAAATATTTTACTGAAAAAGTGGTTACATTTATAGATGTTGTGACACACCCCCTTAACCCCCTAAGGTTGATGTTAGCGCACCCACAGAAATCTAATTGTCATAATAATAGAAAATCTCCATCAAAATCCATTTGTTTAAGCCAGTTTTTTTTGTATGAGCTACTTCTCAAATACCGTTTCCGTCGCTATCTGCCATCCACATATGCAGTGAAAGGTTGCAGAGCCAGAGTGGTTTTGTCAGACTATGAGACGTCACGAAAATCGGTCTTTTCACTAAAACATCTATAGCATCCGAACCGTTTGGCTTACAAACCATTATGAGGAAATATGAGACACTCATGAACAAGATGGTCTTACCACCCAAGCGTCTTGGGACTCGTCTGAAGTAGGTACAGCCAATCTGCCAACTTCTGTCGGTAGTGTCCGAACAGTTTGGGCTATACACAAATATTATTATTTATTTATTTTTTCAACATATTTTTTCAACCTTTTTTCCCCCAATTTTGTGATATCCAATTGGTAGTTATGATCTTGTCTCAACACTGCAACTCCCCAACGGACTCGGGAGAGGCGAAGGTCGAGAGCCACGCGTCCTCTGAAACATGACCTGCCAAGCCGCAGGTTTGCACCAATGTGTCAGAGGAAACACTGTCCAACTGACGACCGGAAGTCAGCTTGCAGGTGCTCCGGCCCGCCACAAGGATTCACTAGACAGCACAATGAGCCAAGGAAATCCCCCTAGCCTAATCCTCCCCTAACCTGGACAACGCTGGGCCAATTGTGCGCCGCATCCTGGGACTCTTGGTCACGGCCGGCTGTAACACAGCCTGGGATTGAACCCTAGGCTGTAGTGGCGCCTCAGCACTTCAACGCAGTGCCTTAGACCGCTGCATCACTCAGGAGGACAGGCTAAATACTAATATGACCCCTATGTGGAAAGGTGATACTCTCACGAACAAGTACATGTCGGTTGTTTTTCTCTAAGATGCTCACAAGCCTCACAAGACTTGTCTGAAGGTTCCCGGTAGCAGTTTAAAAAAATATATGGAATTATGTTTGAAGATATATTTATAGTGATACATATTTATAGTGATCTTTCTTATATCTCTCAGATATAGGACATGCACTTCAGAACAAACTTCCTTTTGGATTTTCTGGGGGACTGTCTGTTGTTCCACATAGGGAACCCTGTATAGGCCACGAAAGCACTGCCCCACTTTCTTTATTGATTTATCTGAACTATTGTCTATTGTCCTTGAGAACTATGATAATAATAATAATTGTGTTGGGTAATTTTAATATTCACTCCAAGGCCATTGAATGTATTAATCTTTTGAGCTCTATGGACTTTATCCAACATGTTACTGGGCCCGCCCATTACCGGGACCATCCTCTGGACCTGGTTATTACCAAGGGCCTTCTAATTGACATACTCTATTGTACTTTTTGCCCATGCAGAGGGTAATCATGAATGCATTATTAATAAACGCTTACCTCTGATGTTGAATCTTACCTCTGAAGTTGTGACAGATTTTCTTCCTTCCTCTTGTCATGATTTAGTTTATAACTTTAATAGCAAATGAATAGCTCCAGTAAAGTTGATAAAGGCCAGATCCAAACGGATTAGTGAGGAAATGTATGAATTAAAGGGAAATTGCAGAACGCAGAGGTCCGGCAAACCATGCCAATATCTATTCCAAACACCTGCTTTGAGGCACTATCACTTTTATTTAACAGGTTATCCACATTTTCAATTGATGATTTACACATTTTACTTGAAAACATTATTTTGATGAATTTGTTCATACTATTTCATCCTTCCACAAGATATAGTCCCGACACAAATCTAGGGTTGCTACCCAAGCTGGCTGGTCGTTCATTCTATCGGTTTGGTTGCCAGAGAAGTGACCCAGTCGTTAAGTGTTTTTGCTCTGTATCTATAGACGCAACCCATTCGTTCGTTCTGAATGTTATATTGCGATACTGGCTGGCAACGTTCTTATCCCTTGCTTGCTAGCCAACTAGTGTCAAATAGTGCAGCCAGAATAACAAAGTAGCTAGCTGGATTTGCATTTGTTTAAGCTGTTTCCTAGTGACATTTATTTGGATACATCCATAACAATGAGCAAATTAGGTGTGATTTCACTTGGAATAAAAAATGTGCTCTCCCGTCAGGACACTGTTGTTCAGAGGAGCTAGCCAACAAAACAGCTAACGCAATCGCTTACATCTACATTTTAGTCATCTTATCCAGAGCGACTTCAAACTGAACATGGAACGACTGCAAACTAGCT
This sequence comes from Brachymystax lenok tsinlingensis, assembly GCA_030435695.1. Taxonomy (NCBI): domain Eukaryota; kingdom Metazoa; phylum Chordata; class Actinopteri; order Salmoniformes; family Salmonidae; genus Brachymystax; species Brachymystax lenok. The sequence continues at coordinate 35,867,474 of CM059791.1, forward strand.
GCACTTCATTTCAATTTACTTGTTTCTTATTGATATTTCTTTATACATATCCATAAAAATTATGCTGATTCATGATTTTGACTGGCTGAGAAAAAATGCCTGACTGTCTCATCCCGACTCCCAATACGTTCATTACTATGTGACAGCTGGAGATCGATTTCAATATTGTAACAAAAATACAGACAGTAAGGTTTATTCAAATCTCAACTGTTAAAAACAAAATGTTAGTCTAAAAAAAATGTGAGATAATGTCTAGATGCTTTTTATAGCGGAGTGAATTGCTCAGTCAGATGGAACAAAGTAAATAGGCATTATAAACGTCATAGATTTAGCCAGTGGTAACTTGTGGAATAGACACTGGTTGGAAAGCGGTTTTAACCAATCAGCTAACCTGCACAGAGGAACTCTGTAACTCTGTCAGAGTTACCATCAGGTTATTGGTTATTTCCCTGACCAAGACCCTTCTCCCCCGATTGCTCAGTTTGGCCGGGTGGCCAGCTCTAGGAAGAGTCTTGGTGGTTCCAAACTTCTTCCATTTAAGAAGGATCTAGGCCACTGTGTTCTGGGGGATCTTCAATACTACAGAATATTTTTGGTACCCTTCCCTAGATCTGTCCCTCGACACAATCCTATCTCTGAGCTCTACTGGTTGGTTTCTCTTTCCTTTCATTGGAGCCGCCCAGTTGCTTCATTTATTCTCAAAGAGGCTCGTGACTTGGAATACTTGGTGTTGCCATGCCAAGCAGTCTGCTGCCTTTCCTATATCCAGACAAAGGTGTTTCAGTGTATATGGTGGCCATATTGGATTCTTAACATACACTATATATACAAAAATACACCCCTTCAAATTTGTGGATTTGACTATTTCAGCCACACACGTTGCTGACAGGTGTATAAAATCAAGCACTCAGCCATGCAATCTCCATAGACAAACATTGGCAGTAGATTGCAAACAAGTCAGTTAATCAAATTTCGGCATTGCTAGAGCTGCCCCGGTCAACTGTGAGTGCTGTTATTGTTAAGTCAAAACATCTAGGAGCAACAACGGCTCAGCCGCGAAGTGGTAGGCCACACATGCTCCCAGAAAGGGACCTCTGAGTGTCTTGAAGCATGTAGGAATAATGGTCTGGGACTGTTTTTCATGGTTCGGGCTAGGCCTCTTAGTTCCAGTGATGGGAAACCTTAACGCTACAGCATACAATGACATTCTACATGATTCTGTGCTTCCAACTTTGTGGCAACAGTTTGGGAAGGCCCTTTCATGTCAGCTTGACAATGCCCCCGTGCTCAAAGTGAGGTCCATACAGAAATGGTGTGTCGAGATCGATGTGGCAGACTGTCCTGCACAGAGCCCTGACCTCAACCCCATTGAACACCTTTGGGCTGAATTGAGATGCCGACTACAAGCCAGGCCTAATCGCTCAACATCAGTGCCCGACCTCATTAATGCTCTTGTGGCTGAATGGAAGCAAGTTCCTGCAGCAATGTTCCAACATCTAGTGGAAAGCCTTCGCAGAAGAGTGGAGGCAGTTAGCGCAGCAAAGGTGGGACCAACTCCATACTAATGCCCATTATGTTCGACGAGCACATACTTTTGGTCATGTAATGTAGTGGAAGTTCAAAAAAAGTGTCTTGAGTACAGGTCATAAGTACGGTACACAAATCTGAAAAATATGTCTAATTTAAAACATGTACAGAGGTAATTGAACCACATTTTAATGGTGATGTCGCAGCCATATTGGATATTGTACACCATATTGAAATTGGGGAGGGGGCAGCAAATGTAATTGCAAGAGCAGGGGCTAAATGTATAAAGTCCACAGGGGAACCTTTGATTGAAATAAATGACAGTGTTCAGTGTCTGGGCCCACTTGCCTTAGAGCTGATTGAAATAGCCACAACATAAAAAAAACTTGTAACTGTATGCATTTTTGTCGGGCAGGACCATACAACACTGAATGAGAGCAAATTAGACCTGCAAGTTGTCTATTGAACAGCTATCAGAAAGTGACATTTGTATTCATCATATTTATTCGTAGTTGATATTTCCTCCTTTTGTATCTGTGTCTTTACAGGTCTATATTTCCTAAATGTTTTAAGATATCCTAATGCTGTTTGTTTGTATATGTAGGGCAGGCAATTGACTACTTGTATTCAATATTGGGCCACATGAGCTTATGTATACAACCATCAATTTCATATATTGGAGACCTTAGAGAAAAAAACATGGTTGTGCTTTGTTATACACCTGGTAGGGGTATCTCAGAAACAAATGCCCTTTTTGAGGATTGGCCACTAGCCTATATGGTGACATTTTGCTTTTGATGTAAGCCATATTGCTTTTGTGGTGAATAAGGTTGCTTTTGGCCCATGCAGGAAAACCCTTCAGCCCCCAGATACTGATGAACAATGCTGTTTCCAATGTGATCTGCTGTCTTGTGTTTGGTGACCGCTTTGAATACAGCGATGACCAATTCCAAACCCTCCTGAAAACAATGAACGAGATTATTTACTTGGAAGGAGGTTTTTGGGCCGGGGTAAGTCTCTCTCTCTTATTCTATTTGTAGACTGCTTCAACCTTATGTGGTTACTTACTTTGACTTGTTGACTCCAATTGTCTCGCCTAGAGGAGAAAATTATATTAAATGCGCTAATAGATTTTTAAAAACTGGACTGAAGTTTTCCATTGAACCTGACTTTGTCAGGAACATACTGGCCATGGGGTTGAAAAAAAAGATATGAGCAAGTGTCCACAATCTTTTGGTCATGTAGTGCATGTAAAGGCTAAAGGATAATAGTAAAATCATTTGTAAGATCATATTGATCAAGAATATCCATAGCCCAACTCAATTTCAATCTACTGAAAAAAAGAAATGATCTGTTATGATTAAATATATATAAATTAGAGCCACTGTATTTGTTCTATTGGTCATAAATGTGACTGCTCAGATAATTTCATATATCACAAGCTTTATAGATTCAATGTATTCAAATTGAAGGCACATAATATAAACTACACCCTTTAAAAATTATATTTACAAAGAAAATAGTAGCCTAGTTGTTAGAGTGTTGATCGAATCTCTGAGCTGACAAGGTAAAAGTCTGCTGTACTGGCCCTGAACAAGGCAGTTAACCCATTGTTCCTAGGCCGTCATTGAAAATAAGAATTTGTTCTTAACTGACTTGCCTAGTTAAATAAAGGTAAAAAACAAATGTTTTAAAAGGACATACTTTTGGTGCCAAATTCATCTGTAAAAGTTCATTTTGGAGATTTATGGTTGTGGTCTTGTGACTATTTTGAGAAATCATATGAAACTTCTATGAATCATACTAGACACCTTAATTGATGCATGATGTATGATTTATTTGTTGGTAAGTACAACTTTTTTCATGGTTAAGTGGCTGAGTGTCACGTCCAGGCCTGAGAAGACAGGCGGGAGTGTTTAGTTTTGTTTTTGGTGTAGGGTTTTTCTGTTCTAGGTTATATATTTCTATGTTGGGGTAATGGTTCCCAATTAGAGGCAGCTGAGTGTTGTTGTCTCTAATTGGGAACCATATATATGTTTGTAGTTTTCACTTGGGGTTTGTGGGTTATTGTTTGTATGTTGCTGGTGTTCAGTGGTGTTCAGTGGTGTTCAGTGGTGTTCAGTGGTGTTCAGTGGTGTTCAGTGGTGTTCAGTGGTGTTCAGTGGTGTTCAGTGGTGTTCAGTGGTGTTCAGTGGTGTTCAGTGGTGTTCAGTGGTGTTCAGTGGTGTTCAGTGGTGTTGTTCAGTGGTGTTCAGTGGTGTTCAGTGGTGTTCAGTGGTGTTCAGTGGTGTTCAGTGGTGTTCAGTGGTGTTCAGTGGTGTTCAGTGGTGTTCAGTGGTGTTCAGTGGTGTTCAGTGGTACGCTCTTTGGTTTCATTTTGTTATTTTTGCCCAGTTACGTTCATAATAAATATGTATACTGGAAGCATCGCTGCGTCTTGGTCTGTCCCGCATGAAGATCGTGACACTGATTGGCTACCTTTTGATCTATTTTGCCCTGTAGTTAATGTCAGTTTAGAAGCCTTTAAGTGCAAGTGATATAAAACACCAAATATCAGTTGGTATGCTGTAATATAAAATGAATAGTTGTTCAATATAATTCAACAATAAAGTACTGTATTGCTGTTTTGCTGTATATTCAAGGCAGCATTCTGTAAATGATGGTGCATTGTGGAAAAATATTGTGGGAGGGGAAAGAATCGCTTGCTCATTAACATATTTTAAGGATTAAGTAGCTATAATTCTAGCACCAGTTAGTGAGAGTCCTGTACAAATGTAAGTTTTATCTGGTAGTAGTTCTCTAACAATTGAATGTATATAGGGAACAGATCAGAGTTAGTGATGGGCATTCTTAATCACTTCTTTGAGCCGGCTCATTGTAAAAGAGACGGTTCATTTGGTTCCCAATGTAAAGCCCAAAAGGTGGGCTACAATTATGTCAGATCGTGAAAAGCGAGTTCAAATACATTTTTACTTGCCCACATATAATTATTTACACACTGAAAAATTCAGTGTGGACCGTATTGAGGCGCTCTCTCTCCCCTATTTATTGTTTCAACAGTGAGGAGTCACCCTCTTTCTATAATTATTTTGTAACTTATCTGCAGAAACACGTTGTTTTGAGTTCAAAAAGCAGCAAGAGCTGTTCGTTTGCAAACAACTCATCACTAGTCAGATTGGCAAAGGGCCTTAAACCTTTAATGGTTGAAAATGTAACCATGTCCATTTGATTTGTTTTGCCCTGTAATCACGGCCAGGTTATACATTTTTGTTTAGGTCTTTGATAGTGCAAGTAATATAAATCATCAAGTTATCATTAAAATGCTTTAATATTCAAATGCATAGCAGCCAACCTGCTTTTTCCAACCCCTTGTAGTTACAGTAAAATATGTAAAATAAATATACAGTTAACTAGTCACTTTGACAGTATTTTACTGTTTCATTGCTTGACATTACAGTAACATACTGGAAGATGGCATCAAGTTACCTTGAATATCTCAGCAATGTATTGGCACTATCCAGAGATAGTCAGATATATATCATAAGATATCTTGCTGAAATTACAATAATTTTGAAGGTCAGAGTATTTTACAACAGTTTCAGTAACAGAAACTCTTTACTTGCTATGACATGTTTTTTAGCAACCTTTGTTGAAAGCACCAACTGTAAGATGTTAAGGATAAGAGCGCCCACTAAATTACCAAAATGTGAATGTAAAAATGAAAACGTGCAAAGAACACTGGATAATATGTCACTGGGTAATTACAGTAATATGCTGTAATTGTAATCAGCGCTGTAAATTAGGTTCATACTTGGTACTGTAAATTAGATTACAGTAAAAGTGTTAGTACCATACAATTGATTACAGTAGCTACAGGAAATATTTTTTGCAGTGGGCTGGTCTAAATTATAATTTTTGCACAGAATTATCAATATTTTACTAGAAATGGGGGTCTCGAGGGGCTTCTGTGTTTGAAATTCCCTGGACAAATGCTGGTTTCAGTCCGTCCCTGCCCTAACTCTGTCCTCAGATGTATAACATGATGCCGTGGGTCATGCGTCGGGTTCCTGGTCCTCACAGAAGGATCTTCACTGGCTGGAAGGAGGTCATCTCCTTCATCAACATCAGGATTCAGGAGCACATGAAGGACAATGACCCCTCGTCACCAAGAGACTTCATTGACTGCTTCCTCAATGAGATAGAGAAGGTGATGATGATAATGACAATGATATTCATGATTATCAGTGATGTAATGTACTTGTAAACTGATTGCCATTCGCATTGAATTTAGTAATGCTCCTTATAGTATTTTTCCGCAGTAGTTAGGTAAAATGGTGTTTACGTACAGTATATGTTTACCCTCCACCCCACTGATGACGATGATGAAGTCGGACTGGAGAAAAGTTACACTACAAAATAGTATTAGGGAGTGGTTCTACATAATCAAGTAGTTAAAAAAAAGTGGTGGGTGCAGGGCACACTTACCATCCAAATGAATGTGGATTCAGAGCTATTATTTGTATTGCAACACATGTACACATTTTTTATCACATTTTCTTGACACATTGGTAATTTAGCTACAGCATCATCAATTCGTTAAATTGAAAAATATTTTTGTTAAGTATCTAGCATGTTGTTGAGGTTGTTTTTGTGTGTTTTGGTCCACAGTGTGAAGATGACACAATGGCTGGGTTTAACTTGGAGAACTTGTCCTTCTGCACTCTGGATCTATTTGTGGCTGGGACAGAGACCACCTCTACTACCCTCTATTGGGGCCTTCTCTTTATGATCAACTACCCGGAGATGCAAGGTTAGTGCTCCCACCGCCATCACAATGACTTTCGACACCTATAGTATTTAATCAGTTTGCCAAAGAGATTGATCTTGATTGATTAATAAAAGGTAATTCTCACACATGGAGGCACGCACACACAAACACAAACACTCACAATTCTTTTGCATGAAGACTTTGTGTTCTGTTTTTATATTTTGTATCCCTGATGCAGCCAAGGTGCAGGCAGAGATCGATGCAGTTGTTGGGTCATCACGGCAGCCCTCCATGGACGACAAGGACAGCATGCCCTACACAGACGCAGTCATCCATGAGACACAGAGGATGGGGAATATCATACCGCTCAACGTATCCCGCATGGCCACTAAAGACACTGAGGTTGGAGGATACACCATCCCTAAGGTCAGTCATCGAATCAAATTTCTAAATGTATTTATAAAGCCCTGCTTTCCTCAGCTGATGTCACAGAGTGCTGTAGAGAAACCCAGCCTAAAACACCAAACAGCAAGCAATGCAGGTGTAAAAGCACGATGATTTGGAAAAACTCCCTAGAAAGGCCAGAACCTAGGAAGAAACCTAGAGAGGTACCAGGCTGTGAGGGGTGGCCAGTCCTCTTCTGGCTGTGCCGGGTACAGATTATAACAGAACACAGACAAGATTTTAAAATGTTTATAGATGACCAGCAGGGTCAAATAATAAATAATCACAATAGTTGTCCAGGGTGCAACAGGTCAGCATCTCAGGAGTAAATGTCAGTTGGCTGTTCATAGCCGATCATTCAGAGTATCTCTACCACTCCTGCTGTCTTTAGAGTTGAAAACAGCAGGTCTGGGACAGGTAGCATGTCTGCTGAACAGGTCAGGGTTCCATAGCTGCAGGCAGAACAGTTGAAACTGGAGCAGCAGCACGGCCAGGTGGACTGGGGACAGCAAGGAGTCATCAGGACAGGTAGTCCTGAGGAATGGTCCTAAGGCTCAGGTCCTCCGAGCATTGGCAGTTCTAGACCATTTCAACTGGGGGGGCCAAGCTGGAGCCAGTTACATTAGACGTTATTGTTATCATATCGTTTTCTTCACTGCTTTGCAGGCATTAGCAGGCAAAAGACCATGGCTCTCTAGTAAATGTGTGGGTTTAATTACTGTTCCGCGTTGCCACTGTCTAATAACGGATGTAAAAAAAGGATTGGCCACACCTGATAAGAGAGGAGAAATACTCCAGATATAACAGACTGACCCTAGCCCCCCAACACATAAACTACTGCAGCATAAATACTGGAGGCTGAGACGGGAGGGGTCGGGAGACACTGTGGCCCCGTCCGACAATACCCCCTGACAGGGCCAAACAGGCAGGATATAACCCTACCCACTCTGCCGAAGCACAGCCCACACACCACTAAAGGGATATCTCCAACCACCAACTTACCATCCTGAGACAAGGCCAAGTATAGCCCACAAAGATCTCTGCCACAGCACAACCCAAAGGGGGGCGCCAACCCAGACAGGAAGATCACGTCAGTGACTCAACCCACTCAAGCGACGCACCCCCGGCCCCCCCAGGGATGGCATGGAAGAGCACCAGTAGGCCAGTGACTCAGCCCCTGTAATAGTGTTAGAGGCAGAGAATCCCAGTGGAGAGGGGAACCAGCCAGGCAGAGAAAGCAAGGGGAGTTCGTTGCTGCAGTGCCTTTCCTTTCACCTTCACACTCCTGGGCCAGACTACACTCAATCATAGGACCTACTGAAGAGATGAGTCTTCAATAAAGACTTAAAGGTTGAGACAGAGTCTGCGTCTCTCACATGGATAGGCAGACCATTCCATAAAAATGTAGCTCTGTAAGAGAAAGCCCTGCCTCCAGCTGTTTGCTAAGAAATTCTAGGGACAGTAAGGAGGCCTGCGTCTTGTAACCATAGCATACGTGTAGGTATGTACAGCAGGACCAAATCGGAAAGATAGGTAGGAGCAAGCCCATGTAATGTTTGGAGGTTAACAGTAAAACCTTGAAATCAGCCCTTGCCTTAACAGGAATCCAGTGTAGAGAGGCTAGCACTGGAGTAATATGATCACATTTTTTGGTTCTAGTGAAGATTCTAGCAGCCATGTTTAGCACTGAAGTTTATTTAGTGCTTTATCCAGGTAGTCAGAAAGTAGAGCATTGCAGTAGTCTAACCTAGAAGTGACAAAAGCATGGATGAATTTTTCTGCATCATTTTTGGACAGAAAGTTTCTGATTTTTGCAATGTTACGTAGATGGAAAAAAGCTGTCCTTGAAACAATCTTGATATGTTTGTCAAAATAAGAGATCAGGGTCCAGAGTAACAATGAGGTCCTTCACAGTTTTATTTGAGACGACTGTACAACCATCAAGATTAATTGTCAGATTCAACAGAAGATCTCTTTGTTTCTTGGGACATAGAACAAGCATCTCTGTTTTGTCCGAGTTTAAAAGTAGAACATTTGCCGCCATCCACTTCCTTATGTCTGAAACACAGGCTTCCAGGGAGGGCAATTTAGGGGCTTCACCATGTTTCATCAAAATGTACAGTGGTGTGTCATCCGCATAGCTGGGAAAGTTAACATTATGTTTCCGAATGACATCACCAAGAGGTAAAATATATAGTGAAAACAATAGTGGTCCTAAAACGGAGCCTTGAGGAACACCACATTTTACAGTTGATCCACAGAGACAAACGCATATATTTTCGACAGATAAGATCTAAACCAGGCCAGAACTTGTCCCTGTAGACCAATTTGGGTTTCCAATCTCTCTAAAAGAATGTGGTGATTGATGGTATCAAAAGCAGCACTAAGGTCTAGGAGCACAAGGACAGATGCAGAGCCTTGGTCTGACACCATTAAAAGGTAATTTACCACCTTCACAAGTGCAGTCTCAGTGCTATGATGGAGTCTAAAACCAGACTGAAGCTTTTTGTATACATTGTTTGTCTTCAGGAAGGCAGTGAGTTGCTGCGCAACAGCTTTTTCAAACTTTTTTGAGAGGAATGGAAGATTCGATATAGGCCGATCGTTTTTTATATTTTCTGGGTCAAGGTTTGGCTTTTTTAAGAGAGGCTTTATTACTGCCACTTTTAGTGAGTTTGGTACACATCCGGTGGATAGAGAGACATTTATTATGTTCAACATAGGAGGGCCAAGCACAGGAAGCAGCACTTTCAGTAGTTTAATTGGAATAGGGTCCAGTATTCAGCTTGAAGGTTTAGAGGCCATGATTATTTTCATCAATGTGTCAAGAGATGTAGTACTAAAAAACGTGAGTGTCTCCATTGATCCTAGGTCCTGGCAAAGTTTTGTAGACTCAGGACAACTGAGCTTTGGAGTAATACGCAGATTTAAAGAAGAGTCCGTAATTTGCTTTCTAATGATCATGATATTTTCCTCAAAGACGTTCCTGAATTTATCCCTGCTGAAGTGAAAGCCATCCTCTCGGGGAATGATGCTTTTTAGTTAGCTTTGCGACAGTATCAAAAATACATTTTGGATTGTTCTTATTTTCCTCAATTAAGTTAGAAAAATAGGATGATCGAGCAGCAGTGAGGGCTCGTCGATACTGCACAGTACAAACTTCCAGTTTGGTGTAACGCTATTTCTGTTCCAATTTTATGGACGCTTGCTTCAGAGCTCGGGTATTTTCTGTATACCAGGGAGCTAGTTTCTTATGGCAAATGTTTTTAGGGGTGTGACTGCATCTAGGGTATTGCGCAAGGTTAAATTGAGTTCCTCATTTAGGTGGTTAACTGATTTTGGTACTCTGACATACTTGAGTAGGCGGAGGGAGTCTGGAAGGGCATCTAGGAATCTTTCGGTTGTCCGAGAATTTATAGCACAACTTTGATGAACCTTGGTTGGGGTCTGAGCAGATTTTTTATTGCGATTGCAAACGTAATAAAATGGTGGTCCGATAGTCCAGGATTATGAGTAAAAACAGTAAGATCCACAACATTTATTCCACGGGACAAAACTAGGTCCAAAGTATGACTGTGGCAGTGAGTAGGTCCGAATACATTGGACAAAACCCACTGAGTTGATGATGGCTCTGAAAGCCTTTTGGAGTGGGTCTGTGGACTTTTCCATGTGAATATTAAAGTCACCAAAAATGTGAATATTATCTGCCATGACTACAAGGTCCAATAGGAATTCAGGGAACTCAGTGAGGAACGCTGTATATGGCCCAGGAGGCCTGTAAACAGTAGTTATAAATAGGGGTTGAGTAGGCTGCATAGATTTCATGACTAGAAGCTTAAAAGATGAAAAATTGAAAAATTGAAATTTGCTATCGTAAATGTTAGCAACACCTCCGCCTTTGCGGGATGCGCGGGGATATGGTCACTAGTGTAACCAGGAAGTGAGGCCTCATTTAACACAGTAAACTCATCAGGCTTAAGCCATGTTTCAGTCAGGCCAATCACTTCAAGATTATGATCAGTGATTAGCTCATTGACTATAACTGCCTTGGAAGTGAGGGATCTAACATTAAGTAGCCCTATTTCGAGATGTGCGGTATCTCATTCTCTTTCAATAATGTCAGGAATGGAGATCTTTATTCCATTGAGATTGCATAAGGCGAACACCGCCATGTTAGGTTTTGCCCAACCTAGGTCGAGGCACAGACACGGTCTCAATGGGCATAGCTGAGCTGACTACACTGACTGTGCTAGTGGCAGACTCCACTAAGCTGGCAGACTTAGTCGTCTCATCTTAAGCATAGAGATCATATACTTGTTCTACTTAATCATGTGATCTCACAGAGCATCTACTGTATGATTGAGCGCTTTATAAAGATGTATTCCTTATAATTCCATTTACGTGTAGTATGTTGTTTGTACATTCAGAAGAATAATGAAATGTGTTTTGGTCAGTTATCGTATAGGGACATCCCTACACTTAAAAGTATAAGGTTTTTTCCTTATTATTTCAACTACACATAAAGCTTTGATGCCATAACATTGTGTACAGTACATTGTGTACTAGTTGATGAGATGATGTCTGTTATTTTCTCCCCTCAGAACACCATTGTGCTTGGCACCCTCCAGTCTATCCTGTTTGATGAGTCAGAGTGGGAGACCCCTCACACCTTCAACCCTGGACACTTCCTGGATCAGGAGGGCAAGTTCAGGAAGAGAGACGCATTCCTTCCATTCTCTTTAGGTAATACGTTTCTACATTTCCTCCATATCATTTGACCCCAAATTGGTGCCAAGTAAAGCTGCCCTACAGGAAATAGTACATGCATAACTCATCTTCCTTACATAGTAATACTTTTCTCGGTTTAACAGATTGACTTGAAGTTGAATCATCGACTTCCCTATATAGCTAGAGTACACTGTTAGACATGTATTTCATATTATCAGTTACTTACTGTCTACATCAACGGTATGATACTGTATTGTTATGTTCTAATTTCTGGTACAATAATCCAGACGGACCCAGAGAAAAACTGAATTTAGATTTAATCACCACACTGGGCGTTGCAGCTGCATAGCAAACCCATACAGGTCACACAAGCACTTATATTTATACATTCCGACTAGGCCCTCCTTCTATTTAAGTGATAACGCCCGAGAAGCCTGTGTTTGGAGGATATATTGGCCCACGTGTTGTTACAGTGCCAACAGTGCCAATGTATCCTCTAAACACCGGGTTCGAGGGCATTATCAATTTTATACAACGGGTTACCAACATATTCAAATAACGAAATACATACACTACCGTTCACTAGTTTGGGGTCACTTGTTTTTTGAAATAAAAGCACATTTGTTGACCATTAAAATAACATCAAATTGATCAGAAATACAGTGTAAACATAGTTAATGTTGTAAATGACTATTGTAGCTGGAACACCAGGCTCAACGTCAACAGTGAAGAGGCGACTCCAAGATGCTGGCCTTCTAGGCAGAGTTCCTCTGTCCAGTGTTATTTTGCCCATCTTTTCTTTTTATTGGCCAGTCTGAGATACAGCTTTTTCTTTGCAACTCTGCCTAGAAGACCAGCATCCCGGAGTCGCCTCTTCACTGTTGACCTTGACTGGTGTTTTGCAGGTACTGTTTAATGAAGCTGCCAGTTGAGGACTTGTGAAGCATCTGTTTCTCAAACTGTTCACTCTAATGTACTTGTCCTCTTGCTCAGTTGTCCCACGGGGCCTCCCACTCCTTGCTCTATTCTGGTTAGAGCCAGTTTGCTCTGTTCTGTGAAGGGAGTAGTACACAGAAACAATGAACAAGATTATTTACTTGGAAGGAGGCTTTTGGGCCGGGGTAAGTCTCTCTCTCTCTTATTCTATTTGTAGACTGCCAAAAGAGGAATTGGCTTTGGGGGTGACCAGTGAGATATACTTGCTGGAGCGCGTGCTACGGGTGGGTGCTGTTATGGTGACCAGTGAGCTGAGAAAAGGCAGGGCTTTACTTAGCAAAGACTTATAGATGACCTGGAGCCAGTGGGTTTGGAGGCGAATATGAAGCGAGGGCCAGCCATCGAGAGCTTACAGGTCGCAGTGGTGGGTAGTATATGAGGCTTTGGTGACAAAACGGATGGCACTGTGATAGACTGCATCCAATTTGTTGAGTAGAGTGTTGTAGGCTATTTTGTAAATTACATCGCCAAAGTCAATGATCGGTAGGATGGTCAGTTTTACGAGGGTATGTTTGGCAGCATGAGTGAAGGATGCTTTGCTGCAAAATAGGAAGCCGATTCTATATTTAATTTTGGATTGGAGATGCTTAATGTGAATCTGGAAGGAGAGTTTACAGTCTAACAAGACACCTAGGTATTTATAGTTGTCCACATATTTTCTAAGTCAGAACCGTCCAGAATAGTGATGCTGGACGGGCGGACAGGTGCGGGCAGCGGTCGGTTGAAGAGCATGCATTTAGTTTTACTTGCATTTAAGAGCAGTTGGAGGCCACGGAAAGAGAGTTGTATGGCATTGAAGCTCGTCGGGAGGGTACTTAACACAGTGTCCAAAGAAGGGCCAGAAGTATACAGAATGGTGTCGTCTGCGTAGAGGTGGATCAGAGAGTCACCAGCAGCAAGAGCGACATCATTGATGTATACAGCGAAGAGAGTCGGCTCGTGACTTGAACCTCGTGGCACCCCCATAGAGACTGCCAGAGGTCCGGACAACAGGCCCTCCGATTTGACACACTGAACTCTATCAGAGAAGTAATTGGTGAAACCAAGGCTGTTTAGTCTGCCAATTAGAATGTGGTGATTTACAGAGTCGAAAGCCTTGGCCAGGTCGATGAATAGTCAGAGATATATCATAATATATATTGTAGTAATTACAATTACTACAATGTATCCTTAGCTACAGTACAACAACATTTTCAGTTAGGTTTCACAAACCTTTTATTTTCTAGGACTGTGATGTTTTTTTGATCAACCTTGGTTGAATGCACTGACTGTAAGTTGCTGAAGACAAGAGTGCCCGCTAAGTGACCAAAATATAAATGTGAAAATGAAAAACTTGTTAAGAACACTGTGTTATATGTCACGGCAAGGGTAATTGGATTTCAGTAACATTTTTGGTATCATAAAATTGATTACTGTCAAATGGGTTACAGTAGCTGTACTGCTAAATTAATTGTGGCCAGTAAGTTACTGTACATTTTACAGGAAATGTTTTACAGTGTACGTTAGTATTAAAATTCAACCTGGTTGTCTAGTTGAAAGGAAAAAACAAAAACCTGCAGGCACTGGGCCCTCCATGGAATTAGTTTTACACCCCTGCTTTACAGTGTCAGTTAGAGAATGTTTTCTGTGATTGGTTCCCTCCCCAGGTAAGAGGGTGTGTCCTGGGGAGCAGCTGGCCAAGATGGAACTGTTCCTGTTCTTCACCTCCCTGCTGCAGAGGTTCACCTTCTTCTCTCCACCAGGGGTGGAACCCAGCCTGGACTATCAGATGGGGGTTACACACAGTCCCAAGCCTTACCAGCTGTGTGCAACACCTCGATGAGTCTACCACAGCTGCCCCATTCATTATGTTGCTGGGGTTTAAAACTTAATTCTTGGAGGGCCAAGTGTCTACAGGTTTTCACACCTCCCTTGTACTTGATTGATCAACTAAGGTAATTTATTAGATCTTCCTTCGCCTGAATGCCTAGGCCTTAAATTGACACAAATTAAAATTAAAAGTCTTTCATAACACCAAACAACTGAAAAGGCTACAGATGGAGAAAACACACTCATGTAATGACACTACACATACATACCACTAATAATCTACATATCAAGATCTCAAACCATATGTTGTAGTCCTAGATTAAACTTGAATAATAAGGAAATATTTGATTGATAATGTAGTAGTGTTTTAGATTTTCAATGTAAATGTACATCATTTACTTAATTTACAATGTAAACATACAACATGTCTTTCATGTCTATGACATATCTGAATATATTTGACCCATGGTCTGGTGGATTGTGATTTCTTCTGTACATTTTTATTTTCTTTCAAGGCAATATAACCTACCGGTCAAAAGTTTTAGAACACTTACTCATTCAAGTGTTTTTCTTTATTTTGACTATTTTCTACATTGTATAATAAAAGTGAAGACATCAAAACTATGAAATAACACATATGGAATCATGTAGTAACCAAACAAGTGTTCAAAACATCGAATTACATTTTATTTTTGAGATTCTTCAAATAGCCACACTTTGCCTTGATGACAGCTTTGGACACTTGGCATTCTCTCAACCAGCTTCATGAGGTAGTCAGCTGGAATCCATTTCAATTAGCAGGTGTGCCTTCTTAAAAGTTATATTGTGGAATTTCTTTCCTTCTTAACTTCACCGGCTCCAGCAGAAAAACTGACTGTTTTGGAGAGCCTGGCGTGCCCAAAGTAATATGCATATATTTAGTACCATTGGATAGGAAACACTCTGAATTTTCACTCTGAATTAACGACTCAAATACCAGTGGGTCGCTAGCGGGCTCATCCCGACACTACCAGCGAAAATCTAAAGCGCCAAATTCAAAATCCGAAAGTTGAATTATTAAACATCCAGCAATATACAAGTGTTCCATACTCATCAAAAGCTCTGTTTCTTGGGAATATCACAGCGTTGTCAGATTTCAAAAAGGCTTTACGGCGAAAGCAGCACATTCATTTGTTTGAGGCTAGCACCTCACATATTTTCCAATAGCCATGTATCGATTAGCCATCATGGCACACACATAACACATTTCACAGCGAAAACAAATCAATTACCTGTTGAAGAACTTCTGCTGAGGTCATCCTAAGTGTCCAACGAAGACAATCCATGGTTCTTTTGTTAGAAAAAGTAACGTATTTTATCCATAAATCCTCCATTTGGTTCGCGCGTTATAATCAGAAACGACAGCCTCCACTCCTCCATTGAAACGTGGCGCCAACTCGTTCAAATTATACCTATAAACTTGTCCAAAAACAATCAAACATAGTTTTAAATGTATCCTTAGGAACACTTTTACGTATATTTACTATTATAAATTAGCCGGAATATAAACTGAACGCTAAAGACGATAAATAAGACACCGCGTGACTTCTCGTGCGCGCGCAATTTGAAGAGTTTTCAGAACGTGGTGTCCTCATGCCATGCTGTTTATCAATGGTCTAAATTCATCCAAAATGGAGTAAAACACCGTCTCGTGGTTGATGACATCATAAGGAAGCGACGTGTACTGCATTCATATGCCTATATATGGTCATTTTCAATAGGGAGGGGTTCCAAAATGAGCAATGTGTCAAAATGACTTTTTCCAGGACAGAGATTCCTCAGGGTTTTGCCTGCTATATGCGTTCTGATTGACTCACAGACAAATGGTTAACAGTTTTGGAAAATTCAGAGTGTTTCCTATCCAATGGTACTAAATACCATTGGATAGGAAATATGCATATCCCATTTTCTGGGCCTAAATGGGAGGCATTTTACTTTGGGCACGCCAGGCTCTCCAAAACAGTCACCTCTGCTGCTGGTACTTGTGAAGTTAAATGTCAGACTTACAAGGTACTACTAATTGTCTGTCCCTTATTAGTGTTAGACCACACTTCATCTATTTGAATGAGTTTGGATAAATAATTGTCTGTTCTCAATGTCACAATGCAACACAGTGGCTCTCACTGTTGCTATGAGTGAATATCATAATTTCAAACACTTACATAATCAATTCCCCAACCCTATCAAATAAAAGCCTATCCCTGAACTGTATATGTTATGTCTGTAACTTGTGAAATGTCTTTATTCTGGAAATGTAAAAGAAAGGACAATTATAAAAATGATGAAAAATAAACTGACAAAGACTCTTTTTGGTCTTTATTCTTGCTCAGCATTTTGTAGTTCCTGGAAACCACAGACTACACACATTAAGGACTGAGTTGATCAAAATCCTGGTGAAAGTCGATTTTCTTACAACATCGGTAAACGTAGAAGTTGAATGAATAGAAAGGACTACTCTATTATGCTCTATTACTCATGAAATGTAATCTAAAAAACAGTGCCAACAACTGGGGATGGACTCTGAAAATGAAGGTGCTGGTTTAGATAAGGGACGATCGCTCTGGGTACTCGGTAAGAGGCACAATAACGAGTTCAACCCTTTATTGCCTCAGAAACAAAGCTTTATTGTGTAGTTGAATGAATGGTTTACTGAGAAATAAATAGAAACAGGAAATATGTGTTAGAATGGTTATGGCTAGGCCTCAATACTATGTAATAGCAGAGGATGAGTGCTTTTCAACCGTTCGCTGCCTGCACCCGCCCGCCCACCCACCTAGCATCACTACCCTGGACGGCTCTGACCTAGAATATGTGGACAACTACAAATACCTAGGTGTCTGGCTAGACTGTAAACTCTCCTTCCAGACTCACATTAAACATCTCCAATCCAATTTAAAATCTAGAATCGGTTTTCTATTTCGCAACAAAGCCTCCTTCACTCATGCTGCCAAACTTGCACTAGTAAAACTGACTATTCTACCGATCCTCGGCGATGTCATCTACAAAACAGCTTCCAATACTCTACTCAGCAAACTGGATGCAGTCTATCACAGTGCCATCCGCTTTGTCACCAAATCCCCTTATACCACCCACCACTGCGACCTGTATGCTTTAGTCGGCTGGCCCTCGCTACATACTCGTCGCCAGACCCACTGGCTCCAGGTCATCTATAAGTCCCTGCTTGGTAAAGCCCCGCCTTATCTCAGCTCGCTGGTAACCATAGCAGCACCCACCCGTAGCACGCGCTCCAGCAGGTATATCTCACTGGTCACCCCCAAAGCCAATTCCTCCTTTGGCCACCTTTCCTTCCAGTTCTCTGCTGCCAATGACTGGAACGAACTACAAAAAATACTGAAACTGGAGACACTCATCTCCCTCACTAGCTTTAAGCACCAGCTGTCAGAGCAGTTCACAGATCACTGCACCTGTACATAGCCCATCTGTTAATAGCCCAACCAACTACCTCATCCCCTACCGTATTCATTTATTTATCTTGCTCCTTTGCACCCCAGTATTTTTACTTTGCACATTCATCTACTGCACATCTACCATTCCAGTGTTAAATTGCTATATTGTAATTACTTCACCACCATGGCCTATTTATTGCCTTACGTTCCTTATCTTACCTCATTTGCACACATTGTATATAGATTTGTATTATTGACTGTATGTTTGTTTACTCCAATGTGTAAATCTGTGTTGCTGTATGTGTCGAACTGCTTTGCTTTATCTTGGCCAGGTCGCAGTTGTAAATGAGAACTTGTTCTCAACTTGCCTACCTGGTTAAATAAAGGTGAAATTAAAAATAAATAATGGCATAAGCAGCAATATGGCATAGTATACAGTACCATAGCACGACAATGACAACTGTAGCAGCAAGGGTTTAGCAGTAATACAAACCAGGATGTAGCAGCACAGCCTAGCATAAATCAATTAGCGTGAGGGAGCAGGTAATAGTAACAGAGTAGCATAGAATAGCATAGTTTAGCAGTAATGGCAAATGACTAGCAGTACAAGGCAAGCAATTGGCATTCATTAATGACAGTACATCATTTGTATTAGCAATTAGCTAACAGTGGTAAACAGTGTATAAATGCATTATAAAGTGCAAAGGTAATAACTATAAACCAGCAATAGTAACTTATGAATAGCAATAAACAGGATATAAATGGTTCATAGAGTGCAATGATAATGGCTATAAACCACAGCAACAATAGCAGCAGTAACAGTTAAATAATAGCCAGGCTCTTAGACAAAGGCACATGAAGGCAACTAAATGATAATATTAACTATAATTAACAAGCTCACACCACAAACTTTGCAATGGGAAACCCCAGCTAGCATGCTAACCATGTAAAAACTCACCAGAAGTGACATCACTGGAATACCGGAAATCGGAAGTAACGGTGCAACTGGGCTTTGTTGTCTTTTACATTATTTGACACTGTTGGACTACAGCACCCATTTTAGTCTATAGGGGCCCATTCTAAGGAAATTTGCACATGGCTCAAATAAACAAACAAGTGCAAGGGTGATGTAGAACTATTGCGGAAATTCTCTAATCTACAAACCACATAGAAGAACAATGTAAACGTTTTACCATTGAATTAACAGTAATAAAATGGAAAGTACAAGTACAAAGTAATAGTCATGTAATAACCGTTGTATAAATGATTTACAAGCTAATTACCCTCAAGAACATTATTTGCATGACCTGCTGGGTGAAGAGAATCCACTTACTCATCATTGACACATTCACATCACACCAGGGAGGTCCAGAGTTTAGAATCCTTTAGCAGAAAAGAGCCGATGGAAATGTCCAGTTGTGTTAGAGTAGCCTACTCACTTCACTGGAAAAATGTAACTGACTTCTGAACCCGGGATATGCCGGCTGATTCCTTTGTATCAGTCCTGGCCTAAAATTACTATTGGCTCAAGGACTAGGTGGGCACGGTCAAGGGGATGATTCACGGGTCAATGGTCCCATGAGAGGTCAGAGGTGTGACCTGTAAACAGACTTCAAACCTCCAAGACAGAGGGAGAACGTCCTTCCATTATTGCAAGTATGCTGCAGTGGGGAGAGTGTTTTTAAAATCCTCCATGCATGGTATTTCTATCTGTGACATTATGCTGCATCACTATACACTGCACAAGTTACTGTACGTTCACTATGATTTCCCAAATGTCTCGAGCCATCAGAGGGAGAGCAAAGTAAAGCAGTATAATAAGAGAGAGAAACCCCTTTGAAGTCAGCTTGGCTGCATGGTTGATCGCTTATAAGACATCCCACTACGCCCTCCGACGAACCATCAAACAGGCAAGCAGTCAATACAGGACTAAAATAGAATCCTACTACACTGGCTCGCCGGATGTGGCAGGGCTTGCAAACTATATTGGCTTACATAAGGATACCCAGCCACGAGCTGACCAGTGATGTGAGCATACCAGACAAGCTAAATGCCTTCTATGCTCAGCTCTTCTATGCTCGCTTCGGAAGCAAGCAACACTGAACCATGCATGAGAGAAGCAGCCGTTCCAGACGACTGTGTGATCACTCTCTTCATTGCCAATGTGAGTAAGACCTTTAACCCTTTCACACGTACCATCACATGGCTGTGATCGTTCCACAGTGGTCCCTGAAGTGTACGATCTCATCCTTGTGATTACAACGTTCGTTTAGAATGTTTAGTTAGAACGCCAGTTTCAAATGACAACAATCAACAATTGAGCTGGCCACACTTTTTTTCAGAAACGATTTACACAAACACAGTCCTTACAACAATATGTCCAGAATGTGAGCAGTTTACTTTTGGATTCAAAGTTCAGACATTCACAGAAGTAGCTACAGCATAACACAATCACCCTAACCGGAAAAATGTAGGCTACATTTGTCCTAGTGCTAACTGAGGAAAGATTGATGCAACACAAGTGGTCATATTACTCTCGGCTGACATAAACTACAATATAAATTAGTTAATAGCAATTACTGTGTATAATTAATCACACAACGGTGAGCTCACCATTGACCAAAATAATTAGGTAAAACACTTTCTAGAAGTCAAAAGTAAACAATAGTTTCAGAGCGCAGCCATGGACCTTTTTCCTCACAGAAACCAAAGATAATAATAGAAGACAAGATGAGTTTGGTCTGTTTATAGTATGCACGTTGAAGGGATGTGTTGTCTACCATCGTTCACATCCCACCATTAATTTCCGGAAGTCCTCAAAAATGAGTGAACCCTTACTCACTTCATTTTGCTATAACATCTTTGGTCAAACAGACGATTACGTGAAACCCAGAATGCATTGTATGTCAACAAACATGGCTACACAGCTGGAATATTTTACACACAGAATATGTGCCCATTACAATCTATGCAAGAATCGGAATGCATGATTTGTCACCTGTAATTGAAAACAGTGAATATATAAATAATTACCACACAAAACATTTTCTGATAGTGAATTATTACAAGTGTTGCGTGCCAGCAGTCAATCACGTAACCTCTCACTCCCACTCTGAGCCATTCAGTGTTGTTGTTTATGTATGTAGCTAGTGAGCTAAGCTGTAGCATTAGCAATGTCAATCAAAAGGAGACCACTCACAAATGTGGAAATTCTAGAGATTATTTTTTTACTCTGACAATGAGTCTGAGTATGAAAGTGGATGAAGTACAGGACTTCTGTGGTAGCTGTAAGGCCGGCAGTCATTTCACCCCTCCTGGCCCTGCTGTTTGCTTTGACGAGTCCCAGTCTGGAGTGCAACGCCCCTTGCCATTTCCAACTGAGGCAGAGTGCTTCAAGTTGTTTCTGACAGAGGAGCTGGTGGGAACATAGTAGAGAAGACCAATCGCTATGCCTTGGAGCTACAGGAGAAGTGACAGCCAGGAGTGAGGGGGAAATTCGCTAAATGGGTGACAACCACAGTTAGTGAAATGTATACTTTCCTGGTGACAGTCCTCTTAATGGGGATAGTAAAGAAGAACTCCCTAAGAGAATACTGGAGCACAGATCCTATGTTTGCAACTCCCTTCTTTGCCACCCTCTTTTCCATAGACCGCTTCCTAGTTTTGCTGCGATGCCTGCATTTTGTCAACAATGCTACTGCCATCCTAAGTGACCCGTTAAACAAAATAAGAAATGTTCTTATCTGCCTGACATCAGCATTTGGTCGGGTCTTTGTGCCATACAAGGACCTATGCATTGATGAGTCCCTGATGTTATGGAAAGGTAGGCTGGCGTTCCGTCAATATATTCCCTCCAAAAGGCACAGGTTTGGGGTTAAGGTCTTTGTCATGTGCGACGTGAAGACAGGATTTGTCCAGGACATTATAGTTTACACAGGGTCCACCACGGACATCAAACATTATGAGGGGCTTGGGGTGTCCGGGTCTGTGGTGATGACCATGCTGGCTCCTCATCTCGGCAAGGGACACACTTTGTACGTGGACAATTGGTACAGCAGTCCCACACTCTTCCAGCATCTGCTCTCCAATAGCACAGGGGCCTGTGGTAAAGTCAGGTCGAACAGGAAGGGGATGCCGGCATTCGCATGCAGGAAGATGCAGAGAGGGGAGGTGGAGTTCAAGGAGAACGTTAACAGCTGGCATTAAAGTGGCATGACAAACAAGACGTCCGTCCTCTCCACTGTCCATACAGCAACTATGTCAGCCACAGGGAAGGTGCACCACCTGACGGGAGAGAGAAAGATCAAACCAGACTGTGTGCTTGACTATAACCTAAAAATGGGGGCAGTGGATAAGGCGGACATGATAAACAGCTTTGTGGAATGCGCTCGGAAAACGACCAAGTGGTATAAGAAGATATTTTTCCATCTGATCGACACTGCTGTCCTCAACGGCAGCATAGTTCACCGCCAACTAACAGGTGAGATGATTACTGAACAAGGTATTTTTGTAATTGGATGTACAGTTCACATACAAATACATTATGCAATTATAGTGACAATATCTCACCCACCTACCCACTGCCTCATCATCCTCATCCAAATATTGGTTATGCATATTCCGTTTTTTTCCTCTAGTAAAACAAGTTGTTGTTGAACCAACCACCACCAATACTGCAATAAATTTGACGACTATTACATATTGGCCTATGTGTTTCTTGCTGTGTTTTCATCCAGTAAAACTGTTAAGGAGTGTACGCTAGCATACAAAAGCTGGCCTCAATCTTCAGCTCGAAAGATGGCCAGTTCCAGTTATGATATTGGCAAATACTGTTCATGGTTTCTGAAAGTACAGAATAAAGAGGACTTATTCATTAGAACACAATATCAGGATATAGAAATAAAACAATATTACAAAGAAGTAACATAATAAAACACAGCTATAAAAATAGTATACTGCATTGACAAGATTGGGCCAATTGTACACCACCCTATGGGACTCCCAATCACAGCCGGTTGTGATACAACCTGGATTCGAACCAGGGTGTCTGTAGTGATGCCTCTAGCACTGAGATGCAGTGCCATAGACCGCTGCGCCACTTGGGAGGCATAAGGCCAGGGTAGCTTCAAAGTACAACATAAGCTAATACTTCTCTGACGAAACTAGCATTGTTTTACAGAGCTGATAGAATAATGTAGCTAGCTACCTAAGCAAGATTGAATATAACACCATAAAGGTTATGAAATGAGTAACGTTACCTCACGTGTCCTTGGTTATAAGGAATATACACAAATATATTATGCTCCATAAATACAGTGAGCTAAAATAGAAACGACATAACACGACATACTGAAACTATTATAATATAATAAGGCACTTACTTGATAGAAACGCACACATTTCCCAAGTTATTATTAGTAACAAAAACAACAATGACTGCAATGCGGGCAAAAGATAGAAAATGTGAACATGTGTGCAGATCGTTCCGACGCTAGATGAGAAAATGTCTGCAGACTTGAACTGCACAAACAATTAGGAAGTGCTTGGGGAATTTTGGCCGGGTCAGAAATGTCCCAAAAATGTAATTGTCCATAAAAGTAAAAATGACTATTTTTATGTGAATGAATGAGGAGGCGGAACACACCTCAATTCAAACTGTTCTTAGAAAATAAAAACGTTTTAGAAAATCATTGGAAGTTGAAACAGCCTATAAATAAAAGCAGGCTAAATTCCTTGTTAGAATGGCAGTGCGGATTAAATGTATTGTTGAATAACAATCACGTTCTATTATGGAGAGAACGTCATAACATCATCACGTGCATAAAAACTCACGCTGGGACGACCGTTAGAGATATTTGGAACTCACGCATGAAAGGGTTAAACAGGTTAGCATGGTCATGGCTTACATCAACACCATCATCACAGACACCCTGGACCCACTCCAATTCACATGCTGCCCCAACAGATCCACAGATAACGCAATCTCTATTGCACTCTCTACTACCCTTTCCCACTTGGACAAAAGGAACACCTACGTGAGAATGCTGTTCATTGACTAAAACCTGTCCCTCAACGTATCAGTAAGACAAAAGAGCTGATTGTGGACTACAACAAAATGAGGGCCGAGCACGCTCCCATTCTCTCCAAACAAGCCAACAGTCGTGAAGAGGGCAGGACAATGCATCTTCCCTGTCAGGAGGCTGAAAATATTTCGTATGGGCTGAACTATTGAGAGCATCTTGACTGGCTGCATCACCGCTTGGTATGGCAGCTGCTTCAGTATCTGACCTTAAGGCGCTACAGAGGGTAGTGAATACGGCCCAGTACATCACTGGGGCCGAGCTCCCTGCCATCCAGGACCTCTATACCAGGCGGTGTCAGACGAGACCCTAAAAATTGTAAAAGACTCTAGTTACTCAAGTCATAGACTGTTCTCTCTGCTACTGTTTGACAAGCAGTACCAGAGCTCAAAGTCTGGGACCAAAAGGATCCTGAACAATTTATATCCCCAAGCATAAGACTGCTGAACAGTTGATAAAATGGCTAGCCGGTCTATTTGCATTGACCCCACCTTTTTTTGCACTGACTCTCTTGTACTGTCTCTATGCACACTCACGGGAATCTACCCACACACTCACACATACTACATGACTCACACACACACACTACATGCATATTTCACACAGATTTAATTTATTATTTTATTCACTCATTTAAATAGTTCAGATTAGTAATTTTTACTTTTAGTGTCTTTCTTAAGCCGTGTTAATACCTGGTGTTAATATGTGGTTGTCATTATCTTATCAAGATGAACCAATCACTATCTGATGCTATATTGTAATTACTTCACCACCATGGCCTATTTATTGCCTTACGTTCCTTATCTTACCTCATTTGCACACATTGTATATAGATTTGTATTATTGACTGTATGTTTGTTTACTCCAATGTGTAAATCTGTGTTGCTGTATGTGTCGAACTGCTTTGCTTTATCTTGGCCAGGTCGCAGTTGTAAATGAGAACTTGTTCTCAACTTGCCTACCTGGTTAAATAAAGGTGAAATTAAAAATAAATAATGGCATAAGCAGCAATATGGCATAGTATACAGTACCATAGCACGACAATGACAACTGTAGCAGCAAGGGTTTAGCAGTAATACAAACCAGGATGTAGCAGCACAGCCTAGCATAAATCAATTAGCGTGAGGGAGCAGGTAATAGTAACAGAGTAGCATAGAATAGCATAGTTTAGCAGTAATGGCAAATGACTAGCAGTACAAGGCAAGCAATTGGCATTCATTAATGACAGTACATCATTTGTATTAGCAATTAGCTAACAGTGGTAAACAGTGTATAAATGCATTATAAAGTGCAAAGGTAATAACTATAAACCAGCAATAGTAACTTATGAATAGCAATAAACAGGATATAAATGGTTCATAGAGTGCAATGATAATGGCTATAAACCACAGCAACAATAGCAGCAGTAACAGTTAAATAATAGCCAGGCTCTTAGACAAAGGCACATGAAGGCAACTAAATGATAATATTAACTATAATTAACAAGCTCACACCACAAACTTTGCAATGGGAAACCCCAGCTAGCATGCTAACCATGTAAAAACTCACCAGAAGTGACATCACTGGAATACCGGAAATCGGAAGTAACGGTGCAACTGGGCTTTGTTGTCTTTTACATTATTTGACACTGTTGGACTACAGCACCCATTTTAGTCTATAGGGGCCCATTCTAAGGAAATTTGCACATGGCTCAAATAAACAAACAAGTGCAAGGGTGATGTAGAACTATTAGCGAAATTCTCTAATCTACAAACCACATAGAAGAACAATGTAAACGTTTTACCATTGAATTAACAGTAATAAAATGGAAAGTACAAGTACAAAGTAATAGTCATGTAATAACCGTTGTATAAATGATTTACAAGCTAATTACCCTCAAGAACATTATTTGCATGACCTGCTGGGTGAAGAGAATCCACTTACTCATCATTGACACATTCACATCACACCAGGGAGGTCCAGAGTTTAGAATCCTTTAGCAGAAAAGAGCCGATGGAAATGTCCAGTTGTGTTAGAGTAGCCTACTCACTTCACTGGAAAAATGTAACTGACTTCTGAACCCGGGATATGCCGGCTGATTCCTTTTGTATCAGTCCTGGCCTAAAATTACTATTGGCTCAAGGACTAGGTGGGCACGGTCAAGGGGGATGATTCACGGGTCAATGGTCCCATGAGAGGTCAGAGGTGTGACCTGTAAACAGACTTCAAACCTCCAAGACAGAGGAGAACGTCCTTCCATTATTGCAAGTATGCTGCAGTGGGGAGAGTGTTTTTAAAATCCTCCATGCATGGTATTTCTATCTGTGACATTATGCTGCATCACTATACACTGCACAAGTTACTGTACGTTCACTATGATTTCCCAAATGTCTCGAGCCATCAGAGGGAGAGCAAAGTAAAGCAGTATAATAAGAGAGAGAAACCCCTTTGAAGTCAGCTTGGCTGCATGGTTGATCGCTTATAAGACATCCCACTACGCCCTCCGACGAACCATCAAACAGGCAAGCAGTCAATACAGGACTAAAATAGAATCCTACTACACTGGCTCGCCGGATGTGGCAGGGCTTGCAAACTATATTGGCTTACATAAGGATACCCAGCCACGAGCTGACCAGTGATGTGAGCATACCAGACAAGCTAAATGCCTTCTATGCTCAGCTCTTCTATGCTCGCTTCGAAGCAAGCAACACTGAACCATGCATGAGAGAAGCAGCCGTTCCAGACGACTGTGTGATCACTCTCTTCATTGCCAATGTGAGTAAGACCTTTAACCCTTTCACACGTACCATCACATGGCTGTGATCGTTCCACAGTGGTCCCTGAAGTGTACGATCTCATCCTTGTGATTACAACGTTCGTTTAGAATGTTTAGTTAGAACGCCAGTTTCAAATGACAACAATCAACAATTGAGCTGGCCACACTTTTTTCAGAAACGATTTACACAAACACAGTCCTTACAACAATATGTCCAGAATGTGAGCAGTTTACTTTTGGATTCAAAGTTCAGACATTCACAGAAGTAGCTACAGCATAACACAATCACCCTAACCGGAAAAATGTAGGCTACATTTGTCCTAGTGCTAACTGAGGAAAGATTGATGCAACACAAGTGGTCATATTACTCTCGGCTGACATAAACTACAATATAAATTAGTTAATAGCAATTACTGTGTATAATTAATCACACAACGGTGAGCTCACCATTGACCAAAATAATTAGGTAAAACACTTTCTAGAAGTCAAAAGTAAACAATAGTTTCAGAGCGCAGCCATGGACCTTTTTCCTCACAGAAACCAAAGATAATAATAGAAGACAAGATGAGTTTGGTCTGTTTATAGTATGCACGTTGAAGGGATGTGTTGTCTACCATCGTTCACATCCCACCATTAATTTCGGAAGTCCTCAAAAATGAGTGAACCCTTACTCACTTCATTTTGCTATAACATCTTTGGTCAAACAGACGATTACGTGAAACCCAGAATGCATTGTATGTCAACAAACATGGCTACACAGCTGGAATATTTTACACACAGAATATGTGCCCATTACAATCTATGCAAGAATCGGAATGCATGATTTGTCACCTGTAATTGAAAACAGTGAATATATAAATAATTACCACACAAAACATTTTCTGATAGTGAATTATTACAAGTGTTGCGTGCCAGCAGTCAATCACGTAACCTCTCACTCCCACTCTGAGCCATTCAGTGTTGTTGTTTATGTATGTAGCTAGTGAGCTAAGCTGTAGCATTAGCAATGTCAATCAAAAGGAGACCACTCACAAATGTGGAAATTCTAGAGATTATTTTTTACTCTGACAATGAGTCTGAGTATGAAAGTGGATGAAGTACAGGACTTCTGTGGTAGCTGTAAGGCCGGCAGTCATTTCACCCCTCCTGGCCCTGCTGTTTGCTTTGACGAGTCCCAGTCTGGAGTGCAACGCCCTTGCCATTTCCAACTGAGGCAGAGTGCTTCAAGTTGTTTCTGACAGAGGAGCTGGTGGGAACATAGTAGAGAAGACCAATCGCTATGCCTTGGAGCTACAGGAGAAGTGACAGCCAGGAGTGAGGGGGAAATTCGCTAAATGGGTGACAACCACAGTTAGTGAAATGTATACTTTCCTGGTGACAGTCCTCTTAATGGGGATAGTAAAGAAGAACTCCCTAAGAGAATACTGGAGCACAGATCCTATGTTTGCAACTCCTTCTTTGCCACCCTCTTTTCCATAGACCGCTTCCTAGTTTTGCTGCGATGCCTGCATTTTGTCAACAATGCTACTGCCATCCTAAGTGACCCGTTAAACAAAATAAGAAATGTTCTTATCTGCCTGACATCAGCATTTGGTCGGGTCTTTGTGCCATACAAGGACCTATGCATTGATGAGTCCCTGATGTTATGGAAAGGTAGGCTGGCGTTCCGTCAATATATTCCCTCCAAAAGGCACAGGTTTGGGGTTAAGGTCTTTGTCATGTGCGACGTGAAGACAGGATTTGTCCAGGACATTATAGTTTACACAGGGTCCACCACGGACATCAAACATTATGAGGGGCTTGGGGTGTCCGGGTCTGTGGTGATGACCATGCTGGCTCCTCATCTCGGCAAGGGACACACTTTGTACGTGGACAATTGGTACAGCAGTCCCACACTCTTCCAGCATCTGCTCTCCAATAGCACAGGGGCCTGTGGTAAAGTCAGGTCGAACAGGAAGGGGATGCCGGCATTCGCATGCAGGAAGATGCAGAGAGGGAGGTGGAGTTCAAGGAGAACGTTAACAGCTGGCATTAAAGTGGCATGACAAACAAGACGTCCGTCCTCTCCACTGTCCATACAGCAACTATGTCAGCCACAGGGAAGGTGCACCACCTGACGGAGAGAGAAAGATCAAACCAGACTGTGTGCTTGACTATAACCTAAAAATGGGGGCAGTGGATAAGGCGGACATGATAAACAGCTTTGTGGAATGCGCTCGGAAAACGACCAAGTGGTATAAGAAGATATTTTTCCATCTGATCGACACTGCTGTCCTCAACGGCAGCATAGTTCACCGCCAACTAACAGGTGAGATGATTACTGAACAAGGTATTTTTGTAATTGGATGTACAGTTCACATACAAATACATTATGCAATTATAGTGACAATATCTCACCCACCTACCCACTGCCTCATCATCCTCATCCAAATATTGGTTATGCATATTCCGTTTTTTTCCTCTAGTAAAACAAGTTGTTGTTGAACCAACCACCACCAATACTGCAATAAATTTGACGACTATTACATATTGGCCTATGTGTTTCTTGCTGTGTTTTCATCCAGTAAAACTGTTAAGGAGTGTACGCTAGCATACAAAAGCTGGCCTCAATCTTCAGCTCGAAAGATGGCCAGTTCCAGTTATGATATTGGCAAATACTGTTCATGGTTTCTGAAAGTACAGAATAAAGAGGACTTATTCATTAGAACACAATATCAGGATATAGAAATAAAACAATATTACAAAGAAGTAACATAATAAAACACAGCTATAAAAATAGTATACTGCATTGACAAGATTGGGCCAATTGTACACCACCCTATGGGACTCCCAATCACAGCCGGTTGTGATACAACCTGGATTCGAACCAGGGTGTCTGTAGTGATGCCTCTAGCACTGAGATGCAGTGCCATAGACCGCTGCGCCACTTGGGAGGCATAAGGCCAGGGTAGCTTCAAAGTACAACATAAGCTAATACTTCTCTGACGAAACTAGCATTGTTTTACAGAGCTGATAGAATAATGTAGCTAGCTACCTAAGCAAGATTGAATATAACACCATAAAGGTTATGAAATGAGTAACGTTACCTCACGTGTCCGCGGTTATAAGGAATATACACAAATATATTATGCTCCATAAATACAGTGAGCTAAAATAGAAACGACATAACACGACATACTGAAACTATTATAATATAATAAGGCACTTACTTCGATAGAAACGCACACATTTCCCAAGTTATTATTAGTAACAAAAACAACAATGACTGCAATGCGGGCAAAAGATAGAAAATGTGAACATGTGTGCAGATCGTTCCGACGCTAGATGAGAAAATGTCTGCAGACTTGAACTGCACAAACAATTAGGAAGTGCTTGGGGAATTTTGGCCGGGTCAGAAATGTCCCAAAAATGTAATTGTCCGCAAAAGTAAAAATGACTATTTTTATGTGAATGAATGAGGAGGCGGAACACACCTCAATTCAAACTGTTCTTAGAAAATAAAAACGTTTTAGAAAATCATTGGAAGTTGAAACAGCCTATAAATAAAAGCAGGCTAAATTCCTTGTTAGAATGGCAGTGCGGATTAAATGTATTGTTGAATAACAATCACGTTCTATTATGGAGAGAACGTCATAACATCATCACGTGCATAAAAAAACTCACGCTGGGACGACCGTTAGAGATATTTGGAACTCACGCATGAAAGGGTTAAACAGGTTAGCATGGTCATGGCTTACATCAACACCATCATCACAGACACCCTGGACCCACTCCAATTCACATGCTGCCCCAACAGATCCACAGATAACGCAATCTCTATTGCACTCTCTACTACCCTTTCCCACTTGGACAAAAGGAACACCTACGTGAGAATGCTGTTCATTGACTAAAACCTGTCCCTCAACGTATCAGTAAGACAAAAGAGCTGATTGTGGACTACAACAAAATGAGGGCCGAGCACGCTCCCATTCTCTCCAAACAAGCCAACAGTCGTGAAGAGGGCAGGACAATGCATCTTCCCTGTCAGGAGGCTGAAAATATTTCGTATGGGCTGAACTATTGAGAGCATCTTGACTGGCTGCATCACCGCTTGGTATGGCAGCTGCTTCGTATCTGACCTTAAGGCGCTACAGAGGGTAGTGAATACGGCCCAGTACATCACTGGGGCCGAGCTCCCTGCCATCCAGGACCTCTATACCAGGCGGTGTCAGACGAGACCCTAAAAATTGTAAAAGACTCTAGTTACTCAAGTCATAGACTGTTCTCTCTGCTACTGTTTGACAAGCAGTACCAGAGCTCAAAGTCTGGGACCAAAAGGATCCTGAACAATTTATATCCCCAAGCATAAGACTGCTGAACAGTTGATAAAATGGCTAGCCGGTCTATTTGCATTGACCCCACCTTTTTTTGCACTGACTCTCTTGTACTGTCTCTATGCACACTCACGGGAATCTACCCACACACTCACACATACTACATGACTCACACACACACTACATGCATATTTCACACAGATTTAATTTATTATTTTATTCACTCATTTAAATAGTTCAGATTAGTAATTTTTACTTTTAGTGTCTTTCTTAAGCCGTGTTAATACCTGGTGTTAATATGTGGTTGTCATTATCTTATCAAGATGAACCAATCACTATCTGATGCTATATTGTAATTACTTCACCACCATGGCCTATTTATTGCCTTACGTTCCTTATCTTACCTCATTTGCACACATTGTATATAGATTTGTATTATTGACTGTATGTTTGTTTACTCCAATGTGTAAATCTGTGTTGCTGTATGTGTCGAACTGCTTTGCTTTATCTTGGCCAGGTCGCAGTTGTAAATGAGAACTTGTTCTCAACTTGCCTACCTGGTTAAATAAAGGTGAAATTAAAAATAAATAATGGCATAAGCAGCAATATGGCATAGTATACAGTACCATAGCACGACAATGACAACTGTAGCAGCAAGGGTTTAGCAGTAATACAAACCAGGATGTAGCAGCACAGCCTAGCATAAATCAATTAGCGTGAGGGAGCAGGTAATAGTAACAGAGTAGCATAGAATAGCATAGTTTAGCAGTAATGGCAAATGACTAGCAGTACAAGGCAAGCAATTGGCATTCATTAATGACAGTACATCATTTGTATTAGCAATTAGCTAACAGTGGTAAACAGTGTATAAATGCATTATAAAGTGCAAAGGTAATAACTATAAACCAGCAATAGTAACTTATGAATAGCAATAAACAGGATATAAATGGTTCATAGAGTGCAATGATAATGGCTATAAACCACAGCAACAATAGCAGCAGTAACAGTTAAATAATAGCCAGGCTCTTAGACAAAGGCACATGAAGGCAACTAAATGATAATATTAACTATAATTAACAAGCTCACACCACAAACTTTGCAATGGGAAACCCCAGCTAGCATGCTAACCATGTAAAAACTCACCAGAAGTGACATCACTGGAATACCGGAAATCGGAAGTAACGGTGCAACTGGGCTTTGTTGTCTTTTACATTATTTGACACTGTTGGACTACAGCACCCATTTTAGTCT
Organism: Brachymystax lenok tsinlingensis; assembly: GCA_030435695.1. NCBI lineage: Eukaryota > Metazoa > Chordata > Actinopteri > Salmoniformes > Salmonidae > Brachymystax > Brachymystax lenok. The sequence continues at coordinate 35,899,591 of CM059791.1, forward strand.
ATAGGGGCCCATTCTAAGGAAATTTGCACATGGCTCAAATAAACAAACAAGTGCAAGGGTGATGTAGAACTATTATGGAAATTCTCTAATCTACAAACCACATAGAAGAACAATGTAAACGTTTTACCATTGAATTAACAGTAATAAAATGGAAAGTACAAGTACAAAGTAATAGTCATGTAATAACCGTTGTATAAATGATTTACAAGCTAATTACCCTCAAGAACATTATTTGCATGACCTGCTGGGTGAAGAGAATCCACTTACTCATCATTGACACATTCACATCACACCAGGGAGGTCCAGAGTTTAGAATCCTTTAGCAGAAAAGAGCCGATGGAAATGTCCAGTTGTGTTAGAGTAGCCTACTCACTTCACTGGAAAAATGTAACTGACTTCTGAACCCGGGATATGCCGGCTGATTCCTTTTTGTATCAGTCCTGGCCTAAAATTACTATTGGCTCAAGGACTAGGTGGGCACGGTCAAGGGGGATGATTCACGGGTCAATGGTCCCATGAGAGGTCAGAGGTGTGACCTGTAAACAGACTTCAAACCTCCAAGACAGAGGGGGAGAACGTCCTTCCATTATTGCAAGTATGCTGCAGTGGGGAGAGTGTTTTTAAAATCCTCCATGCATGGTATTTCTATCTGTGACATTATGCTGCATCACTATACACTGCACAAGTTACTGTACGTTCACTATGATTTCCCAAATGTCTCGAGCCATCAGAGGGAGAGCAAAGTAAAGCAGTATAATAAGAGAGAGAAACCCCTTTGAAGTCAGCTTGGCTGCATGGTTGATCGCTTATAAGACATCCCACTACGCCTTCCGACGAACCATCAAACAGGCAAGCAGTCAATACAGGACTAAAATAGAATCCTACTACACTGGCTCGCCGGATGTGGCAGGGCTTGCAAACTATATTGGCTTACATAAGGATACCCAGCCACGAGCTGACCAGTGATGTGAGCATACCAGACAAGCTAAATGCCTTCTATGCTCAGCTCTTCTATGCTCGCTTCGAAGCAAGCAACACTGAACCATGCATGAGAGAAGCAGCCGTTCCAGACGACTGTGTGATCACTCTCTTCATTGCCAATGTGAGTAAGACCTTTAACCCTTTCACACGTACCATCACATGGCTGTGATCGTTCCACAGTGGTCCCTGAAGTGTACGATCTCATCCTTGTGATTACAACGTTCGTTTAGAATGTTTAGTTAGAACGCCAGTTTCAAATGACAACAATCAACAATTGAGCTGGCCACACTTTTTTCAGAAACGATTTACACAAACACAGTCCTTACAACAATATGTCCAGAATGTGAGCAGTTTACTTTTGGATTCAAAGTTCAGACATTCACAGAAGTAGCTACAGCATAACACAATCACCCTAACCGGAAAAATGTAGGCTACATTTGTCCTAGTGCTAACTGAGGAAAGATTGATGCAACACAAGTGGTCATATTACTCTCGGCTGACATAAACTACAATATAAATTAGTTAATAGCAATTACTGTGTATAATTAATCACACAACGGTGAGCTCACCATTGACCAAAATAATTAGGTAAAACACTTTCTAGAAGTCAAAAGTAAACAATAGTTTCAGAGCGCAGCCATGGACCTTTTTCCTCACAGAAACCAAAGATAATAATAGAAGACAAGATGAGTTTGGTCTGTTTATAGTATGCACGTTGAAGGGATGTGTTGTCTACCATCGTTCACATCCCACCATTAATTTCCGGAAGTCCTCAAAAAATGAGTGAACCCTTACTCACTTCATTTTGCTATAACATCTTTGGTCAAACAGACGATTACGTGAAACCCAGAATGCATTGTATGTCAACAAACATGGCTACACAGCTGGAATATTTTACACACAGAATATGTGCCCATTACAATCTATGCAAGAATCGGAATGCATGATTTGTCACCTGTAATTGAAAACAGTGAATATATAAATAATTACCACACAAAACATTTTCTGATAGTGAATTATTACAAGTGTTGCGTGCCAGCAGTCAATCACGTAACCTCTCACTCCCACTCTGAGCCATTCAGTGTTGTTGTTTATGTATGTAGCTAGTGAGCTAAGCTGTAGCATTAGCAATGTCAATCAAAAGGAGACCACTCACAAATGTGGAAATTCTAGAGATTATTTTTTACTCTGACAATGAGTCTGAGTATGAAAGTGGATGAAGTACAGGACTTCTGTGGTAGCTGTAAGGCCGGCAGTCATTTCACCCCTCCTGGCCCTGCTGTTTGCTTTGACGAGTCCCAGTCTGGAGTGCAACGCCCTTGCCATTTCCAACTGAGGCAGAGTGCTTCAAGTTGTTTCTGACAGAGGAGCTGGTGGGAACATAGTAGAGAAGACCAATCGCTATGCCTTGGAGCTACAGGAGAAGTGACAGCCAGGAGTGAGGGGGAAATTCGCTAAATGGGTGACAACCACAGTTAGTGAAATGTATACTTTCCTGGTGACAGTCCTCTTAATGGGGATAGTAAAGAAGAACTCCCTAAGAGAATACTGGAGCACAGATCCTATGTTTGCAACTCCCTTCTTTGCCACCCTCTTTTCCATAGACCGCTTCCTAGTTTTGCTGCGATGCCTGCATTTTGTCAACAATGCTACTGCCATCCTAAGTGACCCGTTAAACAAAATAAGAAATGTTCTTATCTGCCTGACATCAGCATTTGGTCGGGTCTTTGTGCCATACAAGGACCTATGCATTGATGAGTCCCTGATGTTATGGAAAGGTAGGCTGGCGTTCGTCAATATATTCCCTCCAAAAGGCACAGGTTTGGGGTTAAGGTCTTTGTCATGTGCGACGTGAAGACAGGATTTGTCCAGGACATTATAGTTTACACAGGGTCCACCACGGACATCAAACATTATGAGGGGCTTGGGGTGTCCGGGTCTGTGGTGATGACCATGCTGGCTCCTCATCTCGGCAAGGGACACACTTTGTACGTGGACAATTGGTACAGCAGTCCCACACTCTTCCAGCATCTGCTCTCCAATAGCACAGGGGCCTGTGGTAAAGTCAGGTCGAACAGGAAGGGGATGCCGGCATTCGCATGCAGGAAGATGCAGAGAGGGGAGGTGGAGTTCAAGGAGAACGTTAACAGCTGGCATTAAAGTGGCATGACAAACAAGACGTCCGTCCTCTCCACTGTCCATACAGCAACTATGTCAGCCACAGGGAAGGTGCACCACCTGACGGGAGAGAGAAAGATCAAACCAGACTGTGTGCTTGACTATAACCTAAAAATGGGGGCAGTGGATAAAGCGGACATGATAAACAGCTTTGTGGAATGCGCTCGGAAAACGACCAAGTGGTATAAGAAGATATTTTTCCATCTGATCGACACTGCTGTCCTCAACGGCAGCATAGTTCACCGCCAACTAACAGGTGAGATGATTACTGAACAAGGTATTTTTGTAATTGGATGTACAGTTCACATACAAATACATTATGCAATTATAGTGACAATATCTCACCCACCTACCCACTGCCTCATCATCCTCATCCAAATATTGGTTATGCATATTCCGTTTTTCCTCTAGTAAAACAAGTTGTTGTTGAACCAACCACCACCAATACTGCAATAAATTTGACGACTATTACATATTGGCCTATGTGTTTCTTGCTGTGTTTTCATCCAGTAAAACTGTTAAGGAGTGTACGCTAGCATACAAAAGCTGGCCTCAATCTTCAGCTCGAAAGATGGCCAGTTCCAGTTATGATATTGGCAAATACTGTTCATGGTTTCTGAAAGTACAGAATAAAGAGGACTTATTCATTAGAACACAATATCAGGATATAGAAATAAAACAATATTACAAAGAAGTAACATAATAAAACACAGCTATAAAAATAGTATACTGCATTGACAAGATTGGGCCAATTGTACACCACCCTATGGGACTCCCAATCACAGCCGGTTGTGATACAACCTGGATTCGAACCAGGGTGTCTGTAGTGATGCCTCTAGCACTGAGATGCAGTGCCATAGACCGCTGCGCCACTTGGGAGGCATAAGGCCAGGGTAGCTTCAAAGTACAACATAAGCTAATACTTCTCTGACGAAACTAGCATTGTTTTACAGAGCTGATAGAATAATGTAGCTAGCTACCTAAGCAAGATTGAATATAACACCATAAAGGTTATGAAATGAGTAACGTTACCTCACGTGTCATGTTATAAGGAATATACACAAATATATTATGCTCCATAAATACAGTGAGCTAAAATAGAAACGACATAACACGACATACTGAAACTATTATAATATAATAAGGCACTTACTTGATAGAAACGCACACATTTCCCAAGTTATTATTAGTAACAAAAACAACAATGACTGCAATGCGGGCAAAAGATAGAAAATGTGAACATGTGTGCAGATCGTTCCGACGCTAGATGAGAAAATGTCTGCAGACTTGAACTGCACAAACAATTAGGAAGTGCTTGGGGAATTTTGGCCGGGTCAGAAATGTCCCAAAAATGTAATTGTCCGCAAAAGTAAAAATGACTATTTTTATGTGAATGAATGAGGAGGCGGAACACACCTCAATTCAAACTGTTCTTAGAAAATAAAAACGTTTTAGAAAATCATTGGAAGTTGAAACAGCCTATAAATAAAAGCAGGCTAAATTCCTTGTTAGAATGGCAGTGGAGTTAAATGTATTGTTGAATAACAATCACGTTCTATTATGGAGAGAACGTCATAACATCATCACGTGCATAAAAAAACTCACGCTGGGACGACCGTTAGAGATATTTGGAACTCACGCATGAAAGGGTTAAACAGGTTAGCATGGTCATGGCTTACATCAACACCATCATCACAGACACCCTGGACCCACTCCAATTCACATGCTGCCCCAACAGATCCACAGATAACGCAATCTCTATTGCACTCTCTACTACCCTTTCCCAATTGGACAAAAGGAACACCTACGTGAGAATGCTGTTCATTGACTAAAACCTGTCCCTCAACGTATCAGTAAGACAAAAGAGCTGATTGTGGACTACAACAAAATGAGGGCCGAGCACGCTCCCATTCTCTCCAAACAAGCCAACAGTCGTGAAGAGGGCAGGACAATGCATCTTCCCTGTCAGGAGGCTGAAAATATTTCGTATGGGCTGAACTATTGAGAGCATCTTGACTGGCTGCATCACCGCTTGGTATGGCAGCTGCTTCAGATCTGACCTTAAGGCGCTACAGAGGGTAGTGAATACGGCCCAGTACATCACTGGGGCCGAGCTCCCTGCCATCCAGGACCTCTATACCAGGCGGTGTCAGACGAGACCCTAAAAATTGTAAAAGACTCTAGTTACTCAAGTCATAGACTGTTCTCTCTGCTACTGTTTGACAAGCAGTACCAGAGCTCAAAGTCTGGGACCAAAAGGATCCTGAACAATTTATATCCCCAAGCATAAGACTGCTGAACAGTTGATAAAATGGCTAGCCGGTCTATTTGCATTGACCCCACCTTTTTTTGCACTGACTCTCTTGTACTGTCTCTATGCACACTCACGGGAATCTACCCACACACTCACACATACTACATGACTCACACACACACACTACATGCATATTTCACACAGATTTAATTTATTATTTTATTCACTCATTTAAATAGTTCAGATTAGTAATTTTTACTTTTAGTGTCTTTCTTAAGCCGTGTTAATACCTGGTGTTAATATGTGGTTGTCATTATCTTATCAAGATGAACCAATCACTATCTGATCAAGATTTGTCACCTCTACACTGATTTATTCATCACTCCAACAGCTTTTTGTACAGCACCCGCCCACCCGCAGCACCTGCTGGCTTTCTGTCCACTCCTTCCTGCTACCGGAAGAACTGGTCCTGAACCAAAACTGCAGTCCTGGAATGTTATTTTAGATTTATGTGAAGCAGCTCACTTGCCAGCCATGGTCCCAGAAATGTTGCACCCTATATGCGATATCAAAATGCACAAAAATAACCTAAGAAATAGGTTAAATTACCAAAGATTCTCACGTGGCCCATTATTGCAGACATAGTTTGAGGAGAGCAGAGTTGGAGATGCTTTCTCTTGAGCTACGTTTCATAGCCTACCTTTTAGGAGTGGGACAATTTTCAGAAGGAGACAAATATGGGTGATCAATATTTATTTATAGGCATTGTAGTAAACTATAGTCTAACCATATTTAGGAAGTACATTACCTTGGTACAATAACTACCCAGTGCTTTTCCGCCGACATGCTATAGCCTACTCAATTTAATTACAGGCGCACCTGATCTTGCACGCGCATTATGGCTACTGAACTTGAAACGGAAGCTGGAATGATGACAGCAGATACTTGCACTTTCTCTTGAGTGAGATTTTGCTTATAGGATATAGCCTAGCATATAGGATATAGCCTACCTCGACTCACATTGGTTGAGCGCTATCCAATTCTTTCCATGATCAATATTTATTTGCAGACACTTTTAGTAAACTATAGTCTAATCATATTTAAGGTCATTTCCTTGGAAAGATAACTGCCATGTGATTCTTAGCCCATGCATAGGCACTAGGCAGCCTATTCTATTTCAATGAGACCACACATATACTAGGTGCACTTGATCTCGCACGCCTAACTAGGAGAGGGGAGGTAGGCTACTGAACTTGAAGCAGCGAGTTCTGAGTGTGTGAATAATGTGATTTTATTTCAATAGGTTGGCCTAAGCTAACGCATACAAAGCAGGAAGTTTACCATTTCCAAATGATCTGCAGGACCCAAAAATATTTTCATCCTTAAACTGTCTTATAACTGCACGCTCCCAATGGCAGCATGAAAAATGCTGACCACTCTGCAATGATTTGTCGCAACCCGCAGGTCACTACTTGGCATTAAAATGCAGCCCTCTACTTGGCATTAAAATGTGTCTACTGTGTCCAAATTGTGACCCGATTGCATGGTCCCTCTCTGTCCATATCTATGTACCTTCGCAGAGAATGAAGATTGAGGCCACAAGAACAATTGTGATCTGATTGTGATCATATCTTCCTAACCACCTCAGGAGGTAGTCAGGCACGCATTGTGTCTGGATATCTCACAAGTGTAGATGGATCTGGACAGTCAAACTATTGAAATCATCAATATCACACCTTCCTAAATCATTGCCAGGAGGTACTATAATAAATGCATTAGGATATGCACATAATTAGAAACTCTGAAGTTTCTAAGAGTGTTAAACTATTGTCTGTGAGTATAACAGAACTGATATAACAGGCGAAAACCCAAGGAATTTCTGTCCTGGAAAAAGTGTTTTTGACACATTGCCTCATTTTGAACCCCTCCCTATTGAAAACAGACATATATGGGAGTAAGATTACAGTACCTATTGCTTCCACTGGATGTCAACAGTCTCTAGACAGTGTTTGATAATGTTTAGTTGCTCTGGATGGTAATAGAAGAAGAAGGGTCAATACTGGGGCCCCTCCTGTTCAGCCTGTACATTAATGATCTGCCTTCTGTCTGTACTGGGTCTGAAGTTCAAATGTATGCAGATGACACAGTGATATATGTGCATGCAAAGAGCAAACAACAAGCTGCACAAGAACTCACTACTGTAATGGTCCAGGTTACAAAGTGGCTCAGTGACTTGTGTTTGCATCTCAATGTGAAAAAAACTGTCTGCATGTTCTTCACAAAGAGGACAACAGATGCTATTGAGCCAGATGTCTATGTGTCAGGGGAAAAGCTCCAAGTGGTATCTGATTTCAATTACCTTGGCATCATACTTGATTCCAACCTCTCTTTTAAAAAGCAGGTGAAAAAGGTAATTCAAATAACCAAATTCAACCTAGCTAATTTCCGATTTATAAGAAATTGTTTGACTACAGAGGTAGCAAAACTGTACTTCGAATCTATAACACTCCCCCACTTAACACACTGCTTGACGAGTTGGGCCCAAGCTTGCTGTGCAACATTAAAACCCATTCAGTCTGTCTACAAACAGGCTCTCAAAGTGCTTGATAGGAAGCCCAATAGCCATCATCACTGTTACATCCTCAGAAAGCATGAACTCCTGAGTTGGGAAAGTCTTGTGCAATACACTGACGCATGTCTTGTATTCAAGATCCTAAATGGCCTGGCTCCCCTCCACTTAGTACTTTGTTAAACAGAAAACCCAAACATATGGCTGCAGATCCACAAGGTCTGCCATGAGAGGTGACTGTATAGTTCCCTTAAGGAAAAGCACATTTAGTCAATCTGCTTTCTCTGTGAGAGCTTCCCATGTCTGGAATGCACTGCCATCAGACACACATAACTGCACCGCCTATCACACTTTCACAAAAAAATATTAAGACATGGCTAAAGGTCAATCAGATTAGTGAACATATTCCCTAGCTGTGTATTGCCGCTTTCCATGTTGTCTGTAGCTTGTGAGGTGTGGAAACACTGTTGCTTTTATGGAGTTTGTCTTGTTGCTTTGTGTGCTATGTTGCTCTGTCTGCATGCTATGTCTTGCTTGTCCTATGTTGCTCTGCGTGTGCTCATTGATTGTCTGTATTGTAATTGTTTTTAATAATTAGCCGGCTGGCTAAAACCGGCACTTTTACTGAAACGTTGATTAATGTGCACTGGCCCTGTAAAAATAAAAATAAACTCAAACTCAATTTCGAACTGGTCATCGGATACATTATCAATGATGTTTGATTGTTCTTGGACAAGTGTATAGGTATAGGTTGAACGCGTTCTCTTCACGGTTCAATGGGCGAGTGGACGCTGTATTTTATGAACATAATGCGCCAACCAAACTGAGATTTATAGATATAATAACTGACTTTTTCTAACAAAAGAACCATTGGATGTCTTCGTTGGACACTTGGGAAGCCCTCAGCAGAGGTTCTTCAAAAGGTACAGGATTTGTTTTCGCTGTGAAATGTGTTTTGTGTGAACCGTGATGGCCCAGAAAATAGGATATGCACATAATTAGTACTATTGGATAGGAAACACTCTGAAGTTTCTAAAACCGTTAGGATACTGTCTGTGAGTATAACAGAACTGATATAGCAGGCGAAAGTAATCCGTTAGCTGTGGTATGGGTTTTGTGTGCCCCGCGCTGGTTTATGAATTTATGCTAATGCATAAATATTAGAGGTGCTATCCTCAAACAATCAAATGTGCTTTCTCCGTAAATCCGTAAAGAAATCTGACAATGCTGTGATATTGCCAAGAATCAGAGCTTTTGATGGCTATGCAACACTTGTATATTGATGAATGTTTAATAATTAAACTTTTGGATTTTGGATTTGGCCCCTTACATTTCACCGCTTAGTGTCGGGAGTGGCCCGCTAGCGCACCGGGGCTCCCTAAGTAGTTTAAGACTGGTTATAGGGACCCGAATCCATGGTTGGAACGGATTACTTCAAGAACCATGTCTAAGGAGGAATGTAATGCCAGCCGCGAGCTGCCCAGTGACACGATCCTACCAGATTAGCTAAATCACTTCTATGTTTGCTTCAAGGCAAGCAACACTGAGGCATGCATGAGAGCATCAGCAGTTCCAGACGACTGTGTGATAACGTTCTCCGTAGCCAACGTGAGTAAGACCTTTAAACAGGTCAACATTCACAAGGCCGCTGGGCCAGAGGGATTACCAGGACATGTGCTCTGGGCATCTGCTGACCAACTGGCAGGTGTCTTCACTGACATTTTCAACATGTCCCTGATAGAGTTTGTAATACCAACGTGTTTCAAGCAGACCACCATAGTCCCTGTGCCCAAGAACACTAAGGCAACCTGCCTAAATTACTACAGACCCGTAGCACTCATGTCCATAACCATGAAATTCTTTGAAAGGCTGGTGATGGCTCACAATAACACCATTATCCCAGAAACCCTAGACCCCACTCCAATTTGCATACCACTCAAACAGATCCAAAGATGATGCAATCTCTATTGCACTCCATACTGCCATTTCCCACCTGGACAAAAGTAACACCTACGTGAGAATGCTATTCATTGACTACAGCTCAGCGTTCAACACCATAGTGCCCTCATAGCTCACCACTAAGCTAAGGATCCTGGGACTAAACACCTCCCTCTGCAACTGGATCCTGGACTTCCTGACGGGCCACCCCCAGGTGGTGAGGGTAGGTAGCAACACATCTTCCACGCTGATCCTCAACACTGGAGCCCCTCGGGGCTGTGTGCTCAGTCCCCTCCTGTATTCCCTGTTCACCCACGACTTCATGGCCAGGCACGATTCCAACACCATCATTAAGTTTGCAGATGACACAACAGTGGTAGGCCTGATCACCGACAACGGCAAGACAGCCTATAGGGAGGTCAGAGACCTGACCGGGTGGTGCTAGAAGAACAACCTATCTCTCAAATTAATCAAGACAAAGTAGATGATTGTGGACTACAGGAAAAGGAGGACCTGGTGCACTTCACAAAATAGATGGCATCATGAGGGAGAAAAATGATGTGGATAAATTGAAGCAATATCTCAAGACATCAGTAAGGATGTTAAAGCTTGGTCACAAATGGGTCTGAAATAAATCATTCTCTCCACTATTATTCTGACATTTCATGTTCTTAAAATAAAGTGGTGATCCTAACTGACCAAAGACAGGGAATTTCTACTAGAAGTAAATGTCAGGAATTGTGAAAACTGAGTTTAAATGTTTTTGGCTAATGTGTATGTAAACTTCCGACTTGAACTGTAGCCTCGCTACTGTTATTTTCACAGTCATTTTACTTTTTTTTTTTATTTCTTTACTTATCTATTGTTTACCTAATGCCAACTGTTTACTTAAGAATTGCACTGTTGGTTGGGGCTTGTAAGTAAGCATTTCACTGTAAGGTCTACACCTGTTGTATTTGGCGCACGTGACAAATGAACTTTGATTTTGACATTATTTTCACATTCTTCTCTGCAGATCCTCTCAAGCTCTGTCAGATTGGATGTGTATAGTTGCTGCACAGCTATTTTCAGGTCTCTTCAGAGATGTTCGTTCAGGTTCAAGTACAGGCTCTGGCTGGGCCACTCAAGGACATTCAGAGACTTGTCCCGAAGCCACTCCTGCGTTGTGTTGGCTGAGTGCTTAGGGCCGTTGTTCTGTTGGAAGGTGAACCTTTTCCCCAGTCTGAGGTCCTGAGCACTCTGGAGCAGATTTTCATCAAGGATCTCTCTATACTTTGCTCCATTCGTCTTTGCCGCGATCCTGAATAGTCTCCCAGTCCCTGCCACTGAAAAACATCCCCACAGCATGATGCTGCCACCACCATGCTTCACTGTAGGGATGGTGCCAGGTTTCCTCCAGAGGTAACGCTTGACATTCAGGCAAAATAGTTCAATCTTGGTTTCATCAGACTAGATAATCTTGTTTCTCATGGTCTGAGAGTCTTTAGGTGCCTATTGGCAAACTCCAAGTGGGCTGTCAGGTGTCTTTTACTGAGGAGTGGCTACCATCTGGCCACTCTGGTGGAGTGCTGCAGAGATGGTTGTCCTTCTGGAAGGTTCTCCCATCTTCCAGAGGAACTCTAGAGCTCTGTCAGAGTGACCATCGGGTTCTTGGTCACCTCCCTGACCAAGGCCCGTCTCCCCTGATTGCTCAGTTTGGCCGGGCGGCCAGCTATAGGAAGAGTCTTGGTGGTTCCAAACTTCTTCCATTTAAGAATGGTGGAAGCCACTGTGTTCTTAGGGACCTTGAATCTGTGCCTCGACACAATCGTGTCTTGGAGCTCTATGGACAATTCCTTTGATCTCATGGCTTTGTTTTTGCTCTGACATGCATTGTAACTGTGGGACCTTATATAGACAAGTGTGTGCCTTTCCAAATCATGTTCAATCAATTGAATTTACCACAGCTGGACTTCAATCAAGTTGTAGAAACATCTCAAGGATCATCAATGGAAACAGGTTTCACCTGAGCTCAATTTTGAGTCTCATCGCAAAGGGTCTGAACACTTATGTAAATAAGGTATTTCATTATTATTTTAATACATTTGCATACATTTCTAGAAACCTGTTATTGCTTTTGTCATTATGGGGTATTGTGTGGATTGATGAGGAATTAGTTTGATTTAATCAATTTTAGAATAAGACTGTAACTTAACAAAATGTGGAAAAAAGGGAAGGGGTCTGACTACTTTCTGAATACATCCCTAATCCATTGTCATTAACATTGCAGAGCATAACATGCCCATATTATACCAGCTACAAGATAAGAAAAACACTAGTTTACTTTATATTACAGTGAAGTTTGATGGATTATAATTTAACTTTAACCACAGTAAAATTGGATGGTAAACATTTTGTCACATCTGCAAATAGTACATCAATAAGCCATTGTCATTAACATTGCAAAGCATAAAATGCCCATATTATACCAGCTACAAGATAGGAAACACACTAGTTTACTTAAAGTGAACTTTGATGTAAATAAAATCTTGAATAATTTTTTGTGTGGCATTGACCGATTGGGTTCTTGAGGTTCCAGAGCTTGACTACTGTTCAGAATGAGAATATAGTAACATTGGCTGTGATTATACTGTTGATAATACGGTATAAACACTTTAATTGTAAATGATAACTGCTGATAGAGTTCATTCAAGGATCTCTCAATATTCAACCCTTAATGGTGCCCCTCTTTGATGAATATGGAAAGGATAAACAAATTAATCAAATAAATCAGAAAATGTATTATTACAGTAATTAATGAGTACATTAATATTAATTAGCCAAATGTCACAACAGTACTGTTTAGTAAAAAATGTATGCAGTAAGCAACAAATATCAACATACTAGGCTCAGCCATACTGAAAATGTGTCATCTGATGCACAATTGCTTTATTTGACACCATTCATTCATTTGGATAGTGCCCTTATCTCATTATCAGCTTTTGTCAAACACACGTGGATCTGAAAATATAATTCTCTTCCTCAATCACGTGCAGGGAATTCTACTAGATGAAAAGACAAAATCAGTATGACATCCTGGCATTTAAAGCATAGGCCAACTCGATTAAAAACATTCCACATACTATAAAACATTCTATTTTCGCATACCCATAAAGCCTACAATTTACAACACAAGTATGGGTATTCGGACATGGCCTTTGTCTCCACACCCATTCACCTTTAGCTCACTTCCCTCTAGTCATTTCCCAGCTAGGACATGACGTTCTGAGAACCATGTTTGTTAGAGCTAGGTGTTTTCCTATAGTTATTTTGCATAGAACCTTCCAACAACTTTCTGGGAATGGTGCAGGATTATTACTTTAACAGAATGTTTCCTAAAAGTTCAAACATGGTTAAATAAAATTTTAATTTTGGTAATGTTCTATGGACGTTCTCCAACTGTTTTGACATTGGGAATGTTCTCAAATAGTTTAGAGAATGTTATCAATGTTCTTCTGTGGGAATTTCAGTACTTCAGTGTAACGTTTCCTACAGGTTTCCTTGTAGTTCTATTTAGTCATGTTCTCAAATTGTTCAGAGAATGTTAAGAAAACTTTCCACAAAATATATACATTCATTGTCAACAAAACTCTTTATCTGCTATCTTGTTAAGTGTGTTCAGGTGTGTTGGCCCACTAATTGGCCACACCGTATAAAATAAAATAAAATGTTATTGGTCACATACACATGGTTAGCAGATGTTATTGCGTGTGTAGCGGAATGTTTATGCTCTAGATCTGACAGTGTAGCAGTATCTAACAGGTAATATCTAACAATTCCACAACAAAACCTAATACACACAATATAGTAAAGGAATGGGATAAGACTATATAAGTATAAAATATATGGATGAGCAGTGACAGAGCGGCTAAGATGAAATAGATAGAATAGTTAAGGATACAGTATACAATATATACAGTGGGGCAAAAAAGTATTTAGTCAGCCACCAATTGTGCAAGTTCTCCAACTTAAAAAGATGAGAGGCCTGTAATTTTCATCATAGGTACACTTCAACTATGACAGATGAAATGAGAAAAAGAAATCCAGAAAATCACATTGTAGGATTTTTAATTTATTTATTTGCAAATTATGGTGGAAAATAAGTATTTGGTCACATACAAACAAGCAAGATTTCTGAAGTGTACCTATGATGAAAATTACAGGCCTCTCTCATCTTTTTAAGTGAGAGAACTTGCACAATTGGTGGCTGACTAAATACTTTTTTGCCCCACTGTACATATGAAATGAGTAATGTGAGATATGTACCTTGATGAGTGCTTGGTTCCTTTGAAATAGGGTCCATTTGAATAGACTAAAATGACCAGTTTTGTATGCGTAAAAAGAACATGCATGTTAGATCCATCAGTGGACTAATTCCATGGATAGTGAACAGAAGTTTAGAGGTTTGAATCTCACTGCTGTCAGAGTAAAAAAAAGGTGTATTATTAATGTCTAAGGAAATTAATTTTCATATGTCTTATCTGTACTTGGACTAAAACATGTTTACCCAAAATAAGCTATTAATGTTATTAAAAGTCTTATTGATAGATTTAAATGTGCAATATTTAGAAATCGCTACACTATTTCCTGGTTTCCAAAATTCAAATAGTTGGCCTAATTTCAGTTTGTGACAAAACAAGCAATCTATACTACCGTCTAAACCGCTGTAAAATAAACTGAGATTTATGGAAATAATAAATGACTTTTTCCAACAAAAGAACCATTGGATGTCTTCGTTGGACACTTGGGATGCCCTCAGCAGAAGTTCTTCAAAAGGTAAGTTATTTATTTTAGCTCTTATATGGGTTTTGTGTGACCCGCACTGGTTATGAATTTATGCTAATGCAAAAATGTTAGAGGTGCTATCCTCGAACAATCAAATGTTGTGCTTTCGCCGTAAAGCCTTTTTGAAATCGGACAATGCTGTGATATTGCCAAGAATCAGAGCTTTTGATGACTATGCAACACTTGTATATTGATAAATGTTAATAATTCAACTTTTGGATTTTGAATTTGGCGCCTTACATTTCACTGGGTAGCGCGCCGTTTCTCCCTAAGTAGCCATGTTGAGTTTGCAAGGGAACAAGCATATATTTTTGATCGGTGGTGTGGTTCTCAAAAGGTCAAGGACCTTGAAGATTTAAAGACACTCATGCTTCTCGAGCAGTTCAAGAATTTCTTTCCCAAAAGGGTTGCTACCTACATTTATGAGCACAAAGATCTCATTCTTGAGAAAGATGCAGTTCTTGCAAATAAGTTTGCGTTGACACATAAATACCTTAAATACGCTAGCGTCCCACCTACGACAACATCTGGTGAAATTGCAGAGCGCCAAATTCAAATCACAAAAATAGTAATATTAAACATTCATGAAAATACAAGTGTTATACATCATTCAAAAGCTTAGAATCTTGGAAATCGAACCACATTGTCGGATTTACAATAGGCTTCACGGAGAAAGCAGAACATTTGATTGTCTTAGGACAGCCCCCACTTCCAACATTTTTCAAACCAGCACAGGCATTACAAAATCAAAAATAGCAATAAAATAAATCACTTACCTTTGAAGATCGTCCTCTGTTTGCAATCCCAAAGGGTCCCAGTGACACAAAGAATGGTTGTTTTGTTCAATAAAGTCCTTTATATCCCAAAAAAGTCTGTTTGTTGGCGGCATTGAGTTCTGTAATCCAGTTGTTCAACATGCAGACAACGAAATCCAAAAGGTTCCCGGTAAAGTTCTTCCAAACAAGTCAAACAATGTTTCTAATTAATCCTCAGGGTGTCTAATATCTAAGTAAACGATAATATTTCAGACTGAGAATAGTATGTTCAATAGGGAAGAGAAATAACGAAGAGCGCGCACCCTAATCACCCGCGCCAAAACACTAGTGTCCTAATCATGAGCCACCTGGATAAACTACAATTTATTGTTTGTTTTTCAAAAAACAAATCTGAAACCATGTCTAAAGACTGTTGACATCTAGTGGAAGCCATTGAAACTGCAATCTGGGCGCTATTGTCATGTATAGTCAATAGGGACTTATTGGAAAGACTGTGACCTAAAATAAAAAAATATTCCCGGATGGATTTTCCTCAGGTTTTTACCTGCCATATCCGTTCTGTTATTTTAACAGTTTTATAAACTTCAGTGTTTTCTATCCAATACTACCAAGTATATGCATATCCTAGCTTCTGGGCCTGAGTAACAGGCAGTTTACTTTGGGCACGTCAGACTTGCCGCACTTCCGAACACTGCCCCCTAGCCTTAAGAGGTTTTAACAAACAAAGTACCCAGTAGTTATCACTAAGCAAAAAGAAATCCAGAGAAGTTACATCCTACTGCAAGGTTTCAGTTCTTTTTTACAGTACCCAAAGATACATTTTTGTATCTGCCAGTTTGTCATTACTGCTGTGAGAAAGGACACATTGTCTCTGTGTCCTATGTTGAAACAAAAAAATGAGAGAGAAAAAGCTGTTTCTGCTTGTGGGAGCATTCCAGCCAAGTAAGCCTCTGGTTGGGACTGGTGTATCTCCTAAACAAGATATTGGATCAGATCTGTATGGAACAAAATACACTGGACCAATCATTTTGTGTCTGAAACCCTTTGTGAAGATACTGTGAGACACTGGGGCAGCCCTCATTATTGAGGGTGTATTGCCTTTGTCTGATGAGGATGTCAGCGAGCCCACCATGGCCTACCCGTCTGAGACGTTTGTGGGTGACCCTGATTTTGGTAAACCTCCTGAGCGAGTATATAGGACCACTTGAAGAGGATCCCTGCAGTTGACACATCGATGTCTAAGAAGCAGCTGATTGCTGAACAGCATAAAGATTCCCTCTCACATTTTTTTGCTGAGATACATCAAGGAGTTTGATGTTTGTGTGGGTGACTTTGACTTTGTTCTGATGAGGAAATAGTGTTCTGACGCCACTTCTGGGCAAGACAATTGGCAGTTTATCACACATTCCAGTTACAATAGTCACAACAGAACCACAGTAATAATAAAGAAAAACCCTGGAATGAGTTGGTGTGTCTAAACATTTGACTGGTGCTGTATGTAAATGTGATTTCAGTTTTATTTTATAAATTGCAAAAAAAAAAATAAAACTGTTTTGCTTTGTCATTATGGGGTATTGTGTGTAGATTTGCATGGCAAGAGAAAGTCTTAATAGAAATTTCGAACAGTGATTTCTCTCTGTCACCTATGGAACTGCTTGCATTAGGTGCGCGCATTAGTACTATGTTTTCCGCGAATTGCATTATGGCAAATGTTTAAAAATGATGTTTTTATTAGCAGCTTCATTACAGGAATCGCATGTTCAACAATAGACTATAGCCTTTTGACTGAGACGATACGCTTGCCATTGTTGCATGTTGCCATTAAGCTCTTAATGAAAAATGTCTGGTCCATGTACGTCTGCATAGTATCAGAGAGGAAGAGGCGAAGCAAGAGGTTGCACTCGCCAAAATATGTCCAATATAAGTCCAATGCGTTTCTATGGGCTTATTTTGGGCATAGACTTGTTGCCTGTCTTCCCACCTTGGGACGACTCCAATTGTTAGGGCGGAAACATATGCATCTCGTCATTATATACAGATCTCTGATAGTATATTCTGTATATTCACATCATTTTACTTTTTAGAAAAAATGTAACGGTTTGTTGACCGGTTAATTAGGGTCAGTTAGTCGGCAGCAAAATTGACCGAAATTTGCATCCCTCACTCCTACACAATCTGACCCATGACCCTTCAAGTCAGCTCTATTTAGAACAACAAAACAAAGCAAAAATGCCAACAGTCATCAAGCTAGGTAAGAGATCATTATTAAATATGTGAGAAGACCGAACTAGATCAATGATCATTCAATAATCAATATTGAGTTGCAACTTTAACCAATAGCCTAACAAATGAACAAATCTTAGAAATAAAGAACAAATACTTTTGTCTTTATTAAGACGTCCTCTATATCAAATTTCAGCCAGACTGCCAAGCCAGCCGAGCCGACTGCACACCCGACCCCCACCAGTTTAGTCAATACCGCAACTCTCTCCCCATCACAACTTCCTTCCCATCTTTTTTTATGTCTCAAGGGAAAGGTTTGGAAAACAAAAGTTTTATAAAAACACATACACATTAACACACAGAAACAGTACACCCTCCATATACAGTGCATTCGGGAAAGAATTCAGAACCTTTGAATTTTATTCTAACATTTATTAAAATCATCAATCTACACATAATGACAAAGCAAAAACAGGTTTTTAGAAATGTTTGCACACTTAAAAATACTTGTATTCAGACCCTTTACTCAGGACTTTGTTGAAGCACCTTTGGCAGCGATTACAGCCTCGAGTCTTCTTGGGTATGACGCTACAAGCGTGGCACACCTGTATTTGGGGAGTTTCTCCCATTCTTCTCTAAAGATCCTCTCAAGCTCTGTCAGGTTAGATGGGGAGCATTGCTGCACAGCTATTTTCAGGTCTTTCCAAAGATGTTCAATCATGTTCAAATCTGGCTCTGGCAGGGCCACTCAAGGACATTCAGAGACTTGTCCCGAAGCCACTCCTGTGTTGGCTGTGTGCTTAGAGTTGTTGTTCTGTTGGAAGGTGAACCTTCGCCCAATCAGACGTCCTGAGTGCTCTGGAACAGTAGGTCTACACAATCTTCATAACGCATTTCCTATACAGACTTCTTTTTTTTTGTATCGATGATGGTATTTGATTGGGGAATGGGGATGCATTTTTATGATGGAAAATAACACACACACAGACACATACTCACGTTATAGTCAATTCTTTACTTGACTTGTATGTAGTATTTGTAATAAAATATATGTGTGTAGTTACAATCCATGAATTTTCTTTAACTGGTTAAATGTTTGTAGTTTGCATGTTTCAGTAATTATTAACCTGGTTAAATAGTCATACATCTCTTCTTGATTTAGCTTTTGGTATATATATATATATATATATATATATATTTAACATTCTGTATTTCCACTGAAGAAAGCAATAATTCATCAATACACTACTATAAAGAAACGAATATTACCTGTTATAAAATGGAAATTGCTCTCCGTAAACATTCGGCTAGGGGTTTCACAGCCCTGTATTAATGATACTGTCACACCCTGATCTGTTTCACCTGTCTTTGTGCTTGTCTCCACCCCCCTCCAGGTGTCACCCATCTTCCCCATTATCCCCAGTGTATTTATACCTGTGTTCTCTGTTTGTCTGTCAAGCCTACCAGCGGTTTTCCCGTGCTCCTGTTTCTTAGTTTTCCCGGTTTTGACCATTCTGCCTGCCCTGACCCTGCCTACCTTTTGGACTCTGCTCTGGATTACTAACCTCTGCCTGCCCTTGACCTGTCATTTGCCCACCCCAGTTTTTGTAATAAACTTTTGTTACATCGAACCTGTATGCATCTGAGGTCTTCTCCTGAGCCATGACAGAAGTTATATAAGCTTAAAAAGGGTTTACTTACACCCTATGGGTATAAGATGTTGGGAATAGTGGCATTGGAGTGTCATTAATTAAATACCCTAAGCTATGTTAAATGTCAGCAGCAATTTCCAGTGAGAAATGCTCAGTTAAGACATTCGGCTATGGGTTTCACAACCCTATAATAATGATACAAGTAATATCACCTTAAAAAAAAGGTTTATTTACAACCTCTGGAGTATAACATGTTGGGCAAAGTGGTATAGAAGAGTCTGACATAACCCCTAACTTGAGTTCAGTCTTCGCAAATGAGAACCAAGAGGGACCTAGCTTCATCCTTCATGAATGGGAAAGGCCTTGATTGTAGGCCGTAGAAAATCAGACATTAGATCAGAACAGGATCGATCAACAGTGATTCATATTACTGGTTTGCATCCTGAAATAGGATAGTTGTGTTTTGCTGCATAACACACTTACATTATTTGTCTACCCATATGATTTGGATCATTATCAGGTTATTAGATATATAAGCTTCAGTAACAAAATAAAACCATGGTTGTAAATAACACTTTAAACAGGTGGCTTGTAAACGTGTAAAATGTGTTTGTTTTGGGTCCACACTGGTAAGTTAACTTATGTAAATTAGACAGTCACGTCTTCTGAAACACTGGTCAGGGAATAGCACTTTCCAATCAGCTTCCGGCAACTTTGATGTAAGGCTTGATCACAGCTGTAGTAACTATTTCTGTCATGCCCATTGTTGCTTATCGATTGTTCACTAGTTATATCACAATGTTGAAAAACAGAATGCTTCCCACAATTAGATCACATAACTAGACGTGAGCTGGATGTGATCCCAACGCTGCCTCCAATGTAGCGTAAGAAAGTGCAAGCTGCAACAGGGACAATAACCAGGGCTCATACTTGGGCTCTAATGGCAGTTGTCATGAAAGCCTAGTACGCCTCTGGGCAGAGACAGTAGGTCTACAATGCTGATATATGTTACAATAGCCTAAGTATATAACATGATTGACCCGACCGTAATAATCATCATGAAACGGCCTTGGAAGTGCCATAAGTGTAAGCCAACAAACAGGTTAATGCAAATTAACTGCATTGGTATGGCTTAATTGATTATAGTCCAGATTTGTTATTAGTGTCAAATACCATGCAGTTGCACCAGGGTAATTTAGACCAAACAGAATATTATAATTACAAGTCTTCTGTTTCCCCACATTTATTGATTAAGGAATTTCCCATCATTAAAATGTATCCCCATTCAAATACCTTCATCGATAACACAAAAAATGGTTTAGATATATATTATACAGATTTTTACTCCAATCTGGCAACCCTCAAAATCAAACATAGCACCAGTATCCCAAAGTAGTCAGGAAAACAAGCATAGAACACAGCATTGCCATTAATAGAAAAATAAAAACATAAGGCTACTATAAGTATTTTGGTGACAACCTGGTTGATTAACAATATTGGGTTGTAAACATTTGTTTGACAAATGTGGGACACAAAAACCAAAAGCAGTGTAGAACACTACTGCCCAAAATGCATTGCTCCAATAACTTTCAAAAGATTGTTGCCCCCCACCAATTTATTTTTATTTTTCTATGAATGAAGTCTCACAAAATTAACCTATAGACCAATAAGCAAGACCGGTCAAATTTATTGTCAGCAGCTCACTGATTAAATGGTTTACCATTAACATCCCTGGTAGAAATAGCTTTAGATGCCCCCCAGACTTCCGCCAAGTTGTCCTCCCCACTTCTAACACCAAAGTTGTGCCCCTGGGTACATGCAGTAATTAAATCAGACGCAGACTAACCTCAGCACAGTGGTGGAAAAAGTAGACCTATAGTTATACTTTAGTATACCCATTTAAAAAAAAAAGGCAAGCTACACTACCCTTAATAGAAAATGACAAGCAAAAGTGCCATCCAGTAAAATACTACTTGAGCAAGTCTAAGGTTCGGTCAGTAGCTGGGGCATGTTCCCCACCAGAAGCCAGGGTGTAGGGACTGGCCAGTGGAGAAGTAGCCTACCTGTACACCTCATAGAAGACCAGACCGAACAGCAAGGTTGGGCCCACACTCCAGCCTTACAACCTTCATGCCTTTGTGTAGTATAGCAGTGATATTGCAATAACTAGACTTTTAGTAGTTATGAGCATTTATTCAGTCCACCTATTCATAAGCGTACATTCCTTCCTTTCCCATCTCTGTCCCCTACTGTTCTGGTTTACCTGAGACTAACAGGAAAAGTTAAACCGGACTGTATACATTACCGCTACAGCCTTTCCCATTGTCCGTCTAACACAAAAGGCTATGGGCTAGGCAAAAGAGGGAGAGCCCAAACCCAATGCAAAGCGGACTGCTGTGACAGATTCTTCCATTGACTTTTGAAAAAAACATTCCCCGAGGGGCATTTTTAGGAAAATGTTCACTTGGGTGACAACCACTATATAAACTGAAATCTGTGACGTTTAGAATCAACAAAAATGTATGAATCAATAATTCTACAGTGACATAGTATGCAATACATGCCAATTCCAGTGTCCTGGTTCTAGTAGAGCAGCTGCAGTTATGTAAATCATTACCGAAGATGACCATGAAAATCATACTGTTCTGCATTGTACGTAGAGCGACAACAATTTGCTGTCTCGATCTGCTTTTTAATTTTTTTATTAAAAAAATAAGGCAGCGGTTTCCAGGACAGATTAAGAATCTCTATTAAAAATGATTTTAGTCCAGGATTTAAAAAAAATATTTAACCTTTATTTAACTAGGCAAGTCAGTTAAGAACAAATTCTTATTTACAATGACGGCCTATACCGGCCAAACCCAGACAACGCTGGGCCAATTGTGCACACAATCACAGCCGGTTGTGATACAGCCTGGATTGAGTTTAATCTGTCTGGGAAACTGGCCAAAATTGTCTGCAGTTAACCAATAGTCACCAAAAACAGTGTTTGTGTTTAAAGTACCTTTGGGGGGCTTTGTTATTTATTTAAAATGTTTCCACTTACTATAGGTATTTTTGGCACTACATACTGTGCCTTCAGAAATAATTCACACACTTAGACTTTTCCCACATTTTGTTGTTACAACCTACATTTAAAATGTATTAAAATTTTGATTTTTTTGTCACTGGCCCACACACACACACAATACCCCATAATGCCAAATTGGAATTATGTTTGTAGAAATGTTTAATTAATAAAAAATGAAAAAGCTGAAATATCTTATATTATGGCAAGCCTAAATATATTTAGGAGTAAACATTTGCTTAATAATTCACATAAGTTTCATGGATTCACTCGGTGTGCAATAATAGTGTTTAACATAATTTTTGAATGACTACCTCAGCTCTGTACCCCACACATACCTTACAGATAACTGCATCTCAGTCAGCAGTGAATTTCAAACAAAGACCAGGGAGGTTTACCAACGCCTCGCAAAGAAGGGCACCTATTGGTAGATGGGTAAAAGTTTTTTTTAAATCAGACATTGAATACCCATTTGAGCATGGCAAAGTAATTAATTACATTTTAAATGGTGTATTAATACACCCAATCACCTTACCTAACTCAATTGCCGGAGAGGGAGGAAACCGCTCAGGGATTTCAACATGAGGCCAATGGTGACTTTAAAACAGTTTCAGAGTTTAATGGCTGTGGTAGGAGAAAACTTAGGATAGATCAACAACATTGTAGTTACTCCACAATACTAACCTAATTGACAGAGTGTAAAGAAGGAAGCCTGTACAGAATTAAATTATTCCAAAACATGCATCCTGTTTATAACAAGGCACTAATGTAATACTGCTAAGACAATGTGGCTAAGCAATTAACTTTTGGTCCTGAACAAAGTGTTATGTTTGGGGCAAATCCAATAGAACACATTACTGAGCACCACACTCCACATTTTTCAAGCATAGTGGTGGCAGCATCATGTTATGGGTATGCTTGTAATCGTTAAGGACTGGGGAGTTTTTCAGATAGTCATCAACACTAAGAAACAGAATGGAACTAAGCAGAGGCAGAATCCTAGCGGAAAACCTAGATCAGTCAGCTTTCCATCAGACACTGGGAGATGAATTCACCTTTCAGCAGGACAATAACCTAAAACACAAGGCCAAATCTACACTGGAGTTGCTTACCAAGACGACAGTGAATGTTCCTGAGTGGCCGAGTTATGGTTATCTAGCAGTGATCAACAACCAATTTGACAGAGCTTGAGGATTCTTTTTAACAATAACGGGCAAATGTTACACAATCCAGGTGTGGAAAGCTCTTACAGACTTACCCAGAAAGACTAAGCTGTAATCACTGCCAAAGGTGCTTCTACAAAGTATTGAGTCAGGGGTGTGAATACTTGTGTAAATTCGATGTATGTATTTAATTTTCTATAAAATGTGCAAAATATTTCTACAAACATGTTTTCACTTTGTCATTATGGGGTATTGTGTGTAGATGGGTGAGAAAGAATAACAATTGAATACATTTTCAATTCAGGCTGTAACAACAAAATGTGGAATAAGTCAGGGTATGAATACTTTCTGAAGGCACTGTAACTATCTGATAGGGGTGGGCATGATATATATTTTTTTACAAATATCTATTCAAAGCTTTTATCCTTAATCAAGCAAAGTATGAATACAGCTAATATTTTTACCTACTTACTTTACACAATAAAATAAACACTTTTTGGACCCCTTCAAAAATGGGGGTATTAAAATATTTGACATTTGTATCACAAATCAATGTAAGGAGACCAACATTTTTTTTTTTTTAAAACTGTACAAAAATGATAAAATTCATTTAAAAAGTATTGGGACCAAATGATGCAAATTTCGATTATATCGTTTTGTCATAGTGAAGGACCATAAAACCTATTTGAATGGATATACTATGGGAGCAGAGATTAGAATTCAAAGTTCATTTCTTCTGCTGGATGTAATTGAGGTTGACATGTCGTCGTCCGTGGGGGAGGAGCGGGAAATGCTGACTGGGGTGCACCACAGAACCTGGGGCGGAGCAAAGACAAACAAGGAAGTAAAGTTAACTGCTGTAGGGGCATTTCTGTAAGATTGAAGGGGTAAATTATTTAGAATACATTTAGTAAAAAAATGTATACTAAATGAGAGGTGGCATCCTAGCAGTATGTGTCTTAGCAGTACATCTCTTGACCCGGTGTCTCTCTCTTGCTCTCTGACCCTCTTACTTTGGGACATGACGGGCTTTCCGTGCTGTGGGTAACACCCGTTGCCCTGCTGGATGAATTTCTGTGGCGTGCGGTAGGGCCAGGACGGGGACTGGGAGTAGTGGGCCGCGTTGCTGTGCTCCCAATTCCTAGAGCCCTGCTGACTCACACCCCCGAACTGGGTCTGGTAGGCCGGATCTGCGGTGGGAGGGAGAGAATAATGGATGGAGGTCTTCAAATTCGGTACAGCAAAACATAATTGGAATTTAAAACAAGGAACTAAGCCAACTACAATAATTTGATAAAATCCTAGCACCAGTTTTTTGTGAACAGTGAATTAAGTGTGTAGCCAAAACAACTGGTGTCTCTTACCTGACCACACAATCAGCACCGTTAACAGGGAAACAGAGTTACTGCTAAAGACTCCACAGTTAGTCAGACAAATAAACAAAGACATGGACAGACTGACACAGACAGTCAAACCTAACACAGACAGACAGTGTCACCCAGTGTGTACCTGACTTGCTCACAGTGCCGTTAGCCACCAGTGCCCCTTGCTGTGCCAGGTGGTTGTGCCAGTGCCCATCCAGTCCCGGCCCTCCTCCCAAGCCCATGGGCCTCCCCGCCGGCTGGGCAAAGATGATGCTGGGGTCGTTGAGGTTCATGGGGCTGCCACCCACCGGAGACCCCCCTGGGCCTGCGTTCCCATTCCCTTGCCCGGGGGCCTGGCGCAAGGGGAATTTTAGGCCGAGCGGGGAGGGACCTTCGGGGCCACTGGAGGTCTGGAGGATGGGGCCGTGGATGGGCCAGGAGGTGGAGGGGTGGTGGGGTTGGTGATGGGCCTCGTGCCCCTGGGACAGGTGTGATTGGTGCTGGTTGTGGTGGGACGGCAGTAACCCCAGAGCAGTGAGAGCTCCAGGGTGGTGGTACTGGCTTGCGTGGGAGTGGGAGGGAGGGAAGCTGAAGAGAGAGATGGGAACCTGGGGATGTTGGGGCTGCTTGTGGGGTCCCGCTCCAGCGGAGGTGGAGGGTTTGGAAGAGGGCTGGGGGGAGCTGGAGGATTGGCTGGAACTCTGGGAGAACAGGGTGGGCTGAGGAGAATAGGGCGGAGTCTGGCGGCAATCAGACTGGACAGAGACCGAGAGAGCAGAGAGAGAGACAGCAAGGGAGCAGGAGAAGGAGGTAGTGGGAAAGTCAAAAACAATCGTCATACATACAAGTATTGATACATAAAGAAGCTAGCTGCAACAGTACTCAATGCATTACGTTTGAACATGGTTAGGGTGGCTAAGGGAGAGAGAGACAATGCCCTGTTGTACTCACACATTCGGAAGGTTGTCTGGTGCGTCCAGGGCGGTCCTGGGGAGGTTGGGGGATGGGGATGGACTGGGAGCTTACCATGGCTCGCACTATGCGGGAAACAGAAACCAACCACCACATACATCACTCTGTCCCACTGCTGCCCTGTGCTGGGCAGTACTAGTAATGACAAAATACAGGGCTTCAATCATGAATTAGTTACTGCACATATAGCTGGTAAGTACTCTTGCTGTGATCCACTAGCTCAGATAAAAAAAATACAAAACATTGTGGACCACTCAAATAAAGTTGAGCTTCTAAAAACAATCATAGTCAAACTTGGTACAGTATTTTCTTTGGTATCAGTTATTATACATTACGTCGCCTGTACATATAAAAATGTAATGTAAATAAAAGGACATTGAGGTGTGTGTACCTAGTCCCCCTGCGGCTTTCTGTCTAAGGTGGCGGTACTCTGGGCAGTCCCTCCGTACATGACCAATTTCACCACACTGGAAACAGCGACGCTCCCGTGGCTCATGATCATCTCCATCCTTGACATCCTCCTCTTTTTCGTTCTCCTTCTTCTTCATCCCCCTTTTTGGACAAAAGACACACACAGAGACAGAGAGAAACAGAAATGGAGGATTAGTTCAATCAAACATGGAGCCACCACCCAACTTAGGTTCAAATAATACATACTATGCCTGTTGCAATGGAATCAACAGACAAAAGAGCAAACCGGTGACACCTGGCACTGCAAGCAGGCTAAAGCAAACGCTCAATGTTTTAAATAGTATTTGGACCCAGGTCTGCGCACGCACAAACACACTAGTTCCAAAAAAACTCACTGATGTTCTCTCCCTGTGTACCTGCGTCTCTTGGGGCAGTCCTTCATGTAATGGCCGATCTTGCCACAGATCCGACAGCACCTGTCATTAGGTGCCAGCTCCCCGTCTGTGAGCACCTTGGAGTCAAAGAAGTAGTTCTGTACCACAGAAGAAAACATTGTTAGACATGAGAACAGACCTTCCTTAGACAAATGGAATCATTTGATATGTGTTCATAAATGCAACTCGGTGTCAGAGCAACAATGCCCATACTTATAACGTGTTTCAGAGTGCCGATCTTGGATCAGGTCCCACTCTTAATCATTATCATTTAAAAAGGCAAAAATGATCCTATACCAGTACTCATACTCTAACACTCTGTGTGAATACAGTCCTATATCTAATGTGTGTCATACCGCCTCTATGCCAGGCTGGGGGTAGAAGGGAGTACCAAACAGCTTCCTGCCGTTGATAAAGGCCTTCATGATGAAGTTAGTCACTGAAGAGAGACAGAGAGGGGGTGTGTTAGGGACCATGATCACTGAAATACTAGAGACAACACAGAATTGGCCTCCTAGGGATTACTTATGAGACAGTTCACTTACTTTTGCGAGAAACTCCAGCACCAAGATTGTGATTCAAGTCAAAGGGATCTAAGGAAAACAAAAAATATCTGTCATCAGTGATCAAACCAGTCCTTTCATCATCACAACCATGTGACTGAGAAGGATAGTTTCACTACCTTCGATGGCGATGCACTTGGAGGTCCACTGCTTCTCGAAGGTGGTGAGTCGTTTCCTCTGGCGGATGCTGATGACGTGCTCCTTAAAGTCGAACTCTTCAGTGTAGAACCTGAGCAGGCCCAGCCACAGCTCCCCCACAGTCTCAAGGTTCTGCGGAAGCTCTGGCAGACGCTGACGCTACGGGGGACGTCAACAGACAGTGAGCTTTATTATATTCAGAACTTTTAGAGAATGCTTTTGACTACAATGACTAGTAAGCAACAAAAAAAAAAAGCTTATTCAAGGTCATAATTTAGGAAAAGCAGGCATGTAGGATGTTACATTCAGTAGTGTTGATGACCAAACAACTCACCAGTTCCTCAATGTCATCAAAGAAGAACGCATTCCAACCATCCACTATCCTCTGTGGTACAGAACGTCCATCAAAGACCTAAGGAAAAGATCAACATTGGGTTATTTCCTTAAGTTTTTATAACTGCTTTTACAAAAGTCTTTCAGCATGTTCTGTTGGTGTCAGCTACGTCCATACAGACAAGCTCTAACAGTATCCACTTTGGGGTTGTAAAAGGGTTAACGGAGGGTAAGTGAACAATACCTCTTGGAGAACAGGGATGACGGGGGGCTGTCTCTGCTGCAGGAAGTAGAGCACCATGAGGATGTAGGCGTAGGATGACAGACTTCCTCTGGACGCGTCACCTATGTCACAGCGCTTTGCAAACACCTTCATGGTGTATCCCAGGAACTGCACGCGGGGGTCTAGGGCAGCGTAGGTAGCCAGCATTCTGGTGTTGTGTTGAGCCTGGAAGAGAGGACCGATGCCAATGACTCCATACAGATGCATGTATTTAATTGCTTAAGCTAGTAAAGCAATTATGTTGATAATAGCAACTTGGCTTGAGTTAC
This sequence comes from Brachymystax lenok tsinlingensis, assembly GCA_030435695.1. NCBI lineage: Eukaryota > Metazoa > Chordata > Actinopteri > Salmoniformes > Salmonidae > Brachymystax > Brachymystax lenok. Next base: position 35,927,983 of record CM059791.1, read on the forward strand.
AAAAGGACCTGTTCGCCAGTGACTGATCCTTACCAGTCTGTTTACTCACCAGAGTGTTGTAGAGGCTTATGTCTGCCTCCAGTCCGCTATGTCTGTGTTCAAACTTCACAATAGGCACTTTGGCTGTTGTGATAGGCAGGATGTTCCTCAGACCTGACATGGGAAAACACAGGTTAATCAATCACCAAGTCACAAAATATGACTGTCTATTCTGTACTCATATCAAGCAGTTAAACTTTGCATTCTGAAAGGAGTCAATGTAATGTGGTGAACTGGTCTCTTACCTGTGTGTTTCTTTAGCACCTTGGCTAGACCTTCAATGATCTCTTTGCAGTTCAACTTCTGTTAGTAGAGGTAGACATATTTACATCTCAGAATGACTAGGGAGATGAGATCAGACAAAGGACTGAAGGCTAAGCTTAAAAATGTCAAAATGGGTGCCGGTCCAGTGAGTCCATGTACCTCTGCTGTATCATGGCCCCTTAGGGTCATGCAGATGTCCAGGTCGCTGTCACGGAAACCAAAGCCGTTCTTGGAGGAGCCAAACAAACACAGCTGGGCATTGTCTGTAGAAAGATATCATAGATGTTTTATAATGCCACACTGAAGTGGTAACACTGTTTAGGAAGTTCAGTATTCCTTTACACTACTGTTCTCAGCTGTTACATATGCAACTCAGATATGTTATCTGTACGTACCATTGTACTCCTTTTGTATGAACCTCTCCAGACTACCCAGGATCTGCTCTCTCTTCTGCTGCTCTCCAAGGGAAGGGGACAGCTCATCTACAGACACAACAGACATTTAACAACAAAAAATTATTAAAATATATATATATTTAGCGTGCTTGAGTATTCCTATGTGTGTTATTTAAGTATATATACACTGTTTAACAGTGTATGGTTAAAGACACCTATCTTAGCTCCATAATATATAAGATATGCTCAGACAAAATTCACTCAAACTAACTCCTTCCAAGATGGCAGAAGAATGACTTACGGTAGCAGAGTCTACAAAGGCCATCCAGGATATCTCTGAAGCGGTCGGTCATGGGTGGCAGCGGTTTGAGCTCGATTTTCTTGAAGTCCTCAGGACACTCATCCTTCAGATGGCCATCTCTCTTACAGGTGCTGCACACGACTGTAGGAGGCTGCAGGGGAGATAATCAAATAATAAAGAGGATTGACCTGTTGGAAAGCAGAACCTGTGAACATCCAAAATACCAGAAACTCATTAAGATAATACCTGAAAACTATGGTAAAGACCTGCTTTTTCATCAACTTTAAGCCAAGTCCATGAGTCAAACCATTACATTTATGGCAAAGGAGTTCTGGAACTTGTATAAAGATATACAAAATGTGCTGTCAAATCAGTTCTAGTATTTACATTGTCCATTGGAAAACAAGTTTGATGAGTAAGGTATCACAGGGGTTGTGTGTTACCTTTCCGCCAGTGAAGATCATTCTGTCAAAGATATAGTGCAGGTCCTCTGGTGCAATATGTCCCTGCTTCTTCGACACATGGTTCTCCTCCTCTTCATCCATATCCAATAGGCCGTTATGGGTTGAGGAAGGCTCCAGAGTGGTGCCAGGCTCAGCTCCAGCCCCATCCGTTGAACTGCCCCCCCCACTAAGGACCAAGTCCATAAGGCCGCCATTCAATGCCCTCTCCTCCTTCTCCTGAGCCCGCTCAGCTCGTTCCTCTTCATCACTCTCACCATCCTCCTTCTGTCCTGTCTCAGAGCTCTGACTTTTCCCTTCATTCCCGTCGCCCTGTTCACCTCCACTCTTCTCAGACCCCTCTTCTTCACCCTTTCTTCCGCCTTCCTCCTGTTTCATGCCCCCATGTTTGGTTGTAATCTTGCCTCTCTGGTGCTCCACGGTGTTTCGGTCCTTGCTCTGCGGGCAGGCAAAGTATTTGTAGGCGGTGCGGAAGCGCTCCTGGATGTACTCAAAGACCATCTGACTGTTGAGGCTGCGTGCGACGTTCCTCTTCAGGGCAAACGGATCTGAGAGAAGAGGAAATGGAGGATGACGACTTGAAAGGTGGTAGTGGTGTGTAGAAACTCACTGATAAATCTAACCATGAAAAACAAAAGAACAAAAAACACATAACTTTAACCTATTAACACCTGGTACATCAGCAGTCTCATTGAGAGAGACAAATAGTTCTGGAACTCGCATCGAATAGTCCCCGTGATATGCAACTGTTCAGGGAAGTCAGGAACCAATACAAGCAGTCAGTCAGGAAAGCAAAGGCTAGCTTTTTCAAACAGAAATTTGCATCCTGTAGCTCTAACTCCAAAAAGTTTTGGGATACTGTCAAGTCCATGGAGAACAATAGCAGCACCTCCCAGCTGCACTGAGGCTAGGTAACATGGTCGCCACGATAAATACAGGATAATTGAAAATTTCAACAAGCATTTCTCAACGGCTGGCCATGCTTTCCTCCTGGCTAACCCAACCCCGGCCAACAGCTCCGCTGCTACTTGTCCGAGCCTCCCCAGCTTTTCCTTCACCAAAATCCAGATAGCAGATGTTCTTAAAGAACTGCAAAACCTGGACCCGTACAAATCAGCTGGGCTAGACAATCTGGACCCTCTCCTTCTAAAACTATCCGCCGCCATTGTTGCAACTCCTATTACCAGTCTGCTCAACCTCTCCTTCGTGTCGTCCGAGATCCCTAAAAATTGGAAAGCTGCCGCGGTCATCCCCCTCTTCAAAGGGGGTGACACTCTAGACCCAAATTGCTATAGACCTATATCCATCCTGCCTCTCTAAAGTATTTGAAAGCCTAGTTAATAAACAGATCATTGACCACTTCGAATCCCACCGTACCTTCTCCGCTGTGCAATCCGGTTTCAGAGCTGGTCACGGGTGTACCTCAGCCACGTTCAAGGTACTAAACGATATCATAACCGTCATCGATATAAGAGACATTACTGTGCAGCCGTATTTATTGACCTGGCCAAGGCTTTCGACTCTGTCAATCACCATATCCTTATCGGCAGACTCAACAGCCTTGGTTCCTCAAATGATTGCCTCGCCTGGTTCACCAATTACTTTGCAGACAGAGTTCAGTGTGTTAAATCGGAAGGGCCTGTTGTTCGGGCCTCTGGCAGTCTCTATGGGGGTGCCACAGGTTTCAATTCTTGGGCCGACTCTCTTCTCTGTATACATCAATGATGTTGCTCTTGCTGCTGGTGATTCTCTGATCCACCTCTATGCAGACGACACCATTCTGTATACTTCTGGCCCTTCTTTGGACACTGTTAACTACCCTCCAGACGAGCTTCAATGCCATACAACACTCCTTCCGTGGCCTTCAACTGCTCTTAAACGCTAGTAAAACCAAATGCATGCTTTTCAACTGTTCGCTGCCTGGACCCTTTCCCCGACTAGCATCACTACCCTGGACGGCTCTGACCTAGAATATGTGGACAACTATAAATACCTTGGTGTCTGGCTAGACTGTAAACTCTCCTTCCAGATTCACATTAAACATGTCCAATCCAAAATCAAATCTAGAATCAGCTTTCTATTTCGCAACAAAGCCTCCTTCACTTATGCTGCCAAACTTGCACTAGTAAAACTGACTATCCTACCGATCCTCGACTTCGGCGATGTCATCTACAAAACAGCTTCCAACACTACTCAGCAAACTGGATGCAGTCTATCACAGTGCCATCTGCTTTGTCACCAAATCCCCTTATACCACCCACCACTGCAACTTGTATGTTTTAGTCGGCTGGCCCTCGCTACATACTCGTCGCCAGACCCACTGGCTCCAGGTCATCTACAAGTCCCTGCTAGGTAAAGCCCCGCCTTATCTCAGCTCGCTGGTAACCATAGCAGCACCCACCCGTAGCACGCGCTCTAGCAGGTATATCTCACTGGTCACCGCCAAAGCCAATTCCTCCTTTGGCCACCTTTCCTTCCAGTTCTCTGCTACAAAAATCACTGAAACTGGAGACACTTATCTCCCTCACTAGCATTTAACTTCACAAGCTCCAGCAGCAAAGGTGACTGTTTTGGAGAGCCTGGCGTGCCCAAAGTAAAATGCCTCCCATTTAGGCCCAGAAAATGGGATATGCATATATTTAGTACCATTGGATAGGAAACACTCTGAATTTTCCAAAACTGTTAACCATTTGTCTGTGGGTCAATCAGAACGCATTTGGCAGGCAAAACCCTGAGGAATCTCTGTCCTGAAAAAGTCATTTTGACACATTGCTCATTTTTGAGCCCCTCCTATCCAAAATGACCATATATAGGCATGTTAACGCAGTGCACGTCGCTTCCTTATGATGTCATCAACCACGAGACGGTGTTTACTCCATCTTGGGGAATTTCGGCCATTGATAAACAGCTTGGAACGAGAGACCACGTTATGAAAACTCTTCAGAGTGCGTGCATGAGACGCGCGCTGTGCCTTATTTATCGCTTTTAGCGTTCAGTTTATATTCGGCTGATTTATAATTGTACATATCGTAAAAAGGGTTCCTAAGGATACATTTAAAACTATGTTTGATTGTTTTTGGACAAGTTTATAGGTAACATTTGAACGAGTTGGCGCGGCGTTTCAAAAGAGTAATGGAGGCTGTCGTTTGCATGAACCAAATGGAGGATTTATGGATAAAAGACGTTACTTTTTCTAACAAAAGAACCATGGATTGTCTTCAGTGGACACTTAAGAAGACCTCAGCAGAAGTTCTTCAACAGGTAATTACTTTGTTTTCGCTGTGAAATGTGTTATGTGTGTGCCATGATTGCTAATCGATACATGGCTATTGGAAAATATGTGAGGTGCTACCCTCAAACAAATGAATGTGCTGCTTTCGCCGTAAAGCCTTTTTGAAATCTGACAACGCTGTGATATTGCCTAGAAACAGAGCTTTTGATGAGTATGGAACACTTGTATATACCTGGATGTTTAATAATTCAATTTTCGGATTTTAAATCTGGCGCTACAGGTTTTAGCTGGTAGTGTCGGGATGATCCCGCTAGCGACCCACTGGTATTTGAGTCGTTAAGCACCAGCTGTCAGAGCAGCTCACAGATCACTGCACCTGTACATAGCCCATCTGTTAATAGCCCAACCAACTACCTCATCCCCTACCGTATTCATTTATTTATCTTGCTCCTTTGCACCCCAGTATTTTTCTCAACTTGCCTACATGGTTAAATAAAGGTGAAATAAAAAAATTAAAAAAAATAGTAAGGACAAAATGGTTAACAAAGGAGGGGAGCTAGTCACACATAAAAATGTATTGTGTAGAACAAACCTGATTGTTATGTAGAATAGAATGATCATGTCAGCTCTATTCAGTACGTTTCTATCTGCAACTTTCTGAAAGTTTCACCTCTCCGAATACACTCCCATTCAGCGGCCTCTCACCTCCCCCTCTCTGTCACTTACCCTCGATGGCCAGCCTGCGTCGGGGCCAGTTTTTCATCTCTCTAGAGAGAGGTTCTTTGAGGCGGATGCTGATGATGTGTTCCTCCAGGGCGAACTCCAGCGTGTAGAACCTCAGCAGCTCCAGCCACAGTTGGCCCAGGGACACACCCTTACCCAGGTCCAGGGATAGACGCGTCTGGGAGGGACAGAGAGAGGGAAATACACCATGTCAGCGACATAGGCTTAGTTCAGAAAGCTCCATAAAAAACATTGATTCTTGAAAGCCATAGTAACGGTCACATTCTCTCCTCGTTCACTTCCCTTCATGGATTGTGGACTTATGAAAGTTGTCATTAAGGTGTTACCAACAAACTGATGTCAAAATTCTCTCGAGCTAGCTTATGCAAACCAATCTAATAAATCCATAAATGGGGGAGTGAGCAAGTGTACACTTTTTGGGAAAAGTGGAGAAAATCAGAACTCGACCATAGGCTGCGTCATGTGCTGTTTGCAGAGCCCTGCTTTTGGTACTAAATCCCTCCCCTCCAGGACTACTTACCTTCCCGGCTACATGCCGGTTCTTCACATCAGGTTTCTTTTCCTCAGGCTTTGCCTTCCGTCCTTCCCCCCTGCCGTCCCCCCGTCCCTCTGTACTGGGGGGTCTGTGCTCCCACCCCACAAATATATCCATCTCTATCCCCGTCAGATGGTACTCATCCACATGCTTCACATCAAAGCCTTCAATCTGAAACAGAACACAACATAGTTAATCAACAGAAAATGGAGCAAAAAAAAGCCAGCAACATGTTATGACTTGTCACTTGAAAGTAATTTATTACCTTCAAATGTGCCTGTCATAATGGTGACCAGTTCTATTAAATGATCAAATGCGTGACAAAGAGTTAAGTTATATTTCTGTGGTGTCACCTACCCAGTAGCCAAAGTAGACAGGGAGGATGGGCTCCCTGCGTTGTTGGAGGAAGAAGATGACCATGAGAGAGAATGAGTAGGAGGGGATACCTCCTTCCGCCTGACAGTCAATGTGGCACAACTAGAGGAACAGAAACAACCAAATATATAATTGTCTCTGGTCAGGGGCTGTTGGTGTCATCAAAACATCTACAGCTAAAGTATGCAAAGGTATGTCGAGCCAACATATCATTGACTCATTACAACAAAACCCACACACAAACACAGTAAACTTGAAGAACTGTTGGCATGAAAAGGTTTAGGTTTAGTCAGCAAAGGCCTGAACATTGAAAAAGTGTTATCATCAAAAGCACTAGATAGATACCATTTACATCATATGATAGCATAATATCCATAAAAGAGAATGTCCCCCAGGCCAGCCTTACCTTAGCCCAGAGGCGGAAGGCCAGGACCAGAGGCACCAGTCTGGGTTCCAGTCTAGCCAGGGCAGCCAGGTGGTTGGTAGTGAGGCAGGCTACGTCGTTACCTGCACTCACCTTGCACAACAACCTACTGTGGAGATACAACACACTCATCAGGGTTGTATTCATTAGGCACCAAACGGAAGAAAACTGACAAACAGAGGGGTCCGATAAAACATTTTAAAAGGAATGAAAACAATCCAGCAACCAGTAACTCAGAGGACATTTCAAACAGTAGTAGGTTGTAAATAGACCAAAGTAAAGCTAATAGAAAGCAGTACAGTTGACCTTCCACTGACCTGTTGACATCTCTGCAAAACACTACCGGAACTTTGGCGTGAAAGTCAGACTCCACCTCAGAATATTCAGCTGTAAAGAGAAATGTGAACATTCTTTGAATGCTCCCAAACTCAGACAACATTATCTCCTGGCTGGCACCCCAATTGACATACTGTAACCTCTGAAAAAGAGGGGTTGTATTAAAACTACCGTGCATTAGTTACCAGGTTTTCTATAAATGTCCTCTTTTCATAACAACATTCTTCATTCAAGGAGGTTAATATGGACTCTCCAGTCTAACACAGAACTCAGTACAGCTCTACTCTGCCCTGTGGGCTGGAACAAAGAGCTCACTGACTGACTGGTGCCACAACACAATCCTCCTTATGCTGAATCTACAGTTGCCCTCTACACTGACTGAGTGTGTGTGTTTATTCATGCAGGGCTGTTCAACACTCACTGCTGTTCTTCAGGATTTCCAGTACTAGTATCAGCACATCTGGTTGGGTCATCTGGAGAGACAAAAACAGCATGACATTTGTTAGTCAAGGTCGGGCATCAAAGTTGATCATATCAAATTCAATCAAATGTATTCATCAGGGGTGTCAATTTGGTGAACTCTGTTCGGTCCGCACTGTGAACTCGAATGAATCCATAAAAGAAATATATACAACATTTAAACAGTAGACCTATAGGCTATGCCTACGCTACGTTGTACGCCGCAAGTAAATCTGGGCTGAAATAAAACATTTCAGGCTATTCCGTTAAAACTAGAGCCTATGCACAAGTTGTAATCAAAATTCTGAGGTCGATAAACCAGGAGGATTCTACATCATTTAAATCTCCAGTTTGGGAACATTTTGGCTTCCCAGTAGATTACAACGGCAATGGATAGAGAGAGTATGCCACCACTGCTCAACAAGAATAGCCTACGCAGCTGCCAACACCTCAAACATATTGACACATTACGCTGACGTCACCCCAGTATTCATACCACCGGAGCAAGATGGAAACTGCATTCATGCAGCCCGTCGCAGCTGATTCTGGCCGGGCCAAATAAATTACAAGAGTGATAGGCATGTTTATAGTCGCGGATGTGACCATTCTCTGTGGTTAAGAATAGCCGTTTCAGCCCCTTGTGAAAGTGCTAGAGACGCGTTATGAACTTCGCCCTCTCGCACCCATTTCAGCAAACAGGTAGTACTTTATATTAGCAAGCTAAAGCAAAAGTTGTCAATGAATTGGCCAATAAACGCTGTGTTGCACTTACTACAAATGGATGGACCTCCATGGCTAAAGAGAGCTACTTAACAGCTACAGCACATTACCCCCGGAGTGGGAAATGAGAAGTACAGTGCATTCGAAAAGTATTCAGACCACTTTACTTTTTCCACATTATGTTACAGCCTTATTCTAAAATTTATTAAATTGTTTTCTTGATCAATCTACACACAATACCCCATAAAGACAAAGCAAAAACAGGTTTTACACATTTTTGGAAATGTATATATAAAAAAAATATGAAATATTACCTTTACATTAGGTATTCAGACCCTTTAAATGAGTACTTTGTTGAAGCACCTTTGGCAGCGATTACAGCCTAGTGTCCCTGGGTATGACGCTACAAGCTTGGCACACCTGTATTTGGAGAGTTTCTCCCATTCTTCTCTGCAGATCCTCTCAAGCTCTGTCAGGTTGGATGGGGAGTGTCGCTGCACACGTCTATCAAGAGATGTTCGATCGGGTTCAAGTCCAGGCTCTGGCTGGGCCACTCAAGGACATTCAGAGACTTGTCCCGAAGCCACTCCTGCGTCGTCTTGGCTGTGTGCTTAGGGTCGTTGTTCTGTTGAAAGATGAACCACTGCCCCAGTCTGAGGTCCTGAGCTCTCTGGAGCAGGTTTTCATCAAGGATCTCTGTACTTTGCTCTGTTCATCGTTCCCTCAATCCTGACTAGTCTCCCAGTCCCTGCCACTGAAAAACATCCCCACAGCATGATGTTGCCAGATTTCCTCCAGACATGATACTTGGCATTCAGGCAAAAGAGTTCCATCTTAGTTTCATCAGACCAGAGAATCTTGTTTCTCATGGTCAGAGTCCTTTAGGTGCCTTTTGGCAAACTCCAAGCGGGATGTCATTTGCCTTTTACTGAGGAGTGGCTTCCGTCTGGCCACTCTACCATAAAGGCCTGATTGGTGGAGTGCTGCAGAGATCTTTGTCCTTCTGGAAGGTTCTCCCATCTCCACAGAGGAACTCTGGAGCTCTGTCAGAGTGACCATCGGGTTCTTGGTCACCTCCCTGACCAAGACCTATCTCCCCCGATTGCTCAGTTTGGCCGGACGGACAGCTCTAGGAAGAGTCTTGGTGGTTCCAAACTTCTTTCATTTAAGAATGATGGAGGCCACTGTGTTCTTGGGGACCTTCAATGCTGCAGACATTTTTTGGTACCCTTCCCCCAGACCTGTGCCTCGACACAAACCTGTCTCGGAGCGCTACGGACAATTCTTTTGACCTCATGGCTGGATTTTTGCTCTGACATGCACTGTCAACTGTGGAACCTTATATAGACAGGCGTGTGCCTTTCCAAATCATGTCTAATAAATTGAATTTACAACAGGTGGACTCCAATCAAGTTATAGAAACATCTCAAGGATGATCAATGGAAACAGGATGCACCGGAGCTCAATTACGAATCTCATAGCAAAGGGTCTGAATGCTTATGTAAATAAGGTATGTTTTAATAAATTTGCTAAGATTTCTAAAAACCTGTTTTTGCTTTGTCATTATGGGGTAGTGTGTGCAGACGGATAAAAAAATGCTAATCAATTTTATAATAAGGCTGATTCTTTTTTACCAAAGGGGTCTGAATACTTTCCGAATGCACTGTACATGCTACAGACATGGCCCCTTTATGAGTATCACACAAGTGCGCATACTTCTCTTTTTAAGAAACCTTTATAGAATAGGCCTACACAATGTCTGAGCCATGATAACATACTGATTTCACATGCATATTTCACTTTATTTTAGTGTTGTTGTTATTGAGTAATCATGTTCTCATTTAAGAAAATACAAAGTGTTGGTATTCCTCAGGCATTATGACTCATGATCATATATGGAATCAGGAATACCAACACTTTGTATTTTCTTAAATAAACAATAATTTACTACTGTAACTGTTGGCATTCATTTTCACGCTGTACCAAAACCGAATCGTGACCCCAAAACTGCAATATACCGAACTGTGGGTTTGGTGAACAATTACACGCCTAGTATTCATAAAGCCCTTTTAACATCAGCAGTCACAAAGTGCTTTTACAATGACTCCGGTCTAGACCCCAAAGAGCAAGCAGAAGTAGAGACACATCATATTCATTCCACCGTTAAATGTGTTTTGTTTTACAGTGTCCTGTTTAGGAGTCTTATTATTCAAAGGGTACTTGGATCCTCTTAACTAATAAGCATACCCAATCAGTTAAATCCTATCCAAGACAATCATGTTGAAGAGCAATCATTGATCATCTGATACAGACTGACATTGGGGTGATGATGCAAACCAAGGCTGTGTCCCAATAGTCTTGAATAGCCTCCTTCCCTTGTTTGCCTATATTGATTACCACTGATGTAACTGTTAACTCCAAAGATAAGTCTTAACACGAACAACAATTTGTGCACCCACTTTACATTTATATAACTTCCATTAGTGGTTAGGTGAGAACACAACAACGACTTACAGTGGAGGGGTAGGTGACGTCAATGTTAATGTCACTTGTCTTGAAGGCAAATCGGGTGAGACAGGAGCCGTAGAGCCGAAGGGAACAAACTGGATAAGAAACAACACCAAAAGCCATACATTAAACAGCATTATACATGATTCAGCGCATATAAATATCCATACTAGTGTTGTCACGATACCAACATTTCACTCATCATACCATACCAGGACAAGTAACACGATACCGTGTACAGTCGTGGCCAAAGATTGAGAATGACACAAATATTAATTTCCACAAAGTTTGCTGCTTCAGTGTCTTTAGATATTTTTGTCAGATGTTACTATGGAATACTGAAGTATAATTACAAGCATTTCATAAGTGTCAAAGGCTTTTATTGACAATTACAGGAAGTTGATGAAAAGAGTCAATATTTGTAGTGTGACCGTTCTTTTTCAAGACCTCTGCAATCCGCCCTGGCATGCTGTCAATTAACTTATGGGCCACATCCTGACTGATGGCAACACATTCTTGCATAATCAAGGATTGGAGTTTGTCGGAATTTGTGGGTCTTGGTTTGTCCACCCGCCTCTTGAGGATTGACCATAAGTTCTCAATGGGATTAAGGTCTGGGGAGTTTCCTGGCCATGGACCCAAAATATCGATGTTTTGTTCCCCGAGCCACTTAGTTATCACTTTTGGCAAGATGCTCCATCATGCTGGAAAAAAGGCATTGTTCGTCACCAAACGGTTCCTGGATGGTTGGGAGAAGTTGCTCTCGGAGGATGTGTTGGTACCATTCTTTATTCATGGCTGTGTTCTTAGGCAAAATTGTGAGTGAGCCCACTCCCTTGGCTGAGAAGCAACCCCACACATGAATGGTCTCAGGAGGCTTTACTGTTGGCATGACAGGACTGATGGTAGTGCTGACCTTGTCAGAATCAAGTTATTTTTATGAGCGTTTATGTCCGCTAGTTCTCATTTGGTATTTTTGGTCTAGTCTCCTTTGCTACTTCTGTGCTGTGCAACTTCCCATTTACAGAGATTTGTATATAATGACAAGATGCTCATGTCTCCGCCCTAACAATGGGAGTAGTTGTCCCAAAGGCGGGAAGGCAGGCGACAAGCTTAGGTTCAAAATAAGCGCATTTGGCTTATTTTGGACAGAATTTGGCGAGAGTGAAACCTCTCGCTTTGCCTCATTCTCCCAAGCCCCACCCCTACCACTCACAACATACAAAAAAATTAGAACTACTTCCTCTCTGGCAAATGGTTTTAAATCGCTATTTTCATTTGAGGTTTGGTCCAACAGAAATCGGTCATATGGACACCGAAACACATGGAGACATTATTTTACTATAATAGAGAAGCTAACCTTTCTAACCATACCCTGTTTATGTCTCAACTCACTCCTCAAATTTCGAGCACAACAGACACTACTAAAATGGATGTACCAATAAACAATCATTCTGAAGAATTGATGCTCAGTTTGTCACACGCACATTACTGTACCACGTATCGCTAGCAGCATTTTTATCAAATAAAGATTGTTATGCTAGCTGTTTAGTCTTATAAACTTATGCAATAAGCATAAAACAATTATATAAGAAATAAGCAACTCGTTCTCATTCTGAGAAATACGGTAGCCAACTTAATTTCAACATCTGAACAAAGTGGAAACACTAGCACGATGTTCAAACAGTAGGAGACGGACAGTTGTGCTCATAACAATTCAACTGCTTTTCTTTTCAGAGCTTGTGAAATTATACCTAGATCTAAGTTGACTAAACTTGAAATATAAATATTAGCTGGCTACTCACTAGCACCTGGGCTTGTGCCTGAGAGATTGTTTATTAGTCCGGTGTTAATTTTCTATAATGCCTGTTACATTATTAGTGAATGTGCATTATGCATGGTTCTGGTTAAATGTGTAACAAAAAGGCAATTTTTATAGACAGACCTGAAATCCAGATCAGTGATTATTGCAACAACAAAAAAAAGCAGGTACAACTATTTAGATAACAGATTGAATGGTTGTGGAAGGCATATTTTCAGCCTAGGTATAAATTCAGTGTATTTGACCTTTAAATTATACAGAAAAATATTATTTAGAGAACATTTTGGTTTTTAATTTTGATATTGTGAACTGCCCAGAAGTTTGAAAAAAATATGAGTTTTAGGCCATATCGCCCAGCCCTAATATCAATGCATAATGATCTGCATGTCATAGTAGCAGTAAGGGGAAAACACTGCATGAGACCATCTTTACTTTTCAGTTAACTACACACAAAACACATACACTCCCTCTCTCACAACTCTCCCTCCCACAAACACACACATTGCTTGTTATCAAAACAATAATTACCAGGCTGGGATTAGTTTAAAACAGCCTGACATGGTTTGTGAAATCATATCAAATGTTTGAATGGTTTGGGCTAGGCCGTTTTCTGTGTTGTAAAGCTGAGAGTATGTCTGTCGGCAAAGCTCTCCAACATTTTTCCTCTCTAGCACTCCGAGGCTACATGACAGTGAAACTTAAAGCCTCAGACTTGAACGTGCTCTTGGTTCTAACAGGTGATGAAATGATACACTGTATCAACTTTGCTTACGCTGCTCCAATGTATCAAATATAACAACAGGTGACTAATCAGGGACGGCATCACCACTTGACATCACAGCTAAATTATACATTAAAAACTGATGACGGAATATTTGATCAGGAGAAATAGATAGACGAGCAGACGTAGAAGTAGGTGAGTGAGGGCTGGAAGGGGTTGCGGCTGGCTGAGCACAGGTGCCACACGTGACACGCGCATGAAAGTGGACATTATTGGACACGCACATACAAGACTAGCTGCTGTTGCACAGCTTTCACCCATTCAGACTTTGTAGATCAGAGGTCTAGATAACAGGAAGGAGACAGAAGGATAGGAAGAGTTGGTTACCTGAGAGGTGCTGCTGGATGATCTCCTCCATCCTGTCGACCACTTCCTGTCGCACCAGGAAGTCCTGGTCTGAGATGCCGTGTTGGTTGGCCGCCCGGAGGACGGCTGCGTCAACGGCTCCGAGCTGGGCTGGGAAGGGGGCAGGCAGCGCCCGCAGCTCGTTCTCCTCCTGCTTATCCTAAAACAGTTACAGCCCAGGGGAGAGGGACAAAGGCAGGGTGAATCCAAATCTCAAATGGCCCTGTCTAATTGACTAGGGAGAATGCTGACAGCATTTGGAGTTTGGGGGGATACAAAATGGCCAACATAGGCTTAGGAAGCAGCAAGCGGAAAAATAAACAGATACACACATCAATAAGCTCCACCTCAAACATTTCCACTTCTAAAATATCATAAAAATGGAAATAACAGCCTAGGTTTCCCATTTAAGTTACAATACACATCAGTTGTTGTTGGAGAACATGATAATTATGACAAATTAAATAAAGTTGCTAACTTTTTCTCTCACCATGATGTTCTTCTTGTGTCTTTTCTCCTTGATGTGTTTGTGTGCCCCCTGTATGTTCTCAATGTGTACAGAACACAGCTTGCATAGGTACTGAAAGTTAGGGTATTCAGGAGACTGCTGTAGAGGCGGAGAGAGAGCAGTGAAACCAATCACATGTGAGAGACTGATGATATGATAGTGCCCCACCCCTCTGCCCTGTAGACATGGAAATCTCAACTCTACGTCTTGAGCTGTTGACTATTAGTATTGATACAGTTTTACCTGGTGATAATTCTAATTAACCAATTACAAGTTGATAAGACTTAAAGATTAAATGCACTATGCATTGTGGGTTGAATACTGCAACACAAAATAAAACAATTAATAGAAATCCCATGATGGTAGTGACTGCCCATTACTGCTTATCACTTAGCCATCATGTATTCACATTATTTTAATAAAATATTTGTTTAAATTTGATGATTATTATTTTATTCCAAGTCCTCATCTCTATAGAGCTGCTGCTTATTCCGTCAGACAAAATCACAATTTGATTAGTTCTTCAAAGTAAATACGGCCTACTTTTATGACTGCTGAACAGGCTACCAACTATATCAAATCTCTTAGATCATGAACTTTCAGGTACACCTCGCATAGCAACTGCTTTCTATCCCTCTCACGTGTTCTTTTCTCTCTGTGTGTCAACTAAGTCTCCGTGTCTGTTCCACATAGACAAGTAAGCAGGGGTGCAATGGATTATGCTCATTGTAGTTCATTACCCCATTTTCTCTGCTAAACTATGTAAAATATTGGCCTGTTGGAAACTACAACTCCCTACCACATTGCACAGTTCGGGTTAATCTGATTTATCTCTACGGAAACTGAACATCGAGCTCACAGAAAAAAAAACTAACGAAATGGAATTCAAATAATTGAACCGATGTTGGTCAATTAGTTGTTTAAAAAATGAAAAATAACCAAAATGTAGGTTAATCACTCAGCACTATCAGACCGACATCTAACTTGAGACTGAAGTTGCCTTAAATGTGCAATTGTGTACATACATTCCAGTAACTGATACAGACAATACATACAGACAACAGTTGACTGATACAAACTGAGGTAACTTATTTTCTCTCCTCACCTTGACCAGTCTGTGTATGTAGTCTCTGTAGAGGCGCTCCTCAGCCTGTCTGAGACCCAGCTTCTGCTCAGAGGTCATGTTTCTACCCTGACCCCGCTCGTTGACCCCTGACCCCACCACAGTGACAAATGCAGGCTGCCCTGTGCCCACCACAGCACCAGCCTTTTCACCTGCAAACACAGACATACAGAATATGAAACAGCTGTAGGAAACAAATATTTTGACCAAGAAGAGTTTCCATGACAAAACAGCAACAAGAGGTCTCTAACAGAGACATATTGTAGCGGCTAATGGCTCAAACATTAACCTATAGCTATGTAAAGTATAGAATAACTCACACGGTGACTTCTCCTTCAATGGACTTGTCTTGGTCTGTAAAGTAAGGCCTTCTTCAGATGAAGTGGCCACCATACCTGGGGCTCCTGTGTCTCCACCAGCCGGGCTGCGTCCTGTAACCAACGAGGGCCTAGCATCACCCCTCTGCTGCTGCTGGCCTTCAAGTCTCACCTTCCCCCTCTCCCCAGAGCTGGTCCTCCCAGTTAGCCTACGAGGCTTCCCTCTCCCTGGGTCCTGAGGGCTGGCAGTGGAGGCTCTGCCTGTCCCACAGTTACTGCCTTGGTCCTCCCTGGCTGTGGTGATGTTCTCCTTGCTCCGACAGGCAGTGGCAGGCTTGGGGCACTCTCTCTGGGCTGGAGCCTCTTTCAGGGGCCTGGAGCTGGAAGAGGATGAAGCTTTGGCTCCCTTGGCCTCATTGCAAGAGGGCTTGACTGATTTTAATGGGCTTTTTGATTCCTCCATACCTCAATCCTGTCCTCTCCCACTCTTTAGCTACTACTCGGTATTGAGGATGATCAGGGTCTAGTGAGGCAGCTAGTCCAATGAAAACCTGGAGAGATGAAATGCATTCATTGTTGGCATGACCTACATTTACCTTAGAAGAGCAATAGCCTAAACTATTATTATATACTAAATAGTAATACTATCAAATCATATATTGAAGTAATTAGGTATCTGTAATAGGAACTGAGAAAGTAGCCAATGGACAGTGGCAAAACCTTTGCTGCAATGAAGTCCCAAAGGCCTGATTAAACAATTGTGCATCTAAGCTAGGAACATATGGTTAGTGGGACCAGTTCAGAAAAAGGTAATAATATAACTAGCTATGTTTATTGCAAAAACACATTATTACAATATAACAAAGGGCGTAGTTATTAGCTGCTTTTAGCAACGCGGTGCATTTACATACACTAGCATTGCTCCCAATAGTATTGGGTTGCACAAAAAGCCAGAAGTTGACAAAAAAATCTAGTTAAAGGAACGCATTATTAATCAGTTTCCAACACGTTGGTCTGTTGTAGACCCACTTCATCTATACTTCAATCATACCAAAATAAAAGTCCTGCATGTGCACCATTACATGGACGAAAAATGAATTACTTGTGGGGGACTTTTATATTGACATGAGGTAAGCAGAGAGGAAGTGGGTCTACAATAGTCCCACGTTTGTAAAGTCTGTTTAATAATACATTCCTTTAACTATATATTTTGTTTCAAATTCAAAGTTTTCATAATGTCCAACCAGCACAGTAAGTTGAAATGTTATTTTATTTAACTTCTGGCTTCCCGCGGACAGTTTTTTGTGCAACCCAATACAATTCGGAGCAACGCTAGTGTATGTAAATACACCCGCGTTGCTAAAAGCATCTAGGTGGCTAGCTGAACAAAACCATGGCTGAAGCACTTGTTTATTAAGAAACGAAACCAACCCACATCGCGAAAGGGCCTTCTCGCGCAGCGAAACACCGTGCAGAAGCAGCAAACTAAAATGTATTAAAAACAGCTCGGGACAAATAAATATCGTGCAGCTCGCGCACAGACTTCCTAGCTAGCTAGCTAGCAAATGTTTTTGCTAACGACCGGTAGCTAGCTACATAAATTAAAGTAGCTAATAATTGGTTAGCTAGCTAGTTTGCAAACTAGACATATCTCCGCTAGCGGCTTAGCGTTTCTATTGGCAATTGTTTGACTAGCTAGGTACTCTATAAAACTGATGCACGACAAAATCGTCAAACGTATACAAATAATATCCAATGCCTTACTGTAATATGCAGGTTTTAGCTCAAAATGCACCTAGACCGTATTTATCTTCCTGCTCAGTATTTTTGCTTTTTTCATCCCCAGATCAACACAGCAAACATAGACGCCATGTTAATTCCTCCACACTTCGTCTTCTTCGATGAGGTTTAACTGGGGTTGTCATCCAATAAATGTTGCATTACCGCCACCTACTAGACAGGAGTATAACTCCCTTTAACGTTGCTTAAAAAACAAGAATCTACCACCTAACACTACACACACAAAAACACCACCCTACTCCACTATTTAAATCTATTTAGTCCTACTTCAGGCCAACAACTTGAAAGGATGGGACACCACCTCTTAACACACCGTGTAACTCTTCTGAGGTCAAGTCTCGCATACCCAAATACCTCTCTGCAGCTGCCACCACAACCTCAATTTCTCTGCCACTTACGTTTCATCCCTGCAGTACAGTTGATAACCATTGCTATAAATGCTAAAAATCCAATCTTACTGAAACATACAGTACCAGTCAAACGTTTGGACACACCTACTCATTCAAGGGGTTTTCTTTATTTTTACTATGTTCTACATTGTTGAATAATAGTGAAGACATCAGAACTTTTAAATAACACATATGGAATCATGTAGTAACCAAAAAAGTGTTAAACAAATCAGAATATAATTTGTATTTGGGGTTCTTCAAAGTAGCCACCCTTTGCCTTGATGACAGCTTTGCACGCTCTTGGCATTCTCTCAACCATCTTCACGAGGAATGCTTTTCCAACAGTCTTGAAGGAGTTCCCACATATGCTGAGCACTATTTGGCTGCTTTTCCTTCACTCTGCGGTCCAACTCATCCCAAACCATCTCAATTGGGTTGAGGTCGGGTAATTGTGGAGGCCAGGTCATCTGATGCAGCCCTCCATCACTCTCGTTGTTGGTCAAATAGCCCTTACACAGCCTGGAGATGTTTTGGGTCATTGTCCTGTTGAAAAACAAATGATAGTTCCACTAAGCGCAAACCAGATGGGATGGCGTATCACTGCAGAATGCTGTGGTAGCCATGCTGGTTAAGTGTGCCTTGAATTCTAAATAAATCACAGGCAGTGTCACCAGCAAAGCACCCCCACACCAGTACACCTCCTCCTCCATGCTTCACAGTGGGAATCACACATGCAGAGATCATCCGTTCACCTACTTTGCATCTCACAAAGAGACAGCGGTTGGAACCAAAAATCTCCAATTTGGACACCAACCCAGAAATTTCCATCCCTAAATATAACATTTTCAGACAAGTTAGAACAGCCAAAGGGGGCGGTGTTGCAATCTACTGCAGAGATAGCCTGCAGAGTTCTGTCTTACTATCCAGGTCTGTGCCCAAACAATTTGAGCTCCTACTTTTAAAAATCCACCTTTCCAGAAACAAGTCTCTCACCGTTGCCGTTTGCTATGGACCACATTCTGCCCACAGTTGTGCCCTGGACACCATATGTGAACTGATTGCCCCCATCTATCTTCAGAGATCGTGCTGTTCGGTGACCTAAACTGGGACATGCTTAACACCCCAGCCATCCTACAATCTAAGCTTGATGCCCTCAATCTCACACAAATTATCAATGAACCTACCAGGTACAAGCCCAAATCCGTAAACACAGGCACCCTCATAGATATCATCCTAACCAACCTGCCCTTCAAATACACCCCTGCTGTCTTCAACCAAGATCTCAGCGATCACTGCCTCGTTGCCTGCGTTCGTAATGGGTCTGTGGTCAAACGACCTCCCCTCATCACTGTCAAACACTCCCTAAAACACTTCAGCGAGCAGGCCTTTCTAATCAACCTGGCCCGGGTATCCTGGAAGGATATTGACCTCATTCCGTCAGTAGAGGATGCCTGGTTATTCTTTAAAAGTGCCTTTCTCACAATCTTAAATAAGCATGCCCCATTCAAAAATGTTTGAACCAGGAATAGATATTGCCCTTGGTTCACTCCAGACTTGACTGCCCTTAACCAGCACAAAAACATCCTGTGGTGTACAGTATTAGCATCGAATAGCCCTCGCGATATGCAACTTTTCAGGGAAGTTAGGAACCAATATACACAGGCAGTTAGGAAAGCAAAGGCTAGCTTTTTCAAACAGAAATGTGCATCCTGTGGCACAAACTCCAAAAAGTTCTGGGACACTGTAAAGTCCATGGAGAATAAGAGCACCTCCTCCCAGCTGCCCACTGCACTGAGGCTAGGAAACACTGTCCCTACCGATAAATTCACGATAATTGAGAATTTTAATAAGCATCTTTCTACGGCTGGCCATGCTTTCCACCTGGCTACCCCTACCCCGGTCAACAGCCCTGTACCCTCCCACAGCTACTTGCCCAAGCCTCCCCTGTTTCTCCTTCACCCAAATCCAGATAGCTGATGTTCCGAAAGAGCTGCAAAATCTGGACCCCTACAAATAAGCCGGGCTAGACAATCTGGAACCTCTAAAATTATCCGCCCAAATTGTTGCAACTCCTATTACTAGCCTGTTCTACCTCTCTTTTGTATCGTCTGAGGACCCCAGATTGGAAAGTTGCCGCGGTCATTCCCCTCTTCAAAGGGGAGACACTCTAGACCCAAACTGGTACAGACCTATATCTATCCTACCCTGCCTTTCTAAGGTCTTCGAAAACCAAGTGAACAAACAGATCACCGACCATATCGAATCCCACTGTACCTTCTCCGCTATGCAATCTTGTTTCCGAGCTGGTTATGGGTGCACCTCAGCCACTCTCAAGGTCCTAAACGATATCATAACTGGTGCAGTTAGTGAGTTTTATAATAATGAACATGGAGCGATACAAAACAAGAGAAGCGTCTGACATAGAAATATAAACAATACTACCTGATGACTGATAACAAAAGAGTGCTTAATTAAGTGTAAGTAATCAAGGGAGAAATGAATTCCAGGTGTGACTGATGATGAGACGCAGGTGTGCTTAATGATGGTGTCGTGGAAATTCTTACACAGGGACACTCAAAGTCAATCTTAAATTAATCATTGTTTATTGTCAGCACACTAGAAAGGTTCCAACAAACTTAATGCACCATAGTGAACGTCTGTCAGAAGCTCTGCCGGGGAAAAGCACAAACATTACACATTTCCAACACATTCCATCCTCTTAACACTTAATCTGTGATAATCATCAATACATTTTAATGTAAGCATTTAGCTTTGAGCTTCGATATCAAAATGCATCATTAGAATAAATCATAATAAAGGTTATACTTCTATTAACGGGAGTGAAATCAACACATCAAACCAGACACTTCATCATTGCAAGCCCTTCATTCTGGGTTATCATCAACAGTGGCAATGTATTCGGCGAGATCAGTCATATTAGAAAAGTGATCTAGGACAAAAGTACAACGTTCATTGTCAATGATTGCACAAGCGTCCCCTTGACCTGCCAAAAGATACGCAACAGCCTCTCTGTTTTGCAGAGCCAATTTAGCAATTCTTTTAGCATTGCCAATTTTCTCTATGTCTCTAGAGATCTCCCGAATTTGTTCTATGGCACATTCATATTGATTTGTACAGGAAAGAGAGAGAACACGTGTTATAAGTTTCACACCAACCTTGCTAAGAATGAGATTTGCGCAAAGCTAGCCTAAACTACAATGTAGTGGCTCTCCTCACAATTTAGGGGCATAGCTCTGTCTCTAGAAGCTTCGCCTTTCCAAATCATAATTATAACTATTGTATTGATAAATCATCCAACCCAAATTTAGAATGACAGTCATTAGTGCTTCATGTTGGTTCTATCACTTTAATTTAAGACCCTCAACTTAGCACACACCGATACTGGCAGAATGTACATTTACATTCACATACAGTATATTAATCTTATATTTCTAGCGTTAACTATTCTCATCACTTGTGGTAATGACAGATTTGTATCTCAATGCATTCTTAGTCTAAATTACTATAAATGTCGCAGTGTGCAGACCTCCACAATCAACCTGATACCCCAAATAAACAAGTTTGGATAAGCCTAAATCAATTACGGTTGACCCCCCTCCCTCCCGGCACTCATCCTTCTGGCGTTTCTTCATGTTCTTCTTCAGATAGTGTTTCAGTTCATTTTTTTGTTCAAAGTGGATGTTCAAAGTGGATGGCCCTTGATAATGTCACTGTTCTTTACAGTCCATTATGTCTTGTCGATTTTCCTACCAGTGCACCAGCAGCATGAGAGACGTTTTGGACAGGATCTCTCTCCATGCTCACCCCACATGGAGTGATTTCACACTCCTGAGAGAAAAGGCAGTTGATAGCTTCGACTGAATGCTGTGTACAGGTTGCTGGCTCGGACTCAGGTCTCACGGTAGAAGTGGTGAAGGATCATCCTGAACGCCATTTTCGCCATTATTTCAGCCGGTTAGAGGGGGTGAGGTTCACACTGTTCTCGGCCGAATTATCTTCCATGCATGAGAGAGGACAGACCAGAACAACAGTTTAGTTTAGGACATTTCTGATTCAGAAAATCCAGACAATTGATTTACTGTATAACAAATTATTACTACTACCTGATTCTTAATACAGATTTCAAATGTCAAAGAGAATAACAACACACAGTTGAAACCTTATGGCTTATGCTCCGCTATCATCTTGTGATCTCACTGCAGAGTTACAGGTCAAGGAGTTAGAGGGCAAATCCTTAGGGAGAAATCCTGTCCATCCAGCAGACCCAATCTGGTGAGATTTGTTATTGAAGCAAGACGAAAACAAAGAAAAGAAAAGAAAACGACAGCAATACACATATCACTTGATGTGTGGAAAGATGCTATACAGTTGGAGTAACTTTCATCCATTACCAACATATCTTTTTTCCTTTTACAGGCAGGCATGTGAAGAAAATCTATTTGCATATTTACCAAAGGGAATTTGCAAAAAGCCCCAGGAGACTGGTAATTCCCCGCTTTGGACAAATGACTCACATCGTGATTCATGCGTCCAAAAAAACAACGCTGCCTGTTAAATCACATATAAACAAATTAGAATTAATTGATGAATCCATAAGAAAATAATTGTATTCCATTAGGTAATGGTAAAATAGACTAGAGACAGGTGTCTCTCATTCAGGGGCAGCGCTCTCTCTCTGTCCTTCTCGTGGTCCGAATCACACATTTGACTAATGATCAATTATAAACTTCCTCCAATTATTTGTGTTTACATAGCCCATCTAAATCTCACCCAATGTCTCTAGTCTTAATTGTGAGGGTGATCAGGCCTCACCAGAAAGTCAGATCAGAGGTCAGTCAGTCCCATTAAGTGAGTGTTTGCTTCCCAGTACCTCAGATATTATTTAATGATATTTTAAACATTTCAAACATTTTGTGTATCAGGCTTACATTGTTTTTTTCAGTAAATTTCTTTTCAAGGAGAATTTACATGTGTGCAACAAAAACTCTGACAATAGAAACAAATAGAAACAAAAAATATCATTTGTGTACAGCATCCTTTCTAACCCGTGAAAACCCACTAAAAAGAAAAAGACCCCACACAATAAATCAAACAGAGTATTAACCACTAACAAATATAAATTAACAGGTGGGTTGTGTGTGGGTGGTAAAAATCATAAGGTAAAAACAAACAAAATGGCCAGGCCTTACTTAATTTGGGAGCTCCCTTAATAGCTGGATCTGGGTACCTTTAACTGCTCTCCCAAGAGATACAGAATCATTGATAAACATGAAAAAAAACTTGGTAGTGGACATTCCATCAGTCATATACAGAATTATACTTATACTGTAGTTAGATGATAATTAGATGATACAGTGTCTCGTCAAGCTGAATAGGCACCTTCTAAAGTAAACAATCCCAGAGCCCCTCTCTTGTAATCATTGTTATTTTTACCTGTTGCGTTGACATACAATTCTGTACAAACTGTCCCAGGGACATAAACTTAGTGAAAATATAAAACCTGTTGTTTAACAAATCTGTTAGGACCTTCAAAAAGTTGGTGCTGGCTTATCAGCTCAATATTCTGTCACAAACAACAAATGACTTAAACAAGAAAGCAGTGGACCAGGCCTTGAAGAGTGAGCAGCCTCTAATTTAATATCAGTACCAATGCTCAATCTTCTTCAAATTACTAAGATATTATTAGAATGTTATCTGAAAGCCAATTACCGTTCACTTTGTTACTTTCACTAGTCTCCATAACCTGTTTCCTTCAACTAGAACCCTTCTACTCCATCCAGTAGGAAAAAAAAACATTCTCAACCACTACTCGTAATACACATGGATCACTCTCAAACAATGTTCTGCTTTTACCACTATTGCAAGGTTTAAAACAAAACAAACATGATAACTTTCTCCATATTGGAAGGAATTGTTTTCATTTTAGCCTACCCTAACAATGTTACTCTACATATTTATTTCAATTTCTGTTGGATATTCACTTTCTGCTTCACACTTATTAAATGTCTATTATTTTAAGATTCATATGTAATGTGCCGAATTTATAACATACATCGGTCAATTCAGAAGGGGAGAGGTAAACAGTTATTATAACTGGGCTAGCACTGCCTATCAGTCCACTGTCATTGGAATGTTCTATCCATAAGATTTCTGGCACCTGAGACAAAATAGACTGGGAGGCAGTATTAGACCCCCACTCCTCCTGGGGGAGTGGTTCAATTTGCCTGCTTACTCATTGGTTTAATATCTCATTGTTTGGGATATCAACGAAAACTCCATCAGGAGTACAATAAATTGCAGCCTTAAGTTTAACAGAAAATCATGTTCAACATTCATTGGTTCTAATTATAGTTTTATTGGTTAGGCGTAAGTCAAGTCCCATCCATGGCTTTAACCTCAAATGATCTGTAAAGGGACCACTCTGAACATTCCTCAGAATACCTTTTACATCACTTACGTACATCTACAGTGGGGCAAAAAAGTATTTAGTCAGCCACCAATTGTGCAAGTTCTCTCACTTAAAAAGATGAGAGAGGCCTGTAATTTTCATCATAGGTACACTTCAACTATGACAGACCAAATGAGGGAAAAAAATCCTGAAAATCACATTGTAGGATTTTTAATGAATTTATTTGCAAATTATGGTGGAAAATAAGTATTTGGTCACATACAAACAAGCAAGATTTCTGGCTCTCACAGACCTGTAACTTCTTCTTTAAGAGGCTCCTCTGTCCTCCACTCGTTACCTGTATTAATGGCACCTGTCTGAACTTGTTATCAGTATAAAAGACACCTGTCCACAACCTCAAACAGTCACACTCCAAACTCCACTATGGCCAAGACCAAAGAGCTGTCAAAGGACACCAGAAACAAAATTGTAGACCTGCACCAGGTTGGGAAGACTGAATCTGCAATAGGTAAGCAGCTTGGTTTGAAGAAATCAACTGTGGGAGCAATTATTAGGAAATGGAAGACATACAAGACCACTGATAATCTTCCTCGATCTGGGGCTCCACGCAAGATCTCACCCCGTGGGGTCAAAATGATCACAAGAACGGTGAGCAAAAATCCCAGAACCACACGGGGGACCTAGTGAATGACCTGCAGAGAGCTGGGACCAAAGTAACAAAGCCTACCATCAGTAACACACTACGCCGCCAGGGACTCAAATCCTGCAGTGCCAGACGTGTCCCCTGCTTAAGCCAGTACATGTTCAGGCCGTCTGAAGTTTGCTAGAGAGCATTTGGATGATCCAGATGAGGATTGGGAGAATGTCATATGGTCAGATGAAACCAAAATAGAACTTTTTGGTAAAAACTCAACTCGTCGTGTTTGGAGGACAAAGAATGCTGAGTTGCATCCAAAGAACACCATACCTACTGTGAAGCATGGGGGTGGAAACATCATGCTTTGGGGCTGTTTTTCTGCAAAGGGACTAGGACGACTGATCCGTGTAAAGGAAAGAATGAATGGGGCCATGTATCGTGAGATTTTGAGTGAAAACCTCCTTCCATCAGCAAGGGCATTGAAGATGAAACGTGGCTGGGTCTTTCAGCATGACAATGATCCCAAACACACCGCCTGGGCAACGAAGGAGTGGCTTCAGAAGAAGCATTTCAAGGTCCTGGAGTGGCCTAGCCAGTCTCCAGATCTCAACCCCATAGAAAATCTTTGGAGGAGTTGAAAGTCTGTGTTGCCCAGCGACAGCCCCAAAACATCACTGCTCTAGAGGAGATCTGCATGGAGGAATGGGCCAAAATACCAGCAACAGTGTGTGAAAACCTTGTGAAGACTTACAGAAAACGTTTGACCTCTGTCATTGCCAACAAAGGGTATATAACAAAGTATTGAGATAAACTTTTGTTATTGACCAAATACTTATTTTCCACCATAATTTGCAAATAAATAAAAAATCTTACAATGTGATTTTCTGGATTTCTTTTTCTCATTTCGTCTGTCATAGTTGAAGTGTACCTATGATGAAAATTACAGGCCTCTCTCATCTTTTTAAGTTGGAGAACTTGCACAATTGGTGGCTGACTAAATACTTTTTTGCCCCACTGTAAGGGTCAAGTTAGTAGTGAGGCTGGCTGGGGACACGGCGTTTCAGACAGCTAGCCAGCGACCACGAGCTAGCAAAGTCTAGCAGGCCGGCTAACAAAGACGGAGGAAGTCTGTTTATAGCCTCCTCATGCGTTTCCGTCGGTAGACCAGTCGTGATGGGTCAGTGGGGTTCCGTGTGGTGAAGGGGACCAGGCCAGTTGGCACAAATAGGTAATAGTGTCCCAAGAAATTGTCCGAAGGACCTGATTAGCTAGCAGCCGATATGCTCTGGACAGCAAAACGTTAGCAGGCCGCAGTTAGCTGATGGGCGTTCAGGTGACGTCGCCTCGGAGGGCTGGTTGAAATATCTCCCTCGGGCAGATAACATCGGTAGTCCACTTGAGAAGGCCCGGTAGGGCTCCACACCGGCAGTAGAAGCGGGTCCGGATAGAAGTTGTAGCCCAGCAGTGTCTGTTGAGATTCTTCAGTCAGCCGGGAGATGAGTCGGGCAAGGGCTAGCTTCAGGCTAATTGGTGTATTGATCCAGGACCGAGGTTAGCCGATTGGCACTCAGGTAGCAGCTAGCTAGCTGCAAGATCCAGGCGAAAAATGTCCAACTTGAGGTAAGAATCCGGGGATATGGAGAGAAAAATAAGGTTTGAGTCGTGTTATACGAGGGGCGAGAGCTTTTCCGAGCTGAAGGTTAGCTGATGCCCGCTAGCAATAGTAAGATAAATACTAACGTTAGCTAGTGAAGTTAGCTAGCATTTGTTGGGTGACCAGATTCGAGAAAAAAACAAACAATAAAAACCACAGATCCGCACCACATTGGGTGAGGCAGGTTGCAGGAGAGTGTTTTGAAGTTGAATTTTAGAGAGCACATACAAAAAGATATGTGAAGAAAATATATAAAAATATTATAAAGACGATATTTAC
This sequence comes from Brachymystax lenok tsinlingensis, assembly GCA_030435695.1. Lineage (NCBI taxonomy): Eukaryota > Metazoa > Chordata > Actinopteri > Salmoniformes > Salmonidae > Brachymystax > Brachymystax lenok. The sequence goes on from CM059791.1 coordinate 35,954,861, forward strand.
ACAGGACAGGACAGGACAAGACAAAATACACGTCCGACTGCTACACCATCTTGGATTCAGTGATTGGGAGTCCCATAAGAAGGCGCACAAATGGTCCGGGAGGGTGGCGGTCATTGTAAATAAGAATTTGTTCTTAGCTGGATTGCCTTGTTAAATAAAAAAATTATATACATTTTTTAAATAATGTCTACGGTGAAGGCAAAATCAGCAAACTATTCTTTATCTTGCAGTTGAGGGAAATCCACATATTTTCCTTTCATTTGCAAAAACTCAAAGAACATTCCCCAAACTCAGCCATCTCACATTTCTGTGGTAGTGGAGATCTGCATGACCAGACTCTGTCTCTTCCAACAGTGAGACAAACTGCCTGTGGTTTAAAGATTTTGCTCTCATGAAGTTTACTACTTTAGTGACTGTATCCACAATATGGCTCATTTTCAGAACACATTTACAGAGTACCTCCTGATGAATAATGCAATGCAGAAAAATAATTTTCTGATCTGGGTTCAGCTCAGCTACTTGATCTTGTATCCTTTTCAAAAGGCCAACGTTTTTTCCTGTCAAGTTTGGGCCCCCATCAGTGGTCACACTGGATAACTTTTCAAAACTCAGTCCCAGCTTTGCCACACACTTACAGTTGAAGTCAGAAGTTTACATACACCTTAGCCAAATACATTTAAAATCTGTTTTTCACAATTCCTGACCTTTAATCCTAGTAAAAATTCCCTGTTTTAGGTCAGTTAGGATCACCACTTTATTTTAAGAATGTGAAATGTCAGAATAATAGTAGAGAGAATGATTTATTTCAGCTTTTATTTCTTTCATCACATTCCAAGTGGGTCAGAAGTTTACATATACTCAATTAGTATTTGGTAGCATTGCCTTCAAATTGTTAAACTTGGGTCAAACGTTTCAGGTAGCCTTCCACAAAATTTTGGCCCATTCCTCCTGACAGAGCTGGTGTAACTGAGTCAGGTTTGTAGACCTCCTTGCTCGCACACGCTTTTTCAGTTCTGCCCACACATTTTCTAGAGGATTGAGGTCAGGGCTTTGTGATGGCCACTCCAATACCTTGACTTTGTTGTCCTTAAGCCATTTTGCCACAACTTTGGAAGTATGCTTGGGGTCATTGTCCATTTGGAAGACCCATTTGCGACCAAGCTTTAACTTACTTACTGATGTTGCTTCAATATATCCACATAATTTTCCTGCCTCATGATGCCATCTATTTTGTGAAGTGCACCAGTCCTTCCTGCAGCAAAGCACCCCCACAACATGATGCTGCCACCCCCGTGCTTCACGGTTGGGATGGTGTTCTTCGGCTTGCAAGCCTCGCCCTTTTTCCTCTAAACATAACAATGGTCATTATGGCCAAACAGTTATTTTTTCTTTCATCAGACCAGAGGACATTTCTCCAAAAAGTACGATCTTTGTCCCCATGTTCAGTTTCAAACTGTAGTCTGGCTTTTTTATGGCGGTTTTGGAGCAGTGGCTTCTTCCTTGCTGAGCGGCCTCTCAGGTTATGTCGATATAGGACTCGTTTTACTGTGGATATAAATACTTTTTTACCTGTTTCCTCCAGAATCTTCACGAGGTCCTTTGCTGTTGTTCTGGGATGGATTTGCACTTTTTGCACCAAAGTAAGTTCATCACTAGGAGAAAGAACGCGTCTCCTTCCTGAGCGGTATGATAGCTGTGCGGTCCCATGGTGTTTATACTTGCATACTATTGTTTGTACCGATGAAAGTGGTACCTTCAGGCGTTTGGAAATTGCTCCCAAGGATGAACCAGACTTGTGGAGGTCTACAATTGTTTTTCTGAAGTCTTGGCTGATTTATTTTGATTTTCCCATGATGTCAAGCAAAGAGGCACTGAGGTTGAAGGTAGGCCTTGAAATACACCCACAGGTACACCTCCAGTTGACTCAAATGATGTCAATTAGCCTATCAGAGGCTTCTAAAGACATTAAATCAAATCAAATCAAATTTTATTTGTCACTTACACATGGTTAGCAGATGTTAATGCGAGTGTAGCGAAATGCTTGTGCTTCTAGTTCTGACCATGCAGTAGTATCTAACAAGTAGTCTAACAAATTCACAACAACTACCTTATACACACAAGAGTAAAGGAATGAATACGAGTATGTACATATAAATATATGGATGACCGATGGCTGATTGGTGTAGGCAAGATGCAGTAGATGGTACGGAGTACAGCATATACATATGAGATGAGTAATGTAGGATATGTAAACATTATATAAATGCATCGTTTAAAGTGGCTAGTGATACATTTATTTCATCCAATTATAATTATTAAAGTGGCTAGAGATTTGAGTCGATGGCCGACTGGCATAGGCAAGATTCAGTAGATGGTTTAGAGTACAGTGTATACATTTGATATGAGTAATGTCGGATATGTAAACATTATATACATTATATACAAAATTGTTTAAAGTGGCTAGTGATACATTTATTGCATCCAATTCCTATTTTTAAAGTGGATAGAGATTAAAGTCAGTGTGTTGGCAGCAGCCACTCAATGTTAGTGATGGCTGTTTAACAGTCTGATGGCCTTGAGGTAGAAGCTGTTTTTCAGTCTCTCGGTCCCCGCTTTGATGCACCTGTACTGACCTCGCCTTCTGGATGATAGCGGGGTGAACAGGCAGTGGCTCGGGTGGTTGTTGTCCTTGATAATCTTTTTGGCCTTCCTGTGACATCGGGTGGTGTAGGTGTCCTGAAGGTTGTGCAGTCCTCACTACCCTCTGGAGAGCCTTACGGTTGTGGGCGGAGCAGTTGCCGTACCAGGCGGTGATACAGCCCGACAGGATGCTCTCGATTGTGCATCTGTAGAAGTTTGTAAGTGATTTTGGTGACAAGCCGAATTTCTTCAGCCTCCTGAGGTTGAAGAGGCGCTGTTGCGCCTTCTTCACCACGCTGTCTGTGTGGGTGGTCCAATTCAGTTGTCCGTGATGTGTACGCCGAGGAACTTAAAACTTTCCACTACTGTCCCGTCGATGTGGATAGGGGGGTGCTCTTCTCCTGTTTCCTGAAGTCCACGATCATCTCCTTTGTTTTGTTGACATTGAGTGAGAGGTTATTTTCCTGACACCACACTCCGAGGGCCCTCACCTCCTCCCTGTAGGCCGTCTCGTCGTTGTTGGTAATCAAGCCTACCACTGTAGTGTCGTCAGCAAACTTGATGATTGAGTTGGATGCGTGCTTGGCCACGCAGTCATGGGTAAACAGGGAGTACAGGAGAGGGCTGAGAACGCACCCTTGTGGGGCCCCAGTGTTGAGGATCAGCGGGGTGGAGGTGTTGTTTCCTACCCTCACCACCTGGGGCCGGCCCGTCAGGAAGTCCAGGACCCAGTTGCACAGGGCTGGGTCGAGACCTAGGGTCTCGAGCTTAATGGCGAGCTTGGAGGGAACTATGGTTTTAAATGCTGAGCTGTAGTCAATGAACAGCATTCTTACATAAGTATTCCTCTTGTCCAGATGGGTTAGGGCAGTATGCAGTGTGATTGCGATTGTGTCGTCTGTGGACCTATTGGGACGGTAAGCAAATTGGAGCCTTATTAAAATCGCCAGCCACAATAAATGCAGCCTCAGGATAATGTGGTTTCCAATTTACATAGAGTCCGATGAATTTCTTTCAGTGCCGTCGATGTGTCAGCTTGAGGGGGGATGTACACGACTGTGATTATAATCGAGGAGAATTCTCTTGGTTGATAATGCGGTCGGCATTTGATTGTAAGGAATTCTATGTCAGGTGAACAAAAGGACTTGAGTTCCTGTATGTTGTTATGATCACACCACGTCTCGTTAATCATAAGACACACACCCTCACCCTTCTTCTTACCAGATAGATGTTTGTAATTTTATGGAATTTTCCAAGCTGTTGAAGGCACAGTCAACTTGGTGTATGTAAACTTCTGACCCACTGGAATTGTGATACAGTGAATTATAAGTGAAATAGTCTGTCTGTAAACAATTGTTGGAAAAATGACTTGTGTCATGCACAAAGTAGATGTCCTAACCGACTTGCCAAAACTATAGTTTGTAATAAGAAATTTGTGGAGTGGTTGAAAAACGAGTGTCAATGACTCCAACCTAAGTGTATGTAAACTTCCGACTTCATCTGTAGATACTTTTGTACCCCTTTCCTCCATCAACTTCACAAGGTCCTTTGCTGTTGTTCTGGGATTGATTTGCACTTTTCACACCAAAATACGTTCATCTCTAGGAGACAGAACGCGTCTCCTTCCTGAGCGGTATAACGGCTGCGTGGTCCCATGGTGTTTATACTTGAGTACTGTTGTTTGTACAGATCAACGTGGTACCTTCAGCCGTTTGGAAATTGCTCCCAAGGATGAACCAGACTTGTGGAGGTCTACAAAAATAATGTTTTAGGTCCTCACTGATTTCTTTAGATTTTCCCATGATGTCAAGCAAAGAGGCACTGAGTTTGAAGGTAGGCCTTGAAAGACATCCACAGGTACATCTCCAATTGACTCAAATTATGTCAATTAGCCTAACAGAAGCTTCTAAAGCCATGACATCATTTTCTGGAATTTTCCAAGCTGTTGAAGGCACAGTCAACTTGGTATATGTAAACTTCTGACCCACTGGAATTGTGATTAAGTGAAATAATCTGTCTGTAAACAATTGTTGAAAAAAGTATTGTGTCATGCATAAAGTCAAAACGACAGTTTGTTAACTAGCGCCCCACTCCCGACACTACCCGGTGAAATGCAAGGCGCCAAATTCAAAATCTGGAGGATTGTCTAGTCCCTTTCATTCTAAAATTATCTGCCGAAATTGTTGCAACCCCTATTACTAGCCTGTTCAACCTATCTTTTGTGTCGTCTGAGATTCCTAAAGACTGGAAAGCAGCTGCGGTCATCCCCCTCTGGTTTCTCAAATGATTGCCTCGCATGATTCACCAACTACAGTGGGGCAAAAAAGTATTTAGTCAGCCACCAATTGTGCAAGTTCTCTCACTTAAAAACATGAGAGAGGCCTGTAATTTTCATCATAGGTACACTTCAACTATGACAGACAAAATGAGGAAAAAAAATCCAGAAAATCACATTGTAGGATTTTTAATGAATTTATTTGCAAATTATGGTGGAAAATAAGTATTTGGTCAATAACAAAAGTTTATCTCAATACTTTGTTATATACCCTTTGTTGGCAATGACAGAGGTCAAACGTTTTCTGTAAGTCTTCACAAGGTTTTCACACACTGATGCTGGTATTTTGGCCCATTCCTCCATGCAGATCTCCTCTAGAGCAGTGATGTTTTGGGGCTGTCGCTGGGCAACACGGACTTTCAACTCCCTCCAAAGATTTTCTATGGGGTTGAGATCTGGAGACTGGCTAGGCCACTCCAGGACCTTGAAATGCTTCTTACGAAGCCACTCCTTCGTTGCCCGGCGGTGTGTTTGGGATCATTGTCATGCTGAAAGACCCAGCCACGTTTCATCTTCAATGCCCTTGCTGATAGAAGGAGTTTTTCACTCAAAATCTCACGATACATGGCCTCATTCATTCTTTCCTTTACACGGATCAGTCGTCCTGGTCCCTTTGCAGAAAAACAGCCCCAAAGCATGATGTTTCCACCCCCATGCTTCACAGTAGGTATGGTGTTCTTTGGATGCAACTCAGCATTCTTTGTCCTCCAAACACGACGAGTTGAGTTTTTACCAAAAAGTTATATTTTGGTTTCATCTGACCATATGACATTCTCCCAATCCTCATCTGGATCATCCAAATGCTTTCTAGCAAACTTCAGACGGGCCTGAACATGTACTGGCTTAAGCAGGGGACACGTCTGGCACTGCAGGATTTGAGTCCCTGGCGGCGAGTGTGTTACTGATGGTAGGCTTTGTTACTTTGGTCCCAGCTCTCTGCAGGTCATTCTAGGTCCCCGTGTGGTTCTGGGATTTTTGCTCACTGTTCTTGTGATCATTTTGACCCCACGGGTGAGATCTTGCGTGGAGCCCCAGATCGAGGAAGATTATCAGTGGTCTTGTATGTCTTCCATTTCCTAATAATTGCTCCCACAGTTGATTTCTTCAAACCAAGCTGCTTACCTATTGCAGATTCAGTCTTCCCAACCTGGTGCAGGTCTACAATTTTGTTTCTGGTGTCCTTTGACAGCTCTTTGGTCTTGGCCATAGTGGAGTTTGGAGTGTGACTGTTTGAGGTTGTGGACAGGTGTCTTTTATACTGATAACAAGTTCAAACAGGTGCCATTAATACAGGTAACGAGTGGAGGACAGAGGAGCCTCTTAAAGAAGAAGTTACAGGTCTGTGAGAGCCAGAAATCTTGCTTGTTTGTATGTGACCACATACTTATTTTCCACCATAATTTGCAAATAAATTCATAAAAAATCCTACAATGTGATTTTCTGGATTTTTTTTCCCTCATTTTGTCTGTCATAGTTGAAGTGTACCTATGATGAAAATTACAGGCCTCTCTCATCTTTTTAAGTGAGAGAACTTGCACAATTGGTGGCTGACTAAATACTTTTTTGCCCCACTGTACTTCTCCGATAGAGTTCAGTGTGTCAAATCGGAGGGCCTGTTGTCCGGGCCTCTGACAGTCTCTATGGGGGTGCCACAGGGTTCAATTCTTGGGCCGACTCTCTTCTCTGTAGACATTAATGATGTCGCTCTTGATGCTGGTGAGTCTCTGATCCACCTCTACGCAGACAACACTATTCTGTATACTTCTGGCCCTTCTTTGGACACTGTGTTAACTACCCTCCAGACGAGCTTCAATGCCATACAACTCTCCTTCCGTGGCCTCCATCAGCTCTTTAATGCAAATAAAACTAAATGCATGCTCTTCAACCGATCGCTGCCTGCACCTGCCCGCCCGTCCAGCATCACTACTCTGGAAGGTTTGGTATTAGATTATGTGGACAACTACAAATATCTAGGTGTCTGGTTAGACTGTAAACTCTCCTTCCAGACTCACATCAAACATCTCCAATCCAAAATGAAATCTAGAATTGGCTTCCTATTTCGCAACAAAGCATCCTTCACTCATGCTGCCAAACATACCCTCGTAAAACTGACTATCCTACTGATCCTCGACTTCGGTGATGTCATTTACAAAATAGCCTCCAATACTCTACTCAACAATTGAAAAAGCGATGCTCTCTTTGCACACTAAGCACACAGCTTTCCATGATACCTCAATAAAGAAATATTTCGATGTCCACTCTTGCTGGAACACCCTACATTCATTGTCTACTTTCCTTTTCTTTGAAATCTTAAAAAAACTAATTTTTGCGCAATTTCTAGCAAGCTACTATTTGTAACTGTGTCGTGTGTGTCAGCCTGTCAGTCACTGTCTTTCCTCGTGCAGTTGTTATTTATACATCCCTTCAAAATAAATGTCCCACAAGTGGTGGGAGTTAAATCATTAAACAAAGGCGAGTATTCATTTGGCTTTTAATTTGAGTAACAAATACGTTTTTCAAATCTTTACTATCGCAAATTCTTTATGTGATCTGAGCATGATTCCGCGGGCCGTATTGAATCAGGCCTGATGTAATCATTAGTTTAACAGTTGCAAATTAGGGGTTTTGTCACGCCCTGACCTGTAGGAGCCTGTTTATGTCTCTTTTTGGTTTGGTCAGGGTGTGATTTGGGGTGGGCATTCTATGTTCTAGTTTTTGTATTTCTTTGTTGTTGGCCGGGTAGGGCTCTCAATCAGGGACAGCTGTCCATCGTTGTCTCTGATTGGGAGCCATACTTTAGTAGCCCTTTTTTTTTTTTTTTTCTTCCTTTCCTTGTGGGAAGTTGACTCTGTTATTGTGTATGTGCCGTTGGTGCTACACCTATTGAGCTTCGTTTGCTGTTTTTGTTTTGAGTGAGTTGACTAATAAATATGTTTAACTCAACCCGGCACGCTGCGCCTTGGTCCGTCACTGAAGATCGTTACAGGTTTCTATTGGACAAATTCAGGTTTGTTTATCCCCGTTTCGTTGTTTTCTTCCATTTAAGAAATGTTTTTCAACAGAATCGGTGGAATGAATACACCCCTGAACACACCCAAACAGTACATTTTCATAGCAGCCAAGTAAAAAAAGTATGATCACTTTGCTCGTTGTGTATATAACTCCTTCTCGCAACTATCTATACACTCCTCCTCTCACCTTTTCCCTTCACTTGTGCACAACACATCAGCTGTCTGTGACCAGGTGAGAACCTTTCCAAGCCAAACCTTCATATGACCATCACACACAGCCTACATCTTTGTCATGTCAGAACTACTAGAACTAACACGTTAGTAAACCCTCTACAATCATGCAGTACAATGTACAGTCAGAAAGTAGTTTAGCAGTTATGCTGCCGGACCCGGTGGCAATAAACTATTGAAACCACAAGCTTACCTTTATTTGGAAGAGTTTCAGTGTTGGATAGCCATAACCAGCTAGCTAACATAGCTTCCCTCTCTGTTTGAGTAGGCTAATCTAGCTAGCTGCATTTGCTAGGTAAGTGAAAGTTAAAATAAAAATACAACCAAAAAGCTAGCTCTCTCTATCAAAATTAATTTGTTAAAAACTGTTGTCTTTCTCTCTCTTTGAGTCAACTACTCACCACATTTAATGCACTGTAGTGCTAGTTGCAGATTATGCTTTCAGTACTAGATATAATTCTCTGCTATTTTGATTGATTGGACAACATGTCAGTTCATGCTGCAATAGCCCTGATTGTTGGAGGACGTCCTCCGTAATTTGTCATAATTACTGTGTAAGCCTATGGAAGGAAGTGAACCATGAATGTCCTAGGTTTTGTATTGAAGTCAATGTGCCCAGAGGAGGACAAAAGCTAGCTGTCCTCCAGCTACACCATGGTGCTACCCTACAGAGTGCTGCTGAGGCTACTGTAAACCAAGCAAAACAGTGTGTTATAATACATTATTTGGTGACGTGAATATATTTAGTATAGTTTTATCTAAAAAGGATAAGGAGCCTCCACTGTACACCAGACTTCCCCCAATGGTTTCAGATGATCAGAGACAGCACCCTCTCCATCATCCTCATTTTCAAATGGCATAACAAGACGTAGACTACGAGCCTTGTAAGTAATTAGTTGGACTGTATTGTCCTTCAAGCCATATGTATTAATGCGCTTCAATATTATGGTTTTGATAGCATGGTAAAACAAGGCCCCTGCCATCAAGATCCCAATTATGGCTGTCATTGCCCAAGCTGAATTATCCACATTTGTCCCCATAATTTGTCCATTGCATTTTTAACAGATTTGGCTACCCCTTAACACTTACACCCCCCATGACTGCAGTCACTATCATTGACATGGTGAATCTACTCACACTGCTAGTCAAAACTCGTAAGAAATTCAATTTGAGTGACATTCACTTCTCTTATAGATGTGTCGTTCACCATGGTGAAAACGCCACCACAGTTGGAAGGTGCTGTTATCGCCTGTTCACCTGTGTCTGATTTTAACACCCCATAAGATTGTTAATCTGCTTCTAGGTTGTTCCATTTGCAATGGATAACCGTCTGTTCCAAAATTACGCCGCCAGTATTGTTTTGCTCGCTCATATTGGTCAATTTGATCAATGTGTTTCACTTCAATTGAAGTTTTGTTAGTATATTGCTCATTTAACATCTGTCTTAGAGTCGCGTTATCCCAGCACAGAATTTTATCAGGTATGTGAATCTTTCCCCCAAAGAGAGTCTGTGTGTTTCTATCTTTAACTTGATACACTATCGGCATTTGGGAAACAAACATTATTTTACTATACTCAACCCTGAGCTACTCTCAGAAAGCTAAACTGAGATTCCTGCTCCCTTCCCTCTGGGAGGATGTGAAAGTATATAGTTTTCACTGCTTCCTCCACACAGGGGTGGTCTTGGCGCAGGCATGAGGGACTGTCTCGTATGATTCTTCAGACTTCAAGTGCCGTTCTGCCCTCTCCCTTCCTGCAACACAATTACTCTGCCCGGGGCACAACCCCAAAAGCTGTTCTTAATCTTCAGCACAAAATATGTCTAGTTCCAGTAAGGATGTTGGCAAGTTATGTTCAATACTGTGTGTGTGTGGTTTCTGAAAGTACAGAATAAAGAGGAATTATTAGTAATTAGAATACAACATTAGGATATAGCAATAAAACCATATTAGAAGGAACATAATAACTGAAGAGCTCCACAAGGGGGCAGGGCAGAGCTATGCAGGCCATTGCAATGGTCATGATAAGGCCAGGGCAGCTTCCAGATACAACACAAGCTAATATTTCTTTGACGCCATTAGTGTTAGCATTGTTTCACAGAACTAATAGATAGATGCAAATACATTATCAAAATTGAATATAACCACATAAAGGGTATGAAATCAGTACCTTGCTTGTCCATGGTTATAAAGGAATATACACAGAATACATTATGCTCCAAACATGAATACAGTGTGCTACAGTAGAAATGACATAACATGATATACAGAAACCGTATTATGATAAGGTAATAAGGTACTTACTTTGATATGAACACACACAGTAATTATTAGTAAGGAAAACAACAATGAATGCAATGTGGGCGCCAGCCGGAAAATGCGCCAGGGGAAAGAGTTCGGGCAAGTTCTGTTCTGACTGGATATGCACAAATGTCTGCATATTTGATCTGAGGAAACACTGGTGGAGTACTTGGGCCATTGGGCTCTCATCGAAGAGAAGTTTGTCCGGCTCATCTAGCTAATCCTTGTCTTACGTTAGCATCACAGGTGGTTGCTGGCACCTTAATTGGGGAGGACGGGCTGGTGGTAATGACTGGAGCTGAATTAGCGGAATGGTATCAAATACATAAAACACATGGTCTCCATTCCATGCACTGTTCCAGCCAGTATTATGAGCTGTCCTCCCCTCAGCAGCCTCCACTGATTAGGATAGCGTGCCTCAAACCTAAGTTGTCCGCCACAGTAAAATGGGCTACTTTCTATGCGAATTAATGAGGATGCGGAACACACCTCATTTCAAACTGTAAAATTTACCAGTTGAAACAGAAAATGTTTCAGGAAAGAAGCCTATAGAAAATTAGCAGGCAGTGTGCCTTGGTTTGAGGGTAGCAAGGGTTAACTGTCCTGTTGCTTAACTGTCCATTTTGGAACAGTGAGCGAATTCGGACATTACGCACATAAGAAAACTCACTCTGGGGGACTGTTAGAGATATTTTGGAACTCACGCGTGAAAAGGATAATAATCTGCTTTGCCTCTGTGATATTAACAGCACTTCTCATCCAGTTCACCCTCTCACCTGTCCACTCTCCTATTCATGGTACTGGCATTGAAATGACACTTTTCTTAACAAAACTCCTACTCTCAAGTCTCCTTTTCTCCAGCTCTTCTGCTAGTAGTGCCTCCTCCAGCTTACCCCTTAGTCAGACGGATCTCGTTTCACATGAGAAATATGGACACACTGAGGAGAGGTTGTAGTTTTCACTGCTGTAGGCGTGGTGAGTAGTACTGTGTGGGGCCAGGACCAGCGTTGTCCGAACACTCCAGCTTGGTTGACCTTGATGTACACTCAGTCCCCCAGACTCAGGCTATGCTTGTGGTTATCTCCTGGGGTCCGTTCCTCGTGTGTTAATTTTACCTGTGAATACACACACTGCAAGGCACGGGTCATTTTCTGACAGTATGACAACATTGACTCACCCATTGTGGAATGACCTCCCTTCGTGGAGTCTGAAAACCAGTCCACAATTACCAGTGCGTGAGTTATACCCCTACTTCGAGGAAGTGGCCCTATAAAGTCCATCTGCAATGATGTAAAGGATCCGTCTGGTGGTGGTAGCTGTTTGGTGGGAGTTTGCTGCTGAAGTTCTCTCAAGCTGCGAATCCCAGCTTTTGTATTTACACGATTTAGATGCAGTTTGGTCGCATCTTGTGTTTTAGATTGTGGCTCCGCTTTAGCCGCCTCATCTGCTCACACTTCTAGTAATGCCTCTACTTGGTGTCCATATTTAATTGGTGTTCCTGTCGCAGTTAGCATGCCCCTTTGTGACCACAGAGTCCCAAAATCATTAACCACTCCTAACGCATAGAGAGAGTCTGTGTATATTGTAACATCCTCCCCTGCTGACAACCGACAGTGCAACTCCCTGGGCTGAAATTGATGCTGGCAATAGGCCAGCTTTAAATACTTCCACATCATCACACACAGCATATCCAATCATTCGCTTTCCTCCTGTCTTCATCTGACTGGATCCGTCTGTCTACAATAGCCTACTTTACTCGATTCTAGTTCTGTTTCCTACAGATCGGGGTGAGGCTTTGGAGCGATTTAGTCTGGATCACACTCATGAGCTTCTCCCTCATTGGGCAAGGGCAGTTATGACACAGGATTCAGAGCACCAACTTTATGGAATTGCAGAATTTCACTAACTTTTCTCCCAAGGCAACAGCCTCAGGAAGCATTTCAAAGGGAGAGATAGGGACACCCCATCCTCTCCTGGTAGAGACAATACACATTTTGTTAGTTTTTACTATGCTAAATGTTAGAAAGATGTAGAATTTTTAGGACTGACTATCTTACTTCCCATTTAATTTCCCATTTCCTTTCTTTCTCACTTTCGTTGTTACTTTCACTAGTCTACATATCTGTTTCCTTCAACACCGACTCTTCCACTCTTCCCAACAGGAAAGCCCTCTCAATCACCATCACCCAGGACATTTCTCTTCCCTCTACAATCTCTACAATACTCTACCTCTCTTACCCTCTAACAATACTTTACCAGGTGAACAAAAATGTTTTAATTACAGACAAAACCACACATGATAACTTCTGTTTACAGGGAAGCCACTGCCCCCCTTTACTTTCTCCTTATTGGAAGGTATCGTTTGTATTTGAATCTACCCTAAAGGTTTTCTGTATATATTTATTACCAATTGCCGTGGTATAGTCCCTCTTTGCTTCACGCTCATTAATGTCTTATTTTGAGATGAATTTGTAATGCTCCCATATTATAAAGTATATCAGCCAGATACCCAATGTTCACCAAATTAAAAGGTACGGTATCGATTGAACTACCCCTTACAGCTTTCTGCGTCATTTTCCATTTTGTCCACCGGGAGTGTTGGGCTTTTGTACTGTAAACAATAGTTTCAACTGCATTTGGAACATTGCCCACTGACAAAGAAATTATCAGTCTATAATTTTAATGGTAGGTTTATTTGAACAGTGAGAGACAGAATAACAACAACAAAAATCCAGAAAAACGCATGTGAATTTTTATAAAATGATTAGCATTTTAATGAGGGAAATAAGTATTTGACCCCCTCTCAATCAGAAAGATTTTTGGCTCCCATGTGTCTTTTATACAGGTAACGAGCTGAGATTAGGAGCACACACTTAAAGGGAGTGCTCCTAATCTCAGCTTGTTACCTGTATAAAATACACCTGTCCACAGAAGCAATCAATCAATCAGATTCCAAACTCTCCACCATGGCCAAGACCAAAGAGCTCTCCAAGGATGTCAAGGATAAGATTGTAGACCTACACAAGGCTGAAATGGGCTACAAGACCATCGCCAAGCAGCTTGGTGAGAAGGTGACAACAGTTGGTGCGATTATTCGCAAATGGAAGAAACACAAAATAACTGTCAATCTCCCTCGGCCTGGGGCTCCATGCAAGATCTCACCTCGTGGAGTTGCAATGATCATGAGAATGGTGAGGAATCACCCCAGAACTACACGGGAGGATCTTGTCAATGATCTCAAGGCAGCTGGGACCATAGTCACCAAGGAAACAATTGGTAACACACTATGCCGTGAAGGACTGAAATCCTGCAGTGCCCGCAAGGTCCCCCTGCTCAAGAAAGCACATATACATGCCCGTCTGAAGTTTGCCAATGAACATCTGAATGATTCAGAGGACAACTGAGTGAAAGTATTGGGGTCAGATGAGACCAAAATGGAGCTCTTTGGCATCAACTCAACTCACCGTGTTTGGAGGAGGAGGAATGCTGCCTATGACCCCAAGAACACCATCCCCACCATCAAACATGGAGGTGGAAACATTATGCTTTGGGGGTGTTTTTCTGCTAAGGGGACAGGACAACTTCACTGCATCAAAGGGACGATGGACGGGGCCGTACTGTCAAATCTTGGGTGAGAACCTCCTTCCCTCAGCCAGGGCATTGAAAATGGGTCGTGGATGGATATTCCAGCATGACAATGACCCAAAACACACGGTCAAGGCAACAAAGGAGTGGCTCAAGAAGAAGCACATTAAGGTCCTGGAGTGGCCTAGCCAGTCTCCAGACCTTAATCCCATAGAAAATCTGTGGAGGGAGCTGATGGTTCGAGTTGCCAAACGTCAGCCTCGAAACCTTAATGACTTGGAGATGATCTGCAAAGAGGAGTGGGACAAAATCCCTCCTGAGATGTGTGCAAACCTGGTGGCCAACTACAAGAAACATCTGACCTCTGTGATTGCCAACAAGGGTTTTGCCACCAAGTACTAGGTCATGTTTTGCAGAGGGGTCAAAGACTTATTTCCCTCATTAAAATGCAAATCAATTTATAAAAAATGTTCACATGCGTTTTTCTGGATTTCTTTGTTGTTATTCTGTCTCTCACTGTTCAAATAAACCTACCATTAAAATTATAGACTGATCATTTCTTTGTCAGTGGGCAAACGTACAAAATCAGCAGGGGATCAAATACTTTTTACCCTCACAGTATATCTTAAGGCACTCAATGTGCAGTGGCGCTTTGCATTTCTCACATGCATAGGTAGTGCGTTTGTCACAGTGACATACACCTATGGAAACGGTGCATCGTGTTGATTGGCCAGTGAGAAGCTGTGTCATATCTTGCCTGATCTTCAATAGTAGCAGCCAGTAGAGATCTCCTTCCGTGGCTCAGTGGTTTCGTGCCAAACTTTTGCATAAGAGACTGTGCCACTATCCGTGAGAAGGTTGATGGTCCCTCCCATAACATCTCTGTAAAATAAATGGCTGTTTACGAGTGGACTGTTGAGAGACCATGCAAAGATGGGCCACCACCACTTCTTAGACCTGATGGAGATATGGTATCTTGAAACCTGTAGGTTGTGAAGTTCAACACCACCCATGTGCTCATTGTATCGGTTGATGCATTTTGGTTGTGGGACTTTATCAAAGACACATGGTTCCTTGTTCCATCTCTTGACAGAGGTCTCACTGTATTTCTCCTCCATGTTTGTTGCCACTGTGACAATGTTTTTATCTTTCCAACGGACCAGCAACTTGTCTCCTTGGGTCAGAACCTCAGAGGTTCCCCAGGGTAACTTCATGAAGTCCGTCTGTGGCTTGAATGGGACATCAAACAGACGATTTTGCCTCATCGTTCCAGAGCTCCCATATCCTCTTTTTGTCATTTCATTGAAAGAGTGCAAGCGAAGTGAAGAGGTTGTCCTGATAGAACTTGCAACCTTGAGGCACCTGAGATTGCTCTGCAAGACCGAGAACGACACTGGGTCCATGATCCAACCCAGTCTCAGGGAGGAGAGTGGGGTGGTGAGGGGTAGGTCATCATCACTGATAACGTTGTTCCTGTCATGATCAGTTTGCATAGGTTCAGCATATACATTCAACAGCCTGGCTGGCAAATGGCCCGTCTCCCCCTCATAGTCCATATCTGACCCATCGCTATCACAATCTCTGAGGGATAACTGCAATGTTGCACGCCCTGTCTGAGCAGTCACCTAGATCCAACATATTCAGAACTTGACTCAAAGTGAAACTAAAAGAAAGAACAGAGTAGAAAGTTAGGTAGAACAAGAACTATGTATGTGTATACGTATGTGTATACCTAGATGCACTGTGTTATCCCGCCGGTCACTATTGTTGCCGTCAACATGTTTACTCATTCTATGACCACACTGAACAAAGTTGAGTAATTGCAAATGCATATATCAATACTAGACACCTTAAAGATGATGTAGGACAAAGACTTTTGGCACATCTTTATGTTAACATACTTTACTAACCCTTTGCTTGGGAGCTTTGATGCAGCCATCGTCTTCTCATGGTGCAACCAGGAAGTAAACAACTCTGGTCATGTGACAATTTACAATAAACATGTGACACTGCATATATTTCATTGAGACCCTTTATTATTTCAATATTTGCTGGAAATGTATTGATATATCATTCAGTAACATTTTTAGAGCCTTATAACTGGAAACGTTTTTTACGGTCACTATTGTGACTGATGGGATTAAATAGGTTAAGAGTGTATATATATATATTTTTTTTTATCTTTATTTTAACAGGGAAAAGAGACTGAGACCTGGATCTCTTTTACGGCTGTGCCCTGTGTAAACATGTTGACATGTACAGTTCTAGGCATACAGACAAGAACATTTCAAAACATACAAAACAAAGACACAATTCAACAGAAACAATCACAGACAACATCATATTGATCCTCCATAATATTTTTGAAATGGGCAAGGGACACCAGAGTGTCTAACTTAAGTTGGATCTGCAGTTTGTTCCATAAATAAGGTGCAAAGGAACTGAAAGCAGTCCTTCCCAACTCTGTGGAGACCGCAGGAGTCTCTAATGTAATCCACATCTGTGATCTGGTCATAAAATTAGTATATCTAGTTGAAATGAATGATGATATATATGGAGGTGGTTTTAAAAGAAGTGCTTTATAAATACACAAAAGAGCATATTGCTCTCGCCTCACAGATAGAGGCCCAACCCACATGTTGATATAGGATACAGTGATGAGTTTTGTAACTATCACCTGTGATAAACCTGAGTGCACAATGGTAAATAGAATCTAGTAGTTTTAATGTGTTTGCCGATGCATGCATATAAATAATATCACCATAATCTAAAACGGACATAAAAGTAGCCTGCACAATTTGTTTTCTATTTATGGAGGTCAGACAAGTCCTGTTTCTGTAAAGGAACCCTATCTTGAATTTGAGCTTTTTTCCCAATTCAGTAACATGTTTTTTAAAAGAGAGCCTATCATCTAACCATACCCCTAAATATTTATATGCAGAGACCTGTTTGATTTGAGTACCTTCCAAGCTAGTGATTACAAAAGTGTTTCTAACTGAGAGTTTAGACCTAGAAAAAAACCTGACATTTGTTTTCTTAGCGTTTAAAACAAGTTTAAGCTGTAAAAGAGACTCCTGTAATATCCTAAAATCAGACTCCAACTGCATATAATGATATAACACAGTAAAATATATAAGACAGTGTTATAGAACAGTAATTACAATGCATCGGCTCTAACTCCAGACACATGGCTCCTATTCAACCCTTGTAGAATCATTCAATCAATCAAATGTATTTATAAAGCCCTTCTTACATCAGCTGATGTCACAAAGTGCTGTACAGAAACCTAGCCTAAAACCACAAACAGCAAGCAATACAAGTGTAGAAGCATGGTGGCTAGTAAAAACTAGAAAGGCCAGAACCTAGGAAGAAACCTAGAGAGCAACCATGCTATGAGGGGTGGCCAATCCTCTTCTGGCCGTGCCGTGTGGAGATTATAACAGAACATGGCCAAGATGTTCAAATGTTCATAGATGACCATAATAATCAGGTCAGCACCTCAGGAGTAAATGTCAGTTGGCTTTTCATAGCCAATCATTCAGAGTATCTCTACCGCTCCGGCTGTCTCTAGAGAGTTGACAGGTAACAGGTAACACGTCCGGTGAACAGGTCAAAACAATTAATAGAGTATACTTTAGTTAGATTTAGTTAACCTCTCTTTTGCAAAGACAAAGACCACAACCTGGAAGTCAGAGTAAAGGTGTTAAACAGATTTATATTTGTGTTAGTCCCATTCCAGTGGTGCAGTGGATTCATTTCAGGGATACCACACCAAAGCACTGTGGTTTGATCCTCGCTTGCGACTATCAACAAAATACAGTGAATGTTTGTACAATAAATGTCTAGTCATTTGTCATATGATTCCAAATAATTGCCATATGTGTTTCTACATGGAGTGTTGTATAACAAACTTCCTCAAGAGTAAGAGAACACTAACAAGTGAAAGCAACCTCCATGGACTGTTCAAAACAGAATTTTATCATTCTGGGAACATACAGTATGAATAACATTTAAGAACATTGAGGGAATGTTTTGTGAACTCTGCTACAAACATTGTAAGAATGTCATCACAACTGAACAGATTTTGTGTTTTGGGAACTTTTCATGTCCCCACAATGTTATCACAACCTAAAGAAATTTGTTTGAAACTATTAAAGAACATAAAGAAATGTATTCTGGGAACATTCTTGTAACATCAGGTCAATGTTTTTTGCACCCTATAAGAAACATTGTATAATCATCCACACAACTGGACAGTTTTTGTGTTTTGGGCACATCTTTTGTATGATGTCCCCACAATGTTCCCACCAGCAACCTAATGAAACATTCTGGAATCTTTAAAGAACAGACAAAATGTGTTTTGGGAACATTGTTGCAATGTCAGGTGAATGTTTTATACAAACATTGCATAATCATCAGCACAACTGGACAGTTTTCGTGTTATGAGAACATTTGCCGCAACCTAACGAACGTTCAGGGAACTTACACAGAACAAATTTTTGTTTGCTGGATGTGCTTTGTTTTTCAGATTTCTTTCTTTCACCTCTGACGATTGACCCTCCCCATCGTGTCTTGACCAGGTACTTCCTGTTCGGCATCATGTTCCTGGTGGCTGGGAAAATCCTGTAGATGGAGTGGTCTAAGGCACTGCATTGCTGTGCTTGAGGTGTCACTACAGACCCAGGTTCGATCCCGGGCTGTGTCGCAGCCGGCCGTGAGGGAGACCAATGAGGCGGTGCAGAAATGGCCCAGCGTCATCCAGGTTAGGGGAGTGTTTTGCCGGCCGGGATGTCCTTGTCCCATTGTGCTCTAGTGACTCCTGTGGTGGGCCGGGTGCATGCATGCTGACATGGTCGCCAGTTGTACAGTGTTTCCTCCGACACATTGGTGCGGCTGGCTTCCGGGTTAAGGCTCATGCACAGTCTCCACATGTTTACCACACAAAGAAGCAATCAGATGAAATCAGATGGATTTGACATTGACATTTGCGTAACAGTGAAACTCTACATTATTAGATTAGTTTACCCCAATGCATTTCATTTCTGTCAATTCTTAAAAGGTGCAAGTTGTAACCAAATAAGGTTATTGACAAACGATGCCATAGGGGAATCATTTTAGGGCCTCTGAAGATCCATAAATGGGATTGTTCTTTGAAGAACCATAAAAAAAATCCCTAACCAGAAATGTTTTGGCTCTCCGGGACCGGAATGGAATGTAGGGTTTTAGGCCTTATTTGCATCATTCCCAGTTTGCCTTTTAAGTGAATTTTAGAGTTACCAGTAATACCCATGACTGTGTTTGCTAGTGTCAGAGACATGGTTGTTGCATTAATAAATGTGTCCTGTGTCCTTCACCAAGTGAAATCCAAAGTCAATATGTTGCCATTAAAATTAATTGCTAGATAAAAAAATACTCTGATCTTGTATATTATTTAGGGTTAGTAAAGTATTTCTGAATAATAAAAAAGCAGGTTTAAAGTGCTTTATGCACAAAATATATTAGTGAATCAAAAATACAGTGGTTGGTTTCATCCTGAAAGTTACCTACTCCTGCTCCGTCCCTACAGCGCTCGACGTTGCTGGTCTACTAACCACCGGTCCTTCCAACCCACATTGCGCACACCTGGCAACCATCATTGCACACACCTCTCCCCATCGTTAAGCACACCTGGACTTCATCACCACCCTGATTACTCTCCCTTCATATAGCCCTCACCAACCTCAATCAGCAGGCAGCAATGGTTCTGTTTTCATGTCCAGATGTGGTGGTGGTTGTGTGTAATGCTTGTTATTATTAAACTCACCACCTGTGTCTTCATTGCCATATTCAATTGTTCAAAGCAGTAAATATTGGAAGGTGAGAAAAGTTTAAGGTTCAAGTTTAAGGTTTAAACAGTGATGTATGGTTTGCATTCCATAATGTTTCAAATAGGCTATATGTCCCAAATTATTGCACCACACTTGTAATACGTTAACCTAATATCAGTGAGCTCCAAAAGTATTGGGACAGTCAAATGTTTTGTTAAGGCTCTGTATGAAATTATACAATCACTATGAGGTTAAAGTGCAGAATGTCAGCTTTAATTTGAAGGTATTTTCATCCATATCCACATGAATGTACAAGTGTTTAGAAACATATTCTATTCTTATTTACAATAAAGGTGACTCCAAAATGACACTGCGTTATTTACCATTCATTTCTATTGGGCACAAAATAATCTGAAACACAACCAAAGCAAACAGCAAATGCATCCAACAAGTTTGTAGAGTCACATGCTTTATGTAATCATTGCTTGTTCGTAATATGGGACCAAAAACGAAACCCTTGACTACTTTAATACACATACTGTCTAAGTGAATTTGTCCCAAAACTTTTGTTCCTCTAAAAGGGCAGACTATGTACAAATAGTGCTGTAACGTCTTAACGGTTCGCCCTATATGGATGAAAATACCCTCAAATTACAGTCTGCAGTTTAATGTTATAGTCATTATATAATTTCGAGAGCTGGAGTACAGAGTCAAAACAACCAAAAATATGTCACTGTCCCAATACTTTTGGAGCTCACTGGTCTATCCACTATTGCTACCGATCCTCAGGAACAACCATACGAACGTGACAGAGGAAAGAAAGGTAAACTAACGAGCCAATAAAATTATGCAAAACGTAAGGAAACTAACCTTAAAGTGACAGTTATAAATGTATGTGGGTATAAGTGATGGTAGCTAACTATAGTGGCTAATATTTAACACGATTTGTAAAAAAATAAATTGCAGGGAAAAATCGAGGCATATAATTAAAACAGTAGGTAGGTAGGTTTGGCGCTATACTGTCATTGGCCCATGGTTACAGAAGCCTATAGCTTGGGTCTCCAAATTTCATCCCAAGTTAAGGCCAGCATTTCATAAACTTCACTGTGGAAAAGGTGATATGCTTCAGTTTGCTGCCATATGACTGGTTTCACATTTGTCTCCAGGTAAAAAAAAAGGTAAAATAGATCTAAAACAATTGTTGTTTATATTTACAATCCCCTTATCCAAACGGCTTACTCCTTTACCTAGCTCTTATCAATAGCTCTTATCAATTTGTAAGTTACAGTGCATGGAGAATGGAAAAGTAGATGTTGTTCCACTTGGAACCGTCAGGTTGCTCAACCTTATTCCTCGTTTCATTGCGTGTAAATGTGGTGCAATTATGAGAGAATTAAGTCAAGGTCAGAATAATGTGTATCTGTAGACATACCTCCACCCCAAACAAATAGCTGGTGAATAGCATGCTATTCTTAAACCTAAATTCAAGATCAGAATACACGTAGAGAGAAAAGTGCATAAAAAGGGAATTACGTTCCATATACGCATGCTTAACTCGGGTCGGAAATTCCCCACTAAGACAATACAATATATATTTCGTAAGGCCTAGTTTTACCCTAATATAGTGGCCTGAAAGTAATTGTTTACAGGCCACAGCAGGCCTGCATGTCACAGTATGGTGGCTTGCAAAGTGATGTGTAATGCCTATTGGAATCCAGCTAGGGTGGGGATTTCCAACATTTGGAATTTGTATTCACCTGCAACCTGCAATATGAATGACTGCCAGGGTTGGGAAGACAATGATATGAGATTAACTTAAACATCTAAACTGGAACAACCATTTCAGTGACGTGTGCAAGAGGTCAAGGTAACAGATTGGAATAGTTTAGAAAAATGTATGTTACTTATATTTGAGTAGCATAAGATTAATTAATCAATCAATGTAAATGCAAAAACATACATATTGAAGCAAACAATTCTAAAAATCAACCTGCAATGGAGCATGCTGGAAGATATGATAATGATTGGCATGGTTTTGGTTCAACTCTGGTTATTAACACTGAGTGTTAATTGAAATGTTTACCGTGTTCATTTTAACACATGAATCAACGCTAGTTACCACTGGCCTATTTTGTTGTGTGCTATGAAAGGGACACATCTGCAGGCTTCAATACATTTCAAGGACCTTTCAGAATTCTGAAGAAGGTTAAATACCATGTCAAGAACCCCACACTTAACTCAAAGGTTCTTTATCTGGCAAGAGTTCTCCAAGGAATCTTAAGAGCTGAGGAAGAACCATTTAGAACCTTTTTTAGTGTACAGCAAGACGTATTACAGAATGAAAGACTGTACATACACATTATTTCTGTCACAGGGGTAACTGGCTGGAAATCAATCAACCCCATCTTTGTTTGTAAAAACTACTGCATGTACACTCACACACTTGCACACTCACACACAAACATACAGTACACACACACACACATGTCTTACTCTGAAAACCTGTCTCCTGCTCCTCTCCTGCTTCCAGAGACAGATTCCTGACCATGGTGAATGTGATGGGGGATGCGTTGGCCACATGTATCATGGCCCACATCTGTAGAAAATACTAAATAAAAGAAGGAGATGTGGTGAGTAGCTGCCTCTATAATACCCTTTTCACACTATGGTACCTCTATTATACCCCTTTCACACTGTTGTACATGCTGCCATCATCCAACCTAGCTAGTTCCCCACAGAGTAAAACTCCTGTTGATACTCAGCTCAGGGCACAGACATGCTGGCACAGAGGGGGCACAGACCTGCTGATAAACCTGCCTACTAGTCAATCTGTCCCGCTCTGTCATATGAGGCGGGGTTATTTATGACACACATTATTAATCTAATGAATAAGCTAGAGACTATGTTTTGCGTGAGGTATGTCTGGAAAAGTTTGACTGATAATGTCTATCTGTCTCTGTGTCATCTCCCTTCCTCTACATTTCAGCCCAATTTGTCTCCATCTTCCTGTCTATATGTGTTTCCTTTTCCCCACCTGTTCCTTTATCCATCTTTCTCTCACCCATTCCCTCTCTCCCTATACATCTCGATTACCCCTCTCTCTCTCCCCATCTCGCCTTCTCTCCATCGCCACTCCCCCTCTCTCCTCGGTGCCTCTGATCTGTGAGACCAAGCCCATGATAAACATCCAGCAGCTGATGAACTGTCAGAACAACAGTAGCTTCCAGCCGCCTCCCCCAGACCCAGGGGTCAAACCGGAAGCCATCCTCCCCGACATGGCCTGCCTCATGCAGCTGGAGGGGGAAAAAGAGCCCCCTGTGCCCCACAGGCAGCTGAAGAAGGATAAAGACCACTGTGCCATTGATTTGAATGGCCTTGAGACCAATGTATAGCCCCCATTCCTCACCTCCTATCATCACAGCAGGACTGATGTGCAAAGCTCCATAGTTCATCACCAGAGTCACACCATTCAGTATATAATTTGTTTTAAATATAACTTTATTTTACTTGGCAAGTCAGTTAAGAACAAATTCTTATTTTCAATGATGGCCTAGGAACAGTGGGTTAACTGTGTGTTCAGTGGCAGAACGACAGATTTGTACCTTGTCAGCTCAGGGAATTGAACTTGCAACCTTTCAGTTACTAGTCCAACACTCTAACCACTAGGCTACCCTGCCGCCCCACATCAGAATGAAAGGCCAACACCACTGGAATGTAGGCGGATATGGATGAACAGATGAACAGAGGGCGCATGGATTGATCCCATCTTGTTTGTTATTGTTATTGTTGAGTGATCGAGTGATTGTTTTTATTTCTTGTTTTTGTTTGTAAGAAACGTGAGGTTTGTGATAAGAATTCGTCCTGTGCTTTCATGTATGGTGGATATAGGGTGGGAGCACAGTGAATGGGGAAGGATAGGCTTCTCTGAAACCTGAGAGACATCACTAGCTGGGATAAGTGACAAGATTTTTTTGTGGCCTAACATAGGACATACTGTATTTGCTGTTCACTTTCCAGACCACCTGTACATGCCATAGCTGCATAGCAGGAGATGCTCAGTTTGTGTACACTTACTGTATGTGTGCCTATGTAAAAAAAAATATCCCTTATTTTACCAGTTAAGTTGAATCAGAACACATTCTCATTTACAGCAGTGACCTGGGGAATAGTTACAGCGGAGAGGAGGGGGATGAATGAGCCAATTGGAAGCTGGGGATGATTAGGTGGCCATAATGGTAGGAGGGCCAGATTAGAAATGTAGCATAAACACTGGGGTTAACACCCCTACTTATGATAAGTGCCGTGGTGCCATGGGATCTTTGCGACAGAGAGTTAGGACACCCATTTAACATCCAATCTGAAAGACAACACCCTACACAGGGCAATGTCCACAATCACTGCACTGGGGTATTGGGATCTATTTTGGGGGACAGGAGAAAAGAGTGCCTCCTACTGGCACTCCAAGACCACTTCCAGGACCATTGAGGGACAACCCTGCTTAGCTTTAGAGACAAGCCAGCAGTGGGATGCAAGGTGGTATGCTGCTGGCTAAAACAAGCACTCTGCAAGGTGGAATACTCTTACAAATGTATACATACTAGTAATACTTGTTCATATTTGCATTGTTTGAGGTACGTAGATATTGTCTTTGATATTTAAATTGTATAATATCTATTTCTTAATAATTCTGTTGTCGTCCTGAGCAACATTTCTGTTAGAGTGCTAACGGGCCATATGATTACTGCTGTGGTTCTCGCTATTGTCACAGAAATATATTAAAAAAAAAGGTAATCAAATTGCTACCTTTGTCATTAAACCGAGCAGAAAAGTTAGAGGAAGACAAGACATGAAAAGTCTAACTCTTAGAAGCGTTGACGTTTCAGAGAACTGAACTCTTTTATTATACATTTCTTTTGCCTTAACAAAGCCGTAGGGGCTGGGCTGATTCAACGAAAGGGGACCTTTCAAGGTCTAAACACTTAGCTACTGGATCATGAAAAAGCATGGATGTTACTTTCTATCTATAGATGAAGGCTTCTTATTCTCTGTGTGCACTGATATACAGTTGAAGTCGGAAGTTTACATACACCTTAGCCAAATACATTTAAACTCAGTATTTCACAATTCCTGACATTTAATCCAAGTAAAAAATTCCCTGTCTTTGGTCAGTTAGGATCACCACTTTATTTTAAGAATGTGAAATGTCAGAATAATAGTTAAGAGAATGATTTATTTAAGCTTTTATTTCTTTCATCACGTGACGTTTAAATACACTCAGTATTTGGTAGCATTGCCTTTAAATTGTTTAACTTGGGTCACACATTTCAGGTAGCCTTCCACAAGCTTCCCACAATAAGTCAGGTGATATTTGGCCCATTCCTCCTGACAGAGCTGGTGTAACTGAGTCAGGTGTGTAGGCCTCCTTGCTCGCACACACTTTTTCAGTTCTGCCCACAGATTTTCTATAGGATTGAGGTCAGGGCTTTGTGATGGCCACTCCAATACCTTGACTGTTGTCCTTAATCCATTTTGTCACAACTTTGAAAGTATGCTTGGGGTCATTGTCCATTTGGAAGACCCATTTGCGACCAAGCTTTAACTTCCTGACTGATGTCTTGAGGTGTTGCTTCAATATATCTATATCATGTTCATCCCTCATGATGACATCTATTTTGTGAAGTGCACCAGTCCCTCCTGCAGCAAAGCACCCCTGTGCTTCACGGTTGGGATGGTGTTCTTCGGCTTGCAAGCCTCCCCCTTTTTCCTCCAAACATAACGATGATCATTATGGCCAAACAGTTCAATTTTTGTTTCCTTGCTGAGTGGCCTTTCAGGTTGTCAGGACCCGGTAATGAACTCGGGTCTCCGGTGTGAGAACCAGTCACTCAGCACCCTGAGCCACAAGTAGTCGGCAGAACCCAGAAGATGAGGCAGACACAGTCGTAGTCGAGATGGTGTATTTAATAATAACAAAAACTGAAAGAACTTCAGGCCAAAAATAATCCACCAAGACAAAAGGTCAATCCACATAGGAAGGAGGAACATCCAGGAAAAGTCTTAAAAGAGAAATCCAAAAATAACAATACCCAAAACAATGTTCACAAAAGGTAGTCTCAAAAAGAATAATCCAAGGAAAAACGATACCCAAAACAAAGTTCCACAAGAGAGTCCAACTGGAGCAAAGAACATACACAGCTTCACTGAGGCAGGGTGCTAACATACAAACACAGAGCAAAGAACTAAGGGAAACTAAGGGTTTAAATACATACAGGAGAAACGAGGCACAGGTGCAATTAATAACTGGAAACAAGGGGAAAAGAAAGGAAAGGATCAGACAAAAAGAACACAATGGGAGCCTCTAGTGGTCAAAACACAGAAACCACCCGGCCAAAAGTTGACAGAATCCCCCCCCTAGGAACGGCTCCTGACGTTCCTACCAGCTTTCTCAGGGTGGAGAACCCTAAACTGACGAATGAGGTCAGGGTCCAGTATGTCTCTGGCAGGAACCCAGGAGCGTTCTTCGGGACCGTAGCCTTCCCAATCCACCAGATACTGCCAGGACCGCTGCACCCGGCGGGAGTCCAGTATCCGGTGGACGGTATAAGCCGGCTGACCTCCGATGACACGGGGCGGAGGGGGGGGTCTGCCTGCCGGGACAAAGGGAGAAAAAACAACAGGTTTTAATAAGGAAACGTGAAATGTGGGATTAATCTTAAGAGATCTGGGTAATAGCAGGCGATACGTGACAGGGTTGACTCTCCTGGCAACTTTAAAGGGACCGATGTATCTCTGGGACAGCTTGCGAGACTCCACCCGTAGCGGTAAGTCTCTAGTGGAGAGCCAGACTCTCTGGCCGGGGCGCAGGTTGGGGCCGAGACGGCGACGTCTGTTGGCCTGTCGTTGGTACCGTTGTGAGGAACGCAGAAGATTGAGACGGGCCTTCTTCCACGTAAGCCCGACAGCGCCTAACGAACCTCAGGGCGAAGGCACTCCGACTTCAGCCTCCTGGTCAGGGAACAAAGGGGGGGCATAGCCAAACTGACACTCGTGTGGGGACATACCAGTGGAGGAGGAGCGCAAGGTGTTGTGCGCGTACTCAGCCCACACGATGAACGATGACCATGTAGACGGGTTGTTGGAGGCCATACATCTGAGGGCAGTTTCCAGCTCCTGATTCATTCTCTCAGTTTGGCCGTTGGACTCCGGGTGGTACCCTGAAGACAGGCTGGCAGTAGACCCTATGAGCTGGCAGAAGGCCTTCCAAAACTTCGAGGCGAACTGGGGGCCTCTGTCGGAAACCATATCCTGAGGGATGCCGAAGACTCGGAACACGTGGTTGATTACCAGCTCAGCCGTCTCCTTAGCCGAAGGTAACTTAGTCAGGGGGACGAACCTGGCCGCCTTAGAGAACCTGTCGATGATGACTAGGATAGTCGTATTACCAAGGGACGGAGGGAGGCCAGTAATGAAGTCCAACGAGATATGGGACCAGGGTCGGTGGGGGATAGGTAAAGGGTGCAGGAGTCCTTGAGGGCGGAGGTGAGAGGATTTACCCTGGCAGCACACGGAACAGGCCTTGGCGAAGGTGTCGACATCTTCTTTTATGGTGGGCCACCAGAACTTACGCTGGATGAACTCCAAGGTGCGACCTACTCCCGGATGACAGGTGAGGCGAGAGGAGTGTCCCCACAGAAGAACCTGGGACCTCGCTGCCCTGGGGACAAACAACCGATTGGCAGGCCCTCCTATCGGACCCGGTTCGGTAGCTTGGGCTCGTCTCACGGTGTCCTCCACTTGCCACGAGATCGGAGCCACGATCTTAGCGGTGGGAAGAACAGGCATGTCAGTATCTCCTCTAACGGCAGGAGCGTAGACTCGAGACAACGCGTCCGGCTTGAGATTCTTCGACCGGGCCGATAGGTGAGGATAAACTGAAACCGATTGAAAAAGAGAGACCATCGAGCTTGTCTGGAGTTCAACCGCCGCCTGCTGAATAAACTCCAGATTTTTGTGGTCCGTAAGCACTTGAAACGGTTGAGAAGCCCCCTCGAGCCAGTGTCTCCATTCCTCCAATGCCATCTTAACCGCTAGGAGTTCACGATCCCCCACATCGTAATTCCTCTCGGCCGGTGTAAGCCGGTGGGAGAAGAAGGCGCAAGGGTGGAGCTTCTGGTCTTCACCCCGCTGAGACAGAACAGCCCCAACACCAACCTCTGAGGCGTCTACCTCCACTACAAACGGTTCCTCCACTGTAGGTAGCGTCAGGATGGGAGCAGAGAGGATGCGCTGCTTAAGTCCTTGGAAGGCCGTTTCAGCTTCTTTTCCCCACAGAAACCTTGCGTTGCCACCCTTGGTTAAAGCTGAGAGAGGAGCTGCCACCGAGCTGAAGTTTCTGATGAACTTGCGGTAAAAGTTTGTGAAGCCCAAGAAACGCTGAACCTCCTTCACGGACTTAGGAGTGGGCCAGTCCGCTACCGCTTCTACCTTCCTGGAGTCCATTTGGATACGACCGGGTTCCACTACAAATCCCAGGAATTGAATTCGGGAGGCATGGAATTCACACTTTTCCGGCTTAACATACAAATGGCTGTCTAGGAGCGTTGGAGTACTTGTCTAACATGTTTGGTGTGCTCTTGAAGGGAGCTCGAAAAGATGAGGATGTCATCTAGGTAAACGAACACGAAGATGTTAAGCATATCCCT
This sequence comes from Brachymystax lenok tsinlingensis, assembly GCA_030435695.1. NCBI lineage: Eukaryota > Metazoa > Chordata > Actinopteri > Salmoniformes > Salmonidae > Brachymystax > Brachymystax lenok. Next base: position 35,983,472 of record CM059791.1, read on the forward strand.
GAGCACATCATTTATGAGCGCTTGGAACACAGCCGGGGCGTTGGTCAGACCGAAGGGCATCACCAGGTATTCATAGTGACCAGTAGGCGTGTTGAACGCGGTCTTCCACTCGTCACCGTGTTTGATCCGCACCAGATGGTATGCGTTCCGTAGATCCAGCTTGGTGAATACGGCTGCTTCTTGGAGCAACTCAAACGCTGTGGCCATAAGGGGTAGGGGGTAGCGGTTGCGGACTGTTATGGCATTGAGTCCCGGTAGTCGATGCATGGGCGTAAACCACCGTCTTTTTGGCCACAAAGAAAAATCCTGCTCCCGCGGGCGAGGTGGATGGACGAATGAGGCCTGCTGCCAGTGCGTCCTTGATGTAGGTATCCATAGCAGCTCGTTCGGGGGGAGATAGGGAAAAGATCCGACCTCTGGGGGGGCAGGTGCCTGGAAACAGGTTGATGGGGCAATCGTAAGGTCTATGGGGTGGTAGTGTGGTGGCCCTCTGTTTGCTGAATACCGGCTTGAGGTCATGGTAACACTCGGGAACTCGGGAAAGGTCGATGGGTTCTAGAGACTCGGGAGGAGACCTCGGGGAACTCGGGAAGATGCAAGTGGCTTGGCACGTAGGACCCCACTGCTTGACAGTGCCCACGGACCAGTCGATGAGAGGGTTATGGCTGTGCAACCAGGGGTAGCCAAGGGCGAAGAGGAACTCGGAACAGGGGATAAGATGAAAGTCTATCACTTCCTGGTGTTGGGAAACAGATAGTCGTAAGGGAGCAGTGACGCGAGTAACAAGTCCAGATCCCAGAGGGCGTCCATCCAACGTAGCAACTCTCATGGGGTCAGTGAGAGGTTCAGAGGGAACGCCATTCTCCTTAGCCCAGATGCCGTCCATAAAGTTACCTGCGGCTCCAGAGTCTACCAAGGCTTGAAGGGGTAGCTCGTGGTTGTCCCAGGAAAGGGTGACTGGAATGAGCAGGCGGGAGTTGGATGGATGGGAGGAAGTTATGTTTCCGTTACAGTCCCCCAGGCCTGCACGGACCGTGCGTTTCCTGGAGCCGGGACACGCAGAGCGAAATGGCCCGGTTTACCGCAGTATAGACAGCATCGTTCCCTCATCCGGCGATCTCTTTCAGCCTGGGAGATGCGTCCGATCTGCACGAGTTCCGGTGGAGCCAGCGGGGATAAAGGTGGGGGCTCGGAGCTGGGACCGATGGGAGCTAGGGCGGGGGGTCTACGGTTGAGTTCTCTCTCTCTCAGGCGCTGGTCTATACGCGAGGCCAACTTGATCAGGGACTCGAGATTGTCCGGTGGTTCCCGAGTAGCCAGTTCGTCTTGGATAGCGTCGGAGAGACCCTTCAGAAAGCACACTGTGAGCGCCTCGTCGTTCCAGCCACTTGCTGCTGCCACTGTGCGGAACTGAATGGCATAGTCCGTCACGCTGCGCCACCCTTGGCGGAGAGTCAAAAGCTGTTTGGCTGAGTCAGGGCCGCTGGTAGGACATTGGAACACTCGCTTGAATTCTTCAGTAAAAGCGGAGTAACTGGCGCAGCAGGGACTCTGGACCTCCCACACAGCAGTGGCCCAGGCCAGGGCTTTTTCTGACAGCAGGGTGATGATGTAGGCGATCTTGGACCGGTCGGTGGGAAACGGCGAGGGTTGCAGCTTCGAAGGAGAGGGAACAATGGGTGAAAAACCCCTTACAAGCACTCGGATCACCTGAGAACCGTTGGGGGGGCGGAAGGCGAGGTTCAGCCAGGGGGTTAACTGCCACGGGCACTGGGATCTGAGGTACTGAGACGGGTCCGGCTGTCGGAGGAAGTCGCTCAGATATCTGCCTTATGGAAGTGAGCATTTCCGACAGAAGTTGAGAATGTCTAACCATCAAGGCCTCTTGCTGAACCAGGGCGGCCGTGGCGTTGTACAGTCCCCTCATGGTGGGACAGCGTGGCAAAAACTCCTGGATACTGGCTGCCTCTGGGTTCATGTTCTGGCTCTGTGTTTCTGTCAGGACCCGGTAATGAACTCGGGTCTCCGGTGTGAGAACCAGTCACTCAGCACCCTGAGCCACAAGTAGTCGGCAGAACCCAGAAGATGAGGCAGACACAGTCGTAGTCGAGATGGTGTATTTAATAATAACAAAAACTGAAAGAACTTCAGGCCAAAAATAATCCACCAAGACAAATGGTCAATCCACATAGGAAGGAGGAACATCCAGGAAAAGTCTTAAAAGAGAAATCCAAAAATAACAATACCCAAAACAATGTTCACAAAGGTAGTCTCAAAAGAATAATCCAAGGAAAACGATACCCAAAACAAAGTTCCACAAGAGAGTCCAACTGGAGCAAAGAACATACACAGCTTCACTGAGGCAGGGTGCTAACATACAAACACAGAGCAAAGAACTAAGGGAAACTAAGGGTTTAAATACATACAGGAGAAACGAGGCACAGGTGCAATTAATAACTGGAAACAAGGGGAAAAGAAAGGAAAGGATCAGACAAAAAGAACACAATGGGAGCCTCTAGTGGTCAAAACACAGAAACCACCCGGCCAAAAGTTGACACAGGTTATGTTGATATATGACTCATTTTACTGTGGATATAGATACTTTTGTACCTGTTTCCTCCAGCATCTTCACAAGGTCCTTTGCTGTTGTTCTGGGATTGATTTGCGCTTTTTGCACCAAAGTACGTTCATCTCTAGAAGACAGAACGCGTCTCCTTCCTGAGAGGTATGACGGCTGTGTGGTCCCATGGTGTTTATACTTGCATACTATTGTTTGTACAGATGAACGTGGTACCTTCAGGCGTTTGAAAATTGCTCCAAGCTGTTTAAAGGCACAGTCAACTTAGTGTATGTAAACTTCTGACCCACTGGAATTGTGAGACAATGAATTCTAAGTGAAATAATCTGTCTGCAAACAATTGTTGGAAAAATGATTTGTGCCATGCACAAAGTAGATGTCCTAACCGACTTGCCAAAACTATAATTTGTTAACAAGAAATTTGTGGAGTGGTTGAAAAACAATTTTTAATGACTCCAACCTAAGTGTATGTAAACTTCCATACTTCAATGGAAAAGTATTTGCCCCCTTTCTAATTTTCTCTACTTTTGCATATTTTTTATACTGTATGTTATCAGATCTTCAACCAAAACCTAATATTAGATAAAGGGAACCTGAGTGAACAAATAACACAACAATTACATACTTATTTAATTTCTTTCATAAACAAAGTTATGCAACACCCAATGCCCATTATATGAAAAAGTAATTGCCCCCTTACACTCAATAACTAGTTCTACCACGTTTAGCTGCAATGACTCCAGCCAAACGCTTCCTGTAGCCTCTCAAAGTAAATCAAATCAAATTGTATTTGTCACATGTGCCGAATACAACAGGTGTAGTCTTACAGAAAAATGCTTACTTACAAGTCCTTAACCAACATGCAGTTTTAAGAAAAATAAGTGTTAAGAAAGTATTTACTAAAATGACCTGAAGTTAAAACAAAATAAAAAAATCGCTCTCAAAAAAAAAGAAGAAAATAGATAAATAACAAATAATTAAAGAGCAACAATAAAATAACAGTAACGAGGCTATATACAGGGGGTACCGGTACAAGAGTCAATGTGCAGGGGAACAGGTTAGTCGAGGTAGTTTAGGTAATATGTATATGTAGGTAAAGTGACAATGCATAGATAATAAACAGAGAGTAGCAGCAGCGTAGAGATGGGGGGAGGGGGGGTCAATGCAAATAGAGCTGTTAAGAAGACTTTTGGACCTAGACTTACCGCTTGCAGTGCGGTAGCAGAGAGAACCGTCGATGACTAGGGTGGCGGGAGTCTTTGGCAATTTTTTAGGGCTTTCTTCTGACAGCGTCTGGTATAGAGGTCCTGGATGGCCCCAGTGATGTACTGGGCCATATACACTACCCTCTGTAGTGCTTTGCAGTCAGAGGCCGAGCAGTTGCCATACCAGGCGGTGATGCAACCAGTCAGGATGCTCTCAATGGTGCAGCTGTAGAACTTTTTGAGGATCTGAGGACCCATGCCAAATTTATTCAGTCTCCTGAGGGGGAATATGCGTTGTCGTGCCCTCTTCACGACTGTCTTGGTGTGTTTGGACCACGATAGTTCGTTGGTGATGTGGACACCAAGGAACTTGAAGCTCTCAACCTGCTCCACTACAGCCCCGTCGATGAGAATGGTGGCGTGCTCGGCCCTCCTTTTCTTGTAGTCCACGATCATCTGCTTTGTCTTAAACACGTTGATGGAGAGGTTGTTATCCTGGCACCACAGTGGCAGGTCTCTGACCTCCTCCCTATAAGCTGTCTCATCATTGACTGTGATTCAGCCTACCACTGTTGTGTCGTCGGCAAACTTAATTATGGTGTTGGTGTCGTGCTTGGCCATGCTGTCATGGGTAAACAGGGAGTACAGGAGGAGACTGAGCACGCACCCCTGAGGGGCCCCTGTGTTTTGAGGATCAGCGTGGCAGATATGTTGTTAGCTACCATTACCACCTGGTGCGGCCCGTCAGGAAGTCCAGGATCCATCCTTAGCTTAGTGATAAGTTTTGAGGGCACTATGGTGTTGAAAGCTGAGCTCTAGTCTATGAATAGCATTCTCATGTAGGTGTTCCATTTGTCCAGGTAGGAAAGGGCAGTGTGGAGTGCAATAGAGATTGCGTCATCTGTGGATCTGTTGGGGCGGTATGCAAATTGGAGTGGGTCTAGGGTTTCTGGGATAATGGTGTTGATCTGAGCCATGACCAGTCTATCAAAGCACTTCATGGCTACGGAAGTGAGTGCTACGGGTCGGGAGTTATTTGGGCAGGTTACCTTGGTATTCTTGGGCCCAGGGACTATGTTGGTATTAGAGACTCGGTCAGGGACATGTTGAAAATGTCAATGAAGACACTTGCCAGTTGGTCAGCGCATGCTCGGAGTACACGTCCTGGTAATCCGTCTGGCCCTGCGGCCTTGTGAATGTTGACCTGTTTAAAGGTCTTACTCACATCGGCTACGGAGAGTGTGATCACACAGTCATCCGGAACAGCTGGTGCTCTCATGCATGCTTCAGTGTTGCTTGCCTCGAAAAGCGCCAATAGAAGTCATTGAACTCGTTTGGTAGGCTCTTCTCACTGGGCAGCTCGCGGCTGTGCCTCCCTTTGTAGTCCGTAATAGTCTGCAAGCCCTGCCACATCCGACGAGCATCGGAGCCGGTGTAGATGAATTCAATCTTAGCCTTGTATTGACGTTTGATGGTTCATCGGAGGGAATAACGGGATTTATTATAAGCATCTGGGTTAGAGTCCCGCTCCTTGAAAGCGGCAGCTCTACCCTTTAGCTCAGTGCGGATGTTGCCTGTAATCCATGGCTTCTGGTTGGGGTATGTACGTACAGTCAGTGTGGGGAAAACGTCATCGATGCACTTATTGATGAAGCCAATGACTTTTGTGGTGTACTCCTCAATGCCATCGGAAGAATCGCAGAACATATTCTGTGCAAGCAAAACAGTCCTGCAGCTTGAAGCATCTGCGTCATCTGACCTCTTCCGTATTGAGCGAGTCACTGGTACTTCCTGCTTTAATTTTAGTGTGTTAGCAGGAATCAGGTAGGATAGAATTATGGTCAGATTTACAAAATGGAGGGCGAGGGAGAGCTTTGTACGTGTCTCTGTGTGTGGAGTAAGGGTGGTCTAGAGTTGTTTTTCCTCTGCTTGCACATGTAACCTGTTGGTAGAATGAGGTAAAATGGATTTAAGTTTCCCTGCATTAAAGTCCTCGGCCACTAGGAGCGCCGCCTCTGGATGAGCATTTTCTTGTTTGCATTATATAGCTCGTTGAGTGCGGTTTTAGTGCCAGCATCAGCTTGTGGTGGTAAATAGACAGCTACAAAAAATATAGATGAAAACTCTCTTGGTAATTAGTGTGGTCTACAGCTTGTCATGAGATACTCTTCCTCAGGCGAGCAAAAGCTTGAGACTTCCTTAAATTAGATTTTGTGCACCAGCTGACAAATTGACACAGACCTCCACCCCTTGTCTTATCAGAGGCAGTTGTTCTATCTTGCCGATGCACGGAGAACCCAGCCAGCTGTTTGTTATTCATGTTGTTGTTCAGCCACGACTCGGTGAAACATAAGATATTACAGTTTTCAATGTCCCGTTGGTAGGATATTCTTGATCGGCGCTCATCCAGTTTGTTAGCAAATGCGCATTGGCTAATAGGACTGATGGTGGAGGTGTATTACCCACTCGCCGTCAGATCCTTACAAGGCACCCCGACCTACGTCCCCTATATTGCCATCTCCTCTTCATGTGAAACAAGGGGATTTGGGCCTTGTCCGGAGTCTGAAGTAAATCCTTTGCGTCCGACTCGTTAAAGAAAAAATCTTTGTCCAGTACGAGGTGAGTAATTGCTGTCCTGATATCCAGATGCTCTTTTCGGTCATAAGAGACGGTATGTACAAAATAAGTTACAAATAACGCCAGAAAACACATGCAATAGCACAATTGCTTAGGAGCCCGTAAAACGGCAGCCATCTCTTCCGGGGCCATTGTAATCATCTCTGTGGAGGGGATTTTGGCCCACTCTTCAATACAGAACTGCTTTAACTCAGCGACAGTTGTGCGGTTTTAAGCATGAACTGCTCGTTTCAAGTCCTGCCAAATCTCAATTGGGATTAGGTCTGGACTTTCACTAGACCATTCCAAAACTTGAAATGTGTTGCTTTTCAGCCATTGTCATGTAGACTTGATTGTGTGTTTTGGATCATTGTCTTGCTGCATGACCCAGCTGTACTTCAGGTTCACAGATGGATGGCCTGACATTCTCCGATAGAATAGAATTCATGGTTCCTTCTATTAAGGCAAGTCGTCCAGATCCTGAGGCAGCAAAGCATCCCTAAACCATTAAACGACCACCACCATGCTTGTCGGTTGGTATAAGGTTCTTACTGTGGAATGCAGTGTTTGGTTTTCGCAAGGCATAATGGGACACATGTCATCCAAACAGTTATACCTTTGAGTGCTTCCAGGTGCTTTTTGGCAAACTTATGTCTGGCGAAAACTAAACACCCATAGTAGAGTTGTAATAAGGGATTTCAGTTGGTGTCTCGACTTACTATTGAGAGACTAAGAATAGACCAGGTGCGATTTAGAATATTTGGTTGTGCATCAGCACTTTTTCTCTTGTTATCTCAGTCACTGAAAGTCAATTAATTAGCCATTTCAGCTAACAATTTTTAGATTAGTAGTTAGTCTAGCCAGCTATCTAAACTTGTAGTAATCATGGCCGAATACCGACCGGGCACACAGGGCACGTGCCCAGGGGCCCTGACCTCCTGGAGGCCTCCATTGATTTTGTTAGTCATTCTCAATCAGATATTATATTAATGACATAAGTCATTACACCCCATGGTAAATTGGGTAGAATAGAAGAAAACTTCCTTTAAAACGGCAACATTTTATCTACACCCCATGGCTAAATGTGTAGAATTCAGGGCCGCCGGAAAAGGTGTGGTGAAGTGGCATTTGCCACAGCACTTTTCAATCAAGTGTGGCAGTGCCACATCACTTCTGATTTAGTTTAATAAAACATAGCGACGCAAAGCTTATAAATGAGAGGCAAAGTGCTGTTTTTTTGACCGACTTGCCTCAGGATTTGTCGACTCGTGCACAATTTCTCGGTCCCTCACATCAGACTGTTGCTGCAGGCTCTTTGTGTGTCTTGACCAATCAGATTCATGGAAATCGCAGGTCGGGCTGGCCGGCAATACTTTGGAAAGTATTCAGACCCCTTACCTTTTTCCATATTTTGTTACTTTACAGCCTTATTCTAAAATTGATTAAATACATTTGTTTCCTCATCAATCTACACACAATGCCCCATAATGACAAAGCAAAAACAGGTTTGATACATTTTTTTTTTTTTTTACTTATTTACATAAGTATTCAGACCCTATGCTATCTACAACTTGATTGGAGTCCACCTGTGGTAAATTCAATTGATTGGGCATGATTTGGAAAGGCACACACCTGTCTATATAAGGCCCCAGAGTTGACAGTGTGTGTCAGAGCAAAAACCAAGCCATTAGGTCAAAGGAATTGTCCATTGAGCTCCGAGACAGGATTGTGTTGAGGCACAGATCTGGGGAAGGTTACAAAACAATTCTGCAGCATTGAAGGTCCCCAAGAACACAGTGGCCTCCATCATTCTTAAATGGAAGAAGTTTGGAACCACCAAGACTCTTCCTAGAGCTGGCCGCCCCCGGCCAAACTGAGCAGTTGGGGGAGAAGAGCCTTGGTCAGGGAGGTGACCAAGAACCGATGGTCACTCTGACAGAGCTCCAGAGTTCCTCTGTGGAGATGGGAGAAAATTCCAGAAGGACAACCGTCTCTGCAGCATTCTACCAATCAGGCCTTTATGGTAGAGTGGCCAGATGGAAGCCACTCCTCAGTAAAAGGCACAGCCCACATGGAGTTTGCCAAAAGGCACCTAAAGTAGCCCCAGACCATGAGAAACAAGATTCTCTGGTCTGATGAAACCAAGATTGAACTCTTTGGCCTGAATGCCAAGCATCACGTCTGGAGGAAACCTGGCACCATCCCTACGGTGAAGCATGGTGGTGGCAGCATCATGCTGTGGGGGTGTTTTTCAGCACCAGGGACTGGGAAACTAGTCAGGATCGAGGGAAAGATGAATGGAGCAAAGTACAGAGAGATCCTTGATGCTCAGACTGGGGCGAAGGTTCACCTTCCAACAGGACAACGACCATAAGCACACAGCCAAGACAACGCAGGAGTGGCTTCGGGACAAGTCTCTGAATGTTTTTGAGTGGCCCAGCCAGAGCCCGGACTTGAACCCGATCGAACATGTCTGGAGAGACCTGAAATAGCTGTGCAGCGACGCTCCCCATCCAACCTGACAGAGCTTTAGAGGATCTAGAGGGAAGAATGGGAGAAACTCCCCAAATACAGGTGTGACAAGCTTGTAGAGTCACACCCAAGAAGACTCAAGGCTGGAATCGCTGCCAAAGGTGCTTCAACAATGTACTGAGTAAAGGGTCTGAATAATTATGTAAATGTGATATTACAGTTTTTTTATTTGTTTTTGCTTTGTCATTATGGGGTATTGTGTATAGATTTATGAGTGGGGGGAAACTATGTAATCAATTTTAGAATAAGGGTGTAACAAAACAAAATGTGGAAAAAGTCAAGGGGTCTGAATACTTTCTGAATGCACTGTAAATATTTTAGATAAGTATTCAACCCTCTGAGTCAATACATGTTAGAATCACCTTTGGCAGCGATTACAGCTGTGAGTCTTTCTGGGTAAGTCTCCAAGAGTTTTGCAAACCTGGATTGTACAATATTTTCAATTCATCCTTTTAAATATTCTTCAAGCTCTATCAAGTTGGTTGTTGATCATTGCTAGACAGACATTTACAAGTCTTGCCATAGATTTTCAAGCCGATTTAAGTCAAAACTGTAACTAGGCCACTCACAAACATTTAATGTCATCTTGGTAAGCGACTCCAGTGTATATATTGTCCATTTGGACCATTTGTCTCCCAGTATCTGTTGGAAAGCAGACTTAAGCAGTTTTTCCTATAGGATTTCAACTGTGCTTAGCTCTATTCTGTTTCTTTATCTCCTAAAAATGTCCTTAGTTCTTGCCGATGACAAGCATACCCATAACATAATTTATTCACCACCATGCTTAAAAATATGAAGAGTGGTACTCAGCGATGTGTTGGATTTGCTCCAAACATATAACTTTTTATTAAGTACATAAAGTAAATTTCTTTGCCACATTTTTTTGCAGTTTTACTTTAGTGCCTTCTTGCAAACAGGATGCTTGTTTTGGAATATTTTTGTAACTGTATTAAAGTCACCACTGGCTGAAATTCCTGAGCGGATACCTTCCTCTCTGGCAACTAAGTTAAGAAATACGCCTGTGTCTTTGTAGTGACCGGGTGTATTGATACAGCATCCAAAGTGTAATTAATAACTAACTGGTCTTTGTGGTTGAATCTGTGTTTGAAATTCACTACTCGTCTGAGGGACCTTACAGATAATTGTATGTGTGGGGTACAGAGATGAGGTAACCAGTCAAATTCATGTTGAACAGTATTATTTGTCCACCTGGACAAAAGAAACACCTATGTGAGAATGCTGTTCATTGACTACCGCTCAGCGTTCAACACCACAGTGCCCAAAAAGCTCATCACTAAGCTAAGGACCCTGGGACTAAACACCTCCCTAAGCAACTGGATCCTGGACATCCTGACGGGCCGCCCCCATGTGGAAAGGGTAGGCAACAACACATCTGCTACGCTGATCCTCAACACTGGGGCCCCTTGGGGGTGTGTACTTTTTCCCCACCTGTACTCCCTGTTTACCCACGACTGCATGGCCAAGCACGACTCCAACACCATCATTAAGTTTGCTGACGACACAACAGTGATAGGCCTGATCACCAACAACGATGAGACAGCCTATAGGGAGGAGGTCAGAGACCTGGCTGTGTGGTGTCAGGAAAACAACCTCTCACTCAACGTCAAAAAAACAAAGAAGATGATCGTGGAGAGGGTGGTGCGGTCTGCACAACGCATCACGGGGGCAAAATACCTGCCCTCCAGAACACCTACAGCACCCGATGTCACAGGAAGGTCAAAAAGATTATCAAGGACAGCAACCACCCGAGCCACTGCCTGTTCACCCCACTACCATCCAGGTGAGGTCAGTACAGGTACATCAAAGCTGGGACCGAAAGACTTAGCTTCTATCTCAAGGCCATGAGACTGTTAAACAGCCATCACTAACACAGAAAGGCTGCTGCCCACATATAGACTTGAAATCATTGGCCACCCTAACAAATGGATCACTAGTCACTATTAATGCCACTTTAATAATGATGTTTACACATCTTGCACTACTCATCCCAGATGTATATACAGTCGTGGCCAAAAGTTTTAAGGATGACACAAATATTAATTTCCACAAAGTTTGCTGCCTCAGTGTCTTTAGATATTTTTGTCAGATGTTACTATGGAATACTGAAGTATAATTACAAGCATTTCATAAGTGTCAAAGGCTTTTATTGACAATTACATGAAGTTGATGCAAAGAGTCAATATTTTCAGTGTTGACCCTTCTTTTTCAAGACCTCAATCCGCCCTGGCATGCTGTCAATTAACTTCTGGGCCACATCTTGACTGATGGCAGCCCATTCTTGCATAATCAAGGATTGGAGTTTGTCAGAATTTGTGGGTTTTTGTTTGTCCACCTCTTGAGGATTGACCACCAGTTCTCAATGGGATTAAGGTCTGGGGAGTTTCCTGGCCATGGAGCCAAAATATCGATGTTTTGTTCCCCGAGCCACTTAGTTATCACTTTTGCCTTATGGCAAGGTGCTCCATCATGCTGGACAAGGCATTGTTTGTCACCAAACTGTTCCTGGATGGTTGGGAGAAGATGTGTTGGTACCATTCTTTATTCATGGCTGTGTTCTTAGGCAAAATTGTGAGTGAGCCCACTCCCTTGGCTGAGAAGCATGAATGACACAGGACTGATGGTAGCGGTCACCTTGTCTTCTCCGGACAAGTTTTTGTCCGGATGCCCCAAATAATCGGAAAGGGGATTCATCAGAGAAAATTACTTTACCCCAGTCCTCAGCAGTCCAATCCCTGTACCTTTTGCAGAATATCAGTCTGTCCCTGATGTTTTTACTGGAGAGAAGTGGCTTCTTTGCTGCCCTTCTTGACCCCATGCCATCCTCCAAAAGTCTTCGCCTCACTGTGTGTCACACCTGCCTGCTGCCATTCCTGAGCAAGCTCTGTACTGGTGATGCCCCGATCCCGCAGCTGAATCAACTTTAGGAGACGGTCCTGGCGCTTGCTGGACTTTCTTGGGCGCCCTGAAGCCTTCTTCACAACAATTGAACCGCTCTCCTTGAAGTTCTTGATGATCCGATAAATGGTTGATTTAGGTGCAATCTTACTGGCAGCAATATCCTTGCCTGTGAAGCCCTTTTTGTGCAAAGCAATGATTCCAAGCACCACCCTCCTTTTGAAGCTTCCAGTCTGTTATTAACTCAATCAGCATGACAGAGTGATCTCCAGCCTTGTCCTCGTCAACACTCACACCTGTGTTAACGAGAGAATCACTGACATGATGTCAGCTGGTCCTTTTGTGGCAGGGCTGAAATGCAGTGGATATGTTTTGGGGGGATTCAGTTCATTTGCATGGCAAAGAGGGACTTTGCAATTAATTGCAATTCATCCGATCACTCTTCATGACATTCTGGAGTATATGCAAATTGCCATCATACAAACTGAGGCAGCAGACTTTGTGAACATTTATATTTGTGTCATTCTCAAAACTTTTGGCCACGACTGTACTGTACCTGTACTCCCTGGGGCGGCAGGTAGCCTAGTGGTTAGAGCGTTGGACTTGTAACCGGAGGGCTGCAAGTTCAAATCCCCGAGCTGACAAGGTAAAAATCTGTCGTTCTGCCCCTGAACAAGGCAGTTAACCCACTGTTCCCGGGCGCCAAGACGTGGATGTCGATTAAAAAGGCAGCCCCCGCACCTCCCTGATTCAGAGGGGTTGGGTTAAATGCGGAAGACACATTTCGGTTGAAGGCATTCGGTTGTACAACTGACTAATAATGGTGACTTTGACTTTATTTTACACCATCTATTGCATCTCGTCTATGCCGGTCGGTCATGGCCCATCTATTATTCAGATGTACATATTCTTATTCCATCCCTTTACTTAGATTGTGTGAATTAGGTAGTTGTTGTGGAATTTTTAGATTACTTGTTATATATTGCTGCACTGTCGGAACTAGAAGCACAAGCATTTCGCTACACCCTCAAGAACTTCTGCTAACCATGTGTATGTGACCAATAAACATTTATTTGATTTGATATAGCCTTGTTATTGTTATTTTTTTTTACTTTAGTTCATTTAGCAAATATTTTCTTAACTCTATTTCTTGAACTGCATTATTGGTTAAGGGCTTGCAAGTAAGCATTTCACGGTAAGGTCTACACCTGTTGTATTTGACGCATGTGACAAATACAATTTGATTTGGGTCCATGCAACTTACGTGACTTGTTAAGCGTATTCTTACTCTTGAACCGATTTAGGTTTGCCATTACAAAGGGGTTGAATACTTATACTCATTTCAGCTTTTCATTTTTTATTAGTTTGTAAAAATGTCTACAAACATAATTCCACTTTGATATTAGTAGGTATTTGTGCATAGGCCAGTGACACAAAATCCCAATTTAATCCATTTTAAATTCAGGCTGTAACACAACAAAATGTGGAAAAAGTCAAGGGGTGTGAATACTTTCAGAAGGCACTGTAATTAGAAAAGCTCTTGTCCCATCATAGCCCATATTAAACCTTTTTACAACTGATTAATCACGTCATACCATATAAGGTCTGGAGTTTTACCTGGTTAGGTTATCAGATTAGGAAAAACGACGGGCCCCAGCAAAATAGTTCACCACACCACTCTGGGACCTGAGGTGCCACCTCTGGTAGAATTGCAGGAAAGTAACTTCAGAACTAAAATGTGTCTCTCCACAGTGAAGTGGGGGGCTTCTAAAATGTTTTGCTGCGAGGTGGGGGCCCCCAAACTAAATCTCGCTTAGGGCCCCCAAAAGGCTAAAGCTGTCCCTGAATAAGGGTAAACATTTGAACGTTGTTCAAAACCACAATCTCTACATCTTTTCTGGACTGTCTCTGTTTTTAGATTTCTGTCATGATTTCTAGTTGCTCAATGTTTTTGTTTATATGCTGACATCTCAACAAAACAAAAAAATTCTTTAAAAAGGGCATTTTATATACATTTCACGCTTAATATTGTTGTGTGCTCAGAAAACTGTTAATGCATGATATGTATTGCTGTGTGAAATCCATACGTATAAATCTGAAGGTGAATACATTGGTTCATAGCAACTTGACTAATTTAATAGCATGAGTTTTTCAGATACCATATACAAATACTTGCCGTCTTTGTAAAATAATACTGGATTAAAGCAAGGCATTACATTAACAGCATGGATCAAGCTCATGGTAGTCTAAGAGCGAGGAGATTGTAACACAGTCACAGAACTTGTGGCATAATAACGATGATATAAGAATGACAAATTTACATAAAGCCTTACCAGACTACACCACACAATCACAACCAGGGCCAATATTCACAAAAGATCTCAGAGTAGGAATACTGATCTAGGATCAGTGTAGCCTTTTAGACCATAATGAATAAGAGAGGGACCTAATCCTAGATCAGCACTCCTAGTCTGAGATGCTTTACAGTATAAATACAGGCTCAGAACTGATAAAAAAACTTCAAATCTTGACATAATCTTCTTTGTAAGGTGACACAGCTAGCACACAGTAAAGTTCAGAGAACGGACCCACACAGTATGATCAACATATGACAGAGCTGACTGTCTTTTCCTTTCTGATTCCACTAAAGTGGTGGTGAGACAAAGTCCCTGTCCCAAGTGGCACGCTATTCCCTATAAAGTGCATTACTTTCGACTAGAATCCTATGGGCCCTGGTCAAAAGTAGTGCACTCAATAGGGTGCCATTGGAATGCACAGTATCTGTCATTGCATAGACAAGCAAAGCCCAGAAAAATAACAGAACAAACAAAAATATAATTTTATCTGGTATCCTGCACCAGAGATATGTGCATCGGCAATTCACCACTATATGGGAAAAGATACCACTTTGCGCTTCCATTCATAGTTCAATTTACATTTTAGAATTGAGCCTGACCTATTGCAAAAATATTGTTTTCTGTACTTTCAAAAGAACAGGACTTTGGGATTGCAGCCTAAACAACTGTAACATTTGGTTCAGATCATTCAAGCTGTGTGTGTCCATGGGATAAACTTATGAAGCGAATCCTTCTCCCACTTCCTCTTCCATTATCTCCATCTCTTCCTCCTCCTCTTCCTCTCGTCTGAAGGAGGCTCCGGAAGTGTTGGAGTGGCTCGAGTGGCCGATGTCCAGCACCTGCAGATTGGTCAGGTGTTTGAAGGAGCTCTCCTTCACAGAGTGGGCTAACAGATGGTTGAACCTGAGAGGGAGACAGAGCAGACGGCCGGGGGCTGAGGTCAGTAGACAGATTCGCAATATGTGATGATGACTGAGTTGGATGTGTAAACCAGCACAGCAAGAGCTGCTAACTGATAGGATGTTGTGCTTAGAATCTGAACCAGCATATTATAAGACCCAATCCAATATGGATATTGTCCGTAAGGAACAACACAACATGTGCTGTAAACGAATCAGATTCGGTAATTCAGCCAATTGAGTGCCTGTATTCTATTCTTTCTATGACTCATCAGTTTGCCTTCCATTCAAAGTTCTATTGAGTTAGTAAGCACCATGATACTCCCTATTCTGCACCAAGGGGAAATAAGGCCATGTTATCCGAATCTAGCCAATTTTCCACTGTCTTCAGAATGGGCTCATCTATGACGTCTTGAGTGTCAGTGAATCCAACCCATCTTAGTTTGTAATTCACTCACAATCTGACCCAGACACTCACACATGCTGCACACTCACACATGTGCGGGCACACTCACATAGGTTTATATTCACACACTCAATGTAAACATATGCATGCATAGGCTACACAGACTCAAACAGATGTGCACACACACACACAAATCCACCTCCCTTCCCCCACTGAAGCCATGCAGCATTCCAGATTGGCTGTAATTGGCTCAGGCCAGCAGCTCCCAGATGTGGAAGGATTTGGTGGAAAAACAAGCTTTTCTAACTGCTGCGATACAGCAGCAGCTGCTGAGGCTGAGCCCACAGCATGAAGAGACCAACAGGCCAGACAGACAGAGCGGGCTGGACGGGGTCAGGATCTGTAATGTTCATTATCTGATAAAGCGTCAATTAGACTCCTCAAAACCAAACTGACAAAAACTCAGGGCAGCATCCCAACAGTCTTGGATGGTTTGCATTCCAAACTGACCGCTGGCCAAACTGACCTGAAAAGTCTACATGTAAGTAAAAAAATGAATATGAAGGAAACTGATACTAACCTAGCTACGTATACTAGTAAATATTCAGATCAGTGGTAGCAAAAGGAAAGGATACAAGTAGATGAGGTGACAAGGATTTTGCTAGTTTAGAGTGTTTGGGACCCAGCCCGCCCTGCAGACAAAGAAGAGGTCAGAAGGGGACAGGAGGAAGGAAACTAAGAGAAAACAACTTGGCAGATCCAAGCTGTTTTAGTTGGAAATCCAATCATTGACTTAATTTAATTAATAGGAAAAGCAGCGGAACAAGCCAAGAAACAGATCTAGACATAGCGGGGAATATCCCTAAAACTTTACCACCATGGGTTCTGTTCTGTTATATCCTGCATATTCTTCCTTCCAAGAGAGGAAACAGCCAAGAATGTCGACACAAAGGAAATCATGACTTTAACTTTGTAAAATACCTGATTTATTGAAATAATTTACATTTCATAACCTAACCAGATAATTATGAGTTAATTACAATCCAAGAACACATGATGGGAAATATACATAGTGTATCTGTGTAAAGGATTTTGATGAGTGCAGTCAGCGCAGAAGTAGAGGCAAAAGACAACTTATTCCATCATCAGCTCCCTCCTCTGCATCTGTTACATAACAGTCTCCACAGCACAGCACAGCACAGCACACACAGACGCATGCACTCACGTACGTACGCATGCACAAACAAACATAAACAGCACAACAGAGCAGAGTAGGTTGTATCCAAACGGAAAATAAACTTAAGTAAGGATAATGAGGGAACTATCAACCAAATATCCGTCATATATTGGAACACTATTCCCTGTATAGTGCCCTAAATTTGAGTAGGGCTCTGGTCAAAAGTAGTGCACTATATAGTAAATTGGGTGCCATTGGATGCAGCCTGGGACTCAGTGGAATAGGGGATATGTGACTCTGTCTTAGATTTGGCATCAATCAATAGGACTTTGTCACACACTCACAACAGAGGATGAATGGAGTGATGCTATGAGCCGAGTAGAAGGCCTGAAATGTCTCATTCAGAAACAATACTACAGACATGAATGGAACAGTGGAGAGGAGAGTTCTACTGGATCTAGGAGTTAATGGAAAGGGCCAGGAGTTGAATGACGGTTTAATTACTGTACTATAATAACATAAGTGAGAGTGTGTGTATATACTGGTTTGAGAGAGTGTATTCATTCATATATGTACTGTAAGTGATTGGTACTCACAATTGAATTTGGTACACACATGAGCTGTGGGTTTGAACCAAGGAATGGGTTCAGTTGTGTGTGTGTGTTTCTGAGTGTGCGTTCGTTCATTAGTGTCCATTAGTCTCTCACCGTAGGAAGATGCCCTTGATGTTTGGAGTGCCCTCAAAGGCGGTGGCGGGGACAGTGCTGATGTGATTGGACTGCAGGTACAGGTACTCCAGAGACTCAGGCAAGTCAGACGGAACATGGGACAGCTGGTTACTGGACAGGTCCAACGTCTGGAGGAACACATCAATCAAATCAATCACTGTATTTATAAAGCCTTCTTTACACCATCAGAGTGCTGTCCAACAGTTCCAACAAATGAAGGACAGCGCCAACAGCCAGCTTTATCACACAGAAACCTGTAGGTGTTACTTGTGTTACCCCCCACCCCACCCAGTCTCACCGTCAGAGCGCTGAGCTCCATCCATGCTCCCTGGTAGATGGAGTTGAGTCTAAGCTGGTTGTGGCTGAGATTGATGTCCCTGAGCTTGGCCATGCCCTGCAGCGCCCCTTCTGGTATGGAGTTCAGCTGGTTGTCCTTCACCCGGAGGACCTGCAGGGAGCGGGGCAGGCCCAAGGGCAGGAAGTGGAGGGCGTTCCCTGACAGGTCCAAGGTCACCAGCAGACGCAGCTTCCTGAAGGCTGGATGATTATCAACATGGTCTCATTACAATATGTAAAAATAGAAAAAATAGATACAAAAAACACTGTGTTTGTATAGTGTTTGTTTTGTCTTCGTCCCTGTTGCCTTTACACGGCACGACGTAATTTGGGTAAGAAATAAAAAAAACTATTACGCATTCCTGCGCCTGTCTCCCAAATCATTCATACCAGCGTGACATCACATATAGTTCTACTGTAGATGTACAGTATTCATGTAGATGACAGCAGGGCAAAGTACAACACAATACAACAAAACACAATATAACAAAACATTTCCATATACTCCATATGTGGTCCAGTCTACCTTCTCTGTGTAGCTTGGGGCTGGTGAGGCGGTTGTAACTGAGGTTGAGCTCGGTCAGGGTATAGAGAAAGACCAAGTCGTTGCGTTCAATCACATTGATAGTGTTGTGAAGCAGCATGAGAGTCTTGGCTCGGCGGGGCAGAGCCCTGGGGACACGCTCCAGCTGGTTGTTGTACATGTGGAGGGTGTGTAGCTTCTTCAGGCCCTGGGGGGAAGAGAAAACTCTTTATGTGAACAGTTTCATGTCATTATAATGGCATTTCATAGCACATTTCAGATTTATCATTGCTCATTTAACAGAGACAAAAAGATAATCATAATCATAACATCAAAACAATTGTGCCCAACTCTCTGTGGCAGTTCAACCTGACCGAACTAGCAGTCAGATCAGGCTTTATATTTAGAATATCTTTCATGGTCCTTCGAGCCGGATAACCTGTGGTGATTCAACTATCCACAGTATGTCCTATAGCCCTCTATATAAGATTGAAGTATCCCAAGTATCCTGCAGCACCTACCTTGAATGCAGCATGGTGTATGGAGTGAGAGTGGAGCTGGTTGTTGTGCAGCAGTAGGTACTCAAGGTTACGACAGGCTGTGAGAGCATCGCCAGGGATACTGCGGATACTGTTCCTCTCCAGGTGTAGCAATATCAGACTCCGGGGCAGACCCTGAGGAACCACACTCAGGTTGTTGTTGGACAGGTCCAGATACTCCAGACTGGTCAACTGGCTGAGAGAGGAGAGGAGAGGAGAGGAGATGATGACATTATATTTGATACATGCCAGGTAAGGTTAGGTCATCACTTTATCTTAAGCGCCATCTTATCTTTCCATGAATAGACAAATCTCACTTTTCTCTCCCATTTTGACATTTTCTCAGAATGTACCAGTTCAACCTAATCTCTCTCTCTCTCTCTCTCTCTCTCTCTCTCTCTCTCTCTCTCTCTCTCTCTCTCTCTCTCTCTCTCTCTCTCTCTCTCTCTCTCTCTCTCTCTCTCTCTCTCACTCACACCACTTTATTCTCTCACATTCTCTCGCTGAACTGAACATGAGATCTATATTCATACATCGAAAGTAACAAGTGGACACTCAACTCACCATTCCCTTATGCACCTTCTCATAGTTTGCCGTGTTGTCAAGTCTATAGGTCTTTGTTTTGAATTGATGCACTCTGTAATAACCATTGACACATAATGGGCAACAGTGATAGTGTTCAACCTTGGATATATCGAATCAACTGCACTCAGGCGGAGTGACTGGATGACTCTGTCGAGCGTGTTTGTGTGTCTGAGTGTCCTACAATAAAAAGAGAGTAGTTTGTAGTTCGCAGTATATTTTAAAAAATAGCCCTGGTGAAGGTCTTATCTATTGACTGAAACATTGGTTATAAGATTCAATTAATTGTTTGTGGAGTATTCCAGAACACCCAACACACTCTTCCTACTACAGTACGTGAAGGTCACATTGTCCATGCCTCATATTTGCTGTGTTGTAAAGTCTGTTGTATAGGTCTTTTTTTTTAATCAATACCCTCAGTTTTAATGTAACAGGTGGCCTCAGATATGTCGAATCAACTTAGAAGAAGAGGAAGAATAGAAGACGACAGCTGGACTGAATGGCTCTCTGTTGAGTGTGTTTTATTTGTTAGTGTGTCTTATTATACTACAAATTGATAGTAACAGGTCCTCCAGTACCTGAAGGTCTTATCATCCATGCTGTACTAAATTAAATCAAATCAAATTGTATTGGTCACACACACATGGTTAGCAGATGTTATTGCGAGTGTAGCCAAATGCTATTACAGTACTATTAAAATAGTACTACAGTAATACTAGAATACTACTACAGTACTACTACATTACCTGAAGGTCTCATTGTCCATGCCTTCGTTGCTGAGCAAGTTGTTCTGTAGGTAGAGCTCTCTGAGCTGGGTCAGGGTATCAAAAACCCCTGATGGGATCTTCTCCAGCTTGTTACTCTGTTAACCAAGAAGAAGCACAGACACACCATCAAGCATCACATATCAGTGTCACAGATAGGGAGTAATGGATTACATATAATCTGTTACATGTAATGGATTACAAAAAAAATAACAGTAACTAACCTGTTATGTTACCAGCAAAAATATTGCAATCAGATTACAGATACTTTTGGAAAAATAGATTCTTACTTCTAGGATTATTTTTTAATTCAGAAAGAATGTTTGTGAAAAACAAAGAGTTTACACCTTTCTGTTATCTCAATGACATTCAAATCAGCATTGAAAAAAGGCGCAAGTTTAAGTATGTTCCGCCTGAGAAAGTCACCACAAGTCAGAGACCACTATGATGACACACCAAATGCGTTTGATGAATCACGGAAAAAGAGCAGGAATGGGCTTTTGCGTAGGCTACAGACCAAGCCATGTCTTCCAATGGTGCGACTGCTGTCGGCATCTAAAGATTGTCCAACTTGAATAAAGTTGACGGTATGGACGACAGAAGTGTTAAACCTATGGGCGATATGGATATATCATTATTATTGACATCTACAGTTGAAGTCGGAAGTTTGCATACACTTTAGCCAAATACATTTAAACTCAGTTTCACAATTCATGACATTTAATCCTAGTAAAAATTATCTGTCTTAGGTCAGTTAGGATCACCACCTTATTTTAAGAATGTGAAATGTCAGAATAATAGTAGAGAGAATGATTTATTTCAGATTTTATTTCTTTCATCACATTCCCAGTGGGTCAGAAGTTTACATACACTCAATAAGTATTTTGTAGCATTGCCTTGAAATTATTTAACTTGGGTCACACGTTTCAGGTAGCCTTCCACAATCTTCCCACAATAAGTTCGGTGAATTTTGGCCCTTTCCCCCTCAGAGCTGGTGTAACGGAGTCAAGTTTGTAGGCCTCCTTGCTCGCACACGCTTTTTCAGTTCTGCCCACACATTTTCTATAGGATTGAGGTCAGGGCTTTGTGATGGCCACTCCAATACCTTGACTTTGTTGTACTTAAGCCGACGTCACCGGTCTTCTAGCCATCGCCGATCCACCTTTCATTTTCCATTTGTTTTGTCTTGTTTTCCCACACAACTGGTTTTCATTTTCCCTCATTACTGTTATGTATATAACCCTGTCTGTGTGGGGAATTGTTGTTTTGGCATGCTGGTACACGGGGTTGTTGGTTTTTTCACACGTGCTTTGTGGCATCCGGTATTGTGCGGTTATTTTGTACTTTGTGCTGCCTTACTTGTTTTTTTGGGGCATTTGTTTTGTTATGCAGTTGCGTTCTGTATTTGACATTGCCTAAGTAAAGTGTTTAGTCCACTCATCTCTGCTCTCCTGCGCCTGTCTTATTACACCAGCTACACCCACCGCATGACAAGGCTTAACGGATACATGCTCATACTCCTGTACTTTTGATAAACTTAAAGGGGCAATCTGTAGTTTCTACATGCATTTTGGTATTTATAAATTAATCATATATACTGTAACCATTGATTCTTGAAGAATATAACTTATAAATGCCTCATGAGCTTTTCTCAACTGTCACACCCCATGAGAACCCAAAATATAAGTTTGTTTTTCTCCAATGTTTGTAAACATTGTAAATGTAAACAAACACTGTATAGACTCATAACATGGTTAAAACAATGTTTGATATCATGGATGGTCAGTCCTTGCATCTATAACTCTGTCTATTAATCTGAGAGTGGTTACATTTCTCAAGGCCTATCCTTCAGCTATTTACCAAACAGATGTGCGGTGGCGGCAATATCAAATTGTCGCCAACAAAACGTAGGCAATAAAACTATGCAAATCCAGCATCTGGCATGCATTTTTTACTTGCAAATAATACATTTTGGTAGTGCTCAAAGCATGCCATTCCATGAGAGCAGCATTTATTTTTCAGCTCGAAGCAATGAGCCCAATTAGTCCTCCAAGACAACATAATCATAAACAACAGAGTAGGCTAAAAAGTCCTTGGTTTTTGGGTAATGCTCAGGTAAAACAATTTGGCTAATCTAAAAAACCCTAGTGAAAACTACAAACATATATATGGTTCCCAATTAGAGGTAACGACAAACAGCTGTCTCTAATTGGGAACTATTTCCCCAACATAGAAATACACAACCTAGAACAGAAAAAACCCTACACCAAAAACGAAACAAAAGACGCCAGCCTGTCAACTCAGGCCTGGACGTGACAGTACCCCCCCCCCCCCAAAGGCGCGGACTCCGACCGCGCCAAAAGTCCATGGGGGGGTCTTCGGGTGGGTCTCTTTTGTCCAAGGTGGCGGCTCCGGAGGCCCTGGGCTAGCAGCCGGAACAGTTCGTGTTGGACTCATGATGCGCACAGGGGACCTGGTGCATGAAGCAGGCTGTGCTGGACTAGCTATGCACACAGGGGACCTGGTGCGACGAGCAGGAACAGGCT
This sequence comes from Brachymystax lenok tsinlingensis, assembly GCA_030435695.1. Classification (NCBI taxonomy): domain Eukaryota; kingdom Metazoa; phylum Chordata; class Actinopteri; order Salmoniformes; family Salmonidae; genus Brachymystax; species Brachymystax lenok. The sequence continues at coordinate 36,006,176 of CM059791.1, forward strand.
GTGCTGGACTCGCGATGCGCTCAGGGGACCTGGTGCGGGGAGTAGGAGCAGGCTGTGCTGGACTAGCGATGCGCACCAGGGACCTGGTGCGGGGAGCAGGAACAGGCTGTGCTGGACTCGCGATGCGCACAGGGGACCTGGTGCGAGGAGCAGGAACAGGCTGAGCTGGACTCGCGATGCGCACCGGGGAGCAGGAACGGGCTGTGCTGGACTTGCGATGCGCACAGGAACTCTGGTGCGAGGAGCAGGAACGGGCCGTGTTGGACTCTCTATGCGCACTGGAACTCTGGTGCGGGGAGCAGGAACGGGCTGTATTGGACTCTCTATGCGCACTGGGACTCTGGTGCGGGAACGGGCCGTATTGGACTCTCTATGCGCACTGGGACTCTGGTGCGGTCAGCAGGAACGGGTCGTGCTGGGTTCACGACGCGCACAGGGATCCTGGAGCGTGGAACAGGGACTGGACGTACTGGGCTCTCTATGCGTACAGGGGACCTGGTGCGCGGAGCCGACACCCCTCTCCCCGGCTGTTCACTCACCCTCGCCTCACAGATGGTGGGAGCTGGAATGTCACGCACTGGGCTGTGGGCGCGAACCGGAGACACCGTACGCAGAGCCGGCGCAGGATATCTCGGTCCACGAAGGTGCACTGGAGACTTAGCGCACAGAGCCGGCACCACTCTTCCAGGCAGCACACTCACCATAGCCTGACAGATGAGTGGAGCTGGAATGTCGCGTACCGGGCTGTGGATATGCACCGGAGACACTGCACGCAGAACCGGTGCAGGATAACCTGGTCCAAGAAGGTGCACGGGAGACTTCACGCGCAGAGCCGGCACCACTCTACCAGGCTGCACACTCACCCTAGCCTGACAGATGAGTGGAGCTGGAATGTCGCGCACCGGCCTATGAATGCGCACTGGAGACACCGTGCGCAATACTGCATAGCACAGCGTTTTACCAGTGCGACGCTCCCTCCAACGCTCCCTCCAAAGAGCACGAGGAGTTGGCTCAGGAGTCCACCCTGAACCGGCCAAACTCCCCGTGTGCCCCCCCAAAACATTTTTTGGGGGCTGCCTCTCGGGCTTTCTAGCCAGGCGTGTTCCAGCATATCTCTCCTTATTAACGCTCCATTCTCCGTACTTCTCCTCGTAATATCGCCGCTCCGCCGCCGCTGCCAGCTCTTCTCTAGGACGGCGATACTCCCCCAGGCTGGGTCCAGGGTCCCCCTCCAAACAATTCCTCCTCCCAGGTCCAGAACTCCCGGTTCTCTCGCTGCTTGGTCCTTTGTTGGTGGGTTATTCTGTCACGATCTTCTTTATAGACGGACCAAGACGCAGCGACGCTTCCAGTATACATATTTATTTAATAAACGTAACTGGGGAAAAAAACTATAAACAAACGAACAACGACGACGACGATCGTAACATATAACATAGACGAAACACTTACGCTATGAACTAAACAAACAATAACCCACAAAACCCTAGTGAAAACTACAAACATATATATGGTTCCCAATTAGAGGTAATGACAAACAGCTGCCTCTAATTGGGAACCATTTCCCCAACATAGAAATACACAACCTAGAACAGAAAAAACCCTACACCAAAAACGAAACAAAACACGCCAGCCTGTCAACTCAGGCCTGGACGTGACAAATGGGTTAGAGGAAGCCTACAGAACCAATGCAGAAAGTCAAATGCAACATCCATTGATGGCCAGCTACGTAAACTATAACATAGATTTTTCAATAGATGTCGTTCAATTGGTCATATTCCTTTTAGTCTTTTTCTAATGGCTTATAATGACTAAGGGAAAAGTAATCGAAAAGTAATAGAAAGTAATCCAAAAGTTAATACTGAATACAATTTTGAACATTACATTTAGAAAGTAACCTACCAAACCCTGTATAAAGATAGTTAATTCATAAGTCAAGTTAATTTATGCATTTGTTAGATATTAGAGTACTTGGGAATATCTAGACAGTTTATAAACAGAGATCAACTTGGCTGTATGAATGGGGAGTGAGCTCTCAGGATAGGTTGTTATTGTGTGAGGGCTGTAGCTACTCAACTTGATTTCACAAGCTCACCTTCAGATGGAGGCGGTAGATGGAGGAGGGCAGGCTCCTAGGGACGTAGCGGAGGAAGTTACTGGACATGATGAGAACCTCCAGGCTGTCAGAACCGTTAAACATGTTCTCGGGTAGCCCTGCATCTGTCAGCTTGTTGTCATGGAGATACACTGACCTGGGGTGGTTAGGACATGGGGGAATGCATGATATTAGTGGTCTGGAGTGGAGCAAAGGGGAAAGATAAGCGATGGGTGATTTGTTTTTTTATCAATGAAGCAAAGTAATTAAATGCAATATAACAATATAACACCTACAGCAACATAAGACCTTTCTACTGTGAAAATGTAATCCTCCTACGCCCAACCAACTACCTACCTGCCCACCCTCTATCTCACACTCTCACACACACATGTACACATACATACACAGATATTGACCGCTTACTTCAGTCCTGGCTTCTGACCAAATGTGTACGGGTAGATCTTCGCGAGCAAATTAGCGGCGAAATCAGCACTGACCAGTGAGGGAGGCAGGTGTTTGGGTGCTGTGGTGAGCTGGGAGGGAAAAAAAACAGAAAGAAAGAGAGAGAGAGATATTATGTTACTCTCTTCTTTTGCTTTCTCCTGTTGTACTGACCACAAAATGACTGTATGTGCTGGCAGTGAGGGGTAATTTACGCCACACAGACAATCATTCTCAATTGACCTTGGAACATTGATGGATGAGTCAAAACAAATGAACACTTCAGTACATTTCATAACTGTTTCCCTCCCAAATGATGCCAAGAGGGAGTTTCTGCATTGCTTGAAATGGCTATGACAGGAGAAATAGGAGAAACTGCTACAGTGGTAGCGAGCTTAACTTGACACTCTTAGAAAAAATGGTTTCAAATGGGTTATTTGGCTACCTCCATAGGAGAACCATTTTTGGTTCCAAGAACAACTATTTTCGGTTCCAGGTTGAACCATTTTGGTTCCAGATTGAACCGCTGTGGAAATGGTTCTACTTGGAACCAAAAGGGTTCTACCTGGAACCAACAAGTGTTCTTCAAATGGTTCTCATAAGAACCATTTTAGGTTCTAGATAGCACCTTTTTTGCTAAGAGTGTAGCGTTACATAGCATTATACTGTATCTGTCCCCGTTTCAACATGGTTTATGGATTAAAGTAACATGGGAGTCATTGAAGCTTGCTTCACTGTCTGCCACCTCTCCTGCTGGCAACAGCAGCACGGATGGCAAGGAAACAGCATCATAACAAAATAGAATAAAAAATAACATAAATTTCATGCAGAATTGTACTCTGACGCACTAAGAGATCGAAGTTGGAAGATCCAAGTAGGGAAGGAAAGGGAAGATGTTAATTCTAGAACAGAATAGGGATTGGCAACTGGCGGCGGCCTGCCTTTTGTAGGCCCACGTATCAATTGCCAAAAACACAAAAAAATATAAGTCGGCGTCTCAACGTACTGTTGAGAGTTACAATAGTATAATACACAAGGTGCAATTTCTAAAATTTGGTTGTGCATCAGCAGTTTTTCTTTTGTTATGTCAGTCACTGACAGTCACTAAATTAGTCCATGTTGACTGGTAAGTTTGTCTAGCAGCCAGTTATCTAAAACTGTAGTAATCATGGTTGAATTACTGACCGGGCCCCCATTAATTTTGTTAATGGACAATTCTATACACACGGGAAACTGTTGAGCATGAAAAACCCAGCCATGTTGCAGTTCTTGACACACTCAAACCAGTGCGGCTGGAACCTACTACCATACCCCGTTCAAAGGCACTTAAATATTTTGTCTTGACCATTCACCCTCTGAATGGGTATAAGTTACATTTTCTGATGGTTCTTTGACTTCTTTCAGCCATTTGGTTATTTTGCAGTTTAATTCAGAAAACAATGACTCTTTGGAGAGAGACACTGTGTTATGGCTTTAGCCTGAGTCATTACATATCTGTATTGCTGAATTCTTGTGGAATCAGGACTTTGGTTGTCTCAACCTTAAGACCATCCATCATGTTTTTTTTTATTATGAGTAGAACCAAGTACAGGTGTGACGATGGTTTCAGAGAACTCCATGATGACCTAGCAGTACTTTAATTGAGCATAGCACACTATACTGTACGCTACTCACTCCTGGGAGTCCTGATTATATATTACTGATTACCACAAGTGAAAACATGTACTGAAGAATGTTTACACGGAACCATATTCCCCTGGTTCAAGTTATGTCGCAATGACGGAAGAAAGTGATGTGTTGTTTTGTTGAATGTGTAAGGTCTATGTTTACGGCTGTGTTTAGAATTACTCACCTTGTTATTGGCCAAGTACAAGTAACTCAGTTGTTTCAGCACTGTAAATCCTTCATCTTCAAGGCCTGAATACACACACAAACACACACAGACACACAAGAAAAATAGAACATGGAAAATGTTATTCAGCCTAAAAACATATACAACACAGAAAATAAAGATCAGACTGATTTGTTTTAGTGAATAAACCTGGACAGCATATAAGAGAAAATAAAATACATATGGTTTTCATCATTTTAATTAGGTATACATTATTGATGGAGTGGATCTTGAAGAACTAGAGCCCACACACTGGACACACACTGGTTGCATCAAAATTGTTTCCTAGTCATTTCAATGAAATTACGTTGAAACCTACAAGGAATAGATTTAGAATTGACGTCTGTGCCCAGTGCGCAGTCTCTTAGCCAGATTAATAAATCAAATCCAATTTTATTTGTCACATGCGCCGAATACAACAGGTGTAGACCTTACTGTGAAATGCTTACTTAGCCCTTAACCCCCCTTTTCTCCCCAATTTCGTGATATCCAATTGGTAGTTGCAGTCTTGTCCCATCGCTGCAACTCCCGTACGGACTCGGTAGAGGCGAATGTCGAGAGCCATGCGTCCTCCGAAACACGACCCTGCTAAGCTGCACAACTTCTTGACAAACTGCTCACTTAACCCGGTAGCCAGCCACACCAATATGTCAGGATGCTCTCGATGGTGCAGCTGTAGAACTTTTTGATGATCTGAGGACCCATGATAAATCTTTTCAGTCTCCTGAGGGGGAATAGGCGTTGTCGTGCCCTCTTTACGACTGTCTTGGTGTGTTTGGACCATGATAGATTGTTGGTGATGTGAACACCAAGGAACTTGAAGCTCTCGTCCTGCTCCACTACAGCCTCGTCGATGTGAATGGGGGCGTACTCGGCCCTCCTTTTCCTGTAGTCCACGATCAGCTCCCTTGTCTTGATCACGTTGAGGGAGAGGTTATTGTCCTATAGGCTGTCTCATCGTTGTCGGTGATCAAGCCTACCACCGTTGTGTCGTCGGCAAACTTAATGATGGTGTTTGAGTCATGCTTGGCCACACAGTGGGGCGGTATGTGATTGGAGGGGATCTAGGGGTTCTGGGATGATGGTGTTGATGTGAGACATGGCCAGACTTTCAAAGCACTTCATGGCTACAGACGTGAGTGCTACATGTCAGTAATAATTTAGGAAGGTTACCTTGGCGTTCTTGGACATGGGTACTATGGTGGTCTGCTTGAAATATGTTTTTATTACAGACTCCGTCAGGGACAGGTTGAAAATGTCCTGCACTTGCCAGCGCATGCTCTGAGTACACGTCCTGGTAATCCGTCTGGCTCTGTGGCCTTGTGAATGTTGAGCTGTTTAAAGGTCTTACTCACATCGGTTGCCGAGAACGTGATCACACAGTCTTCCTGAACAGCTGGTGCTCTCATGCATGCTTCAGTGTTTTTCTTGCCTCAAAGCAAGCATAGAAGTAGCTTGTCTGGTGTGGTTTAAAAATCCTTATATGGGTGAAAAATCCAGCTCCTTGGTGGTTCTCAAGTACTTGTTGAAGAGTCTCCGGTCGCCTAGTAATTTTCCAATGCCCATACTATAATTAGGTGGTGTAGGATAAACTGAGCTAAACAAGGACCAGACTGTTTGGAGCCACATAGAATATAATCAGGGCTAAGTGGTGTAACCTAAACAGGGCATAAGGATAATGGTGGCGCAAAGCCAAGGGGAGTTAATCACATACATAGGAGGGAGTGACTATATGTGTGATGAAAAGAAGGAAAACTATAAAGACAGATCTCTGTGATAAGAAAGTTAGTGGTTCCATGGAAATGCTTGGCTCTGATACTTTGTAATAAAGTCTAACTGAATCTACAAGTTCCGGTATTGGTGCAAATATTTGACTCAATATTTCCACAACACTGGTAGGCTCATGTCACTGGGAAGCTCGCAGCTGGGCTTCCCTTTGTAGTCCGTAATAGTTTGCAAGCCCTGCCACATCCGACGAGTGTCATAGCCGGTGAAGTAGGCCCAAAGCAGGCCTAACGCAGCATTTTCATACCAATATCAAATTATTCCTGGTTAACAATTAAGTACCTTACTTCCAAAAATAAAGGAAATTCACATGAGAACCACAATGCTTACTCCACCCATGCTCCGCCAAGGCTTTCCAGCAAAGCCTTGACCTACTACAGTAGCTACAGTTGAAGTCGGAAGTTTACATACACCTTAGCCAAATACATTTAAACTCAGTTTCACAATTCCTGACATTTAATCCTAGTAAAGATTCCCTGTCTTAGGTCATTTAGGATCACCACTTTATTTTAAGAATGTGAAATGTCAGAATAATAGTAGAGAGAATTACTTATTTCATTTTTTATTTCCTTCATCACATTCCCAGTGGGTCAGATGTTTACATACACTCATTTAGTATTTGGTAGCATTGCCTTTAAATTGTTAAACTTGGGTCAAACGTTTCGGGTAGCCTTCCACAAGCTTCCCATAATAAGTTGGGTGAATCTTGGCCCATTCCTCCTGACAGAGCTGGTGTAACTGAGTCAGGTTTGTAGGCCTCCTTGCTCGCACACGCTTTTTCAGTTCTGCCCACAAATTTTCCATAGGATTGAGGTAAGGGCTTTTTGATGGCCACTCCAATACCTTGACTTTGTTGTCCTTAAGCAATTTTGCCACAACTTTGGAAGTATGCTTGGGGTCATTGTCCATTTGGAAGACCCATTTGTGACCAAGCTTTAACTTCCTGACTGATGTCTTGATGTTGCTTCAATATATCCACATAACTTTCATTCTCATGATGCCATCTATTTTGTGAAGTGCACCAGTCCCTCCTGCAGCAAAGCACCCCCACAACATGATGCTGCCACCCCCGTGCTTTACGGTTGGGATGGTGTTTCTTTGGCTTGCAAGCCTCCCCCTTTTTCCTCCAAACATAGCAATGGTCATTATGGCCAAACAGTTCTATTTTGTTTCATCAGACCAGAGGACATTTCTCCAAAAAGTACGATCTTTGTCCCCATGTGCAGTTGCAAACCGTAGTGTGGCTTTTTCATGGCGGTTTTGGAGCAGTGTCTTCTTCCTTGCTGAGTGGCCTTTCAGGTTATGCCGATATAGGACTCATTTTACTGTGGATATAGATATTTTTGTACCTGTTTCTTCCAGCATCTTCACAGGGTCCTTTGCTGTTGTTCTGGGATTGATTTGCACTTTTCACACTAAAATACGTTAATCTCTAGGAGACAGAACGCGTCTCCTTCCTGAGCAGTATGACGGCTAGGTGGTCCCATGGTGTTTATACTATTGAGTGTATAGATGAACATGGTACCTTCAGGCGTTTGGAAATTGCTCCCAAGGATGAACCAGACTTGTGGAGGTCTACATTTGTCACAATCTCCTTCAAAAAGACTGGACCAAGGCTCAACGTGCATAGCATTCCACATATTTATTGTATGTGAAACCTTCAAAACAACAAAAGACGGATGACCGGACAAAATGTTAGAGGCAACGAACAGCTGCCTCTAATTGGGACCCACACAAAACCAAAACATAGAAAACACTAGAAACCCCTAGTCACGCCCTGACCTAACACACCATAGAGAACGCAGAGGGCGTGACAACATTGTTTTTTCTGAGGTCTTGGCTGATTTCTTGATTTTCCCATGATGTCAGGCAAAGAGGCACTGAGTTTGAAGGTAGGCCTTGAAATACATCCACAGGTACACCTCCAATTGACTCAAATTATGTCAATTAGCCTATCAGAAGCTTCCAAAGCCATAACATCATTTTCTGGAATTTTCCAAGCTGTTTAAAGGCACAGTCAACTAAGTGTACGTAAACTTCTGACCCACTGGAATTGGGTCAGAAGTTTGTCTGTAAACATTGTAATCTGTCTGTAAACATTGTTGGAAAAATTACTTGTGTCATGCACAAAGTAGATGTCCTAACAGACTTGCCAAAACTATAGTTTGTTAACAAGAAATTTGTGGAGTGGTTGAAAAACGAGTTTTAATGACTCCAACCTATGTGTATTTAAACTTCCGACTTCAACTGTATGTTGGTCTATTGTACTTCAAACAATGTGTTGGCAGGTTGCTTAGGATTCAAACCTACTCTTAGAGGAGGTGTCCCCACAATAATGTGATTTATTAATACTTTAACCACATTTAACCACACAGTTAAAGTATTGGATTCTTCACATACCACACTAATCCCATTCCACTACCCTTTCAAGCTTTTTTATTGATGGTTTAATGAGAGATCAGCTGGCAATAATCTGGTGGCCTTTGATGGTTGCAATTGGCCATGTACTTTTTCCATGTGGTTGTTTATCTACGTTAGTTCAATGCACTGACTTATTTGTTTATTTGAATCCCCATTAACTATTGCAGCAGCAGCAGCTACTCTTCCTGGGGTCCACAAAAAAACACAAAACACTGATACAATGATAGACAAGGAATGTCACACACATTTTAAATACAACGATATACAAATAATGCAACTAAAAAATAATACAAACAATACAACAACAAAAATTATGTGAGTGTTAGGGAGTGTCTGTGTGTGTTTTGTGTGTGTGTCCCCTCACAGTCCCCACCATTCCATGAGTTGTTTTTTAATCAGTTTAAATGTAATTTTGCCGTTTGAGTAATTGGAGATGGAAGGGAATTCATGTTATTTTTAATACAGTAATAATTCTCATAAAAACTAGAAGAACCAGTTAATCTCTCATCAATCCACTGTTATCCCTAGGAGTTTACTTTCCTCAACTTGCTAAATGGTCACACCCTTTATGTTTAACTCCTGTTGAGGTGTAGGTCTTAGAGAATGTTATAAACCAAATCCAATGCTTTAAGTTTTAGATGTATTTAAGACCAGTTTATTATTAACCAACCATTCTGAAACTGACTGTAACTCCTTATTTAGAATTTCACGAAGCTAGAATGACTTTGTATGCGGATGATTCCACACTCTACATGTCCGCACCCGAAGCCAGTGAGCTCACTGGCTTCGGGTGCGGACATGTAGAGTGTGGAATCATCCGCATACAAAGTCATTCTAGCTTCGTGTAAGACCAGTGGCAAATCATTTGTAAAAATAGAGAAGAGTAACGGCCCAAGGAAACTGCCTTGAGGGACACTGCCAGTGGCAGTTTTAGACCATTTCAACTGGGGGGGCCAAGCCGGGGCCAGTTGTACTGTTAGAGGGGCCAGTTACATTAGACGTTATTGTTGTCATATCGTTTTCTTCACTGCTTTGCAGGCATTAGCAGGCAAAAGACCATGTCCCTCTAGTAAATGTGTGGGTTTAATTAGTGTTCCGCGTTGCCACTGTCTAATAACAGATGTAAAAAAAGAACGAAGGCAAAAATTTGTTATGCAAGAATTATTTCATACTCCACATTTAGGGGGGCCACAAGGGGGTCCACCCCCAGAACCGCCAGTGGACACTGCACTGTGCATATCTGACGTTAGAGAAGCTTCCATTGAAGAACACTCTCTGGGTTCTATTTGATAAATAGCTCTCCAACCATGTGATGGCAGGTGATGTAAAGCCATTGCAAGTTAATATTTTTAATAACAATTTATTATCAATAACATCAAAGTCTGCACTGAAATCTAACAATACAGCTCCAACTATCATCTTATTATGCATGTCTTTTAACCAATCATCAGTAATCTGAGTCAGTGCAGTACAAGTTGAGTACCCTTCTCCACCCTTCTACGCATGTTGAAAGTCAGTAGTTGGAGATCACTCTGTCATGCTGATTGAGTTCAAATAACAGACGTAGCTTCAAAAGGAGGGTGGTGCTTGGAATCATTGTTCTTCCTCTGTCAGCCATGGTTACCTGCAAGGAAACACGTGCCGTCATCATTGCTTTGCACAAAAAGGGCTTCACAGGCAAGGATATTGCTGCCAGTAAGATTGCACCTAAATCAACCATTTATCGGATCATCAAGAACTTCAAGGAGAGCGGTTCAATTGTTGTGAAGAAGGCTTCAGGGTGCCCAAGAAAGTCCAGCAAGCGCCAGGACCGTCTCCTAAAGTTGATTCAGCTGCGGGATCGGGGCACCACCAGTACAGAGCTTGCTCAGGAATGGCAGCAGGCAGGAGTGAGTGCATCTGCACGCAGAGTGAGGCGAAGACTTTTGGAGGATGGCCTGGTGTCAAGAAGGGCAGCAAAGAAGCCACTTCTCTCCAGTAAAAACATCAGGGAGACTGATATTCTGCAAAAGGTACAGGGATTGGACTGCTGAGGACTGGGGTAAAGTCATTTTCTCTGATGGATCCCCTTTCCGATAGTTTGGGGCATCCGGGAAAAAAGCTTGTCCAGAGAAGACAAGGTGAGCGCTACCATCAGTCCTGTGTCAAGCCTACAGTAAAGCATCCTGAGACCATTCATGTGTGGGGTTGCTTCTCAGCCAAGTAGTGGGCTCACTCACAATTTTGCCTAAGAACACAGCCATGAATAAAGAATGGTACTAACACATCCTCCGAGAGCAACTTCTCCCAACTATCCAGGAACAGTTTGGTGACGAACAATGCCTTTTCCAGCATGATGGAGCACCTTGCCATAAGGAAAAGGTGATAACTAAGTGGCTCTGGGAACAAAACATTGATATTTTGGGTCCATGGCCAGGAAACTCCCCAGACCTTAATCCCATTGAGAACTTGTGGTCAATCCTCAAGAGGTGGGTGGACAAACAAAAACCCACAAATTCTGACAAACTCTAAGCATTGATTATGCAAGAATGGGCTGCCATCAGTCAGGATGTGGCCCAGAAGTTAATTGACAGCATGCCAGGGTGGATTGCAGAAAAAGAAGGGACAACACTGCAAATATTGACTCTTTGCATCAACTTCAAGTAATTGTCAATAAAAACACTTATTAACACAATAAAGACACTTATTAAATGCTTGTAATTATATTTCAGTATTCCATAGTAACATCTGACAAAAATATCTAAAGACACTGAAGCAGCAAACTTTGTGGAAATTAATATTTGTGTCATTCTCAAAACTTTTGGCCACGACTGTATAGTATGTCAACCAATCAGCTGAGCAGCAAGTGGTGGTGTGCTGGTCACAGCCACTCATATATAGACTTATATGAAAGCAAGCTTTGCTTTTATACTTACAAGACCATCCTGCTTGATTGTGGTGCCAGCCTGCATTTCCTTAACCCTTTACACTCATGGGAATTAGCCTATGGATAGGGCTAAATGTAAATGTTTCTTACAGAAGAAATATGAAAAGCACATGCCTAACCATGGTAACAATTGAAAGGGAACAGTTTCGGGATTATAGGAACATTTTTAGACCAAAGTTGAAGACACAACAATTCACCTGACAAGATTGAATCCAAACATTACACTGTTGATCTTCTGTGAATTTTAACTGTACTTTTCGCTGCATTTGTTGATAACCAAATCTGAAAATACTCTGGATACATTCAGTAACATGATAAGAATATTCCTGGAAAATGTGTGGTAGGTGCAACAACAACATATCCAAGTGGCCATACTTATCCAACATGTGGACAGTTCCTAAGTAATTTCAATGCACTTTTATGACTCAAAGAAGAGTCTTCAATTGCAAAGAGCATTTTTGAGCTCTCCTAGCTGTGTCGTTGAGGAACTAGAGCAAATTCACTTGTAGTTGTTTTGTTTGAAATACAACCCTGAATCACCGCCCTCACACAATTACTGTTGTTGTTTACACAATCCAAAAATGTCTGTTATAAATCACAATCTGGGTCAGGTGGGTATAATTTGAACGCCTGTTCTATTGCTTACATGAATTACAGAGTATAAGTTATAAAACATGATATTACACTGTTAGGCTTTCACAATGCAATTTAGGGAAACAGATAGTTTTGGTGTGCATAGAAAGGAGTCATGAGGGCATTCAGGTGTGTGTGCAGCGCAAATTGTCTTTCCAATAGTTCAGAACAACTAAGGGTATGACGCCATGTCATCTTGTAACTGTACATCAAACATAGTGATCACAAGCATTGACACTGTATATGATATGATTTTTATGGTAGCTAATTTCACTCCAACACCGGACACCCCTAACTTCAGACACTCTAGTGGTTAGAGGATTAAATCATTTCGAGATCAACATTTAAATGGACTGGAAAATAACTGAACGTTTTGTGACTAAAGACACCCTTCCAGCTAGCTGACCACCGATTTTCATTGCAATTTATGTAAGTTAAGTCATGTATATGCAAGTAATATACATACACATTTTGTGTGACACGCTGTATATTGCAAAATTCAGGCAAGTACTTATTTTTTTCACCGGAAGGCTAGCCAACTAGTCAACTACAGTGAGGGAAAATAAGTATTTGATCCCCTGCTGCTTTTGTACGTTTGCCCACTGACAAAGAAATGATCAGTTTATAATTTTAATGGTAGGTTTATTTGAACAGTGAGAGACAGAATAACAACAAAAGAAATCCAGAACAACGCATGTGAAAATTTTTATAAATGGAATTGCATTTTAATGAGGGAAATAAGTATTTGACCCCCTCTCAATCAGAAAGACTTCTGGCAAGCAACAAGGTGAGATTAGGAGCACACTCTTAAAGGGAGTGCTCCTAATCTCAGTTTGTTACCTGTATAAAAGACACCTGTCCACAGAAGCAATCAATCAATCAGATTCCAAACTCTCCACCATGGTCAAGACCAAAGAGCTCTCCAAGGATGTCAGGGACAAGATTGTAGACCTACACAAGGCTGGAATGGGCTACAAGACCATCGCCAAGCAGCTTGGTGAGAAGGTGACAACAGTTGGTGCGATTATTCGCAAATGGAAGAAACACAAAAGAATTGTCAATCTCCCTCGGCCTGGGGCTCCATGCAAGATCTCACCTCGTGGAGTTGCAATGATCATGAGAACGGTGAGGAATCAGCTCAGAACTACATGGGGGGATCTTGTCAATGATCTCAAGGCAGCTGGGACCATAGTCACCAAGAAAACAATTGGGAACACACTACGCCATGAAGGACTGAAATCCTGCAGCGCCCGCAAGGTCCCCCTGCTCAAGAAAGAACATATACATGCCCGTCTGAAGTTTTCCAATGAACATCTGAATGATTCAGAGGACATCTGGGTGGTCAGATGAGACCAAAATGGAGCTCTTTGGCATCAACTCAACTCGCCGTGTTTGGAGGAGGAGGAATGCTGCCTATGACCCTAAGGAAACCATCCCCACTGTCAAACATGGAGGTGGAAATATTATGCTTTGGGGGTGTTTTTCTGCTAAGGGGACAGGACAACTTCATCGCATCAAAGGGACGATGGACGGGGCCATGTACCATCAAATCTTGGGTGAGAACCTCCTTCCCTCAGCCAGGGCATTGAAAATGGGTCGTGGATGGGTATTCCAGCATGACAATGACCCAAAACACACGGTCAAGGCAACAAAGGAGTGGCTCAAGAAGAAGCACATTAAGGTCCTGGAGTGGCCTAGCCAGTCTCCAGACCTTAATCCCATAGAAAATCTGTGGAGAGCTGAAGGTTCGAGTTGCCAAACGTCAGCCTCGAAATCTTAATGACTTGGAGAAGATCTGCAAAGAGGAGTGGGACAAAATCCCTCCTGAGATGTGTGCTAACCTGGTGGCCAACTACAAGAAACGTCTGACCTCTGTGATTGCCAACAAGGGTTTTGCCACCAAGTACTAAGTCATGTTTTGCAGAGGGGTCAAATACGTATTTCCCTCATTAAAATGCAATTCCACTTCACTACATTCCTAAAGAACATATGTACTTTTAACCCCCATACATTTTCCCTAACACCCAAAAGTATTTTGAATGCTCAGGCAGGGCAGCAATACGGTTCAAAGTTACGCACCTATCAATATAACGAGTTGTCATCCCTCACTAAACTCACTAAACACAACTACTGTGTTTGTAAATTATGTCTGAGTGCTGGAGTGTGCCTGTCTGTCCGTAAATAAATAAAAAACAAGAAGATCGTGCCGTCTGGTTTGCTTAATATAAGGAATTTGATGTAGAATTTACTTATACTTTTTACTTTTACTCAAGTATGACAATTACGTAAGTACATTTATAACCAGATACTTTTAGACTTTTACTCAAGTAGTATTTTACTGAGTTACTTTCACTTGAGTCATTTTCTATTAAGGTATCTAGAACTTTTACTCAATTATAACAATTGAGTACTTTTTCCACCACTGCCAGCTTCAAACAGCGGTTTTGGTCTGCCAGCTTATTTTTTGTTATTAAAAAATATATTTCACGGCGATTAAGATGGTACAATGATTCCCTACACTATTCAGTATTTGTTTTCTCACATAAACTGAAATTGAGCGAACAGTGTAGAATTTTTGTAACCAGCAATTTCCACTAGATAACACATCCACAAAGTCATACACCTTTCCCAGTTTGACAACAGCTGCCACTCCGGTGGGAGAAATCAATAGGCGAATATCACAGCCAATCACAACACTGGCGGGTAAGTAATACTGTTAAACACTATCATTCTACTATTAGCACCAGATATATTATGGATTTTTTTACAATGAAAAAATTCAAAACAAATCCTAAGCGTAGCACCTTTAACTGCACATACAGAACTAACATCAACAATATGCATGCCAGTCTTTCCTGGTTGAGGGTTGACGAGAGATTAACTGCTTCTCTTCTAGTTTTCATGAGAAATATTACTGTGACAGAAATTCTATGTTGTCTGCATAATCGGCAGGTAGCCTAGTGGTTGAGTGTTGGACTAGTAACTGAAAGGTTGCAAGCTCAAATCTCTGAGCTGGAAAGGTAAAAATCTGTTGTTCTGCACACTAAACAAGGCAGTTAACCCACTGTTCCTAGGCCATCATTGAAAATAAGAATTTGTTCTTAACTGACTTGCCTAGTTAAATAATCAGATAACATTCAGTTCAGACACCCATACAAGTCCAAAACAAATACATGGCAACACACAGAGCCACTCCCTTCCATCTCCAATTACTCAAGCAGACAGCAAAATGACCTTTAAAAAACAGATTCAATAACAAACTTTAAGTAGGCAAGTCAGTTAAGAACAAATTACTAATTACAATGATGGCCTACCGGGGAACAGTGGGTTAAATGCCTTGTTCAGGGGCAGAACAACATATTTTTACTTTGTCAGCTAGGGGATTAGATCCAGCAACCTTTCAGTTCCTGGCCTAACGCTCTGACCACTAGGCTACCTGCCACCCCCCCAAAAAAATGGAACGGCATGGACTGTGAGGAGACACACGAACACACAGGCACACTCTAATGCACACAATTATTTTGTTGTATTGTTTTTATTCTTTTTTTGTTGTGTTGTTATATATCGTTTTATAAAAAATGTGTGTGACTGTCCTTGTCTATCAGTGTATCCATGTTTTGTGTTTTTTGTGGACCTCAGGAAGAGCAGCTGCTGCATCTGCAAAGCTAAATGGGGTTTCAAATAAACAAACAAACCAGTAAAATAACCGGAGGCTCCGATTCGACATGGACCGAGACAGTGAATCCCAGAGAGAACAGGACACTAACAGACACTAAGCTCCCACAGTTTGTTGTCAACAAATTGAACAACTTCCAACCATACTAAATGTGCCTGTCTGTCTGTCTCCCCTAGTTACTTCAGATCTCATTACTCCCCTAGTTACTTTCAGATCTCCTTTGTTATTTTCATTTGATTCTCTCTCTCTCTCTCTCTCTCTCTCTCTCTCTCTCAGTCTCTCTGTCTGGTTTACCTTGCGTGGTCAGACTAATGTTTGTCTGTCTGTCACTTTCTCCTTTGGCTATTTTCATATTAAATGTCTGTCTCTCTCAGTTTCTGTCTGGTTTGCCTAGCTCTCTCTAAGTCTCTGTCTGGTTTTTACCTTGCGTGGTCAGACAGTTGTTTTGCAGGTTTAGTGTTTCCAGCTGCTGCAGACGTGTCAGGTCCTCAATGGTTACTACCTCTATCTGGTTGTTCTGAGACGAAGAGGAGGCAAAAGTATTATTGGCAGAACAGCAACGCTTCATTCATTCATTATTGATTGACTTAGAGAAACGTACTCCGACGCTGGACATGTCTAGCCTTCACTTATGTGCTTTAAACCTTAAATCAGTCCTATGAAGAAAGATCTATCGGGTTTTAGGTGTGTGTGACCCACCTGTAACAAGATCTATCAGGTATTGGGAGTGTCTGTCAATGTCTGACTGATGTATCTAATGGATGTTTGAGACCCAAGTGTAGGGAGAGAATGTGGGTGTTGTGTTGGGTGTGTGTGTGACCCACCTGCAGCGAGAGAATGCGTGTGCTCTCAGGCAGCTCACTAGGAAAGTCCATGAGGTTAACCCCAGCACAGTCCACCGCTCCCTCTGTACAGGTACATTCCCCTGGACATACAACCAGATCGGTTTTCACTACAGCCGGGACTGTAAAGGTCTCTATCTCTGGCTCTGTCTCCTCCGTGGTGTCTTCCTCCTTCTCCTCTTCCTTCTGGGGCTCCAGAGGGGGCTGGCAGTGTACCAGAGCCCAGGCCAGGAGCAGCACACTCAGGCCCTGAAAGAGAGACCTCCTGGGGCTGGCCATGTCTGCTGGTCGTGCCTGGTGGTCAAGCTACCTCAGATACCTCAGCTGCCCAGAAGAACCAATGATCAGATGGGTCTATGTAACAGTGTGATAAATCAATGCATGGATATATATATTTTTGAAACTATAATCAGTGACCAAGGACAAATATTTCCTATTTTCTTTAACAGCTTTACAGCGGATTTCAAGAAATGGTTCTAAAGAGGCAATTGCTATTGAGACAGAGAAATAGATTACAAAACATAATAGTGTATGTGTGTATATAGGATAGGTAGCTCATAGGACACGAGATATTTAAAAAGAGTGTGTGTAAAAAAAAGGTTGGTTACATTGTCAGAACAGCAGGCCTCCTGGCGAAACAGCAGGCTAACGAGGACAGGACGTGTATTGTCTGGGACAAGATTAAACCGTCTGCTTTTGTGTTGAAAATGTTTAGTGATAGACATTATGTTCCTATTTTGGCGTATTTAAAAAATCCATTCTCTCATTTATTGCGATGATCACATGGGTTGACCTACAGCACCAAGAATTTTCTCTATACTGTAACCTTTTTCTATTTTCCATATAATCGAGTGAAAAATGTACAAAGTATGCTGTTGTTTTTTAACAATAAAGGCATTGTAATGCTGATATTATCCTCCAAGCAGGCAGAAAGTGTCCCAGTAGAGACGTGTTTTGGTCTTATGGCCAGTCAGGAAAAAGTTCCAAACAGGCACTGTGTGTGTGTGTGTGTGTGTGTGTGTGTGTGTGTGTGTGTGTGTGTGTGTGTGTGTGTGTGTGTGTGTGTGTGTGTGTGTGTGTGTGTGTGTGTGTGTGTGTGTGTGTGTGTGTGTGTGTGTGTGTGTGTGTGTGTGTGTGTGTGTGTGTGTGCGTGCGTGCGTGTGAGTCACTACCACACACCACCAGCCAAGAGCCTGTGTGCGACAGACCCCGGAGCCTCATGGTGTGTGTCTGAACACCAGCCAAGTGTCTATGTTCACGTCAGATAAAAAATACAATTAAAAACAATGCAAACCTACACATGTGATCCTGAGTATATCCCCACACACGTACCAGACACCACGACAGTAACAAATGGAGCATATTCAACCCCACATGCATAATGCTACTCATAAACAGACATAATGTTCTCACAGATACCTAAAGGACTCGTTAAAGCTAAAAAAAAAACTACAAAAAAACACAACAACATTGAATCAATGACTCACAAGCTGTAAAAAAATATATATTTGTATACAAGTTGTACGTGAGTCTGTAAAAGCTCATACCCATCTGGACAGCTGTACACTTGTACAGCTTACTATTACTATCACTTATTCGCATACTGCCACTCAGTCCATACACAAACAGTCCTTTTCTAATATAATGGCATATGATTGGTAGCACGTTACCAATTCATTCTGTCAGTCCATAATACATAGCACATATTGAGCATATCTAATATAGATGCCTACATAATTACAGCATATCTATACAATATATGCATTATTTACCTTCTCTGATGGAAGGAGGATAGCAGTGACAAAGGTAGAGGCAGTGCAGTCTGGTGTCCAGTCGAACCAGAGACAATCACATAGCAGGATAGAGAGGAGCCACAGCAACTCCACAGTCACTCCAGATCACAGATCCCTACCAGATGTAATGGGAGAGTGGGAGTGACAGAGGGAAAGTTCAGCAAAAGAAGGGGAGAAGAAAAGATAGAAGAGAAAAAACTGTGAGCTGAAGGACAGCCAAAAACACAAAATTCTTTGCTTTTAAATTTTTCTTTTTTTCATGGTCTGAGACAGGTCTTTTCCAATCCCCATATAATAATGAGGCCATTTCATGTTGCAATTAGTTTGTTCTGTAGAAAGAAAGAAAGAAAGAAAGAAAGAAAGAAAGAAAGAAAGAAAGAAAGAAAGAAAGAAAGAAAGAAAGAAAGAAAGAAAGAAAGAAAGAAAGAAAGAAAGAAAGAAAGGGGGGCTTTTTGAATTTTCGTTCTGATTCAACAAGAATAACTTTCATATTGCTCATGAATCAACAGAGATTAGTATCACAGTGAGACTGAGCGAGTATCTTGGACCGAAAGTATCTTGGATGTAGTATCTTGGCTGATGCTGAATCATACATTCCCTGTTTTTCTTTGAGCCAAGTACAAAGAGAGAGCTATCATGAACCAGTGAGCCAGGGATGGCAGTACCATTGTGTTAGCAATTTGTTCCCTCAAAGGCCTAAAAATCCTCTCCTGTTTTTTCTCAATTTATAATGTGAACAACTGCAGAGCCTGAGATTAAAGAAAGAAAAGCTTTACTAAAGATGAACGAAAAATTGCAACTGACCACCAAAGGGGAAACCAATATCATGTGAGCTTATAAACTGATTAGCATTAGCATTAAAGTATTTAGAGAGAAGTAATATAATTCCATTTTAAAATGATATTTGTTTGAAGATTACATTTCATATAGACAGGAAACAAGAGTCTTTCAGAAAAGAGCGACAGACAGGATATGTCATAATAGCGCACACGTTCTGCAGAAGGTCCCTCTGTACGTCCCATATGGCACCCTATTCCATATAGTGCACTACTTTTTAACAGTGCCCATTGGGACCTACTATATAGAGAATAGGGAGAATAGGGTGCCATTTGAGACCCAGCCTATACCTACCATCAGATGCTATGCTATCTGCTTTCGGGAGACATTTCTTTGTATCGCAAATTATGTTAATTCCACCATCAGCAGGCCTGTCGTTCCATATTCCCTCTGACACTTCTCAGAGGATATTCTGGCTGGATTATGTCCCATTTGGGGGCAAGGCTCTCATAATATTAGAGGATTAAATCTGGATTTTTTTAAACGATACAGTACACACTAAGAAAAGAGGGTTCCTCAAGGGTTCTTTGGGAAATATGATGGTTCTATGTGGAACCATAATGACTAAAATAACCCCTTTGAGCCCTTAAATGGTTCTTTGCAGTTCACAAAAGGGTTATTTGCTCTTTTATGGCCATGATGCATTGGTAGTTTTTGTCGTGTTATGCCATTAGATATGAACTAGGGCACCAATGATGGTGTCATGTGAAAGACTCACGTATGTCTTATGTCAATTGAGAACTGATACCTAAATCAGTGGTCTGTAAACCTCTCCTCGGGGACCCCCAGTTTCTCCAGAGCTAGCATACCTGATTAAACTTGTCAATTAACACAATAATAAGACCTATGGAATTTTAACAATATAATAATTGCGTTGGTAACCAGATTATAATAGCAATAAGATACTTCAGGGTTTGTGGTATATTTCCAATATACCATGGCTAAGGGCTGTATCCGCAAAGGATAAACTGGTTTCTCGGGAATGGGCCCAAATCCCTTGCCAGTTGAAAAAAAAAAATTACACTTGCCAGTTGGTCAGTGCATGCTCAGAGTACACGTCCTGGTAATCCGTCTGGCCCTGGGGCCTTGTGAATGTTGACCTGTTTAACGGTCTTTCTCGCATCGGCTGCAGAGAGTGCGATCACACAGTTGTCCGGAACAACTGATGCTCTCATGCATATTTCAGTGTTACTTGCTCATCTGGTAGGCTTGTGTCACTGGGCAGCTTGCGGCTGTGCTTCCCTTTGTGGTCTGTAATAGTTTGCAAGCCCTGCCACTTCCGACGAGCGTCGGAGCCGGTGTAGTATGATTCAATCTTAGTCCTGTATTGATGCTTTGCCTGTTTGATGGTTCGTCGGAGGGCATAGCAGGATTTCTTATCAGCTTCCTGCTCCTTGAAAGTGGCAGCTCTACTCTTTAGCTCAGTGCGGATGTTGCCTGTAATCCATGGCTTCTGGTTGGGGTATGGACGTACAGTCACTGTGGGGACGACATCATCGATGAACTTATTGATGAAGTCAGTGACTGATGTGGTGTACTCCTCAATGCCATCGGAAGAATCCCGGAACATATTCCAGTCTGTGCTAGCAAAACAGTCTTGTAGTTTAGCATCTGCTTCATCTGACCATGTGAAATCTGCAATTTCTCGCATGGAATAGCCTTAATTTCTCAGAACAAGAATAGACGGAGTTTCAGAAGAAAGGTCTTTGTTTCTAGCCATTTTGAGCCTGGAATCGAACCCAAAAATGCTGATGATCCAGATACTCAACTAGTCTAAAGAAGGCCAGTTGTATTGCTTTATTGCAGTTTTCAGCTGTGCTAACATAATTGCAAAATGTTTTTCTAATGATCAATTAGCCTTTTAAAATTATAAACTTGGATTAGCTAACACAACGTGCCATTGGAACACAGGAGTGATGATTGCTGATAATGGGCCTCTGTACGCCTTCCATAAAGAATCTGCCATTTTCAGCTACAATAGTCATTTACAACATTAACAATGTCTACACTGTATTTCTGATCAATTTGATGTTATTTTAATGGACAAGACAGACAAGGACATTTCTAAGTGACCCCAAACTTTTAACGGTAGTGTATATTTTCCCCTGTCTGTCTGTCTAAATTACAATACATTTCTCAGTATGCAGACCCCCACAATCAACCGGATACCCCAAATAAACAGTTTAGGGCAAACCTAAATACATTTACGGCACAGTTGACCACCCCTCTTCTTCCCGGCACTCATTCTTCTGGTGTCTCTCCATTTTCTTCTTCAGATAGCGTTACAGTTCATCCGCACAATGGCACATATGTAACTCATGCCTGTGAAAGTGGATGGCCCTTGATAATGTCCTGATTTCAATATCTGGGGAATAATTAGATTTTCCCAAGCAAACAAATCTCTCACCTGAGCCTCCACCACCATTCTGTACGATCCATTCTGTCCTCTCCATTTTCCGACCAATACACTGGCAGCATGAGAGGAGTTTGGACGTGATCTCTCTCCATGCTCACTCCACATGCACGGTCTCAGGACTCCTGGCGCCCGTACACAGGTTGCTGGCTCGGACTCAGGTCTCAGGTAGAAGTGGTGCAGGACAGGGCCATGGTGAACGCCATTATCGCAATTACTTTAGCCGGTTAGAGGGGGTGAGGCTCACACTGTTCTCTGTTGAATTATCCCTTCCATGCATTTAGATACCATCTGGAGTCACTATCGCCATAACTTCAGGAGAGGACAGACCAGAACTACAGTTTAAGGAAATCCAGACAAACCATTCATCATATTTTCTTAATACACTAATTTCTACAACAAATGTCAAAAAGCATAACATCACACTGTTGAAACCATTTTACAAATTAGCTTATTCTCCCTTATCATACTGCCGTCATACTGGCGACCTCACCGCAGTTACAGGGTCAGGGAGTTAGAAGGCTAACCGTTTAGGGAGAAATTCCGACCACACAGCAGACCCAATCTGGTGAGATTTGTATTGATGCTAAGAAAAAAACAAAAACAAACAAAACAAACAACACTTCTTCATATTATATTTAAATCTCACCCAATGTCTCTAGGCTTTCTGGCGAGGGTGACCAGGCCTCACCAGAAAGTCAGAACAGAAGTCATTCAACACCATTACGTGAGTATGTTCTTCCCCTTTTCTTTCCCTGTACTTCAGTCTACTTATTTAAAGACATTTCAAACATTCTGTGTACCAGGTTTACATTGGGTTTCTCAGTACATTTAGTTTCCGGAGAACTTACAAAATTCGGACAATAGATACTTCAGAAAATGTAATTCTGTGCCCTTTAAGGTGCATCCTTTCTAACCTGTGAATAACCTACTAAAACCAAATTAAAAAGACCCCACCCAATAAATCAAACACAGTATTAACACCACTAACAAATATCCATAAAAGGTGGGTTGTGTGCACGTGTGCTGGTGTGTGTGGTAAAAATGGCCAGGCCTTATTTAATTGGGAGCTCCTTTTACGGCCAGATCCGGGTACCTTTATTCTTTATAAAACTGCAGAATTTCACTAACTGCTCTCCTAAGACAACATCCTCGGGAAACATTTCAAAGAGAGAGATAGGGACTCCCCATCCTCTCCTGGAAGAGAAAATTTAACATTTCGTTAGTAATCACGATGCTACATTTTAAACAGCAACACCAAAGTTTTAATTACAGACAAAACAGAACATAATAACTTCTGTTCACCTGGAGTCCACTGTCCTCCCTCCACTCATTTATCATTTGTGTTTTAATCCATCCCCACGGTTACTGCATATACTATTACCAATCTCCATTGAATATTCAATGCCCTTCTTACTCCTTAACAACATTTTAAAAGGTCATTTTAGGTTTGGTAACCCCAATGCAGGCGTTTGTCACAATTGCTGTTTCGTACTGCCAATTTTTATTTGTTACCTATAAGAATCCACTGTCCTGGCATCTCGCAAAGATTATCCAAATTTTGCCCATTTCTCATCGTAAGGAATCAGTGATATTTGAGCGCTTGTATCTATTAGAAAGTTGTGTGAGACGTGGCCTCCTACGTCCCCTTCCACATAGAAACCGTCATCTCTACGAACCACAATCGACTGGACTGAGGCCAGACACCGCTATGTGAAGTTGACCTACCCCGCTGCTTTCAAGAGAGTTTGCTGCTGCTGTCTGGTCAGTGCAGCAAACACCTGCATCGCAGCTTTCCCTCCAGAAGAAGAGGGTGCAGTAGTCTCCAGTACTACCGTACACTCATTTTTCCAATGACCAATGGCCCCACACCTAAAACAGGGATCTATCACCTTCACTTCTGTATTTTTTCACTACTTTTCCCTCCCTGTTTCTTCATCTTACTTTGGCCATTAAAACCACTGTTGGTGACTTTCACTGTAGCCGTATGAACCACTCGCATGGCTACGAAGTAAGTGAAATTATATTCCACTCTCAAGGCCGCTTGCACTATTTCCTCTCAATGCAAATGTTGGTCCACTACACCCTCAATAGCCATTTTGATAACAGGTTTCAAACCTGCCATCAAAGCAGACTCAGTCTTTTTGATGCTGAGTACATCTACAAATTTTTGTTTTACTTTTCTGTTGATAGAACGCTGACATCAAAACGCTGGTGTATTGAGCTTTTGATTTTTCTTTTATGTCATTGTGCCAACTCACAATAGAATCTCTGAATTGTTTATTAGATTGGAATTTTGCTGACCAATTTTATCCAGTTTGCAAAAATGTTCCCATAACCGAGCCAAATTGGTAAAATGCTTGTGCGCTTCTTTTAGCGCCCCTTCTTATTTTTCCCCTTCTATTCCCCTTTTTACGGGAGTTTCAGAAACCACGGATGCCATCTCAATGTTGGCTATTTCTGCGCCTCACTTGACGGTGTCTAGGGTGTTTAGATTTCCTCATTCATGGCTCTAATATACGCTCTCTATTAACAATTTTCCAAGGTGATGATACCCACTTCCTCAGAGAGTAGTTATGGTATTTGTGCCTATTAATCTGTCACGGGATCTGATACCTTTTATTAGAACCAATACTGAAGCGTCTGCCAATTTACTACTGGAGAATACAGTACACCTAATGCCTTATACCAGTGTCACGCTTAAAATATCATTGTTGTTGACAACACACACAACCAAAATTATTCACAGTTGTCTTCCTATTTCCACATAATCTGTCACGGTTCCCAGCCCCAATAGGGAATAAACCAACCTCTCTCCTTATTGCTCCTGCTAATACACACAAATCACTTTCAAACAATGTTCTAATATTCTTGCGCTTTTCCAACCATGGAGGGGGCCCTCCTCCAGAACCTGGACTACTTCCTTACAACCTATCGTACCAGTACACAACCATGACAATTTATCCATACACACACACTCACTCTACAGCCTCACGGCCACGTTCACCCCACTTACGGGTCTGGCCGAGAAACCACCCCACTAGGGATTTACCCTCCTCAGGGACCACCCTTTTCACAACTTACCCTTTATCTATGACTGGTCGTAACACAATGGGACTTCTGAATAAGCTCAGGCTTTCTAGGTCCGTATCCTATTATTGTTCTGCCTACGACTCTCATCTCCCTAAGATGTCAGAATGAATGGTAACAGGTGTAGGAACTGCGCCTACCTGTTGCCGGCTCCTGCTCCACTGATTCAGACTCTCCAGTTTGACTGTAAATCGTGGTGAATCCTGCCGACAACGCCAACTGTTAGGTTCTGATAAACAGAGTAAAACTCACGGACGACTAGTAAAGCTTTAACCAAGTTTATTCAACCAATGGGTCAAACAGCTGCAAAGACCAAGACATGTTTCCACCAGCACAAGTATTTATACCCTCCTATTAGGCAGAGTCAACTCCTTGCACATCTAGACAGCCAATACATCCCTGTTGCTAGGCAGGAACTTAGGTGGTGTGTGTAATATAACTGTTCCTTGTCACTTCATCTGACCTGACCTTGGCCCGCATTCCTTACTCCTCCCTACTACACGGCAGTCCTACCTTATCAGTGACTGAAACCAGACTGTTGCCCTTTGACCCTCTCCATAGGATACATGAGATTTAACAATGTCAGGATCCGTGTGTAGCTGGTGCAAAAATAGTCAGGTGCAGGAGAACAGGACTGAATGAGCAAAAACACTTTACTCAAATAACCAACAATCAAAAACGCTAACTGCGTAATACATAAACTCATTGCCAAACACAAACAACGAGGCAGAATGAAATAAAGCACCAGCCGGCACGACAACGGCTGAACAATAAACAATCACACACAAGGGGGAAACCAGAGGGTTAAATACACAACAGATAATGATGGGGAATGCAAACCAGGTGTGTGAAAAACAAGACAAGACAAATGGAAAATGAAAAGTAGATCGGTAATGATTAGAAGACCGGTGACGTCGACCACCGAATGCCGCCCGAACGAAGAGGGGAACCGACTTCAGTCGAAGTCGTGACAAACAATAACATGTTCTGACAGAATGTAAACTTTCTGCACTCCCCTTTCGCACTCAGTAACTTTCCATACGCCTAGTTCTCATCCACCCTCCATTGACCCCAACATATCTATGAATTATACATGTAAAGTAATCAATAAGTAACAATAAGTATATTCCAAACTAGAATTCAACAAAAGGAAATAGAGGGACTAACAGTACAGATAGCAATAAAGACTGAACAATAGAGGCACAGAATGACTTACAGGAAAAACAAAAAGAACTGGAGGAACTTATTCAGGAAAGATCAAGTGTAATATATTCTAAAAAATAAAGCAAACTTTGTTTCTGGCCATTTTGAGCCTGGAATCAAACACATAAATGCTGATTCTCCAGATACTCAACTAATCTAAACAAGACCAGTTGTATTGCTTCTTTAATCAGAACAGCAGTTTTCAGCTGTGCTAATATAAATGCAAAAGGGTTTTCTAATGATCAATTAGCCTTTTAAAATGATAAACTTGGATTAGCTAACACAACGTGCCATTGGAACACAGGAGTGATGGTTGCTGATAATAGGCCTATGTACAGTTGAAGTCGGAAGTTTACATATACTTAGGTTGGAGTCATTAAAACTCGATTTTCAAACACTCCACAAATTTCTTGTTCACAAACTATAGTTTTGGCATGGCAGTTAGGACATCTACTTTGTTCATGATAATAATAATTTTTCCAACAATTGTTTATGGACAGATTATTTCACTTATAATTCATTGTATTACAATTCCAGTGGGTCAGAAGTTTACTAAGTTGACTGTGCCTTTCAACAGCTTGGAAAATTCCAGAAAATTATGTCATGGCTTTAGAAGCTTCTGATAGGCTAATTTACATAATTTGAGTCAATTGGAGGTGTACCTGTGCATGTATTTCAAGGCCTACCTTAAAACTCAGTGCCTCTTTGCTTGAAATTATGGGAAAATCAAAAGAAATCAGCCAAGACATCAGAAAAAAATGTAGACCTCCACAAGTCTGGTTCATCCTTGGGAGCAATTTCCAAACGCCTGAAGCTACCACGTTCTGTACAAACAATAGTACGCAAGTATAAACACCATGGGACCACGCAGCCGTCATACCGCTCAGGAAGGAGACACGTTCTGTCACTTAGAGATGAACGTACTTTGGTGCGAAAAGTGCAAATCAATCCCAGAACAGCAGCAAAGGACCTTGTGAAGATGCTGGAGGAAACAGGTACAAACGTACAGTGAGGGAAAAAAGTATTTGATCCCATGCTGATTTTGTACATTTGCCCACGGACAAAGAAATTATCAGTCTATAATTTTAATGGTAGGTTTATTTGAACAGTGAGAGACAGAATAACAACAAAACACTTTTTTCATGAATGGAATTGCATTTTAATGAGGGAAATAAGTATTTGACCTCTCTGCAAAACATGACTTAGTACTTGGTGGCAAAACCCTTGTTGGCAATCACAGAGGTCAGACATTTCTTGCAGTTGGCCACCAGGTTAGCACATATCTCAGGAGGGATTTTGTCCCACTCCTCTTTGCAGATCTTCTCCAAGTCATTAAGGTTTCGAGGCTGACGTTTGGCAACTCGAACCATCAGCTCCCTCCACAGATTTTCTATGGGATTAAGGTCTGGAGACCTGCTAGGCTACTCCAGGACCTTAATGTGCTTCTTCTTGAGCCACTCCTTTGTTGCCTTGGCCGTGTGTTTTGGGTCATTGTCATGCTGGAATACCCATCCACGACCCATTTTCAATGCCCTGGCTGAGGGAAGGAGGTTCTCACCCAAGATTTGACGGTACATGGCCCCGTCCATCGTCCCTTTGATGCAGTGAAGTTGTCCTGTCCCCTTAGCAGAAAAACACCCCCAAAGCATGTTTCCACCTCCATGTTTGACGGTGGGGATGGTGTTCTTGGGGTCATAGGCAACATTCCTCCTCCTCCAAACACGGAGAGTTGAGTTGATGTCAAAGAGCTCCATTTTGGTCTCATCTGACCACAACACTTTCACCCAGATGTCATCTGAATCATTCAGATGTTCATTGGCAAGCTTCAGACGGGCATGTATATGTGCTTTCTTAAGCAGGCGGACCTTGCGGGTGCTGCAGGATTTCAGTCCTTCACGGCGTAGTGTGTTCCCAATTGTTTTCTTGGTGACTATGGTCCCAGCTGCCTTGAGATCATTGACAAGATCCTCCTGTGTAGTTCTGGGCTGATTCCTCACCGTTCTCATGATCACTGCAACTTCAGGAGGTGAGATCTTGCATGGAGCCCCAGGCCGAGGGAGATTGACAGTTCTTTTGTGTTTCTTCCATTTGCGAATAATCGCACCAACTGTTGTCACCTTCTCACCAAGCTGCTTGGCGATGGTCTTGTAGCCCATTCCAGCCTTGTGTAGGTCTACAATCTTGTCCCTGACATACTTGGAGAGCTCTTTGGTCTTGGCCATGGTGGAGAGTTTGGAATCGGATTGACTGATTGCTTCTGTGGACAGGTATTTTATACAGGTAACAAACTGAGACTAGGAGCACTCCCTTTAAGAGTGTGCTCCTAATCTCAGCTCGTTACCTGTATAAAAGACACCTGGGAGCCAGAAATCTTTCTGATTGAGAGGGAGTCAAATACTTATTTCCCTCATTAAAATGCAAATCAATATCTAACATTTTTCACATGCGTTTTTTGTTGTTGTTGTTATTCTGTCTCTCACTGTTCAAATAAACCTACCATTAAAATTATAGACTGATAATTTCTTTGTTAGTGGGCAAATGTACAAAATCAGCAGGGGATCAAATACTTTTTTCCCTCACTGTATCTATATCCACAGTAAAATGAGTCCTATATCGACATAACCTGAAAGGCCGCTCAGCAAGGAAGAAGCCACTGCTCCAAAACCACCATAAAAAAGCCAGACCACGGTTTGCAACTGCACATGGGGACAAAGATCGTACTTTTTGGAGAAATGTCCTCTTGTCTGATGAAACAAAAATATAACCTTTTGGCCATAATGACCATCGTTATGTTCGGAGGAAAAAACGTGAGGCTTGCAAGCTGAAGAACACCATCCCAACCGTGAAGCACGGCGGTGGCAGCATCATGTTGTGGGGGTGCTTTGCTGCAGGAGGGACTGGTGCACTTCACAAAATAGATGGCATCATTTAGGATGGAAAATGATGTGGATATATTGAAGCAACATCTCAAGACATCAGTCAGGAAGTTAAAGCTTGGTCGCAAATTGGTCTTCCAAATGGACAATGACCCCAAGCATACTTCCAAAGTTGTGGCAAAATGGCTTAAGTACAACAAAGTCAAGGTATTGGTAGCAATCATAAAGCCCTGACCTCAATCCCATAGAAGATTTGTGGGCAGAACTGAAAAAGCGTGTGCGAGCAAGGAGGCCTACAAACCTGACTCAGTTAGACCAGCTCTGTCAGGAGGAATGGGCCAAAATTCACCCAACTTATTGTGGGAAGCTTGTGGAAGACTACCAAATACTAATTGAGTGTATGTAAACTTCTGACCCACTGGGAATGTGATGAAAGAAATAAAAGCTGAAATAAATCATTCTTTCTACCATTATTCTGACATTTCACATTCTTAAAATAAAGCGGTGATCCTAACTGACCTAAGACTAGGACTTTTACTAGGATTAAATGTCAGAAATTGAGTTTAAATGTATTTGGCTGTATGTAAACTTCCAACTTCAACTGTGGATATTCCATTAAAAATGATCAGTTTCCAGCTACAATAGTCCTTTACATGATGAACAATGTCTACACTGTGTTTCTGATCAATTTGATGTTATTTTAATGGACAAAAATAAAATTGCTTTTCTTTAAAAAACAAGGACATTTCTAAGTGACCCCAAACTTTTGAACAGTAGTGTAAATATATTTAGGGGATACAACCATGCCAGCTCTGCAGATTTTGCTGTGAAGAGACAGAATCATTAGATCCTTTGTTTTGGTACTGACCTTATGTAGATTGTTTGTGGTCGCAGGTTCAGGACTGGCTGAAGAAATGCAACATTTACCTGGAGTTAATTCTGAAAATGTTTATCTTTAATTTACAATCTGTAGAAACTATGAGAATAGAAAGGTTGAGAACTTTTGTGAAACATCACAGTTGAAAAATATATGGCAAATAGAAATCAAAACCGGATGGTCTTCAGAGATAGATGGGAGGGGTTGAGTGTAGCTGAAGGATGGGACTAAAAACAAACAACTCATAACTAATGTAAAATATACTGTCCGTAAAATGTATATATTATGTATAATCTGGAAGTAGAAGCTTAAGTGTGGTTAGTTTACTCCAATTAGGGGAGGAGTGGTAGGGTTAGGGGAAAATAATAAAAGGAAAAGTATATAACAAATATAAAACATTTTCGAGGGAAGAAAATAATGGTTAGTGGTAGAGCTGCAGACTCCAGACTATGTATGGCTCCTAGTAGTTGGGATCTGCAACTTTCACCTCAGTATTTCCCGCTATCTATCGGTCTACCTCCTATCCTTCATGCCTATCTATGAGTAAACAATTTTTAAAGAGGGAGAATACAATTTATTTTTAAACAGCATTTATTAGCAAGTAACAGAGAGAGTTTATTTAGTAGAAATCACTTTAGCATCATCAGTCGTTCAGGTGGTCACAGTCACAACAACATGGCTGAAAGTAACACAGTAACATTAATTCAGTGGTTCATCAATTCAGGTTTGTTTCAGATTTTATTAATCAGATGAGACCTCATCAATAGTTTTACACTTGTTCATAAAGTAAACAGGGGATACTGCACACCTGAGAGGCACTTCAGTGTTTTATATCTCATAAAGGCTGAATATGGAGAAATGACTGACACAGCTCTGAGACAATACAATATATTAATTATCCTGTCCCAAATGTCAAGAGCGATAATATATCCATTACCACATGAAACTTATTGGGAAAAAAAGGTCAGACATCACCAGATGAGAGGGGCATGGTTAAATTCATTACATAATTTTCATACAAACAGATATTTTCTGAGTCATAATAAATCAAACTGAATTAATATAAAAATATAGCTGAAAGATGCAATGCCGGTGTTCAAGCTGTGGGCACACTTTGCCATCATCAGGACAAATTGGAAAAACTGCCCTAGGACGAGCTACTTCTGTACTCCTTACCAAGCTTGCCAATTATCAAAACTCAAAATCAAACAGATCATGCAATACGCTTTTAATTTAATATTTTCCAAGAATCTTTCTCAAACAATATGGGCTTGAGCCAATGAGCTTGCATGAATGATTCTGTCCAACAATGCCACCATGTGGCCAAACTGAATCATACTTTATAACTTAGCTAGACTCATCAGTCTAAGTTAAAACGGATCAAGAGATATAAACATGTGCCCGTTATAGCGCCATTGTGTGGTCTATCTGAATGTGCATAGAGATGTTGAGTCTTGACAGTGTTTGGAGCATGTGTACCAAGTTGTTACAATACGAATATCGGTTTCGGAGTTATATGCATTCATGTGACAGAACACACGCACATGAATGTTTATTGATCAGTAGCAGCCATGTTGTTTGACATGCTGTCCTGGAAAAACATACGAGAGCTTGGTGAATAGATGCCATGTATCAAGTGTTGTACATATGTGTCATTCGGTGGCAGAGTAATGTTTGTGTTTTTTTACAAAATTCTAAAATGGCAGAAAATCTATCATAGTGGACTTTCAGGGTCCTGGAGGCAAATTTGTTCCTTGTGAGGAGAGGGTCCTATGTACCACATTTTAGGACTCTCGGTCACACGGGGTGATGGTCGTGACCGTTCAAAGTTAGCATTTTCAATGGCTTGCTATAGTGCCACCATGTGGCCAATTGGCATGGCATGAGAGGGTTTGGCCCTTGGCCCTTTACCATCTTGCAAATTTCCACCCTCCTGAGCCATCTCACGGGAATTCAAATTTTTTCACACAATTTATGGAAGAACCTGAATAATAATAATAAACAGCATCAAATACAATAGGATTTCACCCAGCTTTGCAGGCTTAACCCCCTAACTATACAGTTGTGAGAGTAGAGCGCACCCCTACAGTATGTCTCTCTAGTCTAGTGTATTCTGGTCATTAATATATTAGAAAAAGACAGAGGGGTCGAGAGAGAGAGAGAAAGGGAGAACAGTCTTTCTCTTCATCCATTATTCCAACTCATCCTTCTCTCCTCACATCCTCTCCTACAACAGTACAGGTACTTCCTCTCCTCGCACTACTAGAGTTGGATGGGGGGTGGCTGCTGTTGAGCTACAGAAATGGTAGAAGTTACCCCTTAGTGCAGGTCCGGGACCAGTTTTGTTGTTGTAACCCCTAGTGGTTCAGGTTTGGATATGAAGATCTGATACTAGAATAGTGCTAGGGAGGTAACCTCTGACTGTAGCCCCAGGTTCTACCTCACAGCTTGGCTTTGCCTGGCTGCAGCTGCAGACTCTGGAGCTTCATGGCCATTCCCATATTCCCTGTGATCTTCAGCTTGCCCTGGAAGAATGCCTAAGGATCAGAATAGAGAGTCAGTCATTAGAATCAAAACACAGAGAGAGAGCGAGCAAGCAAGACTAATTTCACAGATGCTTTTTGGGAGGGCATAGCACAATACAGTTTTTTATTAAACACACAAACACATATCTTCCACACAACAATTCATCTCTCCAAACAGTTCTTCGTCAAAGTGCAGCCTCCATTTTGAGCAGTGGAAAGTATATCACCCTGCAGACAACACAATGGGGAAATACTCTTCTAGAGCGGGTTGGAAAACAAACCATTTTGAAATGATTCCTTACCTGCACTATACTCCGGTAGTGTGTGTGTGTGTGTGTGTGTTCCTGCCTGGTTTAAAGAGTTAAAATTGAGAAATAAACATCAGTGTGGAAAGTGGGGCAGCAGCAGGATCTACAGACCAGAGGGGCATATAGGACAGCAGGGGACTGACTGTGCCTTGTGTGGCAGGCAGCACTGGCACAGTGACCCTAATGGGTTTGGCACTGCACTGAGCGTGTTAAAAACCACTGGGAAAAGTGAAACCAGATTAACTAAACAGGGAGCCTTCATGGACAAATCTCTCCTCCCTGTATTGCCCAATATAGGCTACAGCTCAATATGAGCGTTAGCACTAAGCATGCAGGCCTTCTCAGAGCTACAAGTGTGAACACGTTCTCTGAAGTACTCCCCTCCCCATGTCGTTGCCTACTCACAGCAACACCCTGAGTAGGCAACGACATGGGGATTTTGTCTCCGATCTCAAAAACTTGTCTGGGCAGCTAAATCGGGGCCAAACGTGTGTAATGTACACCCGGCTTTAGTAACAACGATAGACATTGTCACAGAAGCCCTGGAGAATTCTTTGGTGAGACCGTAGTTCCAAAGACATGGCTATCCTCCATTACAAAAGCACAATTATATAAACAGGGGAAAAACTATAGAAGAAATGGACCATGGTCAACCTTTTAAACGATAGATAATAGTACAGTTAGATCTAAAGGTAAACAAGTATGACATCATTGCATTATGAAGATCCCTATGAACTAACCCAGGGGTCTCCAACCCTCTTCCTGGAGAGTTATCCTCCTGTAGGTTTTTCGCTCCAACCCCAGTTGTAACTAACCTGATTCAGATTATGAACCAGCTAATTATTAAAAATCAGGTATGCTAGATTAGGGTTGGAGTGAAAACCTACAGTATGGTAGCTCTCCAGGAAATCAGAGCTGAGTTCCTATACTACAATATGGTATACAAAATTCCATTCAAATCAGACGTACCTACAAACAGAGCAAATTAAAAGTGAAATAACACAGACATTGACACTGACGTTGACCGCAGCGTTACTTATATTGAACCCGTTCTTTTTTATTCCAGAACGTGTTCTACTTAACAGAACAATAAGGTTAATGGGCTCTTTTCTGAAGGGATCGCCTATCAGGAGGCTAATAAAGAGGCTAATAAAGAGTGCCCCATAGCAAAAGTAGACTGTGTTGATGAAGTTAATCAACAAGTTAAGGGTTTTTTATCAACAAAATTATGCCAAATACTAAAAAAAAATTAAGTCGGCTGGATGTCCTTTGGGTGGTGGACCACTTGATACACAGGGAAACTGTTGAGTGTGAAAAACCCAAGTGTTGAAGTTCTTGACATAAACCGGTGCACCTGGCACCTACTACCACACCCCGTTCAAAGGCACTTAAATCTTTTGTCTTGCTCATTCACCCTCTGAATGGAACACATACACAATCCTTGTCTCAATTGTCTCAAGGCTTGACATTTTTTTTTAACAAGTGACATCAATAAGGGATCATACCTTTCACCTGGTCAGTCTGTCATGGAAAGAGCAAGTGTTCTTAATGTTTTGTATACTCAGCCTTCGGAAAGTATTCAGACCCCTTGACTTTTTCCACATTTTGTTACATTACAGCCTTATTCTAGAATTTATTAAATCGTTTTTTCCCTTCATCAATCTATACACAATACCCCATAATGACAAAGCAAAAACAGGTTTGTAGACATTTTTGCAAATTTATAAAAAAAAATTGAAATTTTTACATAACTATTCAGACCCTTTACGCTGTCAAGAATCTCTCTGTACTCCGTTAATCTTTGCCTCGATCTTGACTAGTCTCCCAGTCCCTGCCGCTGAAAAACATCCCCACAGCATGATGCTGCCACCACCATGCTTCCCCGTAGGCTAAATAGTTCAATCTTGGTTTCAGACCAGAGACTCTTGTTTCTCATGGTCTGAAAGTCCTTTAGGTGCCTTTGGCAAACTCCAAGCGGGCTGTCATTTGCCTTTTACTGGTGAGTGGCTTCCATCTGGCCACTCTACCATAAAGGCCTGATTGGTGGAGTGCTGCAGAGATCTTTGTCCTTCTGGAAGGTTCTCCCATCTCCACAGAGGAACTTTAGAGCTCTGGCAGAGTGAACATCGGGTTCTTGGTCACCTCCCTGACCAAGGCCCTTCTCCCCTGATTGTTCAGTTTGGCCGGGCGGCCAGCTCTAGGAAGAGTCTTGGTGGTTCTAAACTTCTTCTTTTTAAGAATGATGGAGGCAACTGTGTTCTTTGGGACCTTCAATGCTGCAGAAATGTTTTGGTACCCTTCCCCAGATCTGTGCCTCGACAGAATCCTGTCTCGGAGCTCTACAGACAATTCTTTCAACCTCATGGCTTGGTTTTTGCTCTGACACGCACTTTCAACTGTGGGACGTTATATTGACGTGTGTCCCTTTACAAATCACGTCTAATCAATTGAATTTACAACAGGTGGACTCCAATCAAGTTAGAAGCATCTCAAGGATGCTTAATGGAAACAGGATGCACCTGAGCTCAATTTCAAGTCTCATAGCAAAGGGTCTGAATACTTATGTAAATAAGGTATTTCAGTTTTTTTAAGTTTAATACATTTGCAAAAATTTCAAAAAATCTGTTTTCACTTTGTCATTATGGGGTATTGTGTGTAGATTGCTGAGTAAAAACTTTTCTTTAATCAATTTTAGAATAAGGCTGAAACATAACAAAATGTGCAAAAACGTCAAGGGGTTTGAATACTTTCCGAAGGCACTGTACTGTATGTATATAACATTCTGTTGGTGGCAAGAATTTTGTATAATAATTTAAATTGAAAAACTCTGTGTTGAAGCTTGTTAGCTAGCATACCGTAGTAGGGTTTTATATTTCACTATTGACCGTTGTCTGACTGGCTGGCTGACTGACTGACTAAAGAAATTAAGTCAAATGAGAGGTCATGAAGAGCAGGAGTACAGCCCACGCCATTATGTAAAACCTCAATATTGAAATGGACCAATTAGAATATAGACAGCCTCTCTCACACTCATAAGTCTAAGAAGATTGTTTACGTTTTTTTTAAACTTAAACAAAGAGACTGACTAAAATACAGCATATCAACTCCCTAAAGTAATAACAGCAGAAGTCCGCTACTAACAACTATGGGGGGAAAAGAGTTTGTTGAGTCTAATCACGCCCCACCAAGGCCAAGTAATACTTACTGTCTGTGGGTTCATTTTCCCTGTCATCAAGGACAGCAGGTCTGCATCCAACATGGCAATTGTGCAGTCCGCTTTCTTTGCTAGAAAGGGAGAAGGAGGAGAGGAAGAGGCGAGCAAGAAAGGGAGAAATACAGAGAGACCACAACAATCACAATACAGCCTGTGAAAATACAACTAGCTTTTTACATTCTTACTGTCAATGTGGACCAAACCTCTCATTCTCACCTGTCGTTGTGGACACAGCCCTTGCTGTTCTTACCTGTGTCATTGTGAACACAACCCTTGCCATTCTTCACATCCACTATCCAGGTCGCCTCTTCACCATCCGGACCATCCTTTACCTTGAAGGCAAACACCCCCCCAATCTTCTTCACAAATGACTCCCCATCCTACACAGAGATACAAGGTAGTATAAGTCATAAGAATGATAATCAGTACTATATCATAATGGCATGGGAAAATATGGGGAAAATATGGGAAAAAAGGACTCCGATGTTAGGCAACGGTAAAAAAATATATAATCATCCCTAACAAAACATTTCACATTTAGTTGATCCATGGGCTTTGTAAAATCATTAAAATAACTGCAAAGAATTCACTGAAAACACACACACTGAAAACACACATGCTAAATCATACATTAATGATCATTTAGGCTACTGGAAAACTATTTTTTGAACATGTGTAACAAGGAATAGAATGTTTGTCTTCCTGTAATTACATATTCTCACAGTCCAGATAAGTTTCAATATTGTATTCATCTGTGGATTATCAGATACATAGTAGTGAAATTTTATTACACCAAAACAGAGAGATCCTAATGGGAACCAGATAGCCAGCACTGCTCCACTGCTGCCAGACAGACTTGAAAAATCTAAAGTAGGACAAGAGATTAGTGACGCACCGATATGACATTTTTGGCCGATACCAATTTCGGATATTTTCCTTGCAAAAAAAACCTGATACCGATAACCGATATTAAGAATTTTACACACACACAATGATCAAAAAGTTATTTTTTTGTTTTTTACGTATGTCCCCATTACCAGTAAAACATAATCAAAACCTATTTATTTCACTTACTTGCTGTGCTGTTTCGTTGTTCATTTGTTCAGTCGTTTCATTCTCAACCAGGATTTCTATGGAACGCGTTTGGGTCTTTGCTATGGAACGCTGTTTGGGTATTTGCGTGTCAAAAAATATACTGTAACGACCCTGGGTTTATAACCGCGGATATCGACTCTGCCGCTCGAGCATGCTTTTGCGGCACAGTCGATAGCGCGCCGGACCTCGGGCTAGAAGGTCGAGGGTTCGAGGCCTGCTCCATGCTGTTTCTTTACAATACTATATGACGTGTCAAATAAGCTTGTTGACCAATTAGGACCTGAATATGACTGCAATAATTTTATAATTATAAAACGGGTTCATACAGTTTTTACACATTGATTACACTATCAATCGTATTTCATATGTCACAACTATTTATCGATACGTATGCTATGATGCTGGAAAACTTGTTTCGCGCACCTACAGTGCTGGTCATAAAAAAAGCTAGCTAGCTCATGGATGCAAACAATGTTCTTCCCCAAAAACACAGCAAAACGACAATCTGTTTCAGTAGCTATATAGTTAGCTAGCTAGCTAACTATATAGCTAGGTGTCATCATCTAAAATAACCCTAA
Organism: Brachymystax lenok tsinlingensis; assembly: GCA_030435695.1. Lineage (NCBI taxonomy): Eukaryota > Metazoa > Chordata > Actinopteri > Salmoniformes > Salmonidae > Brachymystax > Brachymystax lenok. The sequence continues at coordinate 36,043,698 of CM059791.1, forward strand.
TTTATACAGTTCTTATTTAATTAAATGGTGGTCGGACCAATCTATGTGAAGTTAGCCAAAGTAAGGATTAGCCACAATAGTGGACTTTGTATGGCATAATTCTACTATTTGTATTCATTTGCATTACTGTCAATGACATACATTTATTTTGAATGCAAACCGCAAATTCCACTATTGTGCCTAATCCTTATTGTGGCTAGCTTCACTACACATAACCCGGTGTGGTCGAGCCTCACTAGCCAGATGAAGCTAGATGGCTGCTTATAACCTTAGCTTTGGGCAACAGGGTTAAGTAGCTTGCTAGCTATTTATTTTCATTAACTGAAGTTCAATTTCAATAGGCGAACAACAAGTGGCAACCTAGCTAATACTTACTCACAAGGATTCCTAAATCATTGCTAAGAATAATGAAAATGGCTGCAGGTTCTACTGGTCATTGTTTTTTTGGCTGGTTGTATTGGTGCTAGCTAGGTACCAAGCTAAAGCTAGCTACCCCAGAAGTTGCGGTCGAACAAATGATGCTTTATTACCAACCTCGATATTGTAAACACATCGTTCATGGGCGGTGTTTGCAGAATTTTTTTTTTTACATGCAAAGACCCAAACGGCGTTCCATAGTATGTATGTCGTGAAGCTAACAGCAGTGATGATATTACTGTGTAACTCCGGTAGGGCAACATCTGAAAAATATCGCACTTGGTAGTGTGTACCGGTGCTCGACCAGTTGGCAAAAGCCAACATCACCCACGACAGAGAACGGTTGATTGTCAAGGGCAATGAATTTCATTATCTTGGCTTTAATGGATTTCGCCTTGGAGTTGTCTCGCTGAAATGTTGTTACTCTTTGAAATGACTGCTTGACTTGTTGACTGCTCGATCCACACAGCAGACATTGTGGGCTAGTTTAGGAATGCTGTGTTGCACATATAGCCACATTTTTACATGGCATCATTAAGTCATGTACCTACGTTATATAGGTATGCACGTCAGCTTTGACATCAGTTTTGCACATTAGGGTGTTAAACTAGACATCGGGCCGATACCGATGTTGGCATTTTTAGCTAATATTGTCAGATTCCAATATGTTCACCGATATATTGTGTATCCCTACAAGAGATGAATGTCGCAGATGAGTTGCATACTAGTTTGGTTCCGTTTTCTGTCTGTGTAATAGAGGTCTAGTTGTGTATTTTGGACCCAACAGCACTGCTGTTCACTGATAGCTAGGCTGTGTTAAGGCGAGAGATAGAAAAAGAGATAGTGAGAGAGAGTGAAAGAGAGAGAGCAAGTGAGGGGGAGAGAGATCTGTCATCATCTAGCGTGTGATGTTTATAGTAGTAATGAGGTCAGAAGGAGCAAAGCAGCTGCCAATAAACACACAGCTTTATAGAGCGCAGGACCATTTATCTGATTGGTTCAAACAACATAACTATCATTGTATGACATGGAGAAAAGCCTGTTTCCGGGAAGGGATCCAAGTGTGCTGCAGTCGAAGTGGAAAGAGAATTGGAAATAGTTTGTCTCCTTCGTGTAGTACGGTATGATCAAGATGAATAACCCTCATATGGCTGTAGTGTGGAGGAAATGGTCAGAGGTCACAATATACACATTTTCAGTGAAAAAGATCAGAAAAGGGGTCTAATAATGTTGGTGTGAAAACAGAATGAGGGTTTGTAGCATTAGCAGGACGTATTCCAATAGCCATTGTTTCATTTTGTGCCATGTTATCCTACTTTAGAGGATGAAGCAATAATTGATAACTGAAACAGATAACACACAGTATTGAAGGTACCTCCTCCAGCTTCTTTTTTATCTCCTGGAAGACTGCATAGGCCTTATACCTCTCCAGGCTGCTCTCTGCATTGGTGTTAACTGCCTGGATTCTCTGGGAGCTGAGAGAGGAGAGAAAGACAGAAAGAGAGAGCTCGGGGGAGAACGAGAGAGAGACACACATAATGGACAGAAGGCATGACATACAGAGCCTGTGAGATAGGCTACAACTATAACAAACCAATTAGGATTATTCAGCAGGAGAAAAGAGGTATAGCGTGGGGGTAGATCACCCAGGCTAAAGAGACAGAGTCCTCATAACATAAGGCTCTCGCCACAGTCACAAGTAGCTACTTTTAGCAACACTAGTATTTACACACTAACGTTGCAGGGAATTAGCTTGCAAAAAAAACAGAATAGTCCTCCAAAGGCCAGGAGTTAAATCTAATTCAATTTCAATTTACTATTCAGATTGTCCATATGGTAGGTCCTTATGCAGGAAAAAAAACGAATCTGCTTCTTTGTGCAGGTATGTTGTAGACTCACTTCCTCTCAGCTTACCTCTTATTAAAATAAAAGTCCTTCATGTGCACCATACCTGCACAAAAAAATTATACTTTTATTTTGACATGAGGTAAGCAGAGGAACTGAATGAGTCTCCAACAGACACACATTTGGAAATTCTGTTCAATTATACATTCCATTCTGTTCCTTTTCTCAAATTTCCTACTGCATAAGGGCTCAAGCATACAGACAATCAACAGAGTAAGTTGGAATGTAATTTTATTTAACTTCTGGCTTCCTGCGAACTATTGCGTTTTTTTTACAAGCTAAGTCACAACATGATGGTGTTGCACTGTAAACCATGTCAGTCAACTACTCTAATCATCAGTGACTGACATCCACTGTAAGAGCAGTCCAAATACAGAGAGCAGAATAAATATTTGATGTAAGTTGTAGAAAAGGGTTGGCTCTTTGATTACATAATTAGACTTAATATCTAAAGAGTTAACCTACATCTAAACGCAATATGATGAATGTGGTGTGAAAGTAATACCAGTCGCTAAAGTTAATAACTAGCAAGTATATGGACAAATAAAAGATGAATTCCATAGGAATAGAATATTATACTTGTCAGGTAGGCAAGGTTTCGTTATCCTGTTATTATTACACAAGTCATGTGTTAGCACAGCAGTTGACTATGCTGCTAGCATAGCTCCACCCTTGAATTTCACAAGGTTGACCTGATCCAGATGAATAATGCGAGGAAACGAGTGGCAATTAAATGGCTGTGATAATGTTACTAACCCGAAGTATTTCTCACCTTACAACCTGTGATTCGCGCATTTTGAAATTTGAAACAACCATTTTCAAACAGGCCGATGCAGCTCTTGTGCTTGCCGTGTTGTGAATAAACTTTGTAACCGGAATTCCTTATTACGCTCCTCTGCAAGACCCTACATGTCAATAGCCGAGAGTGTGGTGATTTGATCTTCAATGCAGCGTTCGACTACACTGTTCCTAGGAGCCAAAGATTTTTACCTAGAATTTTGATTCTGTTTTTTTTCTCTCAGCTTATCTGACCAAATAACTAACATCTTTGTTCATGTGTTGATGATGAATATTATTGGCTATTATTCCAATCACACGTTCAATCTTATTCTGCATTAAACAACTAATTTCACTTATAAGCCTTGCTCTTTTTATGCACTATTATTTATTTATTTATTTAATGGTTTTATTTTTAATAAAACATATGCAAGACATTTATATTGCAAACCATTTTTTAAATAGATCAGTACCATGAAATTGTCTTGTCCCTCGCGTCATAAGTCGTGGTTTAGTGACATATTTTGAGTTAGAAAATATATTTTTCTACCACTTTAAAACCTGTTCAACTCTGAGCGGTTGTTTTGGGTCATGTACAGGGCCTGGTGAGTTTGGGGGGTACACCCCCCAAATAAATAAATAAAAATATGAATCATAAAATAGAGAGCGACAAATCATTTGAAAGCTACAGGCCTTGTCTTATTGGATGTTGAACTCAAATCTTACTACTGGCAATGTCATAAGAATCTCCACCCTCTCCCCCGTAAAGGGCGGCAGGTAGCCTAGCAGTTAAGATCGTTGGGCCAGTACCCGAAAGGTCGCTGGATCGAATCCCCAAGCTGACTAGGTGAAAAATCTGTCGATGTGCCCTTGAGCGAGGCACTTAACCCTAAAAGCTCTTGTAAGTCGCTCTGGATAAAAGTGTGTGCTAAATGACTAAAATGTAAAGGTAAAAGTCATAGAGATTAATGGCTGTGATAGTAGGAAACTGAGGATGGATCAACGACATTGTAGTTACACAACAATACTAACCTAATTGACAGAGTGAAAATAAGGAAGCCTGTACAGAATACAAATGTTCATCCTGTTTGCATCAAGGCACTAAAGTAATACTGCAAAAGATTTCTGGATAAAAAAGAAACAGAATGGAACTAAGCACAGACAAAATCCTAGAGAAAAACCTGGTTCAGTCTGCTTTCCAAAAAAATTAAATAATAATTGATCAGATCACATGATTAAGTGATTTATTTACAATTTAAGAAGTGTGGTTTGAGCTACTGTGGCTGCCATCTTCTGCAGATTTGTCACTGGTGTTACTGTTCCTGCTGGTGTTATTAGAATAGTCTGCCGATTTGTCACTGGTGTTATTATAGAAAAATGTCACATAATAGATATTTACACATACCAGTTTAAAGTAAATCAAAACATTTTCTTAATATTTTCATAAACCTTTTTTGTCTTTGACTATATATGAAACAGTAAATTGACCTACCGGAAAGCCTGAATTGCCATCTAAAATATAGGTAACATGAGTGACAGACAACAACACAAGCATTTTGTTTTTCAATATAATGTACTAAAAATATCAAAATACATTCATCCTGAACTTTAATATAAGTAACATAACAAAACAATCACCTTCAAACTCCGTCAGTATAAGCATGGGCATCTCAACATCTCAACACACCGCATCTGCCTATGTCGGGCTTCCACATCTGCGGTGGAAGGTGACCGAGCTACAGTGGTGTTTGTCAGAATATGAGACATTGGCCTTTAAACTATTATGGAAAGGGGAGACTCTCACAAACACAATGGTGTTCTCTGTTTTGCTCTACAACCCCCACAAGTATCACTAGCCGCAACAGAATACCGTTGTGGACATCATTTTTATTTATCTGCGTCTAGTTTGAAAGAAGTTAGAGGTAGTTTCACAAGCCAAAGATTTTTACCTAGAATTTTGATTCTGATTTTTTCTCTCAGCTTATCTGACCAAATAACTAACATCTTTGTTCATGTGTTGATGATAAATATTATTGGCTATTATTCCAATTACACGTTCAATCTTATTCTGCATTAAACAACTAATTTCACTTATAAGCCCTGCTCTTTTTATGCACTATTATTTATTTATTTATTTAATGGTTTTATTTTTAATAAAACATATGCAAGACATTTATATTGCAAACCATTTTTTTAAATAGATTGTCGAACACGGTCAGTACCATGAAATTGTCTTGTCCCTCGCGTCATAAGTCGTGGTTTAGTGACATATTTATCAATACCTCAGCCATCTCTTAACCAATCTCTTAGCTTTTCTCAAACTAAGTTAAGAGATGTGGCATGGGCCTACATATTTGCTGTCAGGTTGCAGGGAGGTTCTGAGAACATTTTACTATGGTTCCCTGAAAGTTTTCTTGGGAGGTTTTATTAACGTTCTGAGAACGGAAATTCAAGGTTATTTGATTGAGTGACAATTAATCTTGATGGTTGTACAGTCATCTCAAATAAAACTGTGAAGGACCTTGGCGTTCCTCTGGACCCTGATCTTAAGCATCAGCTGTCAGAGCAGCTTACCGATCATTGCACCTGTACATAGCCCCTCTGTAAATAGCCCACCCAACTACCTCATCCCCATATATATATATTTTTTTGCTCCTTTGCACCCTAGTATCTCTACTTGCACATTCATCTTCTGCACATCTATCACTCCAGTGTTTAATTGCTAAATTGTAATTATTTCGCCACTATGGCCTATTTATTGCCTTACCTCCCTAATATTACTTCATTTGCACACACTGGATATAGACTTTTCTATTGTGTTATTGACTGTATGTTTGTTTATCCCATGCGTAACTCTGTGTTGTTTGTGTCGCACTGCTTTGCTCTGTCTTGGCCAGGTCGCAGTTGTAAATGAGAATTTGTTCTCAATTGGCCTACCTGGTTAAATAAAGGTTAAATAATCTCTCTTTGACGAACCTATCAAGAATATTTCAAGGACAGCTTTTTTCCATCTTCATAACATTGCAAAAATCTGAAACTTTCTGTCCAAGAATGATGCAGAAAAATGTATCCATGCTTTAGTCACTTCTAGATTAGACTACTGCACTGCTCTACTTTCCGGATACCTGGATAAAGCACTAAATAAACTTCAGTTAGTGCTAAACACGGCTGCTAGAATCTTGACTAGAACCCCAAAAAATCATCATATTACTCCAGTGCTCGCCTCTCTACACTGGCTTCCTGTTAAGGCTAGGGCTGATTTTAAGGTTTTACTGCAAACCTACAAAGCATTACATGGGCTTGCTCCTACCTATCTTTCCGATTTGGTCCTGCCGTACATACCTACACGTATGCTACGGTCACAAGACGGAGGCCTCCTTACTGTCCTTAGAATTTCTAAGCAAACAGCTGGAGGCAGGGCTTTCTCCTATAGAGTTACATTTTTATGGAATGGTCTGCCTATCCATGTGAGAGACGCAGACTCTGTCTCGACCCAAAAGTCTTTATTGAAGACTCATCTCTTCAGTAGGTCCTATGATTGGCCCAGGGATGTGAAGGTGAACGGAAAGGCACTGGAGCGACGAGCCGCCCTTGCTGTCTCTGCCTGGCCGGTTCCCTTCTCTCCATTGGGATTCTCTGCCTCTAACCCTATTACGGGGGCCAGTCACTGGCTTACTGGTGCTCTTCCATGCCGCCCCTAGGAGGGGTGCGTCACTTGAGTGGGTTGAGTCACTGACGTGATCTTTCTGTCTGGGTTGGCGCCCCCCCTCGGGTTCGTGCCGTGGGGGTGATTTTCGTGGGCTATACTCGGCTTTGTCTCAGGGTAGTAGGTTGGTGGTTGAAGATATCCCTCTAGTGGTGTGGGGGCTGTGCTTTGGCAGAGAAGAGAGAGAGAAAGAGAGAGAGAAAGAGAGAAAAATAGAGAGATACAGTGGGGCAAAAAAGTATTTAGTCAGCTACCAATTGTGCAAGTTCTCTCACTTAAAAAGATGAGATAGGCCTGCAATTTTCATCATAGGTACACTTCAACTATGACAGACAAAATGAGAAAAAAAAAATCCAGAAAATCACATTGTAGGATTTTTAATGAATGTATTTGCAAATTATGGTGGAAAATAAGTATTTGGTCACATACAAACAAGCAAGATTTCTGGCTCTCACAGACCTGTAACTTCTTCTTTAAGAGGCTCCTCTGTCCTCCACTCGTTACCTGTATTAATGGCACCTGTTTGAACTTGTTATCAGTATAAAAGACACCTGTCCACAACCTCAAACAGTCACACTCCAAACTCCACTATGGCCAAGACCAAAGAGCTGTCAAAGGACACCAGAAACAAAATTGTAGACCTGCACCAGGTTGGGAAGACTGAATCTGCAATAGGTAAGCAGCTTGGTTTGAAGAAATCAACTGTGGGAGCAATTATTAGGAAATGGAAGACATACAAGACCACTGATAATCTTCCTCGATCTGGGGTTCCACACAAGATCTCACCCCGTGGGGTCAAAATGATCACAAGAACGGTGAGCAAAAATCCCAGAACCACACGGGGGGGACCTAGTGAATGACCTGCAGAGAGCTGGGACCAAAGTAACAAAGCCTACCATCAGTAACACACTACGCCGCCAGGGACTCAAATCCTGCAGTGCCAGACGTGTCCCCCTGCTTAAGCCAGTACATGTTCAGGCCCGTCTGAAGTTTGCTAGAGAGCATTTGGATGATCCAGATGAGGATTGGGAGAATGTCATATGGTCAGATGAAACCAAAATAGAACTTTTTGGTAAAAACTCAACTCGTCGTGTTTGGAGGACAAAGAATGCTGAGTTGCATCCAAAGAACACCATACCTACTGTGAAGCATGGGGGTGGAAACATCATGCTTTGGGGCTGTTTTTCTGCAAAGGGACCAGGACGACTGATCCGTGTAAAGGAAAGAATGAATGGGGCCATGTATCGTGAGATTTTGAGTGAAAACCTCCTTCCATCAGCAAGGGCATTGAAGATGAAACGTGGCTGGGTCTTTCAGCATGACAATGATCCCAAACACACCGCCCGGGCAACGAAGGAGTGGCTTCGTAAGAAGCATTTCAAGGTCCTGGAGTGGCCTAGCCAGTCTCCAGATCTCAACCCCATAGAAAATCTTTGGAGGGAGTTGAAAGTCCGTGTTGCCCAGCGACAGCCCCAAAACATCACTGCTCTAGAGGAGATCTGCATGGAGGAATGGGCCAAAATACCAGCAACAGTGTGTGAAAACCTTGTGAAGACTTACAGAAAACGTTTGACCTCTGTCATTGCCAACAAAGGGTATATAACAAAGTATTGAGATAAACTTTTGTTATTGACCAAATACTTATTTTCCACCATAATTTGCAAATAAATAAATAAAAAATCCTACAATGTGATTTTCTGGATTTCTTTTTCTCATTTTGTCTGTCATAGTTGAAGTGTACCTATGATGAAAATTACAGGCCTCTCATCTTTTTAAGTTGGAGAACTTGCACAATTTTGCCCCACTGTATCTCTCTCTATTTTTCTCTCTCTCTCTTCTCTCGGAGGACCTGAGCCCTGTCCCCAGTCCACCTGGTTATGCTGCTGCTCCAGTTTCAACTGTTCTGCCTGCGGCTATGGAACCCTGACCTGTTCACTGGACGTGCTACCTTGTCCCAAACCTGCTTTTTTGGATTCTCTCTCTACCGCACCTGCTGTCTCTAACTCTGAATGATCGGCTATGAAAAGCCAACTGACATTTACTCCCGAGGTGCTGACCTGTTGCACCCTCTACAACCACTGTGATTATTATTATCTGACCATGCTGGTCATCTATGAACGTTTGAACATCTTGGCCATGTTTTGTTATTATCTCCACCCGGCACAGCCAGAAGAGGACTGGCCACCCCTCAGAGCCTTACTCTCTAGGTTTCTTCCTAGGTTCTGGTCTTTCTAGGGAGTTTTTCTTAGCCACAGTGCTTCTACATCTGCATTGCTTGCTGTTTGGGGTTATAGGCTGGGTTTCTGTACAGCACTTTGTGACATCGGCTGATGTAAAAAGGGCTTTATAAATAGTGGGAGTTAACTCATCCATTGAGTAAATAGCTTCTGACCAATTAAAAGTAAATTGCCACACACTAGCTAACTTAGCTATCTATCTAGCAAGCAAGAAGGTTGGTCATTGCCAGTTCTCCAAATATGACCCTCTCGTTCTTGTAAAAATAGTAAATAAGATTACTATTGGCAACAATTTAAATTAAACATTATGGCTAATTTGCTCTATATGCAGTTTTGTGCTACACTCAGAAAATCTGGGAATCTGAAGCCTCTGAGAAGCACTACTAAAGTACAGACAAACCAGCGAAGCTACAGTAGCAAAGATGGAGATTACCTGCATAAATGCATCGTGCCTACAATGCACTACCAGAAGAGTTGACCCAGGTGTGAAAAAAAGGAATTTAATTTCTAGCATGTTTATAGATTTTTTTTAGCTTACTTCTACTTAACTCTTGCCCATTACCCATTGTTGTTACTATTCACACCTATAGTCAATAACATAAATTATCTCATATATATATATATATACACACACATACACACACAACAAAAATCTGCTGTAAAAAGACATGATACAATTTGTATCATGTTGTGATTTAATGACATGGAATATTGCTCAAATTCCACAGGCTACCAGTTCCAAAACTGGAGGATACAATCAAAAGGGATCTGGCTGCTCAACGGCCTCTTCTCGATGACGACCAATTTAGGTAAGCACCAGTCACTTGCCAGTTAGACACTTAACAATTGCGGTGATGCCTTGTAAATAATAATGTGTCACACACACATTCAACTCCTTAAAACATGTTTCCAGTATCACAGAAACTGGCCCGTGACCTTGAGAATGGAGTGGGAAAACAACTGCATAAGGATCTGGTAGCTCAAGACAAGAACAACAAGCACACCAGCTACATCTCAGGTATAGGTTTCCCATGTTGACATCCTCCTCCTAGCCCCATGGTTTGACATGTACCTCTCAGCGCGCGGGACTCTATAGTGCTGAACCTTAACCCCTTCATGTCCTTCAACCCAGACCCGAAGAATGAGTACAATGACCAGCTAGTGCGAGCCACCAACATGGTGGCCTCTGCTGTACGCTTCATGAAGACACTCCGCGCGCTGGACTCCTGAAGCCTGAGGTGTTCCACCTGAACCCAGCAAAGAGCGACACGGACGGCTTAAAGAAACTAATTCGCTGGATCCCCTCGTCCCTGTCCTGGTAATGAAAGGGACAGATACAATTAAAACATTGTATCATTAACAGCCAGCTGCATTGCACCATCATTCTTTATCTTGCGCTAATTGGCAGGATCAGTCCCTAGATGGGCTTTAAAATTAGTGAAAAAGAACAGACAAGAAAACGAAGGTTACGTATGTAACTACGGTTGTGTGAGCTATATGGATCACTCCAATATATTGTTATCACTCTGCGGCGAGGGGATACATCCGAGGTGAGGATTTACAGATTCACTTCGTTGTACACGGGACCCCATGGTCGTTCTCTACATCCTTTTTGAGGCGCCTCTAGCACTCTAGAGGATTGGAGTGATCCATATAGCTCACATAACCGTGGTTACATAAGTAACCTTCGTTATGTTTCACTATATTGGATCACTCCAATATATTGGTATACCCGTACCAGATTTATTCGTGCTGGAGGGACCTGGCCAGCCAGCGGCGAAGTCCCAGCGTGGGACCGAGACAGGGGCCGTCAATGTGGAAGGGGTATCCCGGCACAGTCCCGGGAAGGGGAGGCGACGCCCAGGCCCGCTGAACCAACCGCAGAGGGAGGTGCTACATTACCCAATAGTACCTAGCAAAATGTGCAAGAGGAAGTCCAGCTGGCCTTAGCACAGATATCACTCCTCTCAATAGAGCCCAGGATGCAGCCACACCTTGTGTTGAATGTGCCACCACAGATCCCAGCACTGGCCTGCCAGCCAGGCGGTATGCTGTCGTAATCGTGTCCACGATCCAGTGAGAGAGCCTCTGCTTGATAGCCCAACCCCCAGGACTCTCTCACCATAGCAGACAAAAAGCTGGTCTGTTGTTCTCACTGACCGTGTCCGCTCCACATAGGCAGCCAGTGCCTGCACAGGGCACAGCATGCCGGAGGGAGGCCCAGACTCCCCCGCCACTGCCGGGGGGTCGTAAGCAGACAGGATAAAAGGGATGTTCACATGCCTGTCTGACATGAAGGGTTGGGGTGGACAGATATACTCCTCCCACCGGGGTCCATCCGGTAGCACTCGGAAAAGCATGGAGCTCACCCACCCTCGAAGTAATCACTACCAAGAAAACCACCTTCATAGAGAGGTGTTTTGGGGAGGCAGACTCCAACGGTTTAAAAGGCGGCTTTGCCAAAGCTGCCAAGACCACATCCAGATCCCAGCTCGCCATTGAGCGGGTCCTAGCTGGACGCAGGCGACAAACCCCCTTCATAAACCTGGAGACCAAGGGATGGAGCCCCACTGGCCTGTCTGTCCACCCCACATGGCAGCCTGAATCAGGGGGAAAGAGGGGGATGCGTAAGCTCCAGCCCTGGCCAATCATGAGCCAGAGCATCCAAGCCTAGAGGCCCTAGTGGCTCTGACATGGAGTACCACAGGGGGCAGTGTGCATTACCCAGGGAGTCAAACAGGTCCATCTGCGCCCTCCCAAACTTGTTCCACAGGTGCTGCACCACCTGTGGATGTAGGCTCCAGTCCCAATGTAGGTGGTGGGCCCTGCCTCGAGAGCATATCCGGTGCCACATTCAGGATGTCAGGTACATGCGTTGCACGTAGAGACGCTAGACATCCCTGAGCCCAGAGAAGGAGCTCCCGTGCTATAAGATTGAGGCGGTGGGACCTCAGTCCACCCTGATGGTTGATGTAAACCACCACTGTGGTGTTGTCCGTTCTCACCAGGACATGTCTGTCTTTCAGATGTGGAAGGAAAGGCCGCAGGGCCAGCAGTACAGCTCAGAGCTCTAGCGTATTGATGTACCTGCCACTCCAAGGGGGTAGCCAACAGCCGCTGGCCGCCCTGCCCTTGGTCACACCCCCCCAGCCAATGACGGTGGCGCTTCAGGTCCAGCCGGTGGGAGTTGAACCACCATTGAAGGGGCCGGAGATGGAGCAGGCCTAGGGGAATCAGCAATGAGGCCGCCGTCAGCAAGCCCAACAGGCGTTGGCAGGTCAGGGCGGATACCACCCACCCCTGCCGAAAGTGGTTGAGATAAGATAAGATCGCCTGAACCCTTCTGGTGGGCAGGCGTGCTCTCATGAGGACTGAGTCCAGTTTCATGCCAATGAAGGCCACCCTCTGGGTGGGCGTCAGATGACTCTTCTTGTCATTTACAGTAATGCCCAGCCCGCCGATGTGGGTCAGGAGCATGTCTCTGTCTGACAGGACCTGGGTCCTGGTCGGGGCACAAATCAGCCAATCTTCCAGGTAATTGAGGATCAACAATCCTCGGGACGTGAGAGGTGCCAGGACAGCATCCATGAAAGTGCAGGGTGCCAAGGAGAGGCCAAAGGGAAGAACCATGAATTCGTAAGATGTCCCTTCAAATGTGAATCGTAGGTACTGCCAATGAGCTGGGTGAACAGGAACATGGAAGTACGCATCCCTCAGGTCCAGCGTCACAAACCACTGGTCCCTGGACACGGCCTGCAACACGCGGCTGGGGATAGCATGTGGAACCTCAGTATTTTCAAGTACTAATTGAAGTTGCGGAGGTTCAGAATCGATCAAAACCCTCCGTCTTTTTTTAGGATCACAAAATAAGTGGAGTAGAACCCACCTAGCCGTTCTGACGCCCTGGGAGAGCTTATGTCGTGACCCGCTTGGAGGAATAGGAACTTGGTGAGGGATAAATTACCCAGTACCTCTGCAAAAACCAGGGAAGACCCGTGTGGGGAAAAATAGGCTGTTGCTTCACCTCACGCTGTGCCCCTCCCCGCTGTCGTCCCTTAGCATGAGGCGATGGGGCAGGAGAGGGACCCCACTGTCGTTCGGGTGCAGGTGGGTAGCGACTGTCCATCTGCCTTGGACCCGGGGCCTGAGGAGGCGGCATGAACCGTCTCAGGGTCTCCCGGTCCCTATGAACCTTATCGGTCTGCTCTAGAATGTCATCAACCCCTTGGCCAAACGTCAGCCCTGGGGTGATGGGGTGAGTGGCAAATGTGCTCTGGAGAGCAGCTGGCAGACGGGATTGGGCCAGCCAGAGATGGCGCCGGGAGTTAACCACCTGCACCATGGCCCTCCCGTTGCCGCGGGACACATCCCTCTAGAGCAGGGAAAGCAGGCGAGACACCTCCATCACTTCCTGGAGGAGCTACTATGTGATAGAGTCTGCAGGTAGTTCTGCAGCAGCGTGGCTGCGTTGGTAAGGCAGAGGGACCCATATGTGGCTTTCAAGTCCGCATCAAAGACTCTGGGGGTCCGCCTTCATTCGCGGGTTCCGCCCTGGCAGAGGCCCGGGCCCTCCTGCAAGGCCTCACGGAACTCAGCAGAGATGGGGACAGATGAGTCCTCACTGTCCACCAGTTCATGTCCAGTGCAGTGGCTAGCCAAGTGAGTAGGCTCCTCATAGCCTCTCGAGACGCTGGGGGGCGATGAAGCCCCACTGGCGGCTTCTGATGGCCTGTCAGCCTGGTAGCCCCGCTCAGGCTGGTGAATGCGTCCTCCGTTCAAAGTGGTCCCAGCGGTCCGACTCATGCCCCCGTCCAGGACTGGCAGCAGATGGACTCTGCCTGCGGTGGCTCCGGCCATGCTTCCTTGGAGGGGTACTGGGTCCAGTAGAGGGACTAACAGCTCGCTGCCGCACCACTCCTGAGGGAGGGAGCTCGTCCCCAGCCTGAGCCTGGCCGACCCACTCGCGCATGGCCTCCACTCGTGCCAGGTGCAGGCGTTCTGAGAACACCAAACAGGCATCCAATAGGGTGCTCCACTGCCCTCTGCGCGTGGCTCAAACCCAGGCAGTGCATACATGAGGTATGCGGATCCCCAGGGGGATGCCACCATCACACCTGTCACAAAGGGAAGCCATAAGCTCAGCCAAGCCAACAAGGCCAGGGAGAGCTATGTCGTGACCCACTGGGTGGAATAGGAACCCGGTGAGGGATAAATTACCCAGTACCTCTGCAAACACAGGGGAAGACACTTGTGGGAAAAACAGGCAGACAAAAAAACATCAACCAGGTAATGGATTTGATTTATTTGTGTTTTTGTTATACGCCAACTGCAATATTACCTAGCCGGTTTAATATCCAAGCAGTAAACACAGCACAATATGGAGTAACTCCGTTAAGGAACTCCAAAGTTAATGTCTCAACGTAGTGGAAAGCCCACCACGATACTCTTACACTCTGCAGGGAAAGAACAAGAAAAAACCCTGCGGGATAATTAGCAGAGAACCTACGGCGCGGGGAGCAGCATGTTAAAGCAATTCGCAACACACACATAGAACAAGCCAGTCGGCAAGTTGTGTAAGGTAAATTACAGTTTGTGGCAGCAAGAGCCACCATACTAATGGATGCACACGGAGTCGTAGTGTAACGCTAATGAAACTCAAGTACGATAAACTATGGGCGAAAGATCAACCGCTCGCAGAGAGTGGAGCACTCAAGAGGAGGGGCTGGCCGTGTGGCCAGCTGCTCCAGGCTGCAAACAGCCAGGGAGTATACTTCCATGCAAGATATTACTCTTACCAGTGACTTACCAAGCGAACTTCAGAAAGTTTGTACCTCAAACCATACGGCGTCCGCCGAGAAAATGAATGAGAACGTGTGTCGCGGCCATGGGGTCTATATATAGGGGCGGATCCCAGCCGTAACACAGGTGTACATGGGAGGGAATCTGTAAATCCTCACCTCGGATGTATCCCTCCGCCGCGGAGTGATACCAATATATTGGAGTGATCCAATATAGTGAAAAAGTAAGTACAGTGAGGGAAAAAAGTATTTGATCCCATGCTGATTTTGTACATTTGCCCACTGACAAAGAAATGATCAGTCTATAATTTTAATGGTAAGTTTATTTGAACAGTGAGAGACAGAATAACAACAAAAAAATACAGAAAAACGCATGTGAAAATTGTTATAAATAGATTTGCATTTTAATGAGGGAAATAAGTATTTGACCCCTCTGCAAAACATGACTTAGTACTTGGTGGCAAAATCCTTGTTGGCAATCACAGAGGTTAGACGTTTCTTGTAGTTGGCCACCAGGTTTGCACACATCTCAGGAGGGATTTTGTCCCACTCCTCTTTGTAGATCTTCTCCAAGTCGTTAAGGTTTCGAGGCTGACGTTTGGCAACTCGAACCTTCAGCTCCCTCCACAGATTTTCTATGGGATTAAGGTCTGGAGACTGGCTAGCCCACTCCAGGACCTTAATGTGCTTCTTCTTGAGCCACTCCTTTGTTGCCTTGACCGTGTGTTTTGGGTCATTGTCATGCTGGAATACCCATCCACGACCCATTTTCAATGCCCTGGCTGAGGGAAGGTTCTCAAGATTTGACGGTACATGGCCCCGTCCATCGTCCCTTTGATGCGTTGAAGTTGTTCTGTCCCCTTAGCAGAAAAACACCCCCAAAGCATAATGTTTCCACCTCCATGTTTGACGGTGGGGATGGTGTTCTTGGGGTCATAGGCAGCATTCCTCCTCCTCCAAACACGGCGAGTTGAGTTGATGCCAAAGAGCATTTTGGTTTCATCTGACCACAACACTTTCACCCAGATGTCCTCTGAATCATTCAGATGTTTATTGGCAAACTTCAGACGGGCATGTATATGTGCTTTCTTGAGCAGGGGGACCTTGCGGGCGCTGTCTTGGTGACTATGGTCCCAGCTGCCTTGAGATCATTGACCAGATCCTCCCATGTAGTTCTGGGCTGATTCCTCACCATTCTCATGATCATTGCAACTCCACGAGGTGAGATCTTGCATGGAGCCCCAGGCCGAGGGAGATTGACAGTTCTTTTGTGTTTCTTCCATTTGCGAATAATCGCACCAACTGTTGTCACCTTCTCACCAAGCTGCTTGGCGATGGTCTTGTAGCCCATTCCAGCCTTGTGTAGGTCTACAATCTTGTCTCTGACATCCTTGGAGAGCTCTTTGGTCTTGGACATGGTGGAGAGTTTGGAATCTGATTGATTGATTGCTTCTGTGGACAGGTGTCTTTTATACAGGTAACAAACTGAGATTAGGAGCACTCCCTTTAAGAGTGTGCTCCTAATCTCAGCTCGTTACCTGTATAAAAGACACCTGGGAGCCAGAAATATTTCTGATTGAGAGGGGGTCAAATACTTATTTCCCTCATTAAAATGCAAATCAATATCTAAAATTTTTCACATGCGTTTTTTGTTGTTGTTGTTATTCTGTCTCTCACTGTTCAAATAAACCTACCATTAAAATTATAGACTGATCATTTCTTTGTCAGTGGGCAAACGTACAAAATCAGCAGGGGATCAAATACTTTTTTCCCTTACTGTAACTATTCAAAAGAAACAACATAAAAAAAAACTGTTCACAAGTGGTTACATTCTTGATGTTCTTTCATTTATAGGTATGGCGTTTTCATGGTGAACGCCTTCCCTCTGGACATGTCTCAGTACTTCCGCCTCTTCAATGCCACTCGCATCCCTAAGCAAGGGAAAGATGATCTCTTCACAGACCCGAAAGGACGGCACCTTCTGGTGATGAGGCAAGGCAACATGTATGTGTTTCACGTGATGGACCGCAATGGGAACCTGGTGAAGCCAGCGGAGATCCAGGCCCACCTGAAGTACATCCTGTCAGACCCGACACCGGCTGCAGCCCACCCACTGGGGCTGCTGACCAGTGAGAACAGGGACACAGGACCGAGGGAGAAGCTCCTGGCCGCTGGGAATGGAGAGGTTAATATTTTGTTATCCTTCAAGTTTAATGTTTGTGTTTTGTAACTTTTTGTCTTTTATCATTAGATAATTTTTGTTTTACTATTGAGGACCAAGTTATATCCTCTGGGATCAGATGCACATCTTGTTAATGTATGTATTATTTTTTTATAAAAAATGTAAATTCAATTCAGGTGCTGGGTCTTCTGTCTGTGTCTGGACGACGAGAGCATGAAGGACCACATCCACGTCTCCCACAACATGCTGCACGAGGACGGCACCAACCGCTGTTATGACAAGTCATTCAGCATCATCATGACCAAATGCGGAAACGCCCCCATCAACTTTGAGCACTCGTGGGGCGACGGCGTGGCTGTGCCGCGCTTCCAGAACGAGGTGTTCTCTACGGAGAACCCTCTGGTGAATCCTGGCTCCCAGCCTGCAGCCGTGGACTCAGCCTCCGCCGGGCTCCGTCGTGAGGAGACTCCAGTTCAACCTGGACGCAGAGCTGGAGAACGAGGTCACTAAGGCCAAAGAGAACTTCCATGCTGCAGTTTCTAAACTCACCATTGACGCCATGCAGTTCATGAATGTACAGTAGATGGATCGGTTGTTTGTTGTAGCCTATAACCTGACCATTGTTAAAACTTAATGCAACTGTTTTGCACTTTGATGTTTATTGTTGCTGTCCCCCCTGTCCTTTGTATGTTTTAAACTCATTGCTGCTGCTGACAAATCAATTTCCCTTGGGGATTAATAAAATTATTATCTATATCTATCAATGGAAGGGCGGGAAGGAACAGCTGAAGAAGAAGCTGAGTCCGGACGCCATTGCTCAGCTGGTGTTCCAGATGGGCTTCCTTAGGCAGTATGGACAGACAGTGGCCACCTACGAGTCCTGTAGCACCGCAGCGTTTAGACACTGTCGTACAGAGACCATCCGGCCTGCTACCATACACACAAAGCGCTGTGCTCAGGCCTTCGTGCAACAGCCAGGAAAACACATCATTGACCAACTGATAGGCATGCTCAGCGAATGCTCCAAATATCACGGGCAGCTCACCAAAGAGGCAGCCATGGGTGAGTGCACTACATTTTTCTACAGATTTTTGATTGACTATGGGGTAAATTCATCACACCATTAATATACTGTTGACTTTATTTATTCACACATAAAAAAAACAGAGGTAACAAAAAAAGAAAAACATGTGAAGTGAAACAGAATTGTGCAAGGTGAGAAAACAAACCATAGAGAGCTTCATGTAAATTAGCTTATGGTCTCAAATGTTACCAATTCGACTCTAATTTGACCAATGTCATTTCCACATATTGTCCCTGTTTCTCTGCATTTTCCCCACCAGCCCAAGGCTTCGACCGGCATCTGTTTGCCATGAAGTACTTAGCCAACTCCGAGGGCCAGGCCCTACACAGCTTATACCAGGACCCAGCCTACACAGCCATCAACCACAACATACTCTCCACCAGCACTCTCATCAGCCCTGCTGTTAACCTGGGAGGCTTTGCCCCTGTGGTGCCTAACGGCTTTGGGGTGGGCTATGGCGTCCATGATGAGTGGATCGGCTGTAATGTGTCTAGTTACCCAGAGCGTAATGTTCACGAGTTCCTGCAATGTGTTCATAAGTCTCTAGAGGACATTTTCTCTGTTCTTGAAGGAAAGCCTCTCAGCTAAAGAAAAGTCCATCTGACTTTACCTCCACTACAAATGCAAATTCTAACTTCCACTTCAGTAGAATTTTCACCCAGTCACCCATTCACATCGAACCAATGTTTCTTCCCTTTCTAACTGCCATTGCAATGTGCTGTATCTGTCAAGAGCCTTATCAATACTAACTTTTATATTGGAGGCCAGTACGTTTAAATGAATGACTTCATGTAAAGACCTTTTAGTTTGATATGGAAAATAAATCTAGTAATATATCGATAATGTATGATATTCAGAGTACCACTTTGTTCTTGAGACCTTTTTTGCTGTGTAGCAAGCTTTGTCACATGATTTGTATGACAATTTATAATCTCCACTTTGATTTCTGATGTGAAAAATATTTTAAAGCAATACCTCAGACCTTTGCTATTAAAAAGCAAATTTATTTCCTTCTATGCCTTATGGAATGTTCACTGGTAATGTATGTTTACAAAATGACAAATGTATATTTTCATTGTAAATTTTGGCTAGACTAATCCTTAATTTCTACATAAATATTTGGACGTGTGAAGTCATTATATACTCATTGATTCTTGAAAATGCCTCATGAGCTTAGTTCAACTCTCATAAGTACCCCACCATAATCCAAAATACAAGCTTCTTTAACTGCAATGTTTGTTAAACATGTAAATTGAAACATACTTTATAGCCCAAAAACATAGTCATTTTGATAGCATGGATGGTTATCCTTGCATCCATAGCTCTGTCTATTAATTTCTCCAGGCTCATCCCTCAGCTTTGTACAAAACAGAAGAGGGGTGTACGTAATAAGCAACTTCTCATTTTTAAAATGGCCTGTGGCATCGATATGAGTCAAACATTTATTCTAGTGTCAAAATGTACTACAGTGTAAATAGGATAATTTGTCATAAAATCAGTCTCGTCCAAAATGGAAATTTGCAAGATAATTATGAAAATATGGTTTGTAACGGAATGAAGGGTACCGTAACAGTTTTCCTTTGGTTGTGTTTATTTCAACCCTGCCCACAGCTGGCAGCACCCAAGTAATCATCAATTCTGTGCGCAGCTGTACGCGACCCGATCGTAATACCCATGGTCAATTAGATTTGACATTTGATATCCCTATGGAGCTAATTAGAGATCAGTAAATTACACTTTTTTTAAATGTCAATAGCTCCAAATGTCAATGACTTAACCTCAAACCAACTTTAAATTGTAGAAATTAATTTATCATTAAAAGCATTTAATGAGACAAAAGGTGTACAACATGAAGTCTCATTTACATTGCGTTATTTATTGACGGTCCTTAACTAGCCCCACAGATAGGCTATTCAAAGTCTAATTGGCAAGTCTAATTGGCAAAAGAAGTTGGCTAGCTTGCTAGCAAATCTAGGCCAGGATTTCCCAAACTCACCCCCCACCCCCAGCTGTGTACTGCTAGGGCAAAAACCAGAACGTGCACCCAGGACCGAGTTTGACAGTTCCAAGTTATCCAGAAGGGTGACTGACTGTGTACTGTTTTGGCAGAGTGAAATTACAAACACTTCCCATATTTGAACACCCACATTCAAGAGACACCCAGACCAAAATCTCATTCTCAGTTACATTTCCCAATGAGAATTGAAACAGATGCTAAATCAGGAAGTTCAGCCCACCTTTAAGCCCACCTGTTTTTCATACTACCAAAATGGGCCAAACAACAGCTATGACTTCCAGTAAGTAACTTTAAAAATGTATAGATAACCAAGGCTATTAAAACATGGCATTTTTCCAATCATTTATTTAAAATAAAAAACAGATTGACCAAAAGCAAATGTACAAATGTTGTAATCGGCGCAAACATAAAACATTTTCCAACAGAAAAAAAAACATCCACTCCTCTTAGATGGGCTTGATCTTGAAGTGTAGTCCGATGAGACTGAAGACAAGACATTTCAGATCCTGGACCAGGTAGTAGAACACGCGGAGGCCTTCTGGGTCCCTGGAAAACACATGACATTTTTTTTTTTGAAACTGGCCCCCCCAATTCCACATCAACCCCACTATGCAGAACTGAGAGCATTGCATTGGTGTAAGCTATGTATAATTTACACTTTTCTGCTTACATCTATGAAATCCTCATTTCTCAACCAGTGACTACTAAATAGAGGCTAGGGGTCAATTTGGAAATTGGAGGAATATATCTTTCCAAGAATGCCCAGATCATTTGAGGTAGTATTATTACTTACTTCGACTGGTTGACATCAATCAAGGAACCAATCTTGGAAGTTGTGAAGGAAATGTGCTCATCCCCAATGACGATCTCCAGCTCCTAAGAGTTCAGAAAAATTTACTCTCCCCAGACACTATTAGTAATTCAACCCATGAAAAAAATAATCACTTTTACTACATCATTGTAACTTTCTGGGGTTATGCCCAGGTACCATCTTGTGCTGAAAGAGTCAGAATTGAATACCGGTTAAATGTATTTTGTTGGACAGATTTGTTCAAATCTGATGCGGACGAGACCAAGGTCACAACGCCAGGAGGGCTAAAATCACAAAGTAAACAGGCGTGGCTAGACATAAATAGAAGACGCTCTGGTTTCTTTAACATACTCCATGCTTGTACAAGTATCAGTATTTATTTAGGTATGTGTGAGTGAATGGACAGACCTGTCTGCCCACTCTGTCCGGGGGTGGCCACAGTGCATCGTCTTCCTTGGTGATCTCACTGTCATCTATGATCCTCTTCAGTTCCTCCATCACACTTTTGTGTACGTACGCCTGTAGTGGAGAACAATCACAATAAGGTTTTGATTGCATAGTCAATAGTTTTAAGCAGCATCAAAAATAGAAATTGGATTGACGGGCCGTACACTGATCAACGTAACCAAGAAATCCTTTAAATACTAAAGAAAAAAGCAACATGTATAGTGTGGTCCCATGTTTCTTTAGTTGAAATAAAATATTCAAGAAACTATAGGCACAAAAAGCTTATTTCTCAAATGTTGTGCACAAATTTGTTTGCATCTCTTAGTGAGCATTTCACCTTTGCCAAGATAATCCATCCACTTGACAGGTGGCATATCAAAAATCTGATTAAACAGCATGATCATTACACAGATGCACCTTGTGCGGGGAACAATAAAATACCACTAAAATGTGCAGTTGTCACAACACAATGCCACAGATGTCTCAAGTTGATGGAGCATGCAAATGGCATGCTGACGGCAGGAAAGTCCACCAGAACTGTTGCAGAGAATTTAATGTTCTCAACCATACACCGCCTCCATTGTCATTTTAGAAAAATGTGTGTAGGTCCATCCGGCCTGACAACCACAGACCACGTGTAACCACGCCAGCCCAGGACCTCGAAATCCAACTTCTACACCTGTGGGATTGTCTGAGACCAGCCACTGATAGCTGATGAAACTGGGTTTGCACAACCGAAGAATTTCTGCACAAACTGTCTGAAACAGTCTCAGAGATGCTCATCTGCGTACTTGTCTTCACCAGGGCCTTGCGCTGACTGCAGTTCGGTGTCATAACCAACTTCAGTGGGCAAATGCTCACCTTCGATGGCAACTGGCACGCTGGAGAAGTGTAGCGCTTCACGGATGAATCCCGGTTTCAACTGAACCGGGCAGATGGCAGAACATGTGTATGCCGTTGTGTGGGCGAGCGTTTTGCTGATGTAAACTTTATGAACAGAGTACCCTATGGTGGCGGTGGGGTTATGGTATGGGCAGGCATAAACTACAGACAATGAACACAATTGCATTTTATCGATGGCAATTTGAATGCACAGAGATACCGTGACGAGATCCTGAGGCCCATTGTCGTGCCATTCACCAGACACAATCTCCTCATGTTTCACCATGATAACGCACGGCACCATGTCGCAAAGATCTGTACACAATTCCTGGAATCTGAAAATGGCCCAGTTATTCCATGGCCTGCATACTCGCCAGACATGTCACCTACTGAGCATGTTTGGGATGCTCTGGATCAACATGTACAACAGCATATTCCAGTCCACACCAATATCCAGCAACTTCGCACAGGGATTGAAGAGTGGGACAATATTCCACAGGCCACAATCAACAGCCTGATCAACTCTATGCGAAGGAGACGTATGGCGCTGCATGAAGAAAATGGTAGTCACACCAGCTACTGACTGGTTCTGAACCATGCCTCTCTTTTTAAGGTTTCCTGGATCGATACAAATCTGTATTCCCAGCAAATGTGAAATCCATAGATTAGGGCCTAATGAATTTACTGATTTCCTTATATGAACTCTAACTCAGTAAAATCTTTTAAATTGTTAATGTTGCGTTTATATCTTTGTCAGTGTAAGTTTGATAGGTTACCTCTTTTCTGATCATGACATCATTCTTGTAGTTGCTGTTGTTCGCGTACCTCAGCTTACCTGAAAAGATAGTTACATTTATTGCGTTATCGTCACGTTTGTTGTGAATGCTGATACACTGCTACTGTGGCTGAGTAGTTATTTGATTGTAACTAGTTAACCTTAGTTCACAGAAGTTTTGAAACCTACTGTAAACTAATCAAGCCTTTTTGGATACATTAGTTTGATAACCAACTACATAGCTAGCTGGATACAATAAATGAGTGATGTTATGGTGAAGTTGATGTTACTATGAAATTTAAGTATTTCTGAGATAATGTTATAACTGAACACACGACTACAAAAAACTAGCTAATTGCGTTAAAAGAAATTAGGAAATGCCGCTAGCAAACAGTCGTTTGCATGCTTAGCTAGCTGGCTAATGTGGCTAATTAGTCAAATTGCCGCCTAACTTACCGTCCGGTCTAAACTCAAATTCCAAGAATTCGTGTCCAAACTTTCCCTTGTGCCCGACATAATATCTCAAATAAAAGTCACTTGTTGACATTATAAACCGCAAATTCAGTGTTTGCGTGGACCTTGAGAATCAACGAAAGCACACTGCTTTCTTGACGCTATTTTAGAAAATCTCAACACGCATGCGTGCTGTGGCGCTTCTCTGTGATCTCATACAATTTGTCGCATTGCAAGGATGTCATCTTCTTCGATTAAGTTTAACGGCGGTTGTCATCCAATAAATGTTGCATTACCGCCACCTACTAGACTGGAGTATAACTCCCTTATACTTAGCTTGAAAAAAAAATGAACAAAAAAACGAAGTAATACAAATACACAATCATCTAACACTACACTCATAAAAATACACAATGAAATACCATACTCCACTATTTAAATCTATTTAGTCCTACCTCAGGCCAACAACCTGAAAGGATGGGACACCACCACTTAACACACCCTGTAACTCTTCTGATGTCAAGTCTCACACACACAAATACCTCTCTGCAGCTGCCGCCACCTCTATTTCTGTGACTTACGGTCCAACCCTGCAGTACAGTTGACAACCATTGCTATAAATGCCAAAAATCGAATCTTACTGAAACATATATAACTTGTTGGTTTATCCCTTTGTACTGGTATAGATCTACTACTCACACCACTCCTCTCCGGATCCCTCCCCCTTAACCCATCTTCACCGCCTCAGCGTATGTACTTTTATTTTACTAGAAAAGTCAGTTAAGAACAAATTCTTATTTACAATTTACAATGTTCAGGGGCAGAATGACAGATTTTTAACTTGTCAGCTCGGAGATTCGATCTAGCAACCTTTCGGTTTACTCTCGCACGGGACATTTCTGATCCCCAGCCCCATGGGCACCCCTACAATTAACACATACCACTACTTTCCCCAATGCTATACATTCCTGTGTCTCATGACCTTCTGCACACTTCTCTCACATAGGAACCTCCCTCCTACACACTGCTGCCACATGCCCATAAGCTTGACACCTGTAACAACCTAATGTATTCGGCACAAAAGCTCGTACAGGATAACTTATATATCCTAACATCACTTTGGGCAAAGACTCATCATCAAAACTCAAAAGAACAGATAAAAAAAAAAATCTTCACCTTTATTTAACCAGGTAGGCCAGTTGAGAACAAGTTCTCATTTACAACTGGGACCTGGCCAAGATAAAGCAAAGCAGTTCGACAAAAACAACAACACAGAGTTACACATGGGATAAACAAACGTACAGTCAATAACACAATAGAAACATCTATATACAGTGTGTACAAATGTAGTAAGATTAGGGAGGTAAGGCAAAAAATAGGCCATAGTGGCGAAATAATTACAATGTAGCATTAACACTGGAGTGATAGATAATTACTATTCTGTTTCTCCACTCATGCCACCCTGTCTGCGTCGCACCAAACAACGAGCATCACAAACGCTGGGAATATTCCCATTAGGCTGGTCAGCTTTCACATTTACCGCTACCACAGTAATCACTCCTTTCAATGGCGCCTTTTTCTTGAGAGCAAAACAATTCACATCTCTTGTCCCCATTCGTTTAACACCGAGCGCCGGTTACCTTCACCGATTCCACAGCACTCAACTCTGTTTTCACCCACCCTGAAACCACAAATTAATCATCCAAAAGGCAAGGGTACACTTTTTCAAAAAACTTCACTCCTACTGTCAAACTCATCTTTATCCTGACCCTCAGTGCAAGCCTCCAGCTCCGACACCTTCTCCACACCTACCACCTCCAATACATCTGCAATAATGTCAGTTATGTGTGCTGTAGTGTTTCCGCGTTCAAAACAACTGGGAACTTGGAAAAATACGAGGTCAAATCATGACGGCAGTGATCTTCTGGTCGGTCAAGTCCTAGCTCTAGAAATAGTTCAAATTATTTTTCTGAGTCGGAGCTCGTTTTATTCCAAGTTCCTAGTTGTTTTGAACGAACTGAGGTTGGAAGTCAAAGATTTCCGAGTTCCCAGTTGTTTTGAACGCCGCATGTGGATTTTGGATTTCAACAGAGATACTTAGAAAGGAGGAAATATGAATCCCACCAGCCGATGAATAGAGACGTGATACGCCCCACCCAGCCGACTGTTAACCAATCGCGTTCATGTGGTTATGCTGCGTCATGCGGTTGCTAAGATACTTGTCACGCAATTCCTTCTAAAAGCCAGGGTATATGTCGAAAAACCTGACTATTTTCCTCAAAAGTACGCAATGTCGCGATTTAAAGCTATATTAATTTACAGAAAACAAGTTCATTATCTCACATCTTGTACTTCTTGTTGACGTAATTCCTTCTAATGTTGTGTTTTTGGGCAAGCGCCCAATTGACTCCCATTTACAGCTCGAAGAAGTGCACTCCTTGTCCCGTAATCTCCCAGAATATACACAACGGGCGTTAATACGATTTCTAATGGAGCTTCTCCATCTCCTCAAAACTATCTCTGATTTTAACCAGCGGATGTCACTTAAACCATAGCAATAGATCGATCTTTCTATGACCAGTGGCGGTTCTAGACCATTTCAACTGGGGAGGCCAAGCTGGGGCCAGTTGTACTGTTAGAGGGGTCAGTTACATTAGACATTGTTGTCATATCGTTTTCTTCACTGCATTGCAGGCATTAGTAGGCAAAAGACCATGTCCCTCTAGTAAATGTGTGGGTTTAATTAGTGTTCCGCGTTGCCACTGTCTAATAGCGGATGTAAAAAAAGAACGATAGCAAAAATTTGTTATGCAAAAATTATTTCATACTCCACATTTAGGGGGGCCACAAGGGGGTCCAAACTTGTCACAGGGGCACTGCCCCCCCCCACAGAACCACTAGTGTCTATGACTAAAACACCATGTTATTTCATGATTGGGTCCCAAAGATTGGGTTTCACTGATATTTTATATTATTCTATTCAGCATATTCCACATTACTGGCAATCCAATTCTATTGTTTCTCCATCTCTGAATCTTGCAAAGAAAGCACATACACATACACATAGCATACATAGTACAAAAACTTTTATTTCATTGTTTGATTGCAGTTTCTTGATACACAACCTGTTCGATAGTACGTATACATTATAATACAGTTATGAATGCTTTTGTATTTATGTAGTCATATCCAGGTGTGTCAACCAGAAAATCCATCCCTACTTTTTACTGTTTAATAATTTCAACTTTCAGGTAAATCAGTTAAGTCATGGTCATCACAACTTATAAGATAACCTGGTTTTCTGTTTTACTTGTTGGTCTGGTAACAGTTTTGGTTATAGTCATACTATTGATTCCTCTCTCATCACAGGTCTCATCCATGCTAGAGCCATGTACAACAATGCCTGAGCTATGTGTCAAAGGCCTCATTCTTCACATACTGTATAGCAGTGGTGTAAAGTACTTACGTAAAAATACTTACTACTTAAGTAGTTTAAGGTATCTGTACTTTACTATTTATATTTTTGACAACTTTTACTTCACTACATTCCTAAAGAAAATAATGTACTTTTTACTCCCTACATTTTACCTGACACCCAGAAGTACTAATTACTTTTTGAATGCTTAACAGGACAGGAAAATTCACACACTTATAAAGATCTGCCACTGATCTGGGGGACTCACTAAACACAAATGCATCTTTTGTAAATTATGTCTGAGTGTCAAGAGTGTGCCCCAGATCAGAGGCATAAGGGATGGGGTACCTTTTCCACCACTGCTGTATAGCACATTACTATTTTCAAAGTTTTTGATTCTAACATACATACAGTTACTGTTCACACTGAGGCAGTTGACATTACTGTCTCATTGATTCACTGTTATGCCCTGATCATGGAACAAATACAGTACAATAGCTAGCTAGCTCTTGCAAGCAAGTAGCACATATGGTATCATGTCATTGAGTTAAATGAGCAGACATTTACAGCAGATTTCATCACCAACATTGAAGCTAAATGTATGCAATAATACACAAAGCAACATTTGAATGATTGAAATAAATACAGACAATCCACATCCACAACCTTTTGGACCATAATATATTTTGAGCAAGGGAATTAATTTGTTACTGATGGCTGCCTATGATAGATATTACTTGACTGACTTTTTGAAGGCCTTTGAAATTAGAGGTAATATACATCAAATTAAAGTTAGGCCATTTCCTCTACACTTAAGCGAGGCATTATATTACTAGTGTTTAAGGTTATATCAATAGTCTTCGCTTTCTCTTCAAAGGCAAAATCTCAAGTTCCTGTGCTGACATTTGAATCAATAAGTTCACTTTATCTAGTTCTACAGCTCACAAAGTAGATAGCTAAATCATGGAGGGAACACAGTACTTTAGAAACCATTTCTCATTTCAATGATCAATCAATTTGAAGCTAATAACATCAAAAGTATTAATGATGCACTGAAGGACAACAATAATGTGGCTGGCTGTCTCAACATTGTGACATGCCCATCATTGACCCTGGAAATGTGAGAAAACAAACAACAGAATACACTTTGCATAAAGGTATCATAAATATTTTGAGGTAGGAAACATCACAGCAGTCAGGACTTTTTTAATACCTATATTTCTGAAAGCAAAACAATCTATTGTACTCAGACTAGCCATTGCAATACAGTACAACCTTTAGTGTAACAGTACTAGCACAACTCAGTGAGGGAATGTTAACCATACGCTCACCTTTTATATCAGTCTGGGAATATTGTAGTATATTTTGATTGATTTGAATACATCACTGATAAATGAAACAATACATGATGGGGCAATTTGACGTGGAATTAAAGTATATGAATGACCTGAGCCTACTCCTAAAGGAAAATGTTTTGGTGATGCAAAACTGTTGAAAATAACAGAAAAAAAACAAGAGCACAGATGTACATTGATGAAATACACTGTTAAATAGCAGTTGCAACACGCAATTAAATATATTAATGCTTGATGAGTCAATTGTTACTAACATGGACAATCGCCATCTTATTTAAGTGCACATTTTCCTCAAACGATCCTGCAGTTCAAGATAACCTACAATATTTGTAGGCTTAAAACACCGCTATCAAATGAACCCTAGCAATGAAAGAACATTATGTAAAGAATATGTACTTCACTGATGTTCAGACAGAGGCAGTTCTAGTGCTCTCGTCCTTCAAGAGCATGAGCTTTTAAAAAAAAAGAACAAAGTTACAAGTTGGAACCCCAAAGAATTCAATTGACATGGGGGCATTACAAACTACCGTGTAAGGTTTTTAGAGGGGCCATGTGCACAAGTATAGAACGCGGTTTAATTATTTGGTGGGGTTGTCAGCCACCATACACAAAACTGGTCGAGGTAAAGATTGAAAAAGACAAATCAATCTCAGTTATGTTCTAAAATTTAGGTTGTTTGTTCCTAGATGCATGGTAACAAGCAAATACTGTGAAAAGACTGAAAAATGATTGAAGAGCAACAAGAGGGTAAATAATACTACATTATGTACAAACTAAGAACACTGCTTTGATTTGTGAAGTCAAGTAGTTCCGTTTTTTTTCAGATGGAGAAAATATTAAGTTGCATTGACCCACTGAATTGGTGAGCAAAGGCAGATAATCTGTGTAGGTCCTGAGAATTTTCCCTTTCACCAGCTCAAGAGTAGGCTTGTAACACTGAGGCAAAGGACAAAGGGTGGTAGCAGAATAAAGGAATGAGAAGTGGTATCCTATACCATGTCAAACATGATTAGTGCGCTCAGGTACATGTATGTCAGTTGATCTAATAATTGCTAAATCGGAGTCTACAGAGGTGAATTGCAATCAGTTTTGCATCTCAGTTCTTGGATAGTTTCCAAGATCATGTAATGTGTGTGTCTCTCAGAGTTCCCTCAGTAACACAAAATCTGTCACACATCCATCCTTCCATTCCAAACCAACAGTACAGAAAGACAGACATGACCAATCAAAATGCACTGACCACTGAACGCACAGCAAGGGCTCAAGCTCAACCCATCTTCCTTCTCATTTATTAACATCTGCAAGCTCAAAAGGGGCCAGAATATCAAATAAAAATACATAAATAAAATAACTGCTTCACCTTTGAACTGAAACAGCTCAAAATCAAAAGAGCTAATCCTCTTCCTCCAATACAAAACATTTCATCATCCAGTCAAAAAAAACAAAAACAAATGAAGGCCTTGCATATTCTTGCTAGAGAAAGTATTTTTAGTTTTTTCTTTTTAAATACAGTGTAGCAGACAGGTGTTAGGTATGTACAAATGAGCCCTCCTCCATCGATCCCTAGCATTCAGAGAGGGCCGGTGTGGTTAGTGGGGCCGACTGCTGGACTCTGACACCTGCCGTTTCCGGGGAGTTCCGTAACCGTTAAGGCTGCCGTTCAGGCGTTTGGTCAGACCACCGTTCAGAATGTCCTGGATGTGCTGAACTATAAGGTTTATGGCAACTGTTAAGGAGAGAGAGAGGGGGTCAAATTTAGAGGACATTGAAGGATAATCTGTAACGGTGTTCCATTCCTCTTTTATTCAGATAAAATTTAAGCAGAACAAGTTCCAGCGTTTAAAAGCACCACTGTTTGCAAATACATGTTGTTCTGAAAAAATCTACAATTGACCTTGCCATTCCAAAACATTCCCAGGACAAAACAGTTAATCTAGTCTGCTTCCCATGTATAGGTCTCACCAATCACAGGTCACAACAGCTATCTATCTCAAGACAGTAGAATAAACAAAACAGCCATCACATTCACATCAGCCTTTAGTAAGTTTACCGTCGCAGGGTAAGAGACTGGACTGATTAACAATGTCAATGACAGACTTTCTATGGGGAGATGTGTCCAAGAATGAGTCAGTGATATTTGTCACATAACAGCCTGCTTGCTTACATAAGGCAGCAGTCTTGAGAAACAAACAGTCAGAAACTCACCAAGATTATCTGCTCCTCTGGGAATGATCACATCAGCACACTTCTTGGTCTACAGGGGGTGAAAAAATAAACATGTTTAGCAATACGATCTGAATCACATCTTAAAACCTCACCGGCTCCAGCAGCAGAGGTGACTGTTTTGGAGAGCCTGGCGTGCCCAAAGTAAAATGCCTCCCATTTAGGCCCAGAAAATGGGATATGCATATATTTAGTACCATTGGATAGGAAACACTCTGAATTTTCCAAAACTGTTAACCATTTGTCTGTGGGTCAATCAGAACGCATTTGGCAGGCAAAACCCTGAGGAATCTCTGTCCTGAAAAAAGTCATTTTGACACATTGCTCATTTTTGAGCCCCTCCCTATCCAAAATGACCATATATAGGCATGTGAACGCAGTGCACGTCGCTTCCTTATGATGTCATCAACCACGAGACGGTGTTTTACTCCATCTTGGAGGAATTTCGACCATTGAAAAACAGCATGGCAATGAGGACCCCTCTTCTGAAAACTCTTCACATTGCGCGTGCATGAGAAGGCGCGCTGTGCCTTATTTATCGTTTTTAGCGTTCAGTTTATATTCCGGCTGATTTATAATAGTACATATACGTAAAAGGGTTCCTAAGGATACATTTAAAACTATGTTTGATTGTTTTTGGACAAGTTTATAGGTATAATTTTAACGAGTCGGCGCCGAGTTTCAAAGGAGTAATGGAGGCTGTCGTTTCTGATTATAACGCATGAACCAAATGGAGGATTTATGGATAAAAGACGTTACTTTTTCTAACAAAAGAACCATGGATTGTCTTCGTTGGACACTTAGGAAGACCTCAGCAGAAGTTCTTCAACAGGTAATTACTTTGTTTTCGCTGTGAAATGTGTTATGTGTGTGCCATGATTGCTAATCGATACATGGCTATTGGAAAATATGTGAGGTGCTACCCTCAAACAAATGAATGTGCTGCTTTCGCCGTAAAGCCTTTTTGAAATCTGACAACGCTGTGATATTGCCTAGAAACAGAGCTTTTGATGAGTATGGAACACTTGTATATAGCTGGATGTTTAATAATTCAATTTTCGGATTTTAAATCTGGCGCTACAGGTTTTCGCTGGTAGTGTCGGGATGATCCCGCTAGCGACCCACTGGTATTTGAGTCGTTAACCAAGATGGCGTAGCAGTAAGACATGTTTGTTTTTGTCCCGTGTAAATATTCAGTGTTTTTGTATACATTTCTCTTTTTCCATTTTCAAATTAAATATACCTTCCTGCAACCCGCCTCACCCAATGTGGTACGGATCTGCAATTTTTTTAGACCATATAACCGGAACCTCCATCAGAAGCTAGCCAGCGAATTAGCTACTAGCTATTTAGTCATTATTAGCCACTGCTAGCAGTCTTTACCTTTAGCTCAGACACCAGCCGCTTTAGCCCGTATATTACCTGCCAGTCTGCACAGCGCGATATCAGCCCTGAGCATATCGGACTGATTTTTTCCACTACATCACCGGATTTCTGCCGCAAGCTCTGGACCATTACACCAGATCATCGCTGCTAGCTAGCTGCTACCGAGTGGCTAACGCCATTGTCCAGAAGCAAGCACCAGTTAGCCTCGAGCTAGGTCCATCTCCCAGCTAGCAAACGAAGTACACCAACTACAATGCCTCTCTTGTCAATTGGCCTGGACCCTTTGTCGACACGCAGCCCCGCCGATCCATCACGACTGGTCTGCTGACATAATTTGGACGATTTGGCTCTCAACCGGCCTCTGCGTCATGGATGTCGGTGAAGACCCTTCTGCTAGCCCCGGCCCGCCAGCTTCCTGAACACCGTGTCTCCCGCTCGCCTAGCGTAGTAACGACTACCGAACGGCTCCCTGTTTCATCCATTGCTGCTAACTGGACCCTATGATCACTCGGTTAAACAGCTGATGCCTGCTGGACTGTTCATTAACACGGTACTTAATTTTGTTTATCCGTCGGCCCCAGCCTCGAACTCAGGCCCTGTGTGAGCTCTCCCACTCAACACCTGTGATTGCTTTATGCCTCATTCTAATGTCAATATGCCTTGTATACTGTTGTTTAGGGTAGCTCTCACTGTTTTATTTTACTGCGGAACCCCTAATCCCGCGCAACATGCCTCAGATAGCTCCTTTGCCCGACCCCCAACACATGCGGAGACCTAGCTTAACTGGTGCCTCCAGAGATGCAACCTCTCATAGTCACTCAATGCCTGGGTTTACCTCCACTGTACTCACACCCTACCATACCCTTGTCTGTACATTATGCCCTGAATCTATCCTACCACGCCCAGAAATCTGCTCTTTTAATTCTTTGTTCCCAACGCACTAGACGACCAGTTCTTATAGCCTTTAGCAGTACCCTCATCCTCCTCCTCTGGTGAAGTAGAGGTTAACCCATGCCCTGTGTGTCCCCAGGCGCTCTCATTTGTTGACTTCTGTAACCGTAAAAGCCTTGGTTTCATGCATGTTAACATCAGAAGCCTCCTCCCTAAGTTTGTTTTATTCACTGCTTTAGCACACTCCCCCAACCCTGATGTCCTAGCCGTGTCTGAATCCTGGCTTAGGAAGGCCACCAAAAATTCTGAAATGTTTAATCCCCAATTATAACATTTTCCGTCAAGATAGAACAGCTAGAGGGCAGAGTTGCAATCTACTGTAGAGATAGCCTGTAGAGTTCTGTCATGCTTTTCAGGTCTGTGCCCAAACAGTTCGAGCTTCTACTTTTAAAAATCCATCTCTCCAGAAATAAGTTCCTCACTGTTGCCGCTTGTTATAGACCCCCCTCAGCCCCCAGCTGTGCCCTGGACACCATATGTGAATTGATTGCCCCCCATCTATCGTCAGAGTTTGTACTGTTAGGCAACCTAAACTGGGATATGCTTAACACTCCAGCCATCCTACAATCTAAGCTAGATGCCCTCAATCTCACACAAATTATTAAGGAACCTACCAGGTACAACCTCAAATCCGTAAACATGGGCACCCTCATAGATATCATCCTGACCAACTTGCCCTCTAAATACACCTCTGCTGTCTTCAACCAGGATCTCAGCGGTTCACTCCAAACTTGACTGCTCTTGACCAGCACAAAAACATCCTGTGGCGTACTGCACTAGCATCGAATAGTCCCTGTGATATGCAACTTTTCAGGGAAGTCAGGAACCAATATACACAGTCAGTTAGGAAAGCAAAGGTTAGCTTTTTCAAACAGAAATTTGCATCCTGCAGCACTAACTCCAAAAAAATGTTAGGACACTAAAATCCATGGAGAATAAGAGCACCTCCTCCCAGCTGCCCACTGCACTGAGGCTAGGAAACACTGTCACCACCAATAAATCCACGATAATGGAGAATTTCAATAAGCATTTCTCTACAGCTGGCCATGCTTTCCACCTGGCTACCCCAAACCCGGCCAACAGCTCTGCACCCCCCGGAGCAACTGGCCCAAGCCCCCCCATATCTCCTTCATCCAAATGGTCTGAGAGCTGCAAAATCTGGATCCCTACAAATCAGCTGGGCTAGACAATCTGGACCCTCTCTTCCTAAAATTGTCCGCCGCCATTGTGGAAACCCCTTTTACTAATCTGTTCAACCTCTTTCGTATCGTCTGAGATTCCTAAAGATTGCAAAGTGGCCGCAGTCATCCCCCCTCTTCAAAGTGGGAGACACTAGACCCAAACTGTTACAGATCTATATCCATCCTGCCCTGCCTTTCTAAAGTATTCGAAAGCCAAGTGAACAAACAGAACCCCAACCATTTTGAATCCCACCGTACCATCTCCGCTATGCAATCTGGTTTCCGAGCTGGTCATGGGTGCACCTCAGCCACGCTCAAGGTCCTAAACGATATCATAACCACCATCGATAAAATACAATACTGTTCAGCAGTCTTCATCGACCAGGCCAAGGCTTTCAACTCTGTTAATCACCATATTCTTATCAACAGCCTTGGTTTCTCAAATGACTGCCTCGCCTGGTTCACCAACTACTTCTCAGATAGAGTTTAGTGTGTCAAATCGGAGGGCCTGTTGTCCAGACCTCTGGCAGTCTCTATGGGGGTGCCACAGGGTTCAATTCTCGTGTCGACTCTTTTCCCTGTATATATCGGTGATGTCACTCTTGCTGCGGGTGATTCTTTGATCCACCTCTACGCAGACGACACCATTCTGTATACTTCTGGCCCTTCTTTGGACACTGTGCTAACCTGTTGTATGGCATGAGCTTCAATGCCATACAACACTCCTTCCGTGGACTCCAACTGCTCTTAAAATGCTAGTAAAACTAAATGCATGCTCTTCAACCGATCACTACCCGCACGACTAGCATCCCTACTCTGGACGGTTCGGACTTAGACCGTAAACTCTCCTTCCAGACTTAAATTAAGCATCTCCAATCCAAAATTAAATCTAGAACCGGCTTCCTATTTCACTACAAAGCCTCCTTCACTCATGCTGCTAAACATACCCTCGTAAAACTGACTATCCTACCAATTCCTTGACTTCGGGGATGTAATTTACAAAATAGCCTCCAACACTGTACTCTGCAAACTGGATGTAGTCTATCACAGTGCCATCCGCTTTGTAACCAAAACCCCATATACTACACACCACTGCGACCTGTATGCTCTCGTTGGCTGGTCCTTGCTACATATTTGTCGCCAAACCCACTGGCGCCAAGTCATCTATAAGTCTTTGCTAGGTAAAGCTCCGCCTTATCTCAGCTCACTGGTCTCCATAGCAACACCCACCCGTAGCACGCACTCCAGCAGGTATATTTCGATGGTCATCCCCAAAGCAAATACCTAGTTTTGCCGCCTTTCCTTTCAGTTCTCTGCTGCCAATGCCTGGAACGAATTGCAAAAAAAAAAAAATAAATAAATAAATAAAAATCACTGAAGTTGGAGACTTATCTCCCTCACTAACTTTAAGCATCAGCTGTCAGAGCAGCTTAACGATCGCTGCAGCTGTACACAGCCCATCTGTAAATAGCCCATCCAACCAACTACCTACCTCATCCCCATATTTGTTTTTCTGCTCTTTTGCACACCAGTATTTCTACTTGCATCCTCATCTATCACTCCAGTGTTTAATTGCTAAATTGTAATTACTTCGCCACTATGGCCTATTTATTGCCTTACCTCCCTAATCTTACTACATTTGCACACACAGTATACAGATTTTTCTATTGTGTTTTTGACTGTACGTTTGTTTATTCCATGTATAACTCTGGGTTGTTGTTTTTGTCACACTGCTTTGCTTCATCTTGGCCAGGTCGCAGTTGTAAATGAGAACTTGTTCACAACTGGCCTACCTGGTTAAGGTGAAAACATTTAAATAAAAACAATTATTCAGGGCCAGGGTGTTCAATACCATTCAAGAGGAGGTCAGAGACGAATGACAACCAGGTTTCCAGCCAACCTTTTTATGCGAGTAAAGTACATGTCAGATAAAAAAAAGTCACAACCGGCCAGATGGAAACAACAAATGTCTGTAAACTTTCCAACTGTCAACAAAATAAAATACGCTTGACAAGGTGGGATCTTTTCGGGTCTGTAAAATGTATTGTGAGAAATGGTGGTGGAAACTACATACAAATATTGATATAATAACCATCTTATTTTATATGATAAACTTGGAGTCACGCAATGATATGTTGTGCAGTCCACCCCACTACGACTCAGGAAAGCATGCAGTTTATTTGGCTACAGACGAAATAAGCTACAATGAACTTCCCAGGGTGGTGAAAATGCAGGATGATGAGCTTGATGCTCCTTTCCAATAAATATTGAGCGTCTTATTCTGCTGACATGATCGATTCTTGGCTGCCGTTTGACAAATAAAAATCATCATACTTTTTTGTCCATAATAATCTCATCATGTAGGCTATACCTGCACTGTATCTGCGAGCTGTTGGCTAAAGCGCACGTGCCAAGACCAGAGTGGGTATATTCGCTATATAACAACTTTTGTAATGACAAAACAATCAGTAGAGTTGAAAATGCAATGGAAACACATTTAACTTGTATTTTTATTTGGTACATGGGAATTTGACCAGAAAAGTAATTTTTATGTGCACTACATCACGCAGCCTTTTATCCACAACAAGTCAATTTATTAGAAACATGTCTGGCAGGAAAATGCAGATTTTAGAATATTCGCATGAAAGTCTGTCGACAATTGGATGGAAACCTAGCTATTGACATAATTTGATTGATCCAAGGCTCTTAGAATACTTGTTGTGGCAGTATCATAGCTAGGTACTCACTGGCAGACAGAACTCTTCAAAGGCGGGCTTGACAAAGGTTATGTATTGCGTTAGCACCTGCTCCAGGTCCCTTCCTCGCTCACTGATGTCTCTAAGCACTGGGGAAGGAACACAGAACAGGAATGGAGCTTTCAGTATGATTTCACATGAAAGATTCTTACAAAACTAGTAGACTTCTACATCCGGTCCCCATTCATGCCCTCCAGGCCCTGTATTGGAAGCCCCCTGGTGTTTTTGTACCACTCACAAATTTGATGTGTTTCATCCAATGAAATAGTGAATATATATGTCTAAGGTTTCACCCCTGCGTGAGAGCCGTGTGTCTGCGTCTGTGTCCACAAACAGCTTCATCTGGAAAAGGTCCCTGATCTCCTGGGAGTAGAACATCAGGATGCCCTCGAACAGCACCACATCTGCTGGGTACACCGTCACCGCCTCTTCCTTCCTGACACACACACACCAGAGAGAGGACAATGTGTGTGAGATGAGATGAGTGAGTGGAGTGAGTGAGTGAGTGCCCTAACCACTGACCTGGAATGGGTGACAAAGTCATACACTGGGATCTGCACTGTTTGGCCCTCCAAAATGTCCCACAACGTTTTGACGATGAGCTCATTGTCAAATGCATCTGAGAAGAGAGAGAGAGAACAATGTCTATGTTTCTGCTGGTGCCACTGTGCCAGGCCATAGGATCTAGATCTAATCCCCACACGGTGGCATGTTGCTATGGGGATAGAATCTGTGCTGATATGCAACCTATTTAGTGAACTACTTTTGACCAGGGCCCAAACATTATCTACCACACTGTCTGAGACAGACTACTCTGCTACACATTCTGCCAGAGCCACTGCTGCTAAGTATGTACTCTGAATGAGACAGATTTTCAATACAGCAGTCATTGGCCATCAGGGGCCCCAAGGCAAGACATGTAGAAACATTTAGTTCTCTCCAGGAATTATTGTAATTCTATTTCTAAGAACTAGGGGGAAAAGCCCAACAGAAGTATCCTTTGAGTATAAACTCAACAGCGCAACTATTTATCTTCAATGAGAGAGCAAAGGGATGTGAGAAACTATTTCTTGTTTTTTTTACACTGGAAAGCAAGCAAGGGATAAAGCTACATTTGCTAATTGTTAACATATACCATACACATAAGACTACGATTTAGCGATTGACACAGTATCCAGATAAACAAATAGTTTAGATAAATACCTGGGTGGTCGAAGTTGAACTGTCCCTTCAGTGCCTTGGCCTTCTGGTCAGGTGTGAGGACCCTGTAGAAGCTGTCTTGGCTGAGAATGGCCACCTGGCGCTGGTGATGGTCAATCTTGTTCTGGCCAAGCAGCTCCATGATCTTACCGCAGACAGACGACTGGCCATGGGCAGAGGGAGAAGCGAGAGACTGACAGTTAAGTCTGTCAGATAGTGTTATCTGAAGTAAATTGTGACCATAAAGATGTAAGAGTGGAGTTGTGTTCACTGAGCTATGGAGATACATTGAATATATTGGTACCAGACTATTACATAGACGCACAGACAAAGTACAGAAGAAGCCAAATATGCAGCAATGTGCAATAGCTCTCATTTAAACTGTTCTTACATGTTTGCAATACTCAGACCTATTTTGCAACTAGAATCCTAATTTACGCATAGGGCCTCTATGACTCAGGGCCTCTGGGTGTGGTCACCTTGCTGGCTTCTAGTTGACTACATCACGCGTGGCTAACCTACTGGTCTCGCAGTTCAGCCCAAAAGACATGTCTCTATGGTTCATTAGCCAATTCAAGGAAGAGGAGAGTAGGCCTACAGCAAATAGGATGACAAGATCAGTAATAATGATTTCACATTATGACAACAACACTGTTGGGTGCAACCTTGGAAGAAATTACTTGGATGAAATCACTTTCAAAAAAATGTTCAACACATGTAGTCTTCTAACATTATTTAACACATGAAGTCCAAACCAGACTTGTGTCATTGAGAACAGTAAGGCCGCTACGGACCAAGTCTGAGGCACACCACAGTAGACAGGATGTTGGTCAGTCAATATCGAGGTGCTATTCTTAGACCACTGCATCTACACGTGTCACCGGCCATGATAATCTAACTGCTTGCTCCAGGCCTACTAGAGATCAGAATAAGAGATGACTGGCAACAGACTTTAGGTCAAGTTGAACTTGTTGTTAGAGAAGGGAAAATGTATTGCAGCAGAAGAGGAAAATGCATGCTAGCAATCAGTGAAAAATACAGAAGTGTCTCCTTGAAAAGAGCTCAGACAGGGCAAAGATATTACAAGATGATGAAGCAGAATATATTTGTCTGGAGTCTATCCACGTTTATAAATGAGTCTACATTCAGAGGGAATAGTTCAAGGATGTCAAAGAAGGGGCATTACAAGATGTTCATGCAGCCACAATATGTTATTTGATGGGACTCACTGTACTTAGTCACCAGTCCAGGTCACACTCAATCCATTTAACTAATAATCCGCAAGTTGGGCCTGGGCCCTACAGACTTCATACACACCCACACACTGCCTAAACTGAAACTGCATTGTCTCTCCAGACTTCCCAGAAAAGTTTGTCAGAAGAAAAAAACACTGTCGGATAAACTACCAGTAGAGCCACCTGTTTCTCTCTTTCGTTTGTTGTGGGGTATAATACCAAGAAATAATACACGCAAAGGAACGTCAGGTGGACCACAATTCATGCTCTAGAACAGCATTTCATAGAGGATGTGAAATACTCAATTTGTTATCGGCATTTATTATCTTCACAAACTTTCTACAAAATTAATCTACAAAAAATTACAAGGCAAACAAATGTTAGAGAGATGATTGTCAGGTTAGTGCTTGTGAGGTTTCTGAGAGCTCCAACTCTCCCAATACCAGAACCCTTTGTCGTTTCACATTTCTTCCAAGCCCTTAATAAAAACAGTGATTGCCGAAACTGCTCGATTACAAAGTACCAGGCCAGGTCTCTTACCCAAGCATGGGTCAGTTAGACATACTTACACAAAGTCTGCCTCTTCTATTGCCAATGCTGACTAAACATTCCCCTGCCCCAGTTCAGAATTCTATTGTGTCCAAAACAGCTAAACTGCAGTTTACCCTGCAATCCTACGTCAGAGGTACATAAAGACAATTGACAAGCTATGTCATGATCAGTTACAGTGGATATAGCAATCTGTTCTGTAAAAGGAAAAACGTTTTTTGGGGGGAGAAAATCTGGACTTTTTTATTTTACACGGTCAGCTCACTGGCTGTTATGACAAAACACAGCTGAAGGTCAAATAAACATCACTGGAAAAGAACAATACAATTGTGCCTGGCTGACAGTAGGCCTACTAGTGATGGGGGATTATTATTTTTGATGACATAAAGT
The DNA here is from genome assembly GCA_030435695.1 of Brachymystax lenok tsinlingensis. Taxonomy (NCBI): domain Eukaryota; kingdom Metazoa; phylum Chordata; class Actinopteri; order Salmoniformes; family Salmonidae; genus Brachymystax; species Brachymystax lenok. The sequence continues at coordinate 36,083,830 of CM059791.1, forward strand.
ATCATTTTGACAATATTGCAATATTATTTTTGCGCTGGTTTACTGTACTCCAGTATTTTTCCTTCATAGCTTGTACTCCATCTTGTTTTTAAATAGGGAGCCCATTTGTTTTCAGCACTTTTATTTCTCTCGTCACTCTGCAGCAAACATATGGTGAGCAATATGTTTGGAACATCGAATCGCAATAAAATTACAGTATCGAATCGCAATCCATATGGAATTGCAATACGTATCGGCACCTAAGTACTGTGAAAAGCTCCCAGGCAATTCTCAGCCCTAAGGCCTACTGTGCTAACCCGAACCGTAGGCTATTGTGCTGGCTTGGATATTTCAGGAAATATGGTGGATGCATAACCAGGCTAGCAGAGTAAAGCTCTCTCCGGCTCAGTAGGCCTATAGTGTATACAGTTCCACAATATGACTTGTGACAAGAAATGAGTTTCAGACCATAATAAATTCTCCCATGTCTTAAATACTATTCAAAACATGATAAAAAAAATTACATATGCAACCTTCAAATCTTTGTCTGAGAGTCAGCAGAGACTACACAATACAGCAGAGGACATAGCTGCAAGGCCATCCGCCATTTCCAGGGACTGTTTAGGACGGTGTCTCAGGTAGACAGTGAAAAACAAAAACAGAAAAACAAGAGATAACAGTCACCTCCTTCAGAGGGTTGGGGGAGGTGCATTTGAAAGGCCATATGTTTAGACTACATGTTTACCTAACCAGACAGACAATTGTGAATAAAAGTGTACTAGATAATACAGACATCACTTTATAATTCACAATATGACTTTGGCATGGTTGAATTCTTGATTCTGGAGAGAGGAGCACTTATTATTTACTGTACCATGATGAACAGTAACCAACATGGAAAAAGCAGCACCACACTGACGTAGACCTAGGCTCACCTCCTTACACGTTATGGGGTAAAATGTGACACACATTACCCAAGACAGTAGGCTACAGTATGAAGATGGCCTAAAACTGCTTTTCCAATCTAAATTCCGGATCACACTTGTAGGCGATGTTGGATAGCTAAACTCATGCGTAGAACACGTCATCTGGACTAACGGTCGTATCGCGCATGTGCAACCCATCAACTCAAGACACTCCGGACTAAAGCTGTTTGACAAAAATGAAAACTTTCAGTGTCACTTTCACGAGGTTGGAGTAATAACATGTTCAAATACTTAAGACATTACCTCGACTCTACTTCGTGCCTTTTGATTTCGAGAAAATTAACTACTAAGGGAGATGTTTTTTTACTTCTCTCATTGACCCCTCAAACCCTGACCTGGTCTGTTTGGCAAGCGTTCCCGGAAGTCTCGCGATGTTGCGCTTCTGGGTTTAGAATTGTTATTTATTTTACTGTGCCGCCGCGAATTATGGTGCATAGGCTGTCTTCAATGCTCGCCAGGTGTAATCAGCTGGTACTGCCGACGCATTAGAAACTGAAAATTAACAGTGGGCGGACTGGAGCTCGACGACACATAAAATATTATTTTTTTAATAAGTAAAAAAAAACTACTGATTTCAGCACCCGTTCTGATATCAGTAGTTTTTGATAAACAAAAATTGTATACGCTGTTTTAGCTCCAGTCCGCCCACACCGCTCAACTCCACCGTAAATCGTCCCGAGTTTAGTTGGCTAAGCAAAGTATTGCTTTTCGGTTCTGTCGGTTGTCATAAATGCCTTTTCTGAATTGAATTAACCACAGGAGTAGATTCATCGAGAAATCCTTGTTTCATATAGGTTAGTGTGAATATGTAATTATTTGTACACGAATTGATAGGGCTATAGATGTTCTAGACAAAGACATGAATGCAGGTTGGATTAAGGTCAATTCTCTACAGCCACATAAGTGGGTTAAATTATTGCCAAAACAGGGCCTATTCCTATACACGCTTTAAAAATGTCAATGTTTTTCCAGACATTATTAAAGAACAAACTAGCTTTAATGGAACAAATGAATTAATTGGTCTGTCATGACAGGAGCCACGCGGTCAGGGAGTTCTCATCCTTCAACCACGTTGACAATTCATTGTTTCAAATAAAAACAGGACATTTCTATTTAATAAAAAATCACAAAGCCAACCTTGCCGCTGGCAGTCCCTCCGGCTACCCCGATAAGGAAAGGTTGCCGATCAGCGTTTTCGGCTTGACTGTCCAACCTTGTCTCGCTGTCGCCTGCCATGCTTGCTATAAGCGCATAGAGAAGCACGGAGGTGGTTTTGCTCCAATTGCGCTCCTCCCCTCTTTTCAGTTGTGCGTTTGATTTGATGCTCTGAGTATGCCTGGATATCAAACCGGTCTTTTGTAGGCTACTTGAAATGCAGACCCTTCACATCAGGTTATGTGTTATTGCAATTCAATTATCAGACTCTAGGCCCATATATCAGGTATTTTGTGGCCTACATTTTGATTATATCAGCTCAGTTAAAGATGCACTCCAGGATCTTAAAGGTGACAGGCAAAGGTCTCCATAAAAACCTTAAATATTTTTTTACCTTTATTTTACTAGGCAAGTCAGTTAAGAACAAATTCTTATTTTCAATGACGGCCTAGGAACAGTGGGTTAACTGCCTGTTCAGGGGCAGAACGACAGATTTGTACCTTGTCAGCTCGGGGATTTGAACTTGCAGCCTTTCGCTTACTAGTCCAACACTCTAACCACTAGGCTACACTGCCGCCCCAATATGCAAGAATGACATCATTATTAAGCAAAAAGAAAGAACAATGCCCTTACTGCAAGCAACAAGCTAAAGACATGGCTTTTGTGAGCCCTTTTCTGGATCAGAAATTAAACAAATTATACTAACATGATGTGAGAAGACACTTGTACATCTGGGGATAATACATTTATGTCAACAACGATCACTCATATGCAGGTAATGAGATCTGGCTAGTTAGCAATAGCCAGTCAGTGAATTCCCAATCAATCTGATGTTGTGGCTGCAGTTCAAACAGCCAATACTAGCTAGCTAAAAATTTGAGTTGATAATAAATTATTGGATGACACAACACATGTATAAGTTGGCTAGCTAATAAAGAAATAAAGAAATAGCTATTGTTTCCCTAGAAGAAAACTATAGGCTATAGCTAGCTAGCTATCTACAGCCATTGATGCTGTGGCAGCTAGCTAACTAACTAACCAAAACGTGGATAACTACCACATGAAAATAATACAGCTATGGTAATTTTGGTTAGTTAAATGTTACCATATAGCGTTCCTCACTGAGTTCACTGAATTCCTATCAGACCTTGTAGTCATGGCAGATAATATTCTAATATTTGGTGACTTTAATATTCACATGGAAAAGTCCACAGACCCACTCCAAAAGGCTTTTAGAACCATCATCAACTCAGTGGGTTTTGTCCAACATGTCTGCGGACCTACTCACTGCCACAGTCATAATCTGGACCTAGTTTTGTCCCGTGGAATAAATGTTATGGATCTTAATGTTTTTCCTCATAACCCTGGACTATCGGACCACCATTTTATTAAGTTTGCAATCGCAACAAATAATCTGCTCAGACCCCTAGCAAGGATCATCAAAAGTCGTGCTATGAATTCTCAGACAACCCAAAGATTCCTAGATGCCCTTCCAGACTCCCTCCACCTACCTAAGGACATCAGAGTACAAAAATCAGTTAACCACCTAACTGAGGAACTCAATTTAACCTTGCGCAATACCCTAGATGCAGTCGCACCCCTAAAAACAAAAAACATTTGTCATAAGAAACTAGCTCCCTGGTATACAGAAAATACCCAAGCTCTGAAGCAAGCTTCCAGAAAATTGGAATGGAAATTGCGCTACACCAAACTGGAAGTCTTCCGACTAGCTTGGAAAGACAGTACCGTGCAGTATCACTGCTGCTCGATCATCCTATTTTTCCAACTAAATTTAGGAAAATAAGAACAATCCAAAATGTATTTTTGATACTGTCGCAAAGCTAACTAAAAAGCAGCATTCCCCAAGAGAGGATAGCTCTCACTTCAGCAGTGATAAATTCACAAGCTTATTTGAGGAAAAGATAATGATCATTAGAAAGCAAATTAATTTAAATCTGCGTATTCCTCCAAAGCTCAGTTGTCCTGAGTCTGCACAACTCTGCCAGGACCTAGGCTCAATGGAGACACTCAAGTTTTTTAGTACCATATCTCTTGACACATTTGATGAAAATAATCATGGCCTCTAAACCTTCAAGCTGCATACTGGACCCTATTCAAACTAAACTACTGAAAGAGCTTCCTGTGCTTGGCCCTCCTATGTTGAACATAATAAACGGCTCTCTATCCACCGGATGCGTACCAAACTCACTAAAAGTGGCAGTAATAATGCCTCTCTTGAAAAAGCCAAACCTTGACCCAGAAAATATAAAAAAACTATCGGCCTATATCGAATCTCCCATTCCTCTCAAAAAGGTTAGAAAAAGCTGTTGCGCAGCAACTCACTGCCTTCCTGAAGACAAACAATGTATGCGAAACGCTTCAGTCTGGTTTTAGACCCCATCTTAGCACTGAGACTGCACTTGTGAAGGTGGTAAATGACCTTTTAATTGCGTCAGACCGAGGCTCTGCATCTGTCCTCGTGCTCCTAAACCTTAGCGCTGCTTTTGATACCATTGATCACCACATTCTTTTGGAGAGATTGGAAACCCAAATTGGTCTACACGGAGGACAAGTTCTGGCCTGGTTTAGATCTTATCTGTTGGAAAGATATCACTTTGTCTCTGTGGATGGTTTGTTCTCTGACAAATCAACTGTAAATTTCGGTGTTCCTCAAGGCTCCATTTTAGGACCACTATTGTTTTCACTATATATTTTACCTCTTGGTGATGTCATTCGGAAACATAACGTTAACTTTCACTGCTATGCGGACGACACACAGCTGTACATTTCAATGAAACATGGTGAAGCCCCAAAATGGCCTTCCCTGGAAGCCTGTGTTTCAGACATAAGGAAGTGGATGGCGGGAAATGTTCTACTTTTAAACTCGGACAAAGCAGAGATGCTTGTTCTAGGTCCCAAGAAACAGAGATCTTCTGTTGAATCTGACAATTCATCTTGATGGTTGTACAGTCGTCTCAAATAAAACTGTGAAGGACCTCATCGTTACTCTGGACCCTGATCTCTCTTTTGAAGAACAAGCTGTTTCAAGGACAGCTTTTTTCCATCTACGTAACATTGCAAAAATCAGAAACTTTCTGTCCAAAAATGATGCAGAAAAATTAATCCATGCTTTTGTCACTTGTAGGTTAGACTACTGCAATGCTCTACTTTCCGGCTACCCGGATAAAGCACTAAATAAACATCAGTTAGTGCTAAACACGGCTACTAGAATCTTGACTAGAACCAAAAAATATGATCATATTACTCCAGTGCTTGCCTCTCTACACTGGCTTCCAGTTAAGGCAAGGGCTGATTTCAAGGTTTTACTGCTAACCTACAAAGCATTACATGGGCTTGCTCCTTCCTATCTTTCCGATTTGGTCCTGCCGTACATACCTACATGTACGCTACTGTCACAAGACGCAGGCCTCCTTACTGTCCCCAGAATTTCTAAGCAAACAGCTGGAGGCAGGGCTTTCTCCTATAGAGCTACATTTTTATGGAATGGTCTGCCTATCCATGTGAGAGACGCAGACTCGGTCTCAACCTTTAAGTCTTTATTGAAGACTCATCTCTTCAGTAGGCCCTATGATTGAGTGTAGTCTGGCCCAGGGGTGTGAAGGTGAACGGAAAGGCACTGGAGCAACGAACCGCCTAGCTGTCTCTGCCTGGCCGGTTCCCTTCTCTCCACTGGGATTCTCTGCTTCTAACCCTATTACTGGGTCTGAGTCACTGGCTTACTGGTGCTCTTCTATGCCGTCCCTAGGAGGGGTGCATCACTTGAGTGGGTTGAGTCACTGACGTGATCTTCCTGTCCGGGTTGGCGACCCCCTTGGGTTGTGCCGTGGCGGAGATCTTTGTAGGCTATACTCAGCCTTGTCTCAGGATGGTAAGTTGGTGGTTGAAGATATCCCTCTAGTGGTGTGGGGGCTGTGCTTTGGCAAAGTGAGTGGGGTTATATCCTGCCTGTTTGGCCCTGTTGGGGAGTATTGTCAGACGGGGCCACCGTGTCTCCCGACAACTCCTGTCTCAGCCTCCAGTATTTATGCTGCAGTAGTTTATGTGTCGGGGGGCTAGGGTCAGTCTGTTATATCTGGAGTATTATATTACAATATTACAGACAAGACAAAATGTAGACTATAACATGGGATACAACATTACAGTAACATCTAGATAAATACATTAGATACAGTATATTGTCAAAAGTAGGATATTTCATTTATTTATGTTAGAAATGTGGATCACATGTAGGCCTATGTAATTAGATAAGGATGTAAGGATAAATATGTATTTCAGCTCTAAATAGTAATCCACCCAAAACAGTAAACATGCATTGATAATAACCAATGATAGGTGGCCACATCAACCATTTATGAGCATGTAGTTAGTGCCTTTTGCTTCCAAGAAAACAGAATAAGTTTGTCTCCCACAATGCTTTGGCTCCGACTTCAAGTTGCAGTTGGTGAGGAGCAACAGCAGAAATTTCCAGTCGACGTTAGTCGAAAGTTCATGACCATTGATCGAAGGTGACTACATTTAAAATACCCAAATGCAGGTGATTTTGCGGGACATTCACTGGACAGTGTAGCCTACATTAATCTTTTTTTGGGGGGAAGCACCCCCCATCCCACACACAGAAAAACTGCACTATACAAGCTAATGGAAGCGCGCCTACAGGCTACTCCTTTGCCTTACAAAAAATGTGGTCATGCAGGAAATCTGGGAGTAATACTTGTCCAAGGAAACAGTTCTGGTTGGTCTCAGGGAATGTAAAACAGTTAGGAAGGGAGTCTTTGGAAACCAGATTGAGTGAAGTAGCAGCAAATATGTTAAATTAGCAACAAATGAGCATGGAGAGCCTCCCAAGTTTGGCAAAATCCCCTTATATTTTTTCAGTTTAATCACATTATATATTTTTTCAGTCTAATACAGATATTTATTTACTTTTGTAGCTCTTCCTCAGAAGCATGCTTTCTTAACTGTCCTCTCCAAGTTTAGCTGGAATTTAGACCGAAAGGATTTTACAAATGTGATTGGTTTATGATATGATATTGGCCTATGTATCGCCTTGCGCTTTGCAGAATATCAGATTGGGGAAGTGTTTAACATCACCAGTACCACATCCTTATGATATATATATTTTCAATAGAGCAACATGACTGCATACGGAGATCTGTATAAAATGACGAAATGCTCATGTCTCCGCCCCAACCAATGGGAGTTGTTATCCCACAGGCGGGAAGGCAGGCGAAAACTTTGGGTCCAAAATAAGCTAAAAGAAACGCATTGGGCTTATTTTGGACAGATTTTGGCGAGTGAAACTTCTCGCTTCACCTCACCCTCTCTGCATAACAGAAATGAGCCTGACTGACGGAACAAATCTACGTTTTTTGTAAATTAGTGGTGTTTTTTTTTAAATAAAAATCTATTGCTTGAATTGATTAGACAATTAAAACATTTTAATACAAAAGGGCGCTCCAGCTGGTGACGCCTCCACATACAATTTAAGAAAAACATTAAGGACTTCATCACGTCATCCAAAAACATGGCGGATGAATTTAAAATGTTAATATCTTCAGCTGTCAGTGATGAAAAACAAATTGGCCTTAGAGACAATTATTTTAATAATTCAATTGATGTTTTGTGCACAAAGGTGATGACTAAAGTGTCTTATTATGAAGTTTCAAATCTATCTTCTCTATGTAGCCATGTATAGAAATTGTCTTTCTGGGCCAGGTGTCAGTTAAACTGCAATACCGAAGCAAAACTGTAGGAGCAGTCGAAACCATGCTTCTAGACCGGAACCCTGGGTCCTTGGTCATGTAGTCGACATCACTGAGGTATAATAAAAACTGGAAACTGCGTCCAAGATGTCCGACCATTGTTTTCGACGTAATCTACTAACGTTCACATATGTTAATCTTGGTTTAACATAGTAATCCTGCTGAGGTTTAATAATGGTAGCCTGTTGAATAGCTCTAACTAGAGCACAAAGACCAGTCCAACCCTCAGGTAAAACATTAAAAAGTTAGTTTTTCTGTCAGCTATACCACTGTCCTGATTTTGCAGCATAGTAAGAGATGGAGATACTTGAGTTATTTTACCACAAAGACCCTTCCTATGTACAATCAGACCTTTATCATCAAATTTACGAACTCCTGCAGATTCTAACACCCAAATAATTTCACAGTTAACAGTAGTGTTTCCCACATGTATACCACTATCACCATAACTGTAGAAACATTCATATTTCCCTTTAACAACAGTCCTTTTATCATGTTGAGGTCCAATTAATTCAGTTCTTATGTCATAGGCAGCACATTAACGTTCCCCCAACATGGTTTTATTCAACATAATCTGTCCTTTAGTACTACCTAATGCAATCCTACATTATATATTACACAAAGGAAATTTATATTTTTTGTGAGTACATTGAACATTCTTCCAACTGACACAGTTTTCAAATGAAGCTTCCAAATGTTAGTAAAGAACCCACCAGACTCTGATACATCTGGTTTCTTTGTGATAGCTGTAGACTGCTTTATAGTATCAGTTGATGGTGTCAAGGTGGTAGCTACTGTAGTGTTCAAACAACTGTCACTGCTGTTGTCTTCCCAGTCGTCACAGGCTTGTCCTGCTCTGGTGCCAATGTTGGTCCCAGTCTGATGACAGTCACACTATTCCCTTCAGTCAATCTAGTACTTGCTATTTCAACAAGGAATTCATCACCTTCAACATGTTCAAACTTATTAATGGTGAGTGTCCAAGTGTCTTCACCTTTAGTTATTGTCAGATCGCATCCTTTCGGGTTCCAGATAACTTCTCACTTCGTCTGATGATGTGTCCATCCACAGAAGGCCGTCTCTGGTGTCCTCTCGGTGCATCAGTCGCATCCTGGCTTCCACCTGGTCTGTCCTTCTCTCCTGGGCTGGTCCCACTTCCTCCTAAACACACAAATGTAGACCAGATGCCCTGGTACCCCCGGGCAAGGCCCCTCCGGTCCTGGCTCCGGCACCTGCGTTTGTTCCTGTAAGTAAATAGCTTTGTGTATCTTAGTTAGTTGTTGTACATATGCTTTTAATTCTTTTTGCAACAGATCTAATGAGGGACCTTTATAGATGCCTCCTAATGTTGGTGTAGGCATGGGTCGACCCGTAAGCATTTCATGCGGTGTTAGATGCGTTCTTCTGTTAGTTTCCATGCGACAACTCATTAAAGCAAGCGGTAAAGCATCCACAGATATTTGTCAGATTCGCTTTAAGCGTACCGTTAGCTTTTTCGACAATACCTTGCGACTGCGGATGATAAACACACCCTAGTCTTTGTTTCATTCTTAATTTTTGTATTATTGTTTTCAAAATGTTCTGTGTAAACGCTGATCCGTTGTCGGAACTGATTTCAGTAGGAATACCAAACCTAGGTATCACTTCTCTTGTTAGGAACTTTATCACTGTCCCTGATCCCTGATCAGGTGATGGCGTAGCTTCTATCCATCTGCTGAACCTGTCTATTATCACTAACATGTATCTTTTGCCTCCCACAGGTTTTATCATATCTACATAATCCATTACTATGTGTCGAAATGGACCTTCTGGAACCGGTTTATGACCTATGGGCATAGTTATACCTTTACATATGTTGTTTTTTGCACATATTTCACATTTTGACAAGACCTCGTCTACTGTTGCTTGTAAATGAGGTGACCAAAAACCTTGTTTTTTTATTTTTCTTATTACCTCCCCCCTTACACAATGATCTAGATCATGTGCATCATTAATAAGTAAAGTCAACAAAGTGGTAGTAGCAATTATGGCACCATCATGTGATCTCCATACTCCATGTCCGTCCACAGAGTCATTCCCCTTTTTGTGTGCTTGACATTTGATGATAGCTAACTTCCGAGGATACAGTAAAGCTGACATAAGTTTAACAATTTGAGCATGATGTTGAATGTGAGTACCATCACTCTTTTTAAATCCTTTCTGTTTCCAAACTGCACCAAACAAATGACATGCACCATGTGCGTAGGCTGAATCAGTGTAGATATTAACTGTCTTTCCTTTCCCTAGCACACATGCTGCAGTCAAAGCCTTGAATTGAGGACAGTTAATATCTACACTGAGGACAATACTCACATTTTTCTTCAATAAAGGTTTTACCCTGTTGTTTCACTACTGCATATCCTGCGTGATTACCAAAGACATTTTCCATATCACATCCCTCCCTGTCTATCAAAGGGATGGATTCAAGATCAGGACGCAATTTGGTAAATGTTAGAGCTTCTGCAACACAATCATGAGCTATCCCTTCAAAGTCAAATGGAACTATTTCAGCTGGGTTAACCGTATTACATCTTTTGATGGAGACATCTGGGTAAGTGAGTGTAATCTAAAGTTCTAGCATTAGTTAACACAAATCTACCCTGCTCTATCAGCTCCACTATTTTATGATGAGTACTTATAGTCACTGGATATCCCATGGTAATGGTTGACGCCTTATCATACGCATAGTGTAATGCTGCTAACCCCTGGTAACACGGTTGGTTAACCCTGAGCTACAGGGTTACCCACTGCTTTTTTTCTCTGTTGAACAGTTCATCCAGCTGTAGCTGGGTTAGTCTTCTCTGAAGGTCTTTCCCTTCATCGGCCTCTCTCTGTTAATCTTTCCTGTGTTTCTCCACAGCATGGATGATGTAATCTCAGAATTCTTTGTGTGGTTTTGAAGTTAGTCCCACCACATCCTCCAGCCTGCTCCTTACTGGCTGGGGCATGGCTTCAACCACCGAGTTCCGGAACAGAGTTGTCATCAGTGCATCCCCCTCTGGATCTCGTTCTGTTTCCAGCTTCCATCTTTTTAATTGTCCATGAAGGTATGTAGCTGGGCTTTCTGTGGCCCCAATGGCTTCACCCCTCAGTGCTTTAGGGTCAATCATCTTTGGGTATGCTGCCCTTAGCGCGAGCCAAACAGCAGGGCGATGTCCGTCGAAAGCCAGTCCGTCTGCCATCACATCCCTATCTGTGCCAGTGAAACCACTATCCAGCATGATCTCCTTCGTTTCAGACACTCCCACCACCTTCGCAAGCAACCCATATGTCACCCACAGCAAGTAATTTCCCTGTGGTTTGTTCCTCAAAGGTTCGAATCCGTTTTCCAGCACCCTCACGGAGGTCTGGCAAGCGGGCAACCATCCCTTTCAGGTCCTGCATGGCCCATGGTATATATTGCCCCTGATTTCCCTTTATTCGAATTGGACACTGCAGCCTTACGGGTGGTCTTAGTGTTGACCTGTTCCTTGAGGTTTTTGTTTGCCTTTCTTCGGGACTGGCTCTTGGTTTGTCATGTCTAATGTGGGTCATAGCCAATTCTTCTCTTTCCAATTCTCTTGTGTTCTCTTCCATTTGTATTCTCAGCTGTCTGAATTCTTCATCTATTGCTTGTTCCAACAATCTGCGGTCTTCTTCCAGGTCTCTCCTCACACTTCTATCAGTGTCTCTCCATTCTTCCTCTTCTTCTGACTCATTGCGACACTGTTCTGCATACCTTTTTGTCAGTTTTTCTATTTCTTTCTTATTTCTTCTGCCATTCTTTTTCTTGCTCTTTTTTCATTTATTGCATGGTGATCTGATTCTTCTTCTTTCATGTCTGTACTCATCTTTGTCAGGGCTTCTCTCAGTTCCCCATAACAATTGAGACCATCTTTTCTCATTCCTGTGTGATGCAGAGACTTCCTTTTACTCTTCTCTGCTGTGTGAGAGGGTGCACGAGGTGCACAGGGTGCTGCAGCCCCTCCTCTTTCCTCCATTATCTCTACTTCACCATTGATTTCCATTTGTCCAGTTTTTATTGGAAACTGTCCATTTGAATAGGGTGGAGGGTTATTCAACCACTCTCCCTTTCCTTTGCTTGCTTTTTCATCATTCTTCTTCAGTGTTTCTCTTGCTGTTTTTATGCTCTTCAACAAACCAACACCTTCTTCTTTAAATAGTTTTATTATTTAATAATCTCTTTCTCTCTTATTCCTTCTTTTCTGTCCTTTGTCATTTGGTTTGTTGTTCTTTATCAGAGTCTGCATTTCCTCACACACAGAGACATCCAACGTCCCTGCCGCCGGCCATTTGGTGCTCATTTTCTTTGTGCGCTTTTCCCATTTCACAGAAGTCTTTATTATTTCTTCTTTGCTTAGGGGGTGTCTAGCCCCTAAGATCTCTACTGGTGTTCTATTCATTTTATTGTTTGTTTATTCTATAACTTTATTTATTGTATTAATCCTATTATTATTTAATACCTTTATATCTAATTCAGCTTATTTTAGCGTCTACTCTCCTTATTTACTTTTATTACTCGCTTATAATATTCTATCTCATTTGTTACTTAACTCTTACCACTAGTTTTATCTATATTATTTCCTATTTTTTCTTTGCAGTTCTCTCTATTTTAAACTCTCTCTCTCTCCTATCCTATGACTTTATGCTCCTGTCCCCCCTTAGGCTATATCTCCCTAGGGAAATGTAATCATTGTCTCCTACACCAGCTGGACGGTGTTTCCTCCAACACATTGGTGCGGCTGGCTTCCGAGTTAAGCTGTCACATCTGCTCCTGCCACACCCTCTAGTGGTCATCCGGTGTCTGCTTGACCTGCAGCCATTTCCCCAGGACAGTCTCTCTCCCCCTCCCTTTCTGTTTGTGTGATTGTTTGGTTGGAGACAGGTGTGCTGGAGTCAGAGCAGATCCCTATCAGCTGCAACTCGTTCCATTATCAAGACCTCTTCAAATACTCAGTCCTGCCACTTCTACTCTGCCAGGTTGTAATCCCTGCTCAGACAGTTTATGCTTCTAGCTATTATTATCATTATCTAAGATGCTGTTACCCTGCTGTACTGCCTGACGCTGTTTATCCTCTCACTGCAGTTTTGCCGCCCTGACTCTGTCTCCTGTTCCACATCTCACCACCCTGCTACCCTGTTCTGGACTCACCACACCACTACTCCCTTCGATTCCCCTCTCGACCTGTTTACCCTATTCCAACCCAGCACACTCCAATCCCAGCCTCCACATCTGGTTTTCTACAACTCATCCGAGCTTCCCCGGATCTGCACTCCATATCTCCCTGTGTTACAATAAATTCTTTGGTTCATTCATCTGTTTCCTCATCTGAGTCTGCTCTTGGGTTCCCCTGTTCGCTCCGTTTAACATAAGCGAGCAGTGTGTCAAGAAGCAGTGCAGCTTGGCAGGGTCGTGTTTTGGAGGACGTATGGCTCTCGACCTTCGCCTCTCCCGAGTCCGTAGGGGAGTTGCAGGGATCGGACAAGACTGTAACTACCAATTGGATATCACAAAATTGAGTAAAAAAGGGGTAAAAGCACAAATAAAAATAAAGAAAGGAATGCGGGTGCATGTTCACCAACACAATTGCAGCATTTAGGCTCAGCTGGCATATAATACTCCTACATACACTTGACATATGCCCAAATAATTTACATTCATCACACTGCATGGGTTTGGGCACGAAGGCTCTCACAGGTAATCTCATATAACTCAAATACATTTGAGAAGGGAGAGACTGTTCAAGTGGTCTTCCGCACTCCATCTACCATGCGGGTCAGTCGTTGTGCACCAACCACTTGATTCAATTCTTCACATATATCCTTTGCATTTACTTCTAGTGCCATCCAAGAGATAACACACTTGATAGGCACCCTGCTTCGAAGATCCACACATGACACATTCCAAACTGACATCTTCTTGAGGCGCAAAGCATGCTCCTTCAGTTCAATAGAAACACAAAGAAATATGCCCACTTCTCGTTATTCTCTTCATTAACCCCACCTCATCCAACGAATCCACAATTTTAAAAGAGACTTCGAACGGATCTCCCAGTTAGAGATCCTATTAAATTACTAAAGGGGCTATGTCATGAACCCTAAAAGTTCCATACTGGGGCGAAAATGGCAGCCATCTTGGTCAAAGAGAAATCCAAAACCTGTCTAATGGCGAACGTGCATAGAGATGGCAGAATTCCCTTTGTTATGTAGCACTATATTGGATCACTCCAATATGGTATCAGTCCGTGCGGATTTCAGATTAGTCCCGTGTACTGGTTAGTGCTGCGGCTGACCCCGTTAAATAGCTGCCATCGCACTACTTCCACCCCTTCCTTTTCTCGGATCATTCCAGAGAGGATTCGCTTGATAAGAGGTCTATGCTAGTGTATAAGCGCAGACATACATCCGCAGCTATTCAATACCTTGGAGCAGCTAGCTAGCTAGCCTCTCCGTCTGGGTGTTCTGCTGTCCCCCAACTCGGTTTGGCTTGTGCCATCTCATTTGGGTTTTGTCCTTGTTTTTATTACTTGTGACAGTATACCAATCTGGGCGATACTCGGTTTGGTCTACCAGTATTGCGGCGCTGAGCGTTTGTCTTAGTTGTTTGTGTGACTTGTCTGTCCACCGGAACCCTCCCATTTTTAGCCTACTTCGCAAGATTGGGAGACTATGTTTCGCTCCAGCGGGCTTGCAGTTCTCCCCTGAGAGTGAGTTAGGTGTCACGAGGTACACCACTTTTCATCTCGCACAGGCCACAGCCATCATGCCTAGACTCTTGTGTGTTCCACGGTGACTGAGCTATGCAAAGTAGCTAGCTTAACGAGAGGCGACCATTGTAGGACTAAACACGGTTAGAAACATATCTTCCCTTAAGTCCTGCCAACCTGAACATCCACGTATATAGCAAGAGAAGCTATAAATGTGGCGTGAGTTACAGCCGACATGTAGAAAGCAAGAAATAAGCTAGAAACGGGTTTGAGGTAGAATGCCCTGCCTCTTAACAGTCAGGCAGTTTACACTGTTGGCTTAATTATTTTTCCACAACGAAAAGCTACTGCCATTCATGTCTCCTTTCCTTCATTCAGAGTATATGAGATGAAGGCTGATACTGTAGGGCCATAGAAAGCTTTAGTATTATACAGTATTGTCCAGTGTTTACTATAGACATAGTATATTACACTGTTAACTTAATTTATTATTATTTTTCACAAGGAAAAGGTACAGCCATTCCGTCTCCTCACCTTCAGATAGTGTATGAGACTAAGGCTGATACTTTAGGTCCCATTCTATATTTTCATACAGTATTGCACAGTGTATACTATAGACAGTATTATTACACTGTTGGCTTCATTTTCCAGTATTGGGCTGTTTTATGTTAGCCAAACCATAGTGAGATTGCACTGTTGTTGTTTTTTCAAACAGTTGCTGGGTTGCGATAGTTTTTTGTTACAATATTTTACAGTACAAACAGTAACTATCCTAGCTAGTTTCCCTTGGAAACTCACAATTTATCTATTTTACACTGCGTTTCAATATATAGCTGGGTTTACTATAGTTCTGTTACCTTACTTTACAGTACAGAAAATAACTATTCTAGTTTCCCTTAACTCACATAACAGCTTGATTACACTGCTGGTCTTATGCAGTGTGTTGCTGGGGTTGCCATATTATTTTGTTACACTGCAGGGTATCAGTACCCATCTCTTCTTTCCACAGAGAGAAACTACCATATCCAGTACTGCGTTTCGCTTCACAAAATGCAAGGTGTCCCTACCCACAGGCAGCGGACTGCGTTTTAAGAAAGGTGGCACTCGGCAGTCATCCTGACGTGCTTGCCACCAGCATTGGCCAAACTGAGAGAGGCAAGTGTACCCTACTGGTACCAAATACAGTGGCGGAAGGCTATGCACTCTTATTCCGTCCACCACTATAGTTCTGGTGCCTCTAATGTCTTAGGGTCTTTTAGTGTTGACGCCCAGGTTGAATGTTTCCAAACAAGTTCAGATTAAAGAAGTGTCAACCGCCATCCTAACCCCTCATTCTGGCCAAGGGTTCTGTCTGACAAACACGTTAACCGGCCATTACAGTTATCCACATACTCCCCTCTCGCTGTTGCAGGTGAACTAGGGGCTTCCCCCAGTGTGTTGTGTTTGCCTAGGGCAATGGACACTTACATTTTCACACACACAGGCAATTATCTGTTGTTGTTTACTATGGTGAGAGAGTTTTGGGCCAGGGTCTATCCGACCAGACGCTCACATTGTATGATGGACACTGTTACTGCAGCATTTTGGCTGGTCGGCCGGCCTTTGCCTTTTGCTTTGATGGCACATCCTACTGGAGGAGTAACTGCCTTATGTGGACGATTGGATAGTCTGCCCCATCCAGGGAACAGGCCACAACGGACACAAGGACCCGCTTGAACCTAAACCACATTCGAGTTCTGGGCCTCACCCTAAACAAGGAGAAGAGTCCCCTGACCCCCTCACAGAAGGTGGTCCACCTCGGGATGTCCATAGATTCGACTCTCATGAGAGAACGTCTCCCTAAGGTGAGTAACAAAATCCTATCCTACCTCAACCGTTTCTGGCTCGAACGAACCATGTCGGTTTTAGAGTGCCAACAGCTACTCAGCCTACTGAAAGTGGCTTCACTGTTGGATCCCCAGGGCATTCTCCAGCAGGCCACTCCAGCGATGGTTCAACTCCCACAACCGGCACCCAAAACAACAGAAACCGTCAACTGATGGTGGTGAGTGCATGTTTGAGGACCCTATCGGTGTGGATATCCCACTCCATGTTAAAGGGGGTGAGCCTGATCAGAGTCCACCGCAGAGAGCTGGTGTGCGCTGACGCCTCTCTGACGGGTTGAGGTGAAATGTTCAGAGGCATGGCGGGCAGCGGCCGATGGAGCCCCCCATGGAGTGATCAACACAACAATGTGCTGGAGCTCAGGGTGGGTCGCCTATCACTTCAACAGTTCCAGTCCTACCTGGTAGGACAGCATGTCCTGGTCCGATGGCTCGAGAGCTCTTGCCGTGGGCTCAGACCTGCCTGGCATTGCTGAGAGCAGCACATATCTCCGGGGTCCTGAACAATGCAGAATAACATTGAGGAATACACTGATACGGTGGCTGAGTTTATCAGGAAGTGTTTAGGAGATGTTGTACCCACTGTGACTATTAAAACCTACCCTAACCAGAAACCATGGATAGATGGCAGCATTTGCACAAAAATGAAAGCGCGAACCACTGCATTTAACCATGGCAAGGTGACTGGGAATATGGCCAAAAACAAACAGTGTAGTTATTCCCTCCGTAAGGCAATCAAACAGGCAAAATGTCTAGAGATAAAGTGGAGTCGAAATTCAATGGCTCAGACACGAGACGTATGTGGCAGGGTCTACAGACAATCATGGACTACAAAATGAAAACCAGTCAGGTTGCGGACACTGACGTCTTGCTTCCGGACAAGCTAAACGCCTTGAGGATAACACAGTGCCACCAACGCGGCCCACTACCAAAGACTATGGGCTCTCCTTCTCTGTGGCCGATGTGAGTAAGACATTTAAGCGTGTTAACCCTCGCAAGGCTGCCAGCCTAGAATAGGCTACATCCTTAGAACATGCGCAGGCTGGCTGGTGTGTTTACGGACATATTCAATCTCTCCCTTTTCCAGTCTGCTGCCCCCACATGCTTCAAGATGGCCACCTTTGTTACTGTACCCAAAAAAGCAAAGGTAACTGAACTAAATGACTATCGCCCCGTAGCACTTGAAAAACTAGTCAAGGATCATATCACCTCTACCTTACCTGACATCCTAGACCCACTTCAATTTGCTTACCGCCCCAATAGATCCACAGACGATTCAATCGCCATTGCACTGCACACTGCCCCATCCCATCTGGACAAGAGGAATAACTATGCACCCTCCAAGCCAATCATTAAACTCGAGGCCCTGGGTCTGAACCCAGCCCTGTGCAACTGGGTCCTGGACTTCCTGACGGGCCGCCCCCAGGTGGTGAGGGTAGGAAACAACATCTCCACTTAACTGATCCTCAACACTGGGGCCCTACAAGGGTGCGTGGTTAGCCCCCTCCTGTACTCCCTGTTCACCCATGACTACGTGGCCATGCACGCCTCCAACTCAATCATCAAGTTTGCAGACGACTTGATAGGCTTGATCCCCAACAACGACGAGTCAGCCTATAGGGAAGAGGTGAGGGCACTCAGAGTGTGTTGTCAGGAAAACAACCTCTCACTCAACGTCAACAAAACAAAGGAGATGATCGTGGACTTCAGGAAACAGCAGAGGGAGCACCCCCCATCCACATTTAAGTTCCTTGGCGTACTCATCACAAACAAACTGAAATGGTCCACCCACACAGGCAGTGTGGTGAAGAAGGTGCAACAGCGCCTCTTCAAACTTAGGAGGCTGAAGAGATTTGGCTTGTCACCTAAAACCCTCACAAACTTTTACAGATGCACAATTGAGAGCATCCTGTCGGGCTGTATCACCGCCTGGTACAGCAACTGCACCACCCACAACTGCTGGGCTCTCCAGAGGGTGGTGTGGTCTGCACAATGCATCACCGGGGGCAAACAACCTGCCTTCCAGGACACCTACAGCACCCGTTGTCACATGAAGGCCAAAAAGATTATCAAGGACAACAACCACCCGAGCCACTGCCTGTTCACCCCACTACCATCCAGAAGGCAAGATCAGTACAGGTGCATCAAAGCTGGAACCGAGAGACTGAAAAACAGCTTCTCTCTCAAGGCCATCAGACTGTTAAACAGCTGTCACTAACACAGAGAGGCTGATGCCTACAGACAGACTTGAAATCATTGGCCACTTTAATAAATAGATCACTAGTCACTTAAATAATGCCACTTTAATAATGTTTACATATCTTGCATTACTCATCCCATATGTATATACTGTATTTTAATACCATCTGTTGCATCTTGCCTATGCCGCTCGGTCATCCATGTATTTATATGTATATATTCTTATTCCATCCCTTTACTTAGATTTGTGTGTATTAGGTAGTTGTTGTAGAATTGATAGATTACTTGTTAAATATTACTGCACTGTCGGAATTAGAAGCACAAGCATTTTGCTACACTTGCAATAATATCTGCTAACCATGTGTATGTGACCAATAAAATGTTATTTGATTGAGCCAGATATTTCACCACATGTATAAATGTGAAGCATCCGGTTGGCGTTCCCACTCACCACCTATGGTGATGAAAGGAAGACCAGTGGCCGGCAGTGGGAGCAGATGGAGCGACATTTGATCTCAGTACAATTTTTCGTTTCCAAAACGAGAATCTGTTACGAACAAAGTGGACCAAGTTTTGTAGACTTTACCCTTTGCCAAAGTCCAAAAAATTGCATTCTTTAAAAGGAGTGAACGGGTGAATCGAGTTTTTGTACATGTGCACTTCACAGAACGGAAATATGCAAATACTCTTTGGTGTCGCCTTGTTAACTTCCAAAAGCGGAAGTCATGTCACAGGCTCTTTCGGTTGTTAGGGACTCTGCACACTGAGCTCGGCAGAGGCTAGGGCTAACCTAACGTAGCAGGAATAGAAAGATGGGCTAACTTGGCTTTGCTGTACTGCAGCCAAAGCCTGCCAGCAGCATACCTACCAAAGGTTGCCCCATGTCCATTACAATGTAGAAACACGCATATCAGCTATCTTTCAATAGTTATCCATATTACCAGAGCTTCATCTTATTCTTTCTAACTGTTTCTATGGAATTTATGGAAGATGCCAAAACTTGAAATAACAATAGATAGCAAAGTCAAAGACTTGTTTACATGGAGCTACATTGCGGCAGGTACCCTAGTGGTTAGAGCATTGGACTTGTAACTGGAGGGTTGCAAGTTTGAATCCCCGAGCTGACAAGGTAAAACTCTGTCGTTCTGCCCCTGAACAAGGCAGTTAACCCACTCTTCCCCGGGTGCCGTGGATGTTGATTAAGGCAGCCCCCCGCACCTCTCTGATTCAGAGGGGTTGGGTTAAATGCAGAAGACACATTTCAGTTGAAGGCATTCGGTTGTACAACTGACAAATAATGGTGACTTTGACATTGGGGTCGGAATGCAATCAGGGTTACATTGTGACACCGTGGAGCCGGTGTGAGATATTGGTAGGAAAACATTCCTCAATGCAGGGATGGGATATGCCACTATACTCCAAATTTGATGGTGTCTTAATGTAACCATGATTGCGTTCTGACCCCTGTGTAAACAAGCGTAACGGTAGAGTTCGTATCTTCTGGCAAGGCCAGTGGTTTCCATCTGTGGTGAAGTTTTCACTAAATCAATGCTTATGCCAAATCCAGCTCCAGAACCAGCCGTAGATCAAGCTGGCTAATCTTTGGAATATGGTGTAATAAAAATAACCCAGCAACAACAGATAAATCTAGCTAGATAAGGTTAGCCAGATAACTAGCTAGATAAGGTTAGCAAGATACCTAACTAGATAAGCTTAGTGCTAGCTCGCTACAGTGATAGATGTCAGTGCCCTACTTGATGTTTATCAACTCCATGTGGAGATTCCCACACCCAATTTGTGAATATGTATAAGTAGCAGTGGAGGCTGCTGAGGGGAGGACGGCTCATAATAATGGCTGGAACAGAGCAAATGGAATGGCATCAAACCATGTGCTTGATGTATTTGATACCATTCCACTAATTACACTCCAGTCAACACCACGAGCCTGCCTATACCAATTATGGTGCCACAAACCTACTGTGAAGTAACCTTCATCATAAAAAGTCAAAGTCATAAACCCTAACCTTAAATTAAAACCAAAAAGCACATTTTTGTTTGCATACATTTTTACGATATAGCCCATTTTTACTTCATGCTTGTGGTAACTAGTGACCACCTCATTCTTCGGATGTGGAACCTAAATGTGCGTTTCCTGTCTAGTACAGGAAACTACATTGAATTAGTGGCGGCAACTTACTCTGGTCAAGGCTAGAAGGGATCACGATTTTGTCAAATTAAAGGTGCACTATGCAGAAATCGCTAATTTCCTGGTTGCTAAAATTCTAATAGTTCGCCTAATTTCAATTTATGTGACATAACAAGCATCGAGACTGTAGAGAATCATTGTACCATCTAAACCGCTGTGAAATATACTTTCAATAAACCCCAAATATTGTATTTTCAGCTGTTTGAAGCTGGTGTCCAAAACTGAAAATAAAAGATACACAAACGAAATAAGACTGGGAAGCATAGAAATAGTGCACATAGAACCAATCTACTGCTTCTTAGACTTGCTTTCAAAGAGAATTACAGATTTATAACTCACATTTCTATGTGAATTTAGTTGGGTTGCCCAAAAAGTTACATATTGCAGCTTTGAAGTCAAAAGTTGAAATGTTTTGCATTTTAGCAAACCTAAACCCTTTTCACAAGCCTCATTATTCTAACCTGCTACATTAATTATCCTAACCTGCTGCGTAAATTCTCCTAATACGAAAAATCTAATCTGACGTTCATTTGACATATATTGGATCCCTTCTAGCCAAGACAAACGTTGGATACCATCTACCCATTCAAAACAACTGGGAACTAACTCCAACTGGTAAAATTGTTTTAATGGGAACTCTGGCCTCTTTCTAGAGCTCCAACTTTCCGACCTGAAGGTCACTGACGTCATGAAATGACCTCGTTTTTTCCGAGTTCAAATCATGACGTCAGGGATTTTCAGGTAGGAAAATCGGAGCTCTAGAAGAAGGCCCGAGTTACCGAGTATCCAAGTATCTGAGTAGCTCGCTTTTTGCGAATTCCCAGTTGTTTTTAACGCGGCATTATAACTCAGCGTGTACGACTGCATAAAGAGAAAAATGCGATCAAACCCCGGAAACGGAAATCTTAGCAAAATGAATTCGGATTTTTTTAACAGCTAATCATTTTAGATTTGTGACCGGGCTGTTGAAGGTTGTTTTGCAGATTGATATCCTGTAACAGTAAGTGGGAAATGTTTTAATACAGCTGCTTGTCGTTTTGTTATGGCAGTGCATTGTTTTGATTTCAATTACTGTAGGTGGAACTGGGCAAAAAATCTGCAAATAAAATATCCTTGGACTAGATTGTGTTCTCAATCGTGTCAAATGTAATGTAAAACAGGTGAGATGACTGACGTTAAGCGTTAAACCGCTAATTATGTAGGCGAAGGGAATGTCAGTGAAATTAAGACATCGAAAACATCATCATGTACTGACACTTGGGTTGCTTATTCCAGTATGCACGATTATTGCACGATGCAACGCCATTGCGTGTCCGTTTGTTGGGAGGATTGCCTAATAACTGGCATTGTAAATCAGTTATACAGTTGTCCACCCTACTCCGTTTATTGCAAGTTGATTGCAGACATGCTTTGTTTGACTGCAGCCGGCTTCTGCTTCCGTTTGCACACATTGATTTTTAAGTCACCATTTCTAATGGGTAAGTGGAGCTATTATTGGACTAATTTCACTGTGACTTTAGTTCCATCTATTATAAACTGGTCTTATTTCTAGTATGGAGTATTATCTAAGAAAAAGTGCAATAGGCTAGCCTATTGTAGCCAGTGATTATAGCTGACTAAACTCTACTGCATGGCGAAGGAAGTAGTCCTAGACCAGTGACTGAGACGGTCCAGGTGTGGACTCATCTCGTGCATCTGTGGAAAAAGCAGCGCGCTGACAGTTACTCTCTAGTGGACAGATCTATGTAAACATAACTGGTACCATAGAACTGTAATTAAGTAGCTGGCCAATTACGCAAGCCTTTAGTTCTGTTTAAACAAAATTAGCTGACAGTCAGAAGTTCTATGAACCAGAGGCAGGAGGATCAGGCCAGGGGGAGTGCTGGGCAGGATATTTGGTTCCTTTCATTGTCTCCTTTTCTTTACCACCAGCAGGTGAAGGTACTGGATAGGTTTTTAACGTGATCATGGAGAGGACACAATAATAGCTACTTAACACTATTGAGATGCGCAATGTGAATATCCCAACGGCTGTGGCATCTGTCTTCTGCCCTGTCTTTCAGGTACACATGGCAGTGGCAGGTAAAAATGACTTTGCAGTGCTCAACACCGGGCGGAAAATGCCTCTCCTCGGGCTAGGAACATGGAAGAGCGAACCTGGCAAGGTAGGTGCCTCACACGTGATTGATTAACCATTCATCTTTTGGATCAAATATTTATACCAACTAATTTAGGTTTGCATCAAAATGGAGTGTAGTATCAATATGGGCTTGCTGTTGGGGTCTTTGTAACAATGGTTGTCTTTTTGGGCTGTGCTCTATTCCAGGTGAAACAGGCAGTGGTGTTGGCTTTGCAGGCTGGCTACCGTCACATCGACTGTGCTTCCATCTATGGCAACGAGGTGGAGATTGGCGAGGCTCTGCAGGAGACGCTTGGCCCTGACAAAGTAAGCCAACACCAAGGAACATTATAGCTCTGGTCCATGGTGTTACATGCGGCTTGAGTCGTCGTCTTATTCAATGGTCGTTGAAGGCTCAAGCAAACGCTTAACGCCCTGGACCAGAGCTACGAGTATGGTATCTAAAGCTTATAAATGTGGATACCGTAGACCTCATCGGGAGATACTGAGAAGGACAGAGATGTGCTAGTCCAGCGGCAGCTGCTGAATACCCTGGGCGTGAGGCGGTTGGAGTTGTCAACAAAGCAGCATGACAGAGTATTGATGCCAAGTTTTCGAACTACTGGTAGTTTGAGAAGATATATAAATCGATCTGTGCATTTGAACAACAGCATAAATACACCTATTTCACTTTTGCATGTCAAACTGAATGACAACTGCAGCACATGCTGCCACTGTTTTGAACAGATTAGATTATACAATTTCGAATGAGCAGTATTCAGACCCCTTGATTTTTTTCCCACATTTTGTTACATTAGTCTTATTCTAAAATTGATTGATTAAAGTTTTTTCCCCCAGGATGCATCAATTGAGTCTCATAAGCAAAGGGTCTGAATACTTATGTAAATAAGGTATCTGATCATTTTTTATACATTTGCACAAATTTAAAAAAAAAAAATGTTTTTTGATTTGTCATTATGGGGTATTGTGTGTGTATATATTGCTGTTTTTTTTATTTTATTTAAACCATTTTAGAATAAGGCTGTAATGTAACAATGTCAAGGGGTCTGAATACTATCTGAAGGCACTGTACATATCAAATCACATTTTATTAGTCACATGTGCCGAATACAACAGGTGTAGACCTTACAGTGAAATGCTTACTTACAAGCCCCTAACCAACAATGCAGTTTTAAAAAATACAGATAAGAATAAGATAAAAGTTAAGTAATTAAAGAGCAGCAGTGAAATAACAATAGCGAGACTATATATAGGGGGGTACCGACACAATGTGCAGGGGCACCGGATATTTGAGGTAGTATATACATGTAGGTAGAGTTATTAAAATGACTATGCATAGATGACAACAGAGAGTAGGGAGGGGCACTGAAAATAGTCTGGGTAGCCATTTGACTAGATGTTCAGGAGTCTTATGGCTTGGGGGTAGAAGCTGTTTAGAAGCCTCTTGGACCTAGACTTGGCGCTCCGGTACCGCTTGTTGTGTGGTAGCAGAGAGAACAGTCTATGACTAGCGTGGCTGGAGTAAATTCTTAGGGCCTTCCTCTGACACCGCCTGGTATAGAGGTCCTGGATGGCAAGAAGCTTGGCCCTAGTGATTTACTGGATCGTTCGCACTGCCCTCTGTAGTGCCTCGAGGCCGAGCAGTTGCCATACCAGGCAGTGATGAAACCAGTCAGGATGCTTTCGATGGTGCAGCTGTAGAACCTGAGGACCCATGCCAAGTCTTTTCAGTCTCCTGAGGGGGAATAGGTTTTGTCGTGCTCTCTTCACGACTGTCTTGGTATGCTTGGACCATGTTAGTTTGTTGATGATGTGGACACCACTTGAAGCTCTCAACCTGCTCCACTGCAGCCCTGTCGATGAGAATGGGGGCGTGCTCTGTCCTCTTTTTCCTGTAGTCCACAATCATCTCCTTTGTCTTGGTCACGTTGAGGGAGAGGTTGTTGTCCTTGAGGGAGAGGTTGTTGTCCACCACACGGTCAGGTCTCTGACCTCCTCCCTATAGGCTGTCTCGTTGTTGTCGGTGATCAGGCCTACCACTGTTGTGTCATCGGCAAATGTAATGATGGTGTTGGAATCGTGCCTGGCCGTGCAGTTATGCGTGAACAGGGAGTACAGGAGGGGACTAAGCACATACCCCTGAGGGGCCTCTGTGTTGAGGATCAGCGTGGCGGATGTGTTGTTACCTACCCTTACCACCTGGGGGCGGCCGGTCAGGAAGTCCAGGATCCAGTTGCAGAGGGAGGTGTTTAGTCCCAGGGTCCTTAGCTTATTGATGAGCTTTGAGGGCACTATGGTGTTGAACGCTGAGCTGTAGTCCTATATTATTTATTTATATATATACACACACACACACAGTGGGGCAAAAAAGTATTTAGTCAGCCACCAATTGTGCAAGTTCTCTCACTTAAAAAGATGAGAGGCCTGTAATTTTCATCATAGGTACACTTCAACTATGACAGACAAAATGAGGAAAAAAAATCCAGAAAATCACATTGTAGGATTTTTTTAATGAATTTATTTGCAAATTATGGTGGAAAATAAGTATTTGGTCACATACAAACAAGCAAGATTTCTGGCTCTCACAGACCTGTAACTTCTTCTTTAAGAGGCTCCTCTGTCCTCCACTTGTTACCTGTATTAATGGCACCTGTTTGAACTTGTTATCAGTATAAAAGACACCTGTCCACAACCTCAAACAGTCACACTCCAAACTCCACTATGACCAAGACCAAAGAGCTGTCAAAGGACACCAGAAACAAAATTGTAGACGTGCACCAGGTTGGGAAGACTGAATCTGCAATAGGTAAGCAGCTTGGTTTGAAAAAATCAACTGTGGGAGCAATTATTAGGAAATGGAAGACATACAAGACCACTGATAATCTTCCTCGATCTGGGGCTCCACGCAAGATCTCACCCCGTGGGGTCAAAATGATCACAAGAACGGTGAGCAAAAATCCCAGAACCACACGGGGGGACCTAGTGAATGACCTGCAGAGAGCTGGGACCAATATAAACAAAGCCTACCATTAGTAACACACTACGCCGCCAGGGACTCAAATCCTGCAGTGCCAGACGTGTCCCCCTGCTTAAGCCAGTACATGTTCAGGCCCGTCTGAAGTTTGCTAGAGAGCATTTGGATGATCCAGATGAGGATTGGGAGAATGTCAGATGAAACCAAAATATAACTTTTTGGTAAAAACGCAACTCGTCGTGTTTGGAGGACAAAGAATGCTGAGTTGCATCCAAAGAACACCATACCTACTGTGAAGCATGGGGGTGGAAACATCATGCTTTGGGGCTGTTTTTCTGCAAAGGGACCAGGACGACTGATCCGTGTAAAGGAAAGAATGAATGGGGCCATGTATCGTGAGATTTTGAGTGAAAACCTCCTTCCATCAGCAAGGGCATTGAAGATGAAACGTGGCTGGGTCTTTCAGCATGACAATGATCCCAAACACACCGCCTGGGCAACTAAGGAGTGGCTTCAAGAAGCATTTCAAGGTCCTGGAGTGGCCTAGCCAGTCTCCAGATCTCAACCCCATAGAAAATCTTTGAAAGTCCGTGTTGCCCAGCGACAGCCCCAAAACATCACTGCTCTAGAGGAGATCTGCATGGAGGAATGGGCCAAAATACCAGCAACAGTGTGTGAAAACCTTGTGAAGACTTACAGAAAACGTTTGACCTCTGCCATTGCCAACAAAGGGTATATAACAAAGTATTGAGAAACTTTTGTTATTGACCAAATACTTATTTTCCACCATAATTTGCAAATAAATAACTTAAAAATCCTACAATGTGATTTTCTGGATTTCTTTTTCTCATTTCGTCTGTCATAGTTGAAGTGTACCTATGATGAACATTACAGGCCTCTCATCTTTTTAGTTGGAGAACTTGCACAATTGGTGGCTGACTAAATACTTTTTTGCCCCACTGTATATAACAGTCAGCGTTCTGCTGTTTCCACACACACACACACACACACACACACACACACACACACACACACACACACACGTGCAGTATGTGGACACACCTTCAAAGTTTGTTGATTCGGCTATTGCAGTTGCTGACAGGTGTATAAAATTGAGTTCAGTTACTTAATATGGCACTGTCATAGGATGCCACCTTTCCAACAAGTCAGTTCATCAAAGTAGTGCCCTGCTAGAGCTGCCCTGGGCAACTGTAAGTGCTGTTATTGTGAAGTGGAAACATCTAGGAGCAACAATGGCTCAGCCACAAAGTGGTAGGCCACACAAGCTCACAGAACAGGACCGCCGAGTGCTGAAGCGTGTAAAAATAGTCTGTCCTCAGTTGCAACACTCACTACCGAGTTCCAAACTGCCTCTGGAAGCAACGTCAGCACAGTAACGTTTTGTCGGGAGCTTCATGAAATGGGTTTCAATGGCCGAGCAGCCTCACATAAGCCTAAGATCACCATGCACAATACCAAGCGTCGGCTGGAGTGGTGTAAAGCTTGCCGCCATTGCACACTGGAGCAGTGGAAACGCTCTCGAGTGATAAATGACACTTCACCATCTGGCAGTCCGACGGACGAATCTGGGTTTGGTGGATGCCAGGAGAACACTGTCCTGCCGCAATGTAAAGTGTAAAGTTTGGTGGAGGAGGAATAATGGTCTGGGGCTGTTTTTCATAGTACGGGCTAGGCCCTTTATTTCCAGTGACGGGAAATGTTAACGCTACAGCATACAATGACATTGTAGATTCTGTGCTTCCAACTTTGTGGCAACAGTTTGGGGAAGGGCCTTTCCTGTTTCATCATGACAATACCCTGTGCACAAAGAGGTTCATACAGAAATGGTTTGTTGAGATTGGTGTGGAAGAACTTGACTGGCATGCACAGAGCCCTGACCAGAAGAGTGGAGGCTGTTTATAGCAGCAAAGCGAGGGATCAACTCCAGATGCATGCCCATGATTTTGGAATGAGATATTAAACAAGCAGGTGTCTACATACTTTTGGTTGTGTGTGTGTATGTATTTTTATATATTACTGAACAAAAATAAACGCAAGAATCTCAAAGATTTGAACGAGTTACAGTTCATATAATATTCAGTCAATTGAAATAATTTAATTAGGCCCTAATCTATAGTTTGCACGACTGGGAATACAGATATGCATCTGTTGGTCACAGATACCTTAAAAAAAGGAAGGGGCGTGAATGAGAACCAGTCAGTATCTTGTGTGACCACCACTTGCCTCATGCAGTGCGACATCTCCTTCGCATAGAGTTGATCAGGCTGTGGATTGTGACCTGTGGAATGTTGTCCCACTCCTCTTCAATGTTTGTGCGAAGTTGCTGGATATTGGCGGGAACTGCAACACGCTGTTGATCTAGAGCATCCCAAACCTGCTCAATGGGTGACATGTCTGGTGAGTAAGGCCATGGAAGAACTGGGACATTTTAAGCTTCCAGGAATTGTGTACCGACCTTTGCAACATGGGGCTGTGCAATATCATGCTGAAACATGATGTGATGGCGGCGGAAGAATGCCACGACAATGGGCCTCAGGATCTCTGTGCATTCAAATTGCCATCTGTAAAATGCAACTGGGTTCGTTGTCCGTAGCTTATGCCTGCCAATACCATAACCCCACTGCCACCATGGGGCACTGTTCACTACGTTGACATCAGCAAACTCCTCACCCACAGGACTCCCTACACGCTGTCTGCAGTCTGCCCGGTACAGTTGAAACTGGGATTTATCCGTGAAGAGCACACCTTTCCAGCGTGCCAGTGGTCATTGAAGGTGAGTATTTGCCCATGGAAGTTGATTACGACACCAAACTGCAGTCAGTTCAAGACCCTGGGGAGGACGATGAGCACGCAGCTTCCCTGAAATGGTTTCTGACCGTTTGTGCAGAAATTCTTTGTTTGTGCAAACCCAGTTTCATCAGCTGTCCAGGTGGCTGATCTTAGACGATCCCGCAGGTGAAGAAGCCGGATGTGGAGATCTTGAGCTGGCGTGCTTACACGTGGTCTGCAGTTGAGGCCGGTTGGACGTACTGACAAATTCTCTGAAACCGCATTGAAGGCGGCTTATGGTAGAGAAATTAACATTTAAATTCTCTGGCAAGAGCTCTGGTGGACATTCCTGCCTTCAGCATGACAATTGCATGCTCCCTTAACTTGAGACATCTGTGGCACTGTGTTGTGTGACAAAACAGCACATTTTAGAGTGGCCTTTTAATGTCCCCAGCACAAGGTGCACTTGTGTAATGATCATGCTGTTTTTAATCAGCTTCTTGGTATGCCAAAGATTTGGGACCAACACTTTTTACATGTTATGTTTATATTTTAGTTTATGTATGCATTTATGTACAGTTGAAGTATACATACTTCAGCCAAATACATTTAAACTCAGTTTTTCACAATTCCTGACATTTAATCCCAGTAAAAATTCCCTGTCTTAGGTCAGTTAGGATCACCACTTCATTTTAAGAATGTGAAATGTCAGAATAATAGTAGAGAATTATATATTTCAGCTTTTATTTATTTCATCACATTCCCAGTGGGTCAGAAGTTTACATACACTCAATTAGTATTTGGTAGCATTGCCTTTAAATTGTTTAATTTGGGTCAAACGTTTCGGCTAGCCTTACACAAGCGTCCCACAATAAGTTGGCTGAATTTTTGCACATTCCTCCTGACAGAGCTGGTGTAACTGAGTCAGGTTTGTAGGCCTCCTTGCTCGCACACGCTTTTTCAGTTCTACCCACAAATTATCTATAGGATTGAGGTCAGGGCTTTGTGATGGCCATTCCAATAGCTTTACTTTGTTGTCCTTAAGCCATTTAGCCACAACTTTGGAAGTATGCTTGGGGTCATTATCCATTTGGAAGACCCATTTGCGACCAAGCTTTAACTTCCTGACTGATGTCTTGACATGTTGCTTCAATATATCCACATAATTTTCCATCCTCATGATGCCATTTAGTTTGTGAAGTGCACCAGTCCCTCCTGCAGCAAAGCACCCCCACAACATGATGCTGCCACCCCTGTGCTTCGCGGCTGGGATGGTGTTCTTCGGCTTGCAAGCCTCCCCCTTTCCTCCAAACCATAACGATGGTCATATGGCCAAACAGTTATATTTTTGTTTCATCAGACCAGAGGACATTTCTCCAAAAAGTACAATCTTTGTCCCCTTGTACAGTTGCAAACCGTAGTCTCGCTTTTTTATGGTGGTTTGGAGCAGTGGCTTCTTCCTTGCTGAGCGGCCTTTCAGGTTATGTTGATATAGGACTTGTTTTACTGTGAATATAGATACTTTTGTACCTGTTTCCTCCAGCATCTTCACAAGGTCCTTTGCTGTTGTTCTGGGATTGATTTGCACTTTTCTCACCAAAGTACGTTCATCTCTAGGAGACAGAACGCGTCTCCTTCCTGAGCGGTATGACGGCTGCGTGGTCCCATGATGTTTATACTTGCGTACTATTGTTTGTACAGATGAACGTAGTACCTTCAGGCGTTTGGAAATTGCTCCCCAGGATGAACCAGACTTGTGGAGGTCTACACATTTTTTTTTCTGAGGTCTTGGCTGATTTTCTTTAGATGTTTCCCATGATGTCAAGCAAAGAGGCACTGAGTTTGAAGGTAGGCCTTGAAATACATCCACATCCAATACATCCAACTGACTCAAATTATGTAAATTAGCCTATCAGAAGTTTCTAAAGCCATGACATAATTTTCTGGAATTTTCCAAGCTGTTTAAAGGCACAGTCAACTTAGTGTATGTAAACTTCTGACCCACTGGAATTGTGATACAGTGAAATAATGTGTCTGTAAACAATTGTTGGAAAAATGACTTGTGTCATGCACAAAGTAGATGTCCTAACCAACTTCCCAAAACTAGTTTGTGAACAAGAAATTTGTGGAGTGGTTGAAAAACAAGTTTTAATGACTCCAACCTAAGTGTATGTAAACTTCTGACTTCAACTGTATGTATATTTATTATGTTTTTTTTTTGGACTTGTCACACAAGTTATCCATTGTGCCACTAGCACGATGATGGGGTCAAGTAAAGGGGGGTGTGTGTGTGTGTGTGTGTGTGTGTGTGTGTGTGTGTGTGTGTGTGTGTGTGTGTGTGTGTGTGTGTGTGTTTCTCTGTTTACACCTGTCTCTGTATACAGGCCCTGAGGCGCGAGGATGTGTTTATCACCTCTAAGCTGTGGAACACACAGCATCACCCAGAGGATGTTGAGCCCGCTCTGCTGAAGACACTGAAGGAGCTGAGGCTTGAGTACCTGGATCTCTACCTCATCCACTGGCCCTACGCCTTCCAGTGAGTAGCCTCCATCAGGGGTTCTGGAGAGGCACTATCCTCAGTGAACATGATACAGCAAATAAATGTATAGGATTGCCAGACACTAGCAGAATTTCCTTTTTTAAATTAATTTCAATGTGGGTATTAAACTTGCTATAACAATTTATACAATGATCAATTCACATTACACGGGTTGTGTAAATACACAACATGTATGGGCATCCTATACTGTTCAGTGGTAACATTGTGCCCGTACTTCCCCTTACCTTTCCCACAGACAAGGTGACAGTCCTTTCCCTAAGTCAGGGGACGGCACCCTGCTGTATGACGACATCGACTACAAGCTGACTTGGGCTGCCATGGAGAAGCTGGTGGGGAAGGGCATGATCAGGGCTATCGGCCTGTCCAACTTCAACAGCAGACAGATAGACGACGTGCTGTCTGTAGCCAACATCAAACCAACTGTGCTTCAGGTAAGGAGGAGATATGCTGTAAGTGCTGACTGTGTGTACATTATACCTAGCTACCAGGATTTCCGTTATGAAAATGCATTTTAATTTACCGGACAGTTGAGAAATGTACCAGACCCATATACATTGGGTGTGTAACCTGATTAGGGTTTCCACCCACGGTGTTCAGAATGACAGAAATCACATTTTATATTATGGTAATTCATCTTAACAGAACATGCAAGTCGAGGATGCAATGAGGTGTGTCCTTACTGCACATTTTGAAGAAAGGATAACTGTCCATATTTACTTTTCCTCAGCCAACAAGATGAGTAACAAACAGAAAAAATCACTAGCCTACTGTATGCATAGGCGGAGCATGACTTTCAAGTTTGGGGAAGCAATTTTTCGTCCATCTAAACTGGAGGAGGAAATTATTGTCAACTTTTAAGTAGCACTGACCCAACAATGAGAGTGAGGTATGCGCAGTGCACACTCACCGGGGATTTGGCCGATGCTCTCATTTGGTGACAATAAGATGGGCTATAGGCCTACTGTTGTTTGCTCAATTAAGTTGAGAATTTGTATTACTAAAAGACATGTATTTTCATTGTCTCCTCTTTACAGCAATAGCCATTTACTTTACAAATTCTTGGGCCGACTCTCTTCTCTGTATACATCAATGATGTCGCTCTTGCTGCTGGTGATTCTCTGATCCACCTCTATGCAGACGACACCATTCTGTATACTTCTGGCCCTTCTTTGGACACTGTGTTAACTAACCTCCAAACGAGCTTCAATGCCATTCAGCACTCCTTCCGTGGCCCCCAACTCCTCTTAAACGCTAGTAAAACCAAATGCATGCTTTTCAACCATTCGCTGCCTGCATCCGCCCGCCCGACTAGCATCACTACCCTGGACGGCTCTGACCTAGAATACGTGGACAACTACAAATACCTAGGTGTCTGGCTAGACTGTAAACTCTCCTTCCAGACTCACATTAAACATCTTCAATCCAAAATTAGATCTAGAATCGGCTTTCTATTTTGCAACAAAGCCTCCTTCACTCATGCTGCCAAACTTGCACTAGTAAAACTGACTATCCTGCCGATACTCGACTTCGGCGATGTCATCTACAAAATAGCCTCAAACACTCTACTCAGCAAACTGGATGCAGTCTTTCACAGTGCCATCCGCTTTGTCACCAAAGCCCCATATACTACCCACCACTGCAACCTGTATGCTCTAGTCGGCTGGCCCTCGCTACACACTCGTCGCCAGACCCACTGGCTCCAGGTCATCTACAAGTCCCTGCTAGGTAAAGCCCCGCCTTATCTCAGCTCGCTGGTAACCATAGCAGCACCCACCTGTAGCACTTGCTCCAGCAGGTATATCTCACTGGCCACCCCCAAAGCCAATTCCTCTTTTGGCCGCCTTTCCTTCCAGTTCTCTGCTGCCAATGACTGGAACGAACTACAAAAATCGTTGAAACTGGAGACACTTATCTCCCTCACTAGTTTCAAGCACCAGCTGTCAGAGCAGCTCACAGATCACTGCACCTGTACATAGCCCAACCAACTACCTCATCCCTACCATAGTCATTTATTTATCTTGCTCCTTTGCACCCCAGTTTTTCTACATTGCACATTCATCTACTGCACATCTACCATTCCAGTGTTTAAATACTATATTGCAATGACTTTGCCACCATGGCCTATTTATTGCCTAAACTTCCTTATCATACCTCATTTGCACTCTTTGTATATAGATTTGTTTTTTTCTACTGTATTATTGACTGTATGTTTGTTTTACTCCATGTGTAACTCTGTTGTTGTATGTGTCGAACTGCTTTGCTTTATCTTGGCCAGGTCGCAGTTGTAAATGAGAACTTGTTCTCAACTTGCCTACCTGGTTAAATAAAGGTGAAATAAAAAAATAAATGAAAGAAAAATGTAAAATAAAAGAACATTTGAGAAATAGGCTACTGGTTTCAATGGCATATGGAAGTCTATATAAAATAATTGCCTCCACGGATATGGTAAGATTTTGCCAAGGCTACTTTGAAGGTAAAGGTAAAACATGCCTCATAATATTTTGAAAAACGTTCAGGTTTCAAACAATTTATGTAGCTATATGTTTTCAAAATGCATACTGCCACCAGCTCACTGCAAAGTGGTGTGATGCGCTGATGAAGCATGCCTTCCGTTGACTATGCATTTGAATGGCGAATGGGAAGAACGCTTCAATTACCCGTTGAGAAATACAAATATTAGCTCTTTTTAATCGTGGCCCAAAAACTATTTTTAACACACAATTGCATTTAGAATTGTTGCGCTTAAAACAATGTCTGACATATTTTCTGATTGAAGGCTCTGTATCTGTGCGTGGGGTAAATAAGATGCATAACGAATAAATTATGCAGGTGTGTTATCCATTGCTGCACTAGCCCGCTGAAAGGGGTGGTGTTTGTAAGTTTGTCACTACCACAACCAGTCTTCTCACAGTCCATCGCTCCTCCATTATTCTTTGCATACAACCCTCCCCCTAATGTCCCTTTGTGTCCCTGTCAGAAATACAGCAAATGTTTGTTTGTTGACGGTTAAATATTAGAACATACGAGTTTGTTTTTGTTTGGTTTGAGTTTTGCTAGGTAGGGAGGTCTTGATATGTGGCATGTGATGTGTGTACATTATTCCTCCTTACCTAATGATCAGTTTGTAAAATATTGAAAAAGTTTAAGAGCTAGACAGGAGTCAAACCTAGAATATTCTGATCCGTAGTCATCCATTGCTAGCCCACGGACAGTTGTGGTTTCTGTTTTTCAGGTGGAAAGCCATCCGTATCTGGCTCAGGTGGAGTTGCTGCAACACTGCCGGGACAGAGGCCTGGTGATGACAGCGTACAGCCCACTGGGGTCACCGGATCGGGCATGGAAGCATCCTGACGAGCCCGTCCTCCTGGATGAACCAGCCATCAACACCCTGGCCAAGAAGTACAACAAGTCCCCAGCACAAATTCTCATTAGGTGAGTAATGTTATAGAATGTTCTAGCCTAGTACTCTTTACTCAATGATAACCCAGCATCCCCATGTCATATCAAATGCCAGAAATAAAAGACACCAGTAATACATTGATTATGTATGGAATATAAACTGATATTATGCCATGAGCCTATCAGAAGGATAGTGATGCCATGTTTTCCACAACTTAGAGGTGATGAACCCATTCTTTTGCGTCTGTACAGTGAAACAGGTGTAAAATAAATACACAAACAAATAAAAACACACCTTGCCTTGAGCCAATCTGCGGGCTAGTGGCACAATGGATGACAATGTGTCTGATTACAGATCAGAAGATTCGACTCCTGTTTAAATCGTAACTTTTTTTCAATAATATCCCAATTTCTTTTTTAGGTAGGCAGGATAAATGTATCAGTATGATATGTCAAGACCTCCTGATTGTAGCACAATAATTCATAAAATAAATGTATAAAACTCATATGGTCTAGTGATCAGATCTTGCTTTTCATGTAACCGATTTGGTCTCTCAAACCAAACCATGTACATCTTGTCTCTTTGCTAGATGGCAGACGCAGCGAGGAGTGGTGACGATCCCTAAAAGTGTGACAGAGGCTCGGATCAAAGAGAATATCCAGGTGGGTTATTCTGTTTGATGATGATCTATAATTGTAAATTGCTGCACAATTCAGTCTACTACTGCAAGAAACCAAAGCTCTATTACTACTGTTCCTACCCATCAAAACTGTTTTCATAAGTCCCATCATGTAATTATTTGACTACTGAGTGGACTTGTAATCTAAAATGCGTGTGTGTCCTCAGGTGTTTGATTTTACCCTTGAAGCAGAAGAGATGAAGTGTATAACGGCATTGAACAAAGGCTGGCGCTACATTGTACCAACCATCACAGTGAGTGGCTTTAGAGCTCCCTCTACTGGTATATGTGTACAATGGATGTGAGACCAGAGAATGTTATTGAAGTTCTATGGGTTATGTGATGGCCAGCTCACAATGGTTAAATGTTTCATAGAGAGCTAATACTATATCTACTGTATGTAATCAGTTGGTTGAATTAAGTAACCAAAATGTGGTGTCTCTGTTGATATTCCACCATAGCAGTTGTCAGTGGGCTAGTGGGGCAATGGATTACGCGTCTGACTACGGATCAGAAGATTCTATGTCCGACTCCTGGCTAGCTCGTGACTATTTTCCAATTGTTGTTGCAGGTTGATGGGAAGCCC
This sequence comes from Brachymystax lenok tsinlingensis, assembly GCA_030435695.1. Classification (NCBI taxonomy): domain Eukaryota; kingdom Metazoa; phylum Chordata; class Actinopteri; order Salmoniformes; family Salmonidae; genus Brachymystax; species Brachymystax lenok. Next base: position 36,119,896 of record CM059791.1, read on the forward strand.
GTCCCCAGGGATGCAGGACATCCACACTACCCCTTCATTGACCCCTACTGAGTAAATCCCAAAACTGCTGCCCACGTGTGCCTTGGGAACCCCCTCCCCTTCCTCAACCCCATCCAAGGTTGTGTCCCAATTCAATTAAATGGCTTCCTTTCGTCATAATCCTCCTGAGTGACAACTGATTTGAAAGGTATTTTTTTTTAGGGGAAAGAAGGTTGGTAGAAAGAAAGTCCAGCTCCTGATAGATCAGTTGTCATGGTGGTGGGGTGACAGGGAAAGAGTGCTTTAGTGTATTAGGACATAGCATCTGTGTTCTTCATAATAAAATTTTTGTTACTGCCCTTTGAATGATTTGCTTTGACTGATTGGTAATTAGAATGCATCTTTACTTGGAGGGAAAACAAGTCTAAACAATAGTGTAAACACTAAACTAATCTGCCTTCAGACTCAGGCTGCACAAAAGCTCTGATGTGAAATGTTTATGGAAATGCAGTGTTATAAACCATTTTACAGCTGTGTTTTGTAATGTATTTATCCCATCTTTCACCAAGCCCAGTACCTACATCCCACCAACTCAACATATATACATTGTTCTGTACTGTAGAGACTAGTATACAGCTGCAGCAGTGTTATGCTCTTGTCCCAGACACGAAGGTATCCCAGCTATGCAAATAAATATCCTGTTGGGGACTTCCTGTTGCACACCACAAACCCGGACCACGTGGATGGAAAGAAGGATTCTGATTTAGTTATTTTGGTTTATTTTATTAATCGTGCTAGGTGGGGAATCTTCTGATCCGTAGTCAGCTGTGTAAAATTACGTTGTTACAGGGCGCCAATTTGGGATCATAATCATGCCAAATGTATTCACAAATGTAAGTCACCAATCCACAAATGCAATACACTATCCACAAACACCTTTTTATTGTATTTGTAAATGAAGGGCTTTAGTAAAATGAATGCCAAAGATTTGAACATAGGAGAGGAGGGATATGCGCAAACATGACATATGGCAAACCTGCAACTCCATATTTGGAAGCGCTAAGGTCACCTGACTTTCAGCAGGGATTTAACAACAAGAAAAAGACGACGCCAAGACAAGAAATTCTGACACAGAAAAAAAATATCACGGTAGAAAGCGATTTGTAGTTGTAAAAAAAATGGTTCTCACGCGTAGTCGTATAAAAAAAAGTTGATCCCATTGATGCTGTTGACCGGGATCACTGGTTGCTGCGGAAAGAAGGGGGTGAGTGTAACCACTGAAATGGCTAGCTAGCTGTTGGAGATGTTCTTGACTGCAGCGTGAATTGCACACTGCAGTCAGGGATACTTGGCGGTGCTCGATAATAGCGTTCCAATCGGTGACGTCACTCGCTTTGAGACCTTGGAATTATATCTTTTTTTTTGTAGAGTATTTAATTGTCTTAAAATACAATTCAATTTATTTTTGTAAGGTAAGAAAATGTGTTTTGTTTGTAAATGTACATTTGTGAATATGAAATTTGGCTAAAAGAATAATGAAATGAATTACATACAAATGTTTCAGCTTATTTCTATCGTAGGTAAAGAATCCTCTCCACAATAGTGTAAGATCTTCATAAATGTGTTCAATTATAAATCTACTGATGTCTTGCCACAGTTTTCTTACATGAATACAATGCCAAAAAAGATGCAACACTGTTTCTGGGTGGTCATTACAAAAGGAACAATTTGAGTTTGTTTTCCTTAAACTTCTTCATATAGTGGTTGGCAGGATAATATTTATGAATAGTTTTATAGGAAGCTTCCTTAATTTTGTTAACAAGCAGGTATGTGTGTGGAAACATCCAAACTTTTTTTCCAACAAATATGATAAATAAATCCATTCCAATAAGGCATGACATAAGGTATAGATACAACATCCTGCTGAAACAAGGTTCGTATCGCTCTGTTGTTGAATGGACCAAAAGAGAAACAAATCTTTCCTACTGATGAGTCAACAGGGTAGGGTAGGCTCTGAGGGTCAGGCCAGGTCTTGACACGTTCCTGAATAATAAAGCAACACATGAGGGAATGGCATCTAAAACAATTGTGCAAGGAACTTGTCAAGACCTGTTTCGAGGACGTCATTATAAATAAGAATTTGTTATTAACTGACTTGCCTGGTTAAAAAAAAGAAAAAAAATGGTATCATGTTACTTTCCCTTTAATATTTTCTCCCGCGTTTAATCAAGTTGAAAGTTCAGCGGAAGTGTGCACGGCGTCAGCAAACGCGCCAACAAAGAATAGTGTCAGTGAAATAATATATCTGTTCGTTTAACTAGCCACACAGTTTACACTACGTTGTATGCTGAGTCAGTCACGTAACATGACAGAGGAAACCGCAGTTGCTTCAAGCTCAGGAAGGTGAGCGATTTTGTAGGACATTTGTTTGTGTGCCTTCGCCTAGGTCTCTCATATCCCTCTGGTGTGTTAGCTAGAAGCTAGCTAACTTGTGTTTTGATAACTACCTACAGTATCTAGCCAATCACCAGTGTCTTTAAACCGTTGTGTACTAGCTAGTTACACGAAACGTGTTCATGTTCCCATTCAATTAACAATGCAATATATAACAAGCTAACAATACGTTCCGCTCCAACAACCAACCAGCTACGTAAGGTGCGTTCGTAAATTCGCTATGGCTATACTACATTTCAGAAAAGTCGTCAGTGTGCCAGACCGAGCGCAGAATAAGTGAATTTACCAACGCTCAACACCGGTTGAATATAGCCGGTGTCAGTAAAAGTCGTCAAAGCGTAATTCAATTGCTGCCAGCAACCCAGTTAGTCGCCAACACTCTGGATAACATGGAAACAGTATAACCCGCTCCGCTATGGTGAGTAAGATGGTCAGTGAGCCAAAGTTAGCTTGACTGCCGTTGAGGTCAGAACGCTCGGATCAACCCCTAACATTACTCCTCGGCTAGAGCGTCTAGTGTGCGCTGTGAATTTTACAAACGGACAATCTGACAATGCTCTGAATTTATGAACGACCACAGCGCACTCTGGCACCCCAGATCGAATTTACGAACACACCCTTAGTTAGCCCAATTGATGCTATTCGTGGGTGGTTAACCTTAGCTAGCTAATTGTCGTTAACTGCGTTACACTATTATTTTGCTAACGGTAACTTATTAGTTAGCTACCTCGAATTGGACGTGACTGTTGCACTTGCTAGCTAATGTTAATTTTCTTAGCCAACTTGGCTAGGTAACGTTGGCTAACTAGTTAGCCCGAAATTGTTATCTAATTGGCTAGTGAACTAGCTAGCAAAGCATGAAGCAAATTCGCCTACTGCCTGGTACTCAAGAAATACACGTGCCTGCTGGCATAACATAGATATGACGCTAACTATGAACATTTTCCAACGCTTTCTATAGCAGAACAACGAACGCCACGTTTCTAGCCATCCTGCTCACCAGTTCAATTCAACGTTATTGTCTCAAGTCAAGACACGTCAGTGTCATCTTGCAAAACGTGTTTAAAAAAATAAAATAACACTACCTGGATGGCTCTACCTGGATGGATCTCCTAGAAGCAACACTTCCGTTCGAAACATGGTAGAATAATGGTCACTCGCATGCTGAGATTAACTGGGAGGGTCTGTTGACTGTAAAATAATAAGGTTACGTTGCTCGAAGGACATCTTAACCCCTCCTGCACCTGAACCGTGTTAACCCTAGCCTCTTGACCTCTGCTAAACTATTTAGCATTCACACGAATGTAAATGTACCTAAACTTAATTGACTACACAATATTTTGTTGTCTTGAGTCTATAATTGACTGCACGTGTCACTGTTTCAGCATGGATGAAAAGCCTGGGTCATCAAGTGCTATGGCAGCAGACAGGTGAGGAACTGCACTTTTAGATTTTGTTGGTTTAAATGTATATAGTTTTCTGACTGGGTTCCTCTTGTAAATTGTTTTTAGTCTTAACTCCACTGTGATTTATCATGCAATAGGTTTGTTTGAGTGAAGTACAAAATATGTATTGTAGCTGTCTTGTCTGTCCCACAGCTCTGTCGATGTGATGGCGGAGGCGAAGAAGCTGATCGGTGCTGGGAACAGGCACCTGGTGATGGGAGATGTCGTTTCTGCAGTCCATGTGTTCCAGGAGGCTTGTGGCATACTGTGAGTACTGAGAACCAATTGCTTGGATTCAGGGCAGTCACCCAAGTTTCATAACATTCATGGCTCAGTCCTGAGGACCAGGGGCTGAGCCGTATGTGGGTCTGAGGAAAAAAGGGCCCATTCTAAAATAATTTCCTGCAACCTACGTCATTTTACACGACTGCAGACATTACAATTATATCATTTTTTTATACCACACAAATTATCAAAATGACAAGCTGCTCTGACATTTGCATACTGAGCTCAATAAAATAAATGACCCATACCTTAAATGTAGCCAATAGCATGGGCCAATGAAGAGGGGATACACTGATCTTGGGCCTATAATATGAGGAGGAAATTCTAGTCCACCAACTTTCCAGTGGCACTCACCTGTTCAAACAGATTTTTTCCCGTAATTGTATTTTGAAAAATTGCCAAACAGCTTCTAGCCGCTGCCTGCTGTTCATTGTTGAGTTGTGCCTGTCAGTCAGTTGTTTTTATATTTCTCACGCAGGCTGCTTAATTGCGGGATTCCTGATTAGACTAGGCCTATGTGCTCATAATGTGACAACACAATCTACAGATTTAAAAAAAGAAAATAAGCTATTGATCCTCAATGTCTCAAATGCTGGTGTAGTATTTTCAATTATTTAATTTATTAATAGACAGGAGTAGCCTAGTTATATAATTTTGCAAATGTATTTATTTATTTCCACCACTTCCAGCACCCCTTTCTGCAACACTGTTTTCTTCCATGTGTTATCAAAACGTATTATTAATTCAATCGATTGTGGCCAGTAACCTCATATTATGTTGTGTAGGTAGGCCTACTGTTAAAATAATGTATCAGCAAGTAGCCTAGCCTACAGTTATGATAATTAATTCAGTAAGTCAATGAAGCCAATAGTGGTTTCAGTTATATTTTTATAGAAATGATGTAGTCCTTTTTGAACAATACAAACATCAAATGACTTGAATAGTGTATGGTAGGTGTACAAATGTGTATTTACACCATTGCAGCAGCGCAAAAGATTTGGGCCTAACCCAAAATAATTTGGTGCTAAAGCCCTTGAAAGCCACGTCCTGGTGACGTCCATGCTTGTATTGACTGTGGATTTGTAATGCTATGAGGGTCATGTATTGTATTGATTGTGGATTTTTGATGTTACAAGGAGCATTTAATTTATTCTTTACCAGACCTCAACCAGTACTGCTAATCTGACATCTCTTGTCCTTCAGGGCTGCGCGGTATGGGGACACTGCAGATGAGTGTGGAGAGGCCTTCTTCCTGTGTGGGAAGTCTCTACTGGAGCTTGCCAGGTAACAGTATCATACTTCCACTTACTGTATGGGTATTTTTTGACACATTCTGTACCTGTGTTCAGTTTGCAGTTAAACTTTAGAATAATAGCTTTTTAAAATGGTATGGTCATTTAGTAGACTTTTAATCCGAAGTGACTGGAAGAACTATTGAGAATGAGTGCATTGTGTATTCAGTATACATGGGGTATGTCCGGGTTTGGCCGGTGTAGGCCGTCATTGTAAATGAGAATGTGTTCTTAACTGACTTGCCTAGTTAAATAAAGGATATATTCAAAAATAATAATTGTGGCCCATGTGGGAATCAAACCCACAAGCCTGCTGATGCCAGCACCAAGCTCTGAGTTGAGTTCTGAATATTTGAATTAAATGGCTGTGTGGTGTTTCAGGGTGGAGAACACTGTTCTTGGTAATGCTCTTGAGGGAGTCCCTGAGGAGTCCTCTGAGGAGGAAGGAGAGGGAGAGAAGCCAGACAACTCAAAGTTTGAGAGTGCTGACAACTTGGAAGGTGAGTAGTAGCCCATCTTAACCTGACCATCGCTGTTTATGGCTGCTTGTCACTTAACTCCTAGCTAGCTAGTACAATTGACTTGTGCTGGAGCAAAAACCACCAGTTGTTAATTTTTTTCATTGGCATTAGTAGTAGTTGTCTTCAACGTGATATCAAGAAATGACATGCCCCCTGTCAATGGGCTTATCTGACAGGGAAAGAAGGAATGACATTAATCCCAGTCAGCTCTGTTCAGTGAGGGGAAAAAGCTGGTTCATGCTATGGTCACAGATTGACAATTTATTTTGACATGCACTCTTTTTATAGCATTTTGGGGAGAACAATATAACTTAAGTTTTCATGCCCCATGTATCTCTGGTGTAGACAAAACAAGGGACGAGCTTCGAATGCAGGTTTATGATGCGATGGCAGAGAAAAAATCAACGAATGAGGACTGCAAAGCTGAGCCAAAGGAGGAAGGGAAGAGTGACTCGGAGGCAGTGGCAGAGGGGAAGAAAGAAACCATGGAAACGGAAGCAAAGGAAGAGGGCGGTGCCAAGTCTCCTGCCAAGAACGTGCGTGATGAGAAGTCTGAGCCTCCTGTGAATGGGGTGGAGGAGACTCTTTTTGCTCCTGAAGATGAAGCTAGAAAAGAGGAGGAAGCTGTGGAGATTGGTGTGAATGCTTCTGAAGAGCGGAATGGAGAGGGGGCTGCGGAGGAGAAGATGGAGGAAGAGGGTGAAGTTAAACTTATGTCGTGTGTAGGAATCTGTTCGGGTGCACCAAGTGGATTGGGACTAAAGGACCATAAGAATGGATGTTGCACAAATTGTTGTTGAACCTGCAGTAGGGCTGTAAAGGGATTGTAACTGAAGTCTCACTTCTCTTGCTAATGGAAGTTTAAGCTGCACTGTTGGGAACGGCCGCTGTCACATTATTACTGGAATCACACGCTTTTCCTCTTGCCTTTCCTAGTGAACTATCAAACTCTGGTTTTGTACAGTTAGTCTTTGGTTTTCCTGAAGTGTAGAACTGCTGCAGCTTAGGCTTACTGTATTCTCTTGGCCTCCACTCTTAGATGATGATGATGACGACGACGATGAAGGGGAAGGCACTGCTGAAGACAAAGTAAGTTATCCTTTAAACAATGTCCCGTTGTCACAATGTACTTATTTAGTGTGAAAATATTACACAAACTTCTAACCTTTGTTTGCTTCTTCCCGTCTCTTATAGGAGGAGGAAGTGGGTAACCTGCAGCTGGCTTGGGAAATGCTGGAGGTTGCCAAGGTCATCTACAAAAGGTAAACGCGCTCCCTGTAGAAAGCTACCATCACAAACCTTGTTTTGGGTATACATTATTCCAATGGACTACCTTTCACCTGTTTCCCTCGCTCTTTTTCCAAACAGAAACGAGAACAAGGAGGACCAGTTGATGGCTGCTCAGGCCTATCTGAAGCTGGGAGAAGTTGGAGCAGAATCTGGTATGATCTCCATGTGCCGTTTCTTGCACTTTTTTTTGCTCAATGCAAAAATGTTTTGCTACGGCTTGCCCTACTGAACACACACGTAGTTATGTTGACTTTATTCTCCATCCCATTTCGGATCACCTTGCCCTTCCCCCTCCCTCAGGTGTTAGACCTTTGCACCACACACTACAGATGTTTGTTTCATATTCAAGTGGCCTTCCCTCTTCTAGGTAACTACCCTGCAGCTGTGGAGGACTTCCAGGACTGCCTGTCCCTGCAGCTGAAGCACTTGCCCCCCCACAGCCGCCTGGTGGCGGAGACCCACTACCAGCTGGGCATGACCTACTGCATCACAGGCCAATACAGCCAGGCCATCCAGCACTACAGCAGCTCTGTCAAAGTCATCGAGAGCCGCCTGGGTAGGGTGGATAGATATGATACATGCCACACATCTATGCATTTTAGTATTTGAACCTCCAACCTTGCTGTTGCTAGTGCCATGTTACCAATTTGGCCATACAGGATGGATGGTGGGAGCGGGGTCTAGGGGACTTCCCTCTGACCTTCTCCAATGGGTTTTAAGGAGGAGAGAGAGGATGTGACGAGTGTGCAATTGAGGTTCTCCCAAAGTTCTAATGAACTGACCGGCCCTCATCGAAGCCGATTTGGCATACTCTCTCAGCTGAGTCTGTCAACTAAGGAGCCAAAAGCATCTTTTACCTACGGCCGCTGTTCAGATCTCTTGTAGCTTATCAGCAACAATTTGGGAAAGAACATCAACTTTTTGCACTTGACTTGAAGCTACCTGCGCAGTCAATACTGCACTAGGTATGACTTGTCAACCTCTGACCGGTCACTTACAGACCTTGTTTCTGGTTTCTAGCCATGCTCCAGGAGGTGATAGACAAGGCGGAAGGTGAAGACGGCGCCAACGAGAAGACAGAGCTGGAGGAGCTGAAGAAACTGCTGCCTGACATCACTGAGAAGGTAGAGGATGCCAAGGAGAGCCAGAGTATGGCAGGATCAGCCTCTGTGGCCATACAGCAGACCCTGGTGAGTCCCTGTGGGATACTGGCTCGTCTCAGGGTTGTGTTCATTAGTCACCAAACAGACTGAAACTGGGAGGAACTTGTCCAGTAAATGCTCCTTTTAACCCTCCTGTTGTGTTCGTTTCATGTTAATTAATTCTGTGTTCCCGGTCCAAAATGACCACCCCATTTATATCTGATTCTAAATCCATAATACATGTATCACTTAATGTTGTGATAGATATTTTTATCAACTTAAGTTCTTGTGAACATTACGAGATTTGAACTTCTATTTATGGCCTGTAGTCCTCATTGACCTGAGCTCATACAACTTGTTTTTGAGTTAAAAAAAAAACAGTTTGTGGATTATTTTGACTAACAAGTACTCCGATGAAACATTGCTATTTATCACAGGCTACTTTGTGTCAAAGTTTAACAAGGACTCTCTTCCTCACCAGTGTCATGCTCAAGAGCCTCACATACAGTATTTCGTTTGGTCATTGCGCTACCACAGAATGAATTGTGTGCTAGGCCTCAAAAGCTTTATATACCAGAGCTGCTGGAAAAGTTCTATATATTATTGAAACAATGTTGCGATTGCCAACAAGTGTGGTTCCCTTGGGGGAAAGATTCTATTGGGGAAAGGTTCCCATGGGGGTTGCCATGGAAGCCAAGAAGGGGAGTGAGGTGTGTGTATTCAAACACACATACATGTGGAGGTCTGGAAGTGCAAGTGTGTCTATCTGATGAATGGGAATGTGCCTGAACTCAATGCTATACACTAATTGTAGTTTCACCCATTCATTTCTAATGACTGGTCACTTTTGACTGAACACCACAGGTGTACAAAAGTTAAATAAAACACTCAATCATCTAAATGTATTTTGTGTCCACACAGGGCATCTGAACACAGTCATTGAACCGTATGACAATCAGATTAAATGAACTACATTTTTCAGAGAACTTGTAAATCGGTCCAGTTTGACCGGAACACAGCAGGAGGGTTAATTTACTGTTGTAAAGTGTCTTGATACGTGTTCTAATTAATGACTTAGTATAGCAGGTCTACTAAATGTTTATCGCCAAGCAAGGAACACATTCAGTCCACTTCTCAATTGCTAATGAGAAGAAAAGTTGACATGAGGATTTAGCCAGCTTGTTAATGCCATTGATCTGTGGATGTACTGTCTGTCTTCTACTGATCATGTCTGATCTCTTCCAGGCTGGAGCTTCTGCTTTGTCAGCATTCCCATCCTCTTCCTCATCAGCGTTTGCAGAAAACGGTGGACCGTCATCTTCCTGTTCATCAGCATTCGGAACCAGTCCTGTAACTACAGTTTGTACATTTTTCTTGCACCTGGAGTGTAACCTTGTGCTAATTCAAACAAACGACTTGGATGTCATTAACTTCAGTAAGCAGCTGATCTCCTGTGTTTTTAGATCCCTGTCAGATCGGCAGCCGATGGCGCATCCTCCTCCAAATCTGCATCAGACATTTCCCACCTGGTCAGGAAGAAGGTGAGATCCCTCCCCACCACCGCTGCGTGCTACTACTCCCAATCCCAGCCTGGGGCAACAGGTGGCAAGGCTGCTCATACCCTGGTCTATACATCACGCTGTACATTACTGTGCTCTGCTTGTAGTAGACTCCTTTGTCAAATGGGTCCATGCCCCCTTTCCTAGTATGCTCATGTTGCATGAATTGCTTGCTTGCTCGCTCTTAGTTGTGAGGGTGACTCCTCTTTTTGGCTACTTTGCTTTCCATTCCAATCTCCCCTTTTGTGGTTGAGCGTTATGCATGTCTAGTAGGTGTTTTGATCGGGCTTGAATTCTGATGGCTGTGTGTGTGTATAGTTGTGATTGTGTAGCGGTGACTTTTGGCTTTTGTGATTGTGTGGTAATGTTAGAGTAGATTGCAGTAGGGGTGAGGGAGGTTATGTTGAGAAGTGACTATGGTTTGTATTCCTGAACAGAGGAAAACTGAGGAGAGCCCCGTAAAGGACACTGATGCTAAAAAGACCAAGCAGGAAACTACAGTTAATGGCAGCGGCGATTCCGGCTCTGGCAGCAATGGAGTCCAGGAGAAAGGGGCACAGGAGGCGAGTTGATAGGTTTATAATTTATTCTCAGTAGGGTTAGGTGCAGCAGAGGAAGTTGGTATTGGTGGCATCATGTAAAAGGGGACCCCAACCACCACCTTGGACAGTGTCCTTTTTTAAAATTTGAACAGACTGGAGTGCTATGACATATTTGACCTAGACTCATACAGGGGGTGTAAGTCCTCAAACTGATTCATCTCTACAGTGTTAATGGACCCCTGATAAGAATGGCAGGTTTGTATCTGGATTAAAGCAGAGTCCAGGCATTTAACATTCTGATCTACTTCTGCTGTCAGATTGGATGACATTTCTCCCCCCCCCGTTATTTATTTGTATAGCCCGGCAAGCTGTCCGCCTCTGTGGAATCCTCGGTGTGATGCAACTTCCTCTTCCTGATCTTCCAGCCAGCAGAGCAGGCCTGCCCTTTACGGCCGTTTACACTTTAGTTTCTGTAAATATGAACATTTTTCACATTTGTTTGTTTTTGTATACTTGTTGTAATAAAAGTTCATTAGACCTATTTGCAAATGTGAATCACTTGTCTTTGGAATTAATAACACTTATTTTGTTTACAGTATAATTTGAACCCGTTTAGGTACAAAGTGGTTCCTAATTTGTCTGGGTAGTTTCAAGGTGCCATTGCCTACTGATTTGTGGTGTAGATGGACCCATCAGTTGAAGTCTGTTTCTCCCAGGGTGTGATACACTACCTGGGGGGGGGGGGGGGTCTTGCTCACCTTAATTTAAAAAACACACAAGACAAACTTGTGCACTGCTCTTGTCAGTATCACTTTGACAAAGGCTAATACCTAAGCTAGAGCTTCTGTGATTTATTTTAGCTCCACTCACATCCATTTAGTTTTTATTCAGAACTTGCTGTAAATGAACTGTTACTGTTAGGAGACCGGTTGGATCTTTGTTGTAGGTTCTCCAATGCAATAAGAACAGCATTTGAGGTACACAGCTATAGCTTTTAAATGTTCATATGTAGATTGATCTGCACCGTCTTGCACTTTCCTCTCCTCTGACCTGTTAGAGGCAGCCCTGGTAGAGAGGTAGTAGGAAGTCTGGCACTGCCCCTCAGTAAGGACTGGTGCTGCTGCTCAGCACTGCTCCCCAAGATTGAGGGTGAAGATGTAGTCCCTCTGCCCTTCCTTGCTCTGTGAGTCAGTGGGGAAGGGGAGACTGCGTGGAGGTGTAGGAAGGCTGTATGGTGCTGGTGGGACAACTGCCTGTAGTGACTTCAACACAGGATATTAAGGGCTGAATTCTTAAGGGGTTTCTAAACGAGGATATAGGTTTTTCTTCACCCGAAATGAATAACCCACAACAAAAAAATTGTCTCAATTGGGGTGCAGTCAGGCTGGGGCCCAGGCCACCAAGTGGGGCTTGTGGTAGTAGGCACCAGGGGGCTGAGGGAGTAAAGACGCAGGGTGAAGCCTGGCCATGGTAGGTCCAAGGCTCCATTCAGACACCTGTCATAAAACAGTAACAACTTCTACAGAGGCCCCAAATATGGTCTACCAGACTCTGGTATGATTTATAGATTGATCTATTCTCAGTGTGACATTAAGCATGGAAATAAACAAGGAACCACAAGTGGAGAAGGCTGACCTGGAAGCAGCACTTAGAGTGGTGGTGCCTCATCTCCACTAGCTGTGCTGTTTGGCCACAGCATCACTGAAGGAGCTCTGTATGAAACAGTCAACCAAGCGTGATTCTAAGAAGGTACTGGCACATTGCTAAAAATGAAGTCTCCATGAGTGGAGGAGCGTGCAGTGGAATACTGAGTCCCCACACCATCTGAGGCAACAGGGAGGGAAGAGAAAGTCACAACTGCCTGCCTGATAGACAGATGTACTGTTTGACTAGTAGACTGAAGAGTTCGAAACACCTTCGCTCACCTTTTTGGCTGTAGCCCATCAGTCAAAAGGCTTCCCTGTCCCTGAGGGGACACCCAACCCTTCTCTACCTCCTTGTCCTCCAAAAAGCAGGGGATCGATCTCACTGAAACCCAAGTGCAGTAACAGAGCAAGAATGGTTGGTGTGTATTGTGGAAATATATTAGATTCCAGCTAAATTATACTGAACCAAAAAATATAAACGCAATATGTAAAGGGTTTGTTTCATGAGCTGAAATAAAAGATCCCAGAAATGTTCCATATGCACAAAAAGCTTAGCCCAAATTTTGACCGGAAATTTGTTTAGATCACTGTTAGTGAGATTTTCTCTTTTGACAAGCTAATCCATCCACCTGACAGGTGTGGCATATCAAGAAGCTGATTAAACAGCATGATCATGACACAGGTGCACCTTGTGCTGGGGACAATAAAAAGGCCACTCTAAAATGTGCAGTTTTGTCACAACACAATACCACAGATGTATCAAGTTTTGAGGGAGCGTGCGATTGGCATGCTGACTGCAGGAATGTCCACCAGGAATGTCATTGAATGCTGCAGCATTAAAATGTCCCTTCACTGGAACTAAGGGGCCTTGCCTGAACCAAGAAAAACAGCCCCAGACCATTATTCCTCCTCCACCAAACTTTAGTCCGTCAGACTGCCAGATGGTGATTCATCACTCCAGAGACCAATAGCAGCGAGCTTTACACCACTCCAGCCAACGCTTGGCTTTGTGCATGTTGATCTTAGGCTTGTGTGTGGCTGCTTGGCCATGGAAACCCATTTCATAAAGCTCCCGACGAACAGTTATTGTGCTGACGTTGCTCCCAGAGGCAGTTTGGAACTCAATAGTGAGTATTAAAACCGAGGACAGATGTTTTTTACGAGCTTCAGCACTTGGTGGTCTTGTTCTGTGAGCTTGTGTGGTCTACCACTTCACAGCCTAGACATTTCCACTTCACAATAACAGCACTTACAGTTGACCGGGGCAGAAATTTGACAAACTGACTATGAAAGGTGGCATCCTATGCCGGTGCCATATTGAAAGTCACTGAGCTCTTCAGTAAGGCCATTCTAAAGCAAATTTTTTTCCTATGGAGATTGCATGGCTGTGTGCTCGATTTTATACACCTGCCAGCAACGGGTGTGGCTGAAATAGCTGAATTCGCGTACTTTTGTCTAGTGTATGTTAACGGTCTTCGTCATAATACCATAATTGAAAACAATGAAAAAAAGAGTTATGGGTTTTTGTGTCTTTATTTGCACATTGTAAATGAACAACACATCTAGACAACTTACAACAATCAATTGAAAAGGTCAAATGAAGTAATGTACCTCTCTCTCTCTCTCTCTCTCTCTCCTAAATAAGGACAGTGATTATTTAACTGATATCCATGCACTAAAAGAATCATCATCAATCACCTCTGATTGGGTTCCTCCATGGGGGGAGGGTCTTCGTGATCAGTGTAGGGAAGGAGAGAGAGAAAGTGATTGGCTGCGGAGGGCTGTAACATTGACATGGAAAGGGGCCTATTTCCTTGAAGAGTTGCAGGGATATTGGACACCTGTAATGACAGAGTACACAAAATAACTCAATAGAATAAACTCTGAAGCTTTATGATGGACTGAACACACCAGGTCAGGATCTAAAGCATTTTTTTAAGGCATACAGTGCTTTCGGAAAGTATATAAACCCCTTGACTTGTTCTACATTTTGTTACGTTACAGCCTTATTCTAAAATGTATTAAATAAATAAAAGAACTCAGCAATCTACGCACAATACCCCAAAATGACAAAGCGAAAACAGGTTTTTTGAAATGTTTGCAAAAAAACCAAAAACTGAAATACCTTATTTACATAAGTATTCAGACCCTTTGTTATGAGATCAGGTGCATCCTGTTTCCATTGATCCTCCTTGAGATGTTTCTACAACTTGATTGGAGTGCACCTGTGGTAAATTCAATTGATTTGGAAAGGCACACACCTGTCTATATAAGGTCACACAGTTGACAGTGCATGTCAGAGCAAAAACCAAGCCATAAGGTCGAAGGAATTGTCTGTAGAGCTCTGAGACAGGATTGTGTCGAGGCACCGATCTGGGGAAGGGTACCAGCAAATGTCTGCAGCATTGAAGGTCCCCAAGAACACTGTGGCCTCCATCATTCTTAAATGGAAGAAGTTTGGAACCACCAAGACTCTTGGTCAGGGAGTTGACCAAGAACGCAATGGTCACTGACAGAGCTCTAGAGTTCCTCTAGAGATGGGAGAACCTTCCAGAAGGACAACCATCTCTGCAGCACTCCACCAATCAGGCCTGTATGGTATAGTGGCCAGACGGAAGCCACTCCTCAGTAAAAGGCACATGACAGCCCGCTTGGCACCTAAAGGACTCTCAGACCATGAGAAACAAGATTCTCTGGTCTAATGAAACCAAGATTGAACTCTTTGGCCTAAATGCTGAGCGTCACTTCTGGAGGAAACCTGGCACCATCCCTACGGTGAAGTGTGGTGGCAGCAGGGACTGGGAGACTAGTCAGGATCGAGGCAAAGATGAACAGAGCAAAGTACAGAGAGATCCTTGATGAAAACCTGCTCCAGAGCGCTCCGCACCTCAGACTGGGGCGACGGTTCACCTTCCAACAGGACAGCGACCCTAAGCACACAGCCAAGACAACGCAGAAGTGGCTTCGGGACAAGTCTGTGAATGTCCTTGAATGCCCCAGCCATAGCCCGGACTTGAACCCGATCTAACATCTCTGGAGAGACCTGAAAATAGCTGTGCAGCAACGCTCCCCATCCAACCTGACAGAGCTTGAGAAGATCTGCAGAGAAGAATGGGAGAAACTCCCCAAATACAGGTGTGCCAAGCTTGTAGCGTGATACCCAAGAAGACTCTAGGCTATAATCGCTGGTTAGGGCCAAAGATGCTTCAACAAAGTACTGAGTAAAGGGTCTGAATACTTATGTAAATGTGATATTTTATTTTTTTTACCTGTTTTTGCTTTGTCATTATGGGGTATTGTGTGTAGATTGAAGGTGAAAAAAACAATTGAATACATTTTAGAATATGCCTGTAACCTAACAAAATGTGGAAAAAGTCAAGGGGTCTGAATACTTTCCGAAGGCACTGTAAGTTACCACAACTGGCTAACAAAGTAATGTTGAAACATTACAATGATGTGGTCAGAGAAGGGTGATTTTTGGAGAATATAGTTAAATGTACCATGGAGGGGTACTTATAGTGGCTGGTGTTGCTTGGGTCTATCTTAGTGAGGGACTGCATGTCCCGGTCCCGAGCATTGACCACCCGTAAACACAGCTCCATGTTTCCCACCTAAAGAACACAGACACAAGACTTAGACGTCTGACCCCTTCATGTGTGTTTCATCATGTGTCATGTCATCACAAGGCTTTCACACCTCATGACTTCCTAACACATAACAGTATTGCATTTGTTGAAAAATGGTACATGTATGTCATCCTCAACTGATATTGTCATTTTAAGACATTATGTATAATGGATATTCAATCCAACTTCATTCTAACCACTAGCAGTCAGCCAGATGGGTGTCTACCCTCACCTGGGGGACTGAGTTGAGCTGGACTGGACTGAGGGATGGTCGGACGGGGAGGGCACGTACTGGCACTCTCCAGTATCCGCTCTGGACCTGGTTGTGCTGGTCGAAGAGCTCCAGCCGTGCCCAGCCCCGGGACACCAGCCTCTGGACCTCCTGACCGTAGGCATCCAGACCAGCAGCTTGAAGCTCAACCACCAGAGACAGGGAGGGAGACGGCTGCATCCTGAAGGTAGAGAGTTTCGTATTTTATTATTATTATTTTTATATATACACACACTACCGTTCAAAAGTTTGGGGTCACTTAGAAATGTCCTTGTTTTTGAAAGAAAAGCAACTTTTTTGGTCCATTAAAATAACATCAAATTGATCAGAAATACAGCGTAGACATTGTTAATGTTGTAAATGACTATTGTAGCTGGCAACGGCTGATTTCTTTATGGAATATCTACATAGGTGTACAGAGGCCCATTATCAGCAACCATCACTCCTGTGTTCCAATGGCACGTTGTGTTAGCTAATCCAAGTTGATCATTTTAGAAGGCTAATTGATCTTTATAAAACCTTTTTGTAATTATGTTAGCACAGCTGAAAACTGCTGTTCTGATTAAAGAAGCAATACAACTGGCCTTCTTTAGACTAGTTGAGTATCTGGAGCATCAGCATTTGTGGGTTCGATTACAGGCTCAAAATGGCCAGAAACAAAGACCTGTCTTCTGAAACTTGTCAGTCTATTCTTGTTCTGAGAAATGAAGGCTATTCCATGTCAGAAATTGCCAAGAAACTGAAGATCTTGTACAACTCTGTGTACTACTCCTTTCACAGAACAGTGCAAACTGGCTCTAACCAGAATAGAAAGAGGAGTGGGAGGCCTCGGTGCACAACTGAGCAAGAGGACAAGTACATTAGAGTGTCTAGTTTGAGAAAAAGACACCTCACAAGTCCTCAACTGGCATCTTCATTAAATAGTACCCGCAAAATACCAGTCTCAACGTCAACAGTGAAGAGGCGACTCCGGGATGCTGGCCTTCTAGGCAGTGTTCCTCTGTCCAGTGTCTGTGTTCTTTGCCCATTTTAATTTTTTTCTTTTTATTGGCCAGTCTGAGATATGGCTTTTTCTTTGCAACTCTGCCTAGAAGGCCAGCATTCCGGAGTCGCCTCTTCACTGTTGACGTTGAGACTGGTGTTTTGCGGGTACAATTTAATGAAGCTGCCAGTTGAGGACTTGAGGCATCTGTTTCTCAAACTAGACATATGAATATGTAGATAATCCATTAAAAACCTGCCGTTTCCAGCTACAATAGTCATTTACAACATTAACAATGTATATACTGTTTCTGATTAATTTTATGTTATTTTAATGGACAAAAAATGTGCTTTTCTTTCAAAGACAAGGAAATGTCTAAGTGACCCCAAACATTTGAATGGTAGTGTGTGTACATATAGTGGGAAGAAAAAGTATGTGAACCCTTTGGAATTACCTGGACTTCTGCATAAATTGGTCATCAAATTTTATTGGATCTTCATCTAAGTCACAACAATAGACAAACACAGTCTGTTCTATGAGGTGTAGCTACACTAAGACATACTAATATGTGCCCGGCCCGCCACAAGGAATCATTAGAGCCCGATGGGACATGGACATCCAGGCAGGCCAAACCTTCCCCTAACCCGGACGACGCTGGACCAATTGTGGGCCGCCTCATGGGTCTCCCGGTCGCGGCTGGCTACAGACCCGGGATCAAATCCGGGTCTGTAGTGACGCCTCTAGCACTGCGATGCACTGCCTTAGACCTCTGCGCCACTCGGGAGGCAGAGAGTTTTGTCTTAGACAAATGTAAAATAGTGCATTTTTATTCCACCCCAAGTGGTAGTGAACATGCAACCTTCTGAACAACAACACACACAACTCAAAGGAAACCTTAGCTTACAGAGCAAGAGACAAGTCTGTCACTGAGTGAGCAACAATTGCCTTTTGATCTCAGGGAAGGTGTGCTGTCACCGATGTACTCCAGCCAACATGCTATGGACGAGTTTCACAGGTACTTTTTCTTCTCTGGGTGCATTGCTTACCTGGGCATAGGCTGTTTGACTGCCAGGAGAGCATAGTTCCCAGAGGGCACATTTTGGCTGTAGGGCTGACCCCCTCCAGGCTGGCACTGTGAAGGGGGAAATGGGGTAGGGCGCCCCACCTGCTGGCCTCCAGAGTAGAGACTGGTCACAGGACGCAGAACCCTCAGCATGGCATCTACCCCAAGCATCAAGTCATAAAAGACAGCAAAACCAGCCCTGCAAATCAACAGGGTTTAGAGTAGTTTAGAGGTACTTCATACCTGCACATCTGAGTTAGTTACATAAATGTGTCTCTAATAATGTATGTGAAGGTAATGTTTAATTTTATTCATATAGAAAACTGAAATAGCCAACATAGATGTGCTAGTCATAATGGACTCACACAGGGTCATAGGGCGCAGGCCCAAGGGAGTCGAGTACATGCCTTTCCTTGAGAGAGGAATGGGGCCTGGGCTGGGTCTGCAACAAGAACATAGGGGGGGATATACTATATGGGCCTAATGTAGAACCAGATAGAAAACAGCAATATTAACATCATAGCTTTACCAGGGCCGGAGGGGCATGTATCTGGGCAAGGGGATGCATGGCTGGTGGGGCAGGGAACAGAGGTGGAGGGGGTGGGAGCAGCCTCCTGTCCCTAGGGCCCTCTCTGGCTCTCTCTACATCCCTGCGAAGGCCCTCGAGCTCAGCCTGAATGCTGGCCATGTAGTGGGTGTGTTCTCTCTGGATCTGATGGAGCTCAGATCCCACTGCAGCTGGATCAGAGGAATATAGAATCCCATCGAATTAGA
This sequence comes from Brachymystax lenok tsinlingensis, assembly GCA_030435695.1. Taxonomy (NCBI): domain Eukaryota; kingdom Metazoa; phylum Chordata; class Actinopteri; order Salmoniformes; family Salmonidae; genus Brachymystax; species Brachymystax lenok. The sequence goes on from CM059791.1 coordinate 36,138,767, forward strand.
ATGATTCTAGAACCATTGGAATGGATTCTAATTCTTCTAATTCCCAAGGTAGTCACCGTGAATGTGGTTACTCCTAACTGCCATTGTTTATCAGCAATGTTGCTTGTCTATGTATATAATTATGTGCATGTTAATCACAGAGATGAGATGGAGAGGACAACCCACCGTCTTCCCAACGGTGTTTGTCTCTGGCCAACTGGATTCTGAAGATCTCTTCCTCCAGTCTCTGGTTCTCTTGCTCCACAGCCAAGACCTCTGAGTTCCCAGCCCGCTGAGGAGGCTTCATCCCTGGGCAGAGAGAGCAGGAGAGAAGGGGTGGTTAGAGAGGCACCAAAGTTAAGAGGATACAGTACTTTTTTCTTTAAAAAACAAACAGTATACAGTTCTTTGTCTCTTAAAGACAACAGAAAGACAAATAGGTGCAGGCACAGACATAAACATGCACAATAGAAACAAATCACTCAAGGTGGCACCAAGCACCAAATGTGACATCCTCCAAACCTCCAACACAAATATATATGGAGGAATGAATTTCTTATACAGTATTTCACGTAGAAAGGTTACATTGGCTAATGTAACCAGTTACTTGTAATCTGATTACAGATACAATAAAAAACTAGATTACTGCCTCCCGAGTGGCGTAGCCGGTCTAAGGCACTGCATCGCAGGACCATGCAGGATTGACACTCACTCTTCCTCCTGCCATTGTTGTCAGCCCCAGATTGGGCCTGTTGCTCCTGAGTGTGGGCTTCTGCTTGCAGGTCATGCATCTGGGCCAGGACAGCCGGATCAGAACCACCTGACTGCATGTAGTCCAGCCTCAGAGCTCTGTCACACCAACAGACACAGTCAAACAGACATAGATACAGATGTGTTGCAGGATAGTAATACCGTACATTGCTACTACTAACTACACTGCTCAAAAAAATAAAGGGAACACTTAAACAACACAATGTAACTCCAAGTCAATCACACTTCTGTGAAATCAAACTGTCCACTTAGGAAGCAACACTGATTGACAATAAATGTCACATGCTGTTGTGCAAATGGAATTGACAACAGGTGGAAATTATAGGCAATTAGCAAGACACCCCCAATAAAGGAGTGGTTCTGAAGGTGGTGACCATAGACCACTTCTCAGTTCCTATGCTTCCTGGCTGATGTTTTGGTCACTTTTGAATGCTGACGGTGCTTTCACTCTAGTGGTAGCATGAGACGGAGTCTACAACCCACACAAGTGGCTCAGGTAGTGCAGCTCATCCAGGATGGCACATCAATGCGAGCTGTGGCAAGAAGGTTTGCTGTGTCTGTCAGCGTAGTGTCCAGAGCATGGAGGCGCTACCAGGAGACAGGCTAGTACATCAGGAGACGTGGAGGAGGCCGTAGGAGGGCAACAACCCAGCAGCAGGACCACTACCTCCGCCTTTGTGCAAGGAGGAGCACTGCCAGAGCCCTGCAAAATGACCTCCAGCAGGCCACAAATGTGCATGTGTCTGCTCAAACGGTCAGAAACAGACTCCATGAGGGTGGTATGAGGGCCCAACGTCCACAGGTGGGGTTGTGCTTACAGCCCAACACCGTGCAGGACGTTTGGCATTTGCCAGAGAACACCAAGATTGGCAAATTCGCCACTGGCGCCCTGTGCTCTTCACAGATGAAAGCAGGTTCACACTGAGCACGTGACAGACGTGACAGAGTCTGGAGACGCCGTGGAGAACGTTCTGCTGCCTGCAACATCCTCCAGCATGACCGGTTTGGCGGTGGGTCAGTCATGGTGTGGGGTGGCATTTCTTTGGGGGCCGCACAGCCCTCCATGTGCTCGCCAGAGGTAGCCTGACTGCCATTAGGTACCGAGATGAGATCCTCAGACCCCTTGTGAGACCATATGCTGGTGCGGTTGGCCCTGGGTTCCTCCTAATGCAAGACAATGCTAGACCTCATGTGGCTGGAGTGTGTCAGCAGTTCCTGCAAGAGGAAGGCATTGATGCTAAGGACTGGCCCGCCCGTTCCCCAGACCTGAATCCAATTGAGCACATCTGGGACATCATGTCTCGCTCCATCCACCAACGCCACGTTGCACCACAGACTGTCCAGGAGTTGGCGGATGCTTTAGTCCAGGTCTGGGAGGAGATCCTCAGGAGACCATCCGCCACCTCATCAGGAGCATGCCCAGGCATTGTAGGGAGGTCATTCAGGCACGTGGAGGCCACACACACTACTGAGCCTCATTTTTACTTGTTTTAAGGACATTACATCAAAGTTGGATCAGCCTGTAGTGTGGTTTTCCACTTTAATTTTGAGTGTGACTCCAAATCCAGACCTCCATGGGTTGATACATTTGATTTCCATTGATAATTTTTGTGTGATTTTGTTGTCAGCACATTAAACTATGTAAAGAAAAAAGTATTTAATAAGATTATTTCATTCATTCAGATCTATGATGTGTTATTTTAGTGTTCCCTTTATTTTTTTGAGCAGTGTATTTGCTGGCTATTTAACCAGGTAGGTCATTGAGAACACGTTTTCTTTTTGAATAATGACCTGACAACTAGTTACTTGCTCTATGATTACAGCTTCTAATATCACCTACAATGGTGCTAATAATAATGTGTACTTCTTGTTCTATGAGGTGTAGCTACACTAAGACATACTAATATGACTTACCTTATTTGGGTGGAGAGGGGTCCATCCACAGAGGATATTAGGTCAATGGTGACATTATGTCCCTTCCTGTGGTCAGCGTTGGGTGAGTCAAACGTGACCTCTTTGACCCTATGAAAAGCACAGAAGAACATCTTTGTATGTTTCTTTTTTTTTCTTCTAGTTTATAACCATGTCTATTTATAACTTGTTATAACTCATGTTGGAGTCATTAATGTTGGGAGTCATTAAATCCCATTTTTCAACCACTCCACACATTTCTTATTAACAAACTATGATTTTGGCAAGTTGGTTAGGACATCTACTTTGTGCATGACACAAGTAATTTTTCCAACAATTATTTGCAGACAGATTATTTCACTTATAATTCACTATATCACAATTCCAGTGGGTCAGAAATGTACTTACACTAAGTTGACTGTGCCTTTAAACAGCTTGTAAAATTCCAGAAAATTATGTCATGGCTTTAGAAACTTCTGATAGGCTAATTGACATCATTTGACTCAATTGGAGGTGTACCTGTGGATGTATTTCAAGGCCTACCTTCAAACTCAGTGCCTCTTTGCTTGACATTATGGGAAATCAAAAGAAATCAGCCAAGGCCTCAGAAAAAATGTGTAGACCTCCACAAGTCTGGTTCATCCTTAGGAGCAATTTCCAAACGCCTGAAGGTACCATGTTCATCTGTACAAACAATAGTACGCAAGTATAAACACCATGGGACCACGCAGCCGTCGTACCGCTCAGGAAGGAGACACGTTCTGTCTCCTAGAGATGAACGTACTTTGATGAGAAAAGTGCAAATCAATCCCAGAACAACAGCAAAGGACCTTGTGAAGATGCTGGAGGAAACAGGTACAAATGTATCTATATCCACAGTAAAACGAGTCCTATGTCGACATAACCTGAAAGGCCGCTCAAGAAGGAAGAAGCCACCGCTCCAAAACCACCATAAAAAAAGCCAGACTATGGTTTGTAACTGCACATGGGGACAAAGATAAAACCTTTTGGAGAAACGTCCTCTGGTCTGATGAAACAAAAATAGTACTGTTTGGCCATAATGACCATTGTTATGTTTGGAGGAAAAAGGGGGAGGCTTGCAAGCCGAAGAACACCATCCCAACCGTGAAGCACGGGGGTGGCAGCATCATGTTGTGGGGGGTGCTTTGCTGCAGGAGGGACTGGTGCACTTCACAAAATAGATGGCATTATGAGGATGGAAAAGTATGTGGATATATTGAAGCAACATCTCAAGACATCAGTCAGGAAGTTAAAGCTTGGTCGCAAATGGGTCTTCCAAATTGACAATGACCCCAAGCATACTTCCAAAGTTGTGGCAAAATGGCTTAAGGACAACAAAGTCAAGGTATTGGAGTGGCCATCATAAAGCCCTGACCTCAATCCTATAGAGAATTTGTGGGCAGAACTGAAAAAGCGTGTGCGAGCAAGGAGGCCTACAAACCTGACTCTGTTATACCAGCTCTGTCAGGAGGAATGGGCCAAGATTCACCCAACTTATTGTGGGAAGCTTGTGGAAGGCTAGCCGAAACGTTTGACCCAAGTTAAACAATTTAAAGGCAATGCTGCCAAATACTAATTGAGTGTATGTACACTTCTGACCAACTGGGAATGTGATGAAAGAAATAAAAGCTGAAATATATCATTCTCTCTACTATTATTCTGACATTTCACATTCTTAAAATAAAGTGGTGATCCTAACTGATCTAAGACAGGGAATTGTTACTGGGATTAAAAGTCAGGAATTGTGAAAACAGAGTTTAAATGTATTTGGCTAAGGTGTATGTAAACTTCCGACTTCAACTGTATGTACTGTGAGTGTGTGAGATGGACATTTGCTGCCGTCTAGTGGACTCACCCAGGCTGCAGGGTAGTGATGTGGTCTTTGAGCTGCTGTAGAACCTCTTCGTTTCTCTCCTCCCGATCCCTCAGCTCCAGCAGCAAAGTCTCCAGGTTGGCCTTGCTGCCCTGCCCTGCCAGGGCCCCAAGCTGCCATGCAATCTCTGACATACACATAGTAAATGTAATCCATTACAGTTTCTAGTTACCTGTCCAAAATTGTAATCAGTAATGTAATTTTGGGATTACCCAAACTCAGTTACTTAATCTGAATACTTTGTTACTTTTGGATTACTTTCCCCCTTAAGAAAAACACAAAAATGAACCATCAAGCACATTTGGTGTGTCATGATAGTGGTCTCTGAGTTGTGGTCAGACTCTCTCAGGTGGAATAAACCTGAATGTCATTGAGATAACAGAAAAGTATCATCATGTATTTATTTTTTTGCAAATATCCTTTCTGAATAAAACAATTATACAAGAAGTAATCTCTTGTTTTTATTACCCCCTTTTTCTCCACAATTTTGATCTTGTCTCATCGCTGCAACTCCCCAACGGGCTCGAGAGGCGAAGGTCGAGTCATGGGTCCTCCGAAACATGACCGGCCAAACCCTGCTTCTTAACACCCGCCCGCTTAACCCGGAAGCCAGCTGCACCAATGTGTGGAAAACCGTTCACCTGACGACCGAGGTCAGCCTGCAGGCGCCCGGCCCACCAAAAGGAGTCGCTAGAGCGCGATGAGCCAAGTAAAGCCCCCCAGCCTAAACCCTCCCTTAACCCGGACAATTGTTAGCTGCTCTATGGGACTCCCGATCACAGCCAGTTGGATCGAATCTAGGTCTGTAGTGATGCCTCTAGCACTGCGATGCAGTGCCTTAGACCGGCTACACCACTCGGGAGGCAGTAATCTAGTTTTTTATTGTATCTGTAATCAGATTACAAGTAACTGGTTACATTAGCCAATTTAACCTTTCTATGTGAAAAACTGTATAAGAAATGTATTCCTCCATATATATTTGTGTTGGAGGATCTCTATGGCCCCTTACCCTCTCTCTGTTGCTCCAGAAGGTGGTTGTGGGACTGTATCTCTGCCAGCTGCTGGTCGTGCTGCTCTGCCATCTCTCTCAGCCTCTCCCTGTGGGCATACTTTCTCCCCAACACCTGGTCCTGGTCCTCCAGACCCTCGGTCTCAGTAGGCCATTTCGGCAGGTTGGGCATACTCCCCTCAATCGACATCCTCAGCTTGTGAAACTATAATTTCAAGCATGACATTTGGATGAGTCTGTTAATTAATATTATGTAATATTAAAGGGACTACAAAGGTGGCTACAGGTTATATTGCATGTCTAGATGGTTCAGATTAAGCATTGGTAGGTACCTCATTAGTAAGGTTCCTCAAGGCTAGGCTCTCTGACACACTGCCCCGTAGGTTATCTTCTTTCCCAGCTCTCCGTTCTGTGTCATTGGTCCTCCCCTGCATATTCTGTAGGTGCGTACCCCGCTGCTCTCTCAGCTACCAGGAACAATCAATGTTAGACACACTACAAGAGCCACTATAACAGCTAACACACTTACCCTTATAAGATCATGGGTGCGTGCCGGCTTTGGATAGAGTCCCTTGCGCTCAGGCTGCTCTTGTCTCAGCACCATAGGGTCTCCAATGCTGCTCCCGATACAGAATAATGCTTTATGTTTCTCCAGAAGTCCAAGGGAGCGGAATGCCATACTACACTCCCGACAACGGAACTCTCCCAATGACTCCATCACTGCGTCCGCTTAGTCAAGTTCACAGGGTAACAACAAAGGCAAACACCACATACCCCAAGAGTGAAAAATTAAATATACGTTAATATATCGACATTAATCATTAGCCTATTTACAAGTAAACATATGTACGCGGTTACTTTTCTCATGTGCGTAACAGGACTGGATATGCTTCTGGTGATTTCCCTGTTTGTTGGTTACTGTCACCATGTCGACGACTGTGTTGTGAGGGGAGTGGAGGACGGAGGGCCACAACACAGAATTCTCAAATCAGCTCTATAATCTTTGACTACGCAAATTTCTTTTACAGGTGTCACTGGATAAGTCTAGTACTAAACATATAACTTCTGTATGATTGATTATTTTATACAGAGAAGCAGACAACTGTTTGGCAATCTGATGCAAAATATTTATTAACATTTTCTTTTTCCAAGATGCAGTAGTTTCTTTCTCATACAGTACAGGACGCAAAATCTGTAAATAATGTTCAAAACTCACTTTTTATTTTTTACAATCCACCTTGAATAAAGGCTGCAAGAACAATATGCAAACTAAATAAATGTATGTTTTACACAACGGTACCAAATTAGAAAATAACAAAAAAACAAAGAGCCTTACATTTGTGGTAAAGCTGTCTGAACATTCTACCAACCAGGAAAATAGTTTCAATTTCAAAATCTCGTACGGTAAATGCATACATTTTACAACAGCAGTCCCTCATGTAAGAAAGCAAACAAGTTGTATCTTAATACATTAATACAAGCAGTAAGCGGATTTGGGGGACTAAGTTGACAGTCTATCAACCAAAGAACTTTAATTTTGCATGTCTGAAAATTAAACTGACAACAGCTACGATGAGATAACCAACATTAAGTGTGACTTAACCATGGAACTGACAATACCTCTGAACTTTTGTTTTATTGTTTATGCCCCAACTGGCTACATTCAAATCAGTATGATATTAAATAAAATGTTGGTCCATTACTACAAATTACAGTTTTTCTACCACTTACGAGAAATATAATAAGCAAATGCATGCCTTACACTGTTCAAATAAGACAGAGACATTAACATTTGCCGACTTTAAAAATTTACCAAAACAAACCTAAATCCTTATAGAAGAGTTATTTAGGGGACTGGAAGCAATGTCAATATCAACCGCTCACAATGATAGTTTCCTCAACACAAATGCTACAAATTATTTCAGCAAGAGCAGGTGTCAAAGTCACTTTTCAAAATAAACTATTGATTGATGAAGTAATTTGACAGTTAAATCGTTGTTGTTGATTTGACAAAACAAAATAACAATTCTGATGTGTTTTGTGTTCAATTGACATTTTAGCTCCTGGAAAAAGATAAAAACGAAAGAAAGAAAAGCCCTCAGGAAGGGGTCACCTCTGAACCCTCTGTCACACCAGTGTCTGTATGACCAGTCTCTTGTGAATGAGCAAGAAGAGTGCAATGAGCAAGGCACCGTGACGTGAGGAGGGATGTTAGCCACGTTAGGTGTCTGCATCGTCATCTGATGTCTGGCTGCTACTGGTGCTCTCGGTCTCTGTGACCTCTTCTAGTTCCGGCTCTAACGGGTTTCTCAAGGACAACAGCAGGGGCAGGCCCTTGAGAAGAGGCTTTAGGTGAACACCGTTCTGGCCAAACCTGTTCCTCTTCAACTAGAAAACACAGACAGTTTTGCACTGGGTGAAAGTTGATTGCATTAGTTTTAGAACAGGGCTGCCTCCTGGGCGCAGTGGTGCAAGGTACTTAAGTAGTACCTTTAAAATATTTTTACTTAAGTAATTTTTTTTGGGTATCTGTAATTTGTATTTGACAACTTTTACTCCGCTACATTCCTAAAGAAAATAAATGTACTTTTTACTCAATACATTTTCCCTGTCACCAAAAATACTTGACACGTTTCAAATGCTTAGCAAGACAGGAAAATGGTCAAACTCACACACGTATCAAGAGAAAATCCCTGGTCATCCATACTGCCTCTGATATGGCCTGGCTATCCGTAAATTAAAAACAAGAAAATTGTGGCGCCTGGTTTGCTTAATATAAGGAATGTCAAATCAAAATCTAATTTTATTAGTCACAAGAGCCGAGTACAACAGGTGTAGAATTTACAGTGAAATGCTTACTTACGAGCCCCTAACAAACAATGCACTTAAAAAAAAAAAATATGAGTGAGAATAAGAAATAAAAGTAACAAGTAATTCAAGAGCAGTAGCAATAGCGAGACTATGCACATGGGGGTTCTTTTTTTCTTTAAGCAATGTCTTTTTCTGGGCGCTCTTCCTTAAAGCTCAGCTCTGTGGAGTGTACGGCTTAAAGTGGTCCTATGGACAGATACTCCAATCTCCACTGTGGAGCTTTGCAGCTCCTTCAGGGTTATCTTTGGTCTCTTTGTTGCCTCTGATTAATGCCCTCCTTGCCTGGTCTGTGAGTTTTGGTGGGCAGCCCTCTCTTGGCAGGTTTGTTGTGGTGCCATATTCTTAAAAAAAATTAATAATGGATTTAAATGGTGCTCGGTGGGATGTTCAAAGTTTCTGATATTTTTTTATAACCCAACCCTGATCTGTACTTCTCCACAACTTTGTCCCTGACCTGTTTGGAGAGCTCCTTGGTCTTCATGGTGCTGCTTGCTTGGTGGTGCTGCTGCTTGCTTAGTGGTGTTGCAGACTCTGGGGCCTTTCAGAACAGGTGCATATATATACACTGAGATCATGTGACAGATCATGTGACACAGATTGCACACAGGTTGACTTTATTTAACTAATTATGTGACTTCTGAAGGTAATTGGTTGCACCATATCTTATTTAGGGACTTCATAGCAAAGGGGGTAAATACATATGCATGCATCACTTTTTGTTTTGTAATTTTAAATATTTTTTTGAAACAAGTAATATTTTTTATTTCACTTCACCAAATTTGGACTATTGTGTATGTCCATTACATGAAATCCAAATAAAAATCCAGTTCAATTACAGGTTGTAATGCAACAAAATAGGAAACATGCCAAGGGGGTGAATACTTTTGCAAGGCACTGTGTAGACTCACATTTACAGTGCCTTATTCATACCCCTTGCTTTGGGGCAGTACCTGTGCGAGAGACCGCCCCCGCCATGGCACCTGTTGCCAGTTGTTTCCACCACACACCTGCTGTCTTCTCCGCTGTGAACCTTGTAAAGAAGATGGGGCCATTTGATTACATCTTGCTAAGATCTTAAAGGCGTAATCCACAGTTGACACAATAACAGCGTGTACTCCCCGTCCCTGTTCCAGTAACATAATGTAGCAGGTGTAAAATAATCGCCAGAAACTTATTGCCCCACATTCTGGTTATGATGAGAAAAAAGCTGTCTGCGGAGGTTCTCTTCTGCAGTGTTCAACCAATCCAGTAAATGTGGAGGAGGAGTTAACATGGAGTGTAATTTTGTTCATATTCCGGATGGAAACAACTTCAGATAGCAAGCATTTAAATGTGCCATAGCTAGCTGCTAGCTGGATATTAGTAAGCATTATTAGCTAGAAGCTATCCCGTGAATATTGCACATTTTTGTTAGTGCTTCCTGAAATACTTGCTTGGGTTGTGACTTTGGCTATGGATTTTCAAGATCATTTATTGATTAATTACTGGAATAAGTAATTGATACAATTTTATCGTAATTCATTTGGTTTCCTATCTAAATTAATCAAGTAGGGGCACCATGAAGGTTTTTTATATGTAGAGGTCCCTTTCATTAACTCCTCCGTAGTTATCATTAACCATTAATACTTATATCAACGGTAACTCTATCAAAAGTCAGCTACTATACTCTCATTCTGAAAGGTCGTCCTTGGACTTCTAGAATCCAATCACTCGTTTAAGGATTTCAAGGCAACAAAAGATTCACTTAAAGGTTTTATTTACTAGACTAAATAAGTTGTAAAATTAGGTAGTTATCTTAATATACAACTTACAAAGGCAATGCAGTACATTAATTAACCTGAGAAACACTACAGACCAATTTTATAGGCTTACAGTACGTAATGATTGGCAGATATGACAACACTTTAATGGTACTTTGGAGAGTTGAAAATGATTATTCATGAAGCAAGTTTATGAAATTGAGGTTACATCAGTTCGGTTCCATCAGGGGTAGCCAGTGGCTAGGCTATCAGTTCACAACCAAATGTGGACAATGTCCCACAGTAATCCTGATATGTAATTAACAGTCTTAATATAATCAGTTACTTCCATCAATGTAATGCAGACACGGCGTCACACCAAAGGGAAATTCAATACAATGATATATTTACATGATGTATCGGAGTCTCGCCTGGTACAGTTGAGTTTTCGTTATAGCAGAGATGAAGCAGGAAAAAGTCAGTGGTTGTAGGGTTGAAGTTTGTAACACGTAGGCTCGCCGTCATTTCTCAGTTGCATTCTCAATTTGTTCCGTACAAAGAGATCATTTTGTTAAGCACTGGGGTGCGGTATGTTGTTGGTTCAGGTCCCTTCTGGGACAGACCAGAGTGTGTTGTTCAGCAAAACTTCCTCTCTGGTTATTGTTTCTCTCGAAGTCAGATGACATAACTCAGAGTTGCATAAGGTTTCACAGGCGGTGAATCATTGAATCTTTAGGGTGGTGGCCTACCTCCCGCAGTTCCAATCTTGAGAGTCTTAAAGCTCGTTTCCACCAGACTCTTTGCATTCCAGCGGAAGTCATTCATTGTCAATAGAGCAGTCCGCAACGCTGCATTGGGGATGCTGATTGAACACGACAGGGAACCCAGAGACAGCGAAAATGTTCTTCTCTTCCATGCTGCAAACCTTTCTGCAGCCTTGCGAAGCACATGTGCATCAAATACGTAAAATGTAGACTAGACATTTGGCAAAAAACATGGAAACCATGTTCTGTGTATGTTTGGTGGGACGTTGATGGAATATTTTCCTAACCCACAACAAACTGGACACAATGTTTTTGCCACGTTCCCATGAAACGTGTCTGGAACAATGTTGTTATGTTCTGAGAACATAGCAACCATATTCTGTGTATGTTTGGTGGGAATATTCTAAGCCACAGAATACGTTCCCCTGAAATGTGTCTAGAACATTCATATCTTCAGTTCTTAGGTACATGATAACCACGTTCTGGGTAAGTTATAGTTGACATTATGCAAATTATCTCTTAGAAACATTCCCTGCACATCACAGGAACATTCCTAAAATAAAATGGTTAATGACATAATGCAACTCTTAAGGGAATGTTCTCTAAAGTCGTGGGAACATTTGTTGTTAGCTGGGTGACGTGCTGCCAAAGAACTGGAATGCATAGAACTAGCATCCCCATTCAAGTCAATTTTGTCATAATGGGTGCACACAGCCATTGTGAGTGTACCCATAGGAGCAAAGCAGGAAGTAAAAGCGGGAAGTGTAGAAGAATATGTGCTGTGATATGTTGATTTAACTCAACCCCCAGGTAGCACATTTGGTTCTTTGGAAGTTTTGGGAATGTACGTTTTCATTTTCCCATTGTTTCTGGGAATGAAGCCATACGTTTTCTGACTGCTAAAACTGATTTTTTTTTTTTTAACATTATGAGAACAGAAGGGACTATTTTGCCTGCTCTGGGAACATACATTTTTATGTTGCAGAGAGATTCTGAGAACGTTTTACTATGGAACCCTGAAAGTTTAACTGGGAGGTTTATTAATTCGGAGAACAGAAACCATATGCTATACTTCCTTAAAAGTTTCTGTGAATGTTTCAGTGAGACTTTTAATAACACTGCTAGCTTACTTTGGGTTAACTGTTTTGAACTCCAAGCACAGATAGGACATATGGAAATTAATTTGCTTAGGCATTAATCATGCAAAACGTAGTCTTTATTGTGGCACAGCGTCAGTGAGATTCAAACCTATGCTCTTCAGTTCTCTATCCACGGAATTAAACCACTGAGCCACTGTAACAGAGTAAGAAATATATCCTGTTTTATTTGTGAAGTTTGCCAAAATTAGTTTCATAAGCATTGAATTAATGTTATTGAGTTCATATTTGAATATGTCTTATAGTTTCAATTATTTCTATTGACAGGTTTAATTCATGGGTAATTGGCTGACATCGTGTAGTTGGTTGACGGTATTGCACCCTAGCTGCTCTAACCATCAGTGTTGCATTTGATTATGTAAATGCAATAGATTTCAAGCTGTATGAAGAACAACACAGCAAGAACATATTACAATTGGTTGCAGGCAGGTTGTGGTTTTGAGAGCTTCAACGTGGAGTAGCCATAGGACCTTCAGAAATGTTTCCATTTATTGGAGGAAGTGTGAGAGGAAGTCCAGCCAGGTTGATTGGAAGTGTAAGGGAAATGAGTGGTGATTGGATTGTCTGCAAGTCCATCAAGGAGTGTGGCGCTGGAAGTGAAGCATGATGGGGTTGGGTTTGGAAAGTAATTTTCTATAACAGCCTGACCTCTTTTTATCAATCTCTCAAATTGTATTACAAATATCCAAACAACAAATAATGAATGTAAGGAATGTGCTTTATTGAAAGGAATATGCAACAGTTTTATACACCCCCAGAAATATATACTCCAAACAGTTTTATTCTTATGGTTCATCCTGGGAATAAATGACAGAACTCAGAGAAGGCTTACAATCAGACAGGTGGGAGATGCAATAGTGTACAACCACCACACAACATTGAGGCAATGTTATGCAAACATTGTGTGGTGGTTGTGTGTTTGTTGGGTTGCTCCTCTTGTCTAATTTGCACAATTCAACACCCATAACATACACCCAGGAGGCAGAATACTTGGGAGTAATCTTTTACTGCAGTAGGCTACATCAGGGTCACACAGAGCGTTCCTTGGTAGTCTTAAACAAATCTACTTTAAAACAAAAGTATACACCTCACATGGTTATGGGATAAAAAAAAAAAAAATAGAACACCTGTACCATGTCAGATATAGGGTTAGAATGCGTTACATTTTGAGTTTCCCAATATTACATTTTATATACAGTACATTCGGAAAGTATTCAGACCGCTTCACTTTTTCCACATTTTGTTACGTTACAGCCTTATTCTAAAATGGATTAAATCGTTTTTTCCCCCTCATCAATCTACACACAATACCCTGTAATAACAAAGCAAAAACTGTTTTTTAGAAATTTTTGAAAATGTATACAACAATTTTAACTGAAATATCACATTTACATAAGTATTCAGACCCTTTACTCAGTACTTTATTGAAGCACCTTTGTCAGTGATTACAGCCTACAGTCTTCATGGGTATGATGCTACATGCTTGGCACACCTGTATTTGGGGAGTTTCTCCCATTCTTCTCTGCAGATCCTCTCAAGCTCTGTCAGGTTGGATGGGGAGTGTCGCTGCACAGCTATTTTCCGGGTCTCTCCAGAGATGTTAGATCGGGTTCAAGTCCGGGCTATGGCTGGGCAACTCAAGGATATTCAGAGACTTGTCCCGAAGCCACTCCTGCGTTGTCTTGGCTGTGTGCTTAGGGTCGTTGTCCTGTTGGAAGGTGAACCGTCGCCCCAGTCAAAGGTCCTGAGCGCTCTGGAGCAGGTTTTCATCAAGGATCTCTCTGTACTTTGCTCCGTTCATCTTTCCCTCGATCCTGACTAGTCTCCCAGTCCCTGCCGCTGAAAAACATCCCCACAGCATGCTGCTGCCACCACCATGCTTCACCGTAGGGATGGTGCCAGGTTTCCTCCAGATGTGACGCTTGGCATTCAGGCCAAACAGTTAAATCTCATGGTCTGAGAGTCCTATAGGTGCCTTTTGGCAAACTCCAAGCAGGCTGCCATGTGCCTTTTACTGAGGAGTGGCTTCCGTCTGGCCACTCTACCTTAAATGCCTGATTGGTGGAGTGCTGCAGAGATGGTTGTCTTTCTGGAAGGTTCTCCCATCTCCACAGAGGAACTCTGGAGCTAAATCAGTGACCATCGGGTTCTTGGTCACCTCCCTGTCCAAGGCCAATCTCCCCCGATTGCTCAGATTGGCTGGGCGGCCAGCTCTAGGAAGAGTGGTTCCAAACTTCTTCCATGTAAGAATGATGGGAACACTGTGTTCTTGGGGACATTCAATGCTGCAGAAATGTTTTGGTACCCTTCCCCAGATCTGTGCCTCGACACAATTCTGTCTCGAAGCTCTACGGACAATTTCTTCTAACTCATGGCTTGGTTTTTGGTCTGACATGCACTGTCAACTGTGTGACCTTATATAGACAGGTGTGTGCCTTTCCAAATCATGTCCAATCAATTGAATGTACCACAGATGGACTCCAATCAAGTTGTAGAAACATCTCAAGAATGATCAATGGAAAGAGGATGTACCTTCGAGTCTCATAGCAAAGGGTCTGAATACTTTTTTATTTTTAATACATTTGAAAACATTTCTAAAAACCTGTTTTGGACCTTTGTCACTATGGAGTATTGTGTGTAGATTGATGAGGAACATTTATTTTAATCCCCTTTAGAATAAGGCTGTAACGTAACAAAATGTGGAAAAAGTCAAGGGGTCCGAATACTTTCCGAATGCACTGTACATCACAGGAGACTAAAATATAACGAAACGGTTTGACATAGAAACACCGGATTATCAGCTTTATATTCCACCCATGAGGCCATTAGAGGACGATTTGGTAATTTGACTGCAGGAAAGGCTACTCTACTTCAATTATTAAATGTTTGTCATCTTTGTTTTTTACATTTCCAATTAATGATCGATAGTTGCCATTTGAGTTTCAGTTTTAATAACAAACATTTAAATTACTGTGCATGATGTGCAAAAATGTGCAAAAATAAAAATAAAGCTTCTTATTCAGGATGAATTTGTTGTTAAATTCAGTATGTTTGTTCAGATCAGTAACTGTAGATCCAAAAACAGGTCTTAAACTAAACTATAATTTAGGCTGGGATATTTTGTAGAGGTTCACTTCCTCTTGGGGATTAGGTAGACATGTTGGGGGAATGAGGATGAGAAGCTTGTCTCTGCTCCTCCTGATAACTGTGAAAGCAGAGAAGAATAACATTTTTAAAAATCTAATTAATTATGCATGTTAAAAGAATAATTAAAACGGTCATTAAGTAATGATGGCGGCCAAACGAGAGTTGTCTTGGTTGTGTGGTTTGATGTGGGTGTGTTATGTTGATATTGTACCCTGGCAGGTTCTGTTTGTCCCTCCTGAGTCACCATAGCAACAGCATAGCCACTTCCTTAAAATAGTCAGAATTACTTTAAGATTAATCAAAAACTCTGTAACTGATTTAGACGTTTTAGAGGTCTTAGTGGTGCAATTTGACATCGAGCTAAGGTCTTTGGTGCAGTATTTCTGAAGTTAAAACATGTGCATGAAAAACTGGTCAGTGCACTGCTTAGCATTCTATCGAGTCGGGAAAGTCTGGCTGCGTGCTCAGGACTGATTTCTGAGAAAAATAACATGTCTACAACTTCATCATCGGTAAGCTGTCAAACTACCATAAATAAAGCACAAGCTACACACTGTTTATCAGTGCCTAAAATCACTTAGCAAGTAGTCGCGAGCAGGCACATTGAGCAGCCAGGCCACAATCAACTTATTAAGTCACTGGCGAGTGGTGACTGTGCTTCAGTGCTTTTTTAATAAAAAAAAATAACTTTCACACTATCTATTATAAGGCTGCAGACTTTTGAAGATAGCTTGGAGTGAGATTTCCTATCTTGAATGACAATTCTCCACCCCTAGCCGGGGGGGGTCAGCACCCCTACCCTCAGCACCCCTACTTCCCGCGGTTATGAATGCAACTGGTGGATTGATGTGAATATAATGTAGCCTATGGATCTGGGCTAAAGCAAGTGGTGGATTAAATCACTAGTAAGCCTAGTAGGCTATAGCCTGTTAGCACGTACTGTCATAAGCAGAGATGTAGTGCTGCCATAGAACGAGGAAGAGGCGTCACTTTTTTCAGTTTGAGAATACACGGAGCTGCATGGTAAAATAATTTCTGGAAAATTTATTCTGATAAATTCGAAATAAATTATATTTAGGCCTAATTTTCCACTACAATGCCATGAAAATGATAGAACGCCAAATGAAATAAATACGTAGGCTATAGCAGCCTATTGGTAGGTAGCCTAAATGGCAGTCTGGTCTCATAGTAACATAGTAAACATAAATCGGGGAGACTCAAATTAGTTTGATATGTTACGTTTGCTATGGTTACATAAGACAGATGGTTAATTAAGGAAAAAACAAAAGTATGGTGGTTGCTCGGGGTGGAAGGGTGGTTGTATAAAATGAACGTCTAGCAACCAAAAGGTTACGAGTTTGAATCTTATCATGGACATCTTTAGTATTTTAGCTAATTAACTTTTTAAATACTTGTTACTTTTTATATACTTTGCAAATACTTAGCATGTTAGATAACCCTTCCTGTAACCCTAGCCATAACCCTTTAACATAACTCCTTAACTTAACCCTAACCCTTAGCCTAGCTGACATTAGCCAGCTAGCGCACTTTAGCCACCTAGCTAGAATTCATAACATATCGTACGTTTTTGAAAAATTAATTACCATCTCAAATTTATGTACAGAATAATACAAAATACTCTGAGACCAGGTTGTAAATGGTTTCTTCCCTGTATTCTTTCTCTATGGCGATGGCACAAATGATGAACTGTAGGCGTGTGTGCAAAGACCCATAGATCGGAGGCTTGACCACTGAGTGGACCAAATCCGACGTAACAAGAACATCCACAGGCAGAAAACTCTACCATGGGATGCTAAAACGGCTGTCCTCAAAAGAGTCTTCTACAATGCACTTGTCCGAGTACTCTCCTTATTATCACACCAACAAGATCTAGGATCCAATTCACCGCGTCTGCCATGAAGTTCCTAAAACTCAATGGACCCCCTTGCGCAGTGGAACCCAGAACGATAGGTGACCAAATAAAATACAATTTTATTTGTCTCTTACACATGGTTAGCCGATGTTAATGCGAGTGTAGCTAAATGCTTGTGCTTCTAGTTCCGACCATGCAGTAGTATCTAACAAGTAATCTAACAAATTTACAACTACCTTATACACACAAGAGTAAAGGAATGAATACGAGTATGTACATATAAATATATGGATGAGCGATTGCTGACCGGCGTAGGCAAGATGCAGTAGATGGTATGGAGTACAGTATATACATATGAGATGAGTAATGTAGGATATGTAAACATTATATAAATGGCATCGTTTAAAGTGGCTAGTGATACATTTATTTCATCCAATTATAATTATTAAAGTGGCTAAAGATTTGAGTCGATGGCCGAACGGCATAGGCAAGATTCAGTAGATGGTTTAGAGTACAGTGTATACATTTGATATGAGTAATGTCGGATATGTAAACATTATATACAAAATTGTTTAAAGTGGCTAGTGATACATTTGTTATATCCAATTCCTATTTTTAAAGTGGCTAGAGATTTAAGTCAGCATGTTGGCAGCAGCCACTCAATGTTAGTGATGGCTGTTTAACAGTCTGATGGCCTTGAGGTAGAAGCTGTTTTTCAGTCTCTCGGTCCCAGCTTTGATGCACCTGTACTGACCTCACCTTCTGGATGATAGCGGGGTGAACAGGCAGTGGCTCGGGTGGTTGTTGTCCTTGATGATCTTTTTTTGGCCTTCCTGTGACATCGGGTGGCGTAGGTGTCCTGAAAGGCAGGTAGTTTACCCCCCGGTGATGCGTTGTGCGGTCCTCACTACCCTCTGGAGAACCTTACGGTTGTGGGCGGAGCAGTTGCCGTACCAGGCGGTGATACAGCCCGACAGGATGCTCTCGATTGTGCATCTATAGAAGTTTGTGAGTGATTTTGGTGAAAAGCCGAATTTCTTCAGCCTCCTGAGGTTGAAGAGGCGCTGTTGCGCCTTCTTCACCACGCTGTCTGTGTGGGTGGACCATTTCAGTTTGTCCGTGATGTGTACGCCGAGGAACTTAACTTTCCACCTTCTCCACTACTGTCCCGTTGATGTGGATAGGGGGGTGCTCCCTCTCCTGTTTCCTGAAGTCCACGATCATCTCCTTTGTTTTGTTGACATTGAGTGAGAGGTTATTTTCGAGGGCCCTCACCTCCTCCCTGTAGGCCGTCTCGTCGTTGTTGGTAATCAAGCCTACCACTGTAGTGTCGTCAGCAAACTTGATGATTGAGTTGGATGCGTGCTTGGCCACGCAGTCATGGGTAAACAGGGAGTACAGGAGAGGGCTTAGAACGCACCCTTGTGGGGCCCCAGTGTTGAGGATCAGCGGGGTGGAGATGTTGTTTCCTACCCTCACCACCTGGGGCAGGCCCGTCAGGAAGTCCAGGACCCAGTTGCACAGGGCTGGGTCGAGACCTAGGGTCTCGAGCTTAATGACGAGCTTGGAGGGAACTATGGTGTTAAATGCTGAGCTGTAGTCGATGAACAGCATTCTTACATAGGTATTCCTCTTGTCCAGATGGGTTAGGGCAGTATGCAGTGTGATTGCGATTGCATCGTCTGTGGACCTATTGGGACGGTAAGCAAATTGGAGTGGGTCCAGGGTATCTGGCAGGATGGAGGTGATATGATCCTTGACTAGTCTCTCAAAGCACTTCATGATGACGGAAGTGAGTGCTACGGGGCGATAGTCATTTAGCTCAGTTACCTTAGCTTTCTTGGGAACAGGAACAATGGTGGCCCTCTTGAAGCATGTGGGAACAGCAGACTGGGATAGGGACTGATTGAATATGTCCGTAAACACACCAGCCAGCTGGTCTCGCATGCTCTGAGGACACGGCCAGGGATGCCATCTGGGCCAGCAGCCTTGCGAGGGTTAACACATTTAAATGTTTTCCTCACGTTGGCTGCGGTGAAGGAGAGCCCGCAGGTTTTGGTAGCGGGCCGTGTCGGTGGCACTGTATTGTCCTCAAAGCGAGCAAAGAAGTTGTTTAGTTTGTCTGAGAGCAGGACGTCGTGGTTCGCGACGGGACCTAGGGTTCTTTTTGTAGTCCGTGATTGACTGTAGACCCTGCCACATTCCTCTCGTGTCTGAGCCGTTGAATTGTGACTCTACTTTGTCTCTATATTGACGCTTAGCTTGTTTGATTGCCTTGCGGAGGGAATAGCTACACTGTTTGTGTTCAGTCATGTTTCCGGTCGCCTTACCCTGGTTAAAAGCAGTGGTTCGCGCTTTCAGTTTTGCGCGAATGCTGCCATCAATCCACGGTTTCTGGTTGGGGAAGGTTTTAATAGTTGCTATGGGTACCACATCACCAATGCACTTGCTAATAAACTCGCTCACCAAATCAGCGTATACATCAATGTTGTTGTCAGATGCTATCCGGAACATATCCCAGTCCACGTACTCGAAGCAATCTTGCAGCATGGAATCAGATTGGTCGGACCAGCGTTGAACAGACCTGAGAACGGGCGTTTCCTGTTTTAGTTTCTGTCTGTAGGCTGGGAGCAACAAAATGGAGTCATGGTCAGACTTGCCGAAAGGAGGGCGGAGAATAGCCTTGTATGCATCACGGAAGTTAGAATAACAATGATCCAGGATTTTACCAGCCCGGGTGGCACATTCGATTTGCTGATAAAATTTCGGAGCCTTGTTTTCAAATTAGCCTTATTAAAATCGCCAGCCACAATAAATGCAGCCTCAGGTATATGTGGTTTCCAATTTACATAGAGTCCAATGAATTTCTTTCAGTACCGTCGATGTGTCAGCTTGAGGGGGGATGTACACGGCTGTGATTATAATCGAGGAGAATTCTCTTGGTAGATAATGCAGTCGGCATTTGAACAAAAGGACTTGAGTTCCTGTATGTTGTTATGATCACACCACATCTCGTTAATCATAAGACACACACCCCCGCCCTTCTTCTTACCAGATAGATGTTTGTTTCTGTCGGTGCGATGCGTGGAGAAACCAGGTGGCTGTACCGACTCTGATAACGTGTCCTGAGTGAGCCATGTTTCCGTGAAGCAAAGAACGTTGCAGTCTCGGATGTCTCTCTGGAAGGCAATCCTTGCTCTGATTTTGTCCACTTTGTTGTCCAGAGACTGGACATTGGCAAGTAAAATACTCGGGAGAGGTGCACGATGTGCCCGTCTACGTAACTTGACCAGAAGACCGCCGCGTTTCCCCCTTCTCCGGCACCGCTGTTGTTTTGAGTCGCCGGCTGGGATCCAGTCTATTGTCTTAGTGGCCTATTTTGAAATTAGGTATGCCTAACGTGGTGTGAGGGTATTAAAAATATTTGTACAAATTTAAACAAGATGTGTGGGCATATAGGCAGATGTTGCAATTGGAGGATTAATTTTATGCACCTATTCTACAATGATATTCAATCTGTCTGTACAAACTTTGAGAAATGATGCTGTGCCTGTCCAATGTGCTGTGGCTGCACTTCCCTTTAATCATGAGGGGCGTTTCTTTACAAAAGCGCATCCAATCGCCTTGGTCAAGGTCCCTTACTAAACCAGTCATAAACTTCAATTTGCCACGGTGGCAGAAAGATTATGGAGCTCCCTGTTGTAGCTGCCACAGTTACAATGCTCATGATGTAGAATTGCAGGTGCATATCAGGGGGCGTAGGCACCCAATCAGATTTTGCTCTACTTGTCTGTGTTACAAATGGACATTATTGGTCTTTTTACCTAAGCACAGTACTTGACTTGGGCAGGAGCTCAAACAGTACTGGCACAAAAAATTTGTACCGGCACCTATTTCAGTCAAAGTCAAGCACTATGCACATTGAGCTCGCAGAAAGAAAAAAAATGAACAAAATTGAATTCTAATAATTGAACCAATGTCAGTCAATTAGTTGTTTAAAAAACGGAAAATAACTAACATTTTGGTTAATCGCTCAGCACTACCAAAAGCGGAAGTTGGTTTTTGGGGACTCAGCAGAGGCTAGATGGAGCGCAATCAGCACCGCTGCTTCTCTTGTGTTAGTGGACACTGGGCAAGTGGACGTGATTGTAATCTATACCCAACCCTCCAGTAAGTGGTGACGAACTCACAAATCTCAGTTTTAGACAAGACTGACTTTCTGACCCAAATTATCCTATTAACACTTTGTAGTAATTTTTGACACTAGAATTCATGTTTCTGACTCATAACCATTTAAAATAAGAGAAGTTGGTTCTAAGAGGCATTGTGAACCTAACAACATTATGTTCACGTGATCTGCGGATCCAGTTCTGCTTTTCTGCCTGTCGCAGTGGACCCCTGACCTGTTTCATAGGGCATGCTACCCAGTGGGCACACACTGGTTGAATCAACGTTATTTCAATGTCATTTCAATGAAATTATGTTGAACCAACGTCGAATAGACATGAATTGACGTCTGTGCCCAGTGGATACCTTGTCTGGGACCTGCTTTTTCAAACTTTTCTCTCTTTCTTGCTCTCTCTCACTCTCACGTGTATAGAAGAGGATGATTTGATATCAGTGATTTTGCCATGAAGGCCCTCCAGTCCCCCTCCATATCAATCACTGATTGCATTGATCTAATCGAAGGCCTTAAAGACAATTTCAGTACATTCAGAGACAATGATCAGCACTACAACATTTTTATGGCTATTACTTGACCTTACTGGTAGTCTATGAACATCTTGACTGACGATCTTGCCTTAATGGCCACATGTACTCATAAAATCTTCACCCGGCAGAGGAGCCAGAGGAGGACCACCCCGCCAAGCCTGGTTCCTCTCTAGGTTTGTTCTTAGGTTCCTGCCTTCTGGGGAGTTTTTCTTAGCCACTCTGCTTCTGTATTGCTTGCTCTTTGGGGTTTTTGGCTGAGTATCTGTGAAGCACTGTAAAGAGCTTTATACAATACATTTGATTTATTGATTGATCTGCACGTTTGCTTCTGTACCATTTAAACTAAATAAGTTATAGCAATATACAGCTATTTGCTACTGTACTGTTAATTATATACATTTGTTGCCAAAAAAGGGGGTTATTTAGAATCCCAAGACACTCTGTTAACAGAATCTGGTGTCATACTATGAAGATTTATGTAATTCAATATTTTTTGGGAGGAAAACCTATTGTCAACTGTTCCCAAAACATTTTCATTATAGCAATATACAGCTATTTGCCACTGTACTGTTAATTCTATAGTTGTCTCCAATAATGGGAGGTAATTTGGAATTGCTGCTGATAGGATCCAGTGTCATACCATTAAGATTTGCATCAATAGGGTATTTTTTCTTTACTTAAAGCTACAGCCACCACTGACAAAAATCGCAATTTTTCACAACAGACACTATCATATTGTTCCAATACTGTTAGTATTTCTGTGTCTCTGTATAGTTTGGTATATACTGTAGTTGGTATATTGGTTCAGTAACACTGAAGTCAGTTCTGGTCTCAGAGGGGATATAAATGCTTTTACACGTAGCCATGATAACCAAGTAAACCTTAATAAATTGATTCTGTCTGAATTAATTATTGAAAAAAATACAAATAAATGAATTATTCTCTGAATAAAACCTGAATTAAAAAAGAACAAGATGTTCTTGTCATTATTTTATCTTTCCATTATACCCTGTATTATAGTAGATCAATTGTTAATACAGACTACACGCTTCCCTTATTTCTACCAACATTTCTGTCCACAACTTTTGAACCAGGTTATATTTAAGCAATAAGGCCCGAGGAGGTGTGGTTTAAAGCAAATATATCGCTGATAAGGGCTGTTCTTATGCACGACGCAACACGGAGTGCCTGGACACAGCCCTTAGCCGTGGTATATTTGCCATATACCATAAACCCCTGAGGTGCCTTATTGCTATTATAAACTGGTTACCAACATAATTAGAGCAGTAAAAATAAATGTTTTGTCATACCCGTGGTATACGGTCTGATATACCATGGCTGTCAGCCAATCAGCATTCAGGGCTTGAACCACCTAGTTTATAATTTAACAGATACATTTAAAACTACATTTTTCACAATTCCTGACATTTTATCCTAGTAAAAATTCCCTGTCAGTTAGGATCACCACTTTATTTTAAGAATGTGAAATGTCAGAATAAATGCGTACTATTGTTTGTACAGATGAACGTGGTACCTTCAGGGGTTTGGAAATTGCTCCCAAGAATGAACTAAACTTGTGGAGGTCTACAACTTTTTTTCTGAGGTCTTGGCTGATTTCTTTTGATTTTCCCATGATGTCAAGCAAAGAGGCACTGAGTTTGAAGGTAGGCCTTGAAATACATCCACAGGTACACCTCCAATTAGCCTTTCAGAAGCTTCTAAAGCCATGACATCATGTTCTGGAATTTTCCAAGCTGTTTAAAGGCACAGCCAACTTAGTGTATGTAAACGTCTGACCCACTGGAATTGTGATACAGTCTTCTAAGTTAAATAATCTGTCTGTAAACAATTGTTGGAAAAATGACTTGTGTCATGCACAAAGTAGATGTCCTAACCGACTTGCCAAAACTATAGTTTGTTAACAAGAAATTTGTGGAGTGGTTGAAAAACGAGTGCATGTAAACTTCCGACTTCAACTATACACTACTGTTCAAAAGTTTGGGGTCACTTAGAAATGTCCTTGTTTTTGAAAGAAAGGCAACATTTTTGTCCATTAAAATAACATGAAATTGATCAGAAATACAGTGTAGACATTGTTAACCTCTTAGCGCGCCGATCCCTTTAGCGGGATCGTTTTCAGAGCAAACATAACGCGCCAAATTCAAAATACATATTCGTAATACATATTCGTAATATTTAACTTCGATATACAAGTGTTGCATAGTGTTGCATAGCCATCAAAAGCTCTGCTTCTTGGCAATATCACTGCGTTGTCAGATTTTAAAAAGGCTTTACGGCGAAAGCACTACATTTGATTGTTTGAGGCTAGTACCTCACATATTTTCCACATTAGCATAAATTCATATCCAGCTCGGTTCTCAAAATATCCATATCACAGCTAATATAAATCGCTTACCTTTCAAATAACTTCTTCTGAGGTCTTCCCAAGTGTCCAAACAAGATAATCCATGGTTCTTTTGTTAGAAAAAGTAAATAATTATATCCATAAATATCCGTTGTTTTTGGCACGTTACGTTCAGCTACTCCACCAAGCATTGTCAGTCTACTCGCCCGTTTTACAGTGAAGGGATCGCGTTCAAATTATACCTCTCATCTTTTCACAAACAAATCAAATATCATTAATAATGCATCCTTATGTATTCTTTTATGAATAATAGCGATCATATTTTACAAGAACGGTAAGTGAAACGTTAAAAGAGCGAAAAGAAAGTTGGTCGCGCTGGGCGCGTTCACGTTCTCGTGAACGTGCACGTCTGTTTACCTTTTTCCCTACCCGTAGTAATTCTCTCTCTCTAAGGATCTGGTCAGAGCTTTTTCCTCCATACCCTTTCCAGAGACTGTTGACATCTAGTGGAAGCCATAAGTACTGCAACCTCGGTCCTATTCCCCATAGAAAAATATTACATGGGCTTCAAAATGAGAGGAGAGCCAAAGAAAAATAAATTCCGGACAGAAATTTCTCTGGTTTTTGCCTGCTAAATCTGTTCTGGAATAGCCACAGACTATATCTTAATGGTTTTATAAACTTCAGAGTGTTTCCTATCCAATAGTACTAAATATGTAAATATCCTAGTTTCTGGCCATGAGTGGTAGGCATTTAACTTTGGGCACGTCAGACAGGCGAAAATTCGGAAAATGGGACCCTAGCTGGAAGAGGTTAATGTTGTAAATTACTATCGTAGCTGGAAACTGCAGAAGTTTAATGGAAAACCTACAGTTGAAGTCGGAAGTTTACATACACCTTAGCCAAATACATTTAAACTCAGTTTTTCACAATTCCTGACATTTAATCCTAATAAAAATTGCCTGTCTTAGGTCAGTTAGTTAGGATTGAGGTCAGGGCTTTAATGATTGCCACTCCAATACCTTGACTTAGCTGTCCTTATAAATAAGCCATTTTGCCACAACTTTGGATGTATGCTTGGGGTCATTGTCCATTTGGAAGACCCATTTGAGACCAAGCTTTAACTTCCTGACTGATGTCTTGAGATGTTTCTTCAATATATCCACATAATTTTCCAACCTCATGATGCCATCTATTTTGTGAAGTGCACCAGTCCCTCCTGCAGCAAAGCACCCCCACAACATGATGCTGCCACCCCTGTGCTTCACGGTTGGGATGGTGTTCTTCGGCTTGCAAGCCTCCCCTTTTTCCTCAAAACATAACGATGGTTATTATGGCCAAACAGTTCTATTTTTGTTTCATCAGACCAGAGGACATTTCTCCCAAAAGTACGATCATTGTCCCCTTGTGCAGGTGCAAACCGTAGTCTGGCTTTTTTATGGCGGTTTTGGAGCAGTGGCTTCTTCCTTGCTGAGCGGCCTTTCAGGTTATGTCGACATAGGACTCGTTTTACTGTGGATATAGATACTTTTGTACCTGTTTCCTCCAGCATCTTCACAAGGTCCTTTGCTGTTGTTCTGGGATTGCACCAAAGTACATTCATCTCTAGGAGACAGAATGCGTCACCATCCTAAGCGTTATGACGGCTGCGTGGTCCCATGGTGTTTATACTTGCGTACTATTGTTTGTACAAATGAATGTGGTACCTTCAGACGTTTGGAAATTGCTCCCAATGATGAACCAAACTTGTGGAGGTCTTCAATTTTTTTTTTGAGGTCTTGGCTGATTTCTTTTGATTTTCCCATGATGTCAAGCAAAGAGGCACTGAGTTTGAAGGTAGGTCTTGAAATACATCCACAGGTACACCTCCAATTGACTCAAATGATGTCAATTAGCCTATCAGAAGCTTCTGAAGCCATGACATCATTTTCTGGAATTTTTCATGCTGTTTAAAGGCACAGTCAACTTCCCACTGGAATTGTGATACAGTGTATATAAACTTCCGACATAGGTGTACAGAGGCCCATTATCAGCAACCATCACTCCTATGCTCCAAATCAAATCAAATCAAATTTTATTTGTCACATACACATGGTTAGCAGATGTTAATGCGAGTGTAGCGAAATGCTTGTGCTTCTAGTTCCGACCATGCAGTAGTATCTAACAAGTAATCTAACAAATTCACAACCACTACCTTATACACACAAGAGTAAAGGAATGAATACGAGTATGTACATATAAATATATGGATGAGCGATGGCTGACCGGCATAGGCAAGATGCAGTAGATGGTATGGAGTACAGTATATACACATATATATGAGATGAGTAATGTAGGATATGTAAACATTATATAAATGGCATTGTTTAAAGTGGCTAGTGATACATTATTTCATCCAATTATAATTATTAAAGTGGCTAGAGATTTGGGTCGATGACCGAACGGCATAGGCAAGATACAGTAGATGGTTTAGAGTACAGTGTATACATTTGATATGAGTATGTCGGATACGTAAACATTATATACAAAATTGTTTAAAGTGGCTAGTGATACATTTGTTACATCCAATTCCTATGTATAAAGTGGCTAGAGATTTAAGTCAGTATGTTGGCAGCAGCCACTCAATGTTAGTGATGGCTGTTTAACAGTCTGATGGCCTTGAGGTAGAAGCTGTTTTCAGTCTCTCGGTCCCAGCTTTGATGCACCTGTACTGACCTCGCCTTCTGGATGATAGCGGGGTGAACAGGCAGTGGCTCGGGTGGTTGTTGTCCTTGATGATCTTTTTGGCCTTTCTGTGACATCGGGTGGTGTAGGTGTCCTGGAGGGCAGGTAGTTTAACCCGGTGATGCGTTGTGCAGTCCTCACTACCCTCTGGAGAGCCTTACGGTTGTGGGCGGAGCAGTTGCCGTACCAGGCGGTGATACAGCCCGACAGGATGCTCTCGATTGTGCATCTGTAAAAGTTTGTGAGTGATTTTGGTGACAAGCCAAATTTCTTCAGCCTCCTGAGGTTGAAGAGGCGCTGTTGCGCCTTCTTTACCACGCTGTCTGTGTGGGTGGACCAATTCAGTTTGTCCGTGATGTGTACGCCGAGGAACTTAAAACTTTCCACCTTCTCCACTACTGTCCCCTCGATGTGGATAGGGGTGCTCCCTCTCCTGTTTCCTGAAGTCCACGATCATCTCCTTTGTTTTGTTGACATTGAGTGAGAGGTTATTTTCCTGACACCACACTCCGAGGGCCCTCACCTCCTCTCTGTAGGCCGTCTCGTCGTTGTTGGTAATCAAGCCTACCACTGTAGTGTCGTCAGCAAACTTGATGATTGAGTTGGATGCGTGCTTGGCCACGCAGTCATGGGTAAACAGGGAGTACAGGAGAGGGCTGAGAACGCACCCTTGTGGGGCCCCAGTGTTGAGGATCAGCGGGGTGGAGATGTTGTTTCCTACCCTCACCACCTGGGACCGGCCCGTCAGGAAGTCCAGGACCCAGTTGCACAGGGCTGGGTCGAGACCCAGGGTCTCGAGCTTAATGACGAGCTTGGAGGGAACTATGGTGTTAAATGCTGAGCTGTAGTCGATGAACAGCATTCTTACATAAGTATTCCTCTTGTCCAGATGGGTTAGGGCAGTATGCAGTGTGATTGCGATTAAGTCGTCTGTGGACCTATTGGGACGGTAAGCAAATTGGAGTGGGTCCAGGGTGTCTGGCAGGATGGAGGTGATATGATCCTTGACTAATCTCTCAAAGCACTTCATGATGACGGAAGTGAGTGCTACGGGCGATAGTCATTTAGCTCAGTCACCTTAGCTTTCTTGGGAACAGGAACAATGGTGGCCCTCTTGAAGCATGTGGGAACAGCAGACTGGGATAGGGACTGATTGAATATGTCCGTAAACACACCAGCCAGCTGGTCTGCGCATGCTCTGAGGACACGGCCAGGGATGCCATCTGGGCCGGCAGCCTTGCGAGGGTTAACACATTTAAATGTTTTCTCACATTGGCTGCGGTGAAGGTGAGCCCGCAGGTTTTGGTAGCGGGCCGTGTCGGTGGCACTGTATTGTCCTCAAAGCGAGCAAAGAAGTTGTTTAGTTTGTCTGGGAGCAGGACGTCATGGTCCGCGACGGGGCTGGTTTTCTTTTTGTAGTCCGTGATTGACTGTAGACCCTGCCACATTCCTCTTGTGTCTGAGCCATTGAATTGTGACTCTACTTTGTCTCTATATTGACGCTAGCTTGTTTGATTGCCTTGCGGAGGGAGTAGCTGCACTGTTTGTATTCAGTCATGTTTCCGGTAGCCTTTACCTGGTTAAAAGCAGTGGTTCGCGCTTTCAGTTTTGGCGCGAATGCTGCCATCAATCCATGGTTTCTGGTTCGGGAAGGTTTTGATATTTGCTATGGGTACAACATCACCAATGCATTTGCTAATAAACTTCGCTCACCCGAATCAGCGTATACATCAATGTTGTTGTCAGATGCTATCCGGAACATATCCCAGTCCACGTGCTCAAGCAATCTTGCAGCATGGAATCAGATTGGTCGGACCAGCGTTGAACAGACCTGAGAACGGGCGTTTCCTGTTTTAGTTTCTGTTTGTAGGCTGGGAGCAACAAAATGGAGTCATGGTCAGACTTGCCGAAAGGAGGGCGGAGAATAGCCTTGTATGCATCACGGAAGTTGGAATAACAGTGGTCCAGGATTTTACCAGCCCGGTGGCACATTCGATATGCTGGTAAAATTTCGGGAGCCTTGTTCTTAAATTAGCCTTATTAAAATCCCCAGCCACAATAAATGCAGCCTCAGGATATGTGGTTTCCAGTTTACATAGAGTCCGATGAATTTCTTTCAGTGCCGTCGATGTATTAGCTTGAGGGGGATGTACACGGCTGTGATTATAATCGAAGAGAATTCTCTTGGTAGATAATGCGGTCTGCATTTGATTGTAAGGAATTCTATGTCAGGTGAACAAAGGACTTGAGTTCCTGTATGTTGTTATGATCACACCACGCCTCGTTAATCATAAGACACACACCCCGCCCTTCTTCTTACCAGAGAGATGTTTGTTTCTGTCGGCGCGATGCGTGGAGAAACCAGGTGGCTGTACCGACTCTGATAACGTGTCCTGAGTGAGCCATGTTTCCGTGAAGCAAAGAACGTTGCAGTCTCGAATGTCTCTCTGAAAGGCAACCCTCGATCGGATTTCGTCTACTTTGTTGTCAAGAGACTGTACATTGGCGATTAAAATACTCGGAGAGGTGCACGATGCGCCGTCGACGTAGCTTGACCAAAAGACCGGCGCGTTTCCCTCTTCTCCGGCGCCGCCGTTGTTTTGAGTAGCCACGTGCTATCCAGTCTGTTGTTGTGTTTGGGTTAACGAAAGGAGAATCCTCTTTGGGAAAGTCGTATTCCTGGTCGTAATGTTGGTAAGTTGACGTTGCTCTTATATCCAATAGTTCCTCCCGGTTGTATGTAATAAAACTTAATATTTTCCGGGGTAACAATGTAAGAAGTAATACATAAAAAAACAAAATACTGCATGGTTTCCTGAGAACGTGAAGCGAGGCTGCCATCTCTGTCGGCGCCGGAAGAGAATGGCATGTTGTGTTAGCTAATCCAAGTTATAATTTTAAAAGGCTAATTGATCATTAGAAAACCCTTTTGCAATTATGTTAGCACAGCTGAAAACTGTTGTTCTGATTAAAGAAGCAATAAAACTGGCCTTCTTTAGACTAGTTGAGTACCTGGAGCATCAGCATTTGTGGGTTCGATTACAGATTCAAAATGGTCAGAAACAAAGACCTTTC
Organism: Brachymystax lenok tsinlingensis; assembly: GCA_030435695.1. NCBI lineage: Eukaryota > Metazoa > Chordata > Actinopteri > Salmoniformes > Salmonidae > Brachymystax > Brachymystax lenok. Next base: position 36,168,759 of record CM059791.1, read on the forward strand.
TTCTGAAACTCATCAGTCTATTATTGTTCTGAGAAATTAAGGCTATTCCATGCGAGAAATTGGCAAGAAACTGAAGATCTCGTACAACGCTGTGTACTACTCCCTTCATAGAACCACGCAAACTGGCTCTAACCCGAATAGGAAGAGGAGTTGGAGTCCCCGGTGCACAACTGAGCAAGAGGACAAGATATTCCATTAATAATCATCAGTTTCCAGCTACAATAGTCTTTTACAACATTAACAATGTTTACACTGTATTTCTGATCAATTTATGTTATTTTAATGGACAAAAAAATGCTTTTCTTTCAAAAACAAGGACATTTCTAAGTGACCCCAAACTCTTGAACGGTAGTGTTTGTGCTGTCTTTCCAATTGATGTAAACTTTTCAAACAAATATTAATTCGAAAAAAGCTAAAGACTTTCACAGTGTAGGTCTGTTGTTTTAACAATGTAATAACAATTTATAATGTTAGAAGTGTCCATAACATTCAGTAACAGTAATAATAAGTATATAGCAGTGTAACAGAACTGATCTACCAATGCACAGATGCGTTTCAAGAGCATTAACTGTTTTGTTTCCAGGCAGACCTCTGATCGGGAGCAGCATGGGGGACAGTGTCATCTAGCGGAATAGAAATTAAACTATTATTCAGATATTATTTAATGAAGAATATTGAACTTCCAATCATGAATTCCTTTTCAACTAATTAATATTTAGAATTGTCTTTTAATACACATTTCGTTGATCCTTATTTACGTAATGTTAATTACGTTTTTGAACATGTACTGATTTTATTTCATTTACCCACCTTGGCAGAGCACCCATTTACAAATAACTAGAACTCAACAATAAGCCTCAATACCTCCTAAAATAGCATGAAAAGTAGAGGGTAGGTTTAGAGAAACAGAATGCATCTTAAAGCAGCAGTCAGCAATAGAAACAATAGCAAAGTGGCCTCCCCGCCCCTGGTTCGGTAAAAAGCTGAGGTATGGGGCTGGAGAAATTGTATCACTCAAATTCATAGACAGCTATCGATGCAAGGATTGACCATCAATGATATCAATGTTATAGTTTTAACCATGTTTTGAGGCTATATTTTATTTGTTAACATTTTCTTGCTTATATTTTGGGTTCTGATGGGGTAAGACAGATTAACTAAATTTATGAGGCATTTATAAGTTATATTCTTCAAGAATCAATACAATTCAATTATAAGTCCAAAAATGAATGTAGCAGCTGCTAATTAGCCCTTTAAAACATGCAAAAAAATATACTACAATTTGCAAACTTGTGTTCAAGTAGAAGGATGAATTTTATTTTGAATCTTTTTGCATGATGTCGCTGATTTCACAAAGCTGTTCTAAGGGGCAGTTGACCTTTAAAGAGTCAAGTGAAAATTTCACTGTGAACTCAAATGTAAGGTGAAAATTTTGCCTTCCTTGCAATGTCTGTGTGTGATCAGCAGAGGGAGACTGCTACTCTTAATTCTGAGAGAACCATTACAGCAATGCACTCCATAGGATTCACATTTACACCCTAAAGGTATGAGTATATTTGATGGGTCCCCATCCTGCACACATTAGGGTGGCAGGTAGCCTAGTGGTTAGAGCATTGGACTAGTAACCGAAGGTTGCAAGATCGAATCCCCGAGCTGACAAGGTAAAAATTGTTGTTCTGCCCCTGAACAAGGCAGTTAACCTACTGTTCCTAGGCTGTCATTGGCAGGAGTGGACTGGGACCAGAAATTGGCTATGGCATTTCTAACATACCAGACCATTTTTCCCTTGAGGCCCCTACACTGGACCATTTTTTCCCCTTGAGGCCCATGTTATTAGCCAGATAATTATAATTTAACCCATAAAAACAAGTTAGACAGGCCCACTGGGCAAAACATTTGCACGAAATGCCAGATGGCCAGTCTGCCCCTGTTATAAGGTAGAGACTTTTAGTAAGGAGGTGGCTGAGTCAGTTTTTGTAATTCTAGTGTTTTATATCAACCATCTATTTTATAGAAAGTTTCATTTTCCCTGTATCGATTATGTTACTTCAACTGTACTATGGCTGACCCTGTAAAATAACACATTGTCACACCCTGATCTGTTTCACGTGTCTTTGTGATTGTCTCCACCCTCCTCCAGGTGTCGCCCATCTTCCCCATTATCCCCTGTGTATTTATACCTGTGTTCTCTGTTTGTCTGTTGCCAGTTCGTCTTGTTTGTCAAGTCAACCAGCGGTTTTGTTCTCTGCTCCTGCTTTTCCCCAGTCTCTCTTTTTCTCGCCCTCCTGGTTTTGACCCTTGCCTGTCCTAACTCTGAGGCCGCCTGCCTGACCACTCTGCCTGCCCCTGAGCCTGCCTGCCGACCTGTACCTTTGCCCCACCTCTGGATTATTGACCTTTGCGTGCCTGTCGTCCTGTACCGTTGCCCCACCTCTGGTTTACTGACCCCTGCCAGCCTTTACCTGTCTATTGCCTGTACCTGTTGGATTATTAAACTGTTGTTAATTCAATGGCTATTTTTATTTATTCCCAGAGTGTGTTCCGCTGGGATGACACGGGAGCTACTTTGGGAGATAATGGTAAATGCAGTAGTTATAGTATTATGAGTGTATGTTTGGATTGTGTACTAGAGGTGCTCTGATTCAAACTGATGAGAAATTGCATGATACATACCATCTGCTAGTCCAGACTTCTCTTTCCTCGATAGATTACTGTGGGAAAGAATATATTTGAGAAATGTTAGAGAAGTGAATACTTTTTGCACTGATGCATAATTTCCCCTCCATTTTATCCCACAAAATACCATAGGCTTGAGTCTGTGAAAACCACTACTAGGCTACAGATCATTTATGACAAACTACTCAAAAACATACCCATTCCAACATTGCTTCCTGAGCAGGAAACTGAAATCAGAGAAGAATATGTTAATAATCTGGTATATGCCAATGACTTTGTAAAATCATGCTATACAAACAAAGCAAAATTAACTTGACTGAAATGCAATTTCCTTTTAGATTATCTATGTAGGTCTTTCAAGTGGTATTGTGGTATTGAGTAGCCTACCTGAGTACATCCTCTGGGGGCAGAACTGGACCATGGCTCCGTCCTGGGTGAGAGGGGCCACCACTACGTTGTAGACGTCCCCACACATGATCTCCGGCACTTCACAGGTGTTGCCCCCAGGGGGAGGGGTGCAGGTGTAGTTGGACTGGCTACCAACCATCTTGGCCATGTAGTTATGGAGACTGCCAGTGGAACGCCAGTATACACGCAGTGTGTTGTTGGCCATCCTGTACAGCTTCACTCCCGATGGACAACAGGCACCTGGGATGGAAAGATATTTCAGTAATGCACTAGAGTGGCAACTGTGCAGGGTGCAATGGTATGTGGATGATAAAATGTACTTGGCTATGATCAAACTCTGACACTCTTCTGTAACTTCCTGCTATAGAAATGAATTGTGTGTAATTCACCTAGAGCTTTTTCCATTTGTTCACTCACTGACTCAGTGGTCCCATTTTTGCTATGATAGGTGCTTGTGTCTTTCACTCACTGAATGAGAAGCTGAGACATATTAATCTATCTATCTGTCACTCACTGGATGAGAAGCCATGATAGGTGCACTCAGACATGTGTCCAGTGCGGCTGATGGCCTCCATGCTGACGGTGTAGTTTGTTCCACAGGTGATGCATCCCATCAGGCAGTTGGTGTCCAGGGTGTGGCAGCGGGCGTTGCCTTTCGGTGAGGTCAGAGAGGTCATGTACGTGTGTGTGCCTCTCGCCATCGACCAGGTGACATTGGTCATGGCCTGAGTCACCTGTTCAACGTTAAGGGTGGCCGGGCAACAGGGTGCTAGGGGAGGAATGGAAAGCACAATTGTGAGAAATGTATACTTATCTTTTTTAATCTATCTGAAGATAGCTGAAGGAACAACTTCATCTTCACCACAACATCACCAGTAACAAGTGATACCAGTAGTCCAAACAAATTAACCAAAACCTTTCCCTCTCTCCATATGGTTTCCATGGTTGCCTACCTGTTTCCAGTGGAATAGTGTAGCTGGGTAAACTGTCGCCCACGGTGGTGGTTGCTATGGCGCTGACCTCATAGACCTCGCCACAGAGCAGGTCTAGTATCTCACAGGAAGTTCCTCTAGAAGTGCAGGTGTTTCTGTTGTCCTGGGCCACTATGCTCACTTTGTAGGTAGCACCTGCTCTGTTGGGAGCACTAAAGCTGACGTTGACACTGGTGGTGTTGATCTGGGTCACACTCAGGATCTCTGGCATACAGGGAGCTGAGAAAGAGAAAGTAAAGGAGAGAGGAAGTGGCATGGGGAGGGTTAGCGTCACCGTGATCTTTTACCTGTGGGTGTAATGACACACATCATGTTTTTCCATTCATCCAAATAAACTGATGATCTGATTAGTTAGCAGACACTTTTTCTATGTGGCAATTTAAAAAAAATATGTTTGTGTTACCTGTCTCCTTGGTGTGTGATCTGCATGTGTGGTTGCACCCTCTAATCTCATTACAGGGGATCACCACCACACTGTAGGGGCTGTTACAGGTGAGGTCGGAGAGAGCGCACACTGGCGCCGTGTCGTTACACAGGATGACCTCTGACCCTTCCACCGCCCGCGTCTCGTACACCTCGGCCCCGCGCACTGCTGACCACATGATCTCCAGGGTGTCGGGGGAGGCCAGGGAGATGAACACATCCTCGGGACAACAGGGTACTGGCGACGGACAGAGAGGGACATGGAGTATATTTATTTCAGTATTTAAATCATTGTCAATATGAACTGACTTGGGCTATCTGAAGAACATCTATCAGCATTAAAATGTATTAAGATCCCCCGTTCAATGAGCTGAAGGAGGCTTGTGTGAGCTGTTTTTTTAAATGGCGTGATTTCAGAGGCACATTATGTGTGCTGGGTCTCTGGGCAGAGTGTGTGGTTATGTAAATGACTGGGTTCGAACCTGCACACCGCAAGGTTGTAGAGCTAAAGCTTCTACTTACAGGTGGTGTAGTTGAGCACGGGGCCCGGTGGGCTGGATCCAGCCAGGCTGAAGGCGAACACAGTCATCAGGTAGGTGTATCCACACTGGCAGTGATAGTTACAGCTGGTGGAGCTGGTGTTGCACCTCTCCTCCTGACCATCATCCCTCTTGATGAAGGCCACGTAGGTGTCGGTGTAGGGTATGGCGTCCCACAACACAGAGCAATTACCTGCCTTGGTCTCCTCCACATGCAGAGGCTCTGGTGGGCAGGGGACTGCAGTTGATGTTCATTATATGGTTATTACATGTTTGTAATAGTGGCTAAAGGTCAAGTTATTCATGTGACTTGAAATGAATTCCTGTGTTGTTAGTACCTTACATATGCATCTCATGTATTGATGAAACAGTAGAATGATCTCAAGTGCATCAATATGCTGTGCTTTATACAGCAGGTTTGTGTCTTCTATTGCTAGATGTCACAAACCTGCCACAAAACAAACAATCGATTTGTTTGTTTGATTGATTGATTGATTGACTGATTGATTGATATATCTACTCACAGGTGATTAACTCCTCAGGAGCAGAAGGGATGCTGCGTCCTCCCTCGTTGATGGCTGTCACGGTGACGGTATGTCTCTGGCCACACCCCACGGGGGCCAGGGTGCAGGCGCCGGTGGTAGAGGTACAGTTCAGCCCCTCGGAGCTGAAGGCCAGGTACTCCTCCGCCCCCTGAGATGGAGCCCAGGACACAGACAAACCAGCCTCAGAGCCCACCATCCTCAACTCAGTGAGCCCAGGGATGCATGGACCTGGAGGGAGGAGAGAGAAACAACATGAGCACACACAATTAGGTACAGACCTAGATGAATACTAAACGTGCTTACAAATATACTGTACAAATTGGTGCTCTTGCTTGCCATTCGCTCCACCCTATCAGGAATAGGGTGGAGCGAATGGCAAGCAAGAGCACCAATCAGGTCTTGAAAAAGCCTCATTAACTGAAAGTTAAATAAAGCTAGATAAGGTGCATTTTCAAAAGAAAATGTGTGTGCTTGCTAACCAAAATCCCCTCTCTTCCTTACGTGTGATCTGGCAGACGGTGAAGTCGTCTCCCTGTCTTTTCTCGGGGTCCCAGGCGTTGCCCTTGATGCAGTAGGTTGTCCCGGCCTCCAGGCCAGGGAAGGTCACGCTGGTGTCGGTGGTGTTGAGCTTCACCCTGCTGTCTGAGCCCTCCATGATGATGCTGATGGTGTACAGGAGAACGTGGTCCACAGGCTCCCACCCCACCACAATGGTGTCATTGCTGGGAGAAGTGGAGTTGAGCTTGGGAGCAGCTACCACTGTAGGAGAGAGACAGAAATGAGACATGTTATGTAGGGTGTGTATTTGTTTGTCTGAGTTGGGGGTGTTCATGGTTTGCCTTTTAATTGTGTGATATCCTACTTATCACTCTACATTCAGAAAGCTCTAAAGTGTATTTTCTGTTCTGTGGGATCACTTTACAATGTCCTATATGACTGAGATTTGAGACAATCAAAATTCTCTCCCTCTCTTCTGCCTTCTAAAGAAGGTCAAACCACAACACAATAGGATGAAACTGCTGGTGGCTTGTTTTGGTACATGAAGATATCCGATAGGCTGACTAACTCAGGTCCTATTCCCAGGGTAACCAATGCAGTGTTCTCAGTTGTCAACCCAGTTAGGTTTATTCTTTGTGTTTATGGAGATGGGTCAGATATAATTACAGCGGATACCTCCCTCCTCAGGGCAGCAGGAGCATCTCACTAACAGAGGAAAGTACCGGATTTGCACTACCTCATCTGAAATCAGGTTTTTAAGGTCAGGTATGTAGCTACAATCCTCTTCCTGGCTTTGGTTCATTTACGTCAGCAAAGAGATCGAGTGACTTATGGTGGGGGCACTGGAGATAAAGGTTGTTACTGTTTTCCCTATGAATGACTAATTTCTTTATACCAGGCTTTCATACTCTTGTGTTTTTTTCTTTCCCCAGCAGACGGTGAATGTGAATGTGAGGTACAAGGGACAATACCTGTCTTTGCTACCACAGGGAGGGAAGGCTGGCTTCTGCCTCCGCTGTTGACGGACATGACACTGAGAGTGTAGTCGGTGTAGGCCTGAAGGTTGAGCACGGTCCCAGGGGAAGAGGACACCTCGGTTTCGCAGAAGAAGGACATGTCGGCGGTCTCGGCACGCAGGACGTAGGAAGTGGCACCGGACACCTGAGTGAACTCCACGGTCATGCTCTCACTCTGTTTGGATGTTGCCATGTTGATGGTGGGCACCTCAGAAGCTACAGAAAAAACAAGAAGAGGGAATTGTTGAAACTCACTTAAGGAGATACCCACATAAAAATGCAAGGATTGTAACCAGTTACACCACAATAATCATAACGGATTTTATTCTTCACTATAAGCCCACTTTTATAATATACTTTATATGTCTTATGAGAGGTTGTCCCTTAACATTGCTCTAAGGACAGATTTTCTATATTCCCTTATAGCTCTGATGAGAGAGAAAAACAGAACTGGCCCTGGAGCGGAGATTAATAACAGAATGTTACGAGATCACAACATAATGTATAGCCTATTGTTTCACCATCATCTCCTTAGGGTCACATAGGAGACACTGATTTACCGGTGGTCTCCTCTACTTCAGCCTGGCTCAAAACATTCAGGCTGTTATCCATGGCCTCAGCCCTGATGATGTACATGTTGTTGGGGGTTAGAGAGTTGATGGAGCCCATCACAGAGTTGGCACCGAACTGGGCGAAAGCTGAGGCATCCAGGGAGTTCTTGGAGGTTGCTGTGATCTTGTAGGAACTGGCTCCTGAGTATCTGCTCCACTGCACTGTCATACTCTTAGATGTTACGGTGAATATCGACACTGTGATTTCTATATGAGGTGAGAGACAGAATCACTGTCAAATACTGGGTTAATGTCTGGATCAAATTAGAAAATATGATAGCACTACTATTGCATACATGTACTACAATTACATGATCATTCCAGTGTAATAATCGGGATTCTTTTCATCCACTTTCATCCAACCATCATTTTCTGCAGTTGAAAAATATAGACTGTTTAGGAATGTACATGTAATGTGACAAAAATATTAATGTTTTACCTGATGAAGCTGAACTCTGGAAGTAAAAACAGAAAAGGAAGTAAAAACAGAAAAAAGATATATATAATATTTAAGGGAATGCAAAACAAATTACATTACACAATGTTCATATCGTGAGAAGTTAAAAAAATTCAAACAATCACTTTCCTGGAATTAATGTTCCCTACTCAAGGTTAATCTTACAGTACACCTGATGACAGGTATGCCAGTCAATAAGGCAGTGTTCTCTCTAGATAGCTCATTCCTTTTCCTCCAACAGACTAGTCATGTTCTTCTGATGTTATTGCAACAGTAATATATTTGAAATATATGCTATGTCCTTCACAAATAGCACATATAGCTTATATATATATAGCTTCACAGTAAAAAATAAGTCATCCTTCTTACCTGAGAGCCTATGCCTATCAAGGAAAAAATCGCTATCCAATTAATAAATCCCATTCTGTTTTTTTTCTTCTTGATGATTTTCTTTTCTGTTGTTTCTTGCAGTCTGGGGTTTCTCTCGATTAGTTGAAAGGAGCTATTTGAGAATTGCTTCACGTTCTGCCTTTATCTTTTCTTTAACACATTTCTGGTCTGTGTTGACTGAAATACCTGTATGTGACTCCGCCCACTGCAGCCAATCATTGGCAGGGCCAGAACAGCTACCTGCAGGCAGGGGTGTGTTCAGTTCGCTCCAACATTATCTACGTTTGTAATGAACGACACATTTCCCCAAAACGGTGCACGGGTACGTTTCCGGTTTGCTCCCGTTTGGTGGGTGTGGCGAGGTGTGGCCTGATCAATATGGGTGTGACCTTATCTCACATTTATTTTAGACTAACATTTAGTTTTCTACAGGAGAGATTTGTATAAACCTCGCTGTCTGTCTCTCCGACATTTGCAACATTGTTTCAATATTCAAATTTGATCTCCAGCTGTCCATAGTAATGTACGTGGCGGGTGTCGGGATGAGACAGACAGGCAGGCAGAGTTTCGCGGCCAGTCGAAATCATGAATCAGCTGGCATCATTTTTATGTATATATACAAAGAAATGTAAATTGAAAAAAGGTAAAAAAAAAAACGCATTGCAGCTAGTTTGCAGTCTTTCCAGCTTCAGTTTGAAGTGATTGTGTTAGCTATGTTGTTGGCTAGCTCCTCAGAACAACAGTGTCCTGAGGAGAAAGCACATTTTCTTGCCAGGCGAAATCGCGCCTCATTGGCTCATTGTTATTGATGTATCCAAATAAATGTCACAAGAAAACAGCATAAACAAATGCAAATGAGCTACTGTTGTTATTCTGGCTGCACTGTTTGACGTGACTATAAGTTAGCCATAGTTGGCTAGCTATCAAGCAAGGGATAAAAACGTTGCCAGCCAGTTTGGCAATGGAACATTTAGGACGAAACAAAAAGACTGAACGACTGGTTCGCGTCTCTGGCAAACGGATAGAAAACGAACGCCCACCCGGCTTGGGTAGCAACCCTAGATTTGTGTTGGGACTAGGTCTTGTGAAAGGATGAAATAGTATGAATAAATTCATCCTCCATTTTTTTTTAAATTAAAATATGTAAATCCTTATTTTAATATGTTGGTAACCCGTTGTATAAAAGTGATAATGCCCTCGAAGTCAGTATATTGGCTCGGGCGTTGTTAGGCCCGAGACAAAGTTGAGGCTGGCAAAACGTGCCACTATGTCCTCCAAAGGCCGGTTTCTCTGGCATTATCACTTAATTATGAGTGCGTTATCTTACATGTGGGGATTCGCTAGGATCACCTACTCTCGGGAATAACCTTTCAAAAGCATTTGATGGAGACAGACAGGTAGAGTGGTGAATTAGGTTGTCCCACACATCCTTTAAAAAGGGGCATTTTCCCGCCTTCTGGTTATTCTCAAGCATGCTTATCTTCCTCATGCTCTTGCGAGCAGGGGAATACGGTGAGATATCTCACCCCTAATATCAGAGAACTGGTTTTATGCAAGTAACCTTAAGTTCTCTTTCAATTATTCGTTTTGATATCTCACATGTGGGGATATGGCCAACTCCCATATCGCAAATACATGCTCTACAAAGCAGTGTTAATTTCGTCAACAACAACAGTGGCAAAGATATTCGTTAAACACCTATTTTTCTGTGGCAATTGAGAAGACTATAACTGACTATATAGACCCAAAGAAAACTAAAAACAAAAATAGTTTTTCATTTCAGTTGACTAAAACGAGACGAGAGGAAATTACCTCTGTGACAAAAATTCTGACTAGATGGACAAGAGTTTTTGGAGAGATTGAGAGCTTTCAGTGATAAGCACAATTCATATTTGCAGCACAGATGCGCAGCTTTGTTCAGCAGTGGGAAGGACATGCCACACCCGGCACACACAGCCTACATCAGCTGGTGAGTTGCGGGGAAGCAAGCGATGAGTGTGGGCAGACAGGCAGACAGGTGCCGCCTCCGACTATACACATTGCACAGGTGACTCTCTTGCTTCCCCGTAGCTACACTGTTTGCCATTTTTAAAATTTTATCAGTAGTTTACTGTATTAATCAACTGTATAAATTGAACACAGTAGATTACTGTAGATTGCACAGTAAAATACCATATTTGTTTTACAGCAACACTGTACGACCTTTCTGTAATTTCAACAGTAAAACACTGTAGACTGAACAGTAAACTACTGTAAATGTGTTTTACAGTATTAATTATGGTGCATTGTGGGAATATTTTGTAGGTGGGGAAAGAGTCTCTGCCTCATTAAAATATTTTAAGGTCTGCCTTGTAAGAGGCTATATTTGTCAAGTACCCCTGACTGCAGTGTGTAATTCGGGGCCGGGCTCAATGTGGATGGAGTCAAATGTTAGACTCCGCCCACGTTTGACCCCGCCCACCTTTTTTTTGTCTATCTGAGGTCGTTTGCGCAAGGCACACGTTGAATACAAACGTAGTTCATTTTTTAAAGATCGTAGTTCTTTAAGCGTTGTAATGCGTTTTTCCCAGTCCATCCCAATTACACTAGGGAGGGAAACAGTGCCTTTAAATGTTTGGAGTTTGCACCACATTGCTGCCTCTAGGGTGTCCCTTAGAAGAACATATGCTTCCTTGAAGAAAAAGGAAGAATAAATATTAAGAGTAGTGCCTCATTGGGTGATCAAGTGAAATTACACCCCTCTTTTACAATACCACCATGCAAACAAAAGCCACTATTACTAAAGGGGTTTTCAGTGATATCTATAACTACTCAACAAGTCATCACAACTATTATATCTTGCCATGCATCACGCCTTACACAGTAGACTACATACCCAGTTCACAGCTCCCAGTTCGCCGTGCATTTTGTTTTCAGTATCGTCTAGAAAGAAAACAGATTGTAGTCATTAAGTAATGTAAGGGAACCTCTAGGGATGTGTGTACAACAATGCACCTTACTTTAGCTAATAGCCTATACAGTACCTGATCCTGCAGAGTTTGATGCTGATGTGACATGCTGTGACTTCTTGGGGGGTTAAGTCTTTAAACATTGGTTTAAGACTATACCACTGTCACGATCGTTGTTATAATAAATGGACCAAGGCGCAGCGTGTGTAGAGTTCCACATATTTAATAAATGTGAAACATACAAAAACAACAAAGAAATAACTGATCGGACAATAAATAGCGTTCAACGGCACTAGCACAAAACAATATCCCACAAACCCAGGTGGGAAAGGAACACACTAAGTAGGATCCCCAATTAGAGGTAACGAAAAACAGATGCCTCTAATTGGAAACCATACACAAAACAACTAGAAAAAAAAAAATCCTGACCTAAAACACCATAGAGAACCCCAAGGGCTCTCTATGCCCTCCCCCCCCAAAGGTGCGGACTCCGGCCGTAAAACCTGAACTAGATGGGGAGGGTTCGGGTGGGCAACTAGCGTGGGTGGCGGCTCCGGTGCGGGACGTAGCACCCGCTCAGACCGTGGATCCGGCCAAGGAGCCGGGCTGAACGCCGTGCCCGGACTGGGCCCCGGCGCAGAGGAAGGCTGGGGCCTAGGAGTAGGACTGGACGCCGTGCCTGAACTGGGCACCGGCGGCGGCGAGGAAAGCTCCGGCCTTAGAGCGGGACTGGACGCCGTGCCTGGACTGGGCACCGGCGCAGAGGAAGGCTCCGGCCCTGGCACCGGGCTGGGAAGGCGCACTGGAGGCCTGGTGCAGTGGAAAAAGGTTGAGCAATAATAATAGTGTGCTTTGCATGCTGCAAGCACAGAAATAATAATAACTGTTAATATGTTATAACAGAAAATAGGACTAATATAATATACTGAATAGCCAGCATCTTACCATCAAAACAAACACCCTACTGTTGTTTGAGAAACCTTGCTTTGGTAGGCCCAGTGGTGTGAACAAGGTACAATTTTCAATAAAGGAATGACAATCAAATAGTACAGTTCAGTGGAATAATTTAAAGAAATATATAACCTGAACATCATCCACACCAAAAGTCCTCCAAGGTCCAGGGGACAAGATCCGAGCAATGCTTCTGTGAGAACAGTGTATGTGAAAGTAAAGAAAAAGTACAATTCAACAGCTTTTTATACTCCAGCATGCATAACAGTTTTGAACAAGTTGGAACTGAAGTATTTTTCACAACATGTATGGTTGTTGCTGGATCAGAAAATGTTTTTTCGACTGCAAACACACCATTTCTCACATCAATGCACTCACATACCAAAAATCTTTCCATGGACACTGTTTCAAAGCAATGTGTATGCTTTCTTCATAAATGTGTTTTGTCGTTGTTCTTATTTAACCTCAGTTTGCTGTGTGAACAAATTACAATGACCTTTCTCGACTTGCCATGTATGTTGGGACCAGGTGATTTCATTATTGTATGTACTATGTGTAGGCTGTGTAGACTTGCTATGTGTAACTAAGGGAATGGCATCAACGATACACATAGAGCCAGCCAAACCCAACAAGGCATTCATTGAAGAAACACAGAAAATCAATGATCAAATCGATTACATAACTGTACATGTAAACCTAGGCTTACTGTTCAAGTAGGAACATTTGTCCAAATAAGATTCCCTCATTGTGAGCAATAAGCTAGCTCATGTGCAAATGCTAATTAACGCTATGCTAACGTCGGTACGGTAGTTGGTCATATAAAAATATACCACTGTACTGGTATAACATGAATATTACAAAGTACATAATGACAGTCTCAGTTACTTCCATGGTTTATATTTTTATTCATGTAGGTAAGGTTAGATTCGCTTTCGTTGACGTAGATACCTTCGACGTTTACCTCAACTTGGGTGACCAACTAGGGTTCGGGTTAAATGCGTTTGACTCCGCCCGCATTGAGCCCGGAAACGAACTGCACACTGCAGTCAGGGGTTTCTCATATTTGTTGCACCCTTGAGTGAGAATGCTGTACCCCCACAGAATATGGTATTATAGTGTACTTCAGAAATTCTACAAACCTTGTCCTAAAACTCTACAGTGACTTACTGGCCAATTGCCAAATAGTAGCTTATGTAAACGGTGTAATGAGCTAGCTAGTTAGCAGCCTTGCGGCTAACATCTAGCAATAAAGAGCACAGTAGAAAGCTATAGCCGCGAGGCTAGTGGGGCAACAGCTAGCAAGCAGCTATCTCGTGTTTAAGGTTTGCCGTGGCTAGCTCAGTGCTGGCTGAAGGAAACCGCTTGGGGGCAGAGTTAGCCCTCAGATTGTGTGCTCACACGACCGAAGGAGCCGTGAGGCTGAGACGGCTGGTCTAGTTAACACAACTGGAGAGCGTAGGTTAAACTAGACCAGCAACGGAGCTAGCAATACTGCTGTGTTGCAGGTCGGATATGCTAGTAAGGTTAGCTTGCCTCTCAGCGAGCTAGTCAAGTTAGCCTTGCTGCGTGGCCTAACCGTGTCTCAATAGCTAGCCGTGAAGCTAACTAGGAGTCTGAGAAGTAGAAAAGGAATTTCTACACAAAACAAAAACTATCTGGTCAGTACTCGGCAGCGATATCCTTCACGGTTCACTTGTAAGCAGTTAAGCAGAAAAACAGGAATCCAGTCAATCTGAGGAGAGCTAAAGTAATATGTTCTAAGTAAGTAGGAGAAGCGAGAATTACCAGAGGCCGGGAAAGTGTCTCCTTTTAGTGGTGGTGAGGGGATCACCTCATTTGCCACTCTGTCTGTCTCCAACATACGCTTTTGATAGGTTCTTCCCCACATGTGAGATATCAAAATTAATAATTGAAAGAGAACAACCTATTCTGTTTATGGCCCATTGAATTTGGGGGAAATATAGTGTGCTGTTTAACTGTGAACAATTTCTATTCAATTCTTAGTATTTATTTTTAAATCATAAATTAAATTCACTCTTCTGAAGAACACAAAAAACTAAACATTTTCATAATTTGGACTAGTAGACCACTGAGGTATAATAAGAACTGGAGAATGGGTCCAAGATGTCGATCCGCCCATTGTTTTCAAGTTTATCTGCTCAAGTTTGCATAAGCCAATTCATGGACCAACGTCACATGCGCACTAGCACTCAGTGTGCACAGGTAGCAGCACGAGCAGCGACCACATCATCACGTCAGCCATTGGATGAATGTAAAATGTTAATATCTTCAGCTGTGAGTGATGGGGGGAAAAAATGGTTCTCAGCGTTAATTATTTGAATAAATATTTTTTTTTTTTGTGCACAAAGGTGATGACTAAAGTGTCTTATTAGGAATATTCTAATCTGACTTAGTGTGTGGAAATTGTCTTTCTGGGCCGGGCGTCAGTTAAACTGCAGTACCTACATCCCGAGAGGTTTGTGCTGATTGTACGGAGATTGTGACAGCCAGTTAAAAATGGCGGGAAAAAGGGAGATGGTTTGTTAAAGAAGAATGGTAGAAAGTGTAAGCAGAGTGAGCTGAAGACAGGAGGAGAAATGGAAGTGAAAGAGGGTGAAGTATCAGAGGTGGTAGGTGTGGTGTTCTCTGAGCCCGAGGCTTGCACTGAGGGTCAGGATTAAGATCAGTCTGTGTCAGTAGGAGTGAGGTTTTTGGAAAAAGTTGACCCTTGCCTTTTGGCTGATACATTTGTGGTTTCAGGGTGGGTGAAAACAGATTGGGGTGCCGTGGAATCGGTGAGGGTAACCAGAAGTGGTCTTGACTGCTGAACAACTAATCAAATGGACACCGGACTATTTACATTGACCCCCCTATTTGTTTTGTACACTGTTGCTTCTCGCTGTTTATTATCTATGCATAGTCAATTCACCCCTACCTCCATGTACAAACTACCTCGACTAACCTGTACCCCCTCAAATTTAATCGGTTCCGGTACCCCCTGTATACAGTGGGGAAAAAAAGGATTTAGTCAGCCACCAATTGTGCAAGTTCTCTCACTTAAAAACATGAGAGAGGCCTGTAATTTTCATCATAGGTACACTTCAACTATGACAGACAAAATGAGGAAAAAAAATCCAGAAAATCACATTGTAGGATTTTATATGAATTTATTTGCAAATTATGGTGGAAAATAAGTATTTGGTCAATAACAAAAGTTTATCTCAATACTTTGTTATATACCCTTTGTTGGCAATGACAGAGGTCAAACGTTTTCTGTAAGTCTTCACAAGGTTTTCACACACTGTTGCTGGTATTTTGGCCCATTCCTCCATGCAGATCTCCTCTAGAGCAGTGATGTTTTGGGGCTGTCGCTGGGCAACACGGACTTTCAACTCCCTCCAAAGATTTTCTATGGGGTTGAGATCTGGAGACTGGCTAGGCCACTCCAGGACCTTGAAATGCTTCTTACGGCCACTCCTTCCGTTCGGGCGGTGTGTTTGGGATCATTGTCATGCTGAAAGACCCAGCCACGTTTCATCTTCAATGCCCTTGCTGATGGAAGGAGGTTTTCACTCAAAATCTCACGATACATGGCCCCATTCATTCTTTCCTTTACACGGATCAGTCGTCCTGGTCCCTTTGCAGAAAAACTGCCCCAAAGCATGATGTTTCCACCCCCATGCTTCACAGTAGGTATGGTGTTCTTTGGATGCAACTCAGCATTCTTTGTCCTCCAAACACGACGAGTTGAGTTTTTACCAAAAAGTTCTATTTTGGTTTCATCTGACATTCTCCCAATCCTCATCTGGATCATCCAAATGCTCTCTAGCAAACTTTAGACTTGCCTGAACATGTACTGGCTTAAGCAGGGGGACACGTCTGGCACTGCAGGATTTGAGTCCCTGGCGGCGTAGTGTGTTACTGATGGTAGGCTTTGTTACTTTGGTCCCAGCTCTCTGCAGGTCATTCACTAGGTCCCCCGTGTGGTTCTGGGATTTTTGCTCACCGTTCTTGTGATCATTTTGACCCCACGAGGTGAGATCTTGGGGAGCCCCAGATCAAGGAAGATTATCAGTGGTCTTGTATGTCTTCCATTTCCTAATAATTGCTCCCACAGTTGATTTCTTCAAACCAAGCTGCTTACCTATTGCAGATTCAGTCTTCCCAACCTGGTGCAGGTCTACAATTTTGTTTCTGGTGTCCTTTGACAGCTCTTTGGTCTTGGCCATAGTGGAGTTTGGAGTGTGACTGTTTGAGGTTGTGGACAGGTGTCTTTTATACTGATAACAAGTTCAAACAGGTGCCATTAATACAGGTAATGAGTGGAGGACAGAGGAACCTCTTAAAGAAGAAGTTACAGGTCTGTGAGAGCCAGAAATCTTTCTTGTTTGTATGTGACCAAATACTTATTTTCCACCATAATTTGCAAATAAATTCATAACAAATCCTACAATGTGATTTTCTGGATTTCTTTTCCTCATTTTGTCTGTCATAGTTGAAGTGTACCTATGATGAAAATTACAGGCCTCTCTCATCTTTTTAAGTGAGAGAACTTGCACAATTGGTGGCTGACTAAATACTTTTTTTTCCCCACTGTATATCCTCGTTATTGGAGGGGCTTGCCTGTTTTGCATGTTTTTTTGGCATTAATACATATCACATATAAGTTGTAAAAATGTAAAAAAAATCCATACAATTTGATGTTATTTTAATGTACAAAATTGCCTTTCTTTCAAAAACAAGGACATTTCTAAGTGACCCAAAACCTTTGAACGGTAGTGTACAGTTGAAGTCGGAAGTTTACATACACTTAGGTTGGAGTCATTAAAACTTGTTTTTCAACCACTCCACAAATGTCTTGTTCACAAACTATAGTTTTGGCAAGTTGGTTAGGACATCTACTTTGTGCATGACACAAGTCATTTTTCCAACAATTGTTTACAGACAGATTATTTCACTTATAATTCACTGTATCACAATTCCAGTGGGTCAGACGTTTACATACACTAAGTTGACTGTGCCTTTAAACAGCTTGTAAAATTCCAGAAAATGTTGTCATGGCTTTAGAAACTTCTGTTAGGCTAATTGACATAATTTGAGTTAATTGTATGTATTGGATGTGGATGTATTTCAAGGCCTACCTTCAAACTCAGTGCCTCTTTGCTTGACATCATGGGAAAATCAAAAGAAATCAGCCAAGACCTCAGAAAAAAAATTGTAGACCTCCACAAGTCTGGTTCATCCTTGGGAGCAATTTCCAAACGCCTGAAGGTACCACGTTCATCTGTACAAACAATAGTACGCAAGTATAAAAACCATGGGACCACGCAGCCGTCATACCGCTCAGGAAGGAGATGCATGCTGTTTCCTAGAGATGAACGTACTTTGGTGCGAAAGTGCAAATCAATCCCAGAACAACAGCAAAGGACCTTGTGAAGATGCTGGAGGAAACAGGTACAAAAGTATCTATATCCACAGTAAAATGAGTCATATATCGACAAAACCTGAAAAGCCTCTCAGCAAGGAAGAAGCCACTGCTCCAAAACGGCCATAAAAAAGCCAGACTACGGTTTGCTACTGCACATGGGGACAAAGATTGTACTTTTTGGAGAAATGTCCTCTGGTCTGATGAAACAAAAATTGGACTGTTTGGCCATAATGACCATCGTTATGTTTGGAGGAAAAAGGGGGAAGCTTGCAAGCCGAAGAACACCATCCCAACCGTGAAGCACAGGGGTGGCAGCATCATGTTGTGGGGGTGCTTTGCTGCAGGAGGGACTGGTGCACTTCACAAAATAGATGGCCTTTTTTTTATTTCACCTTTATTTAACCAGGTAGGCAAGTTGAGAACAAGTTCTCATTTACAACTGCGACCTGGCCAAGATAAAGCAAAGCAGTTCGACACATACAACAACACAGAGTTACACATAGAGTAAAACAAACATACAGTCAATAATACAGTAGAAAAAAAAGAAATCTATATACAAAGAGTGCAAATGAGGTAGGATAAGCAAGGTAAGACAATAAATCGGCCATGGTGGCAGAGTAATTACAATATAGCAATTTAACACTGGAATGGTAAAAAAAAAATGTGCAGTAGATGAATGTGCAATGTAGAAAAACTGGGGTGCAAAGGAACAAGATAAATAAATAAATCCGGTAGGGGATGAGGTAGTTGGTTGGGCTATTTACAGATGGGCTATAAACAGGTACAGTGGTCTCTGTGCGCTGCTCTGACAGCTGGTGCTTAAAGCTGTTGAGGGAGACAAATGTCTCCAGTTTCAGAGATTTTTGAAGTTCGTTCCAGTCATTGGCAGCAGAGAACTGGAAGGAGAGTCGGCCAAAGGAGGAATTGGCTTTGGGGGTGACCAGTGAGATATACCTGCTGGAGCGCGTGCTACGGGTTGGTGCTGCTAAGGTGACCAGCGAGCTGAGATAACTTAAGATAAGCTAGGGACTTTAAGCTAGGGACTGTACCTAGCAGGGACTTGTAGATGACCAGGAGCCAGTGGATATGGCGACGAGTGTAAAGCGAAGGCCAGCCTACGAGAGCGTACAGGTCGCAGTGGTGGGTGGTATATGGGGCTTTGGTAACAAAAATGGATGGCACTGTGATAGACTGCATCCAGTTTGTTGAGTATTGGAGGCTATTTTGTAAATGACATCACCGAAGTCGAGGATCGGTAGGATGGTCAGTTTTACGAGGGTATGTTTGGCAGCATGAGTGAAGGAAGCTTTGTTTGCGAAATAGGAAGCCAATTCTAGATTTAATTTTAGATTGGAGATGTTTGATGTGAGTCTGGAAGGAGAGTTTACAGTCTAATCAGACACCTAGGTATTTGTAGTTTTCCACGTAATCTAAGACAGAACCGTCCAGAGTAGTGATGCTGGACGGGGGGACAGGTGCGGGTAGCGATCGGTTGAAGAGCATGCATTTAGTTTTACTTGCGTTTAAGAGCAGTTGTAGGCCACGGAAGGAGAGTTGTATGGCATTGAAGCTCGCCTGGAGGGTAGTTAACACAGTGTCCAAAGAGGGGCCGGAAGTATACAGAATGGTGTCGTCTGCATAGAGGTGAATCAGAGACTCACCTGCAACAGAGAAAAGAGTCGGCCCAAGAATTGAACCCTGTGGCACCCCCATGGAGACTGCCAGAGGTCCGGACAACAGGCCCTCTGATTTGACACACTGAACTCTATCAGAGAAGTAATTGGTGAACCATGAGGCATCATGAGGTAGGAAAATTATGTGGATATATTGAAGCAACATCTCAAGACATCAGTCAGGAAGTTAAAGCGTGGTCGCAAAGTGGTTTTCCAAATGGACAATGACCCCTAGTATACTTCCAAAGTTGTGGAAAAATGGCTTAAGGACAACAAAGTTAGGGTATTGGAGTGGCCATCACAAAGCCCTGACCTCAATCCTGTAGAACAGTTGTGGGCAGAACTGAAAAAACATGTGCGAGCAAGGAGGCCTACAAACCTGACTCAGTTACAACTTACTGTGAGAAGCTTGTGGAAGCCTACCTGACATGTTTGACCCAAGTTAAACAATTTAAAGGCAATGCTACTAAATGTATGTAAACTTCTGACCCACTGGGAATGTGATGAAAGAAATAAAAGCTGAAATAAACCATTCTCTCTGCTATTATTCTGACATTTCACATTCTTAAAATAAAGTGGTGATCCTACCTGACCTAAGACAGGGAATATTTACTAGGATTACATGTCAGGAATTGTAAAAAACTGAGTTTAAATGTATTTGGCTAAGATGCATGTAAACTTCCGACTTCAACTGCATATCATTTAGTTAATAAAGCATCATACAAACATGGTCTCTCTTTTGTTTTCTTGAGTAAGGCAGCTTCAAAATGCAGGGGTTTCAGCCTAGCTCAATGCTTTCTGTGGTTGTGGGGCAAGCCAGCAGAAAATACGAAGGGTTGCACCATTATTGGCTCAGTGTTCTGTCACTCGTGGGGACACTACGTCACTGCCGAGTCTAAGGGTAGACTTGGAAAATTCTAGCCCCTTGGGTGCTGCCATAGAGTTATAGTAGAAGTGCCCATCCAAGAAGGCTCAAGGTCATTGGCCACAGATAAAATGACGTCAAATCACGTTAAATGTACAGTAGATTTGATTGGACTGATCATGTCAACATCATACTTTCAAAATCTTAGCTAGCAGTCATCATCATGAATCAAGTCGACAATCTACTGGAAAATACTTTTTAATCCTTGTCATATGAAGAGAAATAATGAAGAGAAAATATAGTAAAACGTATCGGTGCTCATCGGCCATTGTACATAAACTTTACACAACAAGTTTGAAATCGGAAATTCAACAATGAGTGGTTTGGAAGGAATCAGTGACAGTGGCTGTGTGGTTCCCAAATCTGGGATTAAGGGTCTCTTTTCCAATTTTAAAATGATAAACATTCAACATTGGCCATGCTGTCAAAGAAGCGTGATGTGTGCCACTCTCAAAACAACAGTTAACTCGGTACTGTGAAAACTTGACTTCAGTGAGTTCAAAACAACTGGAAAGTCAGGAATAAGCGAGCTCCGACTGGGAAAATATGGTTTGAACGGTCATCCAATGCGGAATTGTAAATCTGGCCTCTTTCTAGAGCTACGAACTGAAGATCAATGACGTCATCATGATTCGACCTTGTTCCAGCTGTTTGAAAGCACCATAAATCCAGAGAATGCCAGACTTTGATAACAAAATTTGCCCACAAAGGACCGCCGCGCCACCTTCCTGTTCAAGTGAGCAAGGTCCAAAAATGTATTGTATGCTACTGCATAAATTATGTAATATGCCAGGGAGATATGTATATTGTAGCTAACAAAGTAATACTAAGTGTATGTTGTGTAGTAAGATGTTAGTAGCCCATGTTTCTCACCCTAATAATTCAGTCTATTTACCTCTCTTAATTTTGCCTACTATTCTGACTTGGTGGTGCACATGTACAGTATATCACAAAAGTGAGTACACCCCTCACATTTTTGTAAATATTTCAGTATATCATTTCATGTGACAACACTGAAGAAATGACACTTTGCTACAATGTAAAGCAGTGTACAGCTTGTATAACAGTGTAAATTTGCTGTCCCCTCAAAATAACTCAACACACAGCCATTAATGTCTAAACCGCTGGCAACAAAAATGAGTACACCCCTAAGTGAAAATATCCAAATTGGGCCCAATTAGCCATTTTCCCTTCCCGGTGTCATGTGACTCGTTAGTGTTACAAGGTCTCAGGTGTGAATGGGTGTGTTAAATTTGGTGTCATCGCTCTCACACTTCCTCATACTGACTGGTCACTGGAAGTTCAACATGGCACCTCATGGCAAAGAACTCTCTGAGGATCTGAAAAAAAAGAATTGTTGCTCTACATAAAGATGGCCTGGGCTATAAGAAGATTGCCAAGACCCTGAAACTGAGCTGCAGCACTGTGGCCAAGACCATACAGCGGTTTAACTGGACAGGTTCCACTCAGAACAGGCCTCGCCATGGTCGACCAAAGAAGTTGAGTGCACGTGCTCAGCGTCATATCCAGAAGGTTGTCTTTGGGAAATAGATATATGAGTGCTGCCAGCATTGCTGCAGAGGTTAAAGGGGTGGGGGGTCAGCCTGTCAGACCCCTCAGTGCTCAGACCATACGCCGTACACTGCATCAAATTGGTCTGCATGGCTGTCGTCCCAGAAGGAAGCCTCTTCTAAAGATGATGCACAAGAAAGCCCGCAAACAGTTTGCTGAAGACAAGCAGACTAAGGACATGGATTACTGGAACCATGTCCTGTGGTCTGATGGGACCAAGATAAACTTATTTGGTTCAGATGGTGTCAAGCGTGTGTGGCGGCAACCAGGTGAGGAGTACAAAGACAAGTGTGTCTTGCCTACAGTCAAGCGTGGTGGTGGGAGTGTCATGGTCTGGGGCTGCATGAGTGCTCCCGGCACTGGGGAGCTACAGTTCATTGAGGGAACCATGAATGCCAACATGTACTGTGACATACTGAAGCAGAGCATGATCCCCTCCCTTCGGAGACTGGGCCGCAGGGCAGTATTCCAACATGATAACGACCCCAAACACACCTCCAAGACGACCACTGCCTTGCTAAAGAAGCTGAGGGTAAAGGTGATGGACTGGCCAAGCATGTCTCCAGACCTAAACCCTATTGAGCATCTGTGGGGCATCCTCAAACGGAAGCTAGAGGAGTGCAAGGTCTCTAACATCCACCAGCTCCGTGATGTTGTCATGGAGGAGTGGAAGAGGACTCCAGTGGCAACCTGTGAAGCTCTGGTGAACTCCATGCCCAAGAGGGTTAAGGCAGTCCTGGAAAATGATGGTGGCAACACAAAATATTGACACTTTGGGCCCAATTTGGACATTTTCACTTAGGGGTGTACTCACTTTTGTTGCTAGCAGTTTAGACATTAATGGCTGTGTGTTGAGTTATTTTGAGGGGACAGCAAATTTACACTGTTATACAAGCTTTACACTCACTACTTTACATTGTAGCAAAGTGTCATTTCTTCAGTGTTGTCACATGAAAAGATATACTCAAATATTTACAAAAATGTGAGGGGTGTACTCACTTTTGTGATATACTGTAGCCTATAACCTGTTTTAGATAAATGTAATCATTGTCTGCCTATATGCCCCCTTTATTTATCCTATGGTTCTGACTTGGTGTACAGGGAGAATACTGTAAGAACGGCCCATGTTCTGAATTCTGTCGATGTACATTTTAAAAGTGCTAAACAAATAGTTATATTGACTACGTCCGTCCTAGCTCGCTCATTATTGTCTTCATTGAAATTACAGATTGCCTCTTATCTGCTTGTCGTACCCTTATGCCATAGCTTGTACATCTCAATTGTCATTAGAAACCACATTTGTTTAAGCAAGTCAGCCATATCAGCTATGTTTTTTTAAAAGGCAGTAAATGAGGCTGAATGAACTGTTTCGCTACCAGACAAGCCAGGTGTAGCAGGGGTAATGTGTTGGGACTGCTGTTGGGACAGCTTAATGTAGGCCCGAACAGTTTGTGTTGTACCGTTTGAGTGCAATTCATGTATTGTTTAGTGGCTTTGCTGGCATGCATCTCACGTTTTTGTTTTGCCCCACCAAGATTTACATGTTAAAATCGCCAATGGTTCCAGGGTTTTATTTAACCTTTATTTATATAGGTTTTGTTAAGTGGTGGTGTCCCATCCTTTCAGGTTGTTGGCATAAGGTAGGACTAAATATATTTAAATAGTGGAGTAGGGTGGTGTATTTATTTTTTTAGTGTAGTGAAATGTTAGGGTATTTGTTCATTTATTCTGTTCAAGCAAAGTATAAGTGAGTTGTACTCCAGTCTAATAGGTGGCGGAAATGCAATATGTATAGGATGCCAACCGCCGTTAATCCTCATCGAAGAAGAAGTTGTCGAAACCGTTCTCCTAGACCGGAACCCATGCCCGTCCAGTTCTAGTAGACCGCTCGCGCGCAGTTGTTGACACACCACTACAGAACAGGGCAAGTGCAAAAAAAAAATAAGATGGCAACTGGTTCAGAGCAGGGGCTAAAATTTTATTTTTAGGTCACATGTGCCGAATAAAGATAAACTCTCTTGGTAAATAGTGTTTCTTATCATGAGAGACTCTACCTCAAGTGAGCAAAATCTTGAGACTTCCTTAGATTTCGTGCACAAGCTGTTGTTTACAAATATACATAGACCGCCACCCCTTGTCTTACCAGAAGCCGCTGTTCTATCCTGCCGAAAAAGCTTAAAACCCGCCAGCTGTATATTATTGATGTCGTCGTTCAGCCACGACTCGGTGAAACATAAGATATGACAGTTTTTAATGTCTCGTTGGTAGGATATACGTGATCGTAGTTTGTCTATTTTATTATCGATTGATTGTACATTGGCTAATAAGACTTATGGTAAAGGTAGATTACCTTCTCGGCGACGGATCCTTACAAGGCACCCGGACCTTCGTCCTCGATACCTCCGTCTCTTTCTCCTGCGAATGACGGGGATGAGGGCCTTGTCGGGCATCTGAAGTAAATCCTTCCCGTCCGACTCGTTGAAGAAAACGTTTTCCTCCAGTACGGGGTGAGTAATCGCTGTCTTGATATCTAGAAGCTCTTTTCGTTCATAAGACACGGTGGCAGAAACATTATGTACAAAATATGCTACAAATAACGCAAAAAAACATACACAATAGCACGATTGGTTACGGGATTGTATACGGTCAGCCATCTCCTTCGGCGCCATTCTCAATGCTGTATATTACACATGAACTGATGTATACCAATCCTTTATCTTTCAGGTGTTCACTTGTGATAACCCTGGGGCCTTCCGCAGTATCTACAGCCCTCACAGTAGTCAGGACAAAGGGAAGACTCTAGAGACTCTGGCAGCCCAGATCGTCACATTGTGTGCCACGCTGGATGAGTACCCAGGGGTCAGATACAAGAAGTGAGTCAGTTAGAGGAGATCAGAGCTCCTTATGCTTTCTCAGTTTACACCCCTTCTCCTTACACCACTCTAGTGTTTATGTTGCAGTCATTTAGCTGTGGCGCTGCACCATGGGAAAATCATTACCGCCATGCCCCAAAAATAAAGAACATAAAAATATTTCTTCCGAGGTGCACTTTGAAGATGCTATAACAGTCCACATTCACATTTCCTCTGCAAACAAAACGAGTAATGGATAGAAAAATCAGACAACCCCATAGTAGAATAGTTTATCTAGTTACCTAGTTAGATTGTTTTTGTGCTTTATAAAGAGCTTTCCCAGCTTTCAGGGATCGCAGCTTTCCATTCCTACTTTATTTCTTAACTCATAAATATGCGCAAACAGCACCAGTTTATACCCAGTGTTTTTAGCTGTGGCATGGGTACCCCGGGTGGCATTTTACCCCAAGTTGCATTAATTGGTAGGCCTACATTATATTCACTATGCTTATGCAACGCAACTGTGTTTTTTGGGACATACAATTCATCAGTAGGATGCTAAGTAGTTAAAATATCACATTTGGGATCTAGCTAATGATAACCTCAATAGGGTAAATGCAGATTGGCAACCCCATGCTTCAGCCTATTTATTTATAGCCACTATGCTGCATCAGTTGGGCTACAGGTGATAATGCTTATTGCTAATAGCATACCTGATAATATGAACAGGACATAGTCTATATGCATGGTCCAAAATGTAAAAGTAATTTAAACAAATACATTTACCAATATGCTATTGGCTCATTTGTGGCTATATATACACAAGTTTGGTGTCAGCATAATATTATTTTCATACAGTTTTTTTTTAATTGATTGTCCTTTTTTTTCAAACCCCAAAACAAGGGGTGTGGAACCCCTTTTTAACCCCCCCAATGCTACAAATTCCTCCAGAGGAAACGCTGCATCTCTCCTTCTCTGCAGCCCCCAAGCACATTCTTAGAATTGCATTATATAACCGTAAAATGTTATTATATAAATGTCTAATATATACATTAAATAAGTGTTCTGTAGCCACACCTCGATTGTTTGCTCACAGAAAACAGTCAGTCACTGCCACAACCCTTGGATGAATAGCCATCTTACTCTTATGATTTCACATTTATATATAATTTTTTGTCTCAACTGAGCTTTGAGTAAGAACCTTCTAAAATGAATAGAAATTGTAAAAAAAAAAAAGTTTATATTGCCATAATATCCATAACTTTTTTTGTAACCCATGCTTGTATATTCCTATCAGGGAGACCACGTTGGATAATACCACTCTGGATAATGCCAAGCAGCTAGCAGCGCTGGTGGATAACAAACTGGCCCAGAATTACAAGATGGAAGATAACGGCAAGAAGAAGGTGAGGTGGCCATTGTGCCTGCTGTTAGCAGGGTGTTGACACAATAAATAAGGACTTAACCTAGTGTGTCAGAAAATGTGTTATTAATATCGCTAAAGAAGACGGACACCAGCCAATAGGTGACATAAAGACTATAATGACATGGCCCTAGACCAGGGGGTGACGGCGAGGAAATCATTGTAAAAAAAGGCCCTCCGGACCTAGTTGAAGACCGAATGCAGCCCCCGGGGCAAAATGAGTTTGACACCCCTGCCCTAGAACATTGTCTTGATGTATTTAGTTGAAAGGTTAGTAGGGTCATTTGTATTAGTAAGTAATTTAAATATCACAAGTTAGTGAGGCTAGCCAGATACTGTAATTGCTTAACACTACAAAGTGTAACACTACAATGTAAATGGCACCTCTTTCTGTGTGTGATTTGTTGTTCCCCCAGGGAAAGACCCAGGCCCAGCTGCTCATCCTAGAGAGGGGTTTTGACCCTGTGACCCCCATCCTACATGAGCTGAACTACCAGGCTATGACCTACGACCTGGTCCCTATCAAGAACAACACATACAAGTAAGACCCCAGCTCAGGCCCAGTATTATTTAACAAAATGTGTATTCTGTATTCAGATCCCGTTTAGCTGATGCCTTAGCGACCATTAGTCTTCCTGTGGTCCACTCCTTTGAACTCCTGTCTTGTGTGCAGTTTTTTTGTTCTCACTTGTTCTGGAATGTCTGAATGATTAAAAAGACATTGATACAGTAGATACAAAGGAAAAGCTCTTTTAGCTTGCCATGTGCCTTAAGCATGTTCATTGCTACATACTGTAAACAGAAATACAGTGCCTTCAGAAAGTATTTATCCTTTGTGTCACTGGCCTACACGCAATACCCCAAAATGTCAAAGTGTAATTGTTTTTAGACATTTATACAAATTCATAAAAAATGAAAGGCTGGAATGTCTTGAGTCCATAAGTATTCAACCCCTTTGTTATGGCAATCCTAAATAAGTTTATGAGGAAAAAGTTGCTTAACAAGTCACATAATAATTTGCATGGACTCACACTGTGCAATATGAATGACTACCGCATCTCTGTACCTCACAAATACAATGCATTATCTGTCCCTCAGTCAAGCAGTGAATTTCAAACACAGATTCAACCACAAAGACCAGGGAGGTTTTCCAATACCTTACAAAGAAGGGCACATATTGGTAGATAAAAAAAAAAACAGACATTAAATATCCCTTTGACCATGGTGAAATTACGAATTACACTTTGGATGGTGTATCAATACACCCAGTCACTACAAAGATACAGGCATCCTTCCTAACTTGGAGAGTTACATTTGCAAAAATGTCAAAAACCAGTTTTTGCTTTGTCATTGTGTGTGTGATCAATTCATCAATTTCAGAATAAGTCTGTAACATAACAATGTGGAAAAAGTCAAGGGGTCTGTATATATTCCGAATGCACTGTAAAATCCACCACCACGATGCACTGTATAATCCACCACCACGATGATGTAAGACACACATTGTTCGTTCACTTGTTTCTCTGTCCAGATACAAGTCTAAAGATGGTTCTGAGAAGGAGGCCCTGTTGAATGAGAATGACGAGCTGTGGGTCAGACTCAGACACATGCACATTGCGGAGGTATAAGAGTAAGTATCAGAGCTAGATAAAAATATATATATATATTGTAGTAACTTCTGAACTATTTCAGTTAATTATCTTCATGATAACTATTGTAACAATCTAACTTATGTGCTTTATATTCTAGACAAATACCTAAACTGGTGAAGGAAATTTCTGCCAACAAAAAACAGCCGGATGGGAAGGTATGTAGACATTTGTGTTAGGGGGCTATGATGATAATTGAGTAACTGTGTTACTGACGGTTATTAATGAAGACTGTCATGAACATAAAATAACCGTCAAAATGTTTAAATTGGCCTACATTCATTTTAGGATTTTTTTATTCTTTATTTTCATGTACCGAATAACGGGAGTGTTTACTAATGATTGTAAGCAACAACAACAAAATTTCTTCAACAGCAGTCGACAAGGTTGTTCTGGCTCTGAGGCCTATATGCACTAATGTTGTGTCAAATGGACAATGCGCCAATCCTGACATGGTATTTTTTAAATCTTTATTTTAACAGGGAAAACAGACTGAGACCTGGATCTCTTTTACGGCTGTGCCCTGTGTAAACATGTTGACATGTACAATTCTAGGCATACAGACAAGAATCCTTTCTTCATTTATAGACTAATCAACATTGATCAGGCCCTGTCCTGGCCGATATGCTGCCCTAGGAGAGACAAAAAAAAGTAGAATAGTCGCCTAGGCTATAGTGTCGGCCCACAATGCACATTTATGAATGCCCATTTGGTAGCCTAAAATTGTAAAACTGACAATTTACCGTTAATCCCTGGAATTTTGGTTACATTAATTTATTTTTATGCATGTATTAATTACATCAATTTACCATTCTCGTGTTTGCAGAGTAAAAAAGCTGCTACACTTCTTTGTAAGGCACTTAAGTGAGCAATGAGCATGTCTGGTTTCTCTGTCCTGTAAATGTTGACGAAGCGTGCTCGCGCCTGAGCAGGCATTAGGACCGTCCCCGACTAACAAAATATTAATTATAATCATGGCCGACCGAGAGTTGTCCTGTTCTTTCGACCAATTGATTGGTCGAAATGTTTAAACATATCTTTCCATATATAGACAGACACCCTATGTGTTTCAACTTCATATGCACTGAGCTTGTCTGACATTTTAAGCATACTGATTGATTAAATAATTAAGACACAAAAATGACTGGTCACCCTGTGTAAAAAAAAAAATGACAGCGAGTGCCTGTGTGTTGTTCTTAACTGATTTGCCTAGTTAAATAAAAAAATCTTTGCTCTCTTTACGTGAAACATGTAAGCATTGCGTGCATGGGACCACTAGGACCTGACCATAGCCTATCACAATCACATCAATAAATTGGATATAGCAGACTCCAAACACAGTAACATGTGACAGCAAAATGGATGCGGAGTGAAGATTGTTTCAGAACCGCGATAGCAACCGTAACCAACAGGGGAGAAAGCGTGTTTTTTATTAAATAATATTTGATTTATTAGTGTTGCACAATTATTTTTACATAATATAAACATATACAATTTCAGTGTCACATGTTTTAGAGTGATGGACTGTGCAATCGCTGTGGCCTCCACAATGGATTAGTCCATTGAGACCGGTGCGAATCAGACAGGTGTCTTGTGCACAATGAACAAAAAAACATAAACAAATTGAGACTGCTCGACTGAAGAAATCTCGGTCAACCAACAGCCTATTGAGCAAACAATCGACCAGTTGACTAAATGGGGTCAGCCCTAGCACGCATAGAAGAACCTGGCCTGCTTCTCACAAATGCAGGAAAGTGCCCAGCTGGGCTTCTGTAATTGTTTTTTTTACCTCACACAGTAAGTCATCGAAGTAACTTTATTTTTTAAATATATATTTTTTTACATTTAATTCAAATTCTAATAGTTCCTCACAGTATCTTTCCAATAATTTTTTTTCCAACACTCTCCCTCTTGATAACCAGTGTCGCTGATAAATAGGCTAAAGACATGTTGCGTGTATTTATTTATATTTTAATGATTGTGAATTTCATCTTCATACTATAGCATAGCTGTCCCCTTCATACTTTCGTTATCAATTCATTATCGTATAGCCTGCTTTCAGGAAAGTCTAAGGTATGCCTAGATTTTTTAAATATGTTTTAAGGGAGAAATGTTTCCTCCCGTGTCTGACATACGCTGGTGGCTTTGATTGATGGGTGTTTTTAGGGGTGTGTGAGTTTGCTGATTCTCTCTACAGGCCTATATGTCAATTCAGAAAGTTTCCTAAAGTAGCTTGTTTTGACTCCATCCCTTTAATAACAATCAAACGCTCCCGTCATGATTTAATCTTTTAAAAGCCCTGTTTTCAGTAGCTTAGGCTACATTATTTATCTCATTACGGTGTCCTCTTTGAAGACAATATGAAGTAGAAAACCCATTGGACTTCGTGGTTTTGTGCGTCGGAAAAGCCAGCAGACAAGGACAAGACATATCTTTATTTTGACTCCGTTAATGTTGTGTCAATGTGAAAATGCGTCAGATCCTCGCCAACCAGGCTTTTCTTAATTTGTTGAATAGTATTTATAAGTAATAACTTGATTAATAGCCTAATAATGAAATGCCATGAAAATTGTAATGGCTTGTTTCAAGTAGGTTTTTATTAAGAAGCCCTTATACAGCCTGGAGGTGTGTTTTGGGTCATTGTTTTGTTGAATAACAAATGGTAGTCCCATTAAGCTCAAACCAGATGGGATGGCATATTGCTACAGAATGCTGTGGTAGCCATGCTGGTTAAGTGTGCCTTGAATTCTAAATAAATCACTGACAATGTCACCAGCAAAGCACCCCCGCACCATCACACCTCCTCCTCCATGCTTCACGGTGGGAGCCACACATGCGGAAATCATCCTTTCACCTACTCTGCGATTCACAAAGACACGGCGGAACCAAAAATCTAATTTGGACTCATCAGACAGGACAGACTTCCACCAGTCTAATGTCCATTGCTCGTGTTTCTTGGCCCAAGCAAGTCTCCTCTTCTTATTGGTCCTTTAGTAGTGGTTTCTTTGCAGAAATTCGACCACGAAGACCTGATTCACGCAGTCTCCTCTGAACAGTTGATGTTGAGATGTGTCTGCTACTTGAACTCTGAAGCATTTATTTGGTCTGCAATTTGAGGTGCAGTTAACTCTAATGAACTTATCCTCTGCAGCAGAGGTAACTCTGGGTCTTCCTTTCCTGTGGCGGTCCTCATGAGAGACCGTTTCATCATAGCGCTTGATGGTTTTTGCGACTGCACTTGAAGAAACGTTCAAAGTTATTGAAGTTTTCCGCGTTGACTGACCTTCATGTCTTAAAGTATTTCACATGTTAAGTTTGCTGAAAAAAAAATGCAGTTGACAATGAGAGGATGTTTTTTTATTTATTTATTTTGATTTGTTTAACACTTTTTTTGGTTACTACATGATTTGATTTGATGTCTTCACTATTATTCCACAATAAAGAAAAACCCTTGAATGAGAATGTGTCCAAACTTTTGACTGGTACTGTACATTTTGGGTTATGTTTTTTACGTAGGCACGGTTATAAATGAGGCCCCAGGACCTGGTGTCCCTGGAGGAGTTAAAAGGACAAATGGATGAATAGGTTGTTGTGACGTAGTTGTTTCTAGTTGTCACTAGTTTGCGTGGCCTTTTGTAAGGAAGCATGTTTTACTTCACACACACCACACATATGCTAGTGCGCGCGCACACACACACACACACACACACATCCACTCACTGTTTGTTTGCTGTTGTAATTGTACTGTTGCCAGTGTCTTCTGTCTGTCTGTTTTGTCATAAATTGTTTTTTTGTTAGTTTTTATCCCAGCCCCCGTCCCCACAAGAGGCCTTTTGCCTCTTACCAGGCTGTCATTGTAAATAAGAATTTGTTCTTAATTGACTTGCCTGATTAAATAAAGGTTAAATAAAATAAAGTATAATCATTGTTTTTATCATTATTTTCTGTTTTATAGATCACAATAATTGACTTATCCCAGCTTATGAAGAAGATGCCCCACTTCCGCAAGCAGGTGGCTCAGGTATGTAGCACCATTGTGGTTGTCATTCTGAGTTGGTCTGCTCTGTTTGGGTGTGATGCCTCTGAGGCCCAGTATATTGTGGTGTTTTCTTTCCACCTGCTCTCTATGGAAATGATACTGTGGAAAAACAGGTCAGTCCTCTATTATGTGACTGGGTTTGTATGGAAATGAAAGTTGTTCACTTATACTGCCATGTGTGAAAATGTATTGATATTAGAATAAATATATTAGATGTTTTTTCTCAGCCATGTTTCTGTGTCAACCACAGAAAACTGTCCATCTGAATTTGACTGAAGACTGTATGAACCACTTCCAGAAGAATGTGCAGAAACTCTGCAAAGCTGAGCAGGTATGCTTTAGTGTCTCATATTTATGGACAAAATGTCACTGTTGCAATGCACATGTCCCTTATGTATGTTTCTGACTGATGCTATGTGTTCACTGTTGTGTAGGACCTGGCAGTAGGGTCTGATGTGGAGGGTCAGAAGGTGAAGGACCCGATGAGGACACTGCTTCCTGTCCTGCTGCACCCCCACGACATATACGACAAGATCAGAGCTGTTCTCCTCTACATCTTCAGCCTCAACGGCAAGTCTGCTTCTCTGACTCACCCTGTGCCCTCACAGTTTTAAAGAGAATCTTTAAATGTACATGTAAACATTTAGACGCTTTTATATGGCATCTATTCAATTGAAAATTCAATGAAAGTCTACAGTTTGAAAATGGAAGATCATGAATTCCTTATGTGCCCCTTGACTAAGGTACCATTGGAGCTTCAAGTATAGGAATATTCCTTCAATAGAATCTCTTTTCGGTTGGCCTGAGGTAACTTTAGTCAATTACCGATTTTAAAACCTTTTTTCTTTCTGGTTCTGAACAGGAACAACAGAGGAGAACCTGAACAAACTCATCCAACACGTTAAGATCGAGGAGGACAGAGAGAGTTCATTCTCAACTGGAAAGAACTGGGAGTCCCCATCATATCTTCGGTTAGTGAGATTTTATAGGGCATAGCCTACTGTATGTAGTTTGCTAGATGTTAGCATAGTCATAGCCCAGGTGGATTATACAGTACCATCAGTGTATTGTATTATAGTGTGGAACTTCACTAGTTTTATGTATTTTTTTTTATTGCAATTCTTATTTTGTGTCTTCTTTCTTACCTTAAACTTTACTTTTATTTATGGTTTTGTTTCTATATCTCTCTCCAGCCAAGCTTGTTCCCACTGTGTAGGTCGTCTTGAAGGGAGCGCTTTCAGGAAGAGACATAAACCTGTCCAGGTGGACACCTGTCATCAAAGACCGGATGGAGGTCAGCGTAATGCAGACGATGATAACGTTGATAAACCATTTCTTTGTCTTACAGAACTGTGTCACTTAGCTTTTTTCAGGCACAGGGAGGGAGGGAGTTACAGGGGCAGGGTGGAGCAGGAAGTGATGGGCCCAAACAGAGCCTGTATTCACAAAGTAGGAGTGCTAATCTAGGATCAGTTTACCCTTTTTATGTTGTGTTTTTCTTTCTTTTTTTCAACTTTATTTAACCAGGTAGGCTAGTTGAGAATTGCGACCTGGCCAAGATAAAGCAAAGCAGTGCGACACAAACAACAACACAGAGTTACACATGGAATAAAAAAACATACAGTCAATAATACAATAAAAAAAGTCTATAAACAGTGTGTGCAAATGCGGTAGGATAAGGGAGGTAAGGCAATAAATAGGCCATAGTGGCGAAATAATTACAATATAGCAATTAAACACTGGAGTGATAGATGTGCAGAAGATGAATGTGCAAATAGAGATACTGGGGTGCAAAGGAGCTAAATAAATAACAGTATGGGGATGAGGTAGTTGGATGGGCTATTTACAGATGGGCTATGTACAGGTGCAGTGACCTGTGAGCTGCTCTGACAGCTGGTGCTTAAAGTTAGCGAGGGAGATATGAGTCTCCAGCTTCAGGTTCCATGGACAGTATGGGCCTGATCGTAGATCAGCACTTCTTCTCTGAGACACATTGTAGAGTTCTGGGTGTCAAAAATGTCCTGAATGTTAAGTTTTATTACAGTTTTCATGAGTGCACCCCATAAAAGACACCGGTAGCCTACACACCCGTTTCACACGTGTAGCTTGTTATTATCTGTCAAAGCGGCACTACAATCAGAGGCTCCATGTGTAGCAACTGAAGTGGGAGATTTCTGATCAATGCCAAATGGAAGGAGTAGGCTACAATGGTCAACCAACAGGTAGGCTGCTGTTTAATGTGAGTGGAGTTTTGAATGGAGTTTTGATGCAGTCAAGACCGGCACTACCAGCTAGCTAGCTAGCTACAGTAGTCTGCTAAGTTAGCCAGCTAGCTAAAGTAGCAAGGGTAATTTAGGCTATTTTGCTGCGCTCCCCGTACTGGTCTACAACAACTCCTTTCATATGAAACAACAGCCTTCCTGTTGGTTGATCATTGTAGCTTCCTCCTCATTTAGCCAACTTCATTCTGTAATTGTTTTAAATTACCCATGGAGCCTCTGTAGCGCCTCTGATTGACCGCCAATAAGCTACACGTGTGTAGGCTACCAGTGCGTACTCATAAAAACTGTCATAATAAAATTGTTAACATATTTTGAATGTAATGGCCTTTCCTTGTAGGCTATGTTTATTTTTCTTTAACTAGGCAGGTCAGTTAAGAACAAATTCTCGTTTACAGCCTACCCCGGCCAAACCAGTGGCGGTCAGTGCCGTTTATGTTGAGGGAAGAAGATATATATCTTTTTTCCCATGAGCATGGCTTTATTTCTATTACAGCATGTTGGATGACTGTCATTCATATTCCATTCACACAGTTCAATGTAACATCGATAGGTTTAGGCTACTACGTGATACTCAAATTGTCCCTATACCCATCATGAGTTTACTACAACCTAGCCTATGAAGAGTTTACAACGTAGGTGCACACTGGTCTAGAGAAAAATGAGATGACAGATAGTGACACATGGACAGAGTGACATTCAATACCGCCTTGCACACTCTTGCCTGCATCTAGCTTATCTAGGGTGTAATCATTAGTCCAACAGTTGCAAATTAGAGTTTCTATTGAACAAATTCTATTTTTATCCCCGTTTCGATTGCTTCTGTTTAAGAAACGTTTTTCAACATAATCGGCGGAATGAATACACCTGATCACGCATAAACAGTTCACTATCATAGCATTGTATTCCTTCTAGCCTCTATGTACTCCCCTCCTCAATTTTTTTCCCTTTGTTTGTGGACTTCAATGAACAACACATCAGCTGTATGTGACCAGGCAAAAAAACATTTCCAAGCCAAACCATCTACATCATTGTCCCCATATTAGCTAATCGTGCACTAATGTTACAGTGTATAGTCAGTAAGCAGTTACACCGGTGGGCCCCGGTGGCAATAATTTAATAAAACCAAAAGCTTACCTTGACTTGGAAGAGTTAGAGTGTTGTGGGATAGTCATAGCCAGCTAGCTAACATAGCATCCCTCTATTTGAGCCGGGTGTTTGAGTAACTAAATTAGCCAGCTGCATTTGCTAACTAAGTAAGTGAAGCTGAAAGTGAAGAAAAATGACTCTCTCTTGCTTCTCCTTCATTTTTGAAGAAATTATTTGTTAAACTGTTCAAATCTATTGTCTTTCTCTCTCTTTGAGTCAACTACTCACCACATGGTATGCACTGCAGTGCTAGCTAGCTGTAGCTTATGCTTTCAGCACTAGATTCATTATCTGATACTTTGATTGGGTGGACAACATTTCAGTTTATGCTGCAAGAGCTCTGATAGGATGGAGGACATCCTCCGGAGTTGTCATAATTTCTGTGTAAGTCTATGGAAGGGGGTGAGAACCTAGGTTTTGTATTGTCACATAGATAATTTGGTTTAATTTTAGACAAAGCCTTTTATTGTTAAAATAGGCCTACAGAGAGGATGGGGTCCATCCAACTCATCTTGGTGCCTGGACCCTGTCCTCACATTTCAAGGCTGCGCTGAGACATTTACTTATTAACACTCCAAGTCCCGCTCAGATAATCCCAACAGTAAATTGTCAGCATTGTCATTATACTGCAGGCCCGCACCAGGTAACCTTCAGTGACTCTTGTTTTAACCCATGTCCTCGCTCGAGGCATAGGCCCAATGGTTCAGTTCTATACAATCCTGTACCTATACCAATTTAAACCAATCCCATGGTATTTTCAAATAATGGGTTACCTTCTGATGATAGCACGCTTCTATTAGTGACTCCATCTGAACTGAAATCCCGCAGCTGCAGTCTTGGGATTTGTTCATATATATGCCTGAAGTTTGATTTCAAAGATGGATTTGATTTTAAATTCTGGCTTCTCAATCCAACGTGAACATTCTGGTAATTTCGGAAACTTGGTTGAATAATTCTGTGCTGGACTCTGTGTCTCTGTCTGCTTATAATATTTACAGATCGGACAGAATTGGCAGAGGTGGGGGTGTTGTCATATTTATAAAGGACAATTTAAATGTTACAGTATCTCTTGCTGCCTCTCTCCCTAAGCAGTTTGATTGTCTCGTTCTTAATGTGGGCCTTGGTCATAATTACTAGCTGGCACTAGTAGGAGTGTATCGCCTTCTCTCGGCTCACTCATGTTCTCTTAACAAAAATGTATCAGAATTGTTATCTAAGTATGGTAAATCTGAAGTATTAATTTTAGGCAATTTCAATATTGATTGTGGGATGCCAGTGTCAGATACATTGAAAGATATTTGCTATGAGCTAAACCTGTCTCAGCTGATAACTGAACCTACATGGCCAAATCCTAAAGATCCATCAATCTACCCTGATTGATATTATTTTGACTAATACTCCAGATAAATACGCTGCTAGTGGGGTTTTCCCACTGGATTTGAGTGACCATTGCCCGACAGAGATGTGAGAATGCATCAATCTAAGCCTCGTGTCATCACTAAGAGGAACTTTAAAAACTTGTGAACAAGCTTTTTTACATTATTTTAGTGACCTTGATTTTATCCCAGCTATCCATGCCTGAATCTGATTTAGCTTTAATCTTTTTTTGCAAATGTATTCAGTACTATTGTAGATAATTATGCATCCTTTAAAACTAAGAGTTAAATGTAGATCGAATGCATGGTTCACTCCTGAATTATCCGAAGTCATTCATAAGACATGTTGCCTGGGTCAAGGCCAGGAACACATGTTTAGGCCCCGATTGGGAATATTTTAGGCTACTGAGGAATCAATGTGTAAGACAGAAAGGCTAATCAGAAAGGCTAAGTCTGATTATTATGTAACCACTGTTTGTGATTGTAAGGGGAATCTGGATCAATTCAGGAAAACTGTCAAACTTCTGAAGGGTGGCACTACCTCCTCTCTGCCCCGACAAATTAATTCAGACTCTGGCCCCATTACGATCAAAAATGCCATCATTGATGCATTTAATCGTCTTTTTATTTCAGCAGGCTATCTTTTTTAAAGAGTGTCTAACCATCTCTAAGATTGGGCTAAACACTGATTCTGGAATTTAGCAGATTGACTCGAAAAATGGTAATCAAGTTTTTGCATTTCATAATTTAACTGAAAAATAAGTCCTGGATTTATCACTATAAATCAAATGATATTTTATTGGTCACATGCACATGGTTAGCAGATGTTAATACGAGTGTAGCGAAATGCTTGTGCTTCTAGTTCCGACCGTGCAGTAATATCTAACAAGTAAACTAACAATTTCACAACAACTACCTTATACACACAAGTGTAAAGGAATGATTAAGAATATGTACATATAAATATATGGATGAGCGATGGCCGGACGGCATAGGCAAGATGCAGTAGATGGTATAGAGTACAGTATATACATATGAGATGAGTAATGTAAACATTATATAAAGTGGCTAGTGATACATTTATTACATCCAATTATTAATTATTAAAGTGGCTAGAGATTAAGTCTGTATGTTGGCAGCAGCCACTCAATGTTAGTGATGGCTGTTTAACAGTCTGATCGCCTTGAGATAGAAGCTGTTCTTCAGTCTCTCGGTCCCAGCTTTGATGCACCTGTACTGACCTCGCCTTCTGGGTGATAGCGCGGTGAACAGGCATTGGCTTGTGTGGTTGTTGTCCTTGATGATCTTTTTAGCCTTCCTGTGACATCGGGTGGTGTAGGTGTCCTGGAGGGCAGGTAGTTTGCCCCTGGTGATTCGTTGTGCAGACCGCACTACCCTCTGGAGAGCCTTTCTTCAGCTGTTGCGCCTCCTTCACCACGCTGTCTGTGTGGGTGGACCATTTCATTTTGTCCGTGGTGTGTACGCCAAGGAACTTAAAACTTTCCACCTTCTCCACTACTGTCCCGTCGATGTGGATAGGGGGGTGCTCCCTCTGCTTTTTCCTGAAGTCCACGATCATCTCCTTTGTTTTGTGGACGTTGAGTGTGAGGTTCCTGACACCACACTCCGAGGGCCCTCACCTCCTCCCTGTAGGCCGCCTCGTCGTTGTTGGTAATCAAGCCTACCACTGTAGTGTTGTCTGCAAACTTGATGATTGAGTTGGAGGCGTGCATGGCCACGCAGTCATGGGTGAACAGGGAGTAGAGGAGAGGGCTGAGATGGAGATGGAGATGTTGTTTCCTACCCTCACCACCTGGGGGCGGCCCGTCAGAAAGTCCAGGACCCAGTTGCACAGGGCGGGGTCGAGACCCAGGGTCTCGAGCTTAATGACGCGTTTGGAGGGTACTATGGTGTTAAATGCTGAGCTGTAATCGATGAACAGCATTCTTACATAGGTATTCCTCTTGTCCAGATGGGTTAGGGCAGTGTGCAGTGTGGTTGCGATTGCGTCGTCTGTGGACCTATTGGGGCGGTAAGCAAATTGGAATGGGTCTAGGGTGTCAGGTAGGGTGGAGGTGATATGATCTTTGACTAGTCTCTCAAATAGTCATTTAGTTCAGTTATCTTTGCCTTCTTGGGTACAGGAACAATGGTGGCCCTCTTGAAGCATGTGGGAACAGCAGACTGGAACAGGGATTGATTGAATATGTCCGTAAACACACCAGCCAGCTGGTCTGCGCATGCCCTGAGGACGCGGCTAGGGGTGCCGCCTGGGCCGGCAGCCTTGCGAGGGTTAACAAGTTTAAATGTTTTACTCACGTTGGCTGTGGTGAAGGAGAGCCTGCAGGTTTGGGTAGTGGGCCGTGTCAGTGGCACTGTATTGTCCTAAAAGCGAGCAAAGAAGTTGTTTAGTTTGTCTGGGAGCAAGACATCGGTGTCTGCGACTGGGCTGGTTTTCTTTTCGTAGTCCGTGATTGACTGTAGACCCTGCCACATACGTCTCGTGTCTGAGCCGTTGTATTGCGACTCTACTTTGTCTCTATACTGATGCTTAGCTTGTTTGATTGCCTTGCGGAGGGAATAGCTACACTGTTTGTATTCGGTCATGTTTCCGGGGATATATACGGCTGTGATTATAATCGAAGAGAATTCTCTTGGTAGGTAATGCGGTCAGCATTTGATTGTAAGGAATTCTAGGTCAGGTGAGCAAAAGGACTTGAGTTCCTGTATGTTGTTATGATCACACCACGACTCGTTAATCATAAAGCGTACACCCCCGCCCTTCTTCTTTCTGTCGGCGCGATACGTGAAGAAACTGGGTGGCTGTACCGACATGTTTCCGTGAAACAAAGAACCAAGAAATCTACAGTGACCAATTGGAACCAATTGGTTCTCCTCAAGTGTGCTACCCCCATTGCTGGCTCAGTAACCTATATCTTAAATCTAACAATGTTATCAGGAAATATTCCAAAAAGTATGGAAAACAGCTTATTGGCACTTCCTAAGGGCGGGATAGTAGTGATCTTGATAATTATTGTGCCATCTCCAGGTTTCTTGAGTCTTTGGTAACTTACCAACTTGCCTCTTTTTTATCTGAGCATGGTATTTTGAATATAAATCATTCTGGGTTTAGGCCAGGGCATATTACTTTCAATACTTCAAATGCTAAATTGAATTTTGCTGCCTTGTTTTGGGGACCTGTCAAAATCCTTTGATACTGTTGATCATGCAATTTTATTGAAGAAGATGCCCTTGCTTGACCTGGGCTCTGATGCCTGCTCATGATTTCATGATTGTGGCGGCAGGTAGCCTAGTGGTTAGAGCATTGGGCCAGTAACCGAAATGTTAGAATCCCCGAGCTGACAAGGTAAAAGTCTGTCGTTCTGCCCCTGAACAAGGCAGTTAACCCACTGTTCCTAGGCTGTCATTATAAATAAGAATTTGTTCTTAACTGACTTGCCTAGTTAAATAAAGAAATTGTCTTAGTGACAGAACTCAGGCCATTGTGATTGATGGGGTTAAGTCCAAATTACTTGAAATACATAGATGTTCCGTAGGGGTCGATACTAGGACCTTCTCTTTTCACTATTCATCTGTTAAAAAATGTAAATTTAATCTATATGCGGATGATACTATTATGTACACAATTGCCCCGACAGCTGACCTGGCTGTGACCAGGCTAAAGTCTTATTTTGGAGTTGTGCAGGAAGCCCTTACTGATTTTTATATTTGTAAATAATACAGGCAAAACTAAATACAATCGTAAGATTGTCTCAGATGGATTATATCTTCACTCATCGGATGGTTCTATATTTGAAAGAGTCCCAGCATACAAAAATACTTTTGTAATTTTGATTTACAGTGATTAAATGTTTAAAAAACAAACAAATGAGCTTGTTAAGAAGCAGAGATTTTAAGTGGGCTTTTTTTACAGAAACAGATTTTGCCCATCTTTAGTCAGCACGAAGCAGATTGTGCAGTCAACCTTTCTACCTGTTTGTGATTATGGTGAGACTATTTATCAAATTGCAGCCTCCAATATTCGTAAACCCCTGGATGCTGTTTTATCATAGCGCCTTTCGTTTTATCACAGGAGACGAGAGTTTTATTACTCATCACTGCATTCTTTACCAAAAGGTTGGCTGGACCTCTTTTAAAGTTGCGTAGATCACATCATTATACTCTTTTTCTTGACAAAGCCCCGCTCCACAAGCTTCCAACTTACATAACTTTACTGTTAAGATTTAAAATGACAAGTTATCAAACCCGTTCACTCTTGCGACTATTTTGGTGTCATCCGGGTTAGGGGAGGGTTTGGTCGGCAGGGATGTTCTTGTCCCATCGCGTTCTAGTGACTCCTGTGGCGGGCTCGGCGCAATGCACACTGACACGGTCGCCAGGTGTACAGTGTTTCCTCCGACACATTGGTGTGGCTGGCTTCCAGGTTAAGTGGGCATTGTGTCAAGAAGCAGTGTGGCTTGGCTGGGTTGTGTTTCAGAGGACGTACGGCTCTCGACCTTCGCCTCTCCCGAGTCCGTACGGGAGTTGCAGCGATGAGACAAGACTGTAACTACCAATTGGATACCATGAAATTGGGGATAAAAAGTGGTAAAAGTAAAAGAAAAAAACACTTCCTTGCACCCTATGTTTGGATTAATTTCCTAAAGACTTTTCGATTGGATGCTTTGGTGTCCCTAGGGTAATTCAGACAGCTGACAGAGGATTTTTTTAATTAGGAATTTGTTT
Source organism: Brachymystax lenok tsinlingensis (assembly GCA_030435695.1). Taxonomy (NCBI): domain Eukaryota; kingdom Metazoa; phylum Chordata; class Actinopteri; order Salmoniformes; family Salmonidae; genus Brachymystax; species Brachymystax lenok. Next base: position 36,210,324 of record CM059791.1, read on the forward strand.
ATTTTAATTGACTGTTTTGTATCTTAATGTGCATTTAATGTGTATATTTATGTTTATCTATACTTGCCTGTTGATGTTTGTTTTTTGTATTGTGCAGGCTCATTTTCCAAATAGATTTAGTCTCAATATAATAGTTGTAGTTTATAATTGACATCCTGTATTGAGATTGTGTGTGGGCTGTGTGGTGTTCCAGGATGCTGTGAAGAACAAGCTGGACACCAGGGAATGGCCACACCAGTCAGAGTGGCCAGCAGCCTGGAACGGCTCTGGGGCTGTCAGGGTAGATTCAAGATTATTTAATTGTCACAATTGCAGTTGAGGTATTTGCTTTTGGTAAAGCATGGCAACAAACGTGCACAAGGTTGACATTCATAGATAAATTGCAACTCAAAGGATTGGTTTAGGAAGGGGTTATGGGGGTTAAAAAAGGAGTGGCAGGGAGCATTGGCACTCAAATCAAACTCAGAGGCTTCTTCCATCCATGGCGTGTGTTATGCCGGTTTGTGACATTGAGTGGTTCACGTATTTTGCTGCATGTCAGTTATACAATCTGAACTCTATAGCAGGAATCATCAACTAGATTCAGCGATGTCCAAGAATGAAAATCCCCAAAAATATAAATTATTTTGTGGATTTTGGGGGCTCAGAAAACTCTTGGGGGCAGGCAAAAAATGCCCACGTGCCAAATTTGGGCCTGCGGGGGGCAGGCAAATAAAACCGCCCACGTGCCAAATTTGGGCCTGCGGGCCGACAGTTTGGGAACCCTGCTTTATAGTCTAGGCCTAGGATATGGAAGAGATACAGATATGATTTTAATAATGAAAAAAATATATATGATAATGTAACCAATCTCAGACACACGCTCTCTCTCACACACACCCCCTCCATATCTTAATCCCTCTCTCCTCTCCCAGTGCCCGTCAGAAACACAAGGCCAGTTCTCAGGATGAGCGGAGGAGTGGCTCCAGGCTCATCATCTTCGTCATCGGAGGGATCAGCTACTCAGAGATGCCCTGTGTCTACCAAGTCACACAGTCCATCAAGTCCTGTGAGGTCCTCATAGGTGGGTACCAACAGCAGTGGGTGAATCTCAAAAATATTCCTTGTTAGTTGCGTCCTCTCTCATCGCTTCCAAGGTGAATTGAGAAGACTTTTGAGATTCACCCAACCATTGTCATTGTCCCTCTACAGCCCAGTCAGTACCTGTACTAGTGCTTGACACCCCCTGCTGTAAATAAATGGTAGTACAAAAAAACAAGGGGTAATGAATGGATTTAACCTTTATTTAACTAGGCAAGTCAGTTAGCGCCCCACTCCCGACACTACCCGGTGAAATGTGAGGCGCCAAATTCAAAATCCAAAAGTTGAATTATTAAACATTCATCAATATACAAGTGTTGCATAGTAATCAAAAGCTCTGCTTCTTGGCAATATCACAGCGTTGTCAGATTTCAAAAAGGCTTCACGGCGAAAGCACAACATTTGATTGTTTGCGGATAGCACCTACAATATTTAAAAAAAATCGCTAATATAAAATCGCTTACCTTTGATGAACTTCTGCTGAGGGCTTCCCAAGTGTCCAACGAAGACAATCCATGCTTCTTTTGTTAGAAAAAGTCATTTATTATATCCATAAATCTCTGTTTGGTTGGCGCGTTATGATCATAAAATCCACCGTTGAGTCGCCCATTGAACCGTGAAGAGAACGCATTCAAATTATACCTGTCATATTTCTCCAAACAAATCAAACATAATTTTTTATGTTTCCTTAGGTATCATTTTATGTATATTTACTATAATATTTCAACCGGATTGTAGCCTGAATGATAAGAAAGGAAAATAAAGTGGAGCGCGCACTCGGTTGCGCGCCTGCAAAATCTTGTTGACATCTGAGCTCCCTTGACCATATTCTCTTCCTATCCGTTCTGGTCAGGGCTACTGTTTCCTGGCTTTGTATAGAGACTGTTGACATCTAGTGGAAGCCATAGGTACTGAAATCTCGGAGCTGGTTGCCTTTGAAATCAATAGGGAGACTGTCAAACCGAGCAGAGGTCACAAAAAAATGTAATTCCCGGATGGATTTTCCTCGGGTTTTCGCCTGCTATATCCGTTGTGTTATACTCACAGACATTATGTTAACACTTTTAGAAACTTCAGAATGTTTCCTATTCAATAGTACTAATTATGTGCATATCCTATTTTCTGGGCGTGAGTGGGAGGAATTTTACTTAGGACACGCCAGACTCTCCAAAACCGTCACCTCGGGAGCCGCTCCCTAAGAAGTTAAGAACAAATTCTTATTTACAATAACGGCCTACCAGGGAACATTGGGTTAATTGCCAGTTCGGGGAATCAATCCACCAACCTTTCGGTTACTGGCCCAACGCTCTAACCACTAGGCTACCTGCCGCCCCAAAACATTTGTCGACGAGGATGGGGTGATTCACACTACAACAGTATGGTTCTGTCATGGTCTTGAATGTCAGACAAAGCAACACTACAGAATGTTCTTCATCTGTGATTTTTATGACATTATTTTGTTATTAAACAAACATGTAATTTTCATTAAATCTCCAGGATCATCCCACATTGTGACCCCGATCAAGCTTCTAGACGATATTCAGGCCCTGAGCACACCAACCACCACCGAGGAGTCCTTTACAATAGTGAAGGAGTGACCTACCCTGTAACCCTTCCCCCAATGTAACACCAACTAATTCAATCAAAATAAAAAATCCATGAGCACAAAGCGCTCAACTTCCTCAATGGATGACTGAAGGGAATTCATATTCTAGATACTAGTCATTAGCTATGTGTATTATTAATACTTCACTTTTGAACCTGTTGCATATTTGTAACATAACTGTTGTGCCCTACCCTAATAATACTTTAAAAAAAATAATCTAATCTACATGTGTGGGTGCATCTCAAATGGCACCTTATAATAGAGCTCTGGTCAAATGTGTTGTACTGCTGGGGAATAGGGTGATATTTGAGATGCATCCTGTGTTATGTTTTTGTCTCCCCTTAAAACACTCATAATGTTACATGTTGGAAAGCCTGTGAGAAATGCTTAGATGGAATTTGGATTAAATAAGAATCAAATCAAATCAAATGTTATTTGTCACATACACATGGTTAGCAGATGTTAATGCGAGTGTAGCGAAATGCTTGTGCTTCTAGTTCCGACCATGCAGTAGTATCTAACAAGTAATCTAACAAATTCACAACAACTACCTTATACACACAAGAGTAAAGGAATGAATACGAGTATGTACATATAAATATATAGATGAGCGATGGCTGATCGGCGTAGGCAGGATGCAGTAGATGGTACGGAGTACAGCATATACATATGAGATGAGTAATGTAGGATATGTAAACATTATATAAATGCATCGTTTAAAGTGGCTAGTGATACATTTATTTCATCCAATTATAATCATTAAAGTGGCTAGAGATTTGAGTCGATGGCCGAACGGCATAGGCAAGATTCAGTAGATGGTTTAGAGTACAGTGTATACATTTGATATGAGTAATGTCGGATATGTAAACATTATATACATTATATACAAAATTGTTTAAAGTGGCTAGTGATACGTTTGTTACATCCAATTCCTATTTTTAAAGTGGCTAGAGATTTAAGTCAGTATGTTGGCAGCAGCCACTCAATGTTAGTGATGGCTGTTTAACAGTCTGATGGCCTTGAGGTAGAAGCTGTTTTTCAGTCTCGGTCCCAGCTTTGATGCACCTGTACTGACCTCGCCTTCTGGATGATAGCGGCGTGAACAGGCAGTGGCTCGGGTGGTTGTTGTCCTTGATGATCTTTTTGGCCTTCCTGTGACATCGGGTGGTGTAGGTGTCCTGAAGGGCAGGTAGTTTACCCCCGGTGATGCGTTGTGCAGTCCTCACTACCCTCTGAATTTCTTCAGCTTCCTGAGGTTGAAGAGGCGCGGTTGCGCCTTCTTCACCACGCTGTCTGTGTGGGTGGTCCAATTCAGTTTGTCCGTGATGTGTACGCCGAGGAACATAAAACTTTCCACTTTCTCCACTACTGTCCCGTCGATGTGGATAGGGGGTGCTCCTTCTCCTGTTTCCTGAAGTCCACGATCATCTCCTTTGTTTTGTTGACATTGAGTGAGAGGTTATTTTCCTGACACCACACTCAGAGGACCCTCACCTCCTCCCTGTAGGCCGTCTCGTCGTTGTTGGTAATCAAGCCTACCACTGTAGTGTCGTCAGCAAACTTGATGATTGAGTTGGATGCGTGCTTGGCCACGCAGTCATGGGTAAACAGGGAGTACAGGAGAGGGCTGAGAACGCACCATTGTGGGGCCCCAGTGTTGAGGATCAGCGGGGTGGAGGTGTTGTTTCCTACCCTCACCACCTGGGGCGAGCCCGTCAGGAAGTCCAGGACCCAGTTGCACAGGGCTGTTGTACATGATGTAAGCACTGTAAGCACTGTCTGCTGCTTGCTAAAACTGTTTTAACCTTTATTTAACTAGGCAAGTCAGTTAAGAACAAATTCTTATTTTCAATGATGGCCTAGGAATAGTGGGTTAACTGCCTTGTTCAGGGGCAGAACAACAGATGTTTACCTTGAGGATTTGATCTTGCAACCATCCAGTTGCTAGTCCAATGCTCTAACCACTAGGCTACCTGCCACCCCATATTATGATTATCAACAGTGTTTTTAACAGATGTATCTTTTTATTGTATTGAACAACTGATAAATAAATGGATGATGTGGTTCAATGGAGTCTTATTCTTTGGAGTGATTGCTCACCTTGTTAAAATTCTGCATTGAAAAACAACTATACTTTAGTGCTAAAGCCATTTACTGAAACACTCATATTGATCAATGTTTTTTTATAGAACATGCATGGTTCATCACCACACAATATAATGTTGCTTGTTTGAGGTTTTGAGGAGAGGTGTCAAAAATCGCTTATCTGAATAATGAAGAATTATTTTTATCAGAACGCCTCATCAGAACAACAGTAATGTGATCTTTGCAACACTTGTACCAAAAGCCAGTCCTCTCCAGTGGGCTACTACAGACAGGAAGCAGAGGCAAAGGTTCAATAGAGAGGACAAAAAGAGCAGCAGGGTTTTTGACTGGTATCTGGCAGAGCTGGGACATCGGTATCGGGTGGATGAAGTGTCCTCATACCTTAGGGAGACAATGGGTCTCCCACTCTCTGAGAACATGAGGCTTCTGTAATGTAATATATCAAATCTGCCATATGTTTAGCTAGTCTCTCTGAAGAATGCAGGATCACAGCCATGTTTTACGTTGTGTCAATTGATTGTAGGTGAATCATAGCATTGGAGTGTATAGGCTACATATACTACTAGTGCCCCATATTGACCCCCTATTAGCAACCTGAATTGAATTGACTGAATTTTTCAGACTAATTTTTTGGGATAAGTGACAGAAAACTTTCTGAATTGATAAGGATGTGTATATAAAATATATATCAAATATATTAACAAAATATTTCCACGTCTTTTGTTTTCAGATAAGTGTGTAGATGGAGAGGAGACAAGGAGAGGAAGCTGCCGTAGAGTATTGAGACTGATCCATTCCTAGTCTGAGAGACAGAGCAGTTTTTTTTGAACACAGTATATAAATAGACAACAGGAGATTGAACAACATTTATACTACAGAGGACAAGACTTCCTCAAATTGTTGTTGCTAAATTAATTGAGCAATAAAGCATTATTAGTGATCATTAGGTGGACATGCATGTCATTTCTTCCATTTACCTCTTTCAGATTGCATTTCTTATTCAAATATTGAACACACTAGACTCGTTTATAGACCAAGTCCATTGACAGTAATAGTCTAATGCCACCTTTGTTTCAAAATTGACCTTGAAAACAGTAATAGTAGATTAAAAATTACAATGTATCTAGACTGTAAGTATTTCGAAATGTAATTGGTCAAGGATACAGTGTTACTATGAGGCGTGGTTTGCTTCAAGTTGTGTTTAGCGCCATTGGCCAATTTTGTATTTTTGGGGGGGACTGAAGAATGTAGTGAGGCAAACATTTTTTCACTTCGATGACATGGTCTATTTGCTATAAGTCTACATTACCGCGAAATTGAAAATATGTATAGGATTTGCTGTTAGGTTTCTAAAGTCTAAGCAACATTGAATGGGCGAATCCGAACACACGATTATAAGGTACGTTTGCTCACGCTACTAATGCGAACGTGCCGGACTCCTCGCATGAAAACAGTTGCGTATTACCTTTGGGGCACATATGGAAACGTGCATGGAATTGAAGTCTAAATGCATGGATATGTAAGCTACACTAACTATGTTTCATTGTACTGTGCTTGAGAAGCCTCTTGCGTAATTTGTACTGATCTGGTATACACTAGCAGCGAAAAATGGCATACCAAGTGGACCAACCAACAAAATGTTAACAAGGGAGTAAAATGCTTGATAGGTCCTAAGATTATGATAAGGGTAAAACAGTTTTAACATATAAGATAAGCCATATACTTCGAAATCAATTGGTATATTTCATTACGTTTAATTACTGTGAATAGGACAGGAATTGGGCAATAGGTGGTGTGTCAGATCTGACCTTTTGTACCAGTTCCTGACTCCAGCATGGTGGGAATGTTCGTGATGTTTTCGTGTTTGAAATGTTTACTTTTATTTAACTAGGCAAGTCAGTTAAGAACAAATGCATATTTACAGTGATGGCATACACCGGCCAAACCGGGACAACGCTGGGGCAATTGTGCCCATTCAAAGCGTACCCTCATCCAGAGTGACTGACAAAATCAACGTGGGCCTCCCTGTCCATAATTCGAACATGGTTATTACAAATTCAGATAGCTGGCTTGGCCAACTTATCAATAAAACATGTTTTAGCTGACACAGGCTAATTGAGTGACTGACATAACAAGAGAAACTTCTGATGCACAACAAAGTGTGTCTATTTATACTATTCTAACCCAGTAAGTTGAGACCCTGACAAAAGGTGATATTTAAATTTTTTATTTTAGGAATTGATCCGCATACATACAAAAGGGGTGCGGTTGCCCATCCCTGCTCTACGGGATATTGGACCTAATCCTTCCAGTGCGAGGTCTTACTGTATGTTGTTACTGCATTAAGTTACTGAGAGAGCACATTGTAACTGGAATGCTTTTATTTATTAATCCACCATAACATTGGATTTAGTGTGCTTTACAAACTAACCGTTTTGCCTGTAGGTGAAGCTGGCTTGATATTTGAAACTCTCTGACCTTGACTTTTGGAGTACACAGTTCTGTTCAAGCCCCCAACCCTTTACATGCTGAATGTGTGTATTCCTTCGTTGAATGTCTTGCCCGACCACTCTAGTCTGTAAAAAAAAAACTCCAGGTGTTGTGGAGTTTAACTGACAGACTGCTCAGCTGATTCTGCCTTGTCCAGCTGATTCCGCTTCTGGTTGCTGCTACTGTACCTGTGTCACTGAGTCTGCGTTGCTATTGTGCTGCACTTGGAGAATAAGGCCTTTTTCCTCACCCAGCATCTACAGTTTCCCTCTAAGAGGTGGAGAGAGGGTGATCGAGAGATGGGGGAGGTTTACTTGTGAGGTCTTTGCAATTGTTTTTCCCTTGTGCAAAGTTTGTGTGGTGTATTTTTGTCACTGTCTCACTTACCCTCTGGCACTCACACAGCAGTGGCTGCCTGACTTCCTTTTGAATTGGTTTGCATCTGGTTCAGTTTTTATTTGAGCTACTACATTTTATTTCTCCCAAAGTGTATGGTTGGTCATGATTCCTCCACCATGCTCTCCAGCTTTCTTTTTCTCCGCCTGATTTTAATTTGGATCATAAGGACTTCTGTACTTGTTATGCACCCAAATGGATAGCAGTGTTTCTCTGCCTAGTGCGCAGGACGAGAAGCAAGCTCTTCATTCCCGCCACATATAAAGTGCTCTCTCTTCTCATTTTGGGCATGTAACTATGCCACCCTTTTTGGAATGTAATTCGATGTATTGGTTAGTTCAATCTGTGTTCCCTGTGGTGACATTGTCCGGAGGTAGGCGATTTTCTCCTTCAGTCTCAGTAAACCTATATCCCAGTGGGAGGCCAGTGATATGGAGTTGAAGTAGCCTTGAGGCCTGGGTTGTAAGCAGTGTTTCGTTCCTGTCAATATTTAATAGCAGAATGAAACATTACTGAGAACCCTCAAGTGAATGCCTTGCTTTCTAATGTCTAAATAGTTGTGCATCAGTCCTCCACAGTGCAGACTGTGAATGTTCTGCTCTCCGTTTTGGAGTGTCTCTGAACTGAAGCACATTTCAAAACATGTCCAACTGTCATTCCACAGACCGGTTTGCCTGGAAATAGAGCAAACCGGTCTGATATATCTGTATAGTGTAGGGTTACATAGCAACATCTCTCTTGCTTGTAAAAATAACCCGCCCCATTTTACTGGGAGTAAAGATCCTGGTCAACAGACAAATAATCTGACATTGCCATGTGCATGACTGAAACCTTAATTCAATATAACCTAGACCAGAGGTGTGACCTAACCAGTGCTTTGATGCCACCTGTCCTTGTGAAAGCTAATAGATGAACATAGTGGTTCACTATAGCATACACCCAAGCCGAGGGAACCTTGGGCCAGGACAGCCATTACGGTCGTTCCATGTCATGTCATTTCACCAAGCCATGACAGCCACCACCTCAGATTGTTCTGTAATAATTTCTGTATTTAGAAACGGATTAGATTCGCATTCCTGTAACATTATTTTCAGCTAATTGATTGCAACCAAATTGGCCATTTTTTTTTAATTTAGGATTCATATAATTTTTTATAAATATAGTACCTAACATCCGTTTTGGACCAACATTTGTTTTCTGACAGTGAGTTAGACATGAGGCGCAGTTCCAAACTCCTTTCAGACATAGAGCTGATACTATATATTTGTTGTTGAGGTGGGATTGGCGTTGGGTATGAAGGGTCCCTGGGTGGCTTTTGACCATTTCTTTGGATTCCTCGTCTAACTTGGTTAGAAAAATGTTTGGTACAAATCAGATGTTGGGGACTATATTTATTGAATATTATATTAGTCCTAAAATGGTCGATTTGGGTGGAGTCAATTTATACTTCAACAAAATGTTGCAGGATTTCTAATCTTATATGTTTCTAACAAACAATTTCAGAACAATCTGAGATGGTGGGTGTCATTTTTTTTTGTGTGCTTTTTGAGGTGGAACAACCCATTTAATGAGTTAATGCGCTAAATACAGACAAGTGGATTTCTACAGATTGGCCTTATTTACCCGACTGGAGGATAAGTAGAGGGCCACCACAGTGCCTTGTAGGGAATGGAGTTCTTACCCTGTTCCTGTTTGATGTGGTGCTGTAGTATCTACAGCTGCACAACTATCTCCATCATGGACATTTGACTTCATTATATCTGTCAGTCGAACCTTTCTCCAAAGTTCATATCAGGGGTGACTGAAGCTCGTGTAGGGGTTCGCTGAATCTCATCTTCACTATCTTTATTAATCTGTTTCAAGTCAGTAATACACTACATTACCAAAAGTATGTGGACATCTGCTCTTCGAACATAGCCTGGCTCGCAGTCTGCATTCCAATTCATCCCAAAGGTGTTCGATAGGGTTGAGGTCAGGGCTCTGTGCAGGCCAGTCAAGTTCTTCCACACTGATCTCGACAAACTATTTCTGTATGGACCTCGCTTTGTGCACGGGGGCCATTGTCATGCTGGATGCTATGCTGATGATATTCAAATCTACCTCACCACCAGCTCTGATAGGTTATCTTTGCCTGACTCACTCACTGAATGTATCAGGGACATCAAGAAATGGATGTCCCTGAATTTCCTTAAACTGAATGATAATAAAACTGAGATATTATTGATTGGTCCTGCTGCCTCAGCCAAAAGGATTGATCAGTCCTTTGATGTTGATGGAATCCACGTTAAGCCTTCGTCATTGATTCGTAACCTTGGAGTCTTATTCGATTCAACTCTATCTTTTGGCTCTCACATTTCTTCTCTTGTTAAAAACTATTTTTTCCATCTTCGTAATATTGCTCGTCTCCGATCTTCTCTCACTTTAGCTGATGCTGAAACTCTAATTCATGCATTAATCACTTCACGCTTGGACTATTGCAATGCCTTACTTCTTGGTCTTCCCAAAAAACTTATTGCAAGATTACAGTATGTTCAAAACTCAGCAGCAAGAGTTCTCACCTCCACTAGGCGCTCTGCCCACATCACTCCTCTGCTTCATGACCTTCACTGGCTACCTGTGGCATCACGTATCCACTTTAAGGTATTGCTTCTAACTTTTAAAGCATTAAATGGTCTTGCTCCCCAATATCTCTCTGACTTACTCTATCCTTACCGCCCTGCTCGGTCCCTTAGATCAGCTGAACTTGGTTTGTTGACCGTCCCTCGTTTCCGGTTGTCCACTGTAGGTGGGAGGTCATTTGGTGTTAATGCTCCTAAATTATGGAATTCACTACCTCTTACACTACGCAATACCTCATCCGTGAATGCATTCAAGATCCAGTTGAAAACATATCTGTTTGACATGCATTTTGGGTAGTGTGTATCCTATGTGACTGCGATGTATGTGTGTGTGTTCTGAATGTATTGTAATGTGCAATGTAAAGCGACCTTGAGCTATGGAAAGGCGCTATATAAATAAAACTTCTTCTTCTTCTTCACTGGAACTAAGAGGCCTAGCCCGAACCATGAAAAACAGCCGCAGACCATTATTCCTCCTCCACCAAGAATTTCAGTTGGCATTATACATTCAGGCAGGTAGCATTCTCCTGTCATCAGCCAATCCTAAATTAGTCTTGATCTTAGGCTTGTGTGCAGCTGCTCGGCCATGGAAACCCATTTCATGAAGCTCCAGACGAAAAGTTATTGTGCTGACGTTGCTATCACAGGCAGTTTGGAACTCTGTAGTGAGTGTTGCAACTGAGGACAGGCAATTTTTTGTTGTATTTATTTAAAAAAAAAAAAATGTATGCACTACACGCTTCAGCACTGCGGTCCCGTTCTGTGAGCTTGTGTGGCCTACCACTTCACGGCTGATCCAGTGTTGCTCCTAGTAGTTTCCACTTCACAATAACATAACTTACAGTTGACCTGGGCAGCTCTAGCAAGGCAGACATTTGACAAACTGACTTGTTGGAAAGGTGGCATCCTATGACGGTGCCACGTTGAAAGTCATGGAGCTCTTCAGTAAGGCCAATGTTTGTCTATGGAGATTGCATGGCGGTGTGCTCAATTTTTATACACCTGCCAGCAACGGGTGTGGCTGAAATGGAATAATCCACTAATTTGGCCATGTAGTGCATCTGTCAATAAGTGTCCTGCATTAGGCCTATGACTAACACCAGTCTTGCCAGCTCAAAAAGCACAAGAAGGTGGATTTTGACACCCATCTCAGATTGTTCTGAAATCGTTTCTGTTAGAAATGGATAAGATTAGCATCCCTGCAACATTATTTTGTTGAAATATAATTTAATCTCTGAGAAATTAAGCTAATTGATTGCATCTAAATTTGCCATTTAATGTATAGGATTCATATAAATTCTATCAATATAGTACCTAACATCTGATTTGGATCAAACTGTTTTCAAAAATGAGTTTAGACATGAATGGTCAAAAGCGACTCCACGGACCCCCACACACACCAATCCCACCCCAACAACGAGTATATAGTATCAGTTTTCTGTGTCTGAAAAGTAATCTGGAGCTGCGGCTCATAGTATTTCATTCTTCATCCTGTGTAATGTATTCCCAGGGAATTTGATGTTTTTACTCTGTTCAGAGAAGTTAGATGTTGGATGGGACATTACCAGGTTCTAACCACTGATGGTTCTGCTCCTGCTATTAGGTAAAAGAAATTGGAAGATCAACCCCAATTAATGTTAAAGGGATAGTTCACCCAAATTGCAAAATTATATTGGTTTCCTTACCCTGTAAGCAGTCTATTGACATGGTATGACTGCAACTCAAGCTTTGGCTGGCCACTGTTTCAAATGCAAACTTTTTAGTATTAATGGACTTGCATTGGATTTGTCAATGGTACCAATATTAGAATTTAACGCTTCAAATCGTCCTAAAGTGTCAACATTTATTGTGTAACTCGATGTTAAATATAGATTTGGAAATGAAGTGCAGAAATGCTAATATAGGTACCATTTTGACTTTTAAAAAGTTGGATTGTAAAAAGTTAAAATGTTTATATAGTGGCCAGTGAAACAACCAAAGCATGGGTTGCTGCTGTTTATTTACATTTTAGTCATTTAGCAAATGCTCTTATCCAGAGCGACTTACAGGAGCAATTAGGGTTAAGTGCCTTGCTCAAGGGCATACCAACCAATATTTTTTTTTTCTCACCTAGTCACATCTTGGGGATTCAAACCAGCAACCTTTCGGTTATTGGCCCAACACTCCTAACTGTTAGACGACCTGAATAACCATTTTGTAATTTAAGTGGACTATCCTTTTAACACTCTGAACGCCGGAATTACTAGAATGGCCATGACGGTTATTCTGACCGTTGATATTCAAATTGTGTAAATATTCCATAATAAATTGGTAAATGAATGCATTTATTATGTTAAAATAGGTCATAAGTAACCTCAGGACAATCAGTCAGTGCATAGACTGTAAATTCTAATGATAAGTGGAGTTCCCTGCCCAGCAAGTATCAAATATATTAACTAATTTCACACATTATTATAATAATAGATGTGTCCAATAGACAATATTTAAATTGTCAAATAGAGTTCTGAAGAGACTGATGACCAGCGCAGCGTGCATTGGTAAGCTCTGTTCCCTTCATTATCCAACAGCACATCTTCCATATCATCCTACAGAGGTCCATGCAGGCCAGACATTTTTATTTGTAAACCCTATCAGAAAGAGCAGATTCTAATGAACCTATTTGTGACCCGTTTCAAGAAGCTAAGCGCATGTCGCACGTCACTACTTCACAGGAGAGGCATTTAAACATTTTATCAATGTGTTTTTTTGGCAGAAAAAGCATTCTGGAACGTGTGAACATTCATGTGCCTTAATAACTAACTTGTATGCCATCTGTGAATACGAATAAAATGGTTACATTTCGAGCCTAGTTGGTTTAGCCACGGAAAAAGACAGGAATCTTCCCGCTAGCCATGATTGGCATAGATAATGGATGGGCTGGACATGCCGAGAGATGAGTTTGGATTGGTCTGCCATGTAGCATGCTTCTGTCTATAACATGAGCTGCTCAGTACGTGTAGATAATCCTTGCTACCGCAGCTTTTTTTTTTTTTTTGAAAGATAACTTTAGCCATGGAGAACTGCAAAAGTGTTGCTACTGCTATCAACAACATTGCTGTCCAGAATTTGGCAGGCGCTATCGACAAAGACCAGTGAAACGTTAATCCATGTATACGGGTAAGAGTCTAGCTACATTTTCAGATATTCTAAGTTTCAAATTTTGTCAGTCGTTTTCATTTCAAGTTGAAGCGTACCTTTAGCTAGCTAGCGAACTTTAGCTTGCTGGCTCGCTAGCTAACGTTACGTGTATGATCTGTGTAGTAATATTATTAGTATCTCAGAAAGCCATTTGCATTGCTAGTTATAACCTAATGTTAGCTAGCTAGCGAATAGTGAACCTAGTTGGTTAGCTTTAGCTTCCTGCAGATTCACACTCCAGAATTTCATGCATGGTGCCGGCTAGCTATGACAATCCATTTGTACAATAACTATGGTTTGGGACTTTGGTTAATTGTTTAGCTAGCTAGCTACATGTCTCAACAAAAGACTCCACTTCGCCAGATAATTACATGACCCATCACGTTAGCCATGTGTGTCTGGGGGTGATTACGGCCATCTAATGTATTTCATGAACATGTGTACATGTCTAGACAATAGTAACCCATCCACTTAGCTAGATGTGCCTGGGGGGTGATTATAGCATTTCTTTCACATGACCCATCAATTTAGACAAATGTGTCTGGGTAAGCATCATCTAATTAGGGCTCCAGAATGGTGCAGTGGTCTAAGGTACTGTATCTCAGTGCTAGAGACTACTGACCCTGGTTCGATTCCAAGCTGTATCACAACCGGCCGTGATTGGGAGTCCCATAGGGCGGCGCACAATTGGCCCAGCATTGTCTGGGTTTGGCTGGGGTAGGCCGTCATTTGTAAATAAGAATTTGGTCTTAACTGACTTGCCTAGTTAAATAGTTGACCAAAACATTTTTCTGTTTGCATTTACATATGTCCCCATTACCAGTAAAACATAATCAAAACCTAATTTCTTTCACTGTTCAGTCGTTTCATTCTCAACCAGGATTTCATCATACATGTCAAGCAGTGAAGTTTCAGCTCTGTCTGTCCGTGGCCTCTCTTCCTCGGTGTGCACTGTCACTGTGTGTTTCCATCTTGTCCATCTTGTATGAAACATTTCACGTAAACCCTGTTTCTTGTCTGCATCAAAGTAGAGGTCCTTGTACATAGCATCGAGCATGGTGGCGACACAGACACAGTAAAGAGAGAATGCCACTGAATCGCATGTTCACAGCCTGTGTCGGCAGTTTTGTTGAGCAGGCGTTTCAATGCCATGACAGAGGGTATCACGTCTGCTGCAGGCGCAGTTGATGAGTTTATTTCTCGAGTCAGTTGTTCGAATGGAGCTAGCTAGTGTGTTCATGTTTCAAACATGTTCTCAAATGCCATTGAAATGTCAGCAGCGGTATGACATTCATGAGAATGAAATACGACTTTTCTCAGTACGAAATCTTCGACGACCCACTGTGCTGTCAGACTCAGCAATGCTCATGGGGCTGATATCGCTGGTCCAAATGTCAGTCGTGAAGCTAAGCGCAGTAACGCTATTACTGTGTAACTCCGGTAGGGCAACATCTGAAAAATAGCGCACTTGGTAATGTATACCGGTGATCGACCTGTCGTCGAAAGCCAACATCACCCACGACAGAGAACAGTTGATTGTCAAGGGCAATGATTTCCATTATCTTGGCGTTTTTAATGGATTTTGCCTTTTGTGTTATTTAATACTCTTTCAAATGACTGCTCGACTTGTTGACTGCTCGATCCACACAGCAGACATTGTGGGCTAGGTTAGGAATGCTGTGTTGCATGTGTAGCGCTACATTTTACGTGGCGTCATTACGTCATGCACCAACGTCATATAGGTATGCACGTCAGCTTTGACATCGGTTTTGCACATCGGAGTTAAACTAGACATCAGGTTGATGTTGGCATTTTTAGCTAATATCGGCCGATTCCGTTATCTTCACCAATTTTATATTGTTCATCCCTATAAGACACTGTCATTGTTAGAATATTAATATCACAAATGTTATAGTTATAACCAGTTTGTACATATAATTTTTTTTGAATTGTTTTCCCCATTGCCACTCCTCCTCCTGACATTAGGGCCTGCTCCACTCCTTTTCCCGAGAGTCGAAACTGAACCAAAACTAATTTCACAGATATAACAATAGATAAAATAAATGAAGTATAGTATGATGGGGGAGAATGGGTGTTGATGAGCGGGTGGAAGCGAATGATGCATAATTATGTAATCTCCAATTGTGAATGAATAACAGGGCGGGTCATTCTATTGCATTCATCTATTCTAATCATAATCTCAAAATGGTGTACCCTATATCAGTCCACCAAATACAAGCAGTTTTATTAAGGTGTTAGCATGCTTCAGTTCGCCTAGTAGGTGACCTGAACGATTGTGCTTGCATACTCCCTTAAAATACCTTTTTTATGGGCTCCCGAGTGGCGCAGCAGTTTAAGACATCACTACAGACCCGGGTTTAATCCCGGGCTGTGTCGCAGCCGGCCGAAACCCGGGAGAGCCATGAGGCGACGCATAATTGGCCCTGCATCCTCCGGGTTAGGGGAGGGTTGGCCGGCCGGGATGTCCTTGTCCCATCGCGCTCTAGCGACTCCTGTGGCGGGCCGGGTGCATACATGCGGACACAGTCGCCTGTTGTACGGTGTTTCCTCCGACACATTGGTGCGGAGAAGCAGTGCGGCTTGGCAGGGTCGTGTTTCTGAGGATGCCTGGCTTTCGACCGTCGCCTTTCCTGAGTCCGTACGGGAGTTGCAGCGATGGGACAAGACTGTAACTACCAATTTGGATATCACAAAATGGGGCGAAAAAGGGGGATATAAATAAATGTTTAAGACCTTTGCTTGAAAAATGAAAAAAGGGGCAGTAGTACCGTTTTTGTCAATTTAGAGACGCCGTAGCCAGTATACACTCCCTCAAAATAGTCGGATTTAAGAAATCTGTCATTCATTTTGACGTTTTTTTCAGAGGAGATTTTAGTCGCGGAATTTTACATCCAAGATGTTTGGTGCAGTATTTCTCATTGAAAAATGTTTTGCATCATTTTGCATCATCTGATGCTGTTTTGCATCATAAGATACAAAATGCATTCATACGGGGATGATTTACCTATTTTGAAAGTAAAATATCTTAACTTGATTGCTGACAAGCAACAATGGAGTAATGAAACAAATACCAAAAGACAGTTTTGGGGTGGGATTTTCCTCTAGACCTTAATGGAGTATGCTACACAGAGCATGCGTAATTTACAATGGCAAGACCAAGACACATAAATGCACATGCTGCGTTACCGTTGCTACAAGATCTAAACGAAAACGTCTCAGATGATCCAGAAAGGGATCATGACATTTCTGATTCATGCTGAAGGGCTTTCCATATCTGGGAAAGGATCCAGGTGAGGCAGCAGGTGAGTGAGTGTCGGATAATGTTTCGGATCAGATGGCATGGCTGTACTTGGTGAAAGGAGGAACTTGCTTCTGGCCTGTTAATGTGTTCTACAACATGCTTTACTTGGCTGCTATCAACGCACAGGTGTTGTTCATGAGTCTGACACACGGGGCTACGTGAGACATATGAGGGCCAAAGCAGCAGCATAGATTCCATGCAAAGAAACTTTCAGGTGGGCAGATGCACTTGGAACAGAACCCATCACCATGGTCAATTTGGGTGCAATCAATTAGCCTAATTTCTCAAAGATCTAAATAATTTTGCAGGAATGCTAATCTTCTGTTTTAGGGTCCCTAAATCAGTGTGCCAAACGATCAGCAGACGAACACTATATCCACTTTCGTTGAGGTGTCTGCGAGCCATAAGGATGCCCAGCCTCAGTCTGTAGTGAGTTCACAGGTATTTGGTGACAAAGGGCATTAGCCAGCCCCGGAGCCACTTAGCTATCCCCTGTAAATACCTCCTGAACATGCTGGCTAATGAGATGTGACACACACCAGCAGGGGGCCAAGAGGAAGAGGGAGACGTAATGCTGCCGTCGGCTAAGCCCTGCTTACTGTAGTCACCACCACAACCCCTGAACCCATTCATGTATGTGAAACCTACTTTTATCTAGACTGCAGCCCTGACTAGACTGACAACAAAAGATTTGACGCTCTGGACGTCCAACTGGGAGGGGTCAGGAGTCCGGGACAGAAGGCAGTTATAGCCCAAATTTGTGCTTTTACGGCAGGTTAGAGAGACTGTTTTAGAGACTGTGTTGGCGAGTCTTCTTGGGCATATATATTTTTTGCTGTGTCTGGGCTGGCTAACGGTTCACCGCCATTGGTATGTGTATGCACGCCAAAGGACAGCAACTGAGTTGTCTCTCCCTAAAGGAGCCGGTCTCGATCATAGCCAGTGACAGAGTCATCAAGAAGCTCGAGATGTCTGTCCTATCAAGGGTCCGGGAGTGGGTTAGGATGAAGAGAGGCAGCAGGTACAGTACTGTATGTTAAATATAGGTGCAGCACTGCAGTCTCTGGATGACTGCTCTTGACTGGCCCATATGTCAGGCCCAAAGACAGATTAGCTTTGCATGGATGTCGGGTGTTAGAATAGAATATAACTCTAATCACAGTAACGATTTGTCTTGATGGACATTGGTTGTGGTTGTTCATCAATGTACTATTTTCCAATCAGCTACTGTTCATTGAAGTTTGAATCGAATGCTGGAAAATGCTTGATTGGTAGTGAGGACAGCAGGAGTCTACTGTATTGCAGGTGTTGGATTGAGTTGACAAATTTTTTTGCCACTTCATATGGCACAGCATGCACACGGCCTGGAGGTGGGAAGTCATGCTTGGACAAAGCCATGTTGTAGGTTAATTATGATGTGATGTCATAACCCTATAGTTTACATTCCCTCAGCAGTATACTCTCCTGGTAGGTACTGTAGCCTCATCCTCTGGCTAACCCAGGAAGAGTCTGGTGAACAGCAGTACACTTCTGCAGAGACCATATAGAAATGCCTGTTTTTTTTTTCTGCCTCTGTCTATGGTGGCATCAGAGGAAGCCTGAAGCTGTACTTTTTAAGAAAGCATCAGAACTTCCTAGAGGAGTAACCAACCACAGCTGTTTTTAAGCTGGTGGTGGCAGGGTGTGGACTGTGAAGTTCTACAGTATAGATGCAGATCCTAACCACATACACGGATGGGTGTGCTGTGGAGCCGAACTGTCTTCGTGGAGTGATGCTTGGTTCTGTATACCAACATGACAAAGGTATTAAAGCAGTTCATGTCATTGGTCTGGTGTACCCTGCGTGCCAGTCTGTGCTATCATGCGAACTATTGTCATGCCATGTTTGGCTTGAAAATAACAGCAATTATCATGAGCACAAACAGATCTGCGACCAGGCTAGGTCTTGTATGCTCTGATTGGGACAGCACTCTGACCGTAACTGATATGTTTGCTATTTGCGATCTTATGTGTGTATGTTCTGGTGGTGGTGGTTGTTGTCGGCTTTTAACACTAGGACCGCCGTAGGCCAACAGCCACTGATGTTTGATTTTGTAGCTGCTCCTTCCCTGACCTTTCCTAAATGTTTGTATTTTACACTACTCATTTGTCCAAAATTTTAAATCACGAACAGAAAAGTATTTACGGTCTTTTTTACCTTTTTTTCACACTTATTCCTAACATAATCCACCAGACAATGTGCTGTAGGACGTTGGTACCCGGCCACGGGCTAATGCGTCGCTCTCTCCTCACTGAATGACTCACAAATGGATGAAGGGGCGATAATTGTGCACCTTACTTGACAATTGAATTTAAATTAGGCCTAACTGAATGAGGTTGATTTACATTTAGTACCACAATAGTGTAATGTTGAGTTTGTGTTATGCCTATTCATCAGCACCAAATAATTTGACCAAGCCTTTGGGGTTGATAACATTCTCTTTTACATTTCACTTTGAAAAAAATAAAATGTTTATTAGACTGTTTTATTTACTATAACTCTGTTACTAATCAAGTTTATTGTAAGGCAAACGAAAACATGCTACATGTTGCAGCAGACCTTTTAGAATAATGCAAAACATATCCTTGACTCTATCCAGTGAAACAATTGATGCCAGCCCACTGAATGAATGACAAATGGATGGAATAGGTTAGAATTGTGCAAGTTGATAAACATCACATTTAAATTAGGCTGAATGATGAGGTTGAATCGTTGATTTAATTTCGAACAATAGTCTCTTGAGGAGTTTGTTATGCCTATTTATCAGCGTTGGCGCTCATGTTAATTTGACAGCGCACCTTGAGGGTCGATACCATTCTCTTTTATGTTTTAGCTGTTACAGGACTATTTTATATGTTGCATTAGGCCATTAGAATGATGCACACCATATCCTTGACTCTATCCAACTTGATGAGCGGAAAACAAACGGTGCCAGTCAGCCTGCAACTAATTTTGTACATAATGAGTTAGCCTGTAGACAAGATTCAATTACAATCTGATGAGCATATTCTGCAGTTTCTATTACACTTTGTCAAATACAGTGCATTTGTTATTTTGTTTTATTATTTTTGTACTTGAGTTTATTTGGTAAATATACTCTTCTTGAACTGCACTATTGGTTAGGGGCTTGTAAGTAAGCATTTCACGATAAGGTCTACACTTGTTGTATTCGGCGCTTGTGACAAGTTAAGTTTGAATAGGAAGTATTCAGACCCCTTGACCTTTTCCACATTTTGTTACGTTACAGCCTTATTCTAACTTTTATTCAATCGTTTCTTTCCCCTCATCAATCTACACACAATACCCCATAATGACAAAGCGAAAAAGTTTTTTGGGGCAAATTTATAGTTTTTCTATAATGATACCTTATGTAAATAAGTATTCAGACCCTTTGCTGTGAGACTTGAGATTGAGCTCAGGTGCATCCAGTTTCCATTGAAGAATGGGAGAAACTCCCCACATACAGGTGTGCCAAGCTTGTAGCAACATGCCCAAGAAGACTTTAGGCTGTAATCGCTGCCAAAGGTGCTTCAACAAAGTACTGAGTAATGGGTCTGAATACTTATGTAAGTGTGACGTTATTGTTTTTTGCTTTGTCATTATGGGGAATTGTGCGTAGATTGATGAGTGGAATAAAAAAATATATATTTTAGAATAAGGCTGTGCTGAAAGTCAAGGGGTCTGAATACTTTCCAAATGCACTGTATGCTAAAGGGATGCTCGGGCAATGTTTTCTAGTGGGTACTTACATGCTGAAAGGCCATCGGTTCTAGGGTTAATGTTGTTTTACCCTGTCGCACAAAATGTCCAGGTGCAATAAAGATGCTTTTCATAAAGATGTTGGGTACGGTTAAATTCCATGCGCCTATAGGCAGAACTTAGCGTCTCATGAGGTTAATGGTCTCTAGCTGTTAAATCCGCTATAGTGGTCTTAATAGATATGTAATATATATGGTTTGAACCAGATGGATTATAGGCTAGACTTATATTATGGTCTGGGCCTGGCACTGGGAGAATGAACGGATAAGGATGTTCATATAATGAGAGTTTTAAGGGGAGAATGTGACTGACTGTTGCGTACATTTTCTGTCTTCCCCTTTGTTCTGCATCTTGTTTTATTAAACCTTTAAAATAGAGGTGGTTCGCCTTATCCTTTTGAATATATCATTTCCACACCCGAACAACCTAAAATTCAGAACAGATGAAAGTACACCAACTTTCCTCCTAAAAGAGTTATTGTTCCTTGACCATCTGATCACACAAGTACTCACAGACACAGAAATTGGGCTATAAAGTGTTGTTCTCCTTCTAGGATGGAGATGTCATGTCTGGAGCTGGCCCTGAAGGGAGAGAGACGGTGTAAGGTGGGGGATTACCGCGCTGGGGTCTCCTTCTTCGAGTCGGCAATCCAGGTGGGCACAGAGGACCTCCAGATCCTCAGCGCCATCTACAGCCAGCTGGGCTACGCCTACTTTTACCTACAGGAGTACAGCAAGGCTCTGGAATACCACTGCCATGACCTCACCCTCACCAGGTACACACACCTTAGCAGGACCTCACACTGACCAGGTACACAGCACCGTCGTGACATCAGAACACCGCTACAACCTCACTCTGACCTAACCTAATGTAGCAGGCGTAAAATAAACACGTGAAACTAAATATCATACATTCTGGTCTTGACAAGAAGGGGAAACTGTTGAGAGGTTCTCTTCTACACTGCTCAACCAATCCAGTAAATGTGGAGGAGGAGGTATGATGGAGTTGTTGGACTTCACAGAGGCTACTTGGGTGTGCACACTACCGCCATGACCTTAGGAACGAACCTAAGGTCCGCTTTAAGCCACTGCCTTTGACCAAGTGAAGACGTCATAAGACTAACGTGAGACTATGCTGCCCTTATAAAACTGGTCCAATGCGAGGTTTGTTTCACTCTTAAATTTACATTTTAAGTCATTTAGCAGACGTTCTTATCCAGAGTGACTTACAGTAGTGAGTGCATACATGTTCATACTGGTCCCCCTTGGGAATCAAACCCACAACCCAGGTGTTGCAAGCGCCATTCTCTACGAACTGAGCCACACGGGACCATTTGAACTGTGGTCTAGAGAAATGAGAGCTGGGGGACTGGCAAAGTGACCAAGTGATCAGTTTGTTGGTTTGGTCAGAAAGTAAGCAAAGCACCCAGGTCACAGTATCCCATGGGGATGAAACATTTATGACCTCAAATCCTTTCTGGGTCAAGAATATCTGTCATGGTACAGTAAACCATTGACGTTTCTCATTCTGTGTTTGGATGTGATTTCTCTCCAGAACCATTGGGGATGAACTTGGCGAAGCAAAAGCCAGTGGCAACCTTGGAAACACCTTGAAGGTTCTGGGACGGTTTGATGAAGCAGTGGTCTGTTGCCAAAGACACTATGACATTACCAGAGGCATGTACGATAAGGTGAGATATTCAAACGTAATAATTTAATCACTACTTTTTACTCTGTTTAGAACCTAAGAAAAGCTCAAACAAAATGTATTCACCCACTGGGTCAAACAGCTGCTAAGACAAAGACCTGTTTACACAAGCGCATATATTTATACACTCTTACTAGGCGGGGTGCAAACTCCTTCCACATCTAGACAGCCAATACATCTCTGTTGCTAGTCAGGAACTTAATTGGTTCCTCTCCCTGGTATAGTCATGGCCCTGCCTCCTGCTAGAACCTTCGTGTGCATGTAAGTATATGTGTGTAACAGGACTGTTCCTTGTCACTTCACCTGACCTGAGGCCGAAATCCTCACTCC
Source organism: Brachymystax lenok tsinlingensis (assembly GCA_030435695.1). Classification (NCBI taxonomy): domain Eukaryota; kingdom Metazoa; phylum Chordata; class Actinopteri; order Salmoniformes; family Salmonidae; genus Brachymystax; species Brachymystax lenok. Next base: position 36,232,955 of record CM059791.1, read on the forward strand.
TCCCTAATCCACGGCTGTCCTACCTTATCAGTTACTGAAACCAGACTATTGCCCTTTGCCTCCCTCCTTAGGAGCCATGAGATTTAACAATACACATATTTTTTTTGTCTCTCTCACCTCCCATTTTCTCCCCAATTTTGGTCTCGTCTCATCGCTGAAACTCCCCACTTGGCTCAGGAGGCGAAGGTCGAGTCATGCGTCCTCCGAAAACATGACCCGCCAAACCGCGCTTTTTAACACCTGCCCGCTTAACCCGGAAGCCAGCCGCATCAATGTGTCGGAGGAAACGCCGTTTAACTAATGACCACTGTCAGCCTGCAGGTGCCCGGGCCTGCCACAAGGAGTCGCTAGAACGCGATGAGCCAAGTAAAACCTCCCCAGCCAAACCCTCTCCTAACCCGGATGATGCTGGGCCAATTGTGTGCCACCCTATGGGACTCCTGATCACGCCCGGTTGTGATACAGCCTGGGATCGAACCTAGGTCTGCGATGCAGTGCCTTAGACCGCTGCGCCACTCGGGAGGCCCAACAATACCATGTTTTGACAGAATGTAAACTTTCTGCACTCCCCCTTCCTGGAGAGCAACATGCTGTTCTAATCTTGGTTCCAGCCCAACACTAATATCTTATTCAAACATTCAATCAAAACATCAAGACCTTGCTTAACTAAGATTTAGTGCTAGACTGGAACGAAAGACCACTGGTTGTGGCTATAACAGGGAGCTTGTTCTTCCACTAGAATAACTGGTTGCTAATTATGTGCTTATGTCTAGACTAGTTTGATGCACAACCTTCTGTTTGTGTGCAGGGCAAGTATTTACAACTTTGGTTGTGTTGCTGGTTGCGTGTGTGTGTGTAGGTTGGGCAGGCCCGAGCGCTGTATAATTTCGGCAACGTTTACTACTCCAAGGGGAAGAGCATCTGCTGGACTGGAGCTGAGCCAGGAGAAATCCCAGAGGAGGCCAAGTTCGCGCTAATCAAAGCCACAGAGTATTACGAGTGAGTTAATCCGTGGGTTTCTATAATGGTGTCTGCCTATGCTGTAAAAGAGAGTGTAATGGTGAATAAATATGACTTTTGTGAATGTCTGTGACCTTTTTAATACTTTATATGATGGTCTGCTGAGAAATAACAGAGTAAATGGACAGTGTATGAATAAATTACTTTTGGTGAATGTGTTACCTTTTTAATACTTTTTTTGTCTGTGTTTATTGTGTAGATTCAACCTGTCCATTGTAAAGGACTTGGGGGATCGGGCAGCACAGGGACGAACCTATGGTAACCTAGGAAACGCATACTATCTGCTTGGAAACTTCCAGGAAACTGTGGGGGCCCATGAACAGGTACATACCCTAAATTAGTGGCATCACAAGTCTTAGTACATGACTTTCAGGGTTATTTATTTATATATATAGATATCTATATATATCTATATCACATACATGATGCATGTGTGAATATTGTTGTATGATACTATATGTTCTTGTGACTTTATTTAGTAGAAAAGAGAACATATCACTCTGACCACTCAAATTCTTCCTTGATTTCTTTTGAAGCGTCTCCTCATCGCTAAGGAGTTTGGGGACAGGGCGGCTGAGAGGAGGGCCTACTGTAACCTAGGGAACGCCTACATCTTTCTGGGCCAGTTTGGAGTGGCAGCTGAACATTACAAGTGAGTGGTTACTTCCTTAGACCAATTGACCATCAAAGGGGTAAGCAAGACTAGTTTCTGGTGACCTTTTCCTTATCATCCCTTGACCTCTGCCCCCCAGGAGGACTCTTCAGCTGGCCAGGCTGCTGAAGGACAAGGCTGTGGAGGCTCAGGCCTGTTACAGCCTGGGGAACACCTACACACTGCTGCACGACTACGAGAGAGCCATCGACTACCACCTCAAACACCTCATCATCGCACGGGAGCTCAAGGACAGGTACGCACACTTACAATACTTGGTTGCTTATGGTTGTCGATCGTATATGATCAAGACTATTGTCTTTAATTATGAGTCCTCTGATGGCTCTAGAGACCAATGTTCTTCTTTGCCTAAGACACGCATTGTTCAAAAGACTTATGCAAAGTGTTTACTGTAGGGAAGTGTACTTTCTGAGTTGGCATTACTCAATCTCCCTTCTGTCTGTCCCTCTGTTTGTTCAGAGTTGGGGAGGGAAGAGCGTGCTGGAGTTTAGGAAATGCCCACACGGCCCTGGGGAATCATCAGGATGCCATTCACTTTACTGAGAAACATCTGGAGATATCCATAGAGGTGCCTATTTACTGCCTGGTCAATGTTACTCCACCTCCCTATCTAATGCATGTTATCAGTACCTGTCATTTAGTCAGATCTTTCTACATGGAATTAACCTGCTCGTTATTATCGAATAAGTCACAACTCTAGGAATTCCGTATGAATAAAACGAATGAGGAAATCTCTTCCGGTACCGAGGGGAGGGGTGAGGACAACAACACCTTGACTCTATATGGCCAGATTATTCCCCTGCTGTGTTCGAGTTGTGTTCTTCTTATGCAGTTCTCAGTTTTTTTTCTCTAATACACTTCTCATCCTCTATTTGGTCCAGAATGGAGACAAAAATAGCGAGGCAACAGCCAGGATGAACTTGTCAGACCTGAAGTTATTGCTGGTTCTGGGGGAGAACCCAAGCTCAAGCCTCAACACCAACAGCAGCTCCAACTTTAACAGCAATAGCTCTGTTCTGACTGAGAACCTCGGGAAGCAGAATACCTTACCAGGTACAAGTCCTTACCGTCCTACCTGTAACAATACTACAGTATTAGGTTTATTATTAGTAGTATTATTATGTGCTATATATATAGCGCTTGCAACATCGATCGTGGGTTTGATTCCCGCTGGGGCCACCCTTGTGAAAATGTATGCACACAGGTACTGTAAGTCGCTTTAAATAAAAGCGTCTGCTAAATGGCATATAATATTATTATTATAAATAACCATTATTCCATTTTGAACTAATTATTCTGAACCTTACACAAATCTGTAGTTCAAAGTCAGTCCAGGTACAAGCCTGGCAAAGTGACACATGCAAATAGATCCATTTGGCACACACACCGACTTCTGATGTGTTAGTTTCAGGCGTTAAGTCAGAAGGAAGGAGGAACAGTATGGGGAACTTGGAGGTGGTAGGACTGAGTCCTGAAAAAACTGTAGAGGTGGGTTCAAAAATATGTACAGTACACATGCATATTAATACATTTACATGTGCTTATGAGCAGAAATATCACTTATCCGTCATGTTACTTATTGTATTGATTTACACTACCGTTAAAGAAATGTGGGGTCACTTAGAAAAGTCCTTATTTTTGCAAAGACTGGCCAATAAAAAAGAAAAGCTTAAGATGGGCAAAAGAACACCGACACTGGACAGAGGAACTCTGCCTAAAAGGACAGCATCCCGGAGTCGCCTCTTCACTGTTGACGTTGAGACTGGTGTTTTGCGGGTACTATTTAATGAAGCTGCCAGTTGAGGACTTGAGGCGTCTGTTTCTCAAACTAGACACTCTAATGTACTTGTCCTCTTGCTCAGTTGTGCCGGGGCCTCCCACTCCTATTCTGGTTGGAGCCAGTTTGCGCTGTTCTGTGAAGGGAGTAGTACACAGCATTGTACCAAATCTTCATTTTCTTGGCAATTTCTCACATGGAATAGCCTTCATTTCTCAGAACAAGAATAGACTGACGAGTTTCAGAAGAAAGTGCTTTGTTTCTGGCCATTCTGTAATCGAACCTACAAATGCTGATGCTCCAGATACTCAACTAGTCTAAAGAAGGACAGTTTTATTGCTTCTTTAATCAGAACAATAGTTTTCAGCTGTGCTAACAACTGCAAAAGGGTTTTCTAATGATCAATTAGCCTTTTAAAATGATAAACTTGGATTAGCTAACACAACATGCCATTGGAACACAGGAGTGATGGTTGCTGATAATGGTCCTCTGAACGCCTGTGTAGATATTCCATTAAAATTCAGCCGTTTCCAGCTACAATAGTCATTTACAACATTAACAATGTCTACACTGTATTTCTGATCAATTTGATGTTATTTTAATGGACAAATTAAATTGCTTTTCTTTCAAAAACAAGGAAATGTCTAAGTGAACCCAAACTTTTGAACGGTAGTGTATGTACATTTTAGTTCTTATTGATTGGTTATATAGCATTGGTGACGTCTCAACTAAGCTGCTTACACACACCACCTATCTCTCCCCTATCCTCCATTTTTATTTTCATGTACCGGTACTCTTGTCTTCATGTACTGCCCTTACAACAGAACTGGGACAAAGGCGTGTTCAAGCCTCCTAATCCTAAATCCAGCATGGCCAAGGCCTCCTCCAAGTTGTTCTTTATCAACCGGCTCAGAGGGAAGAAACACAAACACAAGAAGCACAGCTCTCCTACCAGAGACCGAGTTCTCCAGGACACCAGAAACAACCCCACAGCCCCAGAGATGGACACACAGAAGTCAGAAGCCAAGGTAGCTTCAACCATAGAGAGTTGCCTACATAGTAGCGTAATTATATAAATACAAATCATCTAATTGGTCTAATGCTATTATTTTAAATTCATTCCTACGGGTTCAACAGTAGATAACATAGAGGCTGGGCATGTTGTGCACTCTATTGTAGCATTCTTGTCTTATAATGACAACCATAAAAAGGCTATCATTACTATCTGAGACTCTTCTGGTTGTTTTAGTGGGTGTTTTGTGCATCTTTTCTCCTGTAGATTGCAGGTTCTGACACTCTGGGTGATGAAGGCTTCTTTGACCTCCTAAGTCGTTTCCAGGGCTGCAGAATGGAAGACCAAAGATGCTCCTTATTGGACGACCAGAGCAGTCTCACCGACCCCTTCTCTGTCTGTACCACCCCGCCTGTAGCCATGAGGAAATGTAAGTTAATCTCGCCCCCCTCTGCATGTCATGTCTACCAATGTATCTGGTTGGCGCTTTGTGACCTACTCATCGACCAATACCTTGCCTGTACGTGCCTTTCTTATCCTATTCACTGGTGGTAGGAGCTCATGTATTGGTGACTTTCCTCCTTGAATTTTGTGTTCATATTAAAAAAAAAGTTTGCTTTGGCGAAGGAGATGTAGCTTTCAGGCTAAACTAAAACTACTCTTTCCTTTCTCTCCTCTTTCTGTCATCACCCTTTCCTCTTCCACCTCAAGTAGCTACTTCCGCGTGCGAGACCAACCCGGAGCCTGAGCATTTCCTGGACCTGCTGGCCAGCTCCCAGGGCCGTCGGCTGGACGAGCAGAGAGCCAGCGTGGGCAGCAGCTTCCCCGGTCTACGTCTCTGCACCTCCAATAACTCCCTCAGCTCCCCCACCATGCTCAGTCCCCTGATGACCAGTGCTGACCAGCCTCAAGCTGACAACGTTTTCTTGGACATGCTAGTCAAGTGCCAGGTAATCAAGACATAGCCTACAGTAGGCTATTTTAGCTGGTTCACTGAAAATGACTTGACTATTCAGAAGTTAGTAAAAGCCTCATTTGCTTAGTACCTATTGTAAAGATGATGAATTGTAACTCATGGACCAAATTTATTGAAAAATACTATATATCATTTGACTGACACTGATTTGAGATCAAAATCTGGTCTGTTCCAATGTGCCTGTGTAGGGTTCTAGACTGAATGACCAGCGGTGTACAGCACCCCCTCCCCCCACTAGGGGTTCTACTGTCCCAGACGAGGACTTCTTAAGCCTCATCCTGCAATCCCAGGCCAACAGGATGGACGAGCAGCGGGTCCCACTACCTCCCAGCTCTGACGCTGTCCCTAGCCAGCCCTGCCCAGATTGCCCAGACTGATGCCCTATATGTCTGCCTACCTATCCTCTAACTTCAGCTCAGCCCTGAACTCCTCACAGCCTGGTCCAGACTGACTCTATCCCATTTTTACCTGCCCAGGCATGAGCTCCTCAAGACTGATGCAATCATCACAGGGTTTCCTCTACCACAGCTGAAAACCCTGTGAACCCAAATAACCTCTGCCAGACATTCACGACAGTACTCCCTTTACACTCTGGATTCACACAGCCGGGCTCAGACAGTCAATTACATGAGTCTCCAACTCCACACAACTTTCAATGGATTAGTGGACAGTCTTCTCTGCAGGGAAACATGATCTGAGCCCCCACACTACTCTAGAATCACCAGATTCGAGTTGGAAGAAGCGACATGATCTTGACTCCTGCTGAAATGTTTGAATTTTTTTATTTCTATACATAGTGTTTGAGTTGACACTTTCTATTATCTATTTTCAAATGTTTTATTGATATGGTGACGGATCCTTTCAGCTGTTCTCAGTATGTGAAGAACCAGACATCGCAATGAACCAATTTACCAGACGTGTCATAAACACCTTTTTTAATGAAATAAACATTTTGTGACATACGCTTATGTTGATAGAAGAGTAAAAAAAAAAAGTATTATTCAGGTCAGCAATGTTTTTTACTTCCAGTTTATGCTGACCGTGGGTATATGAATCCTCACTTTAACAAACACTTTTTTGTGTGCTTTTACATTTTCTCCCCAATTTCGTGATATCCAATTGGTAGTTAGTCTTGTCCCATCTCTGCAACTCCTCTACGGACTCTGTGAAGGTCGAGAACCATGCGTCCCCCGAAACACGACCCTGTCAAACCGCACTGCATCTTGACATACTGCTCACTTAACCCGGAAGCCAGCCGCACCAATGAGTTGGAGGAAACACGCCCATCTGGCGACCGAAGTCAGCTTGCAGGCGTCCGGGGCCCGCTACGAGGAGTTGCTAGAGTGCGATGGGACAAGGAAATCCCGGCCGGCGATTTAAAATGGGTCTAGAAGTCCAGGACAATAACAGTTATGCAGGCCTACACCATATAGTAATGTGCTGGTTATGTACATGGTAAGGTTTCTTACTTTCTTACTTCATGCGACAGATAAAGGTCCACTATGGCTCAGTATTGATTCAGATCTGTCTTTCTCGTGAGTCTGGGGGTGGAAAACAACTTTTTAGAGGTTAGTTAAAAGTTACATTGGTTGATTTTGAACTGAAAGAACGTGTCACTTCACAACCTGTTTTCAAGCCTTGGTTCCTCGAGTGGGGTCAATTATATTTCAATTCAAGTAAACTCTAGGAATTTTAGTTTCTGAATTGAAATTGACCCCAACACTGGCTCTGTTGTGGTCCAGATTTCTAGAATTTGACAAAAAAACATTTAACAGGTAACATCTAACCCCTGTGATGTCATTCAGGTTGATCTCACTTGGGGAAGCAGCTGGTTATGGAGGAGCAGGTACTGGAGCCCGACTCCCCTGGGTGGGCAGGTCTTTGCACTCCGACATGAACACAGGCAGAGCCGACACCGGGATCCACTCCTGCTGTTGCTGCAAGACAAACGAGGAGGATTGTTCTGATGATGAATATTTTGAATAGAAAGATTTGTAGAAAGGAAAAGAAAGCAAGTGAAATGTAATAACAAAAGTGCATATTCGAACAGCAGATCAAAATATTAGGCTTAGAAATCAGTTGAAGTAAGGGTTCATGTCTGCTGGCTGTAAACACTGTCTATAATGCATCCTAACCTTGCTGGTGTCATAGGTATCGGTAATAAAGGAGATTAATGTGTAGAGGTAGACTCTGCTGAACAGCCACACCAAGTAACTCATCTGCTGTATGTCCTTGAAAATAGGATACATGTCATCTCTGTTGATCAAGGAGAACAGGCACTCTGATATTGTGTTCAAGTTCCAAAACTAACAGCTAAACAAAATGGTAATAAAATAAGTTTTCCCAGTTAAGCCTCCTTTTTCTGTTAACTCCTGCACCAGTGTGGTTAAATGATAACACTCCAAACACAAAGCTCAATCCAAGTTTGATCTACTTTCTTGTGTTAGGGCCCGAGCATGATCCAGCCACAGAAATGTTACCCCAGGTAGATGATTTCAGTACTGAAACGCTGCTCTCAGTGTCAGTGGGAATCTAGGAATAGCCAAGCACAACACACAGATCAATGGAATTCTGGTGGAATTGATCAAATATTCCACTTAATGAAATAATAGGGCTTGTGCGAAGCATCAAGTGTTGAATTCAACGTGTCTTACATTGTATCTCTTGAAGTAGCGCATGTAGTGTATGACTCCCATCAAAATGAGCACTGTGCCTGTCCCAAGAAAGATGCTGCACATTGTAATTGGTCAGAATCTAATGGGGGAAAGCACAAAGAACTAAAACGCTGTCACCACAAATTAAACATATTTATGTAATGTGTGAAGGCTAATGAAGGAACATTCACACACAGTACAAAACTTTACCTTTGTCTGGATTTCTATTTTGAGAATGGAGCCGATGAGGATATACCAGCCTTTCAGAAACTCCAGTCTATCTGACCATGGAACTGCAACACTGGTGGACTATACAGAAGTCTATATACTCCTGTGAAATCACACAGACAGGTTTACCTAAACAAAGGTTTACACAGTAAACTCAGCAAAAAAAGAAACATCTCACTGTCAACTGCATTTATTTTCAGCAAACTTAACGTGAAAATATTTGTATGAACATGAGATTCAACAACTGCGACATAAACTGAACAAGTTCCACAGACGTGACTAACAGAAATGTAATATTGTGTCCCTGAACAAAGGGGGGGTCAAAATCAAAATTAACAGTCAGTATCTGGTGTGGCCACCAGCTGCATTAAGTACTGTAGTGCATCTCCTCCTCATGGACTGCACCAGATTTGCCAGTTCTTGCTTTGAGATGGTACCCAACTCTTCCACCAAGGCACCTGCAAGTTCCCGGACATTTCTGGTGGGAATGGCCCTAGCCCTCACCCTCTGATCCAACAGGTCCCAGATGTGCTCAATGGGATTGAGATCCGGGCTCTTCGCTGGCCATGGCAGAACACTGACATTCCTGTCTTGCAGGAAATCACGCACAGAACGAGCAGTATGGCTGGTGGCGTTGTCATGCTGGAGGGTCAGGATGAGCCTGCAGGAAGGGTACCACATGAGGGAGGAGGATGTCTTCCCTGTAACGCACAGCGTTGAGATTGCTTGCAATGACAACAAGCTCAGTCCGATGATGCTGTGACACACCGCCCCAGACCATGACGGACCCTCCACCTCCAAATTGATCCTGCTCCAGAGTACATGCCTCGGTGTAACGCTCATTCCTTCGACGATAAATGGGTATTCGACCATCACCCCTGGTGAGACAAAACCGCGACTCGTCAGTGAAGAGCACTTTTTGCCAGTCCTGCTGAGAAAAGATGTCCGTCTTGTGCTGACATGTTCATTCTCAATTGGAGATCGAATTTCAATATTGAAATAATATTGTAAATGTCAGAGACAGACAGCAACGTTTGTACAACCGCCTGTTGTTTGTTAGGCTAGAAGCAAGGGGAAATAATGTCTAGATGCTTTTTGCAGTGGAGATCAAGTTAATTAACTGGCTGGCTGAGCTGGTAGGAAACTGGATGTGCAGGGATTTCTCAGATGGAACAGAAAACAAGATGTACATTTTTGCATTGTAGGCTAACCTGTGCTAAACAGGTTTTTGGCTAAGAATGCGTCTCAGCCAATAACAATGCTTGTTTTGACCAACCAGTTGTAGAAGAATCCTATAAGACTCCTAAAATAAAAAGTCTAATCATTATGCATAAACAGATACAGTATATTTTTTTCATTTACCATGATGCTATAGCATAGTGTTAAAGAAGACATAACTTTTTTTGTAATCATATCAGTACACTTACAAACTGAAGTTGAATCCTGTTGAGCACAGAGCGTGTGCGGAGTGAGAGAGGGGATGGCTCTTACAATGATGAGACAGTCAAATAGCAGTGGGCAGTTCTTAACCGACTTTAAAATACAGTGAAACCCGAAAGGATACATTTTTCTAACACATAGAAAACATATTGTCATACTGGGAATCTGTCTGCAATCTGCCTAGCTAATAGGTTAGGTGAAGTAGCCAAACAGCTTGAAGTCAGATGGCATACCGTGACTTCAAAGTCATAGCAGTTTGGCAGCTCTCTGTGTCTAAGTGTCTGTAGATTTATGGCCTGAGAATGGCTTTGGAATGTATAGTGTCTGTTTTACGGGCTCCTGACCAATTCTGCTAAAAATAAAAAATGTTCTTGTACATGTTTCCTATGACTGAAAAGAGTTTCTGGACATCAGAACAGCGATCACTAACCTCGATTTGGATAAAGATTTCTACTTCAATGAGTCGGCGGCACAGGACATATTGCTCACCCCGGACCAGGCCCTAATCCCCGTCAGTCGGAAGAGAAAGCAACAGCGACAGAGGCTGACGTGCGGGTACCCTGATGAAAAAATGGCAACGTGTAACTTATCAGCCTTTACCCTCTGTTCTATTGGCGAATATACAATATCTGTAGAACAAACTGGACAAGCTCCGTTCGAGACTATCCTATCAACGGGACCTGAAGTCCTGTAATATTCTATGTTTCTAGTAAACTTGGCTGAACAAGGACATGGATAATATTTTAGCTGGTTTTTCTATGCATCGGCAGGACAGAACCGCACCGTCGGGTAGGCTCAAGGGGAGTGGTGTGTGTCTCTTTGTTAACAACAGCTGGTGTGCGATCTCTAATACTAAGGAAGTCTGGAGGTTATTCTCTTCTGAGTTACAATACCTCATGATAAGCTGTAGACCATGCTATTTACCAAGAGAGTTTTCATCTATATTTTTCATAGCTGTCTGTTTACCACCACAAACCATAAATACCATAATCAAAGAGAGCCATAAACAAATAAGAAATGCAAATAAGAAAATGCTCATCCAGAGGTGGCGCTCCTAGTGGCCAGTAATTTAATGCAGAAAAACTGACCTAATTTCTACCAGCATGTCACCTGTGCAATATAGAGGCAAAATATTTAGATTTGTTTAACACTTTTTTGGTTACTACATGATTCCATATGTGTTCTTTCATAGTTTTGATGTCTTCTCTATTATTCTACAATGTAGATAATATATATCTTTTTGAAAAACCCTGGAATGAGTAGGTATATTTTGGGATGTGAGGACAGTCTGTTTGACATGACGAAAATCCGTTTTAGATCTAAACGTTGTCAATAAAGTGATGAATTGGGAGCAGTGTGGTGCCAGGACAACAACCTCTCCCTCAACGTCAGAAAGACAAAGGAGCTGATCATGGACTACAGGAAATGGAGGGCCGAGCACACCCCCATTCACAATGACGGGGCTGTAATGCAGCGGGTCGAGAGCTTCAAGTTCCTCAGTGTTCAAATCACTAAGGATCTATAATGGACCAAACACATCAACACAGTTGTGAAGAGGTGAGGAGGCTGATCCCCAAAAAGTTATACAGCTGCACCATTGAGAGCATCTTGACTGGGTGCATCACCGCTTGGTATGGCAACTGCTTGGCATCCAACCGCAAGGAGCTAAAGAGGGTAGTGTGGACTGCCCAGTACATCGCTGGGGCCGAACTCCCGGCCATCCAGGACCTCTATAACAGGCGGTGTCAAAGGGAGGCAATACAAATGTTTAAAAACTCCAACCAACCAAGTCATAGACTGTTCTCTCTGCTACCCATGGCAAGCAGTACCGATAAACTCTGTCTGGATCCATCAGGACCCTGAACAGCTTCTACAATGCCTTGCAAAAGTATTCATCCCCCTTGGCGTTTTTCCTATTTTGTTGCATTACAACCTGTCATTTAAATTGATTTTTATTTGGATTTCATGTAATGGACATACACAAAATAGTCCAAATTGGAGAAGTGAAATGAAAAAAATCACTTGTTTCAAAAAAATAAAAATAATAAAAACGAAAAAATGGTGTGTGCATCTGTATTCACCCCCTTTGCTATGAAGTCCCTAAGTAAGATCTGGTGCAACCAATTACCTTCAGAAGTCACATAATTTGTTAAATAATGTCCACCTGTGTGCAATCTAAGTGTCACATGATCTGTCACATGATCTCAGTGTATATATGCACCTGTTCTGAAAGGCCCCAGAGTCTGCAACACCACTAAGCAAGCGGCACCACCAAGCAAGCGGCACCACCAAGCAAGCAAGCAAGCAAGCAAGCGGCACCACCACCAAGCAAGCGGCACCATGAAGACCAAGGAGCTCTCCAAACAGGTCAGGAACAAAGTTGTGGAGAAGTACAGATCAGGGTTGGGTTATAAAAAAATATCAGAAACTTTGAACATCCCATGGAGCACCATTAAATCCATTATTATTATTTTTTTAAGAATATGGCACCACAACACACCTGCCAAGACTCACAGACCAGGCATAGAGGGCAATAATCAGAGAGGCAACAAAGAGACCAAAGATAACCCTGAAGGAGCTGCAAAACTCCACAGCGGCGATTGGAGTATCTGTCCATAGGACCACTTTAAGCCATATACTCCACAGAGCTGGGCTTTATGGAAGAGTGTCCAGAAAAAAGCCATTGCTTAAAGAAAAAAATAAGCAAACACGTTTGGTGTTTGCTAAAAAACATATGGAAGAAGGTACTCTGGCCAGATGAGACTAAAAGTTAGCTTTTTGGCCATCAAGGAAAACGCTATGTTTGGCACTGGCACAAACCCAACACCTCTCATCACCCTGAGAACACAATCCCCACAGTGAAGCATGGTGGTGGCAGCATCATGCTGTGGGGAGGTTTTTCATCGGCAGGGACTGGGAAACTGATCAGAATTAAAGGAATGATGGATGGCGCTACATACAGGGAAATTCTTGAGGGAAACCTGTTTCAGTCTTCCAGAGATTTGAGACTGGGACGGAGGTTCACCTTCCAGCAGGACAATGACCCTAAGCATACTGCTAAAGCAACACTCGAGTGGTTTAAGGGGAAACATTTAAATGTCTTGGAATGGCCTAGTCAAAGCCCAGACATCAATCCAATTGAGAATCTGTGGTATAGACTTAAAGATTGCTGTACACCAGCGGAACCTATCCAACTTGAAGGAGCTGGAGCAGTTTTGCCTTGAAGAATGGGCGAAATCCCAGGTGGCTAGATGTGCCAAACCTATGGAGACATACCCCAAGAGACTTGCAGCTGTAATTGCTGCAAAAAGTGGCTCTAAAAAGTATTGACTTTGGGGGGGTGAATAGTTATCCACGCTCAAGTTTTCCGTTTTTTATTGTTTGTTTCACAATAAAATATATTTTGCATCTTCAAAGTGGTAGGCATGTTGTGTAAATCAAATGATACAAACCCCCCCAAAACCTTTTTTAATTCCAGTTTGTAAGGCAACAAAATAAGAAAAATGCCAAGGGGGTGAATACTTTCGCAAGCCACTGTACCCCCAAGCCATAAAACTGCCAAATTGATAAATAGTTAACCAAAAAGCTACCCGGACTATCTGCATTGACCCTTTTTGCACAAACTTTATTTACTCGCTGCTGCTGTTGTTTTTTTTTTTTTTACAGAGCTGTCACCTCACAACCATGTACTATAAGAAAAATATGTTTTTTTGTGAATTGGATATACTTGATACAGTTATACTACTTAAGAATATAGTTTTAATATGTTTTTTTGCAGGAAAAAATGAAACATTTAATATTAGGGCCTGATACCTTTTGAAATGCACAACGAAATTCAACAGATCCTCCTCTGGTGTGCTTCCCATGTGTAACACAGGAAAAATCTCAAGGCATTCTGTTGGGGGGTAAATAACAAACAAGTGACTTAAAACATTTCTGCAATAAAAAAAAAAGATTGCTTATCAAAACCACATCAGTCCAATTCATAACATTCTGTTCAGACCTTTCTGACAAAGGGATTAAAGCATATCCAACCTCTTACACACCACTGAAGGCTAAAAACTGTAAATGACATTTAGTATACAGTATACAGCGACCATTAGCCTACCAGTTTCAATCTGTGCTTCTACAGTATATCAAAGGTCTAATTGGCTGGTGAGATGCTTCCATTCCTTGAGGATTCCTGGCACAGAGACTGAGGAAAATAGATATCCCCTTTCTTCTCATACACAAGGTTACCAACGGAGATGTTTCGCAGATGAGAATACTACATCAACTGTAACATACTTTACTCAAATTATGTTTTATTGACAAGAGAGGATTTGATAAACTTAAGTGAACTATCAAGCTATGACAGAACAAAAGTTGGAGGCAAAACGAAACATGATCATACATGTCAGACTACAATTATGTACTGTATACTAATCACAAATCACAAGAAACAGATGTTGGGTAGGTATTTCAGTGGAATCATGCTCCACAAACACTGCCAGTAATAATGCATCAAAATGAAAGGAGCTAGGTACTGTGCTGGTCCTCAGAACAGAACTATACAAACTACTTCACCTATACAACTCAAATTGTTCCTGAGGATGCAATGTGGTGGGACTTGGGAAATATGCTTGGTAAACAGTTTTTTGAGTCAACCCGAGCACTCTGTTCTGCCACCTCTGGTCTCTTGGCCCTCCCACCCCTACAGGAGTTCAGCTCCCACTCAGCCCAGTCCAAGCTCTTCTCTGTCCTGGCACCCCAATGGTGGAACCAGCTTCCCCTGAAGCTAGGACAGCAGAGCCCCTGCCCATCTTCCGAAATCATCTGAAACCCTAGCTCTTCAAAGAGTTACTTAAATAACCCCTTCCCCTCATTTAGGAAGAGATGCTTGAACGTCATGAGGTTTTCCTCTTTGAAGGTTGCAACCATTTGATTACACAGTCCAAAAGACCAACTGGGAATATAAAAGTTATTTATTACACACGCTTCCTTCACTATGTATGCGAAAGTTGGTGGCCACTGTCTCAGTGAGTATTGGCGGCGGACCCTGGGCATAAGCAACATAAGTGGTCGCATGTGGACCCCAGCCGCTTGGAGAATACACAAGGTGCAATTTCAAAATTTGGTTGTGCATCAGCAGTTTTCATCATTTTATGCCAGTCATTGACATTCAGTCAATTAGCCCATGTCAACAAAATATGTTTTGATTGGTAAACTAGTCTAGCCAGCTATCTAAACTTGTGGTAATCATGGTTTAATTACCGACCGGTCACAAAGGGGCATGTGCGCAGGGGCCCTGACCTCCAGCGGGCCCCCATTGATTTTGTTAGCCACTCTCACTCAGATATCATATTATTAACATGGCATAGGTCATGGCAAAATGGGTTGAATTTCATGAAATTGTTTTAAAAATGCAAACATTTCTCTCCTCCCCATCGCAAAATGTGTAGAATTGCAGGAAATTAGCTGTAAAACTGAACATTTCTCTCTGCCACATGGCAGAATGAGTAGAATTGCATGAAATTTGTTGTAAAATTACTGGATATGAGATACTGTAATTCTGGCAGTTAGAATGGTTTGAAACCATGACTGCTCATTTGCAACTGCACATGGGGACAAAGATCGTACTTTTTGGAGAAATGTCCTCTGGTCTGATGAAACAAAAATAGAACTGTTTGGCCATAATGGCTATCGTTATGTTTGTAGGAAAAATGGGGAGGCTTGCAAGCCGAAGAACACCATCCCAACCGTGAAGCACAGGGCTGGCAGCATCATGTTGTGGGGGTGCTTTGCTGCAGGAGGGACTGGTGCACTTCACAAAATAGATGGCATCATGAGGAAGAAAATGATGTGCATATATTGAAGCAACATCTCAAGACATCAGTCAGGAAGTTAAAGCTTGGTCGCAAATGGGTCTTCCAAATGGACAATGACCACAAGCATACTTCCAGTTGTGGCAAAATGGCTTAAGGACAACAAAGTCAAGGTATTGGACTGGCCATCACAAAGCCCTGACCTCAATCCTATAGAAAATTTGTGGGCAGAACTGAAAAAGCGTGTGTGAGCAAGGAGGTCTACAAACCTGACTCACTTACCCCAGCTCTGTCAGGAGGAATGGGCCAAAATTCAACCAACTTATTGTGGGATGCTTGTGGAAGGCTACCCAGAACGTTTGACCCAAGTTAAACAATTTAAAGGCAATGCTACTGTTAAGGTTGCGTCAATCAAATCTGACATCAGGACAAAAGGTGACACAGAGTCACTGAATATGTTCTATGTTTTTTATTATAGCCAAGCGATAAATAGTAAATGCAATCTTTCATATATACGGGTTCACTGTAACACCACGCAGAGCAGAGAACTCCTAACCTGTCACAAAGTTCTTCTTTAATACTCTGGCAGCAGTAGTTCCCGCTCTAGGCGGGCCTATCAGAGTAGGGGCTGAGCGTGGTTTTAGACTTACTCAGTCTATCGTGGGCGCACAGGTTGGTCCCAACCCCTTGGCGCTTCAGCTGTCATTGTTAGGTTGTTGTTGTTGTGCAGAATAGATGTGGCCTTCTAAGTACTGTGTACACCCCTAAGCTAGGCCACCGGTTCCCAGTTAGTCATGCACATGTTGCAACACTGTTATCATATTCTATAGTAATGTTGCGGCTTAATGATACAGCGAGCACACAGTGTGAAAAGGCAAGCAAAACATATCCATTTCCCACACTACCAAATACTAATTGAGTGTATGTAAACTTCTGACCCACAGGGAAGGTGATGAAAAATAAAAGCTGAAATAAATCATTCTCTACTATTATTCTGACATTTCACATTCTTAAAATAAAGTGGTGATCCTAACTGACCTAAGACAGGGAATTTATACTAGGATTAAATGTCAGGAATTGTGAAACTGAGTTTAAATGTATTTGGCTAAGGTGTATGTAAACTTCCGACTTCAACTGTATGTACAAGGTGGGCATTTCATAATAAAACTACTTTGAAGTACTGACCTTAGGCAAATTGATGTAGTTGGAGCTAGATTCCACAAAGCCTGATCTCTACTCCATTCCATTGGTGAAGTTCATCAGAAACTTCCTCCACCAGGGTGGAGTTTAGTCTGCTACCGTTACTCTAATGTTTAATACTAGTAGGAGTTAACCTTAGCTAGCCAAAGAAGAACAACCACGTCACCCTTATTCCTCACCGTTGCTAGCTAGTTCGTTTACGTACTTTGTCATTTCTATCCTATCCATCAGTGTTTTTCTACACCCTGTTTAGTTTCACCATGTGTCACCCAATGTCTCTACAAATTGTTTTAAGAGTTAAGACAGTAGCAAGTATTTGCCATAAGATGTCGCTACAGCACATGTTTTGTTCTGGCTGGCTGGGTCTGTAAACTGGGCTGAAATTTACACTGAGGACCTGTGAACAAGCCTCAATCGATTTCCATGGATTTGTTCACATATCAGACAGAAAGTAGACAAAACAGACTAAATAAAGTAGGTGTAGTAGGGTGTTTGATACAGCATATTAACTCTCAATACCTTATATTCCACAGCAAATATGTCTGTGATTAAGCCTAACTGCAGGGGGTTTCAACAGAGAGACCCAAGAGCATAGCCAGTGTGGGCAGTAAGGGGAAAGCCAAGGCTGTGTATGACCCCCATATATAATAAGTATATGGTATAACCTCTTGAGGACATCTAACTTTGGATCACCATGTTTATTCACCTTTTTATATGACGCTAATGCAATTTAAATGAAAGTACATAAAGTATGACAATTCAACATTTCTGCTGTTTTGAATCCATGTAGCCAAAAAGGCTGATGAGTCTCCTGCAGGAAGTGTTGCAGGGTCTGGTAAGATTTCTTTGATGCACTATACAGGCTAACCGACATTTTCCTGAATGTTCCTGGCTCATTTGCTGTAGACCAAACTCATGATACTGCAATGGCTAACACTTAAACATAGAAAAATAAGCGGGGACTGCCCTGGCATGAGTTCACTGAAATTCACTGGACTCTCTTCTACTGCTCCAGAAACGTAGACCACTGACACTATTTCTCTGATGATTCCCATGAAATTCAATAAACCGTTAGCAACCTGAATTCTGCTTTCTGAATAGGCCAGCAATGGATCTCTAACACAAAGGGTTGTGTGAAAATGCTTTGCCTAAATTATTGTAGCTTTCGCTATAGTAGAATCTCACTATAGCCTGACTGATTTACAATTTGGTAATAAGGAGATAATTCCCCTCTTCTGAACTATCAAGTCTGTCTAATAAACACCAGCATGAGCTACATCTGGTTTCTCATCAATTCACATTACTATCGCAGCAGAAATAAACACAGTACTCTAACGTGTTCCTGTTCCAAAACAAACAGGACAGAGAACAGCTCTTTGCAAAGTACCCTCCTGATTGAATGGCAAGCCTGTATATGAATGCTTCCATTTGTGTGAGAGGGCCTGGCTCCTACGATACATGTCGTTCACTCAGAGAGATACTAAGGATGCCAGAGGAAGCCTAAGAGCTGAGCCTATTTTACTCTCAAACATTGATGTAATGTGCACGATATACTCATCAGTGCTGACTCTTTGTGGGGAAAAAACCTGTATACCCTATGCATGCTTTTGACGTGAACATGGGTGTACTGGTGCAGACCCTGTGGACATACACATGACTACTGGTATAATATATAAGGGCTATCTTTTTACTTTAGGTCATCGGATCTTGTGTAAAGGGAACTTGATAGTGTTATGCACTTGGAAGGGTCGTCTTAGCTGATACAGTATGACACAGCCCTATAGAATATAATGTGTTGGAGTTGCTCTGGAGAACAGTTTAAGCTATAGGCTAAGTATGCTTGGTCTGTCTTTGGTCATTTAAAAGGTGTGTTAGGTGTGTTTTTTTGGGGGTCTTAGCCACGGGAAGTAGGGTTGCTGCAGCAACCACTGAAAAATAAAAAAAAATGTGCTCACAAAAGTAGTGCACTGGGCCTTTACTAGTATTAGCGGACCGATATAGCCGTCTGTAGCGCATGCAAATTAATATGATATGTCAAGTTTGGTATGGTATGGTTACATAAGACAGATGGTTACTTAAAAAGGCAAAAGTGAAAATAGGGTTGATGGTTGGAGTGGATGGGTGGGTGTATAACGCAAACGTCTAGCAACCAAAAGGTTGTGATTTTGAATCTCATCGCGGACAGCTTTAGCATTTTAGGTAGCAACTTTTCAAGTACTTTTAAGCTACTTCACAACTACTTAGCATATTAGCTAACCCTAACTCTAACCCTAACCTTAACCCTTTTAGCTAACCCTTCCTCTAACACTAACTCTTAAACTTAACTCCTAAACTTAACCCTAACCTTAACTCTAACCCCTAAGCCTAACACCTAGCCTAGCTAATGTTAGCCAGCTAGCTAACGTTTGCCATCTAGCTAGAATTTGTAACATATCATACGTTTTTCAAATTCATAACATATTGTTCAAAATGGGTGATGGACATCCCCGAATTAATACATACTATATGAAACGTAACATATTATACTAAATCGAGAGTCTTTGATTTACTTAGAGAATAATACGAAATGCTCTGAGACCAGGTTGTGGTCCCAGATCTGTTTCTGTTTTTAACCATATTTATTTTTTATTTTATTTATTTTACCTTTATTTAACCAGGTAGGCTAGTTGAGAACAAGTTCTCATTTACAACTGCGACCTGGCCAAGATAAAGCACAGCAGTTTGATACATACAACAACAAAGAGTTACACATGAAATACACAGACATACAGCCAATAATACAGTCGAAAAAAGGAAAAAAAATTAAAATGAATAATAAGTCTATATACAGTGAGTGCAAATGAGGTAAGATAAGGGAGGTAGGGCAACAAATAGGCCATGGTGGCGAGGTAATTAAAATTAGCAAATTAAACACTGGGATGGTAGATGTGCAGAAGATAAATGTGCACGTTACTGGGGTGCAAAGGAGCAAGATAAATAAATAAATACAGTGTGGGGATGAGGTAGTAGGATGGGCTGTTTACAGAGATCTGTGAGCAGGTGCAGAGATCTGTGAGCTCCATAAGAGATGGCAAGACGGCACAAACAAGTCTGGGAAAGGGCTACTTAGTACCCACCTTTCACTCTATTTCTGATAGAGTCTAAATATATAAAGACCCATCTTACTCTTCTTACTCCACCTAGCATCCACCTTTCCTGTGTTTGTAGCATGCCCCAACACTAGACTAGATCATCAAATATCACCCCGCTGTGTGGTGTAGTGACGTGTCCATAGTGACGTGTGGGTGGTTGTTTGTCCTCTCTAACACCCTGTGACAACAACTCAGGCTCTTACTGACCCAGACCCCCCAGCCCTTGTTAATGATCTTGTGCTAATACTGTTAATGTCTCACTCACAATGACACACATTTTGATAATTTAGAGTTAAAAATCATGACCAAATGTTTAAATTATGTTGAGTCTAAAGTTTTAAATAGATATCACTGTTTTAGTCAGTGTACTTCATCTCTGGTATAAAAGTATCATATTTCTAACACCCGCATGTTATGCAAACCTGCAATTCCCTGTGTCCAGTGCACTGTGCACTCAATGACCTTCCTCGTGTGTGATGCAACAGGACTACCCTTAGGATGAGCTCCTCCTGGTCTACGACAGGCTTAATCTACGTATCCAGCTTTTACCTGCTTCTAACATTGGAAGTAAAGGACAGGCACCTAAAGGTGAGTCCATTTATTACCAGTAATATGCTCTTCAGAATATATATTTTTAAACAGTGTGTATTCTGCACGTACTCTGTGACATATAGTAGACAATCACATTTTACTACTGTATATAAATGAATTCTAAAGAATAATGAAATGAAATGATTAAACTCAGAACAGCTCATGAAGAATGTTGTCATTCCTATTCTCATAATTCATAATGTGTGTCTGACTCATGCAGCCCATAGTGGCTGTGGGGGATGAAGAAGCTTTGGAGCGAGAGTCATCTGAAGTGTTTACAGCACAGGAAACCCCTGAACCCCAGCCCTGGATCTCTCTGGAGAGCAAGCAGGAGAAACACTGTCACGACTTTCGCCGAAGTCTGTCCCTCTCCTTGTTCTGGCGGCGTTCGGCGGTCGATGTCTCTGGCCTTCTAGCCATCGCCGATCCACTTTTCATTTTTCCATTTGTTTTGTCTTTGTTTTATACACACCTGGATTCAATTCCCCAATTACATGTTCATTATTTAACCCTCTGTTTTCCCCATGTTTGTGTGCATAATTGTTCTAAGATTATGTCAGTCCAATTGGTGGGCTTGTTGTTTGTGACTACTTTGATTATTTTGAGTAAACTACGTTGTGTTGCTCATCTCTGCTGTCCTGCGCCTGACTTTTTGCACCAACTACACCCAGCCATCTGACAAAGACGAAGAGCCTGTCACAGACTCCAGACCCAGGGTAATTACACAGGAACAACATTCTGTTCCTAATAATTGTAATCAATAATCTATCCACTCTGTGGCCAGTTTGCGAAAATGGTTCGCTCCTACAAACAGTGGCTTGCTATATAATGCGGGCAGACAGGCATTGAGGCATTCAGTTACTGTTCGACTGAACGTTATAATGGGCAAAACGAGTGACCTAAGCGACTTTGAGCGTGGTATGATCGTCGGTGCCAGGCGCGCCGGTTCCAGTATCTCAGAAACGGCCAGCCTCCTGGGCTTGTCACGCACGACAGTGTCTAGGGTTTTCCCGAGAATGGTGCGACAAACAAAAAAACATCCAGTCAGCGGCAGTCCTGTGGGCGAAAACAGCTTGTTGATGAGAGAGGTTGAAGGAGAATGGCAAGAATCGTGCAAGCTAACAGGCGGGCCACAAACAGGCAAATAACGGCCCAGTACAACAGTGGTGTGCGGAACGGCATCTCAGAATGCAAAACTTGTCGGTCCTTGTCACGGATGGGCTATTGCAGCAGACGACCACACCGTGTTCCACTCCTATCGGCTAAAAACAAGAAGAAGTGGCTGCAGTGGACAATTGGCTGGTGGTATGCCTGAAGGTATGGCTGGTGGATTCCCAGGAGCTGGCGGGGCCGCTCCTGGAGGCAGTGGATCATCTGGACCAACAATGGAGGGCTTGCAGTTGACGTACGACACCTCCTGGCGGCCATGTTGAAAGACCACCAAATTAATTCTTCTGGCTACCCCAAACTGCATGATAACAGTGCCTAAAACGAGTTGATTCATCACCATGGTCATTTTCTGTAGAGTATTTGGCTGCTAAAACAAGGCAGGAAAGTAAACAGGAAAAAATTATGTTTACAGATTCCCCGCAATCATGAAACACCATTGTTGACATCAATGAGTTAAGACTCAAGAACTGTCAGAAAAGCGAAGAAACCTTTTTGCCCATCAACACCTGAACCCTGACAGCTGTCAGTAACGGGTCTGCTACGATCATTTCATCACTGGTAAGTCAAGTATGATTGATTTTGAGTTTAGTTTAGCTGTTATGCTAACCAGGTGTTAACAACAACACTAAATTAGCCAAAATTAGCTAGCTAGATAGCTTGTAGTCTATCAATTAGCATATGTCGCGTGAGTTTAAAGTTTTGGGAAAGCTATTTTTCACCAAAGAAAATAACCTTTATAACAAAGGATTGCATGCCTCTATCATTTGCAGACTAATGCAAGCCTACTATTCCTAATTTGATGAATTGATTGGATAGTTATAATTTAGGGTTTTAGTATATAAAAAAATTCCCTGTCTTAGGTCAGTTAGGATCACCACATTATTTTAAGAATGTTTAATGTCAGAATAATAGTAGAGAGAATTATTTATTTCAGCTTTTACTTCTTTCATCACATTCCCAGTGGGTCAGAAGTTTACATACACTCAATTAGTATTTGGTAGCATTGCCTTTAAATTGTTTATCATCTTAGGGAGCGGCTTCCGAGGTGACGGTTTTGGAGAGTCTGGCGTGCCCAAAGTAAAATGCCTCCCACTCAGGCCCAGAAAATAGGATATGCACATAATTAGTACTATTGAATAGGAAACACTCTGAAGTTTCTAAGAGTGTTAAAATATTGTCTGTGAGTATAACAGAACGGCTATAGCAGGCAAAAACCCAAGGAATTTCTGTCGGTGAAATGTGAGGCGCCAAATTAAAAATCCTAAAGTTGAATTATTAAACATTCATCAATATACAAGTGTTGCATATTCATCAAAAGCTCTGATTCTTGGCAATATCACAGCGTTGTCAGATTTCAGAAAGGCTTTACGGCGAAAGCACAACATTTGATTGTTTTAGGATAGCCCCTCTCATATTTTATGCATTAGCATAAATTCATAACCAACGCAGGTCTCAAAAAACGCAAAAAATCGCTAATATAAAATCCCTTACCTTTCGAAGAACTTCTGCTGAGGGCTTCCCAAGTGTCCAACGAAGACATCCAATGGTTCTTTTGTTAGAAAAAGTCATTTATTATATCCATAAATCTCTGTTTGGTTGGCGCATTATGATCATAAAATCCACCGTTGAGTCGCCCATTGAACCGTGAAGAGAACACATTCAAATTATACCTATACACTTTCTACAAACAAATCAAACATCATTTTTAATGTATCCTTAGGTATCCTTTTGTGTATATTTTTTTGTAATATTTCAACCAGACGATAACGTGAACGATAGGAAAGAAAAATAAAGTGGTGCGCGTTCACAATCTCGCGCGCGTCAAACCTTGTTTCAAAAGTGGTCCTCTGACTTCTTCCTGTTCCTATTGGTTTTGGTTACTCCAAGAATTCCCAGTCTTTGACTGTTGACATCTAGTGGAAGCCATAGGTACTGCAGTCTCAGTCCTACTTAAACAGCTTGGAAAATTACAATAAATGATGTCATGGCTTTAGAAGCTTCTGTTAGGCTAATTGACATCATTTGAGTCAATTGGAGGTGTACATGTGGATGTATTTCAAGGCCTACCTTCAAACTCATTGCCTTTTTGCTTGACATAATGGGAAAATCAAAAGAAATCAGCCAAGACCTCAGAAAAACAATTGTAGACCTCCACAAGTCTGGTTCATCCTGGGGAGCAATTTCCAAATATTCCACGTTCATCTGTACAAACAATAGTACGCAGGTATAAACACCATGGGCCGTCATACCGCTCAGGAAGGAGATGCGTTCTGTCTCCTAGAGATGAACGTACTATGGTGTGAAAAGTGCAAATCAATCCCAGAACAACAGCAAAGGACCTTGTGAAGATGTTGTAGGAAACAGGTACAAAAGTATCTATATTCACAGTAACACAGTAAGTCCTATATCAAGATAACCTGAAAGGCCGCTCAGAAAGGAAGAAGCCACTGCTCCAAAACCGCCATAAAAAAGCTAGACTACGGTTTGAAACTGCACATGGGGACAAAGTTCATACTTTTTGGAGAAATGTCCTCTGGTCTGATGAAACAAAATATAACTATTTGGCCATAATGACCATCGTTATGTTTGGAGGAAAAAGGGGGAGGCTTGCAAGTCGAAGAACACCATCCCAACCGTGAAGCACGGGGCTGGCAGTATCATGTTGTGGGGGTGCTTTGCTGCTGGAGGGACTGGTGTACTTCACAAACTAGATGGAATCATGAGAATGGAAAATTATGTGGTTATATTGAAGCAACATCACAAGACATCAGTCAGGAAGTTAACATTGTATGCAATAGGCACAATGGAGAAGACACTCATTTACAAAAAAAACTGCAAATCCGGATGGATTTTCCTCGTGTTTTTGCCTGCTATATCAGTTGTGTTATACTCACATACATTATTTTAACACTCTTAGAAACTTCAGAGTGTTTCCTATCCAATAGTACTAATTATGTGCAGATCCTATTTTCTGGGCTTGAGTGGCAGGCATTTTACTTTGGGCACGCCAGACTCTCCAAAACCGTCACCTATGCAGCCGCTCCCTAAGAAGTTAAAGGCACAGTCAACTTAGTGTATGTAAACTGCTGACCCACTGGAATTGTGATACAGTGAATTATAAGTGAAATAATCTGTCTGTAAACAATTGTTGGAAAATTTACTTGTGTCATGCACAAAGTAGATGTCCTAACCAACTTTCCAAAACTATAGTTTGTTAACAAGACATTTGTGGAGTGGTTGAAAAACAAGTTTTAATGACTCAAACCTAAGTGTATGTAAACTTCAGACTTCAACTGCATATACATATATTTTTTTTTTTGGGGGGCTTGCCTGTTTTGCATGTTATTTTGGCATTAATATGTGTCATATCAGTTTGCAAACAATGTAAAAAAAAAATATATATATATATATATATATATATATAATTGAGTAAATAAAGCCGCATACAAACAGGCAGCTCTAAAATACAGTTGTTTCAGCCTTGCTCAGTGCTTTCTGTGGTGGTGGGGCAGGCCAGCAGAAAATAGGAGCATTGCACCGTGATTGGCTCAGTGTTCTGTCACTCATGGGGACACTACGCCACCCGCCTTTAGTAAGGGTAGACACCAAGAATGTGAGCCCTTTGGGTGCTGTCATATAGTTACATTAGAAGTGACCTTCCAAGAAGGTCATTGGCCTCAAATAAAATTATGTCAAATCACGTTCTATCTACAGTAGCTTTGATTGGACTAATGTCAACATCTTACTTTCAAAATCTTAACTAGCAGTCATCATCATAAATCAACTAGACAATCTACTGGCAAATCCTTTTTAATCCTTGACCTATGAAGAGAAATAATGAAGATAAATTATAGATCAAATGTATTGGTGCTCATCGGCCATTGGACATCAACATTACACAACAAGTTGGAAATCACTAATTCAACAATGAGTTGTTTGGAAGGAATCGGTGACAGTGGCTAACCGCAAGCATTAAAACTCGGAATTCAGACTGGGAAAATACGTTTTGAACGGTCATCCAACTCAGAATAGTAAATCAACAATGTCAGTCCAAAAATGTATTTTATTCTGCTGCATAAACGATGTAATATGCCAGAGAGATATGGTCAGCCATATCAGCTATGTTTTTTTTTTAAAGGCAGTAAACGAGGCTGAATGAATTGTTTCACTGCCAGACAAGGCTCCGCTGATAGTCAGGTGTAGCAGTGGTAAGATGTTGGGACTGCTGTTGGGACAGCTTTATGTAGGCCCTAACACTTTGTGGGCACCGTTTGTCACCATTATAGTGCAATCAATGTATTGTTTAGTGTTGTGTAGTGGCTTTGCTGGCATGCATCCCAGCTTGCCCCACCAAGATCTACATGCTAAAATCACAACTGAGTACTGCATTCTGAGTTAAATTACTGGTAGCTGTTGGCCAGTAAGTTACTGTAGAGTTTCAGTACTAGGTTTAGTAAAACTCCTAAAATACAGTATATTACCATTTTGTGTGGTGGTACAGAATTCTTAATCATGGATTCAACAAGTATAGCCACTTACAAGGCACGCCTTAAAATATGTTAATGAGCCAGAGACTCTTTCCCCCGCCCACAACATTTTCATTCTACATTGTTTTACTTTTGAAATTACAGAAAGGTCTTACAGTGTGCTGTAAAACAAATGTATGGTATTTTACTGTGCATTATACGGTAATCTGCTGTATTTAGTTTACACAGTATCATAATGTTGATTAATACAGCAAATGACAGATCAAATTACAAAAGTGGCTAACAGTGTAAGGTTTACATTAAAAACGACCCAGCCTCTAGGTCAACCCAGCATGAAAGTAACAAATACCCAACTGATGGTTAAATTAACCCATGTTTGGTATAATCGCAACAAGCCAACATGTTGGGTTATTCACGCAACCCAACTGTCTGGGTCAAAAATAACCCAGCGTCTGTTCTGTCCAATATTTATGAAAAAATATACAAATATGCACATCCAACTTATCAGGTGCAGGACAGAAGAACGTGTCATGATGAAGATCTAACTTGGATCGACATTCTTTATTTTTTTGTGTGTCTGATTAAATCACCATGGGAGCTTAGCAGAGTTGCAGACATTTATTTTTTCTCTGTGCAATATTTACCCAGCACCGGGTTACCAAAGAACACAAATTGGATTGTTTTAAACCAGCATTTTGTAGGCGTTGAGATACAGGTGTTGATCCATACTGACTAATGAACTTCTTTGTGCTGTTGTCATCTCAGGTTGTGTTATGGGATATATCCGCTCACGTAGAACAATTACAGAGCACACGCACCAGCAGTGGAAAGAACATCGCAACGAACACTAACGCGCTAAGTACAGTACAACCCAATGTTCTAAAAACACTGACTTGATCCCAGTAGTATACCTCATGTGAGGTCATTGTTAAGTCTATCATGATATTCACTTCAATCTAGATCCCCAGTTCAATGCTAATGGTCCAAACACACCTAGACAGTCGTGAAGAGGGCACGACAAAGCCTATTCCTCCTCAGGAAACTAAAAAGATTTGGCATGGGTCCTGAGATCCTCAAAAGGTTCTACAGCTGCAACATCGAGAGCATCCTGACTGGTTGCATCACTGCCTGGTACGGCAATTGCTCGGCCTCCGACCGCAAGGCACTTCAGAGGGTAATGCGTAAGGCCCAGTACATCACTGGGGCTAAGCTGCCTGCCATCCAGGACCTCTACACCAGGCGGTGTCAGAGGAAGGCCCTAAAAATTGTCAAAGACCCCAGCCACTCCAGTCATAGACTGTTCTCTATACTACCGCATGGCAAGTGGTACCGGAGTGCCAAGTCTAGGACAAAAAGGCTTCTCAACAGTTTTTACCCCCAAGCCATAAGACTCCTGAACAAGTAATCAAATGGCTACCCGGACTATTTTCATTGTGTGCCCCCCAACCCCTCTTTTACGCTGCTGCTACCTTCTGTTTATCATATATGCATAGTCACTTTAACTAGACATTCATGTACATACTACCTCAATTGGCCCAACCAACCAGTGCTCCCGCACATTGGCTAACCGGGCTATCTGCATTGTGTCCCACCACCCACCAACCCCTCTTTTTACGCTACTGCTACTCTCTGTTCATCAGATATGCATAGTCACTTTAACCATACCTACATGTACATACTACCTCAATAAGCCTGTCTAAAAGGTGTCTGTATATAGCCTCGCTACTGTTATTTTCAAATGTCTTTTTACTGTTGTTTTATCTCTTTACTTACCTGCACACACACACACACACACACACACATCTTTTTTTGCACTATTGGTTAGAGCCTGTAAGTAAGCATTTCACTGTAAGGTCTACACCTGTTGTACTCGGCGCACGTGACAAATAAACTTTGATTTGATTTAATTTGAAGTGTAAGAGTTAGCGTTAAAGCTCTGTGACACAGTGTGATGATGATAAGTTGGCTCGTGGCTCACTGAGTTTCCCTTCGTTCTCAACCTTTAATTAAAGGGGAATGCAGCGGTCCTGACGGTCCTTTTCAAGCCAACAAACCAAACCTAACCCACATACTCAGGCAACCTAGCCCCACAAACCTCAACTCTGGCCAAGCCTTACCAAAGCCTGTTACAAGGGCAACATTACTACAACATTGTAGACTATCTCTGCCATAACTTAGCCATATACAGTGGGGGAAAAAAGTATTTAGTCAGCCACCAATTGTGCAAGTTCTCTCACTTAAAAAGATGAGAGAGGCCTGTAATTTTCATCATAGGTACACTTCAACTATGACAGGCAAAATGAGGAAAAAAAATCCAGAAAATCACATTGTAGGATTTTTTATGAATTTATTTGCAAATTATGGTCACATACAAACAAGCAAGATTTCTGGCTCTCACAGACCTGTAACTTCTTCTTTAAGAGGCTCCTCTGTCCTCCACTCATTACCTGTATTAATGGCACCTGTTTGAACTTGTTATCAGTATAAAAGACACCTGTCCACAACCTCAAACAGTCACACTCCAAACTCCACTATGGCCAAGACCAAAGAGCTGTCAAAGGACACCAGAAACAAAATTGTAGACCTGCACCAGGTTGGGAAGACTGAATCTGCAATAGGTAAGCAGCTTGGTTTGAAGAAATCAACTGTGGGAGCAATTATTAGGAAATGGAAGACATACAAGACCACTGATAATCTTCCTCGATCTGGGGCTCCACGCAAGATCTCACCCGTGGGGTCAAAATGATCACAAGAACGGTGAGCAAAAATCCCAGAACCACACGGTGGGACCTAGTGAATGACCTGCAGAGAGCTGGGACCAAAGTAACAAAGCCTACCATCAGTAACACACTACGCCGCCAGAGACTCAAATCCTGCAGTGCCAGACGTGTCCCCCTGCTTAAGCCAGTACATGTTCAGGCCCGTCTAAAGTTTGCTAGAGAGCATTTGGATGATCCAGATGAGGATTGGGAGAATGTCAGATGAAACCAAAATATAACTTTTTGGTAAAAACTCAACTCGTCGTGTTTGGAGGACAAAGAATGCTGAGTTGCATCCAAAGAACACCATACCTACTGTGAAGCATGGGGGTGGAAACATCATGCTTTGGGGCTGTTTTTCTGCAAAGGGACCAGGACGACTGATCCGTGTAAAGGAAAGAATGAATGGGGCCATGTATCGTGAGATTTTGAGTGAAAACCTCCTTCCATCAGCAAGGGCATTGAATATACGTTTTTCTGTGGTGCTCATAATTTTTTTTCAGCATACCTTTTGATGAGCAGTTGATTTGATTTTCCTGCTATGATTTCATAACTTATTGATGTAATTGCTTATTATTTATTGAACTGTTTATTTACTGAATTATTGATTATCTTTTAACTTGATTGAAATGTGTACATGTTTTGACTTAATATACAGTATAATATAAATAATATTAACATTGCTGATTACATATAGTAATAAAGTGGTAACTACTCCAACATTAGAATTTTCATAGGTTTTTGAGGAACACAGACACCTCTATAAACCTCATTGGAACTTCAAATCTTTGCATCCAGCCTTAGCATGTACTTAACAGTACAACAAAACTGACGAACAGGAATGACATTTACACTACTGGGTAGCCAAAAAAGATCTACACCCCCCTTGGTGTTTTTCCTATTTTGTTGCATTGCAACCTGTAATTTAAATGGATTTTTTTTTGGATTTCATGTAATGGACATACACAAAATAGTCCAAATTGGTGTAGTGAAATGAAACAAATTACTTCTTTAAAAAACCATCCCCACAGTGAAGCATGGTGGTGGCAGCATCATGCTGTGGGATGTTTTTCATCGGCAGGGACTGGGAAACTGGTCAGAATTGAAGGAATGATGGATGGTGCTAAATACAGTGAAATTCTTTTGCATCTTCTTAGTGGTAGGCATGTTGTGTAAATCAAATGATACAACCCCCCCCAAAATCCTTTTAATTCCAGGGTGAGGCAACAAAATAGAGTAAAAAAAATGTGTCACTGGGCTACACACAATATCCCATAATGGCAAAGTGTAATTATGTTTTTTGACATTTTTACAAATTAATTAAAAATGAAAAGCTGAAATGTCTTAAGTCAATAAGTATTCAGGAGTAAACATTTGCTTAACAAGTCACATAATAAGTTCTATGGACTCATTCTGCATGCAATAATAGTGTTTAACATGATTTTTGAATGACTACCTTATCTCTGTATCCACACGTATGTGGAGCGGTAAGCAGGTAGCCTAGTGGTTAGAGCGTTGGGCCAATAACCGAAAGGTTGCTAGATTGAATCCCTGAGCTGACAAGATAAAAAAATCAAGGCAGAACGTCATTGTAAATAAGAATTTGTTCTTAACTGACTTGCCTAGTTAAACAAAGGATAAAAAAAATATATATCTAAGGTCCCTCAGTTGAGCAGTGAATTTCAACCACGAACACTAGGGTGGTTTTCCAATGCCTTGCAAAGAAGTCCAACTATTGGTAGTTGGGTTAAAAAAACAAATAGACATTGAATATACCTTTGAGCATGGTGAAGTTATTAATGACACTTTGGATGGTGTATCAACACACCCAGTCACTACAAAGATACAGGCGTCCTTCCTAACTCAGTTACTGGAGAGGAAGGAAATTGCTCAGGGATTTTACCATGAGGCAAATGGTGACTCTAAAACAGTTACAGAACTTAATGGCTGTGATAGGAAGAAACTGAGGATGGAACAACAATGTTGTGGTCCCTTGCGACTCAGTTGGTAGAGCATGGCACTTGCAACGCCAGGGTTTGATTTCCCCTGGGGACCAGTATGAATGAAAACGTATGTGCTCACTACTGTAAGTCACTCTGGATATGAGTCTGCTAAATTATTAAAATGTAAAATTCCACAATACTAACCTAATTGACAGAGTGAAAAGAAAGAAGTCTGTACAGAATAAAACTTTTCCAAAACATGCATCCTGTTTGCCAGATGGCACTAAAGTAATACTGCAAAAAAAATGGCAAAGCAACTTTTTGTCCTGAATACAAAGTGTTATGTTTGGGGCAAATCCAATACAACACATTACCGAGTACCACTCTCCATATTTTCAAGCATAGTGGTGGCTGCATGATAAAAAAGAAACGGAATGGAGCTAATCACAGACAAAATCCTAGAGGAAAACCTGGTTCAGTCTTCTTTTCACAAGACAATGGGAGATTAATTCACCTTTCAGCAGGATAATAACCAAAACCACTAGGCCAAATCTACACTGGAGTTGCTTACCAAGAAGACAGTCAATGTTCCTGAGTGGCCGAGTTACAGTTTTGACAAAACCTGACATTTGTTGTCTAGCAATGATCAACAACCAATTTGACAGAGCTTGAAGAATTTTGAAAAATATAATGAGCAAATGTTGCACAATCCAGCTGTGGAAAGCTCTTAGAGACTTACCCAGAAAGGCTCACAGCTGTAATCACTGCCAAAGGTGCTTCTACAAAGTATTGACTCAGGGGTTTGAATACTTATGTAAATGAGATATTTCTGTAATTCATTTTCAATACATTTGTAAATATAAAAAAAAACATGTTTTCACTGTCATTATAGGGTATTGTGTGTAGATGGGTGAGGGAAAAAATATATTTAACCAATTTTGAATTCAGGCTGTAACACAACAAAATGTGGAATAAGTCAAAGGGTATGAATACTTTCTGAAGGCACTGTATGTACAGTGTTGGGGAAGCTACTTCATGATAAATTATATCTAAATTTGAATGCCATAAACTACTAATTGCAAGAACAGTTCACTCTAGAGTCAGACGTTAACAGAATGTGTAATTTAGTCCATTAAACACAAAAACATGTTTTAGGTGAGAATTAGGCAGGTCTAATGCCGAAAAGAATAGTACATTCTTGCCCACTTCACCCCTATTTCTTTTAGCAAAAAGGTTCTGCAGTACGTACTTCCAGTATTTAGCTACTCCACTACATGGCAAAAAAGTAGTTAACTACTTAAAACACTACCAAGATCTTGTATTTAAATGTATTTAAATTACTAGCTGAACTACATATATTCACCTCGGATATCTCTTGGTGAAGGCCACAGGACTGAAAATTAATGCATGTAACAACCATAAGGCTTAAAATCCTTCAGCAGGGCTATTCAATTCAATGCCTGCATCTTCTCTCCCTTCATTCACTGTGTCTCTGTTTACTCCAGTCAACATCCAGTATCCAGAGTCAACAACACTCACACACACCATACTCCAGCTCTTACCTAACCGCTCTATGTATGCCCCTGATAGGTTACAGCCGATTCAACACACACACACACATACACAAACACACGGCTGATATAAAACACACATCTGATTACATTTCCCCCTATGTGTTGGCAGAACAAACAGTGTCAGTTCTATCAGCTAAAGGCCAATTAACGATGAGTGCTTTGAAAGGTGTGCTCTTACTAGCACCTGTTACTAACTTAACAAACGTAGTGCACAGTATAGGGAATAGGGTGCCATTTGGAATGAATCCAGTGACATACATCAAGGCCCACCCACTAGACATACAGTAACTTATACAGCATCTCCAAGCATGCAGCTATACTGTTTAGTCTAGATCTCTTTCCAATAAGCCAGTGATCTCAGCCCTCATCAGAAACAGAGCCAACGACTGTGGTTGGCAAAGTAAAAAGTTACACCGCACGCTCTGCTTTAGGCAGTATGTACAGTAATATAAACCACATTCTGGTTTAATTTCCACTGTTAACAAAGCAACTAACTACAGTGTTTGATTTCTGTCTTTAGTGGAATATAATAGAATAGAAATGATCATTCTGTTACAATAAAGTATTTAGAAATATCTATTCTAAAGAGAGAATTCAAATACTGTACATTTAGTTGTTTGTTACAAGTGGAAATTCAAACCAGAATGTGGTTTATATTATAGTTATAACTCTGTATCCTCCATAGTACTATTATGTTACGGAGCCTATTGATTCACCTTTTCAGTGTGTATGACATATTGCGGTTTGCTGTTTGCTCCCTGCTCTTTTGCATAACTACCACACTGTAAACCCCACTGTAACTCAAATACTTATAGTAAATTGAACTCAGTCAATGAAAAGTAATTATTACTTAAAATGTTTATATGGTACTGACTCAAAACTAAGTGAAAAGTCACATCAAGTAAGTTTTTTAAGTTATGATAACAAAATAGCTTTTTATCCAGCACGCTCCATTGTAGGTACATTTTTCGGGAATTGTTTTTAATGTCTGTGTTTTTTCATGTACATTGATTGAATAATCCTATGCTACACAAAGATAAATAACATACATTTTTCTAAACAGAGCCCCTAATTGTGTTGGATTTTTTGCACCCGCTACTGAAATGGTTGTTCCAGTTTTAATGGCTTAGCTAGTCTCCTCACACTGTCCATATCTCTGGCAGTCATTATGAAGATAGGTTGCAGATCAATAAAAATTCCAACCGTTTAATATCCTGACTCTGGCTGGATTCCAATTGGAATTACATGTCACTTTGCAAGCCAACATAATTCTGGTGAATTTCCCAGGTTTTCCAGAAATACCTGTTGGAAGATTAAAATCTGGGAATTTTGGTGAAGTTACTGGAATTCTGCAACCCTACTTGCATGCCTAATGTGGCCTATAAACCAGGAATGTTATGGCACTATATTAGAGTAAAGCTAGGCCTCAACAAGGCCTTATGCGTTATGTATTGTCATAAAGAGTTTAACGATAATGTTCACCTTGGATGAAGGCCACAGAACCATGTCTCTGTCACTAACAAGTACAGTCATGGGTAGTAGCTCTACAATTCACTTGAAAGGCAAGGCACACTGGGAAATTATATTGGAGCTGTGACTTAGTGGGAGCGTTATATTTTTGTTGCTACAACTCAAATTTATATTAAGTACACAAATGTGTTGAGTAATGACAGCACATTGTGGTTCACAGTTTGACAGGATGCTGCTTCCACTGTAGAGTACAGATCTTCTATTTGATCATGTAAAAACATGCATAATCTTTGTTGGTTCTTACCATTGGAAAAATACTAATGTCCTTTATGCTTGGCTATTTGACTTAGATGTGTTTTTTTTCTTCTTCCAAATGAAACATTCTTGAAAGTTTTCCTGATTTCAAACCCACTCGGCTCCCACCTTATCAGATCTAAAGTAAACACTCTAACAAAGTGCCCAACATACCAAAGAATGGGAGAACTACTCAACTCAACACAAAGCCGACGCTTTAAAGCTTTCACACCTAATTTACACACTGATATTCAAACACTTACGTTAAAAGGGTCAGACAGGCCCTCTTATCGACTTAATGATTTCTGAGTCTAATTTTGGAATGATGAGCCTGTATAAATTACAATCCAATCGGACTTAAAAGCACTTTGACCGTCATACAATTCATTTTAGCAGGATCTGAGATAGGGGATCAGTGAAAGCAGCTACAGCAGATAAGGACTATAGTAAGAGGTTTATAGGAGAGGTCAAGGGTGAATGTCAGTATGTCACAATTGGCTTTTAGACATATTACTGTGGTCCATCTACATCAGGGGTCCTGTCAACATAAGCCTCCCTAACAGGTCAGAGCATATAATACCAGGTGACACATTTTCAAGTAACTTCTCATGATTCCTTTATAGTGCTGTTGTCTAATGATATCACTAGCTACATGCCTTTCACACAGCTTCATTTACCAAGGAAGAGAAGAGGTGTTAGGCAAGATTTTGAAACACAATGTACTGTATGAGCATTAATAATAGCAATGGAGACTTACAAGGTAACCCTTTCTTCATGCTCTATGCTCTATTAGTTCAATAGGCAAGGATCTTCTACTACCTAATTAAGTGTGGCTCTTGTCTTGTGTTAAGGTAAAACGCTTCATTAATATCTACGGACACTCAGTGGTTTAAGTAAAACCAGGCAATCATTAAAGTGTCCCTAGGGAGCTAGCCATAAAAAAAGCACATAAGCAATAACATCTGAAAAATATGTGTATGCGACCTATAACATTTGATTTGATTTAAAACCATGGAGGGATGGATAGCATTACTCTAGAACAAAAATAGATCCACACACTATTCTATGCTCCCAAGTGCTCTGTTATTAGAACAATGATTCGACCCTAACTGAGAAAGCATTACTCACCATGACAAGGACTGAAATAGCTGTGCTATGATGTAGTAGATATTTATTAATTTTCTTTCTCTCTGTGATTAGGTCTCCAGAATGGGGGTACCGATGGAGAACAATAATGGAATACAGTGGGGGAAAAAAGTATTTGATCCCCTGCTGATTTTGTACGTTTGCCCACTGACAAAGAAATGATCAGTCTATAATTTTAATGGTAGGTTTATTTGAACAGTGAGAGACAGAATAACAACAAAGAAATCCAGAAAAACACATGTGAAAAATGTTATAAATTGATTTGCATTTTAATGAGGGAAATAAGTATTTGACCCCCTCTCAATCAGAAAGATTTATGGCTCCCAGGTGTCTTTTATACAGGTAACGAGCTGAGATTAAAAGCACACTCTTAAAGGGAGTGCTCCTAATCTCAGTTTGTTACCTGTATAAAATACACCTGTCGACAGAAGCAATCAATCAATCAGATTACAAACTCTCCACCATGGCCAAGACCAAAGACCACTCCAAGGATGTCAATGACAAGATTGTAGACCTACGCAAGGCTGGAATGGGCTACAAGACCATTGCCAAACAGCTTGGTGAGGTGACAACAGTTGGTGCGATTATTCGCAAATGGAAGAAACACAAAAGAACTGTCAATCTCCCTCGGCCTGGAGCTCCATGCAAGATCTCACCTCGTGGAGTTGCAATGATCATGATAACGGTGAGGAATCAGCCCAGAACTACACAGGAGGATCTTGTCAATGATCTCAAGGCAGCTGGTACCATAGTCACCAAGAAAACAATTGGTAACACACTACACCGTGAAGGACTGAAATTCTGCAGCACCCGCAAGGTCCCCCTGCTCAAGAAAGCACATATACATGCCTGTCTGAAGTTTGCCAATGAACATCTGAATGATTCAGAGGACATCTGGGTGAAAGTGTTGTGGTCAGATGAGACCAAAATGGAGCTCTTTGGCATCAACTCAACTCGTCGTGTTTGGAAGAGGAGGAATGCTGCCTCTGACCCCAAGAACATCATCCCCACCGTCAAACATTGAGGTGGAAACGTTATACTTTGGGGGTGTTTTTCTGCTAAGGGGACAGGACACCGCATCAAAGGAACGATGGATGGGGCCATGTACCGTCAAATCTTGTGTGAGAACTTCCTTCCCTCAGCCAGGGCATTGCAAATGGGTCGTGGATGGGTATTCCAGCATGACAATAACCCAAAACACACGGCCAAGGCAACAAAGGAGTAGCTAAATAAGAAGCATATTAAGGTCCTGGAGTGGCCTAGCCAGTCTCCAGACCTTAATCCCATAGAAAATCTATGGAGGGAGCTGAAGGTTCGAGTTGCCAAACGCCAAATGCCATTTTGCCACAACTTTGGAAATATGCTGGGGGTCATTGTCCATTTGGAATTCCCATTTGCGACCAAGCTTTAACATCCTGACTGATGTCTTGAGATGTTGCTTCAATATATCCACATAATTTCCCTCCCTCATGATGCCATCTATTTCGTGAAGTGCACCAGTCCCTCCTGCAGCAAAGCACCCCGACAAAATGATGCTGCCACCCCCGTGCTTCACGGTTGGGATGGTGTTCTTCAACTTGCAAGCCTCCCCCTT
The DNA here is from genome assembly GCA_030435695.1 of Brachymystax lenok tsinlingensis. Classification (NCBI taxonomy): domain Eukaryota; kingdom Metazoa; phylum Chordata; class Actinopteri; order Salmoniformes; family Salmonidae; genus Brachymystax; species Brachymystax lenok. Next base: position 36,269,898 of record CM059791.1, read on the forward strand.
TTTCCTCCAAACATAGCAATGGTCATTATGGCCAAACAGTTCTATTTTTGTTTCATCACACCAGAGGACATTTCTCCAAAAAGTACGATCTTTGTACGATGTTCAGTTGCAAACCGTAGTCTGGCTTTTTTAAGGCGGTTTTGGAGCAGTGGCTTCTTCCTTGCTGAGCGGCCTTTCAGGTTATGTCGATATAGAACTTGTTTTACTGTGAATATAGATACTTTTGTACCTGTTTCCTCCAGCATCTTCACAAGGTCCTTTGCTGTTGTTCTGGGATTGATTTGCACTTTCGCACCAAAGCACGTTCATCTCTAGGAGACAGAACTCGTCTCCTTCCTGAGCGGTATGACGGCTGCGTGGTCCCATGGTGTTTATACTTGTGTATATACTTGTGCATCTGTTTGTACAGATGAACGTGGTACCTTCAGGCATTTGTAAATTGCTCCCAAGGATGAACCAGACTTGAGGAGGTCTACAATGTTTTTTTTTTGGTCTTGGCTGATTTCCTTTGATTTTCCCATGATGTCAAGCAAAGAAGCACAGAGTTTGAAGATAGGCCTTGAAATACATCGACAGGTACACCTCCAATTGACTCAAATGATGTCAATTAGCCTATCAGAATCTTCTAAAGCCATGACATAAATTTCTGGAATTTGCCAAGCTGTTTAAAGGCACAGTCAAATTAGTGTATGTAAACTTCTGACCCACTGGAATTGTGATACAGTCAATTATAAGTGAAATAATCTGTCTGTAAACAATTGTTGGAAAAATTACCTGTGTCATGCACAAAGTAGTTGTCCTAACCGACTTGCCAAAACTATAGTCTGTTATCAGGAAATTTATGGAGTGGTTGAAAAATGAGTTTTTCAACCTAAGTGTATGTAAACTTCCGACTTCAACTGTAAGTATATTTAAGACCAAATACTTTTAGACTTGTACTCAAGTAGTATTTTACTGGGTGACTTTTACTTGAGTCATTTCATATTAACGTATCTTAACTTTAACTCAACTTTAACTTCCACCACTGCAGAGTGTCACTTGCGCCCCTGACTGTCACTTCCTGATCTGTTTCACCTGTTCCTGTGATTGTCTCCACACCCTCCAGGTGTTGCTTATTTTCCCCAGTGTATTTATCCCTGTTCGTCTTGTATGTTAGTCAAGTCAATCAGCGTGTTTTTCCCGTACTCCTTTTGCTATTCTCTTTTTGATAGTCGTCTCGGTTTTGACCCCTGCCTGACTCTGGACTACTTTTCCGCCTGTCTGATCGTCCTGCCTGGCCTGACCTTGATTCTACCTGCCCTTCGGTACCTTTTGGAGTCTGAACTGGTTTTTACCCTTTTGCCTGTCCACGACTATTCTCTTGCTTTACCCTATTGGGTTAACAAATATTGTAAGACTCCAACCATCTGCCTCCTGTGTCTGCATCTGGGTCTCGCCTTGTGTCATGATAGTACAAACTGGCCATGACAGACCCAGCAGACTTGGACCATCTCCCTGCAGGGAGCCACCATTGGTAGACATCAGGAGATGCTACAGGGCCTTTTGGAAGGGTTTAGTTCCTTGACGGAATGCCACGACCATGGGTTAAAGGCTTTTATGGAGCAAATCAGGGAGTTAGCTCAGAGACTGTCTGCCACCTCTGAAAAAACCCAATCACCCAGTAATTTTTTTCCCTATCTGTGGTGAGTTTGTATAGCCTATTACGACTCCCCGTGAACCTCGCTTACCTCCTCCAGAGCGATATTCAGGGAATCCTGGTACCTGCTGGGGTTTTCTTTCCCAGTGCTCGCTTATTTTTGAGCTACAGCCATCTTCGTTTTCTTCAGACCGATCGAAGATAGCGTAAATAATTACGCTAATGTCGGGAAGGGTGCTCTCCTGGGCTATGGCAGTTTGGGAAGAACAATCTGGCATTTGCGGCCATTTGGAGGAATTCATGGCAGAGGTGAGAAGCTTTTGAGTCTCCGGTATCCGGGAGATAGGCGGCCAGCAAACTGCTTGACTTAGGTCAAAGCTCCCGTAATGTGGCAGACTACGCGGTGGACTTTTACACGTTGGCCGCTGAGAGTGCCTGGAATCCGGAGTCTCTTTTCGATACTTTTCTGCACGGATTATCTGAGGAGGTAAAGGATGAGCTAGCTGCTCGGGAACTGCCAGTGGACCTCGACTCCCTTATCGCCTTAACCATTAAAATGGATGGACGCCTAAGGGAACGCAAGAGTGAGAGGAGGTCTGGTCTCGAGCACACTTGTGCACCCGATATGGCGCGTTCACCTCCTATGGAATCTGGAAGTTTCCGAAGGCAGCTCTTCCGAGAGGAGTCGAAGCCACCCGAGCTCTCTCGTGAATCTATGATGGGTCAGTTGGATACTCCTGAGCCTATGCAGTTGGGAAGAACTAGGCTATCAGTTTGGGAGCGCTCACAGAGGATGAATAATAACTGTTGTCTGTACTGTGGAGGGGCAGTACATTTTATAGCTACCTGCCCTACTAGGAAACCCTTGTCCATAGTGGGTACCAGTACTATGGTGAGTCAGACTGGGAGTTCCCTAATTCCCATCACCAGCACACCCTTTTGTGTGCTTGTGCTGTGGGGAGACCAATCTAAGTCTCTCCGAGTGCTCATTGACTCTGGGGCTGATGAGAGTTTTATGGATGCCGCTATTGCTTCGGCGCTTGGTATTCCCTCTCAGCCTCTCTCTGTCCCCATGGATGCTAGGGCACTGAACGGCCGCTCTATAGGGGAAGTCACCCATAGTACTGTGCCCGTTCAATTATGGGTTTCTGGTAACCCCAGTGAGATCATACAGTTCCTCCTCATTGCATCTCCCCATGTTCCGGTTGTTTTGGGATATTCCTGGCTCCAAAAGCACAATCCTGTGATTGACTGGACCGCAAGCTCCATCCTGGGTTGGAGCCCATTTTGCCATTCCCACTACCTTCAAGCAGCACAGCCTTCCCCTAGTCGTCTTCCTCAGGAAGTTAGGAAGACTGTGGATGTCTCTGTTATCCCTACGGAATACCATAACCTCCTGGAAGTGCTTAGCAAGGCACGTGCTACTTCCCTTCCCCCGCACCGTCCTTATGATTGTGCCATTGATCTTCTCCCAGGCACTACACCACCTTGGGTCGGTTGTACTCTCTGTCCGGACCAGAGACCATTGCTATGGAGGAGTACATAGAAGAGTCTCTGGCCACTGGGGTCGTTCATCCGTCTGCATCTCCTGCCGGCGCAGGGTTTATCTTTGTGGAGAAGAAGGACCAGACCCTGCACCCGTGCATTGACTAAAATCGTTACCCCCCTACCTCTCCTCTCCTCTGCATTTGAACCTCTCCAGGGGGCTACCATGTTTTCCAAGTTTGGAATGCCTACCACCTGGTTTGGACACTCGAGGGGGATGAGTGGAAGACAGCCTTCAACACAGCCAGTGGACATTATGAGTACCAGGTCTTTCCATTTGGACTCGCTGTCTTCCAGGCTTTGGTCAATGATGTGCTTCGGGACATGCTAAACCGGTTTGTGTCCATCTACCTGGACGACATCCTATTTTTTTCCCGATCTGCCCAAGAACATGTACTCCATGTCAGACAGGTCCTTCAGCACCTCCTGGAGAACCAATTGTTCATGAAAGCCAAGAAGTGTGAGTTCCACCGCTCTTCTATCACCTTTCTGGGATATGTCATTGCTGAGGGCAATGTTCAGATGTATCCTGGAAAGGTGAAGCAGTGGTGGTTTGGCCTCAACCAACGTCCAGGGTGCAGTTGTAACTGTTTCTTGGTTTTGCAAAGTTCTACTGCCGTTTCATTCGGGATTACAGCACCCTGGCGGCCCCCCTCTCGGCACTCACCTCTCCCAAGGTACTGTTCAAATGGTCTCCAGCTGTCAACAAAGCCTTTGTGGACCTGAAGAATCGGTTCACAACAGCACCCATCCTCATCCATCCGGACCCCTCGCATCAATTTGTGGTGGAAGTGGATGCTTTGGATGTTGGAGTGGGGGCCATCCTTTCCCAGCGATCTGCGCAGGACTAGAAGCTTCATCCCTGTGCCTTCCTGTCTTGATCTTGCTGAGAGGAACTACAATGTTGGCAACTGAGAACTCCTGGCGTTGAAGATGGCGTTGGAGGAGTGGAGGCACTGGCTGGAAGGAGCAGAACAGCCATTCCTGGTCTGGACCGACCATAAAAAACGTGGAATATCTCCGTTCAGCCAAGCGCCTCAACACAAGGCAGGCCCGGTGGGCCCTCCTGTTTACCAGATTCAGCTTTACCATTCCCTACCGTCCAGAGTCAAAACATTTGAAGCCTGATGCTCTCAGCTATTGTATGCAGTAATCATATGCCTATGAACCAGAGTTATACTGTTAGCACTGATGTGGTGTGCCCTAGCAGGAAGTACACTGTGTGCAGCTCACCCTGCTCTAACATAAATAACATGTCGACCTCTGCTAAGCTTCCCAGTAAAGCAAGAAAAACAATCAAGCATCCCAGAAAAGTGTCAAAAAATTGCCCACGTTAACATATGTAGCTTAAGAAACAAGGTTCATGAAATCAATAATTTGCTAGTAACAGATGGCATTCGTTGTTCTGATAATCTCTGAAACTCACTTAGATAATACCTTTGATGAAACAGTGCTAGCAATACATGGTTATACGATCTACATAAAATACAGAAATGCCAAAGGTGGAGGTATGGCTGTTTATATTCAGAACCACATTCCAATAAAGCTTAGAGAGGATCTCATGTTAAATACTGTGGAAGTAATATGGCTACAGGTTCATCTGCCTCACCTAAAGCCCATTCTGGTGGGAAGCTTCTACAGACCACCAAGTGCTAACAGTCAGTATCTGGATAACATGTGTGAAATACTTGATAAGGTATGTGATATCAATGGAGAGGTATATTTTCTGCGTGATTGAAATAGTGACTGGCTTTCATCAGGCTGCCCACTCAAGAGAAAGCTTCAAACTGTAACTAGTGCCTGCAACCTGGTTCAGGTTATCAATCAACCTACCAGGGTAATTAAAAACAGCACAGGAATGAAATCATCAACATGTATTTATCACATCTTTACTAATGCTGCAGAAATTTGTTTGAAAGCAGTATCCAAATCCACTGGACGTAGTGATCACAATATAGTAGCCATATACAGGAAAACCAAAGTTCCTTAGGCTGGGCCTAATATAGTGTATAAGAGGTCATATAAGAACTTTTGTAGCAATTCCTATTTTGTTGAGGTAAAGAATATTTGTTGGTCCATGATGTGTAATGAGGAGCAACCAGATGCTGCATTTGACACAGTTATAAAATTGCTTATCCCAGTTACTAATAAGCATGCACCCATTAAGAAAATTACTGTAAAAACTGTTAAATCCCCTGTGGATTGATGAGAAATTTGGTTGAGAAGGATGAGGCAAAAGAAATGGAAAATAAAATACAAATGTATTTGTCACATGCGCCGAATACAACAGGTATTACAGACCTTACAGTGAAATGCTTACTTACAAGCCCTTAACCAACAATGCAGTTTTAATAAAAATACCAACAAAAAAAAAACCAAATAATTAAAGAGCAGCAGTAAAATAACAATAGCGAGGCTATATACAGGGGGTTCTGGTACAGAGTCAATGTGCGGGGGCACCGGTTAGTCGAGGTAATTGAGGTAATATGTACATGTAGGTAAATAGTCTGCTCAGGAGTCTTATGGATTGGGGGGTAGAAGCTGTTTACCAAATAGGTCTGTCTGTACAACCGATTGGCAAACATACTGCAAGTCATGTGACTAAACTGAATAAAAAGAAGAAGAAACTACAATATGAAACAAAGATAAATTACATAAAGAATGATAGTAAAAAGCTTTGGAGCACCTTAACCTTTTCACACATGAGTTCCAAATATCTCTAACGGTCAGCCCAGCGTGAGTTGTTTTATGCACGTGATGTCAGAATGAACTCACTGTTCCAAAATGTGATTATTACGCAACAGGACCATTAACACGCGCTGCCTGCTAATTATCTATAGGCTATGTATTTTCAAACAACAGTTTGAATTGAGGTGTGTTCCGCCTCCTCATTAATTCACATAGAAATAGCCCATTGCAGCGTCCATTTTCAAGGAGAGCCCTTCCCCATTTTTTCCGCACATCAAGTATGCAGACATTTGCGCAGTCTTGCAGGAACTGGCACATTTTCTTGCTGGCGCTAACATTGTTGCATAAGTTGTTTTCCTGTGAGTTCCACATTATTTAATCTCAAAGTGAAACTTCCAAAATACAACAAAACAACAAACAAATGCTCAAAAATGTAGCGCACATACAAAAACACAATACAATAACCCACAAACACAGGTGGGGAGAGAACAAACTAAATAGGATTCCCAATTAGAGGCAACGACTAACAGCTGCCTCTAATTGGGAACCAACTCAAAACCAATATAGAAAACACCAAACACCCCTGGTCACATCCTGGCCCAAAATCCCATAGAGAACCCAGAAGGCTCTCTATGGCCAGGACGTGACATTTCCTTACAAATAATAACATTGGACATGTGTGCGTTCCTATCAAAGTAAGTGCCTTATTTTTTGTATATCATGTTGTCGTTTCTACTGTACCATACAGTAAGTATGTATGTATGGATCATAATGTATTTACAGTTTTATTCACATGTTTTCAAGTACCGGTGACAAATAATGCATTCCAATTATTGCATAGATTGTAATGGACACCTATGATGTGTGTAAAATACTTTTTTGGTATTTTGTTGTACTGATTATAATGAGCTAATGCTAAGCTATTTGCCAGCTATGTGTGGCACCATGTCTGTTGGCATTATACAATGCATTCTGGGTGTCAAGTAAATGTCAGATGGCTCATTCATCACAAAACCGACTGATATTGTGAACTACTTTAATATTTTTTTTCATTACACAAGATTAGCAAACTTAGGCATGACATGCCAGCAACAGATGCTGACATTACACATCCAAGTGTATCTGACCAAATTATGAAGACAAGCATTGTAATTTTGAACCCCATAAAGTATTTATTTTATTTTATTTAACCAGGTAAGTTGACTGAGAACACATTCTCATTTACAGCAACGACCTGGGGAATAGTTACAGGGGAGAGGAGGGGGGATGAATGAGCCAATTGTAAGCTGGGGATGATAAGGTGGCCATCAAATCAATGCAAACTTTATTTGCCACATGTGCCGAATACAACAAGTGTAGACTTTACCTTGAAATGCTTACTTACAAGCCCTTATCCAACAGTGCAGTTCAAGAAGAAGAAAATATTTAAGTAGGCTAAAATAAAAAGTAATAATAAAAAGTAACACAATAAGAATAACAATAACAAGGCTATTTACAGGGGGCACCGGTACTGAGTCAGTGTGCAGGGGTACAGGCTAGTTGAGGTAATCTGTACATGTAGGTGGGGGCAAAGTGACTATGCATAGGTAACAAACAAACATCGAGAATCAGCAGCAGTGTACAAGAGGGGGATTTGTCCAGTGGCGATTTTGATGAATTGTTCAGTAGTCTAATGGCTTGAGGGTAGAAGCTGTTGAGGAGCATTTTGGTCCTAGACTTGGCGCTCCGGGACCGCTTGCCGTGCGGTAGCAGAGATAACAGTCTATAACTTGACTGGAGTCTCTGACAATTTTATGGGCTTTCCTCTGACGCCGCCTATTACATAGGTCCTGGATGTCTCGAAGCTTGGACCCAGTGATGTACTGGGCCGTTCACACTACCCTCTGTAGCGCCTTACGGTCAGATGCCGAGCAGTTGCCATACCAGGCAGTGATGCAACCGGTCAGGATGCTCTCGATGGTGCAGCTGTAGAACCTTTTGAAGATCTGGGGACCCATGCCAAATCTTTTCAGTCTCAGGGGGAAAAGGTTTTGTCGTGGCGTCTTCACGACTGTCTTGGTGTGTTTGGACCATGATAGTTCGTTGGTGATGTGGACACCAAGGAACTTGAAACTCTCAACCCGCTCCACTACAGCCCCATCGATGTTAATAGGGGCCTGTTCAGCCCGCCTTTTCCTGTAGTCCATGATCAGCTCCTTTGTCTTGCTCAAATTGAGGGAGAGGTTGTTGAGGGAGAGGTTGTTGTCCTGGCACCACCCTGCCAGTTCTCTTACCTCCTCCCTATTGGCTGTCTCAGGAAGAGTAGCTGCTGCCTTGGCAGGCGGGGGCAATGTGTTGGCTGGGGCTCATTAGCATATTTGGGGGCATGGTCAAATATATTATTATTTGTGCCAAACTTCAATGGAAATGTTGTGCCAGTTGAAGTGGTTTGTTATGATTATGTTGATGGTGGTTGAGGACCTCTTGTTTGGGGGTGGAAGAAGAGTCTGTAATTTACTTTACTATTTATATTTTTGACAACTTTTACTCCACTACATTCCTAAAGAAAATAATGTACTTTTTATTCCATACATTTTCCCTGACAGTACTATTACATTTTGAATGCTCAGCAGGACAGGAAAATGGTCCAATTCACACACATCAAGAGAACATCCCTGCCCATCCCTACTGCCTCTTATCTGGCAGACTCACTAAACACAAATGCTTTGTTTGAGTGTTGGAGTGTGCCCCTGGCTATCTGTAAATAAAAAAATTGTGCTGTCTGGTTTGCTTAATATAAGTAATGTGAAACTATTTATACTTTTACTTTTGATACTTAAGTATATTTAAAACCAAATACTTTTAGACATTTTCTCAAGTAGTATTTTACTGGGTGACTTTCACTTTTACTTTTTCTATTAAGCTATCTTTACTTTTACTCAAGTATGACAGTAGGGTACTTTTTACACCACTGGAAATAACACCTTCAAGTTGTTGTATATACTTTAGGCAAAGTGCAAGTATGTATTCTTGGCAATATATGTATAGCCAATCTCCTTTATGTCGCCAGCCCTGGTGACACTTCTGGAACTTCAGGTAGCTATCAACCAAGAGGTTGTGAGATGAAATCCTTAGTGAGGTTGAGTTCCAAGTAATCAGCATACTGTCCTTTAAAGGACAAATTCCAATTCCTATAATTTACAGTGTTAAATAACACTATGTGAGAACAATATATTTTGTGACCAAATGTTTAATTTTGTCATTATAATAAGGTTGGTAGCAACCTTATTATATTAAACATACAATGCAATGCTCTCTCTGGGCTGGCTGGTGAGCTAACTAGCAAGCGTAGCTATACACAATAATACCAAAGTCAATATCAGCATGTAAAGTAACTAGTTAGCTGTGAAATCACCTAAACGAACTGCACTATCAATTTAGGAGTCTACAATCTCACCATGTTCAACCTGCAGATCAATGTGCCTGTCACGTTCAGGCCTGATATTATTAGGCTGGCGTGTTTAGTTTCATGACAGAATAACCCACCACCATGAGACCAAGCAGGGTGGCAAGAAGGAGAAGGGGTTCTTGACCATGGCGGAGATCAAGGCGGATTGGGAGGCCTTTCCTTGGCGGGAGCTCCTGGGGGGTTCGTGGCCACAGCAGCCCCAAAACATTTTTTGGGGGGGCACATGGTTACGGCTCCGTGCACCAGGCCCCCTGTGCGCTTAGAGAGTCCAGCACGTCCTGTTCCGGCTCCGCGCACCAGGCCCCCTGTGCGCTTAGAGAGTCCAGCACGTACTGTTCCGGCTCCGCGCACCAGGCCCCCTGTGCCCGTCGTGGACCTAGCACGTCCTGCCCCTGCTCCACGGTCCAGGATCCCTGTTCTACGCTCCAGGATCCCTGTGCCCGTCGTGGACCCAGAACGGCCCGTTCCTGCTCCCCGCACCAGAGGGCCAGTGCGCGTCCCCTGTCCAAACCTCCAGAGAGGGGTTCCACACCAGGGCCTCTGGTGTGGGACCCCGAGCCAGCACGGCCGGCACCGGAGCTGCCACCTGGGACAGGAAGGCCCACCCGAATACCCCCCCCCCCCCAATGGACTTTGGTGGGGGTACTGTCACGTTCAGGCCTGATATTATTAGGCTGGCGTGTTTAGTTTCATTTTGGTGTAGGTTTTTTTTGTTCTAGGTGTTGTATTTCTATGTTGGGGTAATGGTTCCCAATTAGAGGCAGCTGAGTGTCGTTACTTCTAATTGGGAACCATATATATGTTTGTAGTTTTCACTTGGGGTTTGTGGGTTATTGTTTGAGCATAGCTTGTTGTATGTTTAGGTGTGCGCAGAGTCTCGATCTTTGTGTTCATTTTGTTATTTTTACCCAGTTACGTTTGAAATAAATATGTATACTGGAAGCATCGCTGCATCTTGGTCTGTCCCTTTTGAAGATCGTGACAGTGCCTCACAGAGTGGAGTCTGACATTGGCAACAACCATGTAACGGCACCATGCAATGCACCCTGGACTGAAGAGGCAGACAAATAGGAGAAATGTGGTGGACCTTGTTAAATTATACATTTCTCCAGGTAGGAATATAGCAAAAATATGATCAATGGCTCATTCGAGAAAAGACAGTATTGAAATCTGACATGTATGATAGACGTTTTCGCAATCTCAAAGTCGTATTCCTATTAACTTCCAGTGTAGTGAGAGCAGCTTTATCTCAATGCTACATTATACCAGAACATTGTTTGCCTGCTTGAACAGAAATAGCTCAGATGAATAGCTCAGAAACATGAAATGACCCCGGGAATCGATAGAGCATCGCTCAGAAATGCACAAAAACAATACAACATTCAAAATGGGTGAATCTTCCTTTAACATTAATACCTTACTTGAGCTGTAAAAACACAGTAACTTGTTGTAGATTTACTGTGTTTTTACAGCAACTAGCCAAAAACCTTCAGGAGACCATGACATAAAGTTCTAAACATCCTAAAAACGTTCTTGGGGACGTCCCAGGAACAAATCGGGAACTATTTCACATGAGATCATGTTATCACGTGCTCAAATGTTGTCTCATAGTTTCATGGTATCACATGTTAACATTTTGCATCCCCATATGTCAAATTTATTTCACATTCATTTCACATGAGATCGTGTTGTCACATGTAGTTTCATATCACATGTTGCTTCACATGTTATCACATTAACTTCACATGAAATCACATGTGAAGTTAATGTTTTTTTCTGTAAGGGTTCTCTGTGGAGTCTCAAACAATACCTTCAGTATCTTCCTAATCATACTGTAGTTTGTTTAAGCACATGTGAGATCAGTCAATAAACAAAATAAGCCATAGACTATCTGGGGAATAGATGGCTGCTATACAACAATAGTCTCACTACTAAAGTATTGAGCCAGTCAGCAATTTATAGCCAATTACAAGAGCTAAAATTTGGTTCCCTCATCTCATTTTGGCAGGGCACAGTAATGTGATTACTTAATAATAAATTGTGTCTAGAGTCACTATAGCTTCAGGGTAGACCGAGGCTATTTGTTTGTACATTAATGGAAATATGCTCCCTATACAGCACGTTCCTCTCAGCATGTTTAAATTATTAGTTTATAAAGATGACAATCTGCTACACACTGTAAGTCTTGCAAAAATATTTTATTGACCCAAAGTCAGATGTGCTTAGCTAGTCCAATTCTGCAAAGTCAAGCAGAGTGTGAGAGAAGCAGGAATCTGTTCTCTCTTATGACTATGTCATTGTTGGGTATTTCATTCTCAGTAGCAGCGAGCAGGAGAGATATACAGTGTGTAATATTGACATCCATCTAATAGTCTAGAGGGAGATTGATTGCTTTGGACTGAAGCAGAGCAGTGGTTTTCAGACCAAGGAAAGCACTCCTTTCCAAACGAACTGGTTTCACATAGCCACCAGATCCATTATCTGATGCTTGCGTGGGCAACTTTGAGAACTGTGCAAACTGAAAGGCAGGAAAATGGCTGGGATTTCAACAAAGGTCACTGGATAACATACATAGATTTCCCCTTTTGTACCCCCAAAAATGATCTTGCCAGTTTTTAAACAACCTGTCCAGAGAGCATAGTTGTTGTTGAGCAACCTTTGCTGTTTGAACATTTTGTTCTATTCCCCTGTAAATCACTCTTTCTCATTAAACAGTACTTAGTCTGTAACCATTTCAAATCAACTCAAAGTTTATTTGTTACCTACACAGATTAGCAGATGTTAAAGCATGTGCAGAGAAATGTTTGTGTTTCTAGCTCCAACAGTGCAGTAAATGTCAAAATGTCTTGTTTCTTGTTCTTTTCTTCTTTTTTTTGTGTATTACTATTGTACTGTTAGACATTTACTGCACTGCTGCAGCTAGAAACACAAGCATTTACAATAGTAATTCAAAAAAAGAAAAAAAAGAAAAAGAAACAAGAAATTTTGAAACACCAGAACGAGCAATGTCAGAGTCCAAAATATAAATATGTGGTGTGTTATTCGTTACCTCTGTTATTCGTTACCTCTAATTGGGGATCATACTTAGTGTGTTCTGTTCCCACCTGCATTTGTGGGATATTATTTTGGTTAGTGCGTGTGAGCGCTACGTTTATTGTTACGATTAGTTGTTGCCTTTTTTTGGTTTTGTATGTTCCATCTAAATAAATATGTGGAACTGCATGCACGCTGGTCCTTGGTCCATTCATATTGAAGACGATCGTAACAGAATATCCCACCAGTCCAGGACCAAGCAGCGTGCGCCGAAGGTTAAGGAGAGTCGGACTTGGGAGGAAATACTGGGAGGATGCAAGACCCTTCCTTGGCGGAAGTCGCCGAGGAGTAATGAGGGACAGCGACGACGCCGGGGTCCGCGTCCACATACAGCCCATTTTTTGGGGGGGGGGCACAAGGGGCAGTCGGCCGATGGGACAGCCAGAGCCCGAATGGGAGACAATTGAGGAGTTTAATGAGGGATATCGGAGCATGTAACCAGTCCGGTGCAACCTGTGCCGGCTCCATGCACCAGGCCTCCAGTGCGCCTTCCCAGCCCGATACGTCCTGTGCCGGCTCCCCGCACTCGCCCTGAAGAGCGTGTCACCAGTCCGGTGCAACCTGTGCCGGCTCCACGCACCAGGTCTCCAGTGCGCCTTCCCAGCCTGGTACGTCCTGTGCCAGCTCAGCGCACTCACCCTGAAGAGCGTGTCACCAGTCCGGTGCAACCTGTGCCGGCTCCACGCACCAGGCCTCCAGTGCGCCTTCTCAGCCCGGTACGTCCTGTGCCAGCTTCTCGCACTCGCCCTGAAGAGCATGTCACCAGTCCGGTGCAACCTGTGCTGGCTCCACGCACCAGGCCTCCAGTGCGCCTTCCCAGCCCGGTACGTCCTGTGCCGGCTCCCTGCACTCGCCCTGAAGAGCGTGTCTCCAGTCTGGTGCAACCTGTGCCGGCTCCATGCACCAGGCCTCCAGTGCGCCTTCCCAGCCCGGTACGTCCTGTGCCGGCTCCCCGCACTTGCCCTGAAGGACGTGTCACCAGTCCGGTGCAACCTGTGCCGGCTCCCCGCACTCGCCCTGAAGAGCGTGTCACCAGGCCGGTGCAACCTGTGCCGGCTCCATGCACCAAGCCTCCAGTGCGCCTTCTCAGCCCGGTACGTCCTGTGCCAGCTTCTACTCGCCCTGAAGCGTGTCACCAGTCGGTGCAACCTGTGCGGCTCCATGCACCAGGCCTCCAGTGCGCCTTCCCAGCCCGGCACGCCCTGTGCCGGCTCCCCGCGACTTGCCCTGAAGGACGTGTCACCAGTCCGGTGCAACCTGTGCCGGCTCCCCGTACTCGCCCTGAAGAGCGTGTCACCAGTCTGGTGCAACCTGTGCCGGCTCCATGCACCAGGCCTCCAGTGCGCCTTCCCAGCCCGGTACGTCCTGTGCCGGCTCCCCACACTTGCCCTGAAGAGCGTGTCACCAGTCTGGTGCAACCGGTGCGGGCTCCCCGTACTCGCCCTGAAGAGCGTGTCACCAGGCCGGTGCAACCTGTGCCGGCTCCATGCACCAAGCCACCAGTGCGCCTTCCCAGCCCGGTACGTCCTGTGCCGGCTCCCTGCACTCGCCCTGAAGAGTGTGTCACCAGTCCGGTGCAACCGGTGCGGGCTCCCCACACTCGCCCTGAAGAGCGTGTCACCAGGCCGGTGCAGCCTGTGCCGGCTCCACGCACCAGGCCTCCAGTGCGCCTTCCCAGCCCGGTGCCAGGGCCAGAGCCCTCCTCTGCGCCGGTGCCCAGTCCAGGCACGGCGTCCAGTCCGGATCCATTGCCGGAGTTTTCCACTGCGCCGGTGCTCAGGCCAGCCCTCTGTGTTCTCTATTGTGTTTTAGGTCAGGACGTGACTGGGGGGGGGGGGTTCTAGTTGTTTTATTTCTATGTTGGGGTTGTGGAGAGACCTGAAAATAGCTGTGCAGCAACGCTCCTATCCAACCTGAAAGAGTTTGGCAGCAGTTACAGCATTGAGTTTTCTTGTGTATGACACTACAAGCTTGGCACACCTGTATTTGGTTTGTTTCTCCCATTCTTCACTGCAGATCCTCTAATGCTTATGTAAATTAGATTTTTCAGTTTTACATTTTTCATACATTTGCAAAAATGTCATTATGGTGTATTGTGTGTAGATTGATGAGGGGGGAAAAAAACTATTTAATCCATTTTAGAATAAGGCTGTAACGTAACAAAATGTGGAAAAGGTCAAGGGGAGTGGGCTGTATAAGTAGGAAGAAGGTATGTACAGTTGTAGTTATATAGGATGAGCTATTTCAAGAATTCAATATGTACATATAAAGTGAGTAATCAATAAGCTTAATTTCTCAGAAATAAAATACAATTTAAACAGAATAATGCAGGAATACTCATCTTATCTGTATCTAACTACAGAAACTAGTTCAAGATTTTGTTTTAAGCCTGTCCCAAACCTTAACCCTTACCTTAGACATTCAAAGTTAATGCCTAACCTTAAGAATTCAGAGTTAATGTCTAAACTTTACCCTAACCTTAGAAACTTGGAGCTAACGCATTAACAAACCATAAACACTTTGAGATCTGACATTTGGAACAACTTTGAAATTTGGCGTTTGAGAAACATGGATGAACGTCTAATTCTGACGTGAGACTGTGAAATCTTGATGGGTTTAACATCCTGATGGCCTGGAGATAGAACCTAAACTCATATGAAGGAACACAATTTAAATCATCCTTCAAATTGTTCCTTAATTGATCTTTGCCACCCCAAAATGGAATGTCTACTAATCTTAACCATATACCATTGTAGAGCACTAAGGGAAGATGACAGTGATTATGATGAAACCTGCGTTTATCCTTTTTGTGCAGAAATTATACCGTATTTGGAGCAGAGATTATGTTTATTTATTCTCTTTTTCTTCTCAAATAGACAGAACAAAATGACTGTTATGGCATAAATTAATGTCAAGATGATCGAAGACTAGCTTAGCACTGTAAATATATTTATTTTCAATTCAAACAAATCTCTCTCGTCCACCCATTGTTTTGCGCTCAGTTGGAGACACGAACACACAAATTAAATTCCGACTAGACCAAATACTTTTATGCCTAGGCTACAAAGACGCCAACCTCAAGAATGTAAAAACAAACAGTAATTACTGTTATCAGAAATGTGTTTTGATTTTCTCTCGTCTGTCCCTGATAAGATTGAAATTCAAAATTCTCTTAATTAAATAAACTCTCTCACTTTCTCACTCACACCACACACTGAATTTGTACTTGCTAGTCCTGTCCTGTTGCTAAGGAGTATGTGGACTGGGATGTGGATATGAAACTAGAGTTAAGGTTAGGGTTGAACCGGGATGTGGGACGTGAAGCTATGGTTTGGGCCAAGATTAGGCCTCTTGAAATTCAGCCATAGCACTTGATATCACACTGTTGCGGTGTGAGAAAGAACAGTCTCTCAATGAAAGTATGTCCATGGCAACACTGTGGCATTATGTGACCTCCTGCTGTCCTCCTACCAGCACAGCACAGCGGCCTCCATCTGACTCTGCTTTCATCTGCTCATATTTGCCTTCCTGTCATGTGAGGTTTCACGCTGTCGCTTTAGTGTTCACATCCACTCCAATCAGCGGTGTGTGGGCGTGCATGGGTAAAAATAAACGTGTTAAGTGAGTGTATGTTTGTGTGTGAAGATAAACGCGTGTTTGTGTGTCTGGACATGCAAGTGTTTGCGTTACGTGTGTGGGCTCTAGAAAACATTCTTTAGCCCCTGCAGCTGGGCCTAAGAGCTGAGATGAACATGTGTGAAATGTGTAGAGTTCGCAGAGAGATTTAGACTTCGCAGAGAGATTTAGACCTCCCTGTGCAACCCCCAACCCTCTACCCCCCACCCACCCCCTCCCTACCCCTACCCTGGAACCCCACTAAGAGCAGCTAGCAGCGAGGGCCAGGCCAGCACAATGCCCCAGCCAATGGCTTAATTTGACAGATCAGATTTACAGGCCTCCTGCCCAGCACCTGCTTGCGTTGTTTCCCAGGATTTGGAGGAGAAACCTCAAGAGACGGCTAGCGGTGATAAAATTGGAATGCAGCCCAGGAAAGCATCCCCTCGTAGTTTCTTCAGATGTCTCGCAGTTACAGATCTCTTATTTTTATGTTTGGGAAATCTCTGTGGCTTAGAGGCTTAGATAAAGAAATCAACTGAGAAAAATCTGACAACATGAATACGCTCCTTCTCTGGAGGGGGTGGTGGGGAGTTCTGGCGAGTTCAAAGGGTTTATGAGAGTTGTTGCTTACTGTTCTGTGAGGGCTATAATGTGACCATCTTGATAGCAGCTACAGCATACTTTGTGTTTGACTGTAGGTTTAACAATGTAGTTTAACAATGCATACTTTCTGGAACTACAACCACCAACCCATGTATGCTTGTATGTCATGCATTAGTCAAGTATCCCCTGCATGGGCTTCTCAACTATAACTTCTGAAAACAGTGTCATAACTGCATTGAAACTGATTATAACTGTGTTATAACCACAGATATATGTGTGTTGGAGCACATTCAATAGCCAGCCTGGGACTACAGCAGTCAGATCAGGTCCCAGGGAGAGTTGGGGACAGAGTGGTGGGAAGATGAGGGGTCCTTTACCACCCTTCGCTTGTTGGTGCTCGGGGGACATATGGATGCCTGCCTGCCCCATCCCTCAGACCCCCCTACACCTGCCTCACTGAGCCCTCTCAAACCCTCCTCCTCCCTCTCACCCCTTCCACCTCCTCTCTCTGACAGGTCCATGTGAGTAAGTCATGGAGAGTGAAGTCACCTGTGTGGCGTTTCATCTGTCCGACATCTGTCTCTTACATTCTTTCCCTTGGTGTTCTCCATGCTTTCTCTCATACTCTGTGTATTTATCTTGCGTTCTCTCTCTCTCTCCCTCTACTGCATTTTGCAGTATCCCCCTCCCTCCCTTAATCCATCCATTGCTCTCCCTCCCTCCCTCCCTCCCTCTGCACCTCCAGTCTCTTTCATGGTAACCGCCGCCTGTCACTGGTGACTAGGGAGCTGTTTACCCACTCTCGACCTCAAATGTAACCCTGTCCCTCTCTTTTCAGTTTCCCTATTTCACCCCCCAGTGAGAGTACCCCGATAACAAACCAGACCAAGCTCACCCCATTCATTCCCAAACGCATCACAGTCAATCTCAAACCCAGCCCCTGCATAGGGTAAACTCATAAAAAGTTCAGGCAATGCTTTTTTAAATTTTTTGTCCCACTCTACAGAAAGCTATATCGGTCCGCTAATACAGGACTACTAAAGGCCCAGCGCACTAATTTTGTGAATAAAATTAAATAATACTTTTTTAATTTTTATTCTGCAGCACTCTCAGCACCTCTAATTCCCGTGGCTATGCAGACGTGTGTGTGTGTGTGCACATGCATGTGTGTATGTGTGAAAAACTCACTCATTATTTGTTAGGAAGCTCTCTTTTCACTGCATGTACCTACAAGCAAAACAAGATTCACACCGTTTTCTGAACAATTTAATGAAAACAAATCCAGATTTCAGTAGTGTACATAGAAAATATAGAGTGTAACAAATGACATTTCTAATCGAATAGACACTTTGTGGAACTGTGTTAAATGAGTTGTGTGGGTGGTGAGCCACTGGTCTCAGAAAGCATCAGACATCAGACTGAACACTGGACACCAGGGTTGGGGTCAATTCCATTTCAATTCAGCAAGTAAGCTGAAATTCCAAATAAATGAACTGAAATGGAGTTGACTCCAACCCTGCTGGTCACAGGGTGTCTTATCAGGTGTCAGACTGAACAGTGGGTTAGGGTAGGATGGCAGATGTCAGCCTTGTTGTCTGTGTCAGACAGCAGACCCATCAGGACAAGAATTCCTGATAAAAAAAAAACATTCTTTAGCCCCTGCAGCTGGGCCTAAGAGCTGAGACGAACATGTGTGAAATGTGTGGAGTGCCCCTTCGCAGAGAGATTTAGACCTCCCTGTGCACCCCCCATGGCTTCATGTCCCACATCCCGGTTCAACCATAACCTTAACTCTAGTTTCATATCCACATCTCAGTCCAAATCCTAGGGTTAGGGTTTGGGTTGCGGTCGGTTAGGGTTGAACCAGGAGGTGGACATTAAGCTAGGGTTAGGGTTGAGGATAGGGTTAGATTTAAACCAGGATGTGGGCATGATGATAGGATTAGGGTTAGGCTTTGGGTTGTGGTTAAGGTTAGGCTTAGCCTCAACCACAACCCTAACCCTAGTTTAACATCCACATCCCGGTTCAACTCTAACCCTAGTGTTAACCACAACCCTAACCATAACCTTAACTCTACCTTCATGTCCACATCCTGGTTCAACCCTAGCCCTCAGCCAACACTGGTTACACTGTATTGTAATTACACAGTAATAACAACACTTTAATGTAAAGTGTTTAACACTTAAGTTGATTTTACAGACTGATCATGAATTTGCTGCTTCAGCACAAATGTCGCCACACACATAAATCACTCACGTTTCCTCTAAAGTCACCCCAGGGATGGAAGGTAAATTTCATTAGTTGACCTTTGAACCCATAAGAGATCAGGTGGCCAGGGTATTGGAATGGAATGTTTCCTCTTGACTTTCATTTTCTCTTTTTAAAGCTATGTTGAGTTTTGACCAAAGTCTAGGCCTACTCTCTCCACCATAAAGCTGACAGCTGAGGCACACAATGGGAGGGATTTGAAGGTGTGTGTGTGTGTGTGTGTGTGTGTGTGTGTGTGTGTGTGTGTGTGCCTTACAGTTCCAGTGCGCTCTGGGAAACCTGATCTGAGACGATTTAAGCAGAACTTTGAGAGGAGACTGGGTGGTGACATCATGGCATTCTGGAATAGCAATATCACTGCACTTCCTCTTCTGAGGATTGAATCATCACCACAACCAATATTGTATCAATCAGGCCAGGGACAAATGTATGAGAAAGGAATGAAGCCTGGATTTGTGGTGAATAAGTGGACGCTAGTTGAGATGTGCCGCTTGCAAATTGTAGGGGTCCAAATCTCAATGAGAAAGACCAACACAGCTTTCAAGGGATCTTTTAAAGCTTACCTTTCACTTTGCTTTCTCCTTCATCCCCACCAAAGCCAACCCTGATCCTCATCCTGTTCTCACACTGAAAGGAGATTGCTCTCCTGAAGAAGGGAGCGAGGGAGAGAGAGTAAGAGAGGGGAGAGACAGAGAAAATAGAGAGGGAGAGAGGGAGGGAGGGAGGGAGATGCATAGAGAGAGACAGGAGTAGAGAAAAAGAGAGCAGGATAGAGAGAGGTGATTCCTCTAGGAGATATTATTATAGTCCTGAGTGACAGACAAATGGTGGCGGAGCCTCAGAGGCCAGGGGATAGTAGAGGGGCTAGTTTAGAGACAGCGAGCAGGGCTACTCTATGTTGTGTGAGGCCCCGATCACAGGATCAGAAGCGCCGCTTCTCTGTTTTTTCCTCTCTCCCTTTCCTCTTGTCCTCATCGTCTCCCCATATAACTCTGTCTCCTCTCATTCTTTCTTCTCCCTCTCATCACACCCCTTCTCAGTTCTCCCCTCTTGCCATTCTTCGCTTTCAACTCTTTCCTATTCATCTCATATCTTCTTCATCTTCTCTAATTATACCCCCTCTCCACTCCTCCTCTCTTTCTCCTCTCATCTCACCACCCTGCTCCTGAACACAGCTAACTACCAGAAGAATCTGTCAGTGATTTATCAGAGATATGCTCTACAGGCTTCAGATGAGCTTCCAAGTAACAGTGCTGCCGCCGGCAGGAAGAAAAGACCAGAAAAAAAACACATCAGAAGGAAGCAGGACTTTGGGTAAAATGTGATTAAAAGTTGTCCTATTGAAGGACACCTCATGTATGGAATGTCTATCCAGGCTGCAGTTCTTCTAGAATGTTAAGGTTCACAGCAATTATGGAGGCTTAACTCCAACT
Source organism: Brachymystax lenok tsinlingensis (assembly GCA_030435695.1). Classification (NCBI taxonomy): domain Eukaryota; kingdom Metazoa; phylum Chordata; class Actinopteri; order Salmoniformes; family Salmonidae; genus Brachymystax; species Brachymystax lenok. The sequence goes on from CM059791.1 coordinate 36,290,231, forward strand.
AGTACATTTTATTCCCTTGCCATGTTCATTACAATGACATAGATTAATTAGTTTGGAACATATTAGCCTGAATTAACAAACAGTAAGCTTCTCTGAACAGTGACCGGTGATTATAATATGCAGTTTTTTCTTTGTAATGAATGCAATGATTAATACTATGATAAGACAGCCTATAGGGAGGAGATCAGAGAACTGGCAGTGTGGTGCCAGGACAACAACCTCTCCCTCAATGTGATCAAGACAAAGGAGCTGATCGTGGACTACAGGAAAAGGCAGGCTGAACAGGCCCCCAATAACATCGATGGGGCTGTAGTGGAGCGGGTCGAGAGTTTCAAGTTCCTTGGTGTCCACATTACCAATGAACTATCATGGTCCAAACACACCAAGACAGTCGTGAAGGCGGCACGACAAAACCTTTTCCCTCTCAGGAGACTGAAAAGATTTGGCATGGATCCCCAGATCCTCAAAGGTTCTACAGCTGCACCATCGAGAGCATTCTGACCGGTTGCATCACCGCTTGGTATGGAAACTGCTCGGCATCTGACCGTAAGGCGCTACAGAGGGTAGTGCGTATGGCCCAGTACATCCCTGGGGACAAGCTTCCTGCCATCCAGGACTTATATAATAGTCGGTGTCAGACGAAAGCCCATAAAATTGTCAGAGACTCCAGTCACCCAAGTCACAGACTGTTTTCTCTGCTACCGCACGGCAAGCGGTACCGGAGAGCCAAGTCTAGGACCAAATGGCTCATTAACAGCTTCTACCCCCAAGCCATAAGACTGCTGAACAATTAATCAAATGGCCACCGGACTATTTACATTGGCATCCCCCTCCTACATTTGTTTTATACACTGCTGCTACTCACTGTTCATTATCTATGCATAGTCACTTCACCCCTACAAATTACCTCAGCTAACCTGTACCCCCACACACTAACCTGTACCCCCGCACACTGACTCGGTACCGGTACCCCCTGTATATAGCCTCGTTATTGTTATTTTATTGTGTTACTTTTTATTATTTTTTACTTTAGTTTTTTGGTAAATATTTTCTGAAATCTTTTTGAACTGCACTGTTTGTTAAGTAAGCATTTCACAGTAAGGTCTACACTTGTTGTATTCGGTGCATGTATTCGGTGCATAAAGTTTGATTCTATATATTTTTTTTTAATTCAGAAGATGGGGCCATGGTGGAGAGCATCAGAAGCTTCAAGTTCTTCAGCTTGCACATTACCAAGGACCTGAAATGGTCCCTTCACATGACAGCATGGTGAAGTCGGCATTACAGTGCCTCTTCAACCTCAGGAGGCTGAATAAGTTTGGCCCCTAAGACCCTCACAATTTTCTACTGATGCACCATCGAGAGCATTCTGTCGGGCTGTATCATCACATGGTATGGGAACTGGTACAGTCAAACGCATCATCGGGGGCACACTGTCTGCCCTCCAGGACTTCTACAGCACCCGGTGTCACAGGAAGGCCAAGAAAATCATCAAGGACCTCAGCCACCTGAGCCACGGTCTGTTCGACCCGCTAACATCTAGAAGGCGGAGACAGTACAGGTGCATCAAAGCTTGGACAGAGAGACTGACAAACAGCTTCTATCTCCAGACCATCAGACTGTTAAACAGTCATCACTAGCCAGCCTCCGCCCAGTACCCTGCCCTGAACCTTAGACACTGTCACTAACCAGCTGCCACCTGCTACACTACACTGACCCTTAGAGACTGCTGCCCTATGTACATAGAGCCATTGAACACTGGTCACTTTAACAATGTTTACATACTGTTTTACCCACTTAATTTGTGCTGTCATTACTCAAACATTTTGTGGAAACCTGTTACACTTAATATATCTGAGTACAGTTACTTATAGTGATTTTTTAGTCTTTACTCAAACCGATAGAATCACTGTGACCCAGTAGGGGGTCCAGATTTGAGTTGTATAATCTTGAAAAAAATACACCCCCACTAAGCCACACTTTCAGTATAATTTCCCAGTGAGCCTTGCCTTTTCGAGTGAATTGTAGAATTACCACCCATGTCTGTATTTGTTAGTGACGGAGAGATGGTTGTTGAATAAAAAAAATGCAGTCCTGTGGCCTTCAAGTGAGTTTCTAGGTGCATGTGATCATTTATAATTGATATTTTTTTGATAATATATTACATATCTCATAAGTCCTTATTTTGAGGCCTAATACAGTGGGCTGAAAATCATGATTTACAAGCTGCATCTGGCCTGCAAGTAGTGTTGCAAAATTCTGTTAACTTTCCCAAAAAATCCTGCTTGAAGGAGTTCTGGAAAACCAGGGAAATGTACCTCAATTATGCAACTCTACCTGCAAGTCACATTTCAACTGCTAATTCACCTGAAATCTGCATTCATAATGACTGACAGGGTTGGGAATAGTGTGAGGAGACTGCCTAAGCCATTTAAACTAGAGCAACCATTCATGTATTTATTTTTGTGTAGCATAAGATGAATCAATCAACAACTTAATTTACATGCAAAAACACAGATATTAAAAACTGTTTTTTTAAATCAACCTGCAGTAGAGCATGCTGGGGAAAAAAACGTTATCATAACTTAAAAAAATAGAGTAGATGTGACTTCATCTTTAGGTTTGAGTCAGTACCACATAAACATTTTAAGTAATACTTAAAATTACTTTGTGGTCAACATACTAGAAATATTTGAGTTAAAAATGCCAGCATAGGAGCCAGTAATATAAACATTTCGCTGCACACGCTATAGCATCTGCTAAACTGTGTATGCGACCAATAAACTTTGAATTGATTTAATGCAATCCTATTCTAGACTTCTAAGAATAGACTGAGGTGATCACTGACCAACTTTTGGTAAGCCGAACTGGAACTGCAGGATCACCAGTTCTCTCTGAGCAGTGACAGAGATTTTAATACGTAAATCATGTTCTTGGTAAATAATACTTATTTTTGTAAATAATATAATAAGTTATTCATAAACTTTTTGTACTAGGAAGATACGTGTTTGTTTCTTGGGCTTCAGGAATGTGACTTCAGGACTTGGGCTTCAGGAAAAATATGTAACTGATTAAAAGTAAGAGGATATCGGTGAACAAATGCCGTGGTCAAGACTACGACGGCGCCAGTGCAATGAGTGGAGCTTACTCAGGTCTTCAAAAGTGAATATCAGACCAAGAGCCTAATGCTTCCTAGGTAGTTATTTATGAGTTTTATTTTAGGAAATGACAGTTACAGGGATGGTAAAAACAGCTTGATTGGCATAGCAACATCAGGGAAACTGGGAAGAAGGGAGTGGTGCTTTAAATACAGCAGTTCTGTAACATCTTTAGTTGAGCCTGTCATTCTCCTTAATTATGGAAAGAGATTAACTGTAGACCTATAAGAAGCGCTGGGGACAGGTAGTCTGGATGCTGGACAGCCAATGAATTGGCAGATGCAAACAGCTTATCATCTTTAGTGGACAATTTTGCAATTTTGTTCATACTGGTGAATTGGCGTTTGAGTTGTGTGGTTGCAATATCAACAATCCCTCCGGTATATCTTGGCATACATCATTCAAGACTAAGTTGAAATTGTGTGCAGCGCAATGGACATATAATCAACAATGTCTCAGGAAAGACTGTCCCGGTTGGCAACGCTCAGTACAGAAAACAGTAGGGCCCGTAACCTGCACTCTTAAAAAATATGTGTTATTTTTTAATACATCCGTGTATGTAGTTAGGGATTACACTTGCTGTGTTACTTTTAACACAACCACTGCATTGGCACAACATGATTTGTATAAATGTTTTGTGTCAATTCCTGCAATTTTTGTGTTAAAAGCTGAATACACCCTAGATGTGTTAGATTATTGACCAATCACATTGCGGATTCGAAGTCTTTATGCATCTATGCTACGGCCCCACACCCTCGCCCTCACGCTCTGAAAAAATGAAGTGACAACTGATGCCTGGAGTGAGTCTCAGCCAGCCAGCAGGCGGAATACGAAACAAGGTAGATTTAATCGTTATCTGAATGAGGTAACCATTTGAAGCTAATGCGGAGCGGACACGGCAACATTTTTGGCCTGATTTATAAAAAATATGTCTCAAGAAGTTAGGCTAGTTAGGCACAATTTTACAATAATCATTATAATTATCATATTTCCCATCATGCTCTACTGCAGGCTGATTTAAAAAAAAATGTTTTTTTGTTTTTTTGGGGGGGTAGATCAGCTTCAATATTGCAGATAGATTGTAGCTTCCATCAATGTTATTGTCTGCATCATGTCCAATCCCCCATATATTCTTTGTAAATATATATAGTACATACACATACATATATACATACATACAGTGCATTCGGAAAGTATTCAGCCCCCTTGACTTTTTGTTACATTACAGCCTTACTCTAATGTATGAAATATTTTTTTCCCCTCATCAATCTACACACAATACTCCATAATGACAAGGCAATATATCAAATTTACGTAAGTATTCAGAACCTTTACTCAGTACTTTGTTGAAGCACCTTTGGCAGTGATTACAGCCTCAAGTCTTCATGGGTATGACGCTACTAGCATGGCACACCTGTATTTGGGGAGTTTCTCCCATTCTTCTCTGCAGACCCTCTCAAGCTCTGTCAGGTTGGATGGGGAGCATCACTACACAGATATTTTCAGGTCTCTCCAAGTCTGGGCTTGGGCTACTCGAGGACATTCAGAGACTTTTCCAGAAGCCACTTCTGCGTTGTATTGGCTGTGAGCTTAGGGTCGTTGTCCTGTTGGAAGGTGAACCTTCACCCCAGTCTGAGGTCCTGAGCGCTCTGGAGCAGGTTTTAATCAAGGATCTCTCTGTACTTTGCTCTTTTCATCTTTCCCTAAATCCTGACTAGTCTCCCAGTCCTTGCCGCTGAAAAACATCCCCACACCACCGTGCTTCACTGTAGGGATGGTGCCAGGTTTCCTCCAGACGTGACGCTTGGCATTCTTGGTTTCAACAAACCAGAGAATCTTGTTTCTCGTGGTCTGAGAGTCCTTTAGGTGCCTTTTGGAAGCTCCAAGTGGGTTTGTCATGTGCCTTTTACTGAGGAGTGGCTTCCATCTGGCCACTCTACCATAAAGGCATGATTGGTGGAGTGCTTCAAAGATGGTTGTCCTTCTGGAAGGTTCTCCCATCTCCACAGAGGAACTCTGGAGCTCTGTCAGAGTGACCATCTGGTTCTTGGTTACCTCCCTGCCAAGGACCTTCTCCCCCGATTGCTCAGTTTGGCCGGGCGGCCAGCTCTAGGAAGAGAATTGATGGTTCCAAACTTGGTGGCCACTGTGTTCTTGGGGACCTTCAATGCTGCAGAATTGTTTTGGTACCCTTCCCCAGATCTGTGCCTCAACACAATCCTGTCTCAGCGCTCTAGGGACAATTCCTTCGACCTCATGGCATGGTTTTTGCTCTGACATACACTGTCGACTGTGGGACCTTATATAGACAAGTGTGTGCCTTTCCAAATCATGTCCAATCAATTGAATTTACCCAGGTGGACTCCAATCAAGTTGTAGAAACATTTCAAGGATGACCAGTGGGAACAGGATGCTTTGTCATTATGGGGTATTGTGTGTAGATTGATGATAAAACAAATGTAATCCATTAAAAAATAAGGCTGTAACGTAACAACATGTGGAAAAAGGGAAGGAGTCTGAATACTTTCCGAATGCACTGTACATCCATACATACAGTACCAGTCAAACGTTTGGACATACCTACTCATTCCATGGTTTTTCTTTATTTTTACTATTTTCTACATTGTAGAATAGTAGTGAATACTACAAAACTATGAAATAACACTAATGAAAAAGTGTTAAACAAATAAAATATATTTGATATTTAATATTCTTCATGATATATAATATTCTTCAAAGTTGCCAACCTTTGCCTCCATGACAGCTTTGCACACTCTTGGCATTCTCTCAACCAGCTTCATGAGTTAGTCACCTGGAATGCATTTCAATTAACAGGTGTGCCTTGTTAAAAGTTAATTTGTGGAATTTCTTTCCTTCTTAATGCGTTTGAACCAATCAGTTGTGTTGTGAAGGTAGGAGTGGTATACAGAAGATAGCCCTATTTGGTAAAAGACCAAGTCCATGTTATGGCAAAAACAGCTCAAATAAGCAAAGAGAAACGATAGCCCATCATTACTTTAAGATGTGAGGGTAGTCAATCCAGAAAATGTTAAGAACTTTCAAAGTTTCTTCAAGTGCAGTCGCAAAAACCATCAAGCGCTATGATGGAACTAGCTCTCATGAGGACCGCCACAGGAAAGGAAGAACCAGTGTTACTTCTGCTGCAGAGGACAAGTTCATCAGAGTTAATTGCACCTCAGACTGCAGCCCAAATAAATGCGTGAATAAGGCCTTCATGGTCGAATTGCTGCAAAGAAACCTCTACTAAAGGACACCAATAATAAGAAGAGACTTGCTTGGGCCAAGAAACATGAGCAAAGGACATTAGACCGGTGGAAATCTGTCCTTTGGTATAATCAGTCCAAATTTGAGATTTCTGGTTCTAACCACCGTGTCTTTGTGAGACGCAAAGCAGGTAAACGGATGATCTCTGCATGTGTGGTTCCCACCGTGTGGGGTTTATTTAGAATTCAAGGCACACTGAACCAGCATGGATACCATTTCATTCTGCAGCGATACACCATCCCATCTGGTTTGCGCTTAGTGGGACAATTATTTGTTTTTCAACAGGACAATGACCCAACACACCTCCAGGCCGTGTAAGGGCTAGTTGACCAAGAAGGAAAGTGATGGAGTGCTGCATCAGATGACCTGCCCTCTAACAATCACCCGACCTTAACCTAATTGAGATGGTTTGGGATGAGTTGGACTGCAGAGTGATGGAAAAGCAGCCAACAAGAACTCCTACAAGACTGTTGGAAAAGCATTCCATGTGAATCTGGTTGAGAGAATGCCAAAAGTGTGCAAAACTGTCATCAAGGCAAAGGGTGGCTATAAAATATATTTTGATTTGTTTCACACCTTTTTTGGTTACTACATGATTCTATATGTGTTATTTCATAGTTTTGATGTCTTCACTATTATTATTGTAGAAAATAGTAAAAATAAAGAAAAATGGAGTAGAATAGGTGTGAGTAGGAATGAGTAGGTGTGTCCAAACCTTTGACTTGTACTGTACATACACACATATACACATACATATACATACATGCATATAAATACACACATATATACATACATATCTTTTTCAAGTATATTTTCCTTTATTATTTTCCACTAACCATATCATCCCTCCCTTAATTGGAGTAATCTAATGAACAACAACACTTAGGCTTCTACTTCCAGCTTATACATACTATTTACATTTTATGGACAAAATCTTTTTACAATAGTTATATTTTGTTTGTTTTTAGTCCTGTCTTTCCTCTACCCTCAATCTATCCCATATATTTCTGATGTCCATCCAGTTTGATTTCTATTTGCCACATATGTTTAACTGTGCTGTTTCACAAAAATTCTGAACCTATAGACCTTTTACGGACAGTATATTTTACATTAGTTATCTTATTATAGGTCCCACCTTCCAGCTCCATTCAACCCTTCCCTTCTATCTCTTAACACCTTCCATATTGGATTTCTATTTGCCATATATTTGTCAACTGTGCTGTGATGTTTCACAAAAGTTCTGAACCTTTCTATTCTCATAGTTTTTACAGATTGTAAATTAAAGATAAATATTTTAGCTAAAAGTATTATTATATTATTGATCGATTGACTATGACTTTTGAAATCACCCAGTAGTGCTCTCTGCAGAGTTAGCTCCAGGTAAATCTTGCTATTCGTCTCTGTCTCTTCGCAGCAAAATCTGCAGAACTGGGAAGGCTGTTTTCCTCAGATATATAACATTAGAATGGTTGCAATAATTTTGAACAGTAATTCAAAGTTTTGAATCCAGCGTCGTTTTGCGTGTCAGTTCATAAACCATGTGCCATGGAATCGGTGCATCAAGAAATTACAGTTCTTCCTCTGTAATTTGGCCTTCACATGAGTCTTTCCCCACTATTCCACCCACTAAAACCCCTCCCCATCCCAAGTTAGGTTGTCATCCCAGACCACCCACATCCCCCTGGATCCCAGGGCCCCCAATAAACTGTAACCCATCCTTCGAAAAGACCACACAGTGCCATTCACAGAAAAGAAGCAGAATGCCAAAAGCATTTCCATCGCCATCACCTCGATTTGCATTATATATGGGTAATTCTTGGGCTCTGGTAATATTTCAGTCCCTCTTTTATATTATATTTCAAGTATTGGGTCACCAAAAAGAAATGTTAAAAGATTCTGTATATACATTGAAATGTCCAGTATAATGAATTGAAATATGGTATTAATTTAAACTTTATTATAAAAAAAAAAAAAATCTGTTTTAACTGACACTAAGAATTGTGTCATGTCCCCCAGGAATTTCACTTAATTTTTACTTGGGGAATTAATATTAAAATGTGCACATAATTCATAACTTTTTCCGTTAATGCAAACATATATTTGTGTTCTTTTGTTGAGAAAGTATTTTTATCAAATAAATGCATGATTATTGATTAAAATCATACAATTTAGCTCTGTCCTTCTACACTCATGTCACGATCTTCAAGAGTGACGGACCAAGGCGCAGCGAGGTATCCAGTATACATACTTTATTAACCTCTTCCAGCTAGGGTCCCATTTTCCGAATTTTCGCCTGTCTGACGTGCCCAAAGTTAAATGCCTACCACTCATGGCCAGAAACTAGGATATTTACATATTTAGTACTATTGGATAGGAAACACTCTGAAGTTTATAAAACCATTAAGATATAGTCTGTGGCTATTCCAGAACAGATTTAGCAGCAAAAACCAGAGAAATTTCTGTCCGGAATTTATTTTCTGTTGCTCTCTTCTCATTTTGAAGCCCATGTAATATTTTTCTATGGGGAATAGGACCGAGGTTGCAGTACTTATGGCTTCCACTAGATGTCAACAGTCTCTGGAAAGGGTATGGAGGAAAAAGCTCTGACCAGATCCTTAGAGAGAGAATTACTACGGGTAGGGAAAAAGGTAAACAGGCGTGCACGTTCACGAGAACGTGAACGCGCCAGCGCGACCAACTTTCTTTTCGTCTTTTAACGTTTCACTTACCGTTCTTGTAAAATATGATCGCTATTATTCATAAAAGAATACATAAGGATGCATTATTAATGATATTTGATTTGTTTGTGAAAAGATGAGAGGTATAATTTGAACGCGATCCCTTCACTGTAAAACGAGCGAGTAGACTGACAATGCTTGGTGGAGTAGCTGAACGTAACGTGCCAAAAACAACGGATATTTATGGATATAATTATTTACTTTTTCTAACAAAAGAACCATGGATTATCTTGTTTGGACACTTGGGAAGACCTCAGAAGAAGTTATTTGAAAGGTAAGCGATTTATATTAGCTGTGATATGGATATTTTGAGAACCGAGCTGGATATGAATTTATGCTAATGTGGAAAATATGTGAGGTACTAGCCTCAAACAATCAAATGTAGTGCTTTGCCGTAAAGCCTTTTTAACATCTGACAACGCAGTGATATTGCCAAGAAGCAGAGCTTTTGATGGCTATGCAACACTATGCAACACTTGTATATCGAAGTTAAATATTACGAATATGTATTACGAATATGTATTTTGAATTTGGCGTTATGTTTGCTCTGAAAACGATCCGCTAAAGGGATCGTAAGGCTAAGAGGTTAGCAAACGTAACTGGGAAAAAACAATAAACGAACGAAGATCGAAACAACAGAACATAACATAGACTAAACACTTAAGCCATGAACCAAACAATAACCCACAAAACCCTAGTGCAAAACCACAAACATATATTTGTGAATTTCGCGCACCGGTCTATGAATGTGCACTGGAGACACCGTGCGCATCACAGCATAGCACGGCGTCTTACCAGTGCGACGCTCCTTCCAAAGAGCACGTGGGGTTAGCTCAGGAGTCCACCCTGAAACCGCCAACCTTCCCGTGTGCCCCCCCAAAAAGGTTTTTTGGGGCTGCCTCTCCGGCTTCCTAGCCAGGTGTGTTCCAGCATATCTCTCCTTCTCTGGGTTCCATGCTCCATATTTAGCCTCGTAATAGCGCCTCTCCGCCACCGCTGCTTCCAGCTCCTCTTTAGGACGGCGATACTCCCCAGGCTGAGTCCAGGGTCCCTCTCCATACAGTTCCTCCTCCCAGGTCCAGAACTCCCAGTTCCATCGCTGCTTGGTCCTTTTTTGGTGGGTTATTCTGTCACAACCTTCAAGAGTGACGGACCAAGGCGCAGCGAGGTATCCAGTATTACATACCTTATTAATGTAACGTAACTGGGAAAAAACAATAAACGAAAGAAGATCGAAACAACGGCACATAACATAGACTAAACACTTAAGCCATGAACCAAACAATAACCCACAAAACTCTAGTGCAAAACCACAAACATATATATGGTTCCCAATTAGAGGTAACAACACTCAGCTGCCTCTAATTGGGAACCATTAACCCAACATAGAAATAGCACACCTAGAACCAAAAACCCTACACCAAAAACTAAACTAAACACGCCAGCCTGATAAACTCAGGCCTGGACGTGACAACTCAACCCGTCACGCCAACAAAACTCTGCCAATAAAAATGGTCAGTCCACCCTTATGTGCCATAATCAACAGGAAGTGACATCACTCAACAACAGAAACAGGAAATTAATCACATTATTGTATATCTGTATTTTGTTGTTTTATTAAAGTCAGGTGGGGATCGTCGAGCTGACCAACTCAACCCATTACATAAAATAAAGATGGAAAACTAGTACTTATCAAAATTATACTTTAATCATAAAAATATACAATCTATTAATTTCATGCACACCATGTGGTCTCCTGTCCTTCAACACATGAGGAGCAGAGGCCATTTTGAGCCAAAAAAGTAAACCCCGTCACATTGAACCCTGTCACATGTTTCATTGTAACGTGGTTGTAAATTTGTGACAGGGGGTAGAGTTATTTACTTATGAATATTGCATCTAAACCAATGAATTATTCAATATATTATACATTATAAATTGTTTATATTCACTTATGAAACTGCTGTAATCTGTTCCATGTGAACAAAAAATATATTTTAAGGCAGGTAGCCTAGTGGTAGGAGAGTTGGGAAAGGCTCTTAACTTCAGTTGTTCCTTTAAGTCGCTCTAGATCCACAAGTGTCTGTATTGCACTTTTTTAGCCTTGCACACAGTATAAGCAGAGAGGCAACTTCCTGCTTTTCACAACAGAATTACACAAACGTGGATTCAAAGTTGGTGCAAGGAACTTTTTTGAGTCAAGCCATGGAAAAGTAGCTCCTGATGGTGTGGGAGGAACGTTGAAGAGAACGGCGGACAGGTTGGTGGCTAAGGGCCATGATATCAGTGATGCACAGGAGCTTTACAATGCCCTCCGTGAAGAGTGCCGATGTTGAACGTTCGATGGAGATGATGCCAAGCCCGATAAAAGCAGTCCCCTCCACCATGAGAATACACAAGGTCATCACCCCTGCTCCTGGTGAACTGATGTCTCGTGATGTCAGCTGCCTTTGTTCAACAAAGAAGGACCTTAACTGTACATGCTTTAACACACAGCACTTCAGTTTCAGGCAGAAGGTCCTGGCTGCTCCAGAACAGCCAGCCAATGAGGAAAATCCACAACCTGTGGACAAAATCCAGTGGGGAAATCCAGGTCTTCTTGGGCAGTGGTGTGTAGTGTAATATGATGATGACCTTTAACCAGGCATCATCCTCGGCACAGATGAAATGAGTGTACAAGTGAAATGTATGCATGGTGTAGGACCAAACAGATTTTTCTGGCCTTCTCGAGATGACATCCACTGGTATCAGTTTGATGAAGTCCTTGAGATGATTCCACCCCCACAGCATGTGACATCCCACCACGTTGCGGTTGAGATAGATGTGTAGGCCAGACTCTCAGGAAGAAAACCATGAATGAATGAATACGGAGCTCCTGAGAAGAAGGATAGTCATGCTGACACTAGTGCTGTAGTTACAGATGTTCTAGCATTCTAATTGCCCTTGGAAAATGTTCCTAAAGTTTGATGAGACGGTGAACTTTTCTGATGAAACCTGTTGATTGTTATTAATTACCCTAATGCCTGATGTGTTTTTATTTGTTTAGATATTTACTGCAGTTCGGTTAATAAAACCCAGATGATTCTAAATATATCTAATGTCCTTATTACATGGTTGCATACAATGAAATGCAATGTTTTGTGGTAAATCTTAGAGGGATTTTGACAGTAAACTAGACTAGTTTATATGGAAACCGATGTGTCTCTTCAACCCCTTTACAGTATTCAACCCTATCGCCTTAGTCCGAACCCCGTCACATGACAATATTTGTTAAATAAAATGGCAAAGACGAATACATATGAATTTGATGTTTTCTGAGCTCAGTCTGAAATGTTAAGGACAATCCCAAGAAGATTAGATTTATGTTAAAATTCTGAATTGAAAGCATTTTTTTTATTTAAATGATGAGCCCGCTGACACATAATGTTTCTATTTCAGTGTTTATTTTAGCAAAATTCTGAGATTTTACATACATTTTGTATGTACAATAATTGAATTGGTTTGGGGGATACATGAGCATTAGGTAATTGTTGATGTTATAACAAGTATATTTTATTTTCATATTCAGACAACATCCATATTGTCTGTGATGGGGTTGAAGATAAATGGTCTCCATATCAGACAAAAATTGACAATAATAAGGGCTTTAATGCCTGAGGTGAGAAAATATGTTTTCTTTAAGGTTTAATATGTAGTTAATGTTGTGGTGTGTTCAGAAAATGAATTTGTTTTAGTAAAAAAATGGTATAGTATGGTTGTAGTTTATTACTTAAAAAATGGTTGTATTTTATTGCTTTTCTATGTATATATTTTATTACAATCCCTACCATGGCTAGTATAAGCCATCAGACTGTTAAACAGCCACCACTAACAATGAGTGGCTGCTGCCAACATGCTGACTTAAATCTCTAGCCACTTTAAATAATAAAAAATTGGATGTAACAAATGTATCACTAGCCACTTTAAACAATTTTGTATATATTGTTTACATATCCGACATTACTCATATCAAATGTACACACTGTAGTCTATACCATCTACTGAATCTTGCCTATGCCGTTCGGCCATCGACTCAAATCTCTATCCACTTTAATAATTAAAAAGTGGATGTAATAAATGTATCACTAGCCACTTTAAACGATGCCATTTATATAATGTTTACATATCCTACACTACTCATCTCACATGTATATACTGTACTATATACCATCTACTGCATCTTGCCTATGCCGGTCAGCCATCGCTCATCCATATATTTATATGTACATAGTCGTATTCAATCCTTTACACTTGTGTGTATAAGGTAGTTGTTGTGAAATTGTTCGATTACTTGTTAGATACTACTGCATGGTCGGAACTAGAAGCACAAGCATTTCGCTACACTCACATTAACATCTGCTAACCATGTATATGTGACAAATAAAATTTGATTTGATTTGATGTATTGGGTGTTCCATTATTCGACTCCTTTATGGGAACTTTGTAATATTTACTGTATCAATATACAGTTCAAATAAAATAAAATTTTATTAGTCATATACACAAATTTAGCAGTTATTGCGGGTGTAGCGAAATGCTTGTATTACTAGCTCCAACACTGCAGTAGTATCTAACAATTGACAACAATACACAAATATAAAAGAATAGAATAGAGAAATATATAAATATTTGGAGGATCAATGTCGGAGTGGCATTGACTAAAATACAGTAGAATAGAATACAGTATGTACATATGAGATGAGTAAAGCAGTATGTAAATATTATTAAAGTGACAAGTGTTCCATTGTTAAAGTGACCAGTGATTCCATGTCTATGTATATAGGGCAGCAGCCTCTAAGGTGCAGGGCTGATTAACCGGGTGGTAGCTGGCTAGTTATGGGTATTTAACAGTCTGATGGCCTTGAGATAGAAGCTGTTTTTCAGCCTCTCGGTCCCAGCTTTGATGCACCTGTATTTATCTCGCCTTCTGGATGATACCGGGGTGAACACGCCGTGGCTCGGGTGGTTGATGTCCTTGATGATCTTTTTGGCATTCCTGTGACATCGTGGGCTGTAGGTGTCCTGGAGTGCAGGCAGTGTGCCCCCAGTGATGTGTTGGGCAGACCGTGCCACCCTCTGGAGAGCCCTGCAGTTGTGGACGGAGCAGTTGCCGTACCAGGCAGTGATACAGCCCGACAGGATGCTCTCGATTGTGCATCTGTAAAGGTTTATGAGGGTCTTAGGGGCCAAGCCTAATTTCTTTAGCCTCCTGGGGTTAAAGAGGCGCTGTTACACTTTCTTCACCACACTGCCTGTGTGGGTGGACCATTTCAGTTTGTCTGTGATGTGTACGCCGAGGAACGTAAAACTTTCCACCTTCTCCACTACTGTCCCGTCAATGTGGATAGGGGGTGCTCCCTCTGCTGTTTCCTGAATTCCACGACCATCTCCTTTGTTTTGTTGACGTTGAGTGAGAGGTTATTTTCCTGACACCACACTCCGAGGGCCCTCACCTCCTCCCTGTAGGCCGTCTCGTCGTTGTTGGTAATCAAGCCTACCACTGTAGTGACGTCTGCAAACTTGATTGAGTTGGAGGCGTGCTTGGCCACGCAGTCATGGGTGAACAGGGAGTACAGGAGAGGGCTGAGAACGCACCCTTGTGGGGCCCCAGTGTTGAGGATCAGCGGGGTGGAGATGTTGTTTCCTACCCTCACCACCTGGGGCCATCCCGTTAGGAAGTCCAGGATCCAGTTGCACAGGGCGGGGTCGAGACCCAGGGTCTCGAGTTTAACGAGTTTGGATGGTACTGTGGTGTTAAATGCTGAGCTGTAGTCGATGAACAGCATTCTTACATAGGTATTCCTCTTGTCCAGATGGGTTAGAGCAGTGTGCAGTGTGATTGCGATTGCGTCGTCTGTGGACCTATTGGGACGGTAAGCAAATTGGAGTGGGTCTAGGGTGTCAGGTAGGATGGAGGTGATATGATCCTTGACTAGTCTCTCAAAGCACTTCATGATGACGGAAGTGAGTGCTACGGGGCAATAGTCATTTAGCTCAGTTAACTTAGCTTTCTTTGGAACAGGAACAATGGTGGCCCTCTTGAAGCATGTGGAAACAGCAAACTGGGATAAGTATTGATTGAATATGTCCGTAAACACACCAGCCAGCTGGTCTGCGCATGCTCTGAGGACACGGCCAGGGATGCCATCTGGGCCGGCAGCCTTGTGAGGGTTAACACGTTTAAATGTTTTCCTCACGTTGGCTGCGGTGAAGGAGAGCCCGCAGGTTTTGGTTTTTGGTCCTCAAAGTGAGCAAAGAAGTTGTTTAGTTTGTCTGGGAGCAAGACATCGTGGTCCGCGACGGGGCTGTTTTTCTTTTTGTAGTCCTTGATTGACTGTAGACCCTGCCACATACCTCTCGTGTCTGAGCCGTTGAATTGCGACTCTACTCTGTCTCTATACTGACGCATAGCTTGTTTGATTGCCTTGCGGAGGCAATAGCTACACTGTTTGTATTCGGTTATGTTTCCGGTCACCTTGCCCTGATTAAAAGCAATGGTTCGCGCTTTCAGTTTTGCGTGAAAGCTGCCATCAATCCACGATTTCTGGTTGGGGAAGGTTTTAATAGTCGCTGTGGGTACAACATCCCCGATGCACTTGCTAATAAACTCGCTCACCGAATCAGCGTATTCATCAATGTTATTGTCTGACGCTATGCGGAACATATCCCAGTCCACGTGATTGAAGCAATCTTGAAGCGTGGAATCAGATTGGTCGGACCAGCGTTGAACAGACCTGAGCACGGGCGTTTAGTGTTTTAGTTTTTGTCTATAGGCTGGGAGCAACAAAATTGAGTCGTGGTCAGATTTGCCGAAAGGGGGACGGGGGATGGCTTTGTATCTGTCAGCTTAGAAATTTGACATTTGAGAAACATGGATGAACATCAAATTCTGATGTGAGACTGTGAGAGCTGGTAGACAGTGTACCTTTACAATTCTTTATAACACTTTCCTGCTTATTCATATGGGTTACATCAGTTTTATATCTTGAAATAACAGCTTTAAAACTTTCTTAAGGGCACGGAGACAAACTGTTGTCTACTTGACACACTCAGACAAGCACGGTTGTTACGGATACAGGTATCCTGTGTGTATTTGTTTTCTCTCCTTCTGCCCTAGTCACAGGTGTCACTCATCAGCCGTCATCAATCACCAATCGGTCCCAATGAGAAGACACACCTGCTCCTTTTCCCTTACCCAATCACATCCCTTTTCCCTTGGTTTAAAACCCCAGTCTGTTCTTGTTTTGTAGCACTCTGGTTGTGTAGCTCTATCTTGTTTTGTAGCTCTGGTTGTATTGCTCGCTCTCTTGTTTAGTAGCTGACTTGTATTGGTAGCTCTCCCTTGTTTTGGTAGCTGGCTTGTTTTGGTAGCTGGCTTGTTTTGTAGCTCTAGCTTGTATTGCTCTTGCTTGTTTTTGTAGCTGACTGGTATTGGAAAGTCTCTTTCTTTGTTTTGTAGCTACAGAGCTCTAGCTCTGTTTAATATTTGTTAAAGCCCAGTTGCTGTTGTCCTGTGAGTATGTACTGTGGTGTTGTATTGCTGTTTGTTTGTTGGTGGAAAAGGGGATAACCAGACAAGACGCCCTTGGGCATACATTACCCGTAGGAAACCCTGTGTTAAATACATTAGTTAGAACTGGGCGGACCACCCACTGTATTTACTTAGTTAGTTAGCTAGCTGTTCGTGACGCAGGTAGATTAGCTTAGGGTTTTTTGAATGTCTATTATTTCTTTCCTTGGGTCCAGCTCAGCCCCTTTTCCCCACACCACTTTACCGTGTGTTTAAAATAAACCATTTGTGTTTGACGGTAGATTTAAGTTGTCTGTGTTTTCTGTTCTCACTGTTCCTTTTCACCATAGTAATTTGCATAAGATATGTTGCGGGTCTCTATTCCACTGCTCCTAGACTGCGGGGTAAAAGGGATTCGTAACAACGGTATACAGTATAACCTGAAATGATATACAACTTGAAATTCTCTATGAAAACTTTGGCTTGCCCTAAAAGGGCTGAAATGTCAATCTAGATTTAGACTTAATCAAAAGCGCTGGGAGAATTATAGATTTTTTCACAGGGTGATAAAAAGCATACCCACAGGCTACAGTAGTACTACAGTGACCGGTGTGGTGAACACTGTACCCTGAAGCTTCACTGTAATGAACCTAGTTCATAACAAAAATGCCACACGAACGCCCATCACATCAAAAAAGTTACAAAACCATGTACAGCTAAAATTTCTCTGGATCATCTGGAATTCTATGTTCACTCACTGCTGAAGGTGTTTATAATTGTACTGTTACCACGTGGGATGGGCCACTCAACAGGGCTACTATGATGAGGGCTGTCTTTTGGGAATGTCCCCGAAGCAGTGCCGTGCACTGGGAGATTCCCACAGAGTACAGGGGCAATTCCCAAAACCCTTTGGAAGAAGCCAGGAACATCTCTTCTTTCTTGTGTTTTATTGCTTTGCTCCAACTGTTAGCGAAAAATAGATTAACCAAAATTCCTGCAGAACTCCATCTAAATCACTAATTAAAATAAAACAGGAAATCACATTGGATTTCCGGAAGCAACGCAGAAGAAACAAAGATCCAATATTTACTTTTATTTTAGTGTTATGCATTGTAATAATGGTCAAAAGTGAATAGCAAAATTATGTATAACAGACATTATATGCGTCTCGAAATGGAATGCTTCACTGTTTCACTTGGGACGTTTCACTTTACTCTCTGGCCTCAGAAGATGATTGAAATCAACTGGAATAAATGTTATAACCAGAAAGACGCAAAGACACGTGAAATATATAATTTAATATGACCATACATTTCTCAAGATCAGCACAAAGTAATATTCTGTTTAGTGATGCTTCCATCATAGCTCTCTATTTCCAAGAGACAGACAGGACAAAAGATTAAAGAAAACAACTATTACAAAAACATACAAGAAGAGTACAGTACACACAATTATGTATGTGTGCACTTTGCATGTGGACATCTGACACAAGATCGAGAGAGGGTGGAAGAGAAAGAGAGAGAGAGGAAGGAATGTATTGATAGAGAGAGACGAGGAAAAGGCAGCTCATAGAGAGTGAAAAGAGACAGATGATACTTAACTAGCTTAGTCGCCTGTGAGTGTGTGTGTCTTCCGTCAGTGATAAACAGCTGTTAGACTCGACTGGCACTCTGCTGAATCTTTCAAACTGAACCTCCAGTCCACACGCCTTCCATGCCTGGAGGTAAGGAACCAGTGCCAGACCAGAATTTCAACCAGAAAAACATACTTATATAATGGTATGTAGGGCTTTGTTCAAAAGTAGTGCACCATGTAAGGAATATGGTGTCATTTCGGACACAGCCACAGCTTGACACTGGATATTTTCCCATCACCATCAGAAACGACTGCACTGCCATAGCCTCAGGGATTAGCTAGCTAACTGAATGATTTTCCTTTTATTATTTGAATTTAATGTCAGTTTGAACAACCTTGTTGTTAGTCTGTGTACGTGAGCAGCTGCCAAAGGGATGACAAAAAAGTGGGATAGGAACACATTTTAAATCATCTCTGTATGTACACATGGATATGATACGATAACCTCGGGAGATGGGAAATATACTTGTTAATGTCAGTAATAAAGCTTTTGACCATGCAACAATGCTCATCAGTACCTTATAAACACAAATATGTACACAGCTCAGACTAACCGGCGACAAAAACAGATGGCAAATATGTGCAAAAAACATTACAAAAATAGCAATATCTCTTATCCTGCAAGAACATATTTCTATCTAATTTATTTTACAGCTTAAATTGTACCATTAGTCCAGCACGTTTAAGATGTGTACAGGTAGCTTGAGGGGGAGGAAACAAAGCAACACAACATATAGTCTGAGACAGTTACTATCTATAGATCCATACTACAAGGTAATGGAGAGCATTTAAATATGCCTGTATGGAAATATATATTAGCTGTAAAAAATAATATACTCCAAAAACATTTATATATACATATTTGTTAAATACTGGTCATTCTGAATCCCTGGATTGCTGAAAACTTGCTTATATCTATGTATTTAGGTACCGGACTCTCATAGCCCTCGCTGTAGCCCTTTTCAAACTAACTGTTTCTATGAAACATGGGAACTGCTGTTCTTCAGGCAGTACATACCGTACATAAGTTTGCCATATTTGGCTTTTGCCTCTTTAAACCCGCAAGTGATCACTGTCTGTTTCTAGATCATGTAGGAGGTTGGGGAGAAGGTAATGAAAGAAAAACAGACGGCAATGATTTTCATCAATGTCATCATATTCACTGATTATTTTTTCAAATACATAAAATCCTTTTTCTATCTATCTTTGCTTTAGATTAGCTACTCTGCGTGTTCTAGCAAGTAGAAATAAACACTTATCACCCGTGTCTCCTCATTTATATGTGTATCTCTATCATATTCAAGCAGCTATGTCTGTGACTTTGTATATGATAGGGTCTGTGGGTCTATCCCAGGCTCCATCTGCCCACTCAACAGAGCCCAGCAGCGTTGCCCTCGTGCCCCAGGAGGCGGAGGGTTCAGTGGGCTAGCCGCTAGCTGGTGGCTTTCCTCCCAGTCCATAGCCAGCCATACTGCATGTACCATATACTGTAGCTAAACGTCATCTACTATACAATAAAGCCTGCCTCATAAGTGCATTGCATCATAATCGTACCTCAATAGAAAAGCTGTCCCCTGCCTTAAAGTCCAACCTTCACACAATGAAGGCACTGCTTACACCCCTGGGGGTCAATGGGTTCTTCTAATAAGAAGAGAAGCAACAACAACATCAAACACACAACCGGACAAGAACAAACAGAAACAAGTCAACAAAAACAAAACATTAAAGAAACATCACGTAATGTATTGCGGGTAGGTGCTAAATGAAGTGTCCAGCCAATCACACACCAGAGTTCTAAACACCAGAGTTCTGCAGGAACGCACAATACTGTTGGTGCACCTGCCACTGTGTCGTCATGGATTCACCACGGCAACCCTGGGGCCCAATTCCTGAACCCCAACAACTCAAGTCTTGAGCTCCTAGAATAGTTACGCCTTTCCCCCCCATTGGGGGCTGTGTGTTTGAGTCAGTAGCCTGTTGAGCTGTGTGTGTGTTGAGTCAGTAGCCGACGTGGAGCTTGTTCTTGTTGAGTTCTCTCTCCAGGTTGCCTATAAGCGTGTCGATGCTCTCCTGCAGGTCTCGCAGGTTGACCTTGTTGCTGAGCACAGGGCTGATGTCCTGGATCTTCATGTAGGCCTGGTACGTGTGCTCTTTGGGGAGGTGGAGAGCCAGAATGCGCTGATCATCATCATCAACACACACCCTGTTGTCTGACGGCTGACCGCCACTGGAGCCATCGCTCTCCTCCACTCTCCTCTCTGCTTCTCTCTCCTCCTCCTTGTCTCTCTCCTCTTTCTCCACTTCTACAGGTCCTTCCATCACCTCCTCAAGTAGCGGGGGCTCCTGTTCTGCTGTGGCTGGCTCTGCCTGTCCCTCCTCCTGTCCCCTGTCCAGTAACCATTCCTGTCTCTGCTCCTCTCCTCCTTCCTGTCCCCTGTCCTCTACCGCCTCCTGTTCCTCTTCAGTGACCTCCATATCCTCAGAAGGAACATCAGCATAGTCATTCTCCTCCCGGGACCGAAGAGGGGGGAAGTAGCTCTCTCCACAGCGGCTCCAGTCCCCGGCGTAACGGTTGCTAGGGCTGTCCAGTCGGCCCGGCCTGGGTCGCAGCACCCCGGCCATCTCTGCATCGCTCAAGTTCAGCATCTGGGGGCGCTCCTTCCTCCGACGCAGGTGGGGAGAGGCCGGCTGGTCGGCTGGGCCGGGGGGCTCCGGGATGGGGGACGAGGTCTTGTCATGTGGGTCCACCACTGGAAGGAGAGGTAGAAAGACAGATAGAAAGACAGGGAGAGAGAAAGAGTTAAAGAGTAAACAGGAAGCTATTCAGTCAGTGCCATAGTCCTAGCTGTGTTAACTCCTGGTGTATGGCACATGCTCTTCAAGCATTGTTGGTGTAAACCAATTACTCAAATGAAATATATATATATTACCACCTTTTTCGCCCCAATTTCGTGGTATCCAATTGGTAGTTACAGTCTTGTCTCATCGCTGCAACTCCCCTATGGACTCAGGAGAGGCGAAGGTCGAGAGCCGTGCTTCCTCCGAAACACAACCCAACCATTCTTGACACAATGCCCGCTTAACACGGAAGCCAGCCACACCAATGTGTCAGAGGAAACACCGTACACCTGGCTACCGTGTCAGCGTGCATGCGCTCGGTCCGCCACAAGAGTCGCTAGAGCGCGATGGGACAAGGACATCCCTGCCGGCCGAACCCTCCCCAACAATTGTGCACCGCCCCATTGGTCTCCCTGTCACGGCCGGCTGCGACAGAGCTTGGACTCAAACCGCGATCTCTAGTGGCACAGCTAGCACTGCGATGCAGTGCCTTAGACCACTGCGCCACTTGGGAAGCCCTCAATTAAAAAGTTTAAGCACACTGTACACAAGACCCTCCTGGAGTTAAATTCAGGGTCTAAAAGTGGTATTTCCGACATCAACCCATGCCATGCTGCATTGACATCCACTCCAACACACTCTACTACTTCACTTCTACATCTAGTACTTTTTAACTTAGTCTTCAAATACTAGGTACAAATCACATCTAATCTAACACAGATCCCTGCTTTGGGGTGAAGAAGGAGGAGGGGGGGAATCACATGATATTAGCATGTCTGATCTAAGGAGAAGAACACTGAGCACTCCAACCACCACTTCCCAGTTACCTGTCCTCCTGTCAGTCTCTCTGTATACCTAGTACACTGTGTCCCCGACAGTACATCTTTAGATACCTCCTACAGTCAGTGGCGGAATAAAAGAAAAACAAAACAAAAAACATTTCAGAGGTAAAACTGACAATGTCCACTCACTGCAATAAGAGCAACCTGTCAGTGAGACAGTTTACAGGAAAATACCTTTGCATTTTTACTTTACTTTTACATCTCCTTTATGCTGAAGGAGGAAGAAAGTAAAGTACACAAACCCCACAGTGGTACAGTAGAGCCAAACGTTGGTTCCGATATCATACTGTATGAATAATACTTTGAATCATTGTAAACCCTTTGAAAAACTGTTGATGGACAAATAATGCTTGTGCATCTCCCATTGATCCATATATATGGAAATAACCCTGAACTCCCCTCCACCCCATCCTGCCACACACCTTCCTGGAGTCTTCCAAATCCAGGGCTGCTCCCACTGTACTGTCCCTGATCCGTTAAAAATATCCAGAGCCTCAGACACCCTTCTCCTCTCCTCCCTCTCCTACACACACCACTACTCTGCCATAGCATGATCTCTCTCTCTGACCACAAAATAAACACCACAGCATGCACCAAAGCCAATGAGTCACACGCACATTTTCTCCTCCTTATGAAATACACCAAATACCAAGGCCCAGCAATCACATACATTAATACACATACACATATCAGCCCGCACACACGCACACATTGGCAACCCGTCATTCAGGGCAGGTGGCGCAGAGACCCACCTGTTTTGAGACCCACCTTTTAAGCTAAGGTGTGGCGCCTGTTTCGCATGTTATTTTGACATTAATATGTGCCACATATCAGTTTGCAAGCAATGTAAAAAAAAAAAAAAGTTAATAAAGCTGCATACAAACTTGGTCTCTTTTTTGCTTTCTTGAGTAAGGCAGCTCCAAAATGCAGGTGTTTCAGCCTAGCGCTTTCTGTGGTGGTGGGGCAGCCAGCGGAAAATACGGAGCGTAGGGGTTGGTAATGTTCTCTAGTAGCGCCATGATTGGCTCAGTGTTCTGTCACTCATGGGGACACTACGTCACCGCCAAATCTAAGGGTAGAGCTTGAATATTCAAGCCCCTTGGGTGCTGCCAAAGAGTTATACTTTCAAAATCTTAGCTAGTAAGCTAGCAGTCATCATAATTTATCAAGTCAACAATCTACTGGTAAATGCTTTTTAATCCTTGTCATATGAAGATAAAGAATGAAGAGAAATTATAGATAAAACGTATGGGTGCTCATCGGCCATTGGACAAACCTTCCACGAAATCGCAAATTCAGCAATGAGTAGTTTGGAAGGAATTAGTGGCTAACGGCAAGCATTGCAAAGCAATCACTAGCCTTCTATTCAGTGGCGTTGGTGTGTGGTTCCAAGTCTGGGTTTAAGGGTCTCTTTTCCAAGCTTAAAAGGATAACTCAACATTGGCCATGCTGTCAATCCAGCATGACTTCTGCCGCGCTCAAAACAAATGGAAACTCAGAACTGGGAAATCTGACATCAGTGAGTTCAAGACAACTGGGAACTCGGAAAAAAACGAGCTCTGACTGGGAAAAGACGTTTTGAATGGTCATTCAACTCGGAATTGCAAGTCGGGAACTTGAGCCTCTTTCTAGAGCTCCGACCTGAAGATCACTGATGTCATCATGATTCGACCTTGTTTTTTTCTGAGTTTCTGAGTTTTTTCCCAGTTGTCTTTAAAGCACCATAAATCCAGAGAATGCCAGACTTTGATGACAAAGTTCGATGACAAAATTTGCCCACGAAGGACCGCTGCGCCACCTTCCTGTTCAAGGGAGCACAACACAACAAGGTGAGTCCAAAAATGTATTGTATGCTGCTGTATAAATGATGCAATATGCCAGGGAGATATGTATACCGTAGCTAAGGAAGTAATACTAAGTGTATGTTGTGTAGTAAGCTGTTAGTAGCCTATGTGCCTCACCCTAAAAGTTCCCTTTTCCCTGGTCCCTTTTCCCCCTCTTAATTTCAACTACTGTTCTGACTTGGTGGTGCACATGTAGCCTCGCCTGTTTTAGAGAAATGTAATCCTTGAATATTGTAAGAGCTTTCATTGTCTGCTTTATTCATTGTATGGTTCTGACTTGGTGTACAGGGAGAATACTGTAAGAACGACCCATGTTCTGAATTATGTTGCTGTACATTTCAAAAGTGCTGAACAAATAGTTATATTGACTACGTCTGTCCTAGCTCGCTCATTTATGTCTTAAACGAAATGAAGGATTGCCTCTTATCTGCTCATCATCCCCTTATGCCATAGTTTGTACATCTCATTTGTCAATAGAAACCACATGTTTAAGCAAGTCAGCCATATTAGCTATGTTTTTTAAAAGGCAGTAAATGAGGCTGAATGAACTGTTTCGCTGCCAGACAAGACTCCGCTGATAGCCAGGTGTAGCAGTGGTAAGGTGTTGGGACTGCTGTTGGGACAGCTTTATGTAGGCCCTAACAGTTTGTGGGCACCGTTTGTCACAGTTATAGTGCAATTCATGTATTGTTTAGTTTTGTGTTGTGTAGTGGCTTTGCTGGCATGCATCTAAAAGATATATTTGTTTGCCCCACAATATTTACATGCTAAAATCACCACTGCACACACACACGCATGTACAGAGGCCAAGCCAAGCATTCTCCCACTCATACACTCCCAGACACACACACCAGGCCTATGCATCAATGCATTGGAAGGTGTGGACCTTGTGAAGAAGCTGAAAATATCCTATAATGGTTTTGAAATGTTAGAGTAAAGCTGAGAGAGCTATGGGCTAGGACTGGAATGTCCTTAATTATAGACTGGCCACATTACACACTGAGCTGAGGAATTGGGCATAAAGGACAGGAGGTATACAGTATGTGTGTGTGTGTTCGCGGGCGCGTGTGTGTAAACATAGGATTGCAGGCCAGCCAATACTTAAATTTCAGCTTGGTCAAGGTTAGAGTTACTCACTCAGGACACACCTCTAGGCTCTAGCCAGGGATGGAAACTACACTGTAACCCCCAAGTATTCTTTACTCAAATACTTATAGTAAGTTGAACTCAAAGTCAATGAAAGTAATTATTACTTAAAATCATTATATGGTACTGACCCAAACTAAATGAGAAGTTGCATATACTACATTTTTTAAAGTTATGATAACAAATAAACCTTTTACCCAGCATGCTCTATTTCAGGTAATTGATTTTAATATCTGTGTTTTTGCATGTACATTGAGTGATTGGTTGATTCATATTATGCTACACGAAGATAAATAACATACATTTTCCTAAACTGATCCAATCATTTGTTAGATTTTTGGCACCCATTACTGAAATGGTTGTTCCAGTTTAAATGGCTTAGATAGCATCCGCACATTGTTCCTAATCCTGGCAGTCATTATGAAATAAGGTTGCGGGTGAATAAAAATTCCTGTTGGATTTCCAAACTCCAATTCCAACAAAAATTACACATTGCAAGCCAGCATAATGTGATAAACAAGCTTCCAGAAATCCCAGATGGAAGATTAAAATATGGGAATCTGGGGAAAGTTACTGGAATTTTGCAACCCTACTAGCAGGCCTGACGTGGCCTGTAAACAATGAGTTTCAGGCCACTGTATTAGGGTAATGCTAGGCCTCAAAATAAGGCCTTATGAGATGTGTAATGTATCATCATAAAGAGTTTAATTATAATGATAATATTAGCCAAGGAACTCTTTTGGCCACAGGACCAAAAATGTATGAATTCAAGAACCATGTCTCTGTCACTAATAAATACATTCATGGGGGTAAGTCTACAATTCACTCGAAAAAGGCAAGGCACACTGAAATTATATTGGCGGCATGGCTTAGTGGTGGCGAGGCTTTCAATTTGTTATTTTTGGCCACCCGCGAGTAGAAGTGCTGTAACTGGTCTATGGTCGAGGTACATTATATTAGAGATGTGGTTTACTGGGTGTGTGGCTTATAGTTTTTTTGGCAACCTGTGAGTGGAAGTGTTGTACCAGTTTAACTGGTCTATGGTAGAGGTACATTTTTGCATCTGACAATAAATTAATGGGTACCATATTCAACAACAGTCTGTTCTCTCAGGTACAAAATGATCTGAGATGGTTTCCTTGGACTGAATATCTAACTAGCACTAACATGTTTGCAATCTTTAAATAAGGATATTTTGTATATGGAGCCTTGAAAGTATTCATACCCTTTCACTTATTCCACATTTTGTTGTGTTACAACCTGAATTCAAAATGGATTTAATAGATTGTTTTCTCACCCATCTACACACAATACCCCATATTGACAAAGTGAAAACATTGTGACTTCTTAAGCAAATGTTTTACTCCTGTACTTATTAGGCTTGCCATAACAAAGGGGGTGAATACTTATTGACTCAAGACATATAAGCTTTTAATGTTTTATTAATTGTTAAAAATTTTAAAAATCATATTTCCACTTTAACATGATCAGGTATTGTGCGTAAGCAAGTGACCCAAAAAAGTCAAGGGGTGTAAATACTTTCTGAAGGCACTGTATATACACACAACAATATTAAGTTAAATTGGTTAGAGAGAATGTTAGAGATCTGAGGGGATCAGAAAGTTACTGTACAGTCTTCTCCATATTCCTTAGAGTCAGCACATCCATCGGCACAGGATTTGACAACCAGACCCCCTAGCAACCCTACACTCATCTTTCTTTCATATCCCTATATCCCAGCTATACTCAACAGTGCATATCTGTCTCTCGTATCACCGTGCACACAAAGAAGACAGCTGCTGAGAGCAGAACAGAGACACATTACCAACCATAGAGCCACAGTTGGTCCAGGACGTCTTCGGATGCATACCAAATGGCACCCTACTCCCTTTTACAGTGCATTTCTTTTGACCAGGTCCCATAGGGCTCTGAACAAAAGTAGTGCACTATATAAGGAATAGGGTGCCCTTTTAGACACATATTTTCTCTGGACGGTGATTTATATAAAAGCGTCCCTGCCCACTGAGCTTGGTTTACAGTAAGGCTTTGGCCCTCCCGTCATAATGAGGCATTTAATCTATGATGAACGAACAGATGTGGCGAATGGCGAATGGTGTGTGTGTGTGTGTGTGTGTGTGTGTGTGTGTGTGTGTGTGTGTGTGTGTGTCAGCCAAAGCGCCAACCCAGCCTTTTAAAGTCATGTTTGGAACAGAACCACAGCACAGTGCTGGGAACAATTTGCACTAGAAAGCATCCGGGGGAACAGAGTGCCCTTCTAAGAAATGGCTTGTCTGATTTTGGGTGAATGCTTAAGTCTGTTATTACTTGTTTATTAAGTTGTTGGTTTAGTAATTCAGAATGCCCATGTACTGTAGACACACTACTCAACGGCCTGATCTAAAAGGCTGATACATTCACTGCAGGAGTAATGAGCCAGTAATTAAGATAGTCATTTAGTAAATATAAAATGACTCTAGATCCAGTGGTACTGCATGGTACTACACCATGAAGTATACTGGTTAAGAATGCCATTATCACCACATTCTAGAGTTATGAAGGTTGATGTCAAAGGCCACTAGTACTGTAGTGTATCTCTATGGTGGAGGTTACCTGGCCATAGCTGCAGCAGGTAGTGTAGCACTTCAATATGTTTCTTGAAGTGCAGGGCGCTGGCCAGCTCCTCCGAGTCGATGAAGACCCGGTTGCTATGACAGCTGGCCTCCTGGCGTTGGCTGAGCAGCACGGGGCCGAAGCACACCGCCAGGTTCTGACACGTCATCTTGTTGACCTCATGGTGTGACGCCACCAGCTTCAGATGGTCCAGAAGCTTCCGCAGGGTCAACTAGGGTAACAGAGACAGAGAGCATACTGGGTAAGGGCGGATTAACACTGACCAATGACACGGCTCATTTTAGAAGTACAAACACACTAGGGGAAAGGGAATACCTAGTCAGTTGCACAACTGAATGCATTCAACCGAAATGTGTAGTTTATTGGGTCTTTGTTTATGTTATTGTTATTTCCCCCAGCTATTGTTATTTCCTAACATCAAGAGGGTTTTAAACTGTGTACTGTGAATGCTGCACAGTACTAATGAACATTACTGAAGGAACTTGGTGAATGTAGAAAACTAAGAGCACTGTGAACCCAAAAAGCCAACTGCAAAAGCACTTTGTGACAAATGTTGATTTATGAATAAACTTGGTTGATCGATTGAAGAGCAACTGTCCCTTACCCTCTCCACCTCTGGCAGGTTCTCCAGGAGACTGACGGTGTGTTCTGTGTCTGCCGGGTCATTTTCACATCCTCCTGCACCGATACGCAGAGGTCTCTTAGCCATAGAGTCCAACACGGTCTCATACAGGTGCTTAGTGATAAGGGGGTAGGGCAACTCACGCAGGTAGTCCTTCAGAACACCTGGAGAGAGAGAGAGAGAGAGAGAGAGAGAGAGAGAGAGAGAGAGGAAGAGGGAGAGAGGGGAAGAGAAAGAGAATGAGAGAGAGCGGGAGAGAGAGAGAGAGAGAGAGAGAGAGCGCATGAGAAACCCTTCATTGAGTTAACAGAAAAATTATCTCTGATCATAACAACTCTGATAATGATGATGACAGCTGCCAGATGTTACTTAAGAGGACAGCAAAGATTTTCACCAGAAAGGAGACAATGAACAACACCACTGTCTGTGCTCTGTGGACCTAATCAGCTGGGCTTCATATGTTTTTTACACGGCTCAATAAAGTGAAATACCTCTTATGTACTACTTCACAAGACATCTTAAAATACCTGACAAATCCCTAACAATATTATCTTTATGAAGAGTCATTATTGAGAAAAACTAAGTGTTTTCTTCTCCCCTTCTTTTATACAGCAGGCCAGACCTGGCACACACTCTGCTGGCTGCCAAGGCTTTTAGGACTCATTGTTGTGGTGGGCTCTGTTCTGATTGAAATCGGGTGTGACATGGCAGCCTCAGAATGTCGGAGAAGATGGTGGGGCGAAGAGGGTGGGGGGACTCGGTTCTGTGATGGCATGGGCGTTCACACCTGTAACTCCAGCCACATTCAGGCGCAGACAAAAGAGACGAACAAACATGAAACCCACACTGTCTATATACACTAAGCCCCTTGCCTTTTCTTTTCATGAAAGGGGAGGACAAAAAATAACAGACAAACACAGAAATAAAGAAAGAAGTAAAAAAGTATTGACAGCGTGTCAATTCTTTGAGGTGGACTGGATTATTTTCTTTCTTTTTTTCAGTGCCTAACTACCCAGCTAGCACATTTGGTTCATTGGAACTTATTGGAATGTATAATTTTTTTGTCTTTACGTTCTGAGAACAAATGTTCTGGGAATGTTATTCTACCCCGAAAACACAAGACAGCTAAATATATAGTTGAACATTTCTTGAGAACAAACTTTCAGAGGGCGTTCTTCTACTCCCTAGCCAGAAGACTGCTAAATAGTGAAACAATTAACCAATTAGCTACCCGGACTATCTGCATTGACCCTTTTTGTGTTAACTTTATTTTTACTCATCACATACGCTGCTGCTACTGTTTATTATCTGTCACTTTATTCCTAGTTATATGTACATATCGAACTCAATTACTTCGTGCCCCTGCACATGGACTCGGTACTGGTACCCTGTGTATATATCCAAGTTATCGTTACTCATTGTGTATTTATTAGCGTACATACACTTAGGTTGGAGTCATTAAAACTCATTTTTCAACCACTCCATAAATTTCTTGTTAAAAAACTATAGTTTTGGCAAGTTGGTTAGGACATCTACAGTCATGGCCAAATGTTTTGAGAATGACACAAATATTAATTTTCACAAAGTGTTACCTCAGTTTGTATGATGGCAATTTGCATATACTCCAGCATGTCATGAAGAGTGATCAGATGAATTGCAATTAATTGCAAAGTCCCTCATTTCGATGCAAATGAACTGAATCCCCCCAAAACATTTCCACTGCATTTCAGTCCTGCCACAAAAGGACCAGCTGACATCATGTCAGTGATTCTCTCGTTAACACAAGTGTGAGTGTTGATGAGGACAACGCTGGAGATCACTCTGTCATGCTGATTGAGTTCGAATAACAGACTGGAAGCTTCAAAAGTAGGGTGGTGCTTGGAATCATTGTTCTTCCCCTGTCAACCATGGTTACCTGCAAGGAAACCTGTGTAGTCATCATTGCTTTACACAAAAAGGGCTTCACAGGCAAGAATATTGCTGCCAGTAAGATTGCACCTAAATCAACCATTTATCGGATCATCAAGAACTTCAAGGAGAGCAGTTCAATTGTTGTGAAGAAGGCTTCAGGGCGCCCAAAAAAGTCCAGCAAGCTCCAGGACCGTCTCCTAAAGAAGCTACTTCTCTCCAGAAAAAACATCAGGGACAGAATGATATTCTGCAAAAGATACAGGGGTTGGACTGCTGAGGACAGGGGTAAAGTCATTTTCTCTGATGAATCCCCTTTCCAATTGTTTGGGGCAAGCTTGTCCGGAGAAGACAAGGTGAGCGCTACCATCAGTCCTGTGTCATGCCAACAGTAAAGCCTCCTGAGACCATTCATGTGTGGGGTTGCTTCTCAGCCAAGGGAGTGGGCTCACTCACAATTTTGCCTAAGAACACAGCCATGAATAAAGAATGGTATCAACACATCCTCAGAGAGCAACTTCTCCCAACCATCCAGGAACAGTTTGGTGACGAACAATGCCTTTTCCAGCATGATGGAGCACCTTGCCATAAGGCAAAAGTGATAACTAAGTGGCTCGGGGAACAAAACATGTATATTTTGGGTCCATGGCCAGGAAACTCCCCAGACCTTAATCCGATTGAGAACTTGTGGTCAATCCTCAAGAGGCGGGTGGACAAACAAAAACCCACAAATTCTGACAAACTCCAAGCATGGATTATGCAAGAATGGGTTGCCATCAGTCAGGATGTGGCCCAGCATGCCAGGGTGGATTGCAGAGGTCTTGAAAAAGAAGGTTCAACACCGCAAATATTTACTCTTTGCATCAACTTCATGTAATTGTCAATGAAAGCCTTTGACACTTATGAAATGCTTGTAATTATACGTCAGTATTCCATAGTAACATCTGACAAAAATATCTAAAGACACTGAAGCAGCAAACTTTGTGGAAATTAATATTTGTGTCATTCTCAAAACCTTTGGCCACAACTGTACTTTGTGCATGACACAAGTAATTTTTCCAACAATTGGTTACAGATTATTTCACTGTATCACAATTCCAGTGTGTCAGAAGGTTACATACACTAAGTTGACTGTGCCTTTAAACAGCTTGGAAAATTCCAGAAAATGATGTCATGGCTTTAGAAGCTTCTGATAGGCTAATTGACATAATTTGAGTCAATTGGAGGTGTACCTATGGATGTATTTCAAGGCCTACCTTCAAACTCAGTGCCTCTTTGCTTGACATCATGGGAGAATCAAGAGAAATCAGCCAACTTATTGTGGGAAGCTTGTGGAAGGCTACCCGAAATGTTTGACCCAAGTGAAACAATTTAAAGGCAATGCTACCAAATACTAATTGAGTGTATGTAAACTTCTGACCCACTGGGAATGTGATGAAAGAAATAAAAGCTGAAATAAATCATTCTCTCTACTATTATTCTGACATTTCACATTCTTAAAATAAAGTGGTGATCCTAACTGACCTAAGACAGGGGAATCTTTACTAGGACTAAATGTCAGGAATTGTAAAAAACTGAGTTTAAATGTATTTGGCTAAGCTGTATGTAAACTTCTGACTTCAACTGTATATTTTCTGTGAGGAAAACTCTTGAGAATGAAAATTACAGGTTATATATAGGATTTTGAAAAACTTCCTTAAAACTGTCACTGAATGTTTTAAAAGGACGTTTAATAACCCTGCTAGCTTATTTGGGGTTAACCTTTTTGAAATCCAAGCACAGATAGGACACATGGAAATTCATTACCTTAGGCATTAATCATGCAAACGCATTTATTTTTTATTGTGACATTGGGAAAAAAACTATTGAATCAATTCTATAATATGGCTGTAACGTAACAAAATGTGGAAATAATCAACGGGTCTGAATACTTTCTGAATGCACTGTAGATGCTGAAATAATAAAACATTTCTATCTTATAACAATAAGCATTTGTACCAATTTGAATTCAAATTGGTTAAGCGGGTACTGACGGAACATAGGGCTGAGGGAACTGAGGGAATATACAGTAGGGCTGAGGGAACATAGGACTGTGGGAACTGAGGGAATATATAGTAGGGCTGAGGGAACAGGGCTGAGAGAACTGAGGGAATATACAGAATATACAGTAGGGCTGAGGGAACATAGGGCTGAGAGAACTGAGGGAATATACAGTAGGGCTGAGGGAACATAGGGCTGTGGGAACTGAGGGAACATAGGGCTGATGGAACATAGGAAGAGTTTAATGTACATTTTTTACCAATGTTTTATTTCTAAAACATTCTGCATTACAACTCACCGTCTACTAGTTTCATAGTGACAATGTTCCCTAACAGATTTAGAGGAGCAACGAGAGCATGAATCAATGTTCACTTTTTAATCCTGTCCATTCCTGTTGTCCACTTAAGGAACAGAGAGTCATTAACTTAATGCTGTCCCGTATATTTCAGACTGCCTGGCATAATCACCATCCCTGCTTCCCACTAATCCAGCCAGAGACAGGAAACAAAGAGCAGATTGACCATTAAGTGGGAATCTGGGATTAGGCTACTTTTTAGTGGTGGAATAACCAGGATTTCCTCCCCAGAGATGGAATAATAAAGTACTGTTCCATTCTATTCTCCTTCCAGTGCATGAAGTCTGGCAGGAATGCAGTAGGTGGACTCCTGTTCATATAGTGAAGTAGAGTGCATTCAGAAAGTATTTAGACCCCTTGACTTTTTCCACATTTTGTTACGTTACAGCCTTATTCTAAAATTGATTAAATAATAAACACATCCTCATCAATCTACACACAATACCCCATAATGACAAAGTGAAAACATGTTTTTATACATTTTAGCAAATGTATTAAAATAAAAAACAGAAATAACTTATTTACATAAGTATTCAGAACCTTTGCTATGAGACTCAAAACTGAGCTCAGGTGCATCCTGTTTCCATTAATCATCCTTGAGATGTTTATACAACATCATTTGAGTTCATCTGCGGTAAATTCAATTGATTTGATATGATTTGGAAAGGCACACACGTCTATATAAGGTCCCACAGTTGAAAGTGGATGTCAGAGCAAAAACCAAGCCATGCGGTCGAAGGAATTGTCCATAGAGCTCCGAGACAGGATTGTGTCGAGGCACAGATCTGATTATTACACCAAGATTGATTGTTTATTGAACAATTCAAAAGTAAATGCTGGCTAAAGCCCACACTTCTATGCAAAAGACGAATTGTTGTTCAATATTTTGTTTATATGATATGTTGCATGCGACAAATTGCTAAATCCCAATAATGTGCTGCTTACACAAATCCTAGAATCTCCACGTAAGTTCGAATTTAGTGAGAAATGTACGCACGGTTGATAAATGAGGCCCTTGGTGAGGTTAGTATAGGGCTAACGTGTGCCAGGTTATCTGATGGGACCAGCTACAATGTAGCGTTCTATCACGTCATACTACTTCAACGATTTTAATTGGCTGATGCCTAAACTTAACCTTGAAATTAAAGTATAGCCCCCCAAAATTTCCTAGACTGATAGATGCAGTGTTTGTAAACATCTCCAGCAAAAGGTCACAGTTATGAAAACTTAGGACAGTAAAGAGGCCTTTCTGCTGACTCTGAAAAACACCAAAAGAAAGATGCCCAGGGTCCCTGCTCATCTGCGTGAATGTGCCTTAGGCATGCTGCAAGGAGGCATGAGGACTGCAGATGTGGCCAGGGCAATAAATAAATTGCAATGTCCTTACTGTGAGACGCCTAAGACAGCGCTACAGGGAGACAGGACGGACAGCTGATCGTCCTCGCAGTGGCAGACCACGTGTAACAACACCTGCACAGGATCGGTACATCCGAACATCACACCTGCGGGACAGGTACAGGATGGCAACAACAACTGCCCGAGTTATAGCTGTCAACAGTCCTTGCATTAGCTACCAGGTGGAGCAACAACATCAGTTAATCCTTGTGTGGTGTTCGGGTCTGTGGGACCCATATTCAATGTTTACTAAAATAAAAATGATACAACGATAGAACCTGAGACTCCTTGGCCTTGGCTCATTTTCTGTGATGAACAAATGGCACATATTAACCATTTATGCTGTCTATATTGCTTGTAATTGATATAAGTCAACATCTAAGTATTAAGTATTTTTACGTAAATTGTTATGGCTCTATTGGGTCCATCAGACCTGTGAACATTGGGTGAATAACAAAAACATGAACACCACACAAGGGATCCTTGTACAGTCTCCTAGGTATGTTACATAGGCTAATAAATTATACTTCAAGAAGAACTTCAAAATGGCAGATGCTGTTACTGACCCAGTAGGCCTCTCAACTGCCTCCCTTGGTTAAGCATTACAGATTCTACAAGCAGGACCAGAGGAGTCAGAGGTAATCCCTGCCCGGTGGACTGAAACACACAACCGTGACTAAAAGTAAAATGAGTAGCTTGTCCCTCCATCTGTGCTCTTGTTTAAAGGGGCTGGGGACTAGAGGGCTGGAGTGTGGGTCTGTGGACACTGGGTCCTGCCAAAGCTTCCCAGCCCTAGAGGAATGTCCCGTAGTCAAAGGGGGGCTAAGAGAGAGAGAGAGCGCTTCTGCCTCCCTCCACCTCCCTCCCTGATTTAAGCCACGTCCCAGCTGTTAACACAGACTCTGATTCAATTACAGTACAGATCTGCAACGTCTAGACTCCTGTTGTCTACGTGTCTATTGACTCCATGTTAACCTACATAAAACGTCTGAATGTACATAGCAAAAAGTATGGGGTTAAACTGAAAGTGCAAGGAAAATCTAGCCCCAGAAAATCTGCTGATACAAAAACAGAGTTAGCTAAATAAATTCAGTTAATTTATGTCAGCTACTGTTCTGTATTCAGAGCATGACAATCATGATGAGGCTGTTTAGTGAAGTTGGTAACTTTGTCTGGGATCAAGGTTTGAAACAAAGGAAGGCCAGGCAGTGCACATGTTTTGCAAGCTTTGGATTGAACTTTGACTTGGTCTTCCTTTTCACTACCTCTGCCTTTTAAATTATGTGACAAGCCAGCCCTCACCGACTCCTCTTAGCTCATACGTTTGGCATGGTTATTAGCTAGCCTCTCTGTCTCTCTCTCTGGCTGGCCTGACTCCACTCAAACCACCAACCCCCATACCCCAAGCCCCTCTATCTACCACCGCTCTCTGCCCAGCCCAGCCCAGCCTAACCCAGCCCTGCCAAGCCCAGGACAACCACCCTTCCTCTCTTACTCTTACTCCCTCACTGCACTTCCTCAGCCCATCTGCAACAGCCGCATGCTCGGCAGAGCAAATTTAGGCAGCAAGCAAAAACCAACAATCCACGCCGGTGTTGGCCCTTTTTTTTTTATTACCCGCTCAACTGTTAACTGTGTTCTTTGCCCTGCCATGCAAATGCATTTAGATCAAAGCAGGCATCATACGAGGACGCCTATTTAGGCCTCTTCCCAATCCCACAATGCAGAGGGCTTCCATGGTCTTCCTCTTTTCCGGTGGGAGAAATCCATGAGCAAGTATTTTTCCCTTAACTGTCTATTCCCGGAATCTGTATTCATTGGTTGACTGAAGGTGACACGGTAGGCAGACTCTAGAAGTGAACAGATAATTGGTGTTGGTTAAAACTATTTAGGGAGCGGCAGCCGAGGTGTCGGTTTTGGAGAGTCTGGCGTGCCCCAAAGTAAAATACCTGCCACTCAGGCCCAGAAACTAGGATATGCACATAATTTGTGCTATTGGATAGGAAACACTCTGAAGTTTCTAAAACCGTTAAAATAATGTCTGTGCGTATAACAGAACTGATATAGCAGGTGAAAACCCGAGGAATTTCTGTCCAGAATTTTTTTGTGTGTGACATTTTCTCTTTTCCATGCTATTGAAATTGCTATTGAAATCCATGTATAATAGCTCCTAGGTTGCAGTACCTATGGCTTCCACTAGATGTCAACAGTCTTTATACAGTGTTTGGAGGCTTTAGCACTGAGCAGAACTGAAAGGAAGAGGAAATAGTCAAGGGACCACAAATGTCAACAACGTTTCCCGGGCACGAGATTGTGAGCGCGCCCCACTTTATTTTCCTTTTATATCGTTTATGATATCATTCTAGTGAAATATTATCGGTAATATTCATAAAAGGATACCTAAGGATGCATTATAAATGATGTTTGATTTGTTTGGGCAAAGTTGATAGGTATATTTGAACGCTTTCTCTTCACTGTACAATGGGTGACTCGACGGTGGATTTTCTGAACATAACGCGCCAACCAAACAGAGATTTATGGATATAATAAATGACTTTTTCTAACAAAAGAACCATTGGATGTCTTCGTTGGACACTTGGGATGCCCTCAGCAGAAGTTCTTCGAAAGGTAAGTGATTTATTTTAGCTCTTATATGGGTTTTGTGTGACCCGCGCTGGATATGAATTCATGCTAATGCATAAATATTAGAGGTGCTATCCTCAAACAATCAAATGTTGTGCTTTCGCCGTAAAGCCTTTTTGAAATCTGACAACGCTGTGATATTGCCAAGAATCAGAGCTTTTGATGACTATGCAAAACTTGTATATTGATGAATGTTTAATAATTCAACTTTTGGATTTTGAATTTGGCGCCTTACATTTCACCGGGTAGTGTCGGGAGCAGCCTGCTAGCCCGCCGTTTATCCCTAAGAGGTTAATTCAGCCATTTTGATCAGGCTAATATCCTTCTGCAGGGGAAAATTGGACATTCCCGCCAGTCCCCACATGTTCAGGGAGAACAAATAAAAAAAAATTGCCAATTAAATAGTTTGTCCTAGTTTGTCACTGACACTGATAGAAACCAGTGAGGAATTACAGTACTTTAAGCAGAGTGAAACTGGGTTAATGTCTCCTCTTGTGTAGATAATGGCACAACTGTGTATGTGTGTGTGTGTGTGTGTGTGTGTGTGTGTGTGTGTGTGTGTGTGTGTGTGTGTGTGTGTGTGTGTGTGTGTGTGTGTGTGTGTGTTCCAGAGGTGGTCAGAGAGAGTTGTGTATCTGAACCTGGAAGTGAGAAATGAAGGATTGACCTAAATGCACGTTGGCCTGGATGGTTGGCTGGTTCGTGTGAGGACTCTCCCCTCAGGCATACTCACATACGGGTGGTATGCTGACTGGAATGCTTTAACTACAAAACACACAAACACACATGCACAGACTCCTGTGAGGGTTTTAATATATGTTAGGGGACAGGGGTGCTGATGCGGTTGGCAGTGTAATGTTACCTGTGATGACGTTGATGTCAGGGTAGGTGTTTTCACAGAGCTTCACTCCCAGGCTGTCCCTCTCAAAGGCCTCCCGCAGCTCCTTCTTTACTGCTGCTGAGCCACACAGACGGTAGAGGCCCACAACCTACAGAAACACACACAGCCAGGTTGAATACATACACACACACACACAACTTGCAAAAACACACACCTAGGATAAATATTTTCCCAAATATAACCAGGTAATTCACAACCCATTCACCCACATACACAATCCGTCTCAATCGGTTCAAGGCTTAAAAATTATTCTTTAACCTGTCCCTCCTCTTCATCTACACTGATTGAAGTGGATTTAACAAATTACATCAATAACGGATCCTAGTTTTCATCTGGATTCACCTGGTCAGTCTATGTCATGGAAAGAGCAGGTGTGGAGCAATGTTTTGTGTATATTCAGCATGACATTCATGTGAGCATTATAATATCCCTACAACCCAAAATGAATGTGAAATGCACTCATAACTTAGCTATGACAGCAATATATTTAGACTACTTTGCATTTGTCTGGGCTTGCTATCAGTAGCCAACCAGCAGCCCTGGGTGGAGCATTGCACTCTGGGAGTTTAAATGCTCCCCTGGGAATCGTAGTATGCTGTGTAAAATCCATTGTATTTCTATGGTGTGTAGACTATACTGCAATATAGAACCTTCAGAAATGTTCAAAGTTTCAAAGGTTTTTTTTAATGACATTTTGGATGCTCTGAGTCTCAGATATGGTTTTGCATAAGGAAAACGTATGTTTTATATAGAATATAGAATAGAAGATATTCTATTTGTTATTTTAGTTCTACTGGTTGTGAACATATTGTTTCATGTTTAAAAAAAGAAAGCCCAGTGGTTATTCTGTCACTTTAGCTAATTTGCTGTGGCATCGTTTCGGTATCGAGTATTGTTTTGGTATTGAGTAATGTTTCAGTACTGACTATCGTGATACTAAACCTGGTATTGGTATCGAAGTCAAAATTCTGGTATCGTGAGAACACTAAGCTGGACACGATATATATCGTTTTTAGAGACCTACAGGCTCCAACCACATGTCTATACAGGCTACTAGCCACACTGTTTGTGCCTGAGATCTCTCTGTTCTGTCTAGAATTTCTAAACCTCACTCCCTCATACGAGAGGGAGAAAAACGGGCAGATTAGGCAAGGATTTAGCTTTGTGCAAAAGTAAACAGAAGTCACTGGGCACAATGAACAAGTCCATTGAGAGAAAGCTCTACCTTTAGTTTAGGGTCAGTAGAAGCTCTGATTGGAGAGAGCAGAGCAGCAGGCGGTGGTGTGACAGCTGGTAGTGAAGAGGCCTTGGCCTTATCTACCGCACTGCTGAGCAACACACACACACACACACACACACAAATTGGAAATAATGGTCTATCCTCGTCTTAATTAAAAACAACAGAATGGTTTACTGTGGTGAGTCAGGGACTTTCTGAATGAATCCTGAATGAGCAAACACACACACAGACACAAACAGTGCCTGGTTGGACCCCTAACTAAGCCAATCAGTAGGGATGGGGAACTTCACAGGTTGAAAAAAGATGGTTGCACCTGCCCCATTTACAGACTTCTGACCCCTCGTAGCTTCTAGCAAAACAATGCAAGCGCTACAATTCACAAAATCATATTTTATACTTTGTCAACTGACTTTTTACCTGAGAGAACACAACTAGCGCAGCTAATATCAGCTAGTTATTTTTCTCAATATGTTTGGTAGAGATACTGTACTTTCTTAAAGGCATCTGACTCTACCAAACACAAAAAACACTGCAGCATCCACAAGCATTACTCGCTTCTGTGACACCAATCTGCAGTCTTTTCAGAACAGCCACAATCATCCCCCAAGTGCCTTAAAAGCTTCAGAGCCCCTCAGGCCATGCATTTGTGGAGACACTGAAACGAGAGTAGTCTCCATCTAGGGATACACATAATTATTTCTAAAGACATGCTATGCTGTGTGTCTGGCTCTCTCTGCCTGCCTCAGTGACACATCCTATAAATTCCTGTGTAACCTGGTGTAGATCCCCTCCTAACCCCTCTCAGCATGGGCCCCTGGGGGACTACGGGGTAAAGATGGCTCCAAACAGCATCTAGTGATACATAGTCATATCCCCTTACATAAGCTCTACTATGTCTCTGACATTGTTTGTCTCTTTAAACAACAGAGAAAGAGAACAGGAGAGAGAGATGGAGAGAGCATGGAGAGAGTGAGAAGGGGAGAGAGAAATAAATGGAGGACTACAAAGAAAACACAGGTAATAAATGAACTTGGCCAGTGGCTAAAACAATTAGCACAAAACTGATTGGCCCAAATGCATAGCCACCCCAGTTAGGGACAGTCCCATGGCATGCTCAGTTTCTAGGCCAGACAGCCCCTTCAGAGTAACACTGATAAATGTCCAATATAAGAACCTGAAGGAAGGTCTGCCTATGAGCCTGCTGGTAGCCATAGTCCCCTTCCCCTACTGAGGGTGAGCCCATGTAGAGCAGCCAGCCAAATGACTGATAGATGAGCTGTGTTATGTAGTGTGGAGAGGCCTGGAGAAAGGCCCTGGAGAATGGCCCGATGGAGGTTGCCCCACCAAGAACCAGCCGCTCAGGGCACCTGCTGCCCGTAGCATCCTCCCTAAGATGGATGGATTTTCTACAGCAGCAGCCAGACACTTTTACTGCTGGGTGGCATCTCAACTAATTAGAAGAAACCAGTGAGAGACTAATTAGAGAGTATCTCTCCTTTGGCACTGGGCTTCAAAGAAGATGGGAAGAAGATGTAGAGGGCAGTTCTCATATGGCACATCTGCAGCCAGCCTCCCAATACCCCTGCTGCCTGTCTCGCTCTGTTCCATCTCTCTCTCTTTCTGTATCACATAAAAGGCCACTTGCCACATGAAAACAAGAAGGCCTGTCATGTGATGCATGGTCTAATGTCTGCCACACAACCAGAATCATCCAAAACTCGCCTCTGGACACGTTCCTCTCTCACTGAATGCTGAGTAACCAGGCCACTCACTCAGCTTGGCTATCGCAATATAATAGCACTGTACCAGCTATTCCTTGCCAAAATCGGTAGTTGGCTAACTAGGAAAGTCCAAGGTCTATATCAGGATTCCCTGAAAGTCCAAGGCCCGTGGTCCAAATTTTCATTGTTGGACATAAAAGGCTGTAAAAACATTAAACATTAACACCATGAAATGAACTTACCTGGCAGCCTCTCGTCTCAATCTCTGTGATGCACTTCTCGATGAGCAGGGGCAGCATGAGTCCCGTGTTTTCCCTCACCACCACCCTCCAGGCCTCCACCCCAAACATCTGTGGCTCCCGGTCCCCATTGTAGCCTCCATCCAGGGAGTTCTGCCACTGCTCCATCAGGTTCAGCTTCACGTAGATCAGGCCTCGAGGCTCCAGCTTCACCGCAAGCTGATGACTCCTGGTCACCCTGAAGAGTGCCGGTAACACCACCGTGCCGTAACAGCACACCCGGTGCTTCTTGGGTGTGGGGTCCCAGCTGAACACCACTAGCTTCAGGCGCTGGGCGTTCTCCAGCTCAATGTTGAAGGTGTGGTCCATGTCTAGGAAGGTGGTCCGGCAGGTGAGCAGGGCAGTGCGTGCCTTGTTGACCGAGTCCACCTGGATGGCACAGTAGACGTCTCGGGAGTCGAAGCGTGGTGGCTTGAGGTCCTCGGCGCCGTAGAAGTGCAGGCTCATCAGGCCCGAGATGTATTGGGTGCACTTCGGCTGTTCTGTGAAGGCGTAGTGGCGGAACGCGTCAATGTCTAGTTCTGTGCCATGCAGCTTGGGGCTGCCACTTCCTCTTGTTACTCCTCCAGCTCCTGTTTTCTCTCCTCCTCCAGTGGCTGGGTCTTTCTCCTTCCCATTGCCTCCCTTGGCCTCTGAGGACCCGTGCTTCCCAGACTTGGCCACCAGTTCTGGGGAGTCCCCGTCACTGAGGTAGCCCCCCTTGCTAGCCGACTTGGAGGTCCCGCTGCTCTTCTTCTTGCTGTAGCTTTGTTGTGTCGACACACTGCTGTCCAGGTGATACCTCGAGATCACATTATGGCTGGCAGCCGCCCCCTGCCCACCCCTTGGGGACAACCTGGGAGGAGCCGGGCCTGGTTCTGACCCGTAATTGGTTTTGGGACACTGGGTCCTTGTCTCTGAGTGGATGCTCGCGCTGGCTCCGTTGCAGCTGCTGTTGTTGTTGTTGCTAGGGGTCCCTTTGATGCTGAGCTTGCGGCTGAGTTCCGGAAGCTTCTTCATCTTCATGGAGAGTTTCCTGACAGTGTGTGGGGACTTGATCTTGTCTGGGAATGACCAGTTGAGGGAGCTTCCCTTTTTGGCAGGGTTGGGGCTGGAGGGCGGTGAGAAGCCGGGGATGGCCAGGTCAGTGGCTTCTGCAGCAGGGAAACAACCAGGACAGAGAGAGGGGTAGACATAATTTTAAACTCACAGAGGTCACCAGAGAAAATACACCAAGATAATAGATAACCAAGAAAATACACCAAGAAAACACTCAACCTCGAGGCACTAAAGAAGGGCACTGGAAAGATTTCTTGAAAACAGCAGCTGCAATATATTGAAATCATTTTTGCCATGTACTTACTGTATACAGTTGGAGTCAGAAGTTTACATACATTTAGGTTGGAGTCATTAAAACTTGTTTTTCAACCACTCGACAAATGTCTTGTTAACAAACTATAGATTTGGCAAGTCGGTTAGGAC
This sequence comes from Brachymystax lenok tsinlingensis, assembly GCA_030435695.1. Taxonomy (NCBI): domain Eukaryota; kingdom Metazoa; phylum Chordata; class Actinopteri; order Salmoniformes; family Salmonidae; genus Brachymystax; species Brachymystax lenok. Next base: position 36,332,482 of record CM059791.1, read on the forward strand.
ATCTACTTTGTGCATGACACAAGTAATTTTTCCAACAATTGTTTCACTTATTTCACTTATAATGCACTGTATCACAATTCCAGTGGGTCAGAAGTTTACATACACTAGGTTGACTGTGCCTTTAAACAGCTTGGAAAAATCCAGAAAATTATGTCATGGCTTTAGAAGCTTCTGATAGTCAATTGCAGGTGTACCTGGGGATGTATTTCAAGGCCTACCTTCAAACTCAGTGCCTCTTTGCTTGACATCATGGGAAAATCAAAAGAAATCAGCCAAGACATCACAAAAAATTGTAGACCTCCACAAGTCTGGTTCATCCTTGGGAGCAATTTCCAAACGCCTGAAGGTACCACGTTCATCTGTACAAACAATAGTACGCAAGTATAAACACCATGGGACCACGCAGCCGTCATACCGCTCAGGAAGGAGATGCGCTCTGTCTCCTAGAGATTAACGTACTTTGGTGCGAAAAGTGCAAATCAATCCTAGAACAACAGCAAAGGACCTTGTGAAGATGCTGGAGGAAACAGGTACAAAATAATCTATATCCACAGTAAAACAAGTCCTATATCGACATAACCTGAAAGGCCGCTCAGCAAGGAAGAAGCCACTGCTCCAAAACCGCCATAATAAAATCCAGACTACGGTTTGCAACTGCACATGGGGACAAAGATCGTAACTTTTGAAAATGTCCTCTGGTCTGATGAAACAAAAATAGAACTGTTTGGCCATAATGACCATCGTTATGTCTGGAGGAAAAAGGGGGAGGCTTGCAAGCCGAAGAACACCATCCCAACCATGAAGCAAACTCCACTATGGCCAAGACCAAAGAGCTGTCAAAGGACACCAGAAACAAAATTGTAGACCTGCACCAGGTTGGGAAGACTGAATCTGCAATAGGTAAGCAGCTTGGTTTGAAGAAATCAACTGTGGGAGCAATTATTAGGAAATGGAAGACATACAAGACCACTGATAATCTTCCTCGATCTGGGGCTCCACGCAAGATCTCACCCCGTGGGGTCAAAATGATCACAAGAACGGTGAACAAAAATCCCAGAACCACACGGGGGGACCTAGTGAATGACCTGCAGAGAGCTGGGACCAAAGTAACAAAGCCTACCATCAGTAACACACTCGCCGCCAGGGACTCAAATCCTGCAGTGCCAGGCGTGTCCCCCTGCTTAAGCCAGTATCGTTCAGGCCCGTCTGAAGTTTGCTAGAGAGCATTTGGATGATCCAGATGAGGATTGGGAGAATGTCATATGGTCAGATGAAACCAAAATATAACTTTTGGTAAAAACTCAACTCGTCGTGTTTGGAGGACAAAGAATGCTGAGTTGCATCCAAAGAACACCATACCTACTGTGAAGCATGGGGTGGAAACATCATGCTTTGGGGCTGTTTTTCTGCAAAGGGACCAGGACGACTGATCCGTGTAAAGGAAAGAATGAATGGGGCCATGTATCGTGAGATTTTGAGTGAAAACCTCCTTCCATCAGCAAGGGCATTGAAGATGAAACGTGGCTGGGTCTTTCAGCATGACAATGATCCCAAACACACCGCCCAGGCAACGAAGGAGTGGCTTCGTAAGAAGCATTTCAAGGTCCTGGGTGGCCTAGCCAGTCTCCAGATCTCAACCCCATAGAAAATCTTTGGAGGAGTTGAAAGTCTGTGTTGCCCAGCGACAGCCCCAAAACATCACTGCTCTAGAGGAGATCTGCATGGAGGAATGGGCCAAAATACCAGCAACATTGTGTGAAAACCTTGTGAAGACTTACAGAAAACGTTTGACCTCTGTCATTGCCAACAAAGGGTATATAACAAAGTATTGAGATAAACTTTTGTTATTGACCAAATACTTATTTTCCACCATAATTTGCAAATAAATAAATTTAAAATCCTACAATGTGATTTTCTGGATTTCTTTTTCTCATTTCGTCTGTCATAGTTGAAGTGTACCTATTATGAAAATTACAGGCCTCTCTCATCTTTTTAAGTTGGATAACTTGCACAATTGGTGGCTGACTAAATACTTTTTTGCCCCACTGTAAATGCTGGGGGAATTCAAATTAGATTACACCAGATCTTATTAGCAAAGGTGCAAGCAAGCCACGTCTGAAACAAACTGCTACACAAAGAGGTATGCTTCACGGGTCAAGGATAACATTAGTGAAGGCAGTCTGTTACTCTAGGTATAGATACTGTATGTCTGGTATGCTCCTATAACTTGCCTAACAGGGATATGAACTTGCATTCAGGAATGTTAGTCAGAGACAGGACAGAAGCTCTGTGGCCAGAGTGAGAGTCTAGTGGAAAGCGTCTGAAGTAGGACTGTCACTGGCCTTCAGCAGGCTCAGCCTGCTTCCTACAAACCATCCAGGCATACAAAATCTGTTTCTACAACAACCCCTCCTGCGCAATGCAATTCTATTATTTTGTTTCAGTAGAAGTTTGTCAGGTTAAAATAATATTTTTGGTCCAGCAGCCAGCCAGCGCTAAGCAGGGTGTGCAGAGAGGACTCAGCCTCAGGCCAGGCTAGCTACAGCTTAGATCAGGGATGGGCAACTTTGAAGCAAGTTTGCTGCAATCCTACACATTTTGCCATGGGGCGGAGAGAAGATTTAGAAATGTTATTACACATTTCATGCAATTCTACACATTTTGCCATAGGGTGGATAGAAATGTTTGCAGTTTTAATTATGATATCTGAGTGAGAGGGACTTACAAAATCAATGGGGGCCGCCCGGGGCCAGTAATTTGACCATGATAACAAGTTTAGATAGCTGGCTGCTAATCTAATTTAGCAATCTAAAAAATGTTAGGTGACTGACAATACAAAAGATAAAAACTGCTGATGCACAACCACATTTCGAAATGTGTATTCTACTAGTCTTCTTCTTCTATGGTATATTGTCGCAATTGAATGTGCATCCCGCCACCTACTATACGGGATGGAAACAGGATTCCCCAAAAAACAGAAATATAAAAAAACATACAAAAAATAAATCAAACAGATTTGATCCCTACACAAGCTTAAGGGGAACCTGGGAGGGTGGGTCTTCTGGCGCCAGTACCCCTTGCAAGTCTTTCCTTGAGTCCCAAAAACTTTTCTGCTGCAGCCACAATAATGTCTAGTTTCTTCCACTTTTTTGAGACCTGTGCTGTACAGTTTCTAATTATGGCAATGAGCACAACGCAAATCCACTTTTTTAACACACAGGGTATCTTTTGTCTGGCAGCATGGTGTATTAAATTCTACTATTATAATTCGCAACAGTAAGTTCAGACCCTGACTGAGTTCAAGAAATTGGGAGGTTGATCTGAGGTCCTTCAAAAGTGGGGTTGCCCATTCCTGGACCGGATGCTTGAGCTCGTTTCAAACGTAAAACAGTGCTTTTCCATTTGCTTTCTTAATAGGATTTCCTCCCTTCTTCGTTACCCTCTTCCCTTTTCAATCCTTTCCCTTTTCACGCACTACAGGGAAAATAATATCAGCTTCAAGGGCGAAGATTCCCAAAACATGTAACATGGCTGATGTAACTCATTTATACAGTGCCTTCGGAAAGTATTCAGACCCCTTTACTTTTTCCACTTTGTTACAGCCTTATTCTAAAATGGATTAAACAAAACAAAATCCTCAGTAATCTACACACAATACCCCATAATGACAAAACGAAAACAGGTTTTTATAAATTTTTTCAAATGTATTAAAAATGAAAAACAGAAATACCTCGTTTACATAACTATTCAGACCCTTCGCTATGAGAGTCGAAATTGAGCTCACGCGCATCCTGTTTCCTTTGATAATCCTTGAGATGTTTCTACAACTTGATTGTAGACCACCTGTGATAAATTAAATTGATTGGACATGATTTGGAAAAGAACACACCTGTCTGTATAAGGTCCCACAGTTGACAGTGCATGTCAGAGCAAAAACCAAGCCATGAGGTCGAAGGAATTGTCCGTCGAGGTCCGAGACAGGATTGTGTCGAGGCACAGATCTGGGGAAGGGTACTAAAAAGGTCCCCAAGAACACTGTGGCCTCCATCATTCTTAAATGGATAACGTTTGGAACCACCAAGACTCTTCCTAGACCTGGCCGCCTGGCTAAACTGAGCAATCTGGGGAGAAGGGCCTTGGTCAGGGAGGTGACCAAGAACCCAATGGTCACTCTGATAGAGCTCTAGAGTTTCTCTGTGGATTTGGGAGAACCTTCCAGGACGACAACCATCTCTGCAGTACTCCACCAATCAGGCCTTTATGGTAGAGTGGTCAGGTGGAAGCCACTCCTCAGTAAAAGGCACATGACAGCCCGCTTGGAGTTTGCCAAAAGGCACCTAAAAACTCTCAGACCATCAGAAACAAGATTCTCTGGTCTGATGAAACCAAGATTGAACCCTTTGGCCTGAATGCCAAGCGTCAAGTCTGGAGTAAACCTGGAACCATACCTATGGTGAAGCATGGTGGTGGCAGCATCATGGTTCACCTTCCAACAGGACAACGAGGTTCACCTTCCAACAGGACAACGACCCTAAGCACAGAGCCAAGACAACCTAGGAGTGGCTTTGGGACAAGTCTCTGAATGTCCTTGAGTGGCCTAGCGAGAGCCCGGCATCGTTACCCTCTTCCCTAGAACGCGAAACTTCCCAAATAAGGGTGTGCCAAGATTGTAGCGTCATACCCAAGAAGACAATGCTGTAATTGCTGCCAAATGTGCTTCAACAAAGTACTGAGTAAAGGGTCTGAATACTTATGTAAATGTGATATTTCAGTATTTATAAATTAGCCAACATTTCTAAAGCCTGTTCTTGCTTTGTCATTATAGGGTATTGTGTGTAGATTGATGAGGGGGGAAAATACAATTTAATACATTTTAGAATAAAGCTGTAAAGTAACAAAATTTGAAAAAGGTCAAGGTATCAAGGCACTGTATATTGTACAGAACCTAAAACACTCACCAGTGTATGATTCGGTGCACTGCAGTACTATTATCTACATTCATGGCCTCCGAAGACAGTCAATAACTAGTACAAGTCAAACAAAAACTTGAGTTAATTTCTTCAACATTGCATTACTTTCTGGGCACAATTATTTTACAGTTGAATATAAGACATTAAATCACTAAAACAGGCTACAATGTGCCTATTCTCTCTTTACAGTTCTCACTTGCGTATCATTTTAATTTTTCTGTTTTTGTTTTCAAACTGCAAGTTCCTCCACAGTGCTGAGACAAAAGGAGTCATTCTGTTGGCTAATCACTGTGAAGAGAGCAAAGCAGAGGGAGAGAGAGAGGAGTCAGAAGGAGGGCGAGAAAGGAGAGGAGCGTAAAAGAGAGGCAAGATAAAGTAGAAGAGAGCAATATAGATAGAGAGAATAGGAGTAAAAGAGAGAGGAAGAGAGTAAGAGATGAGAGTAAAAAAAAGAATAGAGAAGCGGGTAGTGTGACTACGTCCTCTGCTCGATTTTCAGAGAGGCCTGCTGTGCTATTCTGGTGAGGGATAAAGGCTTTGCATGCTTCGGTTCGGTTGGAGCCTAGCTGAACTCGGTTAGGCGAACCAAACGAGTGTGCTCGCATACTCCCTTAAAAGACCTTCACTTGAAAAAAGAGAAAAAGCAGCAATAGTACTGTTAGTCCCATCATGAGACTCCGCAGCCAGTATACTCTTCCTCAAAATAGTCCGAAATAATCTAAGATACTGTAACTCAAGAAATCTGTCATTAATTTTGACGTTTTTGCCAATTTGACATCTAACTAAAATGTTTGGTGCAGTATTTCTCAAGTGAAAAAATGTGCATGAAAACGAGTCATCTATTGTTGAATGACAACAAATACTTAATTGAAGAACCCCTACTGTTGACCGACGAAAGGGCGTAGACTTCGGCTCTGAAATCCGGAGTGCAGCCAAAGAAAAACTTGCCGAAGACCAAAACGTTTAAAAAAACGTCACAAACTGGCGTCATTTTATATGCACGGAATGTTTCGAACTGTTTCGGATGGGAATCATGCGGACGCCTTAAGAGGGAGGCAGGGAATGGGCAGAGGAGGGGTAAGAGGGAGGCAAGGAGGGGCCAGAGGAGGTGTCAGAGGCTGTAGAAAAGGGGTAACATGGGGGAAAGAATAGTGCAGGGTGGGTTGCTGCATGCATGGAGAGGTGCAAAGGAGGAGGAGGTATGGGGTATGGGGGGGACAAAGGCACCCCTTGTCCTGATAATCAGAGGCCTGGCCAGTGAAATGGGGTGTTCTCTGACATTCCATAATAAACCATGTTTAGCCTCCCTTCCTTTTCCTCTGGCTGCTGAATATACTTCCCTGTTAGCTAGTGCTTCATCACAATAACAAACACCAACACAGAGAGGGGGAAAGAGCCTCTGGAAGAAGTGCCAAACAACATCTAAGGTGGGGTCATGTCCCAGATATTGAGGTTTAGGTTTGGCCAAACTCACGACTCACACTGAAACATACTTTTGAGCAATCAGATTGCGTACCCGAAACGAACCGTTTCATAATCCTCCATAAGAAAAAAACGTGTAAAGTGTATGTTCAAAATCATTGTCTTATTTGAAATCAGTTTTCAGATTAGTACATGATGTGGAAATGTCTTCGGCAATTATCCAAAATCGAATGGTATAAACAGAACTCTCATCAGCCGACCGGGTCAAATCCGGTGGATATAACATTTACCAAGTATAATAATATTACCAAAAAAACTATTTCCAATGACTACTGTGCTGTTTTCCATAGTTCCCTCACAGCTCTCCTCTGTAGCCATTCACCCTCTGGCAACAGCAACAGCAGCGGCAGAGACAGAGGGAAAGATACCAGACACCCTCTACCTGATATTCAGGGGCACTGTTTGATACTTAACCTAGGGGGGCCATGTTCATAGGGTCAAAGGGCGAAGGGTTGCATTCCACCCGCTGGAACCAGAGCTGGGTGACCAGTGTCACCCCCCTCTATCCCCCTTGCCCACGTACCCTCTGTGACCCCCAGACCGACCCCAGGCAGCCTGCCACTGACACCTCTCACAAAGAGCAGGAATTTATGGCCCTTGGCTTGATTGCCTTTAATAACATTCTGGGCCCAGACAGCTGCTAAGCGAGGGAACGGTCTGTTTGTTTTCGAAGGACTGTGTGTGTGCGTGCAGGTTTTTTTCTGAATAAAAATGGGGCTTAGGTGGTGCGCATGGTGGTGGGCGTGGCCAATGGTGCAGTCGCCAACCAAATATTTTAGAGTCCCTCCTGCTGGCCGCAGTGACAAAATTAAGCTGTTTTAAAGTTTATTTCATGCAATTCTACACATTTTGCCATGTGGCGGAGATACCATGATACAATTTAAAGCAAACTTCCTGCAATTCTACACGCTGCCATTAAAATATACACTGCTCAAAAAAATAAAGGGAACACTTAAACAACACAATGTAACTCCAAGTCAATCACACTTCTGTGAAATCAAACTGTCCACTTAGGAAGCAACACTGATTGACAATACATTTCACATGCTGTTGTGCAAATGGAATAGACAACAGGTGGAAATTATAGGCAATTAGCAAGACACCCCCAATAAAGAAGTGGTTCTGAAGGTGGTGACCACAGACCACTTCTCAGTTCCTATGCTTCCTGGCTGATGTTTTGGTCACTTTTGAATGCTGGCGGTGCTTTCACTCTAGTGGTAGCATGAGACGGAGTCTACAACCCACACAAGTGGCTCAGGTAGTGCAGCTCATCCAGGATGGCACATCAATGCGAGCTGTGGCAAGAAGGTTTGCTGTGTCTGTCAGCGTAGTGTCCAGAGCATGGAGGCGCTACCAGGAGACAGGCCAGTACATCAGGAGATGTGGAGGAGGCCGTGGAGGGCAACAACCCAGCAGCAGGACCACTACCTCCACCTTTGTGCAAGGAGGAGCACTGCCAGAGCCCTGCAAAATGACCTCCAGCAGGCCACAAATGTGCATTTGTCTGCTCAAACGGTCAGAAACAGACTCCATGAGGGTGGTATGAGGGCCCAACGTCCACAGGTGGGGGTTGTGCTTACAGCCCAACACCGTGCAGGACGTTTGGCATTTGCCAGAGAACACCAAGATTGGCAAATTCGCCACTGGCGCCCTGTGCTCTTCACAGATGAAAGCAGGTTCACACTGAGCACGTGACAGGCGTGACAGAGTCTGGAGACGCCGTGGAGAACGCGTTCTGCTGCCTGCAACATCCTCCAGCATGACCGGTTTGGCGGTGGGTCAGTCATGGTGTGGGGTGGCATTTCTTTGGGGGGACGCACAGCCCTCCATGTGCTCGCCAGAGGTAGCCTGACTGCCATTAGGTACCGAGATGAGATCCTCAGACCCCTTGTGAGACCATATGCTGGTGCGGTTGGCCCTGGGTTCCTCCTAATGCAAGACAATGCTAGACCTCATGTGGCTGGAGTGTGTCAGCAGTTCCTGCAAGAGGAAGGCATTGATGCTAAGGACTAGCCCGCCCGTTCCCCAGACCTGAATCCAATTGAGCACATCTGGGACATCATGTCTCGCTCCATCCACCAACGCCACGTTGCACCACAGACTGTCCAGGAGTTGGCGGATGCTTTAGTCCAGGTCTGGGAGGAGATCCTCAGGAGACCATCCGCCACCTCATCAGGAGCATGCCCAGGCGTTGTAGGGAGGTCATACAGGCACGTGGAGGCCACACACACTACTGAGCCTCATTTTGACTTGTTTTAAGGACATTACATCAAAGTTGGATCAGGCTGTAGTGTGGTTTTCCACTTTAATTTTGAGTGTGACTCTAAATCCAGACCTCCATGGGTTGATAAATTTGATTTCCATTGATAATTTTTGTGTGATTTTGTTGTCAGCACATTCAACTATGTAAAGAAAAAAGTATTTAATAAGAATATTTCATTCATTCAGATCTATGATGTGTTATTTTAGTGTTCCCTTTATTTTTTTGAGCAGTGTACATATAAAATATAAATATTATTTTATCCACATTTTGTTGTGTTACAGCCTGAATTTCTAATGGATTAAATGGAGATTTTGTGTCACTGGCCTACGCACAATACCCCATAATGTCAAAGTGGAAAACTCTCAGGGATTTCACCATGAGGCCAATGGTGACTTTCAAACAGTTACACAGTTTAATGGCTGTGATAAGAGAAACCTGAGAATGGATGAACACCATTGTAGTTACTCCACAATACTAACCTAAATGACAGACTGAAAAGAAGTAAGCCTGTACAGAATAAAAATATTCCAAAACATGCATCCTGTTTGCAATAAGGCACTAAAGTAAAACTGAAAGAAATTAACTTTGTCCTAAACTGCAAAAATGTGGCAAAGAATTTAACTTAATGTCCTGAATACAAAGCGTTATGTTTGGGGCAAATCCAACAAAACACAAGCATGGTGGTGGCTGCATCATGTTATGGGTATGCTTGTCATCGGCAAGGGAGTTTTTTAGGATAAAATTAAATGGAATAGCGCCAAGCACAAGTAAAATTCTAGAAGAAAATATGGTTCAGTCTGCTTTCCAACAGACACTGGGAGACAAATTCACCTTTCAGCAGGACAATAACCTAAAACACTAGGCCAAATCTGCACTGGAGTTGCTTGCCAAGACGACATTGAATGTTCCTGAGTGGCTTAGTTACAGTTTTGACTTAAATCGGCTTGAAAATGTATGGAAAATGGCTGTCTAGCAATGATCAACCAACTTGACAGAGCTTGACATTTCTTTAAAGTGTGCAAATATTGTACAATCCAGGTGTGCAAAGCTCTTAAAACACTTACCCAGAAAGACTTACAACTGAAAATCGCTGCCAACGGTGACACAGGGGTGTGAATACCTATGTAAATGAGATATTTATGCATTTAAGTTTCAAAAATGTGCTAACATTTCTAAAAACATGTTTTCCCTTTGTCATTAAGGGGTATTGTGTGTAACACAACGTGTGGAATAAGTCAAGGGGTATGAATACTTCCTGAAGGCACTGTATACAAAAATATAAACCCAACATTCAACAATTTTTAAGATTTTACTGAGTTATTACAGTTTGAATGAGGTAATCAGTCAATTGAAATAAATACATTAAGCCATAATCCATGGATTTCACATGATTGGGAATAAAGATATGCATCTGTTGATCACAGATACCTTTAAAAAAAGGTAGGAGCGTGGATCAGAAACCAGTCAGTATCTGGTGTGACCAACATTTTTCTCATGCAGCGCGACACATCTCCTTCGCCTAGTTGATCAGGGTGTTGATTGTGGTCTGTTGTCCCACTCCTCTTCTATGGCTGTGCGAAGTTGCTGGATATTGGCGAGGACTGGAACACGCTGTCGTACACGTCAATCAACAGCATCCGAAACGTGCTCAGTGGGTGACATGTCTGGTGAGTATGCAGGCCATGGAAGAACTGGGATATTTTCAGCTACAAGGCCTTGTGTACAGATCCTTGCGACATGGGGCCATGTATTATCATGCTGAAATATGAGGTGATGGCAACGGGCCATTCATGAATGGCACGACAATGGGCCATTCACAGTTCGTTGGCCGTAGCTTATGCTGGCCCATACCATAACCCCACCTCCACCATGGGGCACTCTGTTCACAATGTTAACATCAGCAAACCACTCACCCACACAACGCCATACATGCTGTCTGCCATGGTGGAGTGCCCTGTACAGTTGAAACCGGGATTCATCCATGAAGAGCACACTTCTCCAGCATGCCAGAGGCCATCAATGGTGAGCATTTGCCCACTGAAGTCAGTTTACGATGCCAAACTGCTGTTAAGGCAAGACCCTGGTAAGGACGACGAGCACACAGATGAGCTTCCCTGAGACAGTTTCTGACAGTTTATGCAGAAATTCTTTGGTTGTGCAAACCCACAGTTTCATCAGCTGTCTGGGTGGCTAGTCTCAGACGATCCCGCAGGTGAAGAAGCAGGATGTGGAGGTTCTGGGCTGGCTTGATTACACGTGGTCTGCATTTGTGAGGCTGGTTGGACATACTGCCTAATTCCCTCAAATGACGATGGAGGAAGCTTATAGTAGATAAATTAACATAAGCATTTCTGGCAACAGCTCTGGTGGACATTCCTGCAGTCATTATGCAAATTGCACGCTCCCTCAAAACTTGAGACATCTGTGGCATTGTGTTGTGTGACAAAACTGCACATTTTAGAGTGGCCTTTTATTGTTCCCAGCACAAGGTGCACCTGTGTAATGGCCATGCTGTTTAATCATCTTCTTGATATGCCACACATGTAATGTGGATGGATTATCTTGGCAAAGGAGAAATGCACACTAACAGGGATGTAAACACATTTGTGTACAACATTTTAGAGAAATAAGCTTTGTGCGTATTGTAAATTTCTGATGTTTTATTTCAGCTCATAAAACACTTTACATGTTGCATTCATATTTTTGTTCAGTACACACACACACACACACACACACACCAGAGCCTTCGGAAAGTATTCAGACCCTTTGACTTTTTCCACATTTTGTTACATTACAGCCTTACATGCTGACCACACAGTGCACGAGCATTGCAAAATAAATTTACACATACATGTTATTCAATCATTGCACCCACACTGCTCGAGCGTCTGCATTGCCAAGCGCTAAAATAGAAGTCAGTTCTATTTGTGACGCTGAACACAGTGCAAGTCCTGCCTCTCCCATCTCCTCATTGGTTTATAGAAGGAGATACCCACGTGCCATCTCCTCATTGGTTATACCCACGTGGGTGATTGAAAGATGAACTGAGGTCAGTCGGTTGTGGTAATACACCTATGAAAGTTAGATGCCAATCATCATATAAAGTCCAAAGAAGAAAAAGCCTGGAAGGAGGACAGATGACTTAGAAACAATTTGGTTGACCGTTTTATGTGTGAATTAATTGTCGGAGTAGAGGGCCTTGTGCATTTCAGGTAAAATAACAACGTTTATATCCCAGGACAAATTAGCTAGCAACTGCAAGCTAGCTAGCTAAATTGCCACAAATGTTTAATGCTTTTCAACCTGTCCCCAAATTAATATAATTGGTTCAGAGTTTGTTTTGATATTTCAACCTGCGTGTCGTGATCGCGTTTGGTGTGTGGGGACAAAATCAATTTGCACACGATGGCGCACGCGCTTGTCCGGTTTGGATATGGTATTATTCTAAAATGGATTAAATAACATTTTTGCAAATGTATTAAGAATAAAAAAAGAGAAATACCTTACATTAGTATTCAGACCCTATGAGACTCGAAATTGAGCTCAGGTGCATCCTGTTTCCATTGTTCATCTTTGAGATGTTTCTATAACTTGATTGGAGTCCACCTGTGGTAAATTCAATTGATTGGACATGATTTGGAAAGGCACACACCTGTCTGTATAAGGTCTCACAGTTGAATTGTCTTCAGAGCTCCGAGACAGGATTGTGTCGAGGCACAAATCTGGGGAAGGGTACCAAAAACAATTCCGCGGCATTGAAGGTCACCAAGAACACAGTGGCCTCCATAATTCTTAAATGGAAGAAGTTTGGGACCACCAAGACTCTTCCTAGAGCAGGCTCCCTGGCCAAACTGAGCAATCTGGGGAGAAGGGCCTTGGTCAGGGAGTTGACCAAGAACCCGATGTTCACTCTGACAGAGATCTAGAGTTCCTCTGTGGAGATGGGAAAACCTTCCAGAAGAACAACCATCTCTGCAGTACTCTCCAATCAGGCCTTTATGGTAGAGTGGCCAGACGGAATCCACTCCTCAGTAAAAGGCACATGACAGCCCGCTTGGAATTTGCCAAAAAGGCACCTAAAGACTCATGAGAAACAAGATTCTCTGGTCTGATTGGAGATTCTCTGGTCTGACCTCTTTGGCCTGAATGCCAAGTATCACGTCTGGAGGAAACCTTGCACCATCCCTATGGTAAAGCATGGTTGTGGCAGCATCATGCTGTGGGGATGTTTTTCAGTGGCAGGGAGTGCGAGACCAGTCAGGATCGAGGCAAAGATGAATGGAGCAGAGAGATCCTTGATGAAACCCTGCTCCAGAGCGCTCAGGACCTCACTGGGGCGAAGGTTTACCTTCCAACAAGACAACAACCCTAAGCACACAGCCAAAACAACACAGGAGTGGCTTCGGGACAAGTCTCTGAATGTCCTCGAGTGGTTCAGCCAGAGCCCGGACTTGAACCCGATCGAACATCTCTGGAGAGACCTGAAAATAGCTGTGCAGCAACGCTCCCCATCCAACCTGACAGAGCTTGAGAGGATCTGCAGAGAATAATTGGAGAAACTCCAATTAGAAATAGTTTGCAGGAAAAATAATAATCTGCCACAGCAGGAAAATAATCCTGCAGCAACATGTGAATTATAGTTAATGGACATTTTTGGTAGGGGGTTGATACATTTCCCGCAAATCAAGTCTGACATTTTTAACTGGAAATTTCAAACTTTAGAAGCCTTTTTAAACCTTGAACACATTACACGTTTGCATTTCCGGCTGTGCATTAAAATAATTCTCAGCAACAGAAGAGTGATCAAATTAAGATCCTACATCTGTATATAAAGAATAGGATGACATATGGGATGCAGCGAGAGATATTACTGTATCGGTGGCTCTCCTTGTGCTCTAAATCATTCAGTGCTGGATTCCTTTCAGAAACCACAGGAGCCACAATGGTGACCAAACCCCTGCTAATATAGATTGCGTCCGAAATGGCACCATATTCCCTATATAATGCACACGTCCGAAATAGCACCATATTCCCTATATAGTGCACTACTTTTGACCAAAGGGTGCCATTTGGGATGCAACAATAGCCAGTCATGCAGGCAGTCTCTTCCTGGTCTCATTAGCACAACAACATGGCTACCAGCCAACGCAGCTTGTCCTGCTCTCTATGTAGGCTAAGGAAGCTACTGCAACAGGAATTTAATCTCAGCCCAAATCTCCTCTGTATCTCCAGCAACAGTGCGTGTGTGTGTGTATGCGCGCGTGCGCAAGTGCATACGTGCACGCACAAGTGCATTTGTGTGTGTGTTTGTCTATTTTCAAAATTTATGAAATTATCATTAATTTACTACAGTACTGCACTTTCGCTGACTGATCCAATCAAAAACAACCATAAAAATAGCGCTGACCACATATGACCCCGTCGGTCCAACTACCAGATTCCCATCCAGGCGCTAAGGGAACACTGAAACACTTTGCCTCTAAATGCTTTCTATAGTCCATCAATCATTATCCTCTATACAAACACAGCATTCAGCAAGGAGTCTAAAGGTGTATCCGGTTAGGAAAAAGAACCAACCAGCTGGACAGTCAGAGAGATAGAGGGTCTTGTGTTGGAGAGGGTCATTCTAATCTAACGTGCACAAATTCATTATTATTCAACAGACACTGTTATTATCTAGAGCCAATACAAAGCGCTATCTATTTTTAGCCACTTGTAATAAAGTAGCCTCTGTCCTCTTCATTAGGTTTAGCACAAAGTGAAGAAGGAATATTGAGACTTTATATGAGAAGAGGAGGAAGAGGAGGGTGAAAGGATGTAGGCATCACAAAAACCTGGAAGAGGAGGACATCATGGTTCCTCTCCCCCTTCTTCTATCCCTTTTATTCTAATCTAGGCCTTCTTTTACAGGCTGCATGGAGACAAATCTGGCATTACTGAAAGCAGTGACCCTACTACTCCACTCCCCTGTCTTTCCCTGCTCCTCTGTCTACATAGCCTGTGACCTGTGGTAGATTGAGTGACAGGTCTCCATTACTCCCTGTGGGGAGAGGAGTGGAACCATTACATGGCCAAATAGTCCAGTCAGTCAATCACAGATAGGAGGCCAAGAACACAGCACAGTAGACATTTGTATTTTTAAATTAAGTCCTCAACCTCCCCCCATCCCCCACCAACCACCTAGTAGCACACCCTGCTTAAATCAGGAATCAGTCTGATGCATTGTCCTCCTGCAAACCCAAAACACAACCTGTCACCCAGCCACTCCCTGCCGTGACAGTGTCACATTTAGATGGAGCAGTCAGCTCCAGTTACATCCCAAAGGATTATGGGAGTATCTTTACCACTTTACAGAGACCTGGCCACGTTAATCAGAGCTAGGGTTTCAAAGCTACCGGTAATTTACCAAAGTTACTGGAATCTTCAGTAATTTTGGCAATTAACAGGAAATCTATGGCAACTTTGTTCATTTACACTTGAATAACTTAAAAAAATATATATATTCATACAGTGCCTTCAGAAAGTATTCACACCCCTTGACTTTTTATTGTGTAACAAAGTGGGATTAAAATGAATTTATTTGTAATTTTTTGTCAACGATCTACACAAAATATACTGTACTGTCAAGGTGGAAGACAAATTCTAACATTCGTAAACAATTAATGAAAAATAATAAACAAATATATTTTCTTGTCATAGATTTTTAAGCATATTTAAGTCAAAACTGTAACTTGGCCACTCAGGAACATTCACTGTCTTCTTGGTAAGCAACCAGTGTAGATTTGGCTTAGTCTTCTAGGTTATTGTCCTGCTGAAAGGTGAATTCATCTCCCAGTGTCTGGTGGAAAGCAGACTGAAAAAGGTTTTCCTCATGAATTTAGCCTGTTCTTAGATCCATTCCGTTTCTTTTTATCAGAAAAACTCCAGTCCTTAACGATTACAGGAATACCAATAACATGATGCAGCTACCACTATACTTGAAAATATGTGGAGTGGTGCTCAGTAATGTGTTGTATTAGAACATAACATTTTGTATTCAGGACTAAAAGTGAATTGCTTTGTCAGATCTTTTGCAGTATAAATTGAGTTCCTTGTTGCAAACAGGATGAATGTTTTTGGAATATATTTATTCTGTACAGGCTTCCTTCTTTTCACTGTCATTTAGGTTAGTATTGTGGAGTAACTACAATGGTGTTCATCCATCCTCAGGTTTCTCCTATCACAGCTATTAAACTGTGTAACTGTTTGAAAGTCACCATTGGCCTTATGGTGAAATCACTGGGCGGTTTCCTTGCTCTCCAGCAAATGAGTTAGGATAGATGGCAATGCCTTTCTATTGACAGGGTGTATTGATACACCATCCAAAGAGTAAATAATAACTTCACCATGCACAAAGGTATATTCAATGTCTACTTTTCGATTTTTTTACCCATCTACTAATAGAGGTCCTTCTTTACGAGGCATTTGGGAAACCGCCTTGGTCCTTGTGGGTGAATCTGTGTTTGAAAGTCACTGCTCGACTGAGGGACCTTACAGACAATTGTATGTGTGGGGTACAGAGGTGAGTTAGTCATTCAAAACTCATGATAAACACAACAGAGAGTGAGTCCATGCAACTTATTGTGTCTTGTTGAGCAAACTTTTACTCCTGAACTTATTTAGGCTTGCCATAACAAAGAAGTCGAATACTTATTGGCTCAAGTGATTTCAGCTTTCCATTTTTATTAATTTGTACAACTTTTGAAAAACATAATTCCACCTTGACATTATGGGATAGTGTGTGTAGGCCAGTGACAAAAAAAATCTCAATGTAATCAATTTTAAATGTAGGCTGTAACACAACTAAATGTGGAAAAAGTCAAGTGGTGTGAATACTTTCTGAAGGCACTGTATATAGTAGTCATGTTTTATATACATATATTTCACGCTGAAACCTTCATACTTAGAATGTTTTTGTCACGATCTTCTGTAGTGACGGACCAAGACGGAGCGATGCTTCCAGTATACATACTTATTTATTAAACGTAAACTGGGAAAAACAATAAACAAACGAACGAAGATCGTAACATAGAACATAACGACACTCAGCTGCCTTTAATTGGGAACCATTTACCCAACATAGAAATACACCACCTAGAACAGAAAAAACCGAAACAAAAACACGCCAGAGCAGGAACAGGCTGTGCTGGACTCGCGATGCGCACAGGAACTCTGGTGCGGGGAGCAGGAACGGGCCGTGTTGGACTCTCTATGCGCACTGGGACTCTGGTGCGAGGAGCAGGAACGGGCCGTGTTGGACTCTCTATGCGCACTGGAACTCTGGTGCGAGGAGCAGGAACGGGCCGTATTGGACTCTCTATGCGCACTGGGACTCTGGTGCGGGGAACAAATTTGGGGGCTGCCTCTCGGGTTTTCTAGCCAAGCGTGTTCCAGCATATCTCTCCTTATTATAGCTCCGCTCTGCCCTCGCTGCTTCCATCTCCTCCTTGGGGCGATGATGCTCCGCAGTCTTCTCCCAGGGTCCCTTTCCAGCCAATATCTCCTCCCATGTCCAAGATCCCTTTCCAGCCAATATATCCTCCCATGTCCAGGACGCCTTGTTCTCTCGCTGCTTGGTCCTTTTCTGGTGGGTTATTCTGTCACGATCTTCTGTAGTGATGGACCAAGACGCAGCGATGCTTCCAGTATACAACCTTATTTATTAACTTCTTGGGGAGCAGCAAGGTGATTTGGGGCGCTAGTGCCCCACTCCCGACACTACCAGGTGAAATGCAAGGCAAAATCCCCAAATTGAATTATTAGAAATGCACCAATATACAAGTGTTTCATACTCATCAAAAGCTCTGCTTCTTGGCAATATCACAGCGTTGTCGGATTTCAAAAAGGCTTTACGGTGAAAGCACTACATTTGATTGTTTGAGGGTAGCACCTTCAATATTTTCCATAATCATGAAATCTTTAGCCAGCGGTCGATAGAAAATGCATTTCACAGGAAAACCTGTGCCTTACCTTTGTAGAACTTCTGCAGAGGGCTTCCTAAGTGTCCAACGAAGACAATCCATGGGTATTTGGTTAGAAAAAGTAATTTATTATATCCTTAAATCTCCGTTTGGTTGGCACCTTGTGTTCAGAAAATCCAATTCATTTAAACCTATAAACTTTCCCTCAACAAAACAAAAACCAATTAAAATGCATCCTTAGCTTATCTTTTATGAATAAAAGTGATAATCTTTCACTTGGATGGTCACCTAAACGTTATATAAGTCAAATAAAGTGGACCGCTCAGCCAAACGTGCGCCCAAAAACGTGCAACTGAAAAATAGCTCCCCTGACTAAAACCACTACCGATTGAACACAATGGTTCCGATTGCCTTTAAACTTTACCTATACACTGCTGACATCCAGTGGAAGCAATAGGTACTACATTCAGTGTCCTGGTATGAATACTTTTAAATAGGCAGTCTCTCTAAGTGAGCCATAAGACACCAGAATGACATTTCCGGATGAAAAATTCTCTGGTTTTTGCCTGCCAAATGAGTTCTATTACACTCACAGACAAAATGTTAACACTTTTGGAAACCTCCGAGTGTTTCCTATCCAATAGTACTAATTATGTGCATATCCTATTTTCTGAGCCTGAGTGGCAAGCATTTTACTTTAGGCACGCCAGACTATCCAAAACCGACCCCTCAGCTGCCACTCCCTAACAAGTTAAAAGTAAACTGGGAAAACCAATAAACAAACGAACGAAGATTGTAACATAGAACATAGACGAAACACTTACGCTATGACACAAACAAACAATAATCCACAAAACCCGAGTGCAAAACCACAAACATATATATGGTTCCCAATTAGAGGTAACGACACTCAGCTGCCTCTAATTGGAAACCATTTACCCAACATAGAAATACACCACCTAGAACAGAAAAAACCCTACACCAAAACCTAAACAAAAATACGCCAGCCTGTCAACTCAGGCCTGGACGTGACAGTTTTAAAGCTTTGTAATTCTGTTTTAATAATTTCATCAATTGTACTGTACGTGTGATAAGGTCACACAAAGGGCCAGAAATCATTAAAGACAACTGTGATAATCTGAAGTACCCCAAAAGGTCAGCACGTGATGTCACTGAGAGACGGGATTTTGCTGTTGTCCCATTGGCCGAGCTGTTTGCCATCCGTCAGGCAATCCTTGTGTTGTGTCACTCACTCTCACAAAGAATGGTTCAGAGAGAACATCCCCTAGGAACACATTGTTTTGGAAGGAATGTTAAGACAAGACTATTGTCTTGTAAAATGTTGGAGATGTATGCTGAGGGAGGTTCCAAAACATTTGCTGTTGTTCACTCAGACAAATGTAAAAAAGTGCTTTAATACTTCTAAAACACTAGTATTTCCAATAGATATTAGGTAGTTTCCTCTCTTCACAGATACATTTAGTAAAAGAGAAGTGAGCAACATATTGCACTTGTATGGCATATTATGACTCATGAATAAGTTCTGTTGCTATGGCTGTTGACAATTACAGTTGAAGTCGGAAGTTCACATACACTTAGGTTGGAGTCATTAAAACTTGTTTTTCAACCACTCCACAAATTTCCTGTTAACAAACTATAGTTTTGGCAAGTTGGTGCATGACACAAGTAATTTTTCCAACAATTGTTTAGAGACAGATTATTTAACGTATAATTCACTGTATCACTATTCCAGTGGGTCAGAAGTTTACATACACTTTTCCAAGCTGACTTTAAACAGCTTGGAAAATTCCAGAAAAGTATGTCATGGCTTTAGAAGCTTCGGATAGGCTAATTGACATAATTTGAGTCAATTGGAGGTGTACCTGTGGATGTATTTCAAGGCCTACCTTCAAACTCTGTGACTCTTTGCTTGACATCATGGGGAAATCAAAAGAAATCAGCCAAGACTTCAGAAAAAAATATTGTAGACCTACACAAGTCTGGTTCATCCTTGGGAGCAATTTCCAAACGCCTGAAGGTACCACGATCATCTGTACAAACAATAGAATGCAAGTATAAACACCATGGGAACACGCAGCAGTCAAACCACTCAGGAAGGAGACGCGTTCTGTCTTCTAGAGATGAACGTACTTTGGTGCGAAAGTACAAATCAATCACAGAACAACAGCAAAGGAAGATGCTGGAGGAAACAGGTACAAAAGTATCTATATCCACAGTAAAACGAGTCCTATATCGACATAACCTGAAAGGCCGTTCAGCAAGGAAGAAGCCACTGCTCCAAAACCAAAATAAAAAAGCCAGACTATGGTTTGCAACTGCACATGGGGACAAAGATCATACTTTTTGGTGAAATGTTCTCTGGTCTGATGAAAAAAAATAGAACTGTTTGGCCATAATGACCATCTTTATGTTAGGAGGAAAAAGGGGGATGCTTGCAAGCCGAAGAACACCATCCCAACCGTAAGGCACGGGGGTGGCAGTATCATGCTGTGGGGGTGCTTTGCTGCAGGAAGGACTGGTGCACTCCACAAAATAGATGGCATTATGAGGGTGGAAAATTATGTGGATATATTGAAGCAACATCAAGACATCATTCAGGAAGTTAAAGCTTGGTCACACATGGGTCTTCCAAATGGACAATGACCCCAAGCATACTTCCAAAGTTGTGGCAAAACGGCTTAAGGACAACAAAGTCAAGGTATGTAGGAGTGGCCATCACAAACCCTTGACCTCAATCCCATAGAAAATGTGTGGGCAGAACTGAAAAAGCGTGTGCGAGCAAGGAGGCCTACAAACCTATCTCAGTTACACCAGCTCTGTCAGGGGGAATGGGCCAAAATTCACCCAACTTATTGTGGGAAGCTTGTGGAAGGCTACCTGAAACGTTTGACCCAACAATTTGAAGGCAATGCTACCAAATACTAATTGAGTGCATGTAAACTTCTGAACCACTGGGAATGTGATGAAAGAAATAAAAGCTGAAATAAATCATTCTCTATTATTATTCTGACATTTCACATTCTTAAAATAAAAGTGGTGATCCTAACTGACCTAAGACATGGAATTTTTACTAGGATTAAATGGCAGGAATTGTGAAAAACTGAGTTTAAACGTATTTGGCTAAGGTGTATGTAAACTTCCGACTTCAACTGTAAGTATGTCCCTGATATTCATGCTTTCTTAGTGTTCAACAACCAAAAATTGTTTTGTGTTTCACAGAAGACCGTTGTTAAAAGTCATAATTATGGGTTACTTCAAGATTTGTCAAAATGTCCAAACTACTGTGTTGCCACGGTAATTTAAAAAAAAACGTATTGAGAGACAGAGCTGTGTGCTCAGGCTGGTCATCGATATATGCCTTCTTCGGAGCTCACCCCCCAAAAAGAAAGATCACCCAGCAATGGGCGTGAACTCATGAGGCTCGGAGCGAGCTGCTTACACCACTGCAGCTCTAGCAAGCCTTGAGAATACTATGAATACTGATGGTACCTTCTAATTATTTTGGTTTTAATGCCTAAACTTAACCTTTTGAGTTGTTTCTTTTTAACCCTGTAACCACACGGAATTAACCTTGTAACCATGCAGAATGAATGTGTCAAAATAAAACATTCATCAAAATACGTCAAATTTTGAAAGGAAACTATGAGATCTTGTTGATGTGCTAGCTGTCATCACTATAGATGAAATCACTATCCAGTCTCAACACACACACACACACCCCTAGATAACTAATGTCCACCCTTACAAAAATGAATTTGTTGCGGCAAACTTCCCACAAGTTTGCAGCAAATTTGCTGCAAACTAAATAGTGTGCTATCATATTTTTTGCTAGCTAACTAATGATTTGCCTAAACGTTTATATTTTTGGGTGAATACATTGCTGTCTCAATACCCATATGCATGTCAATATGGTGTCACGGTTCAGTTGTATGTTAGCTAGCACAAAAGATAAGGTAGCAACAAAATGAGTTGTTTTGACATCAAAGCAACTTTTGACTTTTGCAGATTGATACCTTTCCCCTACCCGTGGTTTTGGAAGAGTCTGGGAGGAGGATGCATCAACACCCTGGAAAGGTGTTTGTTGTGCAATCACTTTTTGAGTGATAATTGAGTGTATTGTCTTCACGATTGATAAGGTCAGAAAATACATGTATTCTCAAATGTAGCCCATACAAATAATTTATGGAACAGTTAGATCTTTCATTGCTTTAAACTAGTAGTAGCTAACTCATCTTGATCGTGTTGTTCACACTCTCATTCTAGAAGCAACCAGTTACAAGGCAAACATACAGATTGAAGGCCTCAATCAAATTGATGACAGAGACATTTGTGTGCACCAGACATGTCAAGGTTTCGTGCATGCATGGATTTGAGATGTAAGTTCCTCTCCCAAAAAATGCTGGGTTGTTTGAATGACCAAATTGCTGGGTTGTTTTCTGTAAACACAGGAATGTTGGGTTGTTGGTGTTGGGTTATGGCAGTGCTGATTTTAGCATGTAAATCTTGGTGGGGCAAACTCAACCAATTTTTGTAGATGCATGCTAGCAAAGCCACTACACAACACTAAACAAGTCCACCATAACATGAGCAAGTTTCACGATGTGGCAACTTACAAGTCTTCTAGATCGACTTTGTGACTGACTGGAAAACAGGACCAGACAGAATTGCACATATTTGTATGATTAATATACAGTATCAAAAAAAGTCAAAAGTTGGGACACAAATACTCATTCCAGGGTTTAATTGTTACTATTTTCTACATTGTAGAATAAAAGTGAAGACATCAAAACTATGAAATAACACATATGGAATCATGTAGTAACCACCCGCAAAAAAAATTGTTAAACAAATGAGATTCTTCAAAGTAGCCACCCTTTGCCTTGATGACAGCTTTGCACACTCTTGGCATTCTCTCAACCAGCTTCATGAGGTAGTCACTTGGAATGCATTTCAAATAATGCCTTCTTAAAAGTTAATTTGTGGATGGTTCTTTCCTTCCTAATGGGTTTGAGCCAATCAGTTGTGTTGTGACAAGGTAGGAGTGGTATACAGAAGACAGCCCTAATTGGTAAAAGACCAAGCCCATATTATGGCAAAAACAGCTCAAATAACCAAAGAGAAACAACAGTCCATAATTATTTTAAGACATGAAGGTCAGTCAATCTGGAAAATGTCAAGAACTTTAGTTTCTTTAAGTGCAGTCTCAAAATACATCAAGCGCGATGATGAAACTGGTTCTCATGACAACAGAAAGGAAGACACAGAGTTACCTCTGCTGCAGAGGATAAGTACATTAGAGTTACCAGCCTCAGAAATTGCAGCCCAAATAAATGACAATGACCCAACACACCTCCAGGCTGTGTAAGGGCTATTTGACCAAGAAGGAGAGTGATGGAGTGCTGCATCAGATGATCTGGCCTCCACAATCACCCGACCTCAACCCAATTGAGATGGTTTGGGATGAGTTGGACCACAGAGTGAAGGAAAAGCAGCCAACAAGTGCTCAGCACTCCATCAAGACTGTTGGAAAAGCATTCCAGGTGACAATGAAGCTACTTGAGAGAATGCCAAACCATCAAGCGCTATGATGAAACTGGCTCTCATGACGACCGCCACAGGAAAGGAAGACACAGAGTTACCTCTGCTGCAAAGGATAAGTTCATTAGAGTTACCAGCCTCAGAAATTGCAGCCCAAATAAATGCTTCAAAGTTCAAGTAACATCAAAGTTGTCCTCATGGCAAAGGGTGGCTACATAAAAGAATCTAATATATTTTGATTACTTTTTTGGTTACTACATGATTCCATTTGTGTTATTACAATGTAGAAATAGTACAAATAAATAACCTTTGAATGAGTAGGTGTGTCCAAACTTTTGACTGGTACTGTACATCCTTTTTTTAACATGGGTGGGGTCACAATAATTTTCAGATATCAAAATGGGGTCGTGGGTCAAAAAGTTTGGTAACCCCTGCTTTAACATATGATCTGGAAACGCGTAAACTCAGATTTCTTTCATAATCGCTAATTTTGTAGCTTAGACTGAGGTTTTTGTGTTGTTCCCGCTATCGGTTGAGACATAACATGCTCTTGAATACAGGGTCGGTGTCATTTTAATCATAGAAATAGAATTCATAGAATGGACCTATCCCTTCAGACCATTGCAATTTAGCTGGTGCACCATTGAAATGTAAATTGAAATTGTAACTTTCGTTGAATGTCAACTTAAATGGCAATTTCTATTCTATAAATTATATTTACTAATTTCAATAGATTTCCTATGGAGGATTGACAATATAATTTAAAACAATACATTTTCCCATTCAAGTCAACATTCTCTGATGTGTGGACCTCCAACCATCCTTGTGGTATCATTTGAAAGTAGAAATGTCAAATTTATTCCCATTTTAATACATTTATCAGCCAAAACATGACATGCACCCTATAATCAAGAGCATGTTGTACTCAATCATTGGGTGCATAGCACAAAAATCTCAGATGGTGTAAAATAGGGTCTAAGCTATATACAGTGAGGGAAAAAAGTATTTGATCCCCTGCTGATCAGGGACGAAGAAATTATCAGTCTATAATTTTAATGGTAGGTTTATTTGAACAGTGAGAGACAGAATAACAACAAAAAAATCCAGAAAAACACGTGAAAAATGTTATAAATTGATGAGGGAAATAAGTATTTGACCCCCTCTCAATCAGAAAGATTTCTGGATTTCTGACACTCTTAAAGGGAGAGCTCCTAATCTCAGTTTGTTACCTGTATAAAAGACACCTGTCCACAGAAACAATCAATCAATTAGATTCCAAACTCTCCACCATGGCCAAGACCAAAGAGCTCTCCAAGGATGTCAGGGACAAGATTGTTGACCTACACAAGGCTGGAATGGGCTACAAGACCATCGCCAAGCAGCTTGGTGAGAAGGTGACAACAGTTGATGCGATTATTCACAAATGGAAGAAACACAAAAGAACTGTCAATCTCTCTCGGCCTGGGGCTCCATGCAAGATCTCACCTCGTGGAGTTGCAATGATCATGAGAACGGTGAGGAATCAGCCCAGATCTACACGGGAGGATCTTGTCACTGATCTCAAGGCAGCTGGGACCATAGTCACCAAGAAAACAATTGGTAACACACTACGCCGTGAACGACTGAAATCCTGCAGCGCCCGCAAGGTCCCCCTGCTCAAGAAAGCACATATATATGCCCGTCTGAAGTTTGCCAATGAACATCTGAATGATTCAGAGGACAACTGTGTGAAAGTGTTGTGGTCAGATGAGACCAAAATGGAGCTCTTTGGCATCAACTCAACTCGCCGTGTTTGGAGGAGGAGGAATGCATTCTATGACGCCAAGAACACCATCCCCACTGTCAAACATGGAGGTGGAAACATTATGCTTTGGGGGTGTTTTTTTGCTAAGGGGACAGGACAACGTCACTGCATCAAAGGGACGATGGACGGGGCCATGTACCGTCAAATCTTGGGTGAGAACCTCCTTCTCTCAGCCAGGGCATTGAAAATGGGTCGTGGATGGGTATTCCAGCATGACAATGACCCAAAACACATGGCCAAGGCAACAAAGGAGTGGCTCAAGAAGAAGCACATTAAGGTCCTGGAGTGGCTAGCCAGTCTCCAGACCTTAATCCCATAGAAAATCTGTGGAGGGAGCTGAAGGTTCGAGTTGCCAAACGTCAGCCTCAAAATGACTTGGAGAAGATCTGCAAAGAGGAGTGGGACAAAATCCCTCCTGAGATGTGTGCAAACCTGGTGGCCAACTACAAGAAACGTCTGACCTCTGTGATTGCCAACAAGGGTTTTGCCACCAAGTACTAAGTCATGTTTTGCAGAGGGGTCATATACTTATTTCCCTCATTAAAATGCAAATCAATTTATAACATTTTTCGCATGCGTTTTTCTGGATTTTTTTGTTGTTGTTCTGTCTCTCACTGTTAAAATAAACCTACCATTAAAATTATAGACTGATCATTTCTTTGTCAGTGGGCAAAAGTACAAAATCAGCAGGGGATCAAATACTTTTTTCCCTCACTGTATGTGACCCGATTCCGGGAACTAGGCGTATGTCGCAAGTCACGACTTCACAGGAGAGCCGTTTGAATGTAAAATATGTTATCAAAATGCGTTTTGGCAGAAATACCTTCTTGAACAAGTGAACTTTCATGTGCCTTAATAATAAATGTGTATGCCATCTGTAAATATGAATACAATTGTTAAATTACGTGCCAGGTTGGTTTACCCACAGAAAAAGCAAGCAACCTTCCCACTAGCCATGATTGGCTGAGATAATGAGTGGGCTGGAAATGCCGAGAGATGAGTTTGAACAGATTGGTCTGTGGTGTAGCATCTTGTGTCTATAAAATGAGTTGCTTGTTATGTCTAGATAATCCTTTCTCCTGTAGTTTTTCGAAACATAACGTTAGCCATGGAGAACTGCAAATGTTGCTACTGCTCTCAATAACATTGCTGCCCTGAATTGATCAGGGGCTTTCGACAAAGGTCATAGGGAAAAAGGTGTGATGGACTACTTTCTGGAGGACAATCGTGCCATGCGGACTCTGACTGAAAATTAATCAGACAATGAGGAAATCCATGATTTAGGTAAAAACATTTTTTGTGATGTTCTCAGAATGCCATTTCGCATTGCTAGTTACTGCCTAATGTTAGCTAGCTAACATTGAACCTATTTGGTTAACTTTAGCTAGCTATGACAATCAGTGTGTATTGCTAGTTAAAGCTTGCTGTTAGCTAGCCAGCTGAGGTTAAATGGCTGGCTAGCAAGCAAACATTGTGTATGAACTATTGTATAATAATGCTCAAATATTTGTATCTGGAAAATGTCTTTCAGCATCAGTAGAACATGCCTGACTCTCCTCCACCAGTCATACAAGGAGAATGGTCTAATGCCTCCCATCAAAAAGAGAGCTGGCACAAGCAAGCACAGGTTACACCTGAAGCATGAGGACTTGCAGCGAGTTGTGAACTTCATCAACAACTACGCAGAGGATAATGCAATAGTATTAACAGGACGCCACCCAGGACACAAACACTTTGTTGGAAAGCTGCTGCCATCGCATGTTACAAAAGCAGCGGTGTGGAGTCTCTACAAGGAATCGATGACAACACTTGTAATGTAAAGCATAAACACATTTTAATTATTTAATTGACCTACAAAATGATTGTAACTGCTTTTATTGATCTCACATTATATCTGAATTTTCCAGAGGTACGTGTAGTTGGGCTGTCTTCCTTCAGGAATCTGTGTCGAAGTGCTGCCCCACATCTCAAGCACTAAGCCCAGGACAGACCTGAGCTGGCAGTGCCAGAGGTTCAACTATCAAGTCTTCAGATCTGCCAGAAGCTGTTAACTCTTTAGGCATCATCAGCCGAGGTGTCGGTTTTGGAGAGTCTGGCGTGCCCAAAGTAAAATACCTGCCACTCGGGCCCAGAAACTAGGACATGCACATAATTAGTACTATTGGATAGGAAACACTCTGTAGTTTTTAAAACTAAATAAAGTTTGCCCCTAAAACTAAATAATGTCTGTGAGTATAACAGAACTGATATAGCAGGCGAAAACCAGAGGAAAATCCATCCGGATTTGCAGTTTTTTTTGTAGATGACCTTTTTCTCCTGGCTGCCTATTGTATTCAACGTTATCTAGGACCTAGACTGCAGTACCTTCCACTGGATGTCAACAGTCTTTAGATAGGGTTTCATGACCTTAGGTTGAATTAGAAGCCAATAGAAGAAGAATTTAGACGTGGACCCTGGAACTCCATAGAATGACATGCGCTTTCACGGTCTCGCACACTCTGTGTTTTTTACCTTTCCTATCGTTTAGGCTATAATAAATAAATATTAAAGTAAATATACATAAAAGGATACCTAAGGATACATAAAAAATGATGTTTGATTTGTTTGGACAAAGTTAATAGGTATAATTTGAACGCGTTCTCTTCATGGTTCAATGGGCGACTCAACGGTGGAGATTCTGAACATAACGCGCCAACCAAACTGAGATTTATGGATATAATAAATGACTTTTTCTAACAAAAGAACCATTGGATGTCTTCGTTGGACACTTGGGATGCCCTCAGCAGAAGTTATTCGAAAGGCCTCCTTGCTCGCACACGCTTATACAGTTCTGCCCACAAATTTTCTATAGGATTGAGGTCAGGGCTTTGTGATGGCCACTCCTACATACCTTGACTTTGTTGTCCTTAAGCCATTTTTCCACTACTTTGGAAGTATGCTTGGGGTCATTGACCATTTGGAAGACCCATTTGCGGCCAAGCTTTAACTTCCTGACTGATGTCTTGAGATGTTCCTTCAATATATCCACATTATTTTCCATCCTCATCTATTTTGTGAAGTGCACCAGTCCCTCCTGCAGCTGCCACCCCGTGCTTCACGGTTGGGATGGTGTTTTTCGGCTTGCAAGCCTCCCCCTTTTTCCTCCAAACATAACGATGGTCATTATGGCCAAACAGTTCTATTTTTGTTTCATCAGACGAGAGGACATTTCTCCAAAAAGTACGATCTTTGTCCCCATGTGCAGTTGCAAACCGTAGTCTGTCTTTTTATTTTGGTTTTGGAGCAGTGGCTTCTTCCTTGCTGAGAGGCCTTTCAGGTTATGTCGATATAGGTCTTGTCTTACTGTGGATATTGATACTTTTGTACCTGTTTCCTCCAGCATCTTCACAGGGTCCTTTGCTGTTGTTCTGTGATTGATTTGTACTTTTCGCACCAAAGTACGTTCATCTCTAGGAGACAGAACACGTCTCCTTCCTGAGCGGAACGACGATTGCGTGGTCCCATGGTGTTTATACTTGCGTACTATTGTTTGTACAGATGAACGTGGTACCTTCAGGCGTTTGGAAATTGCTCCCAAGGATGAACCAGACTTGGGGAGGTCTACAATTTTTTTTCTGAGGTCTTGGCTGATTTCTTTTGATTTTCCCATGATGTCAAGCAAAGAGGCACTGAGTTTGAAGGTAGGCCTTGAAATACATCCACAGGTACACTTCCAATTGACTCAAATGGTGTAAATTAGCCTATCAGAAGCTTCTAAAACCATGACATCATTTTCGGGAATTTTCCAGGTTGTTTAAAGGCACAGTCAACTTAGTGTTTAGTGGTTGAAAAATGAGTTTTAACGACTCCAATCTAAGTGTATGTAAACTTTTGACCTCAACTGTATATATAGGAGGCAGGCAAATACATTTGAGCTGTGTAAAGACAGATTGACAGGGGTGAGACAATTAATTATAATGTGTCTTAATGTTCTTTTGTTGTTTGCAGGTGCACTATCCTTCTGACCCTGTGCAGCCAGGTCCCACCTACTTTTTAACTCGTTGCAAGTGAGGCTTGTTTGGTGTCTGCTGTGAAGGAATATCATAACAAGTCAACTACTTGATTGCTGGATGACATGCCTTTATCAAAAGAAGCAGCTTAGTCAACTCCATGCACCATTTCTTCACCAACTACGGAGTTGGGGAAATACGTGTGGATCTGAATTGTGATAACTGCAGTGGCCAAAACAAGAAAAGGTTTGTGCTCTGGTATTGTATCTGAGTAAGCGTCATCTAAAATTTAAAATATTTAATCTGGACACTTTCTGTTCACCTGGAACTTTTCCCTTATTGTAGTCTACCACTTTTAGTCTTAATTATTACTACACAACTCACTGTTTAGCACATGACATTACATTTGAATCCTTAAAGAGATGGGCGGGGCTGGTTTAAGAGGTTATGAACAATGCTGAATGGGTGTAGACAAAGGAGAGCTCTCCAGTAGGTACCAAAACATTCAAAGGCACTTTTCACAACTTTTAAAAGCAGAATAACTTTCCCATTGTTCCTAAAAAAAATGTATGTGTTTGTAGATCATTTGCATTCCCTTTTTTTTATTTTATTACAAAATAGTTTGACAAACCTGTTTGTAAGCTTTTAAATGATTCAATTTCAACCGTATCTTTTCCAGTGATTAAGACATGTATGATGGGGTATGCAAATAGATCAACTTTGAGCAACTTTACCTCTTGAATGTTTTGGCATTCAGGTCCAAAAAGTCACTTTCTGAGCACTTCGACAATGGGCAGATATGTATGGAAGGTTTCGTACAAATCAAAAGGGGTGCTGTCAAAAAGTGATTGAATGCAAATTAATTTACCCGAAGATGTGTAACCACAAGAATCCATAAACCACAAAGACCTCTCAAGACAGACAGCCTACAGCACTAAATTTAGGTAGGGAAAGTAAAGTTACAGCTAGAGATAAGAAATACAGAGAAAAGAAAGGAGAAATTGATAGTAAAAGAAAAGGAGAGAGAAAGACATGGACAGATGTAGTCTGGAAGCGAGAGAGAGATGAGAGTGAGACTGGGCTGGGGGTAGGTAGACCTAGAATTCTATAGAGCGTGTTCTTTACCTGTAGCTGTGGCTCTGCTGGAACTGGATGGCAAGTCCTTCTGAGGTTTGCACGCGAGCAGCATGGCAATCCCCTGCTGACTCCGTTCTCCACCTCCGCCACCCAGGCTCTCCCCCACACCCTCCAGGTTAGGGCTGCATCCCTCCAGGACCCGCCTGACCCCAGCCTCCTCTCCCCTGCTGGGCCTCCTCTGGGTCTGGGGGACGTGAGGATCCGTGGGCCGTGTATGGACCATCAGCCTGACCTGGGGGGTGGGAGTGGGTCTGTGGTTGTGATGCAGCTCTGGTTCCTCATCCTCAGGGATGGGGTTGTACCAGATCTCCCCCTCATCGTCCGCATCATTCTCCTCAGTCGGGTCCACATACCTGGAACGAGGCGCCACACGGGCGTGGCCCACGCTAACGAGGCGGAGGGGGTGGGATAGGGTTGGCCCGTGAGGGTTTAGGTTCTCTGGGGAGGGGCTAAGAGGGGGGGGTGGAGCTTGTCCATGTCCATTGTATTCCTCTGCTCCCAGAAGGTACTTGGGGTCGTCCGTGGCGTGATGCGGCCTCCCAGAGCTCTGCTGGAGCCAGTTACGTTTCTTGGAGACGGTGATGGTGTTGAGCGGGGGTCTCCATAGCAACGTCTCGACGACCTTGCCCCCGCCCACATCAAGGCCGTTGGAGAAGGAGGAGTGATCATTTTCTATCAGAGCTGAAGGAGAGAGAGAGAGACGTGTCAGACGGTAGAGCAGGAGAGACTGAGGCTGCATCTGAAATGGCATCCCATTGTCTGGTCAAAAGTAGTGCACTATGTAGAGAAAAGGGTGCCATTTTGGACGCATTCTAATACTAGTATCTCACGCGACCATCTGCTTTCCTGTGCCCCTTCATACAGGAGCCCTAACAAACAAACAGATATCCAGGCAACTATCACTGCGGAAACTGTGGTGGCTGTTTTATAACCCTTATCACCACCTGTTGAATCATAGCCTCCCACTTGTTTTCTAAACCCAACATTTGATTAAGTGATTCTATTTGCCTTGGGAGGATAAAGTTGTGCCTTTGCTACTTTCTCGCTCACACTCAACCACAAACACACTCTTCGAATACCAAACACGCCATCTCTCCTCACAGCTGTATTTCACTTCTGACAGTCAGAATGAAATGTGTGTTTTGTTAATATCCTCCTCTTCTGCTCTGCTCTATTTTGACCAAACAAACTTAATTACTACGCTACAGGCCCTGCACTGAACTGGCACATTACGCTCCAATGACTTCCCATCTCGGAAATGTCGGCTTGGGGAATGTGCGAGCTCAAACCTAACAGGAGATAACAAAGAGAGATGGGATAGAGTAAGAGCGCCTCAAAACACTCTACACTCCTCAAACAGAGCGGAAAGAAAATCTGAAAAACCCCCGCCGCCATGACAGCTGTGAAAATAGAAGAGCGAGGGATCAAAAGGAGGAGGAGGGGATGGAGGGATGGGAATCATGGTTGGGGCGGTTGAAATATACTGAACAAATATATAAAACACAACATACAATTTCAAAGATTTTACTAAGTTACAGTTCATCTGTAAGTTCACAGATACCCCCAAAAAAATAAAAATAAAGGTAGGGTTGTGAATCAGAAAACTAGTCAGTATTACGTTGTGACCACCATTTGCCTCATGCAGCTCAACACATCTCCTTTGCATAGAGTTGATCAAGCTGTTGATTGTGGCCTGTGAAAGGTTGTCCCACTCCTCGTCAATGGCTGTGCGAAGTTGCTTGATATTGGCAGGAACTGGAACACGCTGTCGTACACGTCGATCCAGAGCACCCAAAAACGCTCAATGGGTGACATATCTGGTGAGTATGCAGGCCATGGAAGAACTGGAACATTTTCAACTTCCACTAATTGTGTACAGATCCTTGCGACATGGGGCTGTGCATTATCATGCTGAAACATGAGGTGATGGCGGCGGATAAATTGCACAACAATAGGCCTCAGGATCTCTTCATGGTATCTCTGTGCATTCAAATTGCCATTGATAAAGTGCAATCTTCATTGTTCATAGATTATGCCTGCCAATACCATCACCCCACCATGGGGCACTCAGTTCACAACGTTGACATCAGCAAACCGCTTGCCCACACGACACCATACATGTGATCTGCGGTTGTGAGGCCAGATGGACGTACTGCCAAATCCTCAAAAATGACGTTGGAGTCGGCTTATGATAGAGAAATTAACATTAAATTATCTGGCAACAGCTCTGGTGGACATTCCTGCAGTAACTATGCCAATTGCACGCTTCCTCAAAACTTGAGACATCTGTGGCATTGTATGACAAACATTTTAGAGGGATATTTTATTGTCCCCAGCACAAGATGTTCAATCAGCCGCTTGATATGCCACACCTGTCATGTGGATGGATTATCTTGGCAAAGGAGAAATGCTCACTAACAGGGATGTAAACAAATTTGTGCACCAAATTTGAGAGAAATAAGCTTTGTGTGTATGAAACATTACTGGGATCCTTTATTTCAGCTCATGAAACATGGGACCAACACTTTACATGTTGTGGTTATATTTTTGTTCAATGTAGGTACAGCCAGTGGTAATACGAACATGAATAGGGACTGATAAAAGGTGGTGATGTGGTGGCTTCTGGCTTGATATTCCTCAAAGGGTTCAGAGAGTTACATCCCCATTCAACGCAACAAGAGAAGGGGTGTCTGTGTGTCTGTACAGCTCGCAGCTCTGTGTGTACAGTTTACCTAGCAGATAGTAAAAAGACTCTTACAAATCGCAAAGTAAGCAAATCATGCAAAGATTGTCTGTCTGACAGGTCTTGTTTTTCTGCTGGGAGTGTTGACAAGCCATGGGCTGATGAGCAGATGCTGCCTGCTGGGAGAGAAAGAAAAACCGACAAGCTGGATCTGAGTTGGCTGGATCCTGCTGCAACGCGCATGGCATGGCAGTCTTCTCTCTGTAAAGACTGTTTTGATACGTGCCTTCTCTCTCAGCCTAGACGAGCCCCTCCACAGGACACACTAATGGCAAGGTCTCGTTTCCTTAAGGAAACCGATTTCATGTCAGCCAGTCTACAACCACCAAATTACAGACTGGCTGCCGAGAAAATTTTCACTTATAAAACAAATACATACACTACCGTTCAAAAGTTTGGGGGTCACATGTTTCTGGCCATTTTGAGCCTGTAATCGAACCCACAAATGCTGATGCTCCAGATGCTCAACTAGTCGAAGGAAGGCCAGTTTTATTGCTTCTTTAATCAGAACAGCAGTTTTCAGCTGTGCTAACATAATTGCAAAAGGGTTTTCTAATTATCACTTAGCCTTTTAAAATGATAAACTTGGATTAGCTAACAACGTGCCATTGGAACACAGGAGTGATGGTTGCTGATAACAGGCCTCTGTAGATGTTCCATAAAAAAAGCAGTTTCCAGCTATAATAGTAATTTACAACATGAACAAAATCTACACTGTATTTCTGATCAATTTGATGTTATTTTAATGGACAAAAAATGACATTTCTATGTGACCCCAAACCTTTGAACGGTAGTGTATGGTCCAGGGTTGGGCATTGGTGTGTGCGTGTGTGCACACGTCTGTGTTAGAATAAATTGCTTTCCATTTCTTTTTAACCAGTACAATCAGGAATTTAAGAAAACATATCACATGGCCTGTAAAGTTGCGTAAATTGGCTAGCTATTCTGAGTTCTCTAGATTGAGACTAAGATGCTTTTGTGTGTTTGTGTGTGAGTGCGTGGACTTCATGATGAGAGACTAGAGCTCCACTGGGATAAGTTCCCTGGAAAAAATAAATAATAATAATAAAATACAACCTCTGAGCTAGGCTTGGTTAGGTATCTATCTACACTACCCAAATCCCTTCAACCGAGCCTTAAAGTGTAAAGTTCCTCTCACCATAACAGATGTTTTTTTTTTGAGTTAATGAATCATTTCATGCTTCCTGAGAAAAAATATTCCTGTGATTCTATTGCTTCAGCCTTCATCCAATTATATAAGATGCTTAGTTACTGGCATATAAAACAGCTTTCATTGGTTTGAATCAGAGATGGGCATTTTTGATGGGGTTGGGGGACACAAATAATCATGAGGGGCTGTAGTGGCTTGAGGGTCTGCGTATCCACATCCATACCCACACATCACAGCCAACCCTAGCAGTCAGAGCCAGTGACAGACATAAGAGAAAACCTGCTGATGCACAACCCAATTTAAAAATGGCACCTTGTGTATTCTACTATTCCAACTCTCACTAATAAGTCAATAGCCAAATTGATTAGTCACAGGAATCAGGACTAACAAAGCCAATGCAATGGCATGTTTTACAAAAGGTGGACCTACCACATGAATGGGCTACGCCCAAGTTAGCATGAACAGAATTATTTTGGACGTCTTTTTTTATCCTGTCTGCACGTTGTTTTTTGGTGTTTTATAAACGGTAGGCTTACCACAATGACCGGCATTCATAAAACTACATTTCAGGCAACACTGTAGGCTACACCTTAGTAAGCACGGACCGACACCGACGCCTTTTTGACATCTTTTTTTGGTACAGTTCCGGACCGGCCTTGATTTCCACATCCACAAACATCACTTTTTGGTCCGGACCAAATCTCAACCAATCATACATGTCTATGTTTGGTTCAGATTTGGTGTGGTCCAGACAGGCCTTGATTTCAATGTGCACGGACATGGATTTTTGGTCCAGTCCGGCTGGTCCAGACCAGACAAAATCTGAACCATCATAGACGTTTATGTTTGGTTCAGATTTTGTCCAGTCTGGACCAGACTTGATTTGGTCCAAACATAAACATCTATAAATTACTTATTTTCAACTTTCATTCAGAACCAAAAATAAGCCTGATTTCAACATCTGGAAATACGTATTTTTCAACATTCGGAAAATATACCTTTTCAGCAACCTGGAAAATATATATTTGAAACATACGGAAAATACCTTTTCATCTTTCATTCAGAAGCTAAATTGGACCTATCTTCAACATCTGGAAATTACGTATTTTATATGTCTTTTCAACGTAATTTTGCTTACTGGGACTATTCTAGTTTTGCGGGGCAACATTTTTTGGTCTCACCTATGGCGGCAGAACGGCAAACACCAGCTCTGGCTATAGGTCAGGCACTATTGTGCCCTATTCGGACGGGATTCGTTTTTCTGGGGGAGGTCGGTTAATGTAATTATGTGCACGAGCATAAAACACCACATCTGTCATTTTTGTCCCGTCCGAATCTGCCATGTCAGTAATTTGATAAACACTTTGACGGGTGCTAGTCACAGTCACTCAATGTCTTTTTTATTTTAACACAGCACAGCTATTCTGGGCCTGGCCCAGCACAATCAAATAAATTGCTGGTCAGACTCCCTCAAGTCATTTGTGTGTCTTAATTATAGTTGATTAAAACACATAGGACGTGTCAATATATGGAAAAATACATGTTTAAAAATGTAGACCAATCGAATGAACAGACAACTCTTTTGTCAGGGACAGCCCTACTTCATAATACACTCTTATCTCCATACGGGAACACACATACATTAAAGAGGGAACCACTGTAATTCAAAATGTCTGACTCTGCACAACTGAAGGATAACAAAAATCTTAGAAAGTGCTTTGCCACAGTATAATTTACTACGACTAAGCAAGAAGCACGCCAGGAATCTGTTTACAGTGAGCGAGCCAACAGTGTGTTTGCATTAGCTCGGCTTAAGCTCATGTCCTCTTGGAAGGGTTGGTGTGTTTACTTTAGCTCGTGCTAAGTTCAGGGACTGGCCTGTTGCTTTAGCAGGTGCTGAGTAAAGGAGATGTCCTGTTAGCTTTAGCATGTGCTGACTAAAGTTCCACGAAATGAGTGCATTTTGTGTCTCTTTGATATTTAAATGTTTTATATGAATAAAGACTTGCTAAAATGACAAAATTGAGAATTTTGACATGACTTGTTACGGTCAACCTGTTACTTTATTTGGCACTTAATAGGCACTTACTATAGTATTTGTTTAATTGAACCTCTTGAGACAGGAAAAAGTGTTTTTTATTAAGTTGTGCTCTTTATGACAGAATGTTAAAATCAGGTGAAATAAACAGGTTTTTCTCATCAACAGGATTCTACACTGCGACCATATAGTCACATTTTGCGACTGTTTGACTCGTCAAAAATAATTGTCATAGACTCCAGCCACCCAACCAACCCATAGACTGTTCTCTCTGCTACCGCATGGCAGTGGTGTAAAGTACTTAATTACAAATACTTTAAAGTACTACTCGTTTTTTTGGGTATTTATATTTGACAACTTTTTCTTAACTACATCCCTACTTTTTGCTCCATACATTTTCCCTGACACCCAAAAGTACTTGTTACATTTTGAATGGCTAGCAGGACAGGAACATTGTCAAATGAATGCACTTATCAAGAGAACATCTCTGGTCATCCCTATTGACTCTGATCTGGCGGACTCACTAAACAAAAATGCTTTGTTTGTAAATTATGTGTTGGAGTGTGCCCCTGGCTATCCATAATTCTTTTCAACTTTTACTAAAGTATGACAATTGGGTACTTTTTCCACCACTGTGGTTGTGGTGCCATATTCTTAAAAATTTTTAATCATGGATTTAATGGTGCTCCGTGGGATGTTCAAAGTTTCTGATATTGTTTTATAACCCATCCCTGATGTGTTCTTCTCCACAACTTTGTTCCTGACCTGTTTGGAAAGCTCCTTGGTCTTCATGGTGCCGCTTGATTGGTGGTGTTGCAGACTCTGGGGCCTTTCAGAACAGGTATATATATACTGAGATCATGCAACACTTAGATTGCACACAGGTGGACTTTATTTAACTAATTATGTGACTTCTGAAAGTATGGTTGTACCAGATCTTATTTAGGGGCTCATAGCAAACGGGGTGAATACATATGCACACCCCACATTTCCATTAATTATTTTTTGTTGTTGTTGAAACAAGTAATTTTTTTCATTTACCTTCACCAATTTGAACTATTTTGTGTATGTCGGCCTACTGTATGTTATCTGGCTATGCACCATGCCAATGGCAGCATAGGCTAGTTAATTTAGCAGACAAGATATGCTTATAAATTCCATGCCATTATTTCATATTATATGATTTTAAAGTAAGAAGAATATAACTGAACATAACTGAATAAAATAGAAAGGATATTGTTCCCTTTCCCGAGCGAGTGCGCATAAGAGCTACCGTAAAACTTAAATTAAACGCAGTCTCAAATAGCCGCTTGTCCCTTTTAAAAGCTCGACAACAACACACATTTCAGCAAATAAATGGCTGTTTAAAATAAACAAATGAATTACCATGAATTGTTTACGAGGTTTAATGTTTGATTTGTCACATTAAATAATTCAGTAATGATTTAAATAAAAGATGGCAATCATCAGTTTTTATCGGCAGTAAGAAACTGGTAGCCATTGGCTGCTAACAGTTAAGAACTGTTAGCTAAATGGCAAGCACAAAAACAGTCAAAGAGGAGAATAGTTATTGTCAAGGAATTTGTATTTATCTATTTTAATAAAGGGATCCTAAGACAAAAGAAACGAGACAGTGTGTAAATAATAACACAGTGCAGGAAGAAGAAATGGACTAAAATGCTGGATGTGAATGCTGGAATTAAACAATTAACTATGCAAATTAACAAAAGCTGTGTGCATTAAGGAAATTGACAGCTGGCTCAAATAGAAGTCTGTCTCTATTAAGTGCCTGTTTTTTTTAGTGATTTAAGCAAACAAACACCCAGACTATTAATTGAAGTTTTACGATATGTTGAGCGTAAAAGTCATCATTTGAAACAGGTCCTATGCACTAGATTTAGAGTCATTTTGCAACTTTAGTTGTGAATGATACAAACCTTAGAAATTCTTAGAAATCAAAACATATATGGACTGCATGATGTGCCTATATTGATGATTGGGAAAAAGTCACAAAGAAAGCTTGCACTCTGTTCCTGGCCTCAGGCTGCACATGCTGTTCTCCCATCAAGTGATAATACTCTAACCCATCAGACTATTCTCAATTTAATCTTGTCTTTACTAATATATTAAGTTAGTTTTGATTTAGAATGGGCCATTATCAAATGGGGAGAAACAGGTGCAGGGGAAAAAAGACATGCCATCCATATGCACTCGAAAAGCACTGGGTAGGCACTGGGTAGGCTACTTTTACAGTGGAGCAATGTGCTTAATATTAGCAGATGAGAAATAAATAGAGTAGCGGTAGAAGGCTGGGATCATCCTCTTTTTAGTGGCAACTACCATATTCTGTAGCTAAAGGTAATGTGCCAGCCTTTTAATTATGGAAAAAATTATAAATGGCTACACAAAATCAAATACAAATTAACTACAACTGTACTCTGTAAGCCACCCTACACAATTAATGAACCAACAGCATTGCCTAGGCCTAGACGTTCTCTCCCAGACTCATGGATATAAAGTTTGGAGCATAGAATAAGGTAACTAGTCCATCCAGTATGCATATTAATTCAGTCCACACTCAAAGGCGATTACTAGAGTTAATTTTGCAGTAGCTGCCTCCCAAAATTCAGCAGCGGTATAAAGGCACTGCATCGCAGAACTGAGGCGCCACTACAGCCTGGGGTTCGATCCGGCCAGCCCCATAGGGCAGTGCACAATTGGCCCAGCGTTGTCCAGGTTAGGGTTTGGCCGGGGGGCTTTCCTTGGCTCATCACGCTCTAGCGACTACTTGTGGTGGGCTGGGCGCCTGCAAGCTGACTTCGGTTGTCATTCAAACGGTGTTTCCTCCAACACATTGGCACGGTTGGCTTCCAGGTTAAGTGAGCAGTGTGTGTAGAAGCAGCACAGCGCGGCTTGGCGGGTCATGATTTGGAGGACACATGTCTCAACCTTCGCCTCTCCTGAACCCGTTGGGGATTTGTAGCGATGAGACAACATAGTAACTACCAATTGGGGAGAAAAATGGGGTGAAATATAAATAATAACAAATCCCCAAAAATATTTGCAGTGGCCTATAGACTAGGCCAATGATGTACCAAAGACATCTTAAATCTATGTATTTTTTTAATTCTGTGTGCAATATGCGGTAGGCTATTAGGTTATGTATTGTATAATGGCACAATCATTATTTGAATTCAGGCTTTTTTGGGGTCTTGGGCTCATAAGAAAAGAAGTAACGTCCTCTCACTGTCAACTGTGTTTATTTTTAGCAAACTTAACATATGTTCATACAAATATTTACACAACAAGATTCAACAACTGAGACATGAACTGAACAAGTTCCACAGACATGTGACTAACAGAAATGGAATAATGTGTGCCTGAACAAAGGGGGGGTCAAAATCAAAAGTAACAGTCAGTATCTGGTGTGGCCACCAGCTGGTTTAAGTACTGCAGTGCATCTCCTCCTCATGGACTGCACCAGATTTGCCAGTTCTTGCTTTGAGATGGTACCCCACTCTTCCCCCAAGGCACCTGCAAGTTCCCGGACATTTCTGGGGGGAATGGCCCTAGCCCTCACCCTCCAATCCAACAGGTCCCAGACATGCTCAATTGGATTGAGATCCGGGCTCTTCGCTGGCCATGGCAGAACACTGACATTCCTGTCTTGCAGGAATTCACGCACAGAACGAGCAGTGTGGCTGGTGGCATTGTCATGTGGAGGGTCATGTCAGGATGAGCCTGCAGGAAGGGTACCACATGAGGGAGGAGGATGTCTTCCCTGTAACGCACAGCATTGAGATTGCCTGCAATGACAACAAGCTTAGTCCGATGATGCTGTGACACACCACCCCAGACCATGACGGACCCTCCACCTCCAAATCGATCCCGCTCCAGAGTACAGGCCATGGTGTAACGCTCATTCCTTCGACGATAAACGCGAATCCA
Source organism: Brachymystax lenok tsinlingensis (assembly GCA_030435695.1). Lineage (NCBI taxonomy): Eukaryota > Metazoa > Chordata > Actinopteri > Salmoniformes > Salmonidae > Brachymystax > Brachymystax lenok. Next base: position 36,372,546 of record CM059791.1, read on the forward strand.
ACAATCACCCCTGGTGAGACAAAACCGCAAATTGTCAGTGAAGAGCACTTTTTGCCAGTCCTGTCTCGTCCAGCGATGGTGGGTTTGTGCCCATAGACGATATTGTTGCCGGTGATGTCTGGTGAGGACCTGCCTTACAACAGGCCTACAAGCCCTCAGTCCAGCCTCTCTCAGCCTATTGCGGACAGTCTGAGCACTGATAGAGGGATTGTGCGTTCCTGGTGTAACAGTACGGACACTGCAATTTATTGCCCTGGCCACATCTGCAGTCCTCATACCTCCTTTCCGCATGCCTAAGGCACGTTCACGCAGATGAGCAGGGACCCTGGGCATCTTTCTTTTGGTGTTTTTCAGAGCCTCTTTAGTGTCCTATGTTTTCAGAACTGTGACCTTAATTGCCTACCGTCTGTAAGCATAAGTTCTAATATATTTATAGATGTTCTACATGAGACATCTTAAATGCTTTTAATTAATCATTACCTTTTAAAGCGCTGTCTATTTCGTTGTTTGGATTTGAAACAAGATCTACAACAACTGTTTTCCACTCAGTTTGAAGCTGTTGTTGAACTTCTTTCTTAAAACTGATCCATCACAATGAGGTCAAACAATGTAGCCTAACAATAAGTTTTAAAAGTATGAAACTGTTTTGATAAGTGTTTGATGTGATTTTTGATTGCATTTGTTTTATGAGATTAAAGGGACAAGAGCACTGAGTACCAGGCCATTAGTGAGCTGGCGGTCGTTAGCGAGTTGGGTACTTCCAACGCATCAGCGCCATTCATGTACAGAGCGAATAGGAGGAGATTACCGTCAAGTAGAATTTGACTGCGGTCATGAGTTATGACTGCCGGTGTGGCAGTAATACGGTAACCGCAACAGCCCTTAGCTCAAGTTGAATTAGAGGCAGCAGTTGTACAGCCTAGTGTGAGTTGAGCTGGTCACTGCAGAGCTGTCTCCTTTAAGGGGTCTTTCATAAGAGAGCGGGATCGTGCTCCAACACGTAGAACATTCCAGACCACAGCTCCTCTAGATTTACAGCCTTCTCCTAAACCTCCATCACACACGGCACGGCATCACCTTCCCCTAACACTACTACTTCCCTTTGCTACTATCTACTGTACCATCACACTCAAACTGTAAACGCATATGCCCTTCATATCAACATACGATGATTTGAAAATAAAAATATTCTGGTTGTAGGACATAACCTTTGCCATGGAGCCTCAAGCAGGAAAGAACCAACTGAAAAAAATAAAATATATGTATATATATAGGGAGTAACTAAAAAGTTACTCCTATCATCCATCAACTCAGTAAGCTGTGTGAGAACTAAAGAAATGGTGAAAAACATTTAAACTGGGTCAACCCCAACCCCAGTGTGTGAGCGCAGTGTGAGTGTGAGCACGGTGTGTGTGTGTGCGTGTATACCCTGACCCGACCCCAAGATAACGGTAGTTATCCTGAGGCTTCCTTCGACCTGGGCTGCTATTTGGCGTTAGAGTCTGGTGACCTTCACCACCAGTGTCCACCATGGTCTCCACACCCACACACACACACATACAAACAGACCGACACACAGTGCAGGCCAATTAAAAGTCACGCAGAGTGAGTGCTGTACCCCTGTGTCTCAGAGAGTGTCCTTCCTGCCCAATGAACACTCAAGACCTTAGGGGTAACAGATGGCCTGGTTAAATAACACACTGGTGTGTGTGTGTCAGTCAGTCCTCTTCCCTGCAATCACATGACCTTGCCACCCTGTTGCAAGGGTGAGAATTGGAACACTTTCACCCTCCTGTTCACATAGAATTCCAAGAGAAAAGAACAAGAATAATTCCATCCACTTTTCCATGATTCCTATTCTCTCCTGCCTATTCATTCATACAAAAACAACAAAAAAACAAAAACAGACAGATCGCTTCCTGACTGAGTCATCAGATGAAAATGAAGATGCTGGTGCTTGACTTTGACTTGGAGAGTATCGTATGATTCATAGTTGAGTCATCTTCTACATTAAGACGTCTGGCTCTGCTACCCTGGTGCCTCCTCTACCTCATTCATCACCTGATCTGTCTTTAGCATCACCATCATCCATAAATCTATCCACTTGCACAAACAGCAGACAAGAGGAAGCATTGTACCTGGTAACCTGGAACTGGTGCTATGTATGTTTGAGAGAGAAAACCATGCAGCTCAGTAACAAGACTTGGCGTGATACAGACACTGAGAGGCGACAGACTTAACATGACTTAACAGTGGAGGGAAGTAGGCAAAGAAGATCAGATTACATATTTTTGATATGTCTTTTTGATATTTTGCAAAGCATCAGCTCTTAAGACCGGATATATCACCTTTATAAAGTATATGAAACATCTATTTTTTGTGAAACATCTATGTCAACCTTTTAAAGGGTTTATGAAGCCTTTACGCCATATAGGTTATATAGTGTGACCACGGACAAATATTACGAGGGGAACAGACTGAGCCACAGACTGAGGGATAACAGGAACTGAGAAAGGGAGAAACAGGAACACAGAGAAAATCAAATCTTCAAAGTTCAAGCTAGCATGACTATACAGTGCATTCGGAAAGTATTCAGACCGCTTGACTTTTCCCACATTTTGTTACGTTACAGCCTTATTCTAAATGTGATTAAATTGTTTATTTCCCCCCAATCAATCTACACACAATACTGCATAATGACAAAGCAAAAGCAGGTTTTTAGATATTTGGGCAAATGTATATATAAAAAAAAGAAATCACATTTACAATTGAAGTCGGAAGTTTACATACACCTTAGCCAAATACATTTAAACTCAGTTTTTCACAATTTCGGACATTTAATCCTAGTAAGAATTCCCTGTCTTAGGTCAGTTGGGATCACCACTTTATTTTAAGAATGTGAAATGTGATAATAATAGTATAGAGAATTATTTATTTCAGCTTTTATTTATTTCATCACATTCCCAGAAGGTCAGAAGTTTACATACATTCAATTAGTATTTGGTAGCATTGCCTTTAAATTGTTTAACTTGGGTCAAACATTTTGGGTAGCCTTAAAAAAGCTTTCCACAATAAGGTGGGTGAATTTTGGCCCATTCCTCCTGACAGAGCTGTTGTAACTGAGTCAGGTTTGTAGGCCTCCTTGCTCGCAAAGACATTTTCAGTTCTGCCCACAAATGTTCTATAGGATTTGAGGTCAGGGATTTGTGATGGCCACTCCAACACCTTGACTTTGTTGTCCTTAAGCCATTTTGCCATAACTTTGGAAGTATGCTTGGGGTCATTGTCCATTTGGAAGACCCATTTGCGACCAAGCTTTAACTTCCTGACTGATGTCTTGAGATGTTGCTTCAATATATCCACATAATTTTCCATCCTCTTAATGATGCAATCTATTTTGTGAAGTGCACCAGTCCTTCCTGCAGCTGCCACCCCCGTGCTTCACAGTTGGGATGGTGTTTTCGGCTTGCAAGTATCCCCCTTTTCCCTCCAAACATAACGATGGTCATTATGGCCAAACAGTTCTATTTTTGTCGATATAGGACATGTTTTACTGTGGATATAGATACATTTGTACCTGTTTCCTCCAGCATCTTCACATGGTCCTTTGCTGTTGTTCTGGGATTGATTTGCACTTTTCGCACCAAAGTACGTTCATCTCTAGGAGACAGAACGCGTCTCCTTCCTGAGCGGTATGACGTTTGCGTGGTCCCATGGTGTTTACACTTACGTACAATTGTTTGTACAGGTGAACTTGGTACCTTCAGGCAATTGGAAATTGCTCCCAATGATGAACCAGACTTGTGGAGGTCTACAATTTCTCTTCTGAGGTCTTGGCTGATTTCTTTTGATTTTCCCATGATGTTAAGCAAAGAGGCACTGAGTTTTAAGGTAGGCCTTGAAATACATCCACAGGTACAACTCCAATTGACTCAAATGATGATCAGAAGCTTCTAAAGCTTCTAAAGCCATTACATAATTTTCTGGAATATTCCAAGCTGTTCATAGGCACAGTCAACTTAGTGTATGTGAACTTCTGACCTACTGAAATTGTGATACAGTGAATTATAAGTGAAATAATCTGTCTGTTCACAATTCACAAACAAGCAAGATTTCTGGCTCTCACAGACCTGTAACTTCTTCTTTAAGAGGCTCCTCTGTCCTCCACTCATTACCTGTATTAATGGCACCTGTTTGAACTTGTTATCAGTATAAAAGACACCTGTCCACAACCTCAAACAGTCACATTCCAAACTCCACTATGGCCAAGACCAAAGAGCTGTCAAAGGACACCAGAAACAAAATTGTAGACCTGCACCAGGTTGGGAAGACTGAATCTGCAATAGGTAAGCAGCTTGGTTTGAAGAAATCAACTGTGGGAGCAATTATTAGGAAATGGAAGATTATACAAGACCACTGATAATCTTCCTCGATCTGGGGCTCCACGCAGGATCTCACCCCTGCAGGTCATTCACTAGGTCCCCCCGTGTGGTTCTGGGATTTTTGCTCACCGTTCTTGTGATCATTTTGACCCCACGGGGGGACCTAGTGAATGACCTGCAGAGAGCTGGGACCAAAGTAACAAAGCCTACCATCAGTAACACACTACGCCGCCAGCGACTCAAATCCTGCAGTGCCAGACGTGTCCCCCTGCTTAAGCCAGTACATGTTCAGGCCCGTCTAAAGTTTGCTAGAGAGCATTTGGATGATGAGATGAGGATTGGGAGAATGTCAGATGAAACCAAAATAGAACTTTTTGGTAAAAACTCAACTCGTCGTGTTTGGAGGACAAAGAATGCTGAGTTGCATCCAAAGAACACCATACCTACTGTGAAGCATGGGGGTGGAAACATCATGCTTTGGGGCTGTTTTTCTGCAAAGGGACCAGGACGACTGATCCGTGTAAAGGAAAGAATGAATGGGGCCATGTATCGTGAGATTTTGAGTGAAAACCTCCTTCCATCAGCAAGGGCATTGAAGATGAAACGTCGATGGGTCTTTCAGCATGACAATGATCCCAAACACACCGCCCGGCAACGAAGGAGTGGCTTCAGAAGAAGCATTTCAAGGTCCTGGAGTGGCCTAGCCAGTCTCCAGATCTCAACCCCATAGAAAATCTTTGGAGGGAGTTGAAAGTCCGTGTTGCCCAGCGACAGCCCCAAAACATCACTGCTCTAGAGGAGATCTGCATGGAGGAATGGGCCAAAATACCAGCAACAGTGTGTGAAAACCTTGTGAAGACTTACAGAAAACATTTGACCTCTGTCATTGCCAACAAAGGGTATATAACAAAGTATTGAGATAAACTTCTGTTATTGACCAAATACTTATTTTCCACCATAATTTGCAAATAAATTCATAAAAAATCCTACAATGTGATTTTCTGGATTTTTTTCCCACATTTTGTCTGTCATAGTTGAAGTGTACCTATGATGAAAATTACAGGCCTCTCTCATCCTTTTAAGTGAGGGAACTTGCACAATTGGTGGCTGACTAAATACTTTTTTTCCCCACTGTACCTATAAAACGTAGGTACATGACGTAATGACGCCACATACTAACCTAGCCCACAATGTCTGCTGTGTGGATCGAGCAGTCAATAAGTCGAGCAGTCATTTGAAAGAGTAAAAAAAAATATGTGAGACAACTCAAAGGCGAAGTCCATTAACGCCAAGATACACACTACTGGTACACACTACCAAGTGCGCTATTTTTCAGATGTTGCCCTACCGGAGTTGCACAATAATAGCGTCACTGCTATTAGCTTCCCGACACACTATGGAACACAGTTTGGGTCTTTGCTGGTCAAAAAGGATACACGTCTAATAACACTATTTGACACGTCAAATTACACGATTTGACCTGTTAACCTCTTATGGATCCAAACCCGTGAACGGGATCGATTTTGCCAACATCCGGTGAAATGCAGAGCGCCAAATTCAAAATACAAATATACTTATTTTAAACATTCCAGAAAATACAAGTGTTGCACACCATTCAAAAGCTTAAGATCTTGTTAACTTCTTAGGGAGCGGCTCCCGAGGTGACGGTTTTGGAGAGTCTGGCGTGCCCAAAGTAAAATGCCTCCCACTCAGGCCCAGAAAATAGGATATGCACATAATTAGTACTATTGGATAGGAAACACTCTGAAGTTTCTAAGAGTGTTATAATATTGTCTGTGAGTACAACAGAACGGATATACAGTGAGGGAAAAAAGTATTTGATCACCTGCTGATTTTGTACGTTTGCCCACTGACAAAGAAATGATCAGTCTATAATTTTAATGGTAGGTTTATTTGAACAGTGAGAGACAGAATAACAACAAAAAAATCCAGAAAAACGCATGTGAAAAATGTTATAAATTTATTTGCATTTTAATGAGGGAAATATGTATTTGACCCCCTCTCAATCAGAAAGATTTCTGGCTCCCAGGTGTCTTTTATACAGGTAACGAGCTGAGATTAGGAGCACACTGTTAAAGGGAGTGCTCCTAATCTCAGTTGGTTACCTGTATAAAAGACACCTGTCCACAGAAGCAATCAATCAATCAGATTCCAAACTCTCCACCATGGCCAAGACCAAAGAGCTCTCCAAGGATGTCAGGGACAAGATTGTAGCCCTACACAAGGCTGGAATGGGCTACAAGACCATCGCCAAGCAGCTTGGTGAGAAGGTGATAACAGTTGGTGCAATTATTCGCAAATGGAAGAAACACAAAAGAACTTTCAATCTCCCTCGGCCTGGGGCTCCATGCAAGATCTCACCTCGTGGAGTTGCAATGATCATGATAACGGTGAGGAATCAGCCCAGAACTACATGGGAGGATCTTGTCAATGATCTCAAGGCAGCTGGGACCATAGTCACCAAGAAAACAATTGGTAACACACTACGCCGTGAAGGACTGAAATCCTGCAGCACCCGCAAGGTCCCCCTGCTCAAGAAAGCACATATACATGCCCGTCTGAAGTTTGCCAATGAACATCTGAATGATTCAGAGGACATCTGGGTGAGTGTTGTGGTCAGATGAGACCAAAATGGAGCTCTTTGGCATCAACTCAACTCGCCGTGTTTGGAGGAGGAGGAATGCTGCCTATGACCCCAAGAACACCATCCCCACCGTCAAACATGGAGGTGGAAACATTATGCTTTGGGGGTGTTATTCTGCTAAGGGGACAGGACAACTTCACTGCATCAAAGGGACGATGGATGGGGCCATGTAACGTCAAATCTTGGGTGAGAACCTCCTTCCCTCAGCCAGGGCATTGAAAATGGGTCGTGGATGGGTATTCCAGCATGACAATGACCCAAAACACACGGCCAAGGCAACAAAGGAGTGGCTCAAGAAGAAGTACATTGAGGTCCTGGAGTGGCCTAGGCAGTCTCCAGACCTTAATCCCATAGAAAATCTGTGGAGAGAGCTGAAGGTTCGAGTTGCCAAACGTCAGCCTCGAAACCTTAATGACTTGGAGAAGATCTGCAAAGAGGAGTAGGACAAAATCGCTCCTGAGATGTGTGCAAACCTGGTGGCCAACTACAAGAAACGTCTGACCTCTGTGATTGCCAACAAGGGTTTTGCCACCAAGACATATATAGGAGTGAGATTGCAGTACCTATTGCTTCCACTGGATGTCAACAGTCTCTAGACAGTGTTTGATGATGTTAGAATGCTCTGGATGGTAATAGAAGAAGAATTTCGAACTGGTCACCAGATGTAAACAGAAGAGGATGCGCGTTCACGGGCTCGCGCGCGCTGTGGTTTTTCCCTTTCCTATCGTCCAGTTTATAATCCGGTTGAAATTTTATAGTAAATATACATAAAAGTATAGCGCCCCACCACTCCCTAAGTAGTTAATCTAACAGCGTTGTCAGATTTCAAAAAGGCTTTACGGCGAAAGCAGAACATTTGATTGTCTGAGGACAGCGCCCCCGCTCAAATATTCAATTAGCATAATAACATAACCAGCAAGAGGTGTCACAAATCTCAAAAATAGTATAAAATAAATTGCTTACCTTTGAAGATCTTCATATGATGGCATACCAAAGCGACCTGGTTACACAATAAAAGGTCATTTTGTTTGATAAAGTCCCTCTTTATTTCCATAAACTCTGTTTGGTTGGCACGTTTTGTTCAGTAATCCACCTGCCCAAAGGCGTTCATCCATGCAGACAAACAATATCCCAAAAGTACCGGTAAAGTTTTCGAAAAAGTCAAACAGCGTTTGTAATCAATACTCAGATACCCTAAACTATAAACTATGATATTTCAGACGGAATATAACCTGCTGAATAGAAGAGAAAAAGAGCTAAGCGCACACTCCCTGTTACGCGCAAAATCTATAACAGTACACTTGACGTGAACTCAGGAAGAACTTGTCTTACTCCCTTGATTTTCAAGATAAAAGCTTCAAACCTTTTTCTAAAGACTGTTGACATCTAGTGGAAGCCATAGGAACTGCAATCTTGGGGTTAAACTATAAGGCTTTGAATAGCATGTCAACTTAAAACAGGGTGATATGACATATTGAGATTTTCTTGGATGGATTTTGCTCAGGATTTGCCTGCCCTATCAGTTCTGTTATACTCACAGACATTATTGCATATCCTAGCTTCTGGGCCTGAGTAACAGGCCCGAACTTCAAAATACTGCCCCCTAGCCCAAACAGGTTAAATAGGCTCATAGAATGTTGTGTGTTCTGAATTTGCACGTGCAAGCCAAGCGCCACCACTGCTATCCCTAGCACTGTCAAAGTTGTTCAAAAAAGTCTGAAAACAAGCAAACACCGGCCACAAACAATGTGTTTACAATACCGCGTTAGTAATGAAGCATTATTTGTTCGACCGCATCTTCTGGGGTAGCTAGCTAGCTAGCTTTAGCTTGGTACCTAGCTAGCACCAATACAACCAGCCTGAAAACAATGACCAGTAGAACTGCAGTTATTTTCATTATTCTTAGCAATGATTTAGGAATCCTTGTGAGTAAGTATTAGCTAGGTAGCCACTTGTTGTTCACCTATTGAAATTGAAATAAATAGCTAGCCAGCTACTTAACCCAGTTGCCCAAAGCTAACGTTATAAGCAGCTAGCTAGCTTCATCTGGCTAGTGAGGCTTGACCGGACCGGGTTATGTGTTGTGAAGCTAGCCACAATAAGGATTTGGCACAATAGTGGAATTTGCGGTTTTCCTTCAAAATAAAAGTACCTATTTGAAAGTGATGCTGAAGGTTACAATTGGTGGAATCATGCCATATTTAGACAAGATCATGTTAAACAAGGTTGGAATGTGAAGCAATGAAATGGGGTATCAGTCTACTCGCTGTCACCCACAGAACACAACTGTGAAGAGTTTATGCAAATATTAGCGTTGTAGCTCTTATCGCGGGACTGTGACTGTGTGAAATCACCTCCCCAGTCAGCCTATTGTGTGTATTGACATTCATATTGCACTGTACAGCTTTACCTAAGGATTGGGGATTCATGAAATGGTGTATCAGTCTACTCAATACCTAAAATATTTTTTTCCCAAAACAGACTCCAAAACATCCACACAGTATTGTTTTTCCTCTGGAATACTGTTCAATACACATAGGTTGACAATAAATATGGCTCAATTCACAGTTGTTTCAGAGTGCCTCAATAAGAGCTACGGCGCTAATGTTCTCTGGGTGTCACTGAGTAGACTGATACCCCATGTCATTTATCCACAATCCATAGGTAAGGCTGTACAGTGAAATAAGTGTGCACCCAATGCAATTCTAAAGTATGATACATTCAGTGTGATTTCAACCGATTTTTGGCAATTAACAAATTATTGTATTTTGTTGATTTTATATAAACAACATTCCAACCTTGTTTAGCATGATCTATTCAATTATGGCACAATTCTACTATTTGTATTCATTCGCATCACTGTCAATGACATACTTTATTTTGAAGGCTAACCTCAAAGTCCACTATTGTGGCTAATCCTCAGCTTCACATAGATGGGTCCAACCACCATTAATTAAATACGAACTGTCTTATAATTTAGGGTTCTTTTAGATGATGACACCTAGCTATATAGTTAGCTAGCTAACTATAGCTATTGAAACAGATTGTCGTTTTGCTATGTTTTGGGGAATCTTTTTTTTTTCATCCATGAGCTAGCTAGCTTTTTTTTAAATGACCAGCACTGTAGGTGCGCAAGACAACTTTACCAGCATCATAGCATACCTATCGATGAATCGTTGTGACATATGAAATACGAGTGAGAGTGTATTCAATGTGTAATAACTACGTAAAAAATGTATGAACGCATTAAATTATTATGTGCAGTCATATTCAGGTCCTGATTGGTCAACAAGCTTATTTGACACGTCAAATAGTGTTATTTGACACTCACATGGTGTTATTTGAAGTGTATATTTTTTGACACACAAAGACCCAAACAGCGTTCCATAGAAATCCTGGTTGAGAATGAAACGACTGAACAAATGAACAATGAAACAGCACAGGAAGTAAGTGAAATAAATGGGACATACGTAAACGGCAACAAAATAACTTTTTGGTCAGGGTGGTGTGTGTGTGTGAAACTTTTATTAACTAGGCAAGTCAGTTAAGAACAATTTCTTACTTACAATGACGGCCTACCCCGGCCAAATCCGGACGACGCTGGGCCAATTCTGTGCCGCCCTATGGGAGCCCAATCACGGCCGGATGTGATACAGCCTGGATTCGAACCAGGGACTGTAGTGACGCCTCTTGCACTGAAATGCAATGCCTTAGACCACTGTGTCCATGTTTGTGTGTTAACTATTTAACTGTACTAAAATGCTTAAAAGGCCGCTAAAATTTGTAATATCGGTTATAGGTATAATCTTTGGGGGCAAGAATAATTTCAGTTAACCAGTGTCAACAGTGAAGAGGCAACTCCAGGATGCTGGCCTTCTAGGCAGAGTTGCAAGGAAAAAGCCATATCTCAGACTGACCAATACAAATAAAAGATTAAGATGGGCAAAAGAACACAGACACTGGACAGAGGAACTCTGCCTAGAAGGCCAGTATCCCAGAGTTGCCTCTTCACTGTTGACGTTGACACGGGTGTTTTTCGGGTATTATTTTATGAAGCTGGCAGTTGAGGATTTGTGAGGCGTTTGTTTCTCAAACTAGACACTCTAATGTACTTGTCCTCTTGCTCAGTTATGTGCACTGGGGCCTCCCACTCCTCTTTCTATTCTGGTTAGAGCCAGTTTGTGCTGTTCTGTGAAGGGAGTAGTACACAGAGTTGTACAAGATCTTCAGTTTCGTGGCAATTTCTGACATGGAATAGCCTTAATTTCTCAGAACAAGAATAGACTGACAAGTTTCAGTAGAAAGGTCTTTGTTTCTGGCCATTTTTAGCCTGTAATCGAACCCACAAATGCTGATGCTCAACTAGTCTAAAGAAGGTCAGTTTTATTGCTCAGAACAACAGTTTCCATCTGTGCTAACATAATTGCAAAATGGTTTTCTAATGATCAATTAGCCTTTTAAAATGATAAACTTGGATTAGCTAACACATTGTGCTATTGGAACACAGGAGTGATGGTTGCTGATAATGTGCCACTGTACGCCTAGATATTCCATAACAAATCTGCCGTTTACAGCTACAATAGTCATTTACAACATGAACAATGTCTACACTGTATTTCTGATCAATTTGATGTTATTTTAATGGACAAAACAATTGGTTTTCTTTAAAAAACAAGGACATTTCTAAGTGACCCCAAACTGTTCTAGGCCTATAGTTCGTTTTTGGGGAATGTCACTTCTTGCCACTGGGAGGAAGCAATAAATAAGGTGATAGGCCTAGGACCATAGACTGGATAGACATAACATCTCTGTATCTGTGTCATGATGGTGTCTGTGAGAGCATGGGCAGCGCCATGGAGGCCATCTTGAAATAGTCCATTTTCTTCATCACAAGTAAAATTCATTGGCTGATCCCTCTGATGACCCGGCTGCCATGACTCCCACTGAGTTATCAGGAGGGATCAGCCAATGAAGTTGGAAGCCCAGCCTAGTTGATTAAATCAAAATGGTGAAAGTCCTCAATGGCGTTGCCCATACTAACACAGGCTTTTGGCCACTAGAGGACTCCATACAACTCCATGGCCAGGACATAGGTTTGGTTAGGTTTAAATTATAATTCAATCGTAATGTGAATTGGATTTTAAGGATAAACGCCTGGACTGGGGAAAAAAATGCAAACCAATGCTTTTTTTTTATTTAGTAGTATATGTATTCATTGATCTGGCCAAGGCTTTCGACTCTGTCAATCACCACATCCTTTTCGGCAGACTCGACAGCCTTGGTTTCTCAAATGATTGCCTCGCATGGTTCACCAACTACTTCTCCGATAGAGTTCAGTGTGTCGAATCAGAGGGCCTGTTGTCCGGGCCTCTGGCAGTTTCAATGGGGGTGCCACAGGGTTCAATTCTTGGGCCGACTCTCTTCTCTGTATACATCAATGATGTCGCTCTTGCTGCTGGTGAGTCTCTGATCCACCTCTACGCAGACGACACCATTCTGTATACTTCTGGTCCTTCTTTGGACACTGTGTTAACTACCCTCCAGACGAGCTTCAATGCCATACAACTCTCCTTCCGTGGCCTCCAACTGCTCTTAAGCGCAAATAAAACTAAATGCATGCTCTTCAACCGACCGCTGCCCGCACCTGCCTTGCCCATCCAGCATCACTACTCTGGATGGTTCTGTATTAGATTATGTGGACAACTACAAATATCTAGGTGTCTGGTTAGACTGTAAACTCTCCTTCCAGACTCACATCAAACATCTCCAATCCAAAATTAAATCTAGAATTGGCTTCCTATTTCACAACAAAGCATCCTTCACTCATGCTGCCCAACATACCCTCGTAAAACTGACCATCCTACCGATCCTCGACTTCGGTGATGTCATTTACAAAATAGCCTCCAATACTCTTCTCAACAAATTGGATGCAGTCTATCACAGTGCCATCCATTTTGTCACCAAAGCCCCATATACCACCCACCACTGTGACCTGTACGCTCTTGTTGGCTGGCCCTCGCTTTACACTCGTCGCCATACCCACTGGCTCCAGGTCATCTACAAGTCCCTGCTAGGTAAATCCCCGCCTTATCTCAGCTCGCTGGTCATCATAGCAGCACCAACCCGTAGCACGCGCTCCAGCAGGTATATCTCACTGGTCACCCCCAAAGCCAATTCCTCGTTTGGCCGACATTCCTTCCAGTTCTCTGCTGCCAATGACTGGAACGAACTACAAAAATCTCTGAAACTGGAGACACTTATCTCCCTCACCAGCTTTAAGCACCAGCTGTCAGAGCAGCTCACAGACCCCTGCACCTGTATATAGCCCATCTGTAAATAGCCCAACCAACTACCTCATCCCCTACCGTATTTATTTATTTATCTTATTTCTTTGCACCCCAGTTTTTCTACATTGCACATTCATCTACTGCACATCTACCATTACAGTGTTTAAATACTATATTGCAATTACTTTGCCACCATGGCCTATTTATTGCCTAAACTTCCTTATCATACCTCATTTGCACTCTTTGTATATAGATTTGTTTTTTTCTACTGTATTATTGACTGTATGTTTGTTTTACTCCATGTGAAACTCTGTGTTGTTGTATGTGTCGAACTGCTTTGCTTTATCTTAGCCAGGTCGCAGTTGTAAATGAGAACTTGTTCTCAACTTGCCTACCTGGTTAAATAAAGGTGAAATAAAATAAAATAAATAAATGAAGAATCAAGTATCTTTACCTTTATCTGACAGAAAGAGAGAGGAAAAAACAACAAATGAAGTCATGGCACATTTGACATGTTATGTTTACAGTGGGGAAAAAAAGTATTTAGTCAGCCACCAATTGTGCAAGTTCTCTCACTTAAAAAGATGAGAGAGGCCTGTAATTTTCATCATAGGTACACTTCAACTATGACAGACAAAATGAGGAAAAGAAATCCAGAAAATCACATTGTAGGATTTTTTATGAATTTATTTGCAAATTATGGTGGAAAATAAGTATTTGGTCAATAACAAAAGTTTATCTCAATACTTTGTTATATACCCTTTGTTGGCAATGACAGAGGTCAAACGTTTTCTGTAAGTCTTCACAAGGTTTTCACACACTGTTGCTGGTATTTTGGCCCATTCCTCCATGCAGATCTCCTCTAGAGCAGTGATGTTTTGGGGCTGTCGCTGGGCAACACGGACTTTCAAAGATTTTCTATGGGGTTGAGATCTGGAGACTGGCTAGGCCACTCCAGGACCTTGAAATGCTTCTTACGAAGCCACTCCTTCGTTGCCCGAGGCGGTGTGTTTGGGATCATTGTCATGCTGAAAGACCCAGCCACGTTTCATCTTCAATGCCCTTGCTGATGGAAGGAGGTTTTCACTCAAAATCTCACGATACATGGCCCCATTCATTCTTTCCTTTACACGGATCAGTCGTCCTGGTCCCTTTGCAGAAAAACAGCCCCAAAGCATGATGTTTCCACCCCCATGCTTCACAGTAGGTATGGTGTTCTTTGGATGCAACTCAGCATTCTTTGTCCTCCAAACACGACGAGTTGAGTTTTTACCAAAAAGTTCTATTTTGGTTTCATCTGACATTCTCCCAATCCTCATCTGGATCATCCAAATGCTCTCTAGCAAACTTTAGACGGGCCTGAACATGTACTGGCTTAAGCAGGGGGACACGTCTGGCACTGCAGGATTTGAGTCGCTGGCGGCGTAGTGTGTTACTGATGGTAGGCTTTGTTACTTTGGTCCCAGCTCTCTGCAGGTCATTCACTAGGTCCCCGTGTGGTTCTGGGATTTTTGCTCACCGTTCTTGTGATCATTTTGACCCCACGGGTGAGATCTTGCGTGGAGCCCCAGATCGAGGAAGATTATCAGTGGTCTTGTATGTCTTCCATTTCCTAATAATTGCTCCCACAGTTGATTTCTTCAAACCAAGCTGCTTACCTATTGCAGATTCAGTCTTCCCAACCTGGTGCAGGTCTACAATTTTGTTTCTGGTGTCCTTTGACAGCTCTTTGGTCTTGGCCATAGTGGAGTTTGGAGTGTGACTGTTTGAGGTTGTGGACAGGTGTCTTTTATACTGATAACAAGTTCAAACAGGTGCCATTAATACAGGTAACGAGTGGAGGACAGAGGAGCCTCTTAAAGAAGAAGTTACAGGTCTGTGAGAGCCAGAAATCTTGCTTGTTTGTATGTGACCAAATACTTATTTTCCACCATAATTTGCAAATAAATTCATTAAAAATCCTACAATGTGATTTTCTGGATTTTTTTTCCTCATTTTGTCTGTTATAGTTGAAGTGTACCTATGATGAAAATTACAGGCCTCTCTCATCTTTTTAAGTGAGAGAACTTGCACAATTGGTGGCTGACTAAATACTTTTTTTCCCCACTGTATGTAATATTAAAAATGTATCACTGACTAACCCCTTCAAATAGGGTTAATAAAAACAGCTGCAACAAGAGCAAAAAACTTAAGCAATACAACACTTCTTCACAAATCAGCCAGCTTGTGTTTGTGTGTGTGTTACACCGAACCCAAAAAGGATGCACGCGTGCATACCTGCTTCTATAAGCGCGCGTGGGTACCTGCTTCTATAAACCAATGAGGAGATGGGAGAGGCAGGACTTGCAGCGCAATCTGCATCACAAATAGAATTGACTTAAATTTTACAGGCTGACTACACCGCTCGCGTCGCATGCGCGAGAATTGCAAAATAAATGTAGAAATCTATATTATTCAATTATTGCACCCCCACTGCTCACTCGCTCGCGCGCGCGTCTGTGTTGCCAAGGGCTAAAATTCAGTTCAGTTCTATTTGTGACGCAGATCGCGCTGCAAGTCCTGCCTCTCCCATCTCCTCATAGGTTTATAGAAGCAGGTACCCACGTGGCATCTCCTCATTGGTTATACCCACGTGGGTGACTGAAAGACATTTATGCACGATGGCGCAGGCGGTTTGAATAATATAGATTTCTAAATTTATTTTCCAACGCTTGTGCATGCGACGCGAGTGGTGTAGTCAGCCTGTTAGGAAAGTGTGGCGCCGGACATTTGACAAGCTGCATTTTAATTTACGGACATTTGAGAGATTTACTGGACCCATATGCATTGGGTGCATAACCTGATTAGGGTGTACACCCACAGTGCTCAGAATGAAAGAAATCACATTTAGATAATGGAAATTCCTATTAACAGAACATGCACGCTGAGGATGCAACGATGTGTGGTTCTTCTTACCAAAATCTGATGCTCACTTTGAAGATGTTAGAATAACAGTCCACATTAACTTTTCCTTAGCCAACAAGACGGGTAACGAAGAGCAAAATCACTAGCCTATGTCAATCTACTATCACCAGCAGAAAACTTGACCTATTCTTTTGGTCAGCGTGTCGAGAAATAAATACCCTATTCCAAAAAGACTCTGAGACAGTTGTGGAACGATAGATCTGATATTCATACAACCAGCAGGCCTAGGCTACATAAAAAAAAAAACATTAAAGCAATGAGTCTGATGCAACAGGTCAGAACGTTTAGCTTCAAATGTTAATAATATTATAAGCGCAGTAATGCACACAAGGCAGTAGGCTAACTGTGAATGTTCGTTCCATAGGTCAGCCAGGCATGCCTCATTAACATTCAGGTTTCAAATAATATAGTATATGTTTTCAAAATGCATACTGCCTCCAGCTCAGTGCAAAGTGGTGTGTGACATGCTGATGAAGCCTGCCTTCTGTTTTGCCTATGCGTTTGCTGTTTGATATGCTGTATGCTGATTTTGGCCCAAAGTTTAGAAGAAAAAAATACAACTAAATATAATTTGACGGTTTTTATTTTATTTTGTTTTGCAGCCAAAGATAATATATTTTGCATAGTATTCGTTTTTCAAATGTTTTTCAGTTTTATTTTTTATTTCAGTTTACTAAATAGTTTTTCCAATTTTAGTTTTTATTTTAGTTTCAGTTTTCGTTTACTATAATAACCTTGGTCTCACTTCACACACACATGCATGCATGGCATGCACACACACACGCGAACGTACACTCGCACATATACACGCACACACACACGCACACACGACAACTTCTCACTACTCTATTTTAACCTATTTCCCTAGACACTCAGACTCACATCACTGTGAATAGAAAGTATAGTGTAGGTGATGAATCTACAGGGGATTTCAAACTAGACTTCAAAATGACTAGTAAAATATAATTTACACTCCAAATCAAATTAATGATTTTCCTGACTTTAAAGTGAATTCTAATTTCCAATTAAAAAACCAGGAGGGGGATAAACAGGGATCACTGTTATTGTCAGCCCAGACACATATACACATCTGCATAAATTAAGAGAGAGCCTATAAAAGGAGAATTTATAGTTTGGGGTAGCAATTGAGTCACGCTTTGAGAGGTTTGTGCATTTCTTTTTTAAAGTATGAGAGAGAGAGAGAGAGAGAGAGAGAGAGAGAGAGAGAGAGAGAGAGAGAGAGAGAGAGAGAGAGAGACCCACAGGGGTAGGATAAGCTCTAGGGCTGACCTTGGTAAATACTTCATCACTCCCCGTTTTGTTCATTCATAGTGAGGAATTAAGTAACAGGGTGCAAACATGTTAAACAACATGAATGGCATTCTAAATATTCACTCCCAGGTCCTTTTAAAAATGCAAGTTACCATGGAGATGTGGGTTGGGTAAACTTATGAAGTAAGGAGGGGGGGGGGGACATGACAGCCCAATCCCCCCCACTTCCTCTTTCCAATCCCCAACAACAACCTACAGAGAGGAGGAATGAGGTGGAAACTGAGCTGCACTTCCTAATCTCCTGCCAAAGGAATGACCATATCAGAGACACATATTTCCCTCAGATTACACAGATCCACAAAGAATTTGAAAACAAACCCAATTTTGATAAACTCCCATATCTACTGGGTGAAATCCCACAGTGTGCCATCACAGCAGCAATATTTGTGACCTGTGACCTGAAAAGGGCAAACAGTGAAGAACAAACACCATTGTAAAAACAGCCCATATTTATGTTTATTTATTTTCCGTTTTATACTTTAACTATTTGCACATCATTACAACACTGTATATAGACATAATATAATATTTGAAATTCTTTTGAAACTTCTGTGAGTGTAATGTTCACTGTTAATTTTTATTGTTTATTTCACTTTTGTTTATTATCTACTTCACTTGCTTTGGCAATGTTAACATTTGTT
Source organism: Brachymystax lenok tsinlingensis (assembly GCA_030435695.1). Lineage (NCBI taxonomy): Eukaryota > Metazoa > Chordata > Actinopteri > Salmoniformes > Salmonidae > Brachymystax > Brachymystax lenok. The sequence goes on from CM059791.1 coordinate 36,390,817, forward strand.
TCCCATGCCAATAAAGCCCTTGAATTGAATTGAGAGGGACCTTCCCTTCCCAGGTTCCTGAGCTAGTCTTTTCTATACATCTCTTTTCATACACAGCAGAAATAGCCTAGAGGCTTGTGTCTCCCCTCTCTTTCTTCTCTCTTCTCATGTTCGTCAACTTCAACAGGTATGGTTGGACAGTGGTAAAGTTCAGAAGTGGTTGAACTTTTCTATGATGACAGAAGAAGAGAGTAGAGTATAAAAACATTAATAGAGTGACAGAGATGGAAAAAAGGGAGAAAGAAAGAGAGAAACAGACGAGCGAGAGTAGAAAAAGAGAGAGTAGAAGGTTAGCAGCACCCCTCCCTCTCTCACCCCCTCTCAATTCAATTCAATTTAAGGGCTTTATTGGCATGGGAAACACATGTTAACATTGCCATAGCAAGTGAAGTAGATAATAAACAAAAGTGAAATAAAGACATTTCAAATGTCATATTATGTGAAAAAAAGTACAAAAGGGAAGATAAATAAACATAAATATGGTTTGGATTTTCTAATGGTGTTTAATCTTCCATGGTTGCCCTTTTCTTGTGGCAACGGGTCACAAATATTGCTGCCTGTAGCACACTGTGAGGGAAATATGTGTCTCTAAAGACAAACAGAGAGGCCTTTCCGCTGCAGTCCGGAGATCACACTATTTCAAGCACTGCATCAGAGAGTCAACAACAGCACGCAGCACATGTGGCCTAATGCCCTATTGATTTACCCTGGACCAGACTCTCAAACCACCACAGTCACACACACACACACACACAATGGAACACCAACCTGACATGACAGGGATAGGATTTCTAACATGGTAATATCAAAACAGGATATCCATTTGTGTTTCATTATACAATGATTTCATCTCAAATTTTGCTGGTAAGCAAACATTAATACACATTATTACATGTATTGTTCAAGAGACATTTTTTATACATACAGTATCCACCACCACCAGTATCACCGTTATCAAGAGCATGAGACTACAGAGTGAGTTAGTGGTTATTGTTACTATTACAGCGTGACCCTCTATTACCCGTGACGCAATATTCAGTGTTAAAATGTATCATAAATTAGTGTGTGAAGGAGAAGAGCCAGAACCTGCCACCAGTTACACTTTTGAGAATCATGCTAAGGAAAGCAAAGAGGCCGGTCAGACAGGCATTCATTCCGTCCCTTTGGTTTGCATCCAGAGGGGGGAGACTGAGACCACCACCCCCAGACGAAGTAGTTTAATATGGGTGGAGGTTGGAGGAGGACACCAGGTGGGGATTCCCTGGATGGGAAGGGGGGGGGCACCACCACCCCAGTCGAGGCCTTCCTACCTGACTTCAGCGTTGCCTGGCCCTGGCATGAGACCACTGCGGCTGGTTTAGCCCCGTCAACTCTGGTCGTCAGGGCTTCTGGTTTAGATCCACCTGGCCCCGAGCTGACCTGGTCCTGGCTGGGCCGTGGTGCCCTATCCAGGCCACCGTGAGCACCATAGGGTTGGGGCGTGGACCCTGCGATGCGCTGCTTCATCTCAGATGACAGTAGGCGGCCTTTGTGCATCCACTCCTGCATCTTGTTGACGGTGACACCGTGGGGCTTGGCAGAGCCTCCCTGGTCCAGAGCCCAACCACTCATCTCTCTGTCTGGATTGTTGTTACCACCCTGCTGGGGTTCTGCATTGTCGGATGACCCGGTAAGGCTGTTGACCGAACCTCTACTCTCGTTTAACTTGTCATAGTCACCGGTGTCTTGGAGCAGGTCGTCGCTGCTCGTGCCACCATCGTAGCTAGTCTGTTTCTCAAATGGGTCAGAGGCTACAACAGCCTTCGGCCTACTTGCTCCATCCCCATCCTCACAGGCCCCAACAACCGACGGGCTTTGGGAACCGAGGCCCTGGATACAGGGCCCATTGTGCACACCACTGGAGTATTTGATAGTTCCGTCACTAGTGGAATGCAGTAAGGGGGGCCTAATCCTACTAGCAGATAGGTTCACAAGGCTCTTGCTAATTAAATTATTATTTTCACTCAGCTGGCACAATAGGAGCGAGTCCATGTCAGACACCTGTTGGGCACTGTACTCTCCAGATGACCAAGCATCACTGCCCACGCGCTTGAAGGATGACGACCGCGAGCACATGCTCTTCTGATCTATAAATCCGTTGACATTGACCTGACCATCAAAACTAATATCATGCATGGCGTTTATAAGCAGGTAATACGCCTCTTTCAACTGGCTATGTAGTATGTCTGTCTCCTGCACACTGTCACTGATGACATGTCCTTTTGGAACATCTATTCCCGACTCTATGCTTTCTACTTTATCAGAGCCTTTTCTGTCATTTGGTCCTACTGACTCCGATATGTAAAATGGGAGAATTTCGTTATCATAATAATCGTCATCCTCGCTATCTATAGAGTGGTGTCGGAGTGTTCCCTCTCTAGCGCATATGGAATTGGAAGCCACGTTTACGTCGCATATCTCCAATTCAGTGGGGAAGAATGTGGGCCTGTGCAAATGTGTCACCCTAATGTTGTCCCCCGTAAATTCAGGCGAGCTCCCGTAACTCTCGATGTTTCTAATAACAATGTTTTCCTCCGTGTAACTACCGGTCGGATGCTGTGCACATAGGACACCCAGCGGATACATTTGCATCAAGTTAGTTGTAACGTTTGTTTCCAATATTTGGTTGTGACCAGGATGCAATTTTGCCTTGCCTTTTAAATAATTTATTGACCTCTGCGCGTTCTCTGCCTTGTAGTTGTACACAGTTTGATGGCAGGAGTCTGCCTGCCCGTCGCTGACTCGAGTCTTTAGATATTTGTCAAAGCAGACATTTGTCCCATTACTCTTTGAAGCAGGATAGTGGCCACCTGTCAGTTTAACTACCTCTCGATCTACAACACCAGGCCGCCTGTGGTATATAATGTTATTATTAGGACTACTGCCACCGAACCCTATGGAGTCCCCTGCGCTGTACTGTCGCGGAATGGAGCCAAATTGTTTTCTCTGTTCGTGTGGTCTCCCGATGTGTTCTTGTTGTACTTGTCTCGAGAAGTAGCAGGGCACTTGTTTATGGATTCTGCCCATCTCGTATCTATCGTGCACCCCGTACTGCGTTGCTATTTGAAGTGAGACCCCCAAGAGTTCTTCATTAACTCGACCCCTAAACCCCGAGCCCCCGCTACCCTGATTGTCTCTCGGCCCCCGGCTAGTGTTTATGTCCATGGTAGCTGGAGCCTCGTACTGCTGGGGAAACACACTAGTCTTAACAACTCCTACCGTGCTCTGCTCCCAAACTGATCCAACCTTGTGTTCTACATTCCCGTTCACATAACTCTCGTTTCCTCTCATGATATTGTCTGCCACACAATGCAACTCTGCGAGCATTACAACTGGATGAGCTTGTCCGTCTGGGTTTTGAGAAACTTTTTCTTTACCTTCTCTGCCCCCATTAGCTGCAACGCTGTATCCACCAGCCGGTGTCCCTTTCTTGGATTTATTCCCCCGAAGTTTTGCCAGTAAAGTCCTCCGCAGAGGATCAGCCATTCCTTACTTTCCACCCGGTGTTTCTCCAGTTTCAGCACACGCCCCCTGGTCGGTAGTGACCGAGTTGGAGTACCCTTTCTGCGGACAAAACTCGCCGAGCGTACGGAGTCCTCTCCATTCTCCACTGTCACATCTAATATGCCCCCTTCACTGTCTATAGCTAGTTAGCTCACTTGCTCCTCTCGCTTTTCACTCTCTCTCGCCGCACTCCGCTATCTGTCTCCGCTCATCTCTGTGCTTGCAGTTAAAATATTTGGAATGTTTTCTGACAGTAATAGGAGCGCATTGCGCAAACTCGTGCGCAGGCAGTAGGTTCAATATGTTTAGCTGGCTGCTACATTGTACAATTTCGCCGAATATGTTATGAATTTGGCAACATAGTATCCCAACGACCCAACATGTGCCATTGTATCCTAGAGGTAACATGTGACAGATTAGTAAATAACTGGTTACATTCCAGTGATCGCATTCAAATCCAACAGCACTTTGTCCTTGACCTGCTTAATAAAAGTGCAAGACCATGAGTAGCCTTCTGCTCAAAGGCATCATGTACCCCCCTCAGATTTGTCCTGTTGAAAACTGTTAAATACAAATCTATATTTTTTTCTGTTTGTTGTAAAAATGGTTGTTGTTTCTCTGTAATACTACTAGCCACTTATACATTTTAGGAATTTGGCTTTAGCTAGCCCAGATTGGGAACATATCTCCCAACTTCATAACTAGCTTCCAAGAAGCCAGTTCAGGCTATCAATGAAGTTAGAGTGGCTAGCTTGTCTTAAGTATCTTAGCTGCCATGCCTGCTGGTAAGGTTGGTAGACTTGAAAAGCAAGCAATTACTAAATAAGACATCTTTTTACCCAGATTGTAGCAGTGATGCAGATGTAAGAGTAGGGGTGTTAACCCCGGTGTCCTGGCTAAATTCCCAAGCTGTCCCTCATACCATCATGGTCACCGAATCATCCCCAGCTTACAATTGGCTCATTCATCCCCCTCCTCTCCCCTGTAACTATTCCCCAGGTTGTTGCTGTAAATGAGAACGTGTTCTCAGTCAACTTACCTGGTTAAATAAAAAATCCTATCCTGTTCCAAGTGCTTTATACATGTAAGAGCACATTGCAATTTACACTGCAAGCTCCATGATACAACAGGGAAAGAAGAGGATGTGTTGTTTCTTTTTTTTTCAATCACTCACTTTCCTTTTTGTGATGGATGGCAGGAGCAGAACATCTGCTTAGCTGGACCCTATTCAGACAAACCTGTGGTTGTCTGCGTGTGTGTGTGTGTGTGTGTGTGTAGGCTGTGTGGCGTGTGAGAGTGTGGTGGACAGAGGGCTTTGCAGCTGTTGGGGCTCTCGTCCCGAAGGCTGGCCATTGTTCTCAGTCTCTCCCCCCCCCAGCCTGGTTTATGGGCCTTCACATTTTTCAATGCGCACCGCAACTAAATGTATGGCCATGACATGCAGTCTTTCTCAGGTTATAAATTAGACTGGATCCCTGACAGTCAGAGCTGCAGCATTGCAAAGGGCCTCCTTTATGCTCAAGAGAGTCACTATTCCTTCCACATGCATTCCTCTGTATCCTCTCACCATTTGGAATGATGAGAAAACCTTGAAAACAACACAAAACAAACTCTGTTTTCAGTTGAGAACACAGTGTTAAATGCTCTATTCTCATTTCAAAATGTCTGGAAAAATAGCAGTCAAACTGGGTTTATTGTGATCTTGTCCCCAGGTCCGGCTCCAGGCATAAGCGACATCAGTGGTCACTTAACGACCCCGGCCTTTTACGTCACTCACTAAAATGTTTCAGATTGGTAAATTAGCTGGCTAGACTATTTTAACATGGCCGAATTACCGACCGGGCACGAAGGGCATGTGCCCAGGGTCCCTTACCTCCAGGGGGCCCCCATTGATTTTGTTAGTCACTCTCAGATATTTTAACATGGCAGAATTCATGACAAAATGTGTACAGTTTCAGGAATTTAGTTTTAAAACTGCAACAATATTTCTCAACCCCCCCATTGCAAAATGTGCAGAATTACAAGAAATTTGCTGTAAAACAAAGTTTTTCTCTCCGCCTCATGGCCCTAGCCCCCCAAAAGGCTAAGGCCAGCTCTGATTTTCCCTAAAGTGAATAGTTAGAATTTGTTTATACATTGATATACAGACATTCATCTGTATTCCAAACACTGCCAAACAAAATGTCATCACAACATCTTCCCTGAAATCCTACAAATCCTGACACAGCTTTATAAGTAGAGCACACCGTTAAGCACCAAGACAACACACTCATCAACACACTGACACTCCCAGGCTAGACCAGGGCAGGGTTATCTTTAAGCCTCCAGTCCAGTGCATGTGTTTGCTACTTGATCTCCTCCGGACACTTAAGCCTCTTCAGGCAGAGCATGACAATGACAGAGATGTAGAGAGACACATCTCTAACCATAAGCCTACTGCTGTCCAGGAAGGCTATCGCTCTGGCTCAGTGAGTTGGGGTTGGCCATCGATGTTTCTAACAATGAATTTAGCCTTAATTAAGATGCTTTTTGGAACCTGGGCTATGATCCACTATCTGTTTAGACATTTTATGATTATGATAATTATGTTGTTACCTAAAACACACACATCTCGATAACATGTGTTTAATGTACAACTGGGACAGCAACATGTTGCCTTACATTAAGCATTTAATGACATATTTAAGAAAGGATTTGTCCCTAGCTGATATCCCGGGTTTTCCACTCTGCAACATCTGTTTGTCAGAATGGGCCAGCCAGTGGTGTGAAAAGCAACCGTTTGCTTCTAGAAAACATCTGCCCATGGCCCCTGCTGGCAGTGGGAGTGAGAAGAGAGACAACACAGGGCATGCCTCTCAGCACCCAGCGGACCTGGTTTCAAATACCATTAGAAATTGTTCAAATACTTTGAGCGCTTGCTCTATCTAGCCTGTCTGGAGTTGTCAGATGGGCAAGGTTTGCAGGTTTTGGACTATTCTATTGACCAGGCAAGCTCAATCAAGCGCATACAATAAAATGTATTTGAAATTATTTCAAATAGTATTTGAACCCAGGTCTGTGCTTCTCAGCAGCACCCACCACCCAGCATTCCCTGCAAGCCTCGCTGACGACCTGACAGCCCTCTTTCCTGGCACTTAGCAGTCCTCTCTCACTCAGGGCGTAAATGTAGACCACAGGACAGTAAAGCAGCACATAACAGCAGTGGCCAGAGCCATGGGATTATATTATTGGTGATGTTATACCATCACCATTTGGGTTTGATACCACAACTAGCACATGGAAAAAAAGGAGTATGAAATAAAACAAGGTCTTCATTAACTAAGTATGTCCATATCACTAAGGAAATGAGTAGTTAAGGACTTTTAAGAGCAAGGTAGCAACAGCCAGAGCTATGGATTAAAGAGGTCTCTTCCCAGACTGCACTCTGTTTTGCCAGGACATCAAGGCTTGACTTTACTGGATATGTGACACATAACATACTGTACAGGATGTGATGTCGTCATATTATACAATATTACACTTGGGAGTTGTTCACTTATCAGGCATATAGAAGGGAAGTCTGACTTATACATGACATTTACAGGGGACATATACTTGACCTTACAGTAAACGTATCATGCCTAGTAAAATCACTAGTGATGTATACATAAAACTACACTTAGAGGACATAGGCCTGCTTGACCTTACAGTAAACGTGTTGCATGCTGTGTCATGTCATGCCTGTTTGTAACATTTCTTTCTATGCTTGGAGTAGTTCACTGGTGATGGATGAATTAATCTGAATTAAGAAAAACAAAAATCAAATGGTCATTGGTCGCGTACACAGATTTGCAGGTGTTATAGCAGGTGCAGCGAAATGCTTGTGTTACTAGCTCCAACAATGCAGTAGAATGTCTAGCAAGTACCATACAAATAATCACAAAAATCTCAACAACAAATCAAGAAATGACAGAATGGGTCCAATCAACAACCTAGAGTAAATATATTAGAGTGAGCTGAGCATGTGTCAGAATCCAGAGTATAAATAGGTGGTGTGTATAGACAGTATATAATTCGGAAAGAAAATGGTATGTAGACAGATTGGCAGTATTTCAATTACTTCTGAGTATTTTGACAATTTTATTACACTGGGCTGAACTACACTCCAATGTATTTTGTAACAAGATACTTTCGAAAGCTGTAATTTGATTTTTCAAAATAATATACCATTTTTAATAGTGGTTCACCATTTTGTGGACCCCTTTCACCCTGCATTGGTATCAGTAGTCTGATAGCACTATGGTGTGATAAGAGCACCTGCTAAATGAACTAAATATACAGTGCCTTCAGAAGGTATTCACACCACTTGACTTTATCCAAATGTTGGTGCGTTAGTCTGAATTTAAAACGGATTAAATTAAGATTGTGCCACTGGCCTTCACACAATACCCCATATAGTCAAATTGGAATTGTTTTAGGACATTATTACTTATTAATAAAACATTTAAAGCTGAAATGTCTTGAGTCAATAAGTATTCAACCCCTTTGTTATGGCAAACCTAAATAAGTTCAAGAGTAAAAATGTGCTTAACAAGTCACATAATAATTTGCATGGACTAACTGTGTGCAATAATACTGTTAAACATTATTTTTGAATGGCTACCTCATCTCTGTACCCCACACATACAATTATCTGTAATGTCCCTCAGTCGAGCAGTGAATTTCAAAGACAGATTCAACCACAAAGACCAGGAAAATTGTCCAATGCGTCGCATTGTGGAATAAGTCAAGGGGTATGAATACTTACTTTCTGAAGGCACTGTACTACTAGAGCAAATTAGCCTTCCCCACTAGTGAGACGATAATGGACTGTATATGGCTTATGCATTGCTGACAGGAAATGTTTCCTTCCTCCCAGTCATACATGTGAATTTCCACACTACATTGCAAAACCCACGTCTGTGTGAGGCATTCACATTCTTGAACATTGATGGATGTTACCTTGCTGGTCATCCACCGAGTCAGGGGAGAAGAGTTATCAACCGCAAATATGGTTGATAGAAATTCAGTCTCCTGCTCCAGAGCTGGATCAGGTACACATTTCAGGCAAGGCCAGGCACATACCTGGAACAGGAATATGATCAAAAGCATATTTACCAGTATTTCAGATTAGCGGTCGATGACTGATATGGCAGGAATTCCTCTGATCACAGAACAGTTGCAGTTAAGAATTGCGGAAACATTGCTTTTTGTCTAGGGCTAAATCACCCATTATATTCGCTCCATTAACTACTGGAAATTTCTGAATAGGGAATGCACATTTCATGCATGTCAATCAGAGCACATTCTCAAAAATATAGGTTACAAAGTGTCAATTTCAAATACACCTAAGTGATGTTAAACCTTAGAATGAAATGTGGAAAATGAACAATGTATGATAATTGGAACTATTCATAAACAGTATGTCCATACCACCATGGTATAATTTCATTGGAAATGACTAGCTATAAAGCACTTGAGGGCGAAGGAAAAACCAGAACAAGAGTTCAATTCATGTTTAACAGACAGAATCATTTCACAGGTGTTTCCAGTCATGTGAAACATCCTTTACTTATCTGAAGTACACTGCCAGTACAGCATGTGGCAAAATGTTCCAAGTGACTCTTCACAACAAAGGCCACACTCGTTTCACAATATGGCACCTTGAACATTACCTTGCTCCCCTGGTGTCTCACTCAACATTTTGGTTTATTCATTACAGTTATGCTTGATTGACCATTTAGTGTTCACGTCAATGTACAGTAGACTTCTTTGGTCAAGCTAAAGAATGAAAGATAATCAACAAGTCATTAACATTCCCTTTATTGCATCAGTTGTGTATGACAAGGGAATTTACTACAAAACTGACATTAAAACTGTCAGTGTGTGGTTAACTGTATACATACTGTAGACACGGTAAAAGACATGGCAACATAAGTTACTACTACTGCAAATGAGCCTTTCCCTCCAGTGAAAAGGTTGAGTGCCAAATGTGGTCCAATGGCACCATCAGGTGGATATTCTATGTAAATTAAAAGTTATCTGCTTGGTTTAAATTAGTCTATCAAATGCAGTCGACCTCGCTCCCTATGTTCTCGGCAACAGACACACTAATAATGCAATGTCTTTACTATACATTTCTACCCATGATCCAAATGAACCCATTTTTGTTTTCCCCCAAAGCAGTTAAAAGATATTCATCCAAATCAAGCCTATAATATGTAGGTCAGGTGGTTGTCTATTTACAATGAAACATTGGACAATACCTACAGACACAAACTCAGGAATAAATGTGTTTTCCACTAGTGTCTGGATAATATGCGCATCAAAGATATACCAAGGGATTACAAATAACAGTCCAAATGTTTCAATAACATCTATATCATGTGTACTGGGTAGACGAGCACTGGACCATTCACACAACCAGGGGCTGGACACAGGAGGAGAGAGAGGAGTGTGAGGGTGTCTGAGGGGGGAAAGCTGTAGGACAGTCCCTGAGGGTTAGTGCACCCAGACTTTGGACCAAAACCCAAATCAAAGGCCAGGTTTCAACCAGATCTAGGCCTCAGTCCGCGTTCTGCCTGAGAATCCTCTTCTCTTCCTCTACGAAACTCTTGTCAGAGGTGGCCTGGCCCAGATCCCTCTTCCTCTTCTCCTTCTGTTGGAAGCTCTCTACCCTCCTCTTCTTTGCTGACACTGATGCCTTGTCTCCGTCCTCATCTACAACAGGGAGAAAACAGCACGTCAGAATTCTAACTCAGAAACGAACTGAGATTGCATAGCCACCTACTGTGCTTAAGTCTTACCTAACCAGCACCGACCCCGCTATAAATATCAACTTACTGTGTATCAGAGAGGGAGAGAGAAATTATTTTCTGTATGAAAGTAATTGAGAGATGTGCAGGCATAGATATAGAACCCAGGTAGATAAGCAGATATAACAGAGTTATATGGTATGGTACCGTAAGTTCACTCCACAGCTTGAAATGTCTCCACTCGCCTCACATAATTGCTAACTTCTCAGTGGCACAACTGGTTAGTACGTTGTCAAGCGAGCAGTAATGTCGGTTTGCGAGTCATTGGGCCCTGGTTCAAGCAGCTGTATGAATTTGTACAGTGTACCTTGGGTAGTACCAAATAAGATGGAAGCTATACCACAGACAAAAGGGGAAACCCAGACAAATCACAGGGGCTATAAATCTGAAGCATCCGTTTAGAACTTCTAACCCCTAAATACTTACTTGACCCTTTCTAAAGTTTTAAAAATTGCCTTGTTTAGGAGTGCAAGGGCGAATTTAAGTTTATTGGTCGCATACACAGTTTAGCAGGTGTTATAGCAGTGCAATGAACTAACTATCTCCTAACAAGGCAGTCAAATGTCAAACATTTACAATTGTACGAAAAATACAACAAAAAGCAAGATTAAGAACGCCGGGACAAATCCAATTAACCCAAATAGCACTGTAGCCGTATCAAAACGCAATCTATGCATACAGTACCAGTCAAAAGTTTCTTTATTTTACTATTTTCTATATTGTAGAATAATAGTGAAGACATCAAAACTATGAAATAACACATGGAATCATATAGTAGCCAAAAAAAGTGTTAAAATCAAAATATATTTGATATGAGATTCTTCAAAGTAGCCACCCTTTGCCTTGATGACAGCTTTGCACACTCACAATCCAGTATATAAATAAATGGTGTGTATAAATCATACAACTAAATACAATGCAGAGTAGTAGAAATATTTGAATAAGCTATGGTCAGTGATACAGTGACCAAACAGGAAGTGACCAGTGGTTCAATGTCTCTACAAGATGGGAAAGCAGCGTTGGCCGTGAGTGTGTGTGAGTGACTGTTTTGTGTGAGTGAGTGTGCATCACCTGGTATGCTGAGTGAGTGTGTTTCAGTAGGAGTTCCCTAACAGAAATATGCAAATACATAATAAAACACACCAATAGGATCTTGCCAGTTCGTGGTTGGCTCTGCCCACCTCCTTGCATGTTCTGCCCATTTTTATTCAATTGCTCCCATTGGAAAGAACGCCAATGATACATCTTGGGTTAGTTATCAGTATTTTTGGCTATAGTAAGCAGGCAGACCCTGGTCAGTCATACATATATTGTTTTCCCCCTACCTGAATCGGATTGCTGTTCCTCTGTGGGCAGGAAGACGGCGTTGCCCGTGTGAGGCTGTGGAGCGTCTTCTCCATTATCCTCGTAGATGTTGGACCACTTTATGGCCATGTCCATACCCGGGGGAGCTCCCTTCTTGGGCTTCTCTGTTTCTGTGGCGTAACTCTGGGGAGGGGGCACCGCATTCGTCTTCCACACCTTGAACTCCTTCGCAGGCTGCAGGCAAAATATACTTATAATCAACTCCCTTTTACTTTAAAAAACAAAAGGGTTCCCCTAGTCACCTGTGCCTTAAGGGTAAGGTTTACAATGCATGGGGTTATAATACAACACATTTTACTGCTCCTATCCAGTGTATGTGACATTAAAACACATCCACTAAGTGGCCAGTTTATTAGGTAAACCCCATTCACGAAAATAGTTTGCGCCTACAGACAGTGAATAACGTGGCCTTGGCTTGCTATATAATGCAGGTAGACAAGCATCGAGACGTTCAGTTACTGTTTGATTGAATGTTAGTGACCTAAGCTACTGAGCGTGGTATGATCTGTGCCAGGCGTGCCGGTTCTAGGGCTGTGGCGGTCACGAAAGTTCGTCAGCCGGTGATTGTCAAGCAAATAATTGCAGGTTGCATGGTAATTGATCGTTAATTAACAAACACATTTAGCATCTCCTGGCTTCCTGGCCTACAAGCTACTGATGGAGACCTTTGGAACATTTTAAAAAGTCTAATAAATCCATGTAATATAGCCTACACCATCACAATAAATCCATTATTTATTTTGGACAGGTCTAAATAAACATGATATTAAGAAAATGTATATTTCAGAAGAACAGAATAGCATACTCGGAGTTGTCCTTATGTTAGGTTCTGATCTGGCTATGCCATATGGCTGTAGGCTACACTAGTTCAATTAGCAGACAAGATTTGTTTAGAATTCCGTGGCATTATTTTATATGATGATGTCAATTGAACAAAGCTGAATAAAAAATAAAGGATATTTTCTCCAAACGATTTGAGGGAGTGCGCACATGCGGCTATTCTGTGTTGAGCGGTTAATGTAACTTTAGTTGTTCTACAAATGTTGGGCTATAGGTTTTGATTTTTAATACATTGTAAGGCTACATGATGCGACTAATGATGATTTGAAAAAAACTTGAAAAATTGAAAATGAGCTCTGCTTTGTTTTTTTGTGCACACTTCATCAGTCTCTCATTCACAATTTGACAAGCACTTGATATTGCCTCAAATTTCCCGGTGGCATCCCCTTTGTGTGGCCATAATGCACCCTAAAACAATCCATGCCCTTTGCAGCCAGTAGCCGTTGTGCCCTTAGGCTAAATATAATTATTATAATTCCCTTCTCCCTGAGTGCTGCGAAGCACCTCTCACTCACATGGCTCTCCATCACATGACCGGGTCTTTCTCACAGGCTACAAGTGAAGACAGACACGTCGATGACGCATCTGCGTGCATCCTCATCCAATTCCGAGGCGCATACTGAAGATATTGGAAGAACTGTCCACATTTACTTTTCGTCAGCCAACAAGATGAGTAGGCCTAACAAACAGCAATCTACTATCACCCATTGAACAAAAGTGTACTAATTATATTCTGTGCGAGGAATACATATTCCAAACATTGTCTGGGACAGTTGTGGGATGTGATAGATCCCAAATTAATACAACCACTAGCATTAAACACTTTTTTACACAAGGCTGACGCAACAGATCAGAACATTTAGCTTAAAAATGTTGATAGCCTAATAGTTTATTTCTTCACATTATAAGCGCAGCAATGTCCAAACAACAGTAGACTATAAGCGCAAATGTTCCATTAGCGGGAAAACACGATTATCAAAAGTGACCGCAAATGCGAGTATACATGTAATGCTTTTATAATAAAAAAGGTGAATTTTTATGGTGAAAATTATCTTCCCCAAACGTGAAACTCACGCACTGCTTATGTATGCCAGTTAGGCTTACACCCCTTGTAAAGCAGATTAATGTGCTTAATTTTAAGAAGTTATTTGGCCACTTTAGTTATACAAACCTTATCAAAACATATGGGCTAGGCAACATGAGGTGTGCGACTATGATTAAAAAAAGTAGCAAAAAAAGGCATTGTTTCTTGCCTAATGCTGTGCATCATTCACAAGTGGTAATATATAATTCACAAGTGATAGTCTGATGGGTGACAATATTAGCCTATTCTTGATTTAAAATGTGTCTATACATACAGTATATTAAATAATATTTGTGTGAAATTTGTTTTTGATTTAGAATGGACCATTATCATGCACCTCTCTCAAAACAGGGGCAGGGGGAAAAAAATAATCTATGCACTTAAATAGGAGTATTGCCTAGCTGGCATGAAAATTAATTTTCATGCCAGCCAGGTAGGCAATACTCCTGTTGCAAAGAGAAGCAATGTGATTAATAGTAGGAACATTTAGAAATAAATATAGTAAGCCTAGCCTATAGAAAGCTGATGGGGTCCTCTTTTTAAGAGGCCATCACTCTGTTTTCTAACACAATTGAATAGCCTATACAAATGTTGCGCAACATCAGCTCATGGGCTCTCATGAAGTGTCTGATTAGATTGTATTATATTTGCATTGATGTCAGAGTAATTAGAGGGACAATAGAGTGCTGAGTACCAGGCAGTTAGCAAGTTTGGTAGGCTACTAATGACCATCAGCAGCATCAGAGCTTGGAGAAGCATAATTACTGTGACTAAACGGTCACGTGGAATGTGGCTGCCTTCATGGCCCATGACCGCCGGCGTGGCGGTAAAACGGTCACCGCAACAGCCCTAGCCAGTTCCAGTATCACAGAAACGGCCGGCCTCCTGGGCTTTTCACGCACAACAGTGTCCAGGGTTTACCGAGAATGGAGCGACAAACAGAAAACATCCAGTCAGGGGCAGTCCTGTGGGTGAAAACAGCTCGATGAGAGGTCGAAGGAGAATGGCAAGAATCGTTCAAGCTAACAGGTTAGTCACAAAACAGGCAAATAACGGCGCAGTGGTGTGCAGAACGGCATCTCGGAACGCACAACTTGTCAGTCCTTGTCATGTATATGGGCTATTGCAGCAGACGACCACGCTGGTTTGCATTCCTATCAGTTAAAAACAAGAAGAAGCGGCTCCAGTGGGCACGCGATCACCAACACTGGACAACTGAGGAGTGGAAAAACATTGCCTGGTCAAACGAATCCCGGTTCCTGTTGTGTCATGCTGATGGCAGAGACAGGATTGCCCCATCCTGCCTGGTGTCTACGGTATAGGCTGGTGGCGGTGGAGTAATGGTGTGGGGAAAGTTTTTCTGGCCCATTGATACCAGGCTGTTCTGGAGGCAAAAGGGGGGGTCCAACCAGCTACTAGATGAGTGTACCTAATAAACTGACAGTGTACAGAACATTAGGAACACCTGCTCTTTCCATGAGACTGACCAGGTGAATCCGGGTGAAAGCTATGATCCCTTATTGATGTCATTTATTAAATACACTTCAAAATCAGTGTAGATGAAGGGGAGGAGACAGGTTATAGAAGGATTTTTAAGCCCTGAGACAATTGAAACATGGATTGTGTATGTATGCCATTCAGAGTGTGGATGGGAGAGACAAAATATTTAAGTGCCTTTGAACGGGGGTATGGTAGTAGGTGCCAGGCGCACCGATTTGAGTCAAGCTCAGCAGTTTCCTGTGTGTATCAAGAATGGACCACCACCCAAAGGACATCCAGCCAACTTGACACAACTGTGGGAAGCATTGGAGTCAACATGGGCCAGCATCCTTGTGGAATGCTTTCGACAACTTAGAACAGCCTCAATTTGTCGTGGTATGGACTATGAGGGCAAAAGGCTGTGCAACCCAATATTAGGAAGGTGTTCCTAATGTTTTGAACACTCAGTGTATAAAGTAAATATATAATAATTAATGCTATTTTGCAGACGCTTTTATCCAAAGCGATTAACAGTCAGTCATGCATGCATGCATTTTACATACGGGTGGGTGGCCCCAGCAGGAATCGATCCAACAATCGTTAGCGATGCAGGCGCCATTCTCTTCCGACAGCGGTTATAGCAGTAGCTACCAAATTGTAACGTGCTAATGTGATGCTCCATTAGCCGTTTCAGGATAGGTACGGTTTGGTGTAGCAGAGAATTTGAGACCAACCTTTACTTGGCGATATTGACTTTGTTCTCGATTTGGCCAACCTAGGGGTGCAAATTGACTAACCAGACCTTATTAACTGGACAACAAACAGTAGAACATTTTCCAAACAGTCAAATAACGTGACCAACAGAAAATACTATCCATGCAATACAAGGAATGGACATTCATTTGAATGAAAACAAGCAACAACAGCAAGCCTATCGTCTAACACTCAAAAGGCTAAAGCCTATTATTGAACACGCAACTGCTGTAATGAAGCAGCTCATCAAACCTAATTTTTCAAACATCTACCAAAATACAATTCCCAGGAAAACACTGTTCTAAACAGTACACTTAATGCAAGCGGTTCCATACGTGATGGAGATGAAAATTAATTTCAGAAACTTAGAAAATAGGTGGAATCTAATAGCAACAACTAGGATGTGCTGCTAATATGGCTAGGATTGTGCCTTTGGCTTGTTGATAACAAAAAAAAAAGTTGACATGAAAACCAATAGAATAGGAGAGAAATGCTGGTAATTGGCATGAGGAAGCCTTTATAAAAGAATTGCCTCCACATTTCAATGGTTGGATTCTGGCTATGCTATTTTGAAGCAAGGTAAGACATTCCGCATTATGTGAAGTAAAGTCAAACGTTCAGGTTTCAAAGAGTGATACTGCCTCAACCGTGGTAATGTGGTGGGTGACGCACTGATAGCTGCCTACCGTTGACAATAGCCTATGCACTCGAATGGCTGGCGCGCTTTAATTACGAGTTGAGATTGAGAAATAAAAATAGCTCTTTTTAAAATTGTGGTCATCAAAAGAGGTTAACACGCGATTTCATTTAGAATTTGTTGCGCAATGACTGGGCTTATAAAAAAGCACATTTCAATCTAGTACCAGCTTTGAGGAGCTGCTCTCAGGTGATAGGCTATTCCGATCCTCAAACTAGTTTCTGTATGCTTTGTGCGTGTGATAAATAAGATACATGACGACTAATGAAAATACACACGAGAAAATGTATTCCCACTAAAGCATGACCGGTCACATGTATTTTCAGCATCTAAAACCGTTTAACGGTTAAGATTTATCTTCTAAAATGTCTGTGTCAAATTAAAATGATCTGCTCCAGCTGCAGGTGGTTCTATTGAACTTAGAAAATGCTCCGTTATAAAAAAAAAAAATGTTTTGCGCCATGAAGTAATCCAACAATGTACACCACCATCTTGTCTATTTAAAATCTTCTCTCATTGATTGAGACTGGTGGGTCCACCCCAAAGTGTCTAGATCAATGAGAGAAGATCTTGTGCCCAAGAACGCCAAAGTAACCTGTTTAAATGACTATCACCCTGTAGCACTCACATCTGTAGCCATGAATTGCTTTGAAAGGTTGGTCAAGGCTCACATCAGCACCATCATCCCAGACACCCTGGACCCACTCCAATTCCCCCTAACAGATCCGCAGATGACGCAATCTCTATCGCGCTCCAGTGGCGTATATTCATGGATGCCAAGCTTCCCCCAAAAAATTATAATAATCCAAATAATTTATTTTGTCTGTGTTTTCATAATTTTCCTTCAATTCACAAGAGGCTAAATGTATCTCACCAGAGAAACAGCAACCCTCTGTCTCTGTAGGCCATTATCTGATGCTATCTGATCATAAAGAGTATGATATTGTCGCCACCCGTTCATTGAATGCAATGGAAGCCAGAGAGCATTTTGACACCCTTATATAAAAAGTATAAAATAGCCAATCAGCGTGAATGGTCCTAGCGCACCAAAAAAAAGTGTCAAGGGAAGCCAGTTCGGATTTGGCTTCCCTCCAATCACATCGCATTAAGAGAAATACGCAATTGACAGAAACAACTTGAATTGTTGCATCTCGTTGTGTTCCTTCGGTGGCTAGCTAGCTAAAATTGACCCTTTCCTAAATTAGCCATGTGGTTTTACTTAATTCTCCGTACTGGCCAATGATTATAACGGCAATTCTGATCCAACCATAAATTCAAACATTGTGCCCCTGGACTGAATGGATGGAAGTTCAATATGTAGCTAGATGTAGAAGGCTAATGTTAACTAGCTAATGCTGCCCATGAAAAGAAATTAGGCTAGCGAGCAAGCATTCTAGCCAGAAAGCTTAAGACAACAAAAACTAAAAGTGTGTACTGTATGAGAGTCAAGAATGCACGCAAACACACAAATCAGAACCATGGCCAGCCACCTCATATTTAGCTTAAGTTGGACTAAATTGTTTGTTTCTTTTAGTTGTCACTGTAGACTAATAAGCATAGTTGATTTGGTGATGTTGAAATGGTGATGGAATAGTGGAGGCAGCTCTTGTTTTCTTTGCGACTTGTGGTAACTGTGGTTCTAAATCAATAGTTATTAAGTAGTCTGAAAATCGGGGGAAAAAAAAACTTGCTTGACCATGCTGTAGGTTATGTAACTGTTTGATCCATGCAATATGCTTTGTGGACTTCACCGGACAGAGGTTGCCGTCCGGTTTTGTGATGAAACAAAGGTGTGGTTGAATCTATTTTGCCACTGTGTCTTCTTATTGTCTCGGCCTTAGGCCTATATATCATGGTCGCAAGGCAAATGAACTAACAGGGTATAGAGCAAACACAATTACCACGACATAGGTTGTAATATGGCTTATTTTTTTCTGGCTTGGCTCCCCCAGTGATTTTACCCATGCACCGCTACTCTTGCACTCCACATGGCCCTTTCCCACTTAGACAAAAGGAACACCTACGTGTGAATGCTGTTAATTGACTACAGCTCAGCGTTCAACACCATAGTGCCCTCTAAACTCATCACTAAGCTAAGGACCCTGGGACTGAACACCCCCCCCCTCTGCAACTGGATCCTGGACTTCCTGATCGGATGTCCCCAGGTGATGAAGGAAGGCAACAACATCCCCCACGCTGATCCTCAACACGGGGCCCCCACAGGGGTGCGTGCTCAGTCCCCTCCTGTACTCCCTATTCACCCACGACTGTGTGTCCGTGATTGACTCCAACACCATCATTAAGTTTGAAGATGAAACGACGGTGGAAGGCCTGATCACCGACGCCGTGATAGCCTATAGGGAGGAGGTCATAGACCTGGCAGTGTGGACTACAGGAAACGGAAGGCTGAGTGCGCCCCCATTCACATCGATGGGGCTGTAGTCGAGCGGGTCGAGAGCTTCAAGTTCCTCAGTGTCCACATCACTAAGGGATCTATCAAGGTCCAAACACACCAACACAGTCGTGAAAATGGCACGACAACACCTTTCCCCCCTCATGAAGTTGAAAAGACTTGTCATGGGGCATCAAAATCCTCAAAAAGTTCTACAGCTGCACCATTGAGAGCATCTTGACTGGCTGCATCACCGCTTGGAATGGCAACTGCTTGGCATCCGACCGCAAGGCAGTACAGAGTGTAGTGCATACGGCCCTGCAAGGCAGTACAGAGTGTAGTGCATACGGCCCTGTATATCACTGGCCCAAACTCTCTGCCATCCAAGACCTCTATACCAGGCAGAGGAAGGCCCTAACAATTGTCAAAGACTCCAGACACTCAAGTCATAGACAGTTCTCTTCTACCGCACGGCAAGCGATACCGATGCGCGAAGACTGGATCCAACAGGACCCTGAACAGCTTCTACCCCCAAGCCATAAGACTGCTAAATAGTTAGTTAAATAGTTAACCAAATAGCTACCCAGACTTTCTGCTTTGACCCGAACTCATCGCATACATTGTTGCTACCATTTACCATCTGTCACTTTATTCCTAGTTATATGTATAAATCTACTTCAATTACCTCCTACCCCTGCACATGTACCTGGTACTGGTACCCCTTGTATATACATGGATGTATTTATTATTACGTGTTTTACTTTTCTATTATTATTTTTTCTATTGTTGGGAAGAACATTTCACTTAGTCCACAGATGGAGGCAAACACATTGTTGGGCTTATTTTAATAAACGGGGCCTTTTCTAAATTCTAACGAACCACCTGCAACTGGACACAGACATTTGAGAAGATACATGTTGGCCGAATCGAGAACAAAGATAGTATTGTCAAGTTCAGCTTGGTCGAAAATTCTCTGCTACGCCAAACAGTACCTATCCTGTACCGCTAATGGAGCATCACATTAGCCGTTACAGACTGCTACCCATTATAGCAGATGAGCTGGCGGTCAAGTAAAACTTGAAAATCCCTGGAATAAAGCTTGCCAGTTGACGAGCCGTGGAAAGTTAGTGGAAGTGGTGTCCTGCCACCCGCCACCCGCTCTTTTACGCTACTGCTACTCTCGGTTTATCATATATGCATAGTCACTTTAACCATACCTACATGTAAATGCTACCTCAATTAGCCCGACTAACCGGTGCCTGTATATAGCCTCGCTATTGTTACTTTTCACTGTTGTTTTTATTTCTTTACTTATCTGTTGTTCAACTAATACCTATTTTTACTTAAAAATTGCACTGTTGGTTAGAGCCTGTAAGTAAGCATTTCACAGTAAGGTCTACACTGGTTGTATTCGACGCACGTGACAAATACATTTTGATTTGAAGTCTCAAAGAAGTCTAAGAAACTGGATATTATTGCGGCTGCGGCAGAAAAGTTTTTGGGACTTAAGGATATTACATCTGAAGACTTGCAAGGGTTACTGGCACCAGAATACCAGACCTCCCAGGTTCCACTTGAGCCTTTGTTGGGATCAGATCAGTTTTTTTATTAACAGAAAATGTTTGATTTTGTTTATTTATTTACTGTTAGTTTGGTAGTTTTGGTATTTAATAAAAAATTTGGGAATCCTGTTTCCATCCCGCACTGTAGGTGGCGGAATGCACATAAAGAATTGTGTGATTGCCAATATAGCAAAGAAGAACTATCCAACTTGTAGTCCTAAAACACGGAAATAAATTAACTCTGGTTTGTTCAGCCATCCATGTGGAAAAAAACAGGGTTTGGGAATAAACACAGAAAATAAGGTCTAAGGTTAATACAGGCTTAGGAGGTCGTATACGTTTTGTTATATGAGATAATAGCAGTCAGTTAACATGACCTTTATGAATGATGAAACTTTTGCGATTGATGTTTTATTATCACATAAATTCTTCAACATTCACAAAAATGACGTTAGCTGATGAAGGTTATCTCACAGAACAACACGTATAAGATCTAAGCCTGTGATTACCACAGACGTTATTTTCTGCTTTTATCCAAAAACGCCATTAATTTTCCTCATAGCAGCCTTTGTCCAAAGAACCGTGACGGAGTTAGTGTCTACAAAAATAATTACTATTTCTCTCTAAACCTGTGGCAACACTGTAGTGTAGCTTGCTTGTAAAACTACCTAGCTGGCAGAATACAGTACAGTGGTGTTTCACTGGCTAATGTAACACTACACTAACCTTAGCTACTAGCAGTAGCTGCAACACTGTTGTATCACTGTGGGAATTAGCTAGCTAACGTTACATTTCAAGCTCCATACACAAGTTACCAGGTCAACGGAATGCTAGCTAGCTTCGTATTTTTACAGTACCTCTTCGGGAGCTTTCACGGCCCGGCTCTCCCAATCTATCTGTTTATTCAATGGGTTGTACAGGAAGGATGGCTTGGTAACCGACTTGAAGAGCTCGTCGGGTTTGGGTAGAGGAGCTCCACTAACCGCCCGCTTGGTCCCGTGTTGGGGAGATTTGTTGCCGCTTCCAGTAGCATCTCCCCCCCCCTTTCCTCTCGATTTCTTCTGGCCCTGTTCATCAGAATCGCTGCTGTTACTATCGCTACTGTCACTCAGATCATCGTAACTCATGAAGTAATGGAAAGAGTCTGGTTTCTTCTTATCAACCATACTGATGAAAGGATTACATTAGCTAGTAATACGATGAATTTAACTTTAGAGATAGGAATATAATTCCCTAGCTAATTAGCAAGCAACCTTGATGATTTTGCTGGTTACTCCATTTTAAATTACTATTGCCGTAAAATATGTAGTACCCTAAAAAGTTGTCGTAAAACTATTTTCTTAAAGGAGCAGTAGTCCCTTTTTTCAAGAAACTCAACATAACTTTTGTGAACAGCTATTTTCCTCAAGCTCAATGCACAACCACATTGTATATTTACCATACACAAAATGTATTTTCATTTCTTAACCCAGGGCTGTAATATACAGTGTGTGTGAGTGTCTCCTAACCTACAGATTATTCGTATGGTATACAGTATATACTGATAAAAAATATAAACACAACATATAGACTGTTGGTTTCTTGAACTGAAATAACAGGTCTAAGAAATTTTCCATATGCACAAAAAGGTTATTTCTTTCAAATTCTGTTAACAAATTTCTTGACATTCCTGTTAGTGAGCATTTCTCCTTTGCCAAGATAATCCATCCACCTGTATCAGGTGTGGCATATCAAGAAGCTGATTAAACAGCATGATCATTACACAGGTGCACCTTGTGTTGGGTACAATAAAAGGCCACTCTAAAAATGTGCAGTTTTGTAACACAACATAATGCCACAGATGTCTCAAGTATTGAGGGAACGTGGAATTGGCGGCAGAAGAAATTGCAGCAGTTTTACGGGCGCCCAACCAATTGTGCTATTATGTGGGTTTTTTCTCGTTAGTTGTAACTCATTTTGTACATAATGTTTCTGCAACCATATCTTACGGCAAAAGAGAGCTTCTGGATATCAGGACAGCTATCACTCACCTCGGATTAGACAAAGATTTTTCTTCAACAAGCAGGACACACAGGACATTCTCCAAACACCCGACAAGGCCGAAATCCCCATTATTGGCAAGAGAAAGAGACGCAGGTACAGAGGACACAGAGCGGGATGCCTCATACGGATCCGCAAAAAGTGAGTGGGAAAGCTGCCGTTACCGTCAATATTACTCGCCAACTAGCAATCATTAGACAATAAATTAGACGAGGTACGATCACGAATATCCTACCAACGGGACATCAAAAACTGTAATATCCTATGTTTCACAGAATCGTGGATGAATGAGGACATGGATATTCAGCTAGCGGGATATACGCTGCACCGGCATGATAGAACAGCACACTCCAGTAAGACGAGGGGGAGGGGCGGTCTGTGCATATTTGTAAACAACAGCTGGTGCACGAAATCTAAGGAAGTCTCTAGATTTTGCTCGACTGAAGTTGAGTATCTTGTTATAAATTGCAGACCAAACTACTTGACTAGAGAGTTTTCAGCTATACTTTTCGTGGCTGTTTATTTACCACCACAGACAGATGCTGGCACTAAGACCACACAGACAGCTGTATAAGGAAATAAGCAAACAGGAAACCACTCACCCAGAGGCGGCGCTCCTAGTGGCCGGAGACTTTAATGCAGGGAAACTTAAATCAGTTCTATCTAATTTCCATCAACATGTTAAATGTGCAACAAGAGGGAAAACAATTCTAGATCACCTGTACTCCACACACAGAGACACGTACAAAGCTCTCCCTCGCCCTCCATTTGGTAAAACCAACCACAACTCTATCCTCCTGATTCCTGCTTACAAGCAAAAATTTAAGCAGGATGCACCAGTGACTCGGTCTATAAAAAAGTGGTCAGATGAAGC
The DNA here is from genome assembly GCA_030435695.1 of Brachymystax lenok tsinlingensis. Taxonomy (NCBI): domain Eukaryota; kingdom Metazoa; phylum Chordata; class Actinopteri; order Salmoniformes; family Salmonidae; genus Brachymystax; species Brachymystax lenok. The sequence continues at coordinate 36,414,318 of CM059791.1, forward strand.
AGATGCTAAACTACAGGACTGCTTTGCTATCACAGACTGGAACATGTTCCGGGATTCTTCCGATGGCATTGAGGAGTACACCACATCAGTCACTGGCTTTATCAATAAGTGCATTGAGGACGTCGTCCCCACCGTGACTGTACGTACATACCCCAACCAGAAGCCATTGATTACAGGCAACATTCGCACTGAGCTAAAGCGTAGAGCCACCGCTTTCAAGGTGCGGGACTCTAACCCGGAAGCTTATAAGAAATCCTGCTATGCCCTGCGACGAACCATCAAACAGGCAAAGTGTCAATACAGGGCTAAGATTGAATCGCACTACACCGGCTCCGACGCTCGTCTTATGTGGCAGGGCTTGCAAACTATTACAGACTACAAAGGGAAGCACAGCCGCGAGCTGCCCAGTGACACAAGCCTACCAGACGAGCTAAATCACTTCTATGCTCGCTTTGAGGCAAGCAACACTGAGGCATGCATGAGAGCATCAGCTGTTCCGGACGACTGTGTGATCACGCTCTCCATAGCCGACGTGAGTAAGACCTTTAAACAGGTCAACATTCACAAGGCTGCGGGGGCCAGACGGATTACCAGGACGTGTGCTCCGGGCATGTGCTGAACAACTAGCAGGTGTATTCACTGACATTTTCAACATGTCCCTGATTGAGTCTGTAATACCAACATGTTTCAAGCAGACCACCATAGTCCCTGTATCCAATAACACAAAGGCAACCTGCCTAAATGACTACAGACACGTCCGTAGCCATGAAGTGCTTTGAAAGTCTGGTAATGGCTCACATCAACACCATTATCCCAGAAACCCTAGACCCACTCCAATTTGCATACCGTCCAAACAGATCCACAGATGATGCAATCTCTATTGCACTCCACACTGCCCTTTCCCACCTGGACAAAAGGAACACCTATGTGAGAATGCTATTCATTGACTACAGCTCAGCGTTCAACACCATAGTACCCTCAAAGCTCATCACTAAGCTAAGGATCCTAGGACTAAACACCTCCCTCTGCAACTGGATCCTGGACTTCCTGACGGGCCACCCCCAGGTGGTGAGGGTAGGTAGCTAAACATCTGCCACGCGGATCCTCAACACTGGAGCCCCCCAGGGGTGCGTGCTCAGTCCCCTCCTGTACTCCGTGTTCACCCACGACTGCATAGCTAGGTACGACTCCAACACCATCATTAAGTTTGCAGATGGCACAACAGTGGTAGGCCTGATCACCATCAATGACGAGACAGCCTATAGGGAGGAGGTCAGAGACCTGGCCGGGTGGTGCCAGAATAACAACCTATCCCTCAACGTAACCAAGACTAAAGAGATGATTGTGGACTACAGGAAAAGGAGGACCGAGCACGCCCCTATTCTCATCAACGGGGCTGTAGTGGAGCAGGTTGAGAGCTTTAAGTTCCTTGGTGTCCACATCGCCAACAAACTAGAATGGTCCAAACACACCAAGACAGTTGTGAAGAGGGCACAACAAAGCCTATTCCCCCTCAGGAAACTAAAAAGATTTGGCATGGGTCCTCAGATCCTCAAAAGGTTCTACAGCTGCAACATCAAGAGCATCCTGACTGGTTACGTCACTGCTTGGTACGGCAGTTGCTCGGCCTCCGACCGCAAGGCACTACAGAGGGTAGTGCGTACAGCCCAGTATATCACTGGGGCTAAGCTGCCTGCCATCCAGGACCTCTACATCAGGCGATGTCAGAAGAAGGCCCTAAAAATTGTCAAAGACTCCAGCCACCCCAGTCATAGACTGTTCTCTCTACTACCACATGGCAAGCAGTACCGGAGTGCCAAGTCCAGGACCAAAAGGCTTCTCGTCAGCTTTTACCCCCAAGCCATAAGACTCCTGAACAGGTAATCAAATGGCTACCCGGACTATTTTCATTGTGTGTGTCCCCCCCACCTTTTTTGCACTGTTGGTTAGAGCCTGTAAGTAAACATTTCACTGTAAGGTCTACACCTGTTGTATTCGGCGCACGTGAGAAATACATTTTGATTTGATTTGACTGAGTGTTCATTTCTCTACCATAAGTCGCGGCCAATGTCATTTTAGAGAATTTGGCAGTATGTCCAACCGGCCCCAAAACCAGACTGTGTAACCACGACAGCTGTGGACCTCCACATCTGGCTTCTTCACCTGCAGGATCGTCTGAGACCAGCCTCCTGGACAACTGATGAAACTGTGGGTTTGCACAACCGTATGAATTTCTGTACAAACTGTCAGAAACCGTCTCAGGGAAGCTCATCTGAGTGCTCGGTATCCTCCCCAGGGTCTTGACCTGACTGCAGTTTGCCGTTGTAACCGACTTCAGTGGGCAAATGCTCACTTTCGATGGCCACTTGCACGCTGGAGAAGTTTGCTCTTCACGTATGAATCCCGGTTTCAACTGTAACGGGCAGATGGCAGACAGCGTGTATGGTGTTTTTTGGGCAAGCGGTTTGCTGATGCCAACTTTGAACAGAGTGCCCCATGGTTGCCTGGGGTTATGGTATGGGCAGGCATAAGCTGCGGACAACAAACACAATTGCATTTTATTGATGGCAATTTGAATGCACAGATATTCCATAACAAGATCCTGACGCCCATTGTCGTGCCATTCATCCGCTGCCACCACCTCATGTTTAAGCATGATAATGCACAGCTCTATGTCGCAAGGATCTCTACATAATTCCTGGAAGCTGAAAATGTTCCAGTTCTTCCAGGAACTGCATACTCACCAGAAGAGTCAACTTCGTTGTTGATTTTTTTGTTATACAGAAATGACAAAACATGCCAAAAAGCTGCTGTGTTGTTCAATGTACTTGTAACCAGGTCAAAAATCCCAACCTATGGTTCGCAATGCTCCAATGTAGCGAAATAGAGCCTAAGAGAAGAGCCCTGTGCGGCTTCAGGCTAATCGGCATGGGAGAATGGGAAATGTGGGGACCCGGTGACCAAGGAGGCCGGCTACAGGTAGCTACAGTATGTGTGTGGATTTTTTTTATCACACGAGACATTTAACTGGTTTAGTATAGTCTGTTTGTAACTCCAGTCACTACTGTATAGTTTGTTTGTTGTTGGTCTTGACTAGCTTAATGTTCCGGTCTGCTCGTTTTAGTCAATTACAAAAAATGACATTTAAGAAAAGTACAAAAGATTACTTTTCAACATTGCCTGCTCCCGAGCATTCTCACTATTTAGCAAAACGTAATATTGTAGGGCTTCCATCATGCCCCTTTTCATGATGGTCAAGGAAAATAAACATTTAAATGTATTTTCTATATTGTGAAAATGTTCAGACCTCATGCACTTGCAAAACATTGTCATAATCCCAAAGATTTTTTATATAAATAAACCTAAATATTTGTTCTCATGTTCCCATTCCAAGGCCATCCAGTTGTAAAAATATTTCAATTATCAAATATACGACCACAAGGGAGCGATATAGCACTTATTTTTGAATGTGTGACTGAGGCAAAAGACTGCAAGGGCAGCCCAATCACTGTCTGCTATATCAGCCTCAAAATCATGCACATACGTCACTAAGAAGTCAACAGTTCAATTTTATGTTAGAATTAAGTTTATTGTATAAAGTAGATGAAAAGCTAAAATCAAGATGCAGTGTAAAAATAATATGTTAATGGGTGAGCTAGACTACCACTCTAACCAAACATCTAAAACAGAAATAGGCAACTCCAGTCCTTGGGGGCTGGATTATTGTCAAACGTTTCCCCCATCCCTAGCAAACAGTTGATTAAACTAATTGCATTCTAAACTGAAGATCATGATTAGTTGATTATTGGAGTCAGGTGTGTTAGCTGGGGCTGGGGATAAAGTGTGACACCAATCAGGCCCCTGAGGAATGGAGTTGCACATCCCTGATCTAAAATACACAAACCCAAGAAACCTGAGCCAAAACGTGGACAATTTTCAACACTTCTATGCAGTGGTGGATTTAGGCATAGGCAACGTTGTCAGCCGCCCAGGGCGGCATCTTACCAGGGGTTGCATGGGGTGCCCGCACAAAATAATATTCAGAATGGTGACATTGGTACGATCGGTTTTCTATCGCTCATTTGCATGTCATGTCAATGATGTCATGTGACCGTGTGGGACTGTGGGTCAATTAACCTTGAGTTGGCACCCTGATTCTAGATTGTGAGATAGGCAGGCTACTGCCTGGGAAGGTCTCCCACTCAGAAGTACGAGATGGGGAGGGGCCGGGGGTAGGCTGACCTCAGGTCTCCCCACTGGAAGCCCGAGGTAGGGGGAGCGGGGGAATCTATTAAATTGCGCACCTCTAACTTTGTACAGTACTAATGCAATTAGTAATGCAATTAGTTGTGCAGTTTAGTTTGTGTGTTTCCTGTTTGAAGTACAATTGTGTAATACTCAGGTTCTCTTCTTTATAAGTGTGTTATTCTTTTTGTGTATTTGTGTGATATAGGATTTGTGCAATTTAGTTTTATTTGTGTTTTTTGCTAGCAATAGGGTAATAGTGTAATAATTTGATTATTTTTTTATTTGTATTTATTTACTACAATTTGTTTCTATTTGTCTTTGTTACTTCTTTTTGATATTTATGAGCCTTATCTTTGTATATATATTTATATAGTTTTAAATGTTATGATTATTTATTTGTGGTGTTCCAAATTCTGAATAAATATTACAGTTAGTGCAGAATGCTGCTTTTCTTTTGGGCGGGGAGGGCCACTCAAAAGGTAAATCTCAAAATGTTATTGTAGTTTAAGAGGAATTCAATCTTGTTTTTTATTGTTCTATTTCACCTTTATTTAACCAGGTAGGCCAGTTGCAACCTGGCCAAGATAAAGCAAAGCAGTGCGACACAAACAACACAGAGTTACACATGGGATAAACAAACGTACAGTCAAAAACACAATAGAAAAATGTATATACAGTGTGTGCAGATGTAGTAAGATTAGGGAGGTAAGGCAATAAATAGGCCATAGTTAAGAAATAATTACAATTTAGCATTAACACTGGAGTGATGTGCAGAAGACGATGTGCAAGTAGAGATACTGGGGTGCAAAGGAGCAAAAAATAAAAACAATATGGAGATGAGGAAGTTGGGTGGGCTATTTACAGATGGGCTATGTACAGGTGCAATGATCAGTAAGCTGCTCTGACAGCTGATGCCTAAAGTTAGTGAGGGAGAGATTCAATGATTCTCCAGTTTCAATGATTTTTGCAATTTGTTCCAGTCATTGGCAGCAGAGAACTGGAAGGAAAGGTGGCCAAAGGAGGAGTTGGCTTTGGGGATGACCAGTGAAATATAGAGTTGAAGTCGGAAGTTTACATACACCTTAGCCGAATACATTAACTCAGTTTTTCACAATTCCTGACATTTAATCCTATTAAAAATTCCCTGTCTTAGGTCAGTTAGGATCACCACTTTATTTTAAGAATGTGAAATGTCAGAATAATAGTAGGAATGATTTATTTCAGCTTTTATTTCTTTCATCACATTCCCAGTGGGTCAGAAGATTACATACACTCAATTAGTATTTGGTAACATTGCCTTTAAATTGTTTAACTTGGGTCAAACATTTCTGGTAGCCTTCCACAAGCTTCCCACAATATGTTAGGTGAATTTTGGCCCATTCCTCCTGACAGAGCTGGTGTAACTGAGCCAGGTTTGTAGGCCTCCTTGCTCGCACATGCTTTTTCAGTTCTGCCCACACATTTTCTATAGGATTGAGGTCAGGGCTTTGTGATGGCCACTCCAATACCTTGACTTTGTTGTCCTTAAGCCATTTTGCCACAACTTTGGATGAATGCTTGGCGTCATTGTCCATTTGGAAGACCCATTTGCGAACAAGCTTTAACTTCCTGACTGATGTCTTGAGATGTTGCTTCAATATATCCACATCATTTTCCTTCCTCATGATGCCATCTATTTTTGCGAAGTGCACCAGTCCCTCCTGCAGCAAAGCACCTCCACAACATGATGCTGCCACCCCCGTGCTTCACGGTTGGGATAGTGTTCTTCGGTTTGCAAGCCTCCCCCTTTTTCCTCCAAACATAACGATGGTCATTATGGCCAAACAGTTCTATTTTTGTTTCATCAGACCAGAGGACATTTGTGCAAAAAGTACAATCTTTGTCCCCATGTGCAGTTGCAAACTGTAGTCTGGCTTTTTTATGGCGGTTTTGGAGCAGTGGCTTCTTCCTTGCTGAGCAGCCTTTCAGGTTATGTCGATAAAGGACTCGTTTTACTGTGGATATAGATACCTTCGTACCGGTTTCCTCCAGCATCTTCACAAGATCCTTTGCTGTTGTTCTGGGATTGATTTGCACTTTTCGCCAGACTTGTGGAGGTCTACAATTTTGTGGAGGTCTTGGCTGATTTCTGTAAACAATTGTTGGAAAAATTACTTGTGTCATGCACAAAGTAGATGTCCTACCCGACTTGCCAAAACTATAGTTTGTTAACAAGAAATTTGTGGAGTGGTTGAAAAACTTAGGTTGGAGTCATTAAAACTTGTTATCTAAACTTCCGACTTCAACTGTACCTGCTGGAGCCTGTGCTACGAGTGGGTGTTGCTATGCTGACCTGGGTTTGGCGACGAATATGAAGCGAGGGCCAGCCAACGAGAGCATACAGGTCGCAGTGGTGGGTAGTATATGGGGCTTTGGTGACAAAACGGATGGCACTGTGATAGACTACATGCAATTTGCTGAGTAGAGTGCTGGAGGCTATTTTGTAAATGACATCGCCAAAGTCGAGGATCGGTAGGATAGTCAGTTTTACGAGGGTATGTTTGGCAGCATGAGTGAAGGATACTTTGTTGCGAAATAGGAAGCCAATTCTAGATTTAATTTTGGATTGGAGTGTTTGATGTGAGTCTGGAAGGAGAGTTTACAATCTAACCAGACACCTAGGTATTTGTAGTTGTCCACACAAGTCAGAACCGTCCAGAGTAGTGATGCTGGACAGGCAGGCAGCAATCGGTTGAAGAGCATGCATTTAGTTTTACTTGCATTTATGAGCAGTTGAAGGCCACGGAAGGAGTGTTGTAATGGCATTGAAGCTTGTGTGTAGGTTTGTTAACACAGTGTCCAAAGAAGGGCCAGAAGTATGCAGAATGGTGTCATCTGCATAGAGGTGGATCAGAGAATCACCAGCAGCAAGAGCGACATTATTGATGTATACAGAGAAAAGAGTCCAAGAATTGAACCCTGTGGCATCCCGATAGACTGCCAGAGGTCCGGACAACAGGCCCTCCGATTTGACACACTGAACTCTATCTGAGAAGTAGTTGGTGAACCAGGTGAGGCAGTCATTTGAGAAACCTAGCTGTTGAGTCTGCCGATAAGAATGCGGGGATTGACGGAGTCGAAAGCCAAGGCCAGGTCGATGAAGACAGCTGCACAGTACTGTCTTTTATCGGTGGTGGTTTTGATATCATTTAGGACCTTGAGCGTGGCTGAGGTGCACCCATGACCAGCTCGGAAACCAGATTGCATAGCGGAGAAGGTACGGTGGGATTCGGATTTGGTCGGTGATCTGTTTGTTAACTTGGCTTTCGAAGACTTTAGAAAGGCAGGGTAGGATAAATATAGGTCTATAGCAGTTTGGGTCTAAATTGTCTCCCCCTTTTGAAGAGGGGGATGACCGCGGCAGCTTTCCAATCTTTAGGGATCTCAGACGATACGAAAGAGAGGTTGAACAGGCTAGTAATAGGCGTTAACACAATTGCGGCAGATAATTTTAGAAAGAGAGGGTCCAGATTGTCTAGCCCAGCTGATTTGTAGGGGTCCAGATTTTGCAGCTCTTTCAGAACATCAGCTATCTTAATTTGGGTGAAGGAGAAGTGGGGGAGGCTTGGGCAAGTTGCTGTGGGGGGTGCAGAGCTGTTGGCCGGGGTAGGGGTAGCCAGGTGCAAAGAATGGCCAGCCGTAGAAAAATGCTTATTGAAATATCGATTATCGTAGATTTATCGGTGGTGACAGTGTTTCCTAGCCTCAGTGCAGTGGGCAGCTGGGAGGAGGTGCTCTTATTCTCCATGGACTTTACAGTGTCCCAGAAATGTTTGGAGTTTGTGCTACAGGATGCAAATTTCTGTTTGAAAAAGTTAGCCTTTGCTTTCCTAACTGCCTGTGTATATTTGTACCTAACTTCCCTGAAAAGTTGCATATCGTGGGGGCTATTCGATGCTAATGCAGTACGCCACAGTATGTTTTTGTGCTGGTCAAGGGCAATCAAGTCTGGAATGAACCAAGGGCTATATCTGTTCTTAGTTCTCCATTTGTTTGAGTGGGGCATGCTTATTTAAGATGGTGAGGAAAGCACTTTTAAATAATAACCAGTCATCCTCTACTGACGGAATGAGGTCAATATCCTTCCAGGATACCCGGGCCAGGTCGATTAGAAGTGTTTTAGGTAGCGTTTGACAGTGATGAGGGGTGGTGGTTTGACCGCGGACCCATTACGGACGCAGGCAATGAGGCAGTGATCACTGAGATCCTGGTTGAAGACAGCAGAGGTGTATTTAGAGGGCAGGTTGGTCAGGATGATATCTATGAGGGTGCCTGTGTTTCCGGGTTTAGGGTTGTACCTGGAAGGTTCGTTGATCATTTGTGTGAGATTGAGGGCATCTAGCTTAGTTTGTAGGACGGCCGGGGTGTTAAGCATATCCCAGTTTAGGTCACCTAACAGTACGAACTCTGAAGATAAATGGGCGGCAATTAATTCACATATAGTGTCCAGGGAACAGCTGGGGACTGAGGGGGGTCTATAACAAGTGGCAACAGTGAGAGAATTATTTCTGGAAAGGTGATTTTTAAAAGTAGCTCTAACTGTTTGTGCACAGACCTGGATAGCATGACAAAACTCTGCAGACTATCTCTGCAGTAGATTGCAACTCCGCCCCCTTTGGCAGTTCTATCTTGGCAGAAAATGTTGTAGTTGGTGATGGAAATTTCAGAATTTTTGGTGGCCTTCCTAAGCCAGGATTCAGACACGGCTAGGACATCAGGGTTGGCGGAGTGTGCTATAGCAGTGAATAAAATAAACTTAGGGAGGAGGCTTCTGATGTTAACATGCATGAAACCAAGGCTTTGGTTTAACTAGGCTCTTGGTGTAAAACGTTGTCATGTGGAACAGCACATTATTTTGCAATTAAAGTTGTCATCACTGATAGAAAAAAATATGAATTAAGATTGAAGTAAGAATTCTTGAATAGATTTGTCTTTTGGCGAATCTATTTGGCGAAAAATTCAGATTATCACAAGCAAAAGCCTTGGTGGGATGAGGTGATTATTATAACTTTCAGCAGTAGAATACAACTGCAGCCCAGTTGTATTCCACTGCCTGCTGTGCTCTGGTCAAAAGTAGTTGCACTATGTAGGGAATAGGGTGCCATTTGGGACGAAAGCCTAGACAGCCACTGACTGAGTGAACTCTGCTCTGCGCTAGATCAACATGTCATAGGAAAACGTTATCCTGTCTCGTTTTTGGTTAAAGTTATTTGTCAACCAACTGACGTTTGTCAATTGGCCATGCTCCCAGCAGGCTTTGCGGTGCCAATGGGAAAACATGAGCGTCAACCACTTGATGCTTATGTCAATACACTGCAGTCAATGGGAAAAGATCAGTGTCGGAGGGTTGACGTGTATGTCAATACATTGTGTTCAGTTTGAAAAGATGAGCGTCACAGAGTTGATGTTTATGTCAATACTTTCCAGTAAATGGGGAGGGGGATTAAAAGATGAGGCTTAGACAGACAGACGTCTCTCTATCCCCCCCTCTCCCAGTCTCTCTTTCTCCTTCTCTTTGCCTCCTATCTCCTCTATCCTTCATCCTCCTTTCTCTCCCTATCTCTTCTTTCTCCCTCTCTGCTCTCTCTTTCTCACTCTCTGCTCTCTATTTCTCCCTCTGCTCTCTCTTTCCCCCCCCTCTGCTCTCTCTCCCGTTCTCTCTCCACTTCTCCTTCTCCCCCTCTCTCCTTCCTCCACAGACAGAATATTGACACATAAATATCTGTCAACACAGGCCATCCCTGTAAGGTCACGATGGGTTGTGTGAAAGGATGGGTAGCTTCAAGTGAGATCTGCCTTTTTGCAATGTAGTGGGGGTGGGCTGACCTAATTAATAGTGACGCATGTGGCAAGGACTACAGGCTATCACAGACTACAAAGGCAAATACAGCTGTGTGGTGCCCACTGAAGCCTCCCTCCCAGACGAGCTTAACACAGATTGCATCCCTGGCTGCGTCCTCAGAGTGTGTGCTGACCAACTGGAGGGTGCCTTCTCTGACATCTTCAACCTGTCCCAGGCTGTAGTCCCCACTTGGTTCAAGAAGACCAGCGTCGTCCCAGTGCCCAAGAAAACCAAGGTGACATGCCCAATATCGCTCCATCACATTCACCCCTATCATCATAAACTGCTTTGAGAGGCTGATCATGGCGCACATCAAGGCCAGCATGCCAGGCACACTGGAACGACTCCAATTTTCCTACCATTCCAACAGATACACGGAAGATGTAATTTCCATCGCTATTCACACAGCCCTAACACATCTGGACAAGAACACCTATGTGAGAATGCCATTCATTGACTACAGTTCAGCATTCAACACCATTGTTCCTTCCAAGCTCAACACCAAGTTCAAAGCCCTGCATCTGCAACTGGATTCTGGACATACTGACTGGCAGACCACAGGCTGTGAGGATTGTCAAAAACACCTCCTCCACACTGACTCTTAACACAATAAATACTACCGCTGCATGATCTAGAGAGTCCAGACCATTTGCATCACATCCTGGTATGGGAATTGCTCCATCCACAACCACAAGACCCTCCAGCGGGTGGTGAAGGCGGTCCTGTACATCACTAGGGCAGTGTTCCAACCCATCTCATGAAAGCTATTTGAAACGGTGCCTGAGGAAGTCTCGGAGCAGCATCAAGGTTCCCACACACCCAATTCACGAGCTGTTCACTCCCTTACTGTCCGGCAGACTGTATCGGAACATGAGGTCTGATACCAACAGGCTCAGAGACTGTTTGGATCTTCAAGCCATCAGACTGCTGAACACTCAAACTGGACTGACCACATGCACTGACTCTCCGCACCTTAGCACTCACTCACTCACTCACTCACTCACTCACTCACTCACTCACTCACTCACTCACTCACTCACTCTCACTCATTCATAGAGTACCCCCTTTCTGATACTTGTGTAAATATTGTACTATAAATGGTGCCATCCTTTATACTCATGTTAAAATGTTTTTCTATTCTACTGAGCCATTTACTTTGTTTGTATTCTGATCTTTTATTGTTATGTAGTTTATGAAAGTTCAATCAGGAAATCTGGTCTGAATGCTTGTTTAACTTCATCCAGTAAGCATAACTTTAGTTTCCTAGTAGGAATGAATATAAACGTATCATCAGCAAAGCTTCTTGTTTCGTCTCTTCTTTCCTGGGATGTCCTTCACTGATTTACAGTACTTTATAGCACGGTTGCTATTTAACTTTTGCAATTATCACCTTCCTCCCTCTCAACCAATTGGCGTAAATCTTGGGATGTATTTATGTCAACTTACCCTAGTTCTCTCATGTGCTGTTCTTCAGCAACAGTTTTACAACCATCCACCTCCCAACAAGCTGTAATAACCTAAAGACCCGTCATTGGAACTCCTTTACCCCAGCGAGGGGGGTTCGATGCTACCTGCCATCACTTCATCTGGCTCAGAGGATCTTCCCTCAGAGACGAGGCCATACCCCAAACTATTTAATAAAGTTTCATATTGTATTTTGTCATTCCGTTAAGTCTGTACTCGACTGAAGTTGCATTGTCGAGACGGAACCTGCAAGTTATGTGTACCCTGTACATACGACTAATAAATATTTCTAAGGTTGAGGCCTTAACTCTAACCTTCTCAGCTCAACCCTAGCTGTAACCCTAACTTCTTGTCCAGTAACTCTAGGCAACCCTAATGAACAAGTAATTATGTTGCTCTATCTCCCAATACATTGCAGAAAGGTAGGCCTCACTTGAAGCCTGACCTAGAGTTAATGTGCTTTTGAGTGACATTGGCAGAACGGTTATTAACAGTGTCTCTTAAGGTTTGTCTTTTCACCTTTAGGTTATTGTGTACTGAGTGGAATCACAGAGGTACAGGCCAGATGTAAAATCCAAAAATGTAATGTGCAGGCTGTCAATTTGGGGTTTATAAAAAGTTTAGATTCATCATGGTTATGAACTAAGCTTTGTTTCACTGAGCACGACCTTTGGATTTTTTATACCTTTTTTGAAAGATTATCTAGGAAAGTCAACAGACGCTCCCGATGAACGCAAGCCTACACCTGACCATGTGAAATTAACTCTTCAGAGTAAAAACTTGGTCACATAGAGAACAACGACTTTTTCCACAGAAAATAATTATCTACAGCCCTCATATAACCATGCCGCACCCGTGGACTGCAATTGAGGAAGCTAACCGTCCTTCCACACAACCCATTCTGACTTTATAGGGACGCCCTGTGTTGAGGTTCTGTTTACTGTGGCAACAGGAAATGGCTTAATTCATCCTCAACATGGTGCTTCATTCTTTCCCTGAAGTCAAACAAAAACACAATCTTCCATCCTCTGTAGAACGATCAATTCTTAAAGGTCATGAACAAGTCAATCATGTTTTTTTATTAAATGTGATGAAACCAGATCAAAGTATAATGAACAAAGAATTTTAAATGACTGTTGCTTCTACATTGATAAAGTTTGATCATAAGGTTACCGGTCCTTCTCCCACATGTCACACACTTGGGAGTCAGGAGGAGGCATTATTAAGGGGATAGAGTGACGTCACCCTAACTCTAATTGTAATACACTGACGAAGGCATTGAGGCCGATACGTAAAGCTTAATAAAGAGCAGTAATACTAGCAAGAGCAGTCTGCGGGTTTCTTTATTTTTTTTCTCATCTTATTCAATTGTTACCATGCACCTACAACAAAGAGAGTGCAGATGTGCGAGTGACTTTTGAATACACCAATGGTAACATGATACTCTCTTACCTAATTTAAATAAGATCCCCATTGTAACCAACATCGGAGAAGGCGTGTTTGGAGGGCTGTGGTTTAAATAGCTACTCTACTGGTGCTTGACTGTAGGGTGTCAGCAAATATAATTAAACGTTTACACTTCATCTATGGCAAAGATACTTATGTCTTCCCTTTTATTTGTGTTTTACTAGCTTGGTCTTCAGCCAGCATGGAACAAAAAGGGGGGGAAGGGTCATTCTCTCCCTTGAGAGAGAGAGAACTTTTGCTCAGCATCATACAGGCACCATCTGTTCCTCTCTGCTATAGGCTGTGGACATTGGTAGCCATCTGTATGTAAACCTCCCTTCACTGAATGTTTCCCAATCTCCTATCTGACAACAGAGAAGGCCATTAAGGAAGAGCTTGTTAACGGGCCTCCAAGCTCTCCTTGGAGGCAATAGGTTGCGTCTGAAATGGCACCCTATTCCCAATAAAGTGCATTACTTTAGACCAAAATAGTGCACATTATAGGGTGCAATTTCAGACGAGAGCTTGAGAGCTTGTAGGCCCGTTAACAAGCTCTTCCCCAATGTCTTCTCTGTTGTCAGATAGGAGATTGGGAAACATTCAGTGAAGGGAGGTTTACATATAGATGGCTACCAATGTTGAATGCAATGTAAACACGCCGGGGATAGCTAGATCAGATGTGGATGGTGAAGTGTCATTCACTGCCAAGTGTGTATTATCATCTCTCCAGCTGGAGGGACAGTTGGCGATAAGTCCTATTGGATTTCTCAGAGCTCACATTACCCAGCATGCTCTTATACAGCGAGAGCAGGACAGGAAAAAGAGTACCAGTAGTAGAGAATATACAAGTAACTGCCAAAATAAAGGAAACACCAACATTGTGTCTTAATTGGGCGTTGGGCCACCACGAGCCGCCAGAACAGCTTCAATGCTCCTTGGCATAGATTCTAAAAGTGTCTGGAACTCTATTACAGTGATGTGACACCATTCTTCCACGAGATATTCCATAATTTGGTGTTTTATTGATGGTGGTGGAAAACGCTGTCTCAGGCGCCGCTCCAGAATCTCCCATAAGTGTACAATTGGCTTGAGAGCTGGTGACTGAGACACACACATACACTTTAACTACTTAGGGAGCAGTGGCAATATCACAGCGTTGTCAGATTTCAAAAAAGGTTTTACGGCGAAAGCACAACATTTGAATGTTTGAGGGTAGCACCTCCAATAGTTCTGCATTAGCATAAATTCATAAACCATCGCGGTTCACACAAAACACATTTCACAGCAAAAACAAATCCCTTACCTTTTGAAAACCTTCTGCTGAGGGCTTCCCAAGTGTTTATATCCATAAATCTCAGTTTGGTTTGTGCGTTATGTTCAGAAAATCCAACGTTGAATCGCCCATTGAAACGTGAAGAGAACGCGTTCAAATATACCTATAAACTTTTCCTAAACAAATCAAATACCAGTTAAAATGCATCCTTAGCTATCCTTTTATGAATATTAGCGATAATATTTCACTCGGATGGTCACCTATACCTTATATAAGTAAAATAAAGTGGGGCGCTCCAGCCAGACTCGCGCCAGAAAAATCTTGTTGACATTTCAGGTCCCCATGCCATTTCCTGTACCTATTCATTGTGTTTACTCCAATCTCTCTGAGTCTTTGTATATAGACTGCTGACATATAGTGGAAGCCATAGGTACTGCAGTCTCAGTCCTGGTAACAAATGGATTCAATAGGGAGTGTGTCTAACAGAGCCAAAGGTCACCAGAAACTGATTTCCGGATGTTATTTTCTCGGGTGTTTACCTGCTAAATAAGTTCTGTTATACTCACAGACATTATGTTAACACTTTTAGAAACTTCATAGTGTTTCCTATCCAATAGTACTAATTATGTGCATATCCTATTTTCTGAGCCTAAGTGGCAGGCATTTTGCTTTGGGCACGCCAGACTCTCCAAAACCGTCACCTCACCTGCCACTCCCTAAGAAGTTAAACCACCTTTGCTCCTTTGAGACCCCTCTTTCAAAGTCAGAGCTTTTCTTCTACTCATGGTAGCCAAAATAATGGGCAACTGGGCATTTTTATCCATGATGGGATGTTTACTGCTTAATTAACTCAGGAACCACACCTGTGTGGAAGCACCTGCTTTCAAAAATATCAACGCAAGAATTTCAAGTTACAGTTCATGTAAGGAAATCAGTAAATAAATGAATTAGGCCCTAATCTATGGATTCCATATGACTGGGAATACAGATATGCACCTGTTGGTCGCAGAAACCTTAAACATAGTAGGGGCATGGATCAGAAAACCAGTCAGACCCTAGTGAGGACGACGAGCATGCAGATGAGCTTCCCTGAGACGATTTCTGACAGTATGTGCAGAAATTCTTCAGTTGCGCGAACCCACAGTTTCATCAGCTGTCCGGGTGCCTGGTCTCAGACGATTCAACAGGTGAAAAAGACAGATGTGGAGGTCCTTGGCTGGCGTGGTTGCACATGGTCTGCAGTTGTGAGGCCAGTTGGACGTACTGCAAATTCTCTAAAACAACATTGGAGGCAGCTTATGGTAGAGAAATGAACATTCAATTCTCTGGCAACAGCTCCGGTGGACATTCCTGCAGTCAGCATGCCAATTGCACGCTCCCTCATAACTTGAGATGTCTGTGGCATTGTGTTGTATGACAAAACGGCACATTTTAGAGTGGCCTTTTATTTTATTTTTTTTGTTTTTACCTTTATTTAACTAGGCAAGTTTTAAGAACAAATTCTTATTTGCAATTACGGCCTACCAAAAGGCCTCCTGCGAGGATGGGGGTTGGGATAAATGTAATAACAATTAAATGTAATAAAAATATAGGACAAAACACACATCACGACAAGAGAGACAACACAACACTACATAAAGAGAGACCTAGGACGACAACATAGCATGGCAGCAACACATGACAACACAGCATGGTAGCAACACAACATGACATCAACATGGTAGCAACCCACAGTTTCACAACACAAGGTGCACAAGGTGCACCTGTGTAATGATCATGCTGTTTAATCTGCTTCTTGATATACCACACCTGTCAGGTGGATGGATTATCTTGGCAAAGGAGAAATGCTCACTAACAGGGGGTATAAACACATTTGTGCAAAACATTTGAGATAAATATTATTTTGGGGGGTATGGAAAATTTATGGGATCTTTTATTTCAGCTCATGAAACATGTATCCCTCATTTAAGTGTTTCCTTTATTTTGGCAGTAACCGTAGACTACAGTAGTCAATACAGGGACAATAAAGGGCTTTAAAACATCAAAGAAACTGCCATAATGGCTTCTTGACTAGACTATACAGCAGTAGTTATTAAACCACTTAAGACGGAGGCACACAGCAAATTGAGACATGTTAAAAGTATGTATAGTATAATGAGAAATTACAAGTATTGGTCATTACAAACATGTAATACACAGCAGGGAAGTAGTGCTCAGTCCTTTATAAAGTGGGCACAGCTTAGGTTAAGACAGGGTAGGAAATTAACATCCTATGACTGTTTTTAAAAGGCATTTTGATGACCATTGCATGTGCATTTTGTAATTAGTTTCCTACCTTGGCTTTAGACTTCAGAATCACAGTTTATTAAGAGGAATTAACCCAATGTTCAGCTGGATGGAATAACTAGCACCACCATCACAGCTAGGGATCGATCAACATTCCTGTTCAATAATCATATAGATTTTTTTTTAATCAACAATAATGTAAAGTAAGAGCACTCAGGTCTCCATGGCAGAGAGAGGACCAGCTCATTATGACAATTTCCAGATTATTTAGATAACTGGGTGGATTTCATTCCTTTTTCCCCCCTCATTAAGAACTTCGACTTGTTACATGGCATGCCCTTGAATCATGATGAATTGAATCCAAAATTAAATACAGAGAGAGCAATCAGCTGTTGATTGTAAATATATCTTGGCAGATTTGCGTTTTGTTTATTCTTCATAAACCGGCTCCTGCACTATGCATACTGCACTATACTGTAACATTATATAGATCCTCCACAGATGTTTTTTTTATACTTTTCTATGAAACACAATCTTTTTGGCCTCTCCAGTGTTCTATTGTAAGTGGTTGTTTTAAAGGGTTGTAAACATTGACCAGTAAGCACAGGGATTGATTGACACACTGGCCAGAAACAGGTCCGTAGAGGGGTTCTCAACTGGGCAAGGGGGCAGCAGTGGGCCGACCCTTCCCTGAGAGCATACCTGGGTTCAAATACTATTCAGAATCATGTTAAATACATTGCCTGTGCTTGGTTAAGCTTGCCTGCCTTAATAATGACCCAATAGTATAGTCCCAAAATTGCAAACCCCGCCCTCCTGGCGCATCAAAGTATGTGAAAGATTTCAAGTATAGTATTTGAACCCAGGTCTGCCTGATAGACCCCTAACGGAGCATGCTCAGATCAGACTGTGGCCTTCTTGTTGATGAGAACAGAGCAACAGGTGAGGGCTCCGTCCACCTTGACCTTCTCCGTGTTCGACACTGGGATCAACATGTGGTCCTTCAGCTTCTCAAACACCTAGGGAAGAGATGGAGAGAGAGAATATGTCTGTCTTCACCTTCCGTAACATTAGTTTACAAGCATTGGTAATTTTACAATGATTTGGAAGCACTACCGAGGCATGCAAATCTAAGAATGAACATTTTAGGTATAGCAAGTTCTCAGTCTCCTGAAGGAAGAAAAACTAAGTGAGAAATATTACAACATCTCCAGAAACCCTCAAAGCGATGTGTCACCCTGTGGAGCTCCTCCAGAAGAAAACCACTGTTTTCCTAAGACACTTCCAAGCCAGAATATATATATATTCTCTCTCTCTCTCTCTCTCTCTCTCTCTCTCTCTCTCTCTCTCTCTCTCTCTCTCTCTCTCTCAAGTGGTAGGATAACTTCACTGTGGGGGCTGGCTGAGACCTTTTGTCTAGTCGACTTCGATCGCTCTTCTCAGCCCCCCCCACCCTTATGTAACATTACTAAAAATAGCCGGAGACAGAGTTTTTAGGGTGAGAATGTTTAGTGTTTATACTGTTAGAAAAGCAGAGCAGCTTTGCAGGCATTGAGTAGGTTTGGTCTGATTGGATTGACAAATCTCTCTCTCATTCTCTTCCTCCCTCTCTCACTATCTGATGGGGGGTCTGTCTGTCTAGATTACTGTTATAAAGATGTGTTAAGTTCAACCAGGCTGAGAGATCTGCTCTTCCAGAGGGGTGGTTCCGAGAGATTACATGGAACTGTGTCTGACAGTCTGACACGCAGAAATGTACCCCTATGGTCTGACACCCCTGATGATTGTGATTCCAACACCTCTACATTTCACGATTCTTCATCACACAGATGGTGTGCAGAGGCAGAAAGTGTCCCAAGCTTCGATCCAGGACCCATATGAATTCACTCTACAGTGGTCTGATACAGGACACTGAAGCAGTCACTCTGATTTTATGTTTCGGTTTAATTCCCCTTTAGCCAATCCTCAAGGCAAATATTATATTATATTAAATCGGACAACAGTTCCAAATCCAACGATACATATTTCAATAAATGCTTCGTACTAAAAATAAATGTTCAAGTTTGGGTTTTAACCACATTTGAGGTCTTATGGCTGTCTGTGCAGATTGCAGGGTGTTGGTTGCCATAGTGACACAGGAAAGTGTAGTGACAATGAGGAATCTTAATTACATGGCTCAGCCATCCCTAACCGCTACAGAGACAATAACATGTCATTCACTGCTCCCATACGAGCTGACATCCAAGAGTCACAAGTTCACAACAACGTGCAGGGATATTTACAACAAACATATGCATACAAGACGACAAATATACAATATTCCGTAGCTAATAACTGGGGGAGCACAGAGATTGGCATGTGTGTGTTAGTGCACTGTGTGTTAGTGTGTGCTCACTTTGGCACTCTCTGGGAACTCCTCTGGGGTGCAGTGTAGCAGTACATGGCCTTTGCTGGGGAGGTTCATGTAGATGGTGTTGGCTGCAATGTCATCAGGCACTGTCAGCTTGTTGTAGCGATGGTCACTCATCTGCTGCATGATCTACAGACACACAGGGAGACAGACAGACCGACGTATGGTAAGCTGTAAGGGACACACAGCACCACGGTGAGATGGAGAGAAGCCCAGTCCAAATTCTCTCCTAAACCCCTTGGCCGTTGGCCATAGCTCTCTGATGTTTCTAGATATGTAAAGAACATGGTGGGAGCACCAGCACTACACTGCTTATACCTTTCCAGGCAAACATTGAAGGGTACGGCCGAAGGAGGAGGGGAAAGGATCATATTGTGGCTGGGCAAAAATGGAACCAGACCCTGCTGTTTTCGCCTGCTCCAGTCGTAACCTCCAAACCACTATCTGGGTGGCTGGGCCTTAATGGAGAACACAGACGGGCAGACAGACTGACTGACATTCTTTCACGGCAGATGTCATGTTATTTATGTAATCTGCTGGGTCGGGGCTTGGGGGAGAAGGAGCAGCACTCCCTCCAATAAGTGGAAATTTGAGCACTGAGGATGCTATGACCTGAATGCAGAGCAGAGCAGATGTGTGTGTGTGTGTGTGTGTGTGTGTGTCCCCAATGTTTACGACCTGAACACCGGTGGATACCTTAGAGGAGGAAAAGGATGAGGGAGAACGCAAGTAAACAACATTGAAAAGGTGTGTCATCTCATTCTCCTCTCCCCTGACTCCTTCCTCTCACCCCTTTTGCTCTGCACCCCTTTCTTATATCGTGCAGAGAGAAAGTCTGAGCTGGTGTGTGTGTGTTTTTGGGAGAATTGGGGTTAGAGGAGTTGGTGTGTGTCGAGGGTTAGAAGAGTGATTGTGGTGTTGATCCATGATGATAAATCTCTCAACCCCTCACGGTGCTTCATTTGTCTCTGTGGATCATGATGTGAACAATGGGCTTTGTGGTTTGGCCTGTTCACACATTCCACTCTACCCTGGGGTTGGCTGGTGTGCGTGTGTGTGAGAAATGTGCATGTGTCTGGTATGTGTTTGTATCTCCCAGATATGCTCTTCCAGAAGGGCGGTTGCCGGCTCCGCCCGGCCCGGCGGGGTGATGACCATAAACACCTTGGCTTATGTATGGCGTGTTGCGTGATCGCAGCAGTCCTAAATGAAACACGGTCCATGTGCGTGACCGCGAGCGCTCTCTTCACACACAGGAGGATTAGCGGTCTGGCGGAGAGACTGAGACAGAGAGGTGAGAGACTGTATGACACTCACGCTATACAGATCAATATTTTACTCAGTTTTATAAGTTTATAATTTTCTCTCCTCTCAAATCCAAGCAACACTAAATGGACGAGGACTGTCTGATGAGCTGTCCAATTACTTTCTAATCTCAACTGAATGATGTTAAACCAGTTCTCCCAATCTCAGTCCTCCTGGGCACAATTCGCCCTTCACTAAACTCTTCCCCATATACTGTAGGTATTGTTACTACCTCGGTCAAGCTTACAAACCCCCTGCAGATGAAAGTTTTGCTATCTAACGTAAGACAAATGGGGCACAACAGAATTGGATTAGAACCAATGAACGTTCTCTACAGTGAGCAGTGCCTCTCTCACAATGACTGTACATTCCCCCGAAGTTTAATATGAAAAACCGCTGAATGTGTGACGGAATGTGCAGAGTCAATCTTGCTAAACAAAATATTAACTGGGAGGTAACGGAATACCATACAAGCAACAAACAGACACATAACAAAATCTACTGTCACTTTAATGAAGGGATATGGGATGCCATTCCTCTAAAGTCACAAGTACAAAGAGTATTTTGCAGCACACTTACAATATCTGGAATTTTCACAGTTCACACAATTTTCCCTGACCCGTGTAGCCATTACACTAAGTTGTTACAATGGCTCTTTTCAAAAACACACTCACAAACCAGTTGCTATCCAATGGACCAGGGGAATGGTTCTTAGACTGTAATGGTTACCTGTGGATGTCATTATTTGGGATTGGTCCTTGACACACATTTCTTCCCAGAGAACCGACTATTATTGGCTTATGGTCCATGTTTATTCCTGTCCCTTTAGGCCAGCGTCTAATCAAGAAGGTGAATGCGGGGGCACTAGTGGTGGTGTCTGTGTGAATGCGGGGGGAGGGGGGGATCGGCTGGGTTAAAAACAACCCAATTTGGGGTTATTTGGTAACTCCGTGTCGGGTAAATATTGGACAGAACACACGCTGGGTTATCTTGATCCAGCCAGTTGGGTTGCGTGAATAACCCAACATGTTGTGTGCTTTGGATTACACAAACATGGGTTAATTTAACCATCACTTGGGTTTTATTCACTTTCATGCTGGGTTAACCCAGCAGCTGGGTCTTTTTAATGTAATCCTTAGATTATTTTCAAGAGGCATGGCTTAATAGGGGAGTGGCTTTCAGATAGATATTTTTGGCCACCCGTAAGGGTAAATGTCATTCCTGTTCATCTGTTGTATTATATTAAAATGTTAAGATTGTACAATGCAATTTTGAATGTGCCTTAATTTGGCATATTTCATTATTATAAAATATTAATAATAATAACATTATTAATTGCATATTGTAATGGAGTGGTAAGAATCCCAACTTTGGGATTTGTATAGGCTCTTAAGGAACACACATTTCTGTAAGCCTCATAAGCTTCAAAACTATCAGTGTTCAACCTTAACATGCGCTAACAATACAACATAACAGACTAGCAGGAAATACATTTACTCTCACAGGTGGCCAAAAATAACTATTTGAAAGCCATGCCCCTACTAAGCCATGCCTCAAGTCTTCTGATCATGCCTCAATAACCCAGCATCAATAACCCAGAATCAACAACCCAACAGTGCTCTTTTTAAAGAAAATAACCCAACTAATTGAACCAATGCCTGCAACCCAGCAGTTGGGTTATCCAAACAACCTAGCATTGTTTTGCGTAAAGGGCTGGGTCTGGGGTATAGGCCTTGGATTGAGGCTGGGGTGTGGGATATAAGGCTGGGCCTGAGTTATAGGGCTGGGGGTATGGGCCTGGGGATAGGGCTGGGGCAAAAAGCTGGGCCTGGAGGTCAGTTATGGGCCAATCAGTGAGTCCTTTCAGCATGAGTCAACCTGGAGCCCTGGCTTGCTGGAAAGGGAGAGTGTGCGTGAGAGAGCATTAGCATTTCAGTATAAGTAAGAGGGAGTATTTTGGGGAGATTACTTCACGGCTGAGGCTTGGCAGTGATAGCAGTGGAGAGCCACGATTGTTAGGAGTACGATCAGATGATGGAATTCATCCGGTCCACGTCCTCAACTTGGGAGGGCTAAACATAGTATGACTGCAGACTATGCAAGGCACACACACACACAAGGACACATAGATGCACACACCCACGGACACTTGCACACACACACACTGGCTGCCACATTTGGTGTGACGTCAACTATACTGTATCAGAACCATGACTCAGTATCAGACCAGACATGATAACATGGCAATACAGTCATAGCCTGCTTTAGTAACAAAGTCATAGTTTGGTCTGTGAATAACATGCCAACCTTATACCACTACTTCACTATCAAGATTAGGTGTGCGTTCACAAAAGCTCACCCCAAGGGAATCCAGCCAGCAGGCATGTAACAATATCTAATGATATTATCATTAGATTAGAGCCACATTCACAAAAACAACCCCTTTATGTTCATTACAGCTACAGTCACAACAACAGCAACCCATTTACATTCATTACAATAGCATTCACAACAACCCCTTTTGCATTCAATAGAGCAGTGTTTCCCAACCCCAGTCCTTAAGTACCCCCAACAACACACATTTTTGTTGTACCTCAGACAAACGCACCTGATTCCACCAAAGATTGTCTATTATATACTGACAAGATAGTCAAGTGACCGCTTCAACAATGGAAATACATGTCCTCAAAGATGAAAGGCAGGCAGGAGGAGGCGAGATCAGGAGAGACCATTCTAGCAGATAGGCGTGAACAGGCCATAGAGATAAATAGAGGACTCCTCTCTGTATCGGTGTCATTATAGCGTCTGTGGCAGCACCATTGAGGCAATCTCCATTTTAAAGTAGTCCGTGTTTTTCCTCTTCATTGGCTGATTGCTCCCAACTCATAGGAATCCCCACCCAGTTGACTACTTGAATTTTAATTTTATTTAACTAGGCAAGTCAGTTAAGAACAAATTCTTATTTTACAAGGACTGCCTTTCCCTGGCCAAATCCTCCCCTAACCTAACCCGGACGACTCTGGGCCAATTGTGCGCCGCCCTATGGGACTCCCGATCACGGCCGCTTGTGATACAGCCCGGGATCAAACCTGGGTCTGTAGCAGGGGTGGGCAATTCCAGTCCTCAATAGGGCCTGATTGGTGTCACAGTTTTGCCCCAGCCCCCAGCTAACACACCTGACTCCAATAATCACCTAATCATCATCTTCAGTTTAGAATGCAATTTGATTAATTAGCTGTGTTTGCTAGGGATGGAGAAAAAGTGTGACACCAATCATTAGACTGCTGTGCCACTCGGGAGCCCAGTGGTGTAAGGGTGTAAGCCCTCAATGGCAATGGCCACGCTAAAACATTATATCCATGATGAGTCCTTTGTTAAGCTCAATGACAACAGGCACAACTCCGATATAAAGTAGTTTTTTCAAAGTTGCCGAAATGTCACGTGTGTCCACTTATATCAGTGCATTCATCACAACTTAACCATAACAAAACTTTTATTCAATCAAATAAGCCTCACGCAGCAAATTCAACACTCATTGACCTCAAATTCCTCACGTCGTGGGCTAATTGTCGTGGACAGATTTTGGACTGAGTAAAACCTCTCACTTCGCCTCTTCCTCTCTGATTCAACTCATTGAGGGCTTGATGATTAGTTGACA
Organism: Brachymystax lenok tsinlingensis; assembly: GCA_030435695.1. Taxonomy (NCBI): domain Eukaryota; kingdom Metazoa; phylum Chordata; class Actinopteri; order Salmoniformes; family Salmonidae; genus Brachymystax; species Brachymystax lenok. The sequence continues at coordinate 36,438,289 of CM059791.1, forward strand.
AGTTGGATCAGGTGTAATGGGCCTTCTCTACAATAGCTAATGGAATCTTAATGGGGCTCCAGTGTGTGCCAACTAAAAGTGTGCTGTATTAGTTAGCTATCACTATTACATATGTAGGATCTTAATTTGAGCCAGTTTTATACAGCAGGAAGATAATCCTACAGCAACAGAAAATGTAAATTATAATTACTGTACATTTTTGTAGAGGTCGATTTTTTTTCTTCTTTTAATTCATAATTTTTTTGTTATTAGGGAAAATCAAATTGGAAATTACAAACGTTAGAAGCCTTTTTAAAACAAAAAATACACTACAAGTTTGCATTTGCTGGAAAAATTCTCAGCAACAAAAGAGTGATCAAATTAAGATCCTGCACCGTATGTAATAATTAATTACCAGTGTTGATAACTAATACTTGGATATGTTTGCCTCAGTATGTTGAATGAGCTAAGGACAACATGGGGGAATAAACATTTGTACAGTCTTTACACATTTCATTGATAATGATAATTGTAGACCACAGGAAGAGTCGCTGATGCAATTGTAACAGCTAATGGGGATCCACATGAACAAAGAAGTACTTAGTAGTAGACGGACATGGAATTCTGTCGGTTTGTCTGTGGTTGAAGTATGTAGAATCTGTAGATAGTTCCTCTCAATTTGAGTGTTTCAACACTTTGCAGCCCTGGGCCAGTAGGGGGTGACGTCTCACTGAGAAGGCAGATGAGGAAGAACCCTACCACTGAAAAAGCCTGGCTGTCAACTTTCAGGTGTGTCTGTCCCAGGTGTGCAGGGCCCGAATACTGAACAGGCTCGCAGGGCACATGCCCCGGGGCCCCTGACCTCCAGATAGCATATGATAGCAATGTGTAGAATTGCAGGAAATTAGCTTTAAAACTGCAAAATGTTCTCTTAGCCTTATGGCAAAATGTGAACAAAAGCTTGAAATTAGCTATAAAACAGCATTTCTTTCTTCTTCCATGGCAAAAAGTGTATAATTGCAGGAAATTTCCTTTTAAACTGCACCAATTTCTCTTACTTAACCTCATGACAAAACGTGCAGAATAGCATTATAAACCAGCACATTTATCTCTCTGCACCATGGCAAAATCTGTTGAAATGCAGTAGGTTTGCTGAACTCCAAAATAAAGAAGAAAGAAAAGGTTGGTGCCCCGGGGCCCCAAGTCCTGTAGTCCGACCGAGCAGGTGTGTCTGCTTACTTGTCTCTGAGGTTTCAAAATGTGTCACATTCTGTTTTCGTGTCTGTACTGTGTATTGACACAGAGTTGCGTGCCAGGCGCGTGACTCAACCCCACTACAGTCTGTGATTTGGAGTGGTGTGTGCATGCCAGGCTCCTGCTTTGATGCCAGGGAATTCCTTGTGTCTGTTCCTCAGAAAAGAACAAGCAGAGATGTATTGCAACAGTCTCCATGAAAGGTAGCAATATGTCACTGTCAGTGTGTTTGTGTTTGCTCCACGTCTTTCATGAAGAGGATCTGTATTCCCTATAGGGTGTGTGTGTGTGCATATCTATAGTGGTTATTCAAGATCTCTCATTAGATAAGCCCCATTGATTCAGAAGCCCTGTCTTTGGTAATGAGGTGGGGAGCGTTTTTAAACATTTAAACAATAGTTGTATAATTGAGGTTCAGCTGTGTATAACATGGATTATACCATAGATTAACTACGAACATACATTTATCAGAGGGAGATCACATTCACATGTGGTTTCTGCAGGCTTGTGAAAGTTATAGTCAGAGGCAGGCATCAAACTGCAGAGAGAGGGGGGGATCTGTTTTTGTGTGTGAGGTGTAGGGGGGAGGAGTTGAGTCAACACGTGTGATGACCTGTCTTGCCGTGTTACGCAGCGCAAGGAGAGTGGGAGGGAGGAGGAGGGAGAACAGGGCTGTACAGTTACAGTATATTGAGAAAGAGCTAAAAAAGAAATTTGTGTCAATGTCAAATAAACACTCTTTAAACTTGATAGGTTTTCATGAATACAATCCCAATCAGTTAAAGTTGGGAATACCTGAGAAAAGGCAATGACAAATCTGCAATTCCCCAAAGATCCAAACATTCCTCGCATAGGTCCAACTCTGGTCCTTCCAAAGTAATGCTTGGGGGTATATGGGAGCCCCCGAGAAATTACCAGGTAGTGAAGCATGCATTGCCCAGTCTGTATCGTACTGTTTCTGCATTACACTGAAGAAGCCTTCCTCTCAATGAGGTGTGCTCACCTGTTAGTTCTATATGACTCAGGGGTGAGTTGAGGTACAGCAATATGATCTCCAGTTTGATCTCAAGACAAGGCTGTGGGCAAGATGACCTGCAGTTACTTCGAGCATCAAATGTGTCACCTGAAATACTATTTAAGACAAAGACCAAAATGTCGAAACTTCGAGCAAGTCAATAAAACGTTTGCATTTGCAAACTCATTAAGAACCGTTTACACATTGTTTAGGAGTCCCATTATTTTTATTGTGGTGATTTATTACCAGGCGGAACTATTAAAAACAACTGGAAAATTTGGTAAAACATCTAATAAATCCATTAATATCGAAGACAAAAGAAGAAACAATATTATAATACAAATAATTAGGTGGGTGCTTACATTGGTCCTATTTGACATATGCACAAGTATGTATTATATTCCAGTATTTCTCTCCACCTCCATCCCCTTCCATCTCTCCTCCTGCCTCTCCCTCTCTCCACCTCCATCCCTCCCCCTCCGGCCTGATCTCCCCCACACCCTATTCTCTCTTCTCCCTCTCCATCTCCATGCTACACAGAGCAGTAGCGGCTCTACCTAACTTTAGCTCTCCAAGAAGCGGCTCCAGTGGGCATGCGATCACCAACACTGGACAATTTGAGGACACATTGAAAGGACAGTAGTGGAGAAGGTGGAAAGTTACTACCTGCCTTCCAGGACACCTACAGCACCCGATGTCACAGGAAGGCCAAAAAGATCATCAAGGACAACAACCACTCGAGCCACTGCCTATTCACCCCGTTATCATCCAGAAGGCGAGGTCAGTACAGGTGCATCAAAGCTGGGACCGAGAGACTGAAAAACAGCTTCTATCTCAAGGCCATCAAAACTGTTAAACATCACTAACATAGAGAGGTTGCTGCCAACATACAGACCCAAAGCACTGGTCACTTTAATAAATAGATGTAATAATCACTAGTCACTTTAAATAATGTTTACATATCCTACATTACTCATCTCATATGTGTATATACTGTATCCTTTACCATCTATTGCATCTTGCCTATGCCGCACCGCCATCGCAAATCCATAAATGTATATGTACATATTCTTATTCCATCCCCTTACATTGTGTGTGTATAAGGTAGTCATTGTTAATTTGTTAGATTACTTGTTAGATATTACTGCACTGTCAGAACCAGAAGCGCAAGCATTTCGCTACACTCGCATTAACATCTGCTAACCATGTGTATGTGACAAATAAAATTTGACTTCAGTGGAAAAACCTTGCCGCTTCTTGTCGCGTCATGCTGATGGCAGAGTCAGGATTTGGGGTAAGTGTAGTGTAAACACGCCTGGCACGCAACTCTGTGTCAATACACAGTACACGGTACAGACACGAAACAGAATGTGACACGTTTTGAAATCCAGGAGAGAAGGGAGAACACACACCTTCTTGGCGGGACTACCGCATTTGGGGCCCAGGGGCATTTAAAAAAATTATTCAGCTAACTTACTGTATTTCAACACATTTTGCCATGGTGCAAAGAGAATAATTTTCTGTACTGTAATGCTATTCTACACATTTTGTCATGAGGCTAGGTAAGAGTAAATAATGCCTTTTAAAGCAAATTTCACGCAATTCTATACTTTTTGCCATAAAAGGAAAGAAAATGCTATTTTGATAGCTCATATCATGCTCTTGCTCACATTATGCCACAAGGCTGAGAACATTTTGCAGTTTTAAAGCACATTTTCTACTATCCTACACATTTCGCCATGAGGCTGAGAGAAAATGTTGCAGTTTTAAAGCAAATTTCCTGCAATTCTGCACATTTTGCTATCATATGCTATCTGGGGGCCCCAAGCAGGCCGACATCGGCGCAGTACAACAGTGGTGTGCAGAACGGCTGCAACTCATCAGTCCTTGTCACGGATGGGATATTGCAGCCACACCGGGTTCCACTTCTATCAGCTAAAAACAAAAAGATGCGGCTCCAGTGGGCACGCGATCACCAACACTGGGCAATTAAGGAGTGGAAAACCTTGCTGGTTCCTGTTGCGTCATGCTGATGGTAGAGTCAGGATTTGGGGTAAACAGCATGAGTCCGTGGCCCCATTCTGCCTGGTGTCAACGGTACAGGCTGGTGGTGTAATGGTGTGGGAAATGTTTGCCTGGCGCATGTTAGGTCCCTTGATACCAATTGAGCAACGTTTCCATGCCTCAACGAATTCAGGCTGCTCTGGAGGCAAAGGGGGTCCAACCCGGTACTAGATGGGTGTACCCAATAAACTGTCCACGGAGTGTAATGCCTAAAATTCTTATCTAAAGTGTTTAGCATTAAGTTAAGTCCTTGTGCATATTGAGGAGGCCCCAGAAGAATTCTTACCTTATGCTTCAATGATGCCAGATGGCCCCGTTTATCAAAGCAGTACACTGGCATGCACACACCACTACAAATCACAGACTGTAGTGTAGTGTACACACGCCTGGCATGCAACACAGTACAAGGTAGAGACACGAAACAGAATGTGACACGTTTTGAAACCTCAGACAATGGAGCACACACCTGCTTGGCGGGACTACCGCATTTGGGGCCCCGGTGCATTTAATAAATAAAAAAATTCAACTAACTTACTGCATTTCAACAGATTTGCCATGGTGCAGAGAGAAAAATGTGCTGTTTTTAATGATATTCTACACATTTTGTCATGAGGTTAAGTAAAAGTAAATTATTACTTTTTTTAAGCAATTTATCTCAAATGTATTCAATGGGGTTGAGGTCAGGGCTCTTTGCAGGCCAGTCAAGTTCTTCGACACAGATCTCGACAAACCATTTCTGTATGGACCTTGCTTTGTGCACTGGGACATTGTCATGCTGAAACAGAAAAGGGCCTTCCCCAAACTGTTTCCGCAAAGTTGGAAGCACAGAATCATCTAGAATCTCATTGTATGCTGTAACGATAAGATTTCCCTTCACTGGAACTAAGGGGCCTAGCCTGAACCATGAAAAACAGCCCCAGACCATTATTCCTCCTCCACCAAACTTTACAGTTGGCACTATGAATTCGGGCAGGTAGCGCTCTCCTGGCATCTGCCGAACCCAGATTCGTCCATCGGACTGCCAGATAGTGAAGAGTGATTTATCACTCCAGAGAACGCGTTTACACTGCTCCAGAGTCCAATGGCGGCGAGCTTTACACCACTCCAGCCAGCGCTTGGCATTGCGTATGGTGATCTTAGGCTTGTGTGCCGCTACTCGGCCATGGAAACCCATTTCATGAAGCTCCCAACGAACAGTTCTTGTGGACTTTGCTTCCAGTGGCATTTTGGAACTCGGTAGTGAGTGTTGCAACCGAGGACAGATGATTTTTTTCAGCACTCAGCGGTCCCGTTCTGTGAGCTTGTGTGGCATATCACTTTGTGGCTGAGCCGCTGTTGCTCCTGGATGTTTCCACTTCACAATAAAAGCACTAACAGTTGACTGGGGCAGCTCTAGCAGGGCAGACATTTGACAAACTGACTTGTTGGAAAGGTTGCATTAAGGTCATTGTACTGCCAATGTTTGTCTATGGAGATTGCATGGCTGCCTGCTCGATTTTATACTCCTTTCAGCAACGGGTGATACTGAAATAGCCGACTCCATTAATTTTAAGGGGTCGCTAGCTAGCATACACAGACATTTTCTTGCTTGTGTTGCTATGGTTACACATTACCAGAAGCTGTCAGGAGCAGTCTGTCTCTCAAAATAGACAAATAATGTTTGATACTTGCATATGAAACGTCTTCCCACATTCCTTGAATTGGTGCTGGCTGGCGCACATTGTGGCATTGTTGACAAGTTGGCTATTTTAATGTGGGGTTATCGTTTTTCCCTGATTCACTTCCATTAATCAAAGGAGGAGTATGATAATGGTGGCTTCCAAGTATCTTATTGGCCAAGACATAGCGTAGGCTATCCGGGGTTTATATACAGTGCCTTCAGAAAGTATTCACACACCTTAACTTATTTCACATTGTTGTTACAGCCTGAATATTAAAATATACACACAATACCCCATAATGACAAAGTGAAAACATGTTTTTAGAAATGTTTGCAAATTTATTGAAAATGAAATACAGAAAAGTCTAATTTACATAAGTATTCACACCCCTGAGTCAATACTTTGTAAAAGCAACTTTGGCAGCGATTACAGCTGCGAGTCTTTCAGGGTAAGTCTCTAAGAGCTTTCACACCTGGTTGTTGATCATTGCTAGACAGTATTTTTCAGGTCTTGCCAAGTAGATTTAAGTAAAAAATAACTCGGCCAATCAGGAACATTCACTGTCTTCTTGGTAAGCAACTCCAGTGTAGATTTGGCCATGTGTTTTAGGTTATTGACCTGCTGAAAGGTGAATTCATCTCCCAGTATCTGGTGGAAAGCAGACTGAACCAGGTTTTCCTAAAGGATTTTGCTTGCTCATTTTTTATCCTGAAAAACTCCCCAGTCCTTAACGATTACATGCATACCCATAACATGATACAACCACCACTATGCTTGAAAATATGGAGAGATTTACTCAGTAATGTGTTGTATTGGATTTGCCCCAAACATAACACGTTGCATTCATGACAAAAAGTGAATTGCTTTGCATTTTTTGCAGTATTACTTGAATACTGCCTTGTTGCAAACAGAATACATGTTTTGGAATATGTTTATTATTTTCACTCTGTCAATTAGGTTAGTAATGTGGAGTAACTACAATGTTGTTGAGCCATTTTCAGTTCTCTTTTCACAGCCATTAAACTCTGTAAATGTTTTAAAGTCACCATTAGCCTCAACGGTTTCCTTTCTCTCCGGCAACTGAGTTAGGAAGGATGCCTGTATCTTTGTAGTGACTGGGTGTGTTGATAAACCATCCAAAGTGTAATTAATAAATTCACCATGCTCAAATGGATATTCAATATCTGATTTAGGTGCCCTTATGTGCGAGGCATTGGAAAACCTCCCAGGCTTTTGTGGTTGAATCTGTATTTGAAACTCACTACTCGACTAAAGAACCTTACAGATAATTGTATGTGTGGGGTACAGAGAGGAGGTAGTCATAAAATAACATTATGTTAAACACTATTATTGCATACTGTCACGACTTCCGCCAAGATCGGTTCCTCTCCTTGTTCGGGTGGCGTTCGGTGGTCAACGTCACCAGTGTTCTAGCCATCGCCGATCCACTTTTCATTTTCCATTTGTTTTGTCTTGTTTTTTCACACCTGGTTTTAATTTTGTCTCATTACTGTTTTCTATTTAACCCTTAGTTCCCCTCATGTCTGTGTGGGGAATTGTTTGTTTTGGGCGTGTTGTGGTTTGCTGGGTTGTTATGTTTTTCACCCGTGCTTTGTTCAACCAGTATTTTTGTACGTGTATTTTGTACTTTTTGCCTAGTAAAGTTACTTAGTACACTCATCTCTGCTCTCCTGCGCCTGACTCCTACACCAGCTACACCCACCGTATCACAAATACAGAGTGAGTACATGCAACTTATAATGGGACTTGTTAAGCAAATGTTTACTCCTGAACGTATTTAGTTGTGCCATAAAACAAAGGGGTTAAACCTTATTGACTCAAGGCAGTTTTTAATTAGATTTTTTTTCTTCAAAAAAACACAATTCCAATTTGACATTATGGGGGCCAGTGATATAAAATGTAAATGTATTCAATTTTAAATTCAGGCTGTAACAACAAAATGTGGAAAAGAGGTATGAATACTTTCTGAGTCACTGTATGTCATTGATTTCCACATAATTGATGAAATTAGATTTGAATTCCATAAAGACTGTAATTGTGTCTTGTAAATATTGTAGAAAAGTGAAGTGCCACTTACAGTTTACCAGTAGGCTACAGGGAATGTGTTCCTCCACTGATCTGTGATTTCCAGCAGTCTGTTTTTTATATGCGTGGAGCACACATTGTAAAATTGTAAACTAACAAAAATGTTTCAAGTTAGAACCCATTAGTTAATATACAGCACCAACTACATAAACATCTGATTGGGTCCATTATCTGCTACCTGGACTTGTAAACATTGAGTTATGATTATGGCTAACTTGCAATAGCACCTAAAAAGGAACAAACTATTAAGCATGGCACTGTCTTAATGATTTTGTGCTTGTATGAGAATGACCACCACAAATTGAATTTGAAGAAAATCTATTGGATGTGCTTAAAATGAAATGATAATGGGATGGGAGTTTTATTTCAGTTATGTTTTCTGCAAACACTATTAAACATGTATTAATCTAAACGTAATTTACAAGATGCTGCAAAGGAAGGTAAGTACAACTCTGTCCTCTGAACATAGACCTATCTTGCATGACCCATGCACTTAATGGTGACTGATACCTTCAGGGCTTTCTGAGCCGGTTCGCTGGAGCCAATCACGATGAGGCCTGGTCCTCCCATGCTGCAAAAGCTCTTCAGGTGTAGACCATCAGTGACCGGGACAGTGGATACAGCATAGTCCTGCAAACACACAACAACCCTACTGCATTACAGGGACCGTGGACATAGTCTTGCAAACACACACCAAACCTACTGGATTACACAGCATAAGTCCTGCAAACATGCAAGCCCTAACATTATTGGACTAGACATGTCCCAGTGGGAAAGGTAACCTAACAGACATTGGTTGAGAGTCTTAGAGATGAGGTCACTTCCTCTGGCCTCACGTGCCAGACACTCCTATACGGCTGCCTAGCTGCTACTCAGTCAGAGACTGATGTTGAGTGTCATCCTGCTCTGTTCTGTCACATCTACCCCATGGCTATAGTTCTAGTTTAGAGCTCCCTGTTCCATGGTTAGTTTCTGGAGGACCAAACTATTGCTACTGCTCAGTGCTCAGAGAGCGACTGATGTGCTGTCATCCTACTTTGGTCTGTCATACCATATCTACCCCATGGTAACAGGGGTTCTGGTGGGCTATTGATTAGCTTCTGGAGTGTGTTGTGACATGGGTTGGAATCCCAGGTTCACTGAGGCAGGAATGGACATGTTATATGGAGTGTCAATTCACTCCGCTTTGTCATCTGGCTGACATCATACCTGCCCCTGTTTCTCTGGCCTGGTCCATATTAAGTGTCATGATTTACCTGAACCACCTATTGAAGTAAATCAGGTGTTAAATGATGTGAAAAAGAGACTGGAGTGCCACTAGATCAAAGCAAATCGATCCTCTCTGAAAGATCAGCTTTTTCTGACTGTCGGAATGTTTGTTTTACCACTATCCACTGAGTTTTTAAACTACGACGTGCAACATGTTTCAACGTGCCAATAACTCAGTACTTTTTAGTTTCAAATTGCCACAGTCTTGGAGCTAGAATTGGGATCTTGTATACTGTGCTATTGACTACACAAAAGGTAAAGGAGAGCAATGTACAATACAGCAAATAAGGCATTTATAGGGCCGCCATCTTTATGCACTTCCACTCGTCCTTTCCTCCTCATCCCCAGCTTTTCCTTGTCCTCCTGGAGCCCTACTTTTACAGTAAAATAGAACACCCTATTGACAAGTCACAATTCATGACAATCACTGGATTAGGTTGCACCAAAAAATATTTTGAACCATGCATTCCTGCTTGGACATGTTAGATGAACAACTTATTTGTTATGGGCTGGTGCCACCAACTGAAAAAGTTGGTCACACTAATCTGGAACCCTGTCAAGGGGTGTGATTTCAAAAGAAATCATGCGATAGGATGTTATGCCGAAAAATATGTTGGTAGTACAATGCTATGTACAGGTAACTGGTAAAATAATGTAAACACTTGAGTAAGTGAGGGACACAAAGTATATATTGAAAGCAGATGCTCCACATAGATGCTCCACATTGATCCAAGATGGCGTAGCAGTCAGATGTCTTTTGTCCTCGTCTTGTCGTGTCCCGTGTATATATTTTTTTCTAAAACTCTACTTCAAAACACTCTCCTGAAACCCGCCTCACCCAATGTGGTGCGGATCTGTTTCCCCAAGTATTATCCACCTCGAATCCGTAATCCCCCCAACAGAAGCTAGCCAGAAGCTAGCCAGCTCACTAGCTACTAGCTAACGTTAGTATTTAGCTAACCACTGCCAGCGGACATCAGCTAACCTTTAGCTCTGAAAGCTCTCGCCAGTTCTGACAACGTGACTCAAACCAGAGCATACTGGACCTATTTTCTCTCCATATCCCTGGATTCCTACCGCAAGCTCTGGACATTTTCACCTGGATCTTGCAGGTAGCTAACTGCTATCCGAGTGACTATTGGCTAACGTCGGTCCCGGAGCAATCACCAATTAGCCTGAAGCTAGCCCATGCTAGGCCCATCTTCCGGCTAGCTGAAGAGTTCCATCAGCCACTCCTGGGCTACAACACCTATCCGGACCCGTTTTTACTGCCGGTGCGGAGCCCCACCGGGCCTTCACGACTGGACTACCGACGTTATCTGCCCGAGGGGGTTATTCAACTGGCCCCTTCGTCGCGACGTCACCTGAACGCCCATCTGCTAACTGCGGCCCGCTAACGTTAGCGGTCTAGAGCATATCGGCTGCTAGCTAAATAGGTCCATCGGACATTTCTTGGGCCACTATACCTATTTTGCAAATTGAACTGGTACCCTTTACCACACGGAACCCCACTAATCCATCACGACTGGTCTACCGACGGAAACGCACGAGGAGGCTATAAACAGACTTCCTCATCTTCTGCTAGCTTGCTACCCCCCGGCCCGGCTAGCTGTCTGAATCGCCGTGCCCCCAACCAGCCTCACTACTCACTGGACCCTTATGATCACTCGGCTAAGCATGCTTCTCCTCAATGTCAATATGCCTTGTCCATTGCTGTTCTGGTTAGTGTTTATTGTCTTATTTCACTGTAGAGCCTCTAGCCCTGCTCAATATACTTTATCCAACCCTTCAGTTCCACCACCCACACATGCGATGATATCACCTGCTTTAAATGATGTTTCTAGAGACAATATCTCTCATCATCACTCAATGCCTAGGTTTACCTCCACTGTATTCACGTCCTACCATACCTTGATCTGTACATTATGCCTTGAATCTATTTTATCGCCCCCAGAAACTTTCTCCTTTTACTCTCTGTTCCGGATGTCCTAGACGACCAGTCCTTATAGCCTTTAGCCGTACTCTTATCCTACTCCAACTCTGTTCCTCTGGTAATAGAGGTTAATCCAGGCCCTGCAGTGCCTAGCTCCACTCCTATTCCCCAGGAGCTCTCATTTGTTGACTTCTGTAACCGTAAAAGCCGTGGTTTCATGCATGTTAACATTAGAAGCCTCCTCCCTAAGTTTGTTTTATTCACTGCTTCAGCACACTCTGCCAACCCAGATGTCCTAGCCGTGTCTGAATCCTGGCTTAGGAAGACCACCAAAAACCCTGAAATCTCCATCCCTAACTACAACATTTTCAGACAAGTTAGAACGGCCGGTGTTAGAACGGCCGGTGTTAGCCGGCAGAGTTCTGTCTTACTATCCAGGTCTGTACCCAAACAATTTGAGCTTCTACTTTTAAAAATCCACCTTTCTAGAAACAAGTCTCACCGTTGCCGCTTGCTATAGACCACCCTCTGCCCCCAGCTGTGCTCTGGACACCATATGTGAACTGATTGCCCCCATCTATCTGCAGAGCTCGTGCAGCTAGGTGACCTAAACTGGGACATGCTTAATAACACCCCGGCCATCCTACAATCTAAGCTAAATGCCCTCAACCTCACACAAATGATCAATGTACCAACCAGGTACAACCCCAAAGCCGTAAACACGGGCACCCTCATAGATATCAGCCTAACCAACTTGCCCTCCAAATACACCTCCGCTGTTTTCAACCAAGATCTCAGCAATCAATATCAAACGATATTGACCTCATCCCGTCAGTAGAGGATGCCTGGTTATTCTTTAAAAGTGCCTTACTCACCATCTTAAATAAGCATGTCCCATTCAAGAAATGTAGAACTAGGAACATATATAGCCCTTGGTTCTCTCCAGACCTGACTGCCCTTGACCAGCACAAAAACATCCTGTGGCGTTCTGCATTAGCATTGAACAGCCTCTGTGATATGCAACTTTTCAGGGAAGTTAGGAACCAATATACACAGGCAGTTAGGAAAGCCAAGGCTAGCTTTTTTTAAGCAGAAATATGCTTCCTGTAACACAAACTCAAAAAAGTTCTGGGACACTAAAGTCCATAGAGAATAAGAGCACTTGTTGCAACCCCTATTACTAGCCTATTCAACCTCTCTTTCGTGTCGTCTGAGATTCCCAAAGACTGGAAAGCAGCTGTGGTCATCCCCCTCTTCAAAGGGGGAGACACTCTAGACCCAAACTGCTACAGACCTATATCTATCCTACCCTGCCTTACTAAAGTCTTCGAAAGCCAAGTTAACAGATTACAGACCATTTCGAATCCCACCATACATTCTCCGCTATGCAATCTGGTTTCAGAGCTGGTCATGGGTGCACCTCAGCCACGCTCAAGGTCCTAAACGATATCATAACCGCCATCAATAAGAGACATTACTGTGCAGCCATCGTCATTGACCTTGCCAAGGCTTTTGACTCTGTCAATCACCACATCCTTGTCGGCAGACTCAACAGCCTGGGTTTCTCAAATGATTGCCTCGCCTGGTTCACCAACTACTTCTCCGATAGAGTTCAGTGTGTCAAATCAGAGGGCCTGTTGTCCGGGACTCTGGCAGTCTCTATGGGGGTGCCACAGGGTTCAATTCTCGGGCCGACTCTTTTCTCTGAACACATCAATGATGTCGCTCTTGCGGCTGGTGATTCTCTGATCCACCTTAACGCAGACGACACCATTCTGTATACTTCTGGCCCTTCTTTGGACACTGTGCTAACTACCCTCCAGACGAGCTTCAATGCCATACAACACTCCTTCCGTGGCCTCCAACTGCTCTTAAATGCAAGTAAAACTAAATGCATGCTCTTCAACCGATTGCTGCCTGCCTGTCCAGCATCACTACTCTGGACGGTTCTGACTTGTGTGGACAACTACAAATACCTAGGTGTCTGGTTAGATTGTAAACTCTCCTTCCAGACTCACATCAAACACTCCAATCCAAAATTAAATCTAGAATTGGCTTCCTATTTCGCAACAAAGCATCCTTCACTCATGCTGCCAAACATACCCTCGTAAAACTGACCATCCTACCGATCCTCGACGTCGGCGATGTAATTTACAAAATAGCCTCCAATACTCTACTCAACAAATTGGATGCAGTCTATCACAGTGCCATCCGTTTTGTCACCAAAGCCCCATATACTACCCACCGCTGCGACCTGTATGCTCTCGTTGGCTGGCACTCGCTTCATACTCGTCGCCAAACCCATTGGCTCCAGGTCATCTACAAGTCCCTGCTAGGTAAAGCCCTGCCTTATCTCAGCTCGCGGGTCACCATAGCAGCACCCACCCATAGCACGTGCTCCAGCAGGTATATCTCACTGTCCCCCCCAAAGCCAATTCCTCCTTTGGCCGCCTTTCCTTCCAGTTCTCTGCTGCCAATGACTGGAACGAACTACAAAAATCACTGAAACTGGAGAAACTTATCTCCCTCACTAGCTTTAAGCACCAGCTGTCAGAGCAGCTCACATATCACTGCACCTGTACATAGCCCATCTGTAAATAGCCCAACCAACTACCTCATCCCCTACCGTATTTATTTATCTTGTTCCGTTGCAGCCCAGTTTTTCTACATTGTACATTCATCTACTGCACATCTACCATTCCAGTGTTTAATTGCTATATTGTAATTACTTTGCCACCATGGCCTATTTATTGCCTTATCTTCCTTATCTTACCTCATTTGCACACATTGTATATATACTTGTTTTTCTACCGTATTATTGACTGTTTGTTTACTCCATGTGTAACTCTGTTGTTTGTGTCGAACTGCTTTGCTTTATCTTGGCCAGGTCGCTGTTGTAAATGAGAACTTGTTCTTAACTTGCCTACCTGGTTAAATAAAGTCGAAATAATCTGAGACAGGTGCCGCTCCAGTTTTCCATCAAGAAAACACCACATTATGGAATTTCTTGTGGAAGAATGGTGTCACATCCTTCCAAGTGAGTTCCAGACACTATGCTGAATCTATGCCAAGGTCCATTGAAGCTGTTCTGGCTCGTATTGGCCCCACGACCTATTAAGACACTTTGTTGATGTTTCCTGTATTTTTGTGCACATGACAGTCAGTGATGTTTACTATAAAAATGTGATGTGGCTAAAATATGACTTTAGTAGTACATGTAAGAATAATCAAGTTAGCTACCTAGCTGATTTTTTTTCCACTGGTAGCTAGTGATAGTAATGCAAAAGCTAACCCTATTTGAAACATCGGCATCTCCTGGCTGCATTTACCCACCAGATTCAGTAGCTTGAACCCCCCACCCCCAAAAAAGATTGAAAACCCTATTGATAACCCCATTAGATCCTATTGATAACCCCATTAGATTTCTGCCCAAAGTGTAGGAAAAAAAACTAAAAGTGAACATAATTCATGATGGGTTTTTATTTTAGTTTAGTTTTTTTCATGATTCGTTTTAATTTACTATAATAACCTTGATTCTCTGGTCTACCTATATACAATCACAAAGAAATACAGCATTTTAGGGTATGGGAGCAGACACAAATGGCTATTGGGGATATCAGGCATGAATCAATTGCCTTAGGTGTCTGGTCATTTGGATACATATCAATTTATGAGATAGCTTACCATAAAGGACATCCGGTTGTTCATAAATATGTGGGGATAACTCATAAATTATACAAAATATGATATGGACAGTTTTTGTATGAGTCTATTTGGCCAACAGGAAGGAGGTGAAATCTAGTTCTTCATTTAAACCGTGTGGTGATACGGAATTTAATTTGTGTATCCTCTGCGTGGTGGATAACCTTTTTTCGACCCCGACACAAATAGTGACTTTGTACTATAAAATGTCTCGCAATTTGCGAGGTGATATTTTGATGTTTGATAGTGGATTTATGTTCTCCAAGGCGTACTATTAAAGCGCAGAATGTTTTTTCAATATTCAATGAGTGTACAAAACATTAGGAACACCTGCTCTTTCCATGACCTAGACTGACCAGGTGATTCCAGGTGAAAGCTATGATCCAATATTGATGCCACTCGTCAAATCCACTTCAATCAGTGTAGATGAAGGGGAGGAGACACGTTAAAGGAGGACTTTTAGGCCTCAAGACAATTGAGTATGGATTGTGTATGTGTTCCATTCAAAGGGTGAATGGGAAAGACAAAATATTTAAGTGCTTTTGAATGGGAGATGGTGGTAGGTGCCAGGCGCACCGGTTTGAGTGTGTCAAGAACTGCAACACTGATGGGTTTCTCACACAACAGTTTCCCGTGTGTAACAAGAATGAGAAAGGGAATGGGGATACCTAGTCAGTTGCACAACTGAATGCATAAAGCCGAAATCTGTCATCCGCATTTAACCCAACCCCTCTGAATGGTCCACCACCCAAAGGACCTCCAGCCAACTTGACCCAAGCATTGGAGTCAACATGGGCCAGCATCCCTATGGAACTCTTTCGACAACTTGTAGAGTTCATACTCTGACGAATTGAGGCTGTTCTGAGGGCAAAACTGGGTGCAACTCAATATAAGGAAGGTGTTCCTTATGTTTTGTACACAGTGTAGATCTTATTGCAAGAACACTGTGACATATAAATAACTCCTTTAGTAGTGCAAGTTACACATGCCTTTTATCTCATAGGTACTAGAAGTCTGAGGGCTCCTTCTGATTTGACCAACATGATTGATAGATTTCTTGATTGCTTATAGGTAAATAAATGTAGATTCTGAAAGGCAGAATGTACATAATCACTTTCCCTTCCACTTCTGAAGGTTGGCAATTATGGATTTGGTATCCCATGGGCTGATGCTATCTATTAACAGGTTTACCACATTGGCAGCTGGTGGTATACTGACAGGAGGTACATGGTATGCTCCAGGCATGGGGTTTGAAAACATATACCAAGGATGGGCACCATCAGGTTATTGTGCTAGAGCTAGTGTAGCTTGACCTGGGGCTAGCTGAGGTGGAGCTAGCACAGCTTGACCTGGGGCTAGCTGAGGTGGAGCTAGCACAGCTTGACCTGGGGCTAGCTGAGGTGGAGCTAGTACAGCTTGACCTGGGGCTAGCTGAGGTGGAGCTAGTACAGCTTGACCTGGGGCTAGCTGAGGTGGAGCTAGTACAGCTTGACCTGGGGCTAGCTGAGGTGGAGCTAGTACAGCTTGACCTGGGGCTAACAGTTGAGGAGCTAGCTTAGTTTGACCTGGGGCTAATGGTTGAGGTGGAGCTAGCACGGCTTGACCAGGGGTGATCTGAGGTTAAGAAAGGGCTAGCGTAGCATGGCCAGGTGCTAGCATAGGTTGAAGAGCTAGCGTAACATGACCAGGGGCTAGCAGAGGTAGAGGGGGATCTAGCTCATAGGGGTTATCTTGTTTGGGCAAAAGACAGTCCTCTCTCCTCCATGACCCAGAGACCAATAAGTGGTAGAGGAGTGAGTCAATTCGTTAGTATGCAAAAGGAAGAGTGTCCTCCCCTCCGCGATAGCCACCTTTTCATTGAGGATACTCATGCGCATCCTTGCGCAGAAGAGTTTTTAAATCTGCCACACCTCCTTTGAAATCAGCTTTTGTTTTGTCAGAGGAGAAAAACGTGTACACGTTTTAAAAACGCTTTTCCATCCATGTTCACTCTCCTCGATTAACTTGGACCTTTTTCAAAAGGAGGTGAGAAGAAGGTAGGTGACCATTTGAAGAAGTTCAAATAGAGCTACACCTTCCACACAGGAGTATCAGAGGAACCATTATTTTGTCATGTTTAGTTCAGCCATGGTTCTACAGTCAAAAACACTTTGAAAAAAGTAAACTTGACCAAACAAATGGTGAAACCCGGAAGTACAAAGGGAGAATGGACAGCGCTTCTCCTGCATCTCCACTCATTGAGACAGGTATAGCGGAGCTTTGTGGTGCTGAAATGGAAAGCGCCTCTGTCCAGTTGGCAATGGATATTTCCCATTTGAGGGTATTTTGACATTATCAGCACAGTTCAATACAGTCCTCTTTCCATTTCGAAGCGGCAGCCCAAACAGTGACTCAGAAAAGATAGGAGCAGGCAAATGTCCTCCCCTGAGCTTATCGTGAGACACATGATAACAACCCGTCATATCTCATGGATAATCCTAGAGTTGTGTTCAGCAGAGAGAGAAGTTTTGAGTAAAGATTCTTTACAACTTTAACTGCCCTACTTGTACTATATGTTCATGAATTTACAGGGAGATGGCAAATACCCCTTCAAATTAGTGGATTTCGGCTATTTCAGCCACACCCGTTGCCGACAGGTGCATAAAATCGAGCACACATTAATGCAATCTCCATAGACAAACATTGGCAGTAAAATGGCCTTACTGAAGAGTTAATTGACTTTCAACATGGCATTGACATTCAACGTGGCACCGTCATAGGATGCCACCTTTCCAATAAGTCAGTTTGTCAAATTACTGCTCTGCTAGCGCTGCCCCGGTCAACTGTAAGTGCTGTTATAGTGAAGTGGAAACGTCTAGGAGCAACAACGGCTCAGTCGGAAAGTGGTAGGCCACACAAGCTCACAGAACGGGACAGCCAAGTGCTGAAGCGTGTAAAAAACTGTCTGTCCTTGGTTGCAACACTCAATACAAAGTTGCAAATTGCCTCTGGAAGCAACGTCAGCACAGGAACTGTTCGTCGGGATCATCATGAAATGGGTTTCCATGCCCGAGCAGCTGCACAGAAGCCTAAGATCACCATGCACAATGCCAAGTGTTGGCTGGAGTGGCTGGAGTGGTGTAAATCACGATTCACTATCTGGCATTCCGACGGCTGAATCTGGGTTTGGCTGATGCCAGGAGAACACTACTTGCCCCAATGCATAGTGCCAACTGTAATGTTTGGTGGAGGAGGAATAATTATCTCAGGCTGTTTTCATGGTTCAGGCTAGGCCCCTTAGTTCCAGTGAAGGAAAATCTTAGCGCTATAGCATACAATGACATTCTAAAAAATTCTGTGTTTCCAACTTTGTGGTAGCAGTTTGGGGAAGGCCCTTTCCTGTTTCAGCATGACAATGCCCTAGTGCACAAAGCGAGGTCCATAAAGAAATGGTTTGTCGAGATCGGTGTGGAAGAACTTGAATAGCTGCACAGAGCCCTGACCTCAACCCCATCAAACACCTTTAGGATGAATTGGAACGCCGACTGAGAGCCAGGTCTAATCGCCTAACATCAGTGCCCAACCTCACTAATACTCCTGTGGCTGAATAGAAGCAAGTCCCTGCAGCAATGTTCCAACATCTAGTGGAAAGCCTTCGAATAAGAGTGGAGGGTGCTATAGCAGCAAATGGGGGGAATAACTCTATATTACTGCCCATGATTTTGGAATGAGATGTTCGAAGAGCTTTTGTCCATTTAGTGTGTGTCTGAATATTTTGTATAAAGTGTTATGATCTTGAATGGAAGACAAGACAATAGCCTGGTAGAGATGTCTCCCCTGCACTTTGATCTTCCTCTTGTGTTTCCTGTACTCAACAAGGATCATAAAATGAGGGTAAGAGAATGTCCTTTACATATTTAACCCTCCACTCACATCTGTGGATAATCCTGGCCTGAACAGAACATGGTGTAAAATTATCCTACATTTAATAAAGGAAGGAGGAAAAACAATGGGAGCTGTAAAGGGGGAAAAAGCCTTGTATGTTTTCAAAGAGCTGCATCATCAATAACTGACTTATCAAGGATAATGAATAACAGTGAGAGGCTGAGAGAGATGCCATGGTGGAATTTAAATTGGACACAGACAGGAGCGGAAACAGGGCAGAGAGGAAAGGTCAAATTACTGTTGGGGGTTGAACTCTCCAGGAAATGACCCCATGAACTCATGAATCAGCAAAAGGCCTTCTTTCCCGAAACCACTGGAATCACCCTCTTCTCCTGATCCTCCTAAGTGATGGTGATAATGGCAACAATCGTTCTGCTGTTTTTTTCTGGTTTCTCTCCTCTATGCATACAGTATGACCATTTCATTAGCTGGCCATACATTCCTGAGACACCATGTTTTCCATCTTAATCAATTTCCCAATCAATAGCGGATTTAAATGCCCTTGAGGCCCCTGAATGAGACCATGATTACCTCAGGGGGGCAGTAATGGTGGCTTGATGACACAGGAAGTCAGTCTGAATATTACCAGGGTGCACTGCTCTAGTCTGTTCTCACTTACCTTGAACACATCGGCCAGGATCTCTGCTCCTTTCTGATTGGTGCGTTTGGAAAGCCCCACAAAGAACTCTCTACCTGAGGAGAAACAGAAGACAACCTGTGGTCAGTATGGATGGAGAAAAAGACAGATGGAGCGAAAGAGCGAGGCAGAGAGAGGAAAAAGAGGATAGAAGAAGCGAAAGTATGGCCTGAACGTTTGGGTCACCACTCAAGAGCATTGCAGAGAGAATGGGTGTAGCAGTTGAGCTTTTATAAATGAGCCGTTAGCAACGACATTGCCAAGAGGAAATGTTCCTAGCCCTGCCTGCCAAGTGAAACCCATTTCAGCTGGATGGGAGATGGGAGGAACGTACCACAGAGAGCCAGCGTCTAGAAACTCAATTAAGTGTTCTAGTGCTTTTTCCAAGCCCTGCACGGTGTAGAGCATGACCCACATAACATTCACAGGCAAAGCTGCACAACTGTTACAGCATGTACAGAGTAAAACATAATAAAGACCTCACCTCACTAGCTCTCTACCTACAGTATGTTCACAGCTAGTTTATTGTGAGATGCCTGTTGTGGAACAAGGCTCCTATTGTGATGAAATAGGGTGTGTGTGAGATGGGGGTATAATATTGCCTTCTGAGCTAATCATTTTCAATCATGCAATGGGGCAGACTGCTGTAAGGAAAAACTCTCTTGTGAGGTCACAGAAAGATATGACAGTCAGTTGTAATTTGTACGCCATTTTAGTTGAGGTCACCTCAACTACTTGACTATTCAGAATTAGTTATTTGGAACAATGTTTGTTCACCACTTGTGGGGATGGGTAATATCATTTGCATGATCAAGTGGTCATACATGTTTAGCTTTGCTGAATACTTGTACACTGTATCAGTTTCCATAGTGATAACTAAGAGATGGTGATGCCCATGGTTTTAATGGTGTGTGATTAGTGGAATGTTGTGTACCTGTAAAGAGGACGTCTCCTCCGTCCAGAGTGGCGTTCTCATCTGACATCTCAAAGATGTTTAGGTCCAGCTCCTTCAGAGCTCGCCGCATGGCCTCCGTCTAGAAAACACACATAGACAGACAGGGTTAAATCACATACACAAGTACATACAGTTTTGAAGTTTAAATACACATTAGCCAAACACATTTAAGCTCAGATTTTCACAATTCCTGACATTTGATCCTAGTAAAATTTCCTGTCTTAGGTCAGTTAGGATCACCACTTTATTTTAAGAATGTGAAATGTCAGAATAATAGTAGAGATAATAATTTATTTCAGCTTTCATCACATTCCCAGTGGGTCAGAAGTTTACATACACTCAATTAGTATTTGGTAGCATTGCCTTTAAATTGTTTAACTTGGGTCAAACGTTTCGGGTAGCCTTCCACAAGCTTCCCCATAATAAGGTAGGTGAATTTTGGCCCATTCCTCCTGACAGAGCTGGTGTAACGGAGTCAGGTTTGTAGGCCTCCTTGCTCGCACACGCTTTTTCAGTTCTGCCCACACATTTTCTATAGGATTGAGGTCAGGGCTTTGTGATGGACACTCCAATACCTTGACTTTGTTGTCCTTAAGCCATTTTGCCACAACTTTGGAAGTATGCTTGGGGTCATTGTTCATTTGGAAGACCCATTTGCGACCAAGCTTTAACTTCCTGACTGATGTCTTGAGATGTTGCTTCAATATATCCACATAATTTTCTTTCCTCATGATGCCATCTATTTTGTGAAGTGCACCAGTCCCTCCTGCAGCAAAGCAACCCACAACATGATGCTGCCACCTCCGTGCTTCACGGTTGGGATGGTGTTCTTCGGCTTGCAAGCATCCCCCCTTTTCCTCCAAACATAACGATGGTCATTATGGCCAAACAGTTCTATTTTTGTTTCATCAGACCAGAGGACATTTCTCCAAAAAGTACAATCTTTCTCCCCATGTGCAGTTGCAAACCGTAGTCTGTCTTTTTTATGGCGGTTTTGGAGCAGTAGCTTCTTCCTTGCTGAGCGGCCTTGCAGGTTATGTCGATATAGGACTTGTTTTACTGTGGATATAGATACTTTTGTACCTGTTTCCTCCAGCATCTTCACAAGGTCCTTTGCTGTTGTCCTGAGATTGATTTGCACTTTTTGCACCAAAGTACGTTCATCTCTAGGAGACAGAATGCGTCTCCTTCCTGAGCAGTATGATGGCTGCGTGGTCCCATGGTGTTTATTCTTGCGTACTATTGTTTGTACAGATGAACGTGGTACCTTCAGGCATTTGGAAATTGCTCCCAAGGATGTGGAGGTCTACAATTTTTTTTCTGAGGTCTTGGCTGATTTCTTTTGATTTTCCCATGATGTCAAGCAAAGAGGCACTGAGTTTGAAGGTAGGCCTTGAAATGCATCCACAGGTACACCTCCAACTGACTCAAATGATGTCAATTAGCCTATCAGAAGCTTCTAAAGCCATTACATAATTTTCTGGAATTTTCCAAGCTGTTTAAAGGCACAGTCAACTTAGTGTATGTAAACTTCTGACCCACTGGAATTGTGATACAATGAATTATAAGTGAAATAATTTGTCTATAAACAATTTTTGGAAAAATTACTTGTGTCACGCACATAGAGGTCCTAACTGACTTGCCAAAACTATAGTTTTTTTTATTAAGAAATTTGTGGAGTGGTTGAAAAACTAGTTTTAATGACTCCAACCTAAATGTATGTAAACTTCAGACTTAAATTGTATCTAGGCACATGCAGT
Organism: Brachymystax lenok tsinlingensis; assembly: GCA_030435695.1. Classification (NCBI taxonomy): domain Eukaryota; kingdom Metazoa; phylum Chordata; class Actinopteri; order Salmoniformes; family Salmonidae; genus Brachymystax; species Brachymystax lenok. The sequence goes on from CM059791.1 coordinate 36,460,548, forward strand.
CACGGACAGATACACATACAAAGCATTCATTGGAAAGACGTTTATTGTAATGAGATATAGTACAAACACGTGACACACCAATAGGAGAGCTCTCAATGATATACAGTGAGGGAAAAAAGTATTTGATCCCCTGCTGATTTTGTACGTTTGCCCACTGACAAAGAAATGATCAGTCTATAATTTGAATGGTAGGTGCATTTGAACAGTGAGAGACAGAATAACAACCAAAAAATCCAGAAAACCGCATGTGAATTTTTTTCTAAATTGATTTGCATTTTAATGAGGGAAATAAGTATTTGAACCCCTCTCAATCAGAAAGATTTCTGTCTCCCAGGTGTCTTTTATACAGGTAACGAGCTGAAGGGAGTGCTCCTAATCTCAGCTTGTTACCTGTATAAAAGACACCTGTCCACAGAAGCAATCAATCAATCAGATTCCAAACTCTCCACCATGTCCAAGACCAAAGAGCTCTCCAAGGATGTCAGGGACAAGATTGTAGACCTACACAAGGCTGGAATGGGCTACAAGACCATCGCCAAGCAGCTTGGTGAGAAGGTGACAACAGTTGGTGCGATTATTCGCAAATGGAAAAACACACAAAAGAACTGTCAATCTCCCTCGGCCTGGGGCTCCATGCAAGATCTCACCTCGTGGAGTTGCAATGATCATAAGAACGGTGAGAAATCAGCCCAGATCTACACGGGAGGATCTTGTCAATGATCTCAAGGCAGCTGGGACCATAGTCACCAAGAAAACAATTGGTAACACACTACGCCGTGAAGGACTGAAATCCTGCAGCGCCCGCAAGGCCCCCCTGCTCAAGAAAGCACATATACATGCCTGTCTGAAGTTTGCCAATGAACATCTGAATGATTCAGAGGACAACTGGGTGAAAGTGTTGTGGTCAGATGAGACCAAAATGGAGCTCTTTGGCATCAACTCAACTCGCCGTGTTTGGAGGAGGAGGAATGCTGCCTATGACCCCAAGAACACCATCCCCACCGTCAAACATGGAGGTGGAAACATTATGCTTTGGGGGTGTTTTTCTGCTAAGGGGACAGGACAACTTCACCGCATCAAAGGAACGATGGACGGGGTCATGTACTGTCAAATCCTGGGTGAGAACCTCCTTCCCTCAGCCAGGGCATTGAAAATGGGTCATGGATGGGTATTCCAGCATGACAATGATCCAAAACACACGGCCAAGGCAACAAAGGAGTGGCTCAAGAAGAAGCACATTAAGGTCCTGGAGTGGCCTAGCTAGTCTCCAGACCTTAATCCCATAGAAAATCTGTGGAGGGAGCTGAAAGTTCGAGTTGCCAAACGTCAGCCTCGAAACCTTAATGACTTGGAGAATATCTGCAAAGAGGAGTGGGACAAAATCCCTCCTGAGATGTGTGCAAACCTGGTGGCCAACTACAAGAAACGTCTGACCTCTGTGATTGCCAACAAGGGTTTTGCCACCAAGTACTAAGTTATGTTTTGCAGAGTTGGTCAAATACTTATTTCCCTCATTAAAATAAATCAATTTATAACTTTTTTCACATGCGTTTTTCTGGATTCTTTTGTTGTAATTCTGTCTCTCACTGTTCAAATGCACCTACCATTCAAATTATAGACTGATCATTTCTTTGTCAGTGGGCAAACGTACAAAATCAGCAGGGGATCAAATACTTTTTTCCCTCACTGTATGGAAATGAATACCTGGGACAGCCTAATAAACAGCGTCCAGAGAAACGTATTATGATCAAGTCATCATATTGCTACATAACACGAGCGAAAAGGCACATGATCCAACATCAGCCAGGTTCCTGAGTAGAGTACAAATCACGTAAACCAAACCAGTCTGCCCAAGAGATCATCATGACATCATCTCTGCAAGCCACAAGGTTTTGTCATAACAAAGGAAGTATGTTAAACTTTTTATAAGGCCATGGCTGTGGAAATGGGGTAGGAAGAGACCAACACTAACCTAAAAAGGTTGGAGGATTAAAAAACAATCCATCCAAGTCAAAGTTCCTGGCCCATTCTCTGGGTCAGCTGCCCCTGTGTGTGTGTCTCCATAGAAGAGGACCAGCTGTTTGGTGGTGGACTGGATTTGGTCAGTATAGCCTGGTCTGCGGTCCGCCTATTCTGATTTTTACTGTCCCGGTTTTGGGGGTCCCCAGGGAGCTGTGACTGCTGCGGGGCCTGGGGCCAATGTGATGTTAGTGTAACATCAGTGTTTCCACAGGCCCCTATCTCACCATGACCTCAGCCTAGCTGTTCGCTAATCGAAGGCTTCTGCTTCTCCTCACACCAGACACCCGGGCCAAGCCATGAGGTCATCCAGGTAGAGACCGCCATGCAGGCCACGGCTCAACACAGATAGCACAAACACTTACAGTTTCTCACTCTCCCACACACGCATACATACACACACAAATCCAAGACCTCCCTTGGATTCTCAATGAAACATAGTAGAACATGAGAAACTGGTCCAATCACCCTTTAAGTTCTATGAGGTTGTTTTGTTTTGGAAGGCTGTGAGTGTTTGTTTTGTAGAGGGACTCTGTGATTTGGATGACCTTGTGACCCTGGCTCTCAGACACAACAGCACCTGTGTAAACTATCATCACACAGACCAGGCTGTAACGGCAGGTTCCTCAACTGCTACGGCAGGTTCCTCAACTGCTACGGCAGGTTCCTCAACTGCTACGGCAGGTTCCTCAACTGCTACGGCTCAACCTCATTCAACACAAACTCAACCACTTTACAGCATCTCACAGAGCACTAAAGGCATCTCCTCCTCCACCTCATCCACATTTTCCCCTTTCTTCTCTCTCTCCTCCCTCTTCTTTCTTCAGCTCCCAAGAGCATTGCCTCCTTTTCACCTATAGGTACAATGTACTCTAGTTCATTAGTGATCATAAGTAGATACTACGAAGTCACTACTGAATGTCTATCAAATAATAATTTAATTGGACCAAATAGCTATTGAAATTAGAACAGACATGTTTTCCTTCAGAAGGTTATCAATGCAACCATTTCAGCACTCCAATTAAGATGCATAGTAATTGCCCTAAGGGGACAAAAGTTGTTTTGAATGACGCACAATAGATTTTTTTCCACTTGTCTTTGGCCTCATATTGCGTAAGGAACCAAATCAAGGAAGTCAAGATTTCCCCTTTATTCAGTTTCATCTCCCTTCTCTCTACTTCTCACTACTCTTCCCAGGGCTACTCCACCATTCCCCCACAGCTGCCCAGCCTCCACCACTGCAGTTGCCTCTCTCTTTCCCCTCTGCCTCCCCATGTGGCACACTGTGACAGGACTGGAGCTTCTGCCTGTGCCAGCGCAGCTGCAGCCTCCAGGAATCTTCAACAACCCACCAACTAACGGGCGGGAGTACAAACGCATGTACCACACAGATACGCATGCACACACAGACTAACCCTAATCCCCTTGACTTCACCCCTCAGGCATTTCCTCTGACGTGACCTCACAGGAGGTGATCTGTCCCAGGGACGCCAACTGGGGCCCTCAGGGGCCCGGGAGTCAAACGCACCGACCCCTGAATACAGACAGGCGCTGATGGGGGGAGTGTGTGAAATGGAGCAGGGAACAGTTCTGGGGCCCGTCCGTCTCGTTCTTTCCACCCAGACCCCCAAAACGGTTCCGGATTAGATGTTTACATTGCATGGATGAGTAAATTAGCCCAGACTGGAAAATACAATTGGGGGTGTGCAGTGCATGACAGATACAGCAGCCTAGAGGTGTGTGGGTGGTGGACTGGTGGAGGGGTTCCCTAAAGTCAAACAAAGCTCAGAGGGTGTGCAGATACATGCGGTGGAGGGGAAAATATAGGCTAGTAAAGGGTTTCCCAAACTCGGACTCGGTCCTGGGGCCCTTCATGGGTGCACGTTCTGGTATTTACCTTAGCACTACACAGCTGATTTCAAATAACCAACCCATTATCAAGCTTTGATGATTTGAATCAGCTGTGTAGTGCTAGGGCAAAAACCAAAACGTGCACCCCCCAGTGCTATGCCACTGCTTATAAAATCTAAGATGTGTCAAATAAATGATATCTAGCTCAGGGCTCCAGCTATGCATTTGGTTTGCTACGTGGCTAGATGCCAAGATCAAGCTTCTTGGCTACAGCGGATACATTAATTTCCCTCTTGGATCAAGATCCCTGTGACCTAAAATTGTTTAGTGCGTCAATTATTATAATACTTATTTTGATAAATAGCAGCCCTCGTGTGTACTTCCAGTAATAATGCATATCCCAGTATGGTACAGAAACGGTGTGAAAATCTGGATACCACCCAAGCCTCAATCTAGATAGCCTAGTCGTACTGAGTGAGTGGCCACCCTGGCTGTTATGTAAAGAGGGTGCCAGCTCCACTCTCCAACTGATACCCACTCCGCTGCTAAACCACCCGCCCTGCCCAGGGCTACACGCTGAGAGCTAGGCCCTCCTATGAATGAGAAGGGCCTTTTAAAATTCACGAGGGAGTTTTGGCTGTTCTGTTCTGGGCCCCAACTGCCCACATTCCTCCCATTGCTGGGCAGAGCAGACAGGGGAGATGGAACAGAGAGGACAGGAGAGCAGGTAAGTTTACTCTACAGTGTTGGTGGTGGTAGATTGGGCCAATGACAGAACTCCCAAAGTCATTGCCTGCCTTGAGGAGGGTCTCCGAGAGGGGAGAAGGGAAGGGTACAATGGCTAGTTATGACATTCTTGGTCTGTCTTCAACTGAACTATGTACTGTACGTACAATTTGCATGAGGTCACTGTTACTGTTCTCTGTGATATTGTTCTCACCTAGTGTTAACAGCTTGGTATTTTAGATTGAGTCCCTAGGTACCCTGGTCCCAGATCTGTGTATTCGGTCTTTCCAACTCCTATGGTCACTGTCAAGCAAGACAGCACAAACAGATCTGGGACCAGGCTACTTATAATTGGAGCATGAATACAGAAATAAACAGCTTAATTTTTATTCCATGGCTAATGGGCAACTGAGTTGGAAAAGTCAAGTTCATGCGGCATCAATGGTTGTTGGAGCTTCGGCTGGACATTCCTTAGCATAGATGAGGATGAACATATAAGACGGAAAGGAAAAGTTAAAGAATGGAATGGGAATGCCAATCAGAGTGGGAAAAGGCTAATGACAAAGCAATGTACCCCAGAGAAGGAATTTCAATAAACACACTGAACTTCATTAGGTATACAAAACATCCAGCGGGATAACGTTATCAGATCTTTCCAGGTATTTAGTACATCTTTGACGTCATGGAAGGGCTAGAGATGACTGGACTGTCATTGTTCAGTGATGATAGGAGTAACTTGGAGCCTTAATAGACAGAGGTTTGCTATGGTCAGTGATTCTCACCGAGTGGTTACATCGGGATTTGCATATTTGGCCTAGAGGGTAAAACACGCAGGTTGACGTTTATTGTCATGAATCTTGCCCTGTAGGCAGAATTGAGCGATTTCCGCTAGATGGACTAGCTGCAAAGTAAAAATTGGCTATATCGTATCAATTCATGAAAACAGAAATTTGAGGCTAGTGTTGTGAAGGGTCATGCCACTCCTACAGTCTTCTAGTGTCTCCAATTACCTTCGGCAATGCCCCTTTCCTCCACACCTGTTTACAATCCCAAATCATGTGCCCTTTTCACCCCTTTCAGTTCCTTATTGATGCAGCATGCTCTTTCCTACACACTAGGATATTTTTTTGGTGATGCCACTGAGTGGCCCTAGCAATCCTTCTGCATGATATGATTAAGTAAGTGCCCTTTGTTATTATACTGTTTGGAGAATGTAAGTCCTAAATAATATATAGTACTTGCCCTATTATTTATTTGTATAGCCATGCCCTCAGTTTGCTAATGATGCTAAATGCATGGGTCCTTTGTTGTAGTTATGTGTTGGCAGTCTCCTTAGTTTGTAGATGTTATATGTTAAGCCTATTTATACCCATAGTCACTTGGCACTACCTTGACATGTCTGCACCTTTTTATGTTGATTCATTTTCTAATGTTTCCTTTTTGTACCTCTCTTCCAGACCACCACATCCCAAAGAACATCCTTGTTATCCACATTCTACCTACAGGCCTTACAAGCCCCAACTCCTAACCTCATCCTAATGTCCATCCAAACCCTCTCCCCATGTACTCTGTTTGTTCCTGTGTTAAACTGTGTAATAAATACCTCTAAACCTGGATTCCTGCTCCATCTTCTGACTCACGTTATGACCGATGCACCATTGTGGCAGAAACTGTCCTTTCCTTCAAGCCGGATAAGACTGCTGCCTTGGAACCAGAGAACCTACCAGAAGGACGTGCAGGAGTCATCCCCAAAAGCCTTCAGAACGCACACACCGAACCCAGAAGCACAAAGAAATCTTCACCCCCTTCCAGTACCAGCTCCTCCTAGGCATACTAAGAGACATCCAAAGTAACCTACAAGAGAATGCAGGAGCAGCGGGTACAGCGGACATCACCCCCATCAAGCGCCTATCCAATCCAGCCTCCGTCGATAGTTCTTCCAAACCCCCCTCTTGTGGCCAGTGTGCCAGCCCCTCCAAGCCCCCCTCCTGTGGCCAGCACACCAGACCCTACCAAGCCTCAACCTTCAGCTCCGATCCAGGGAGCCACCAGTCCAGCTCCGATTCAAGGCCTTCCCTCTCCAGTGGTCAGGGTGCCACCTCCGGGCCTTTCCTCTCCAGTAACCAACATGCCACGCCCTACGGGTCCCTCTCCTGTGGCAATTGTGCAACCTCCAAGACGCCCCCTGGTGGCCCATGCCTTCCGGCTAGCAAAACAAACCCAAGCCTTCCAACTGTCTAGAAACTCTAGAGGGATGTTCAGCTTTGCCTTCCTCCTTGCACATCTTTGTTATCCATATCTCCAAGGCTTTAGAAGCCTCAACACATCCTACCTACAGGCCTCATAAGCCCTGACTCATAGCCTCCATCCACACCCTCCCCCAATGTGCTCTGTCCGTTACTGTGTAATGATTCACATTCTGACCGATGCACCATGGTGGCAGAAACAGTCCTGAGCCTAGCTTAGTCTGTCCTAGCCCTAGTCATTTTCTTCAGTTAAGGTAAGCAGTGTGGTTAAGGTTAGGTTTAAAATCATATTTTATGACTTTGTGACTGTGCCAGCTAGTGACCAGCTGGAGCTACCTCTAGGGAAAGATTCATAACCTGCCACTCACACGTGCGCATACACACACACACACAGGTTTTTACATTAAATTAATATAGTTCAGTCCTTGAGCTGTTCTTGTCTAATGTTTTGTTTTTTGTGGACCCCAGAAAGAGTAGCTGCTGCTTCAGCAACAGCTAATGGGGATCCTAATAAAATATTATAGGAAGAGTGTGTGCGGGCTTGAGGCCCATCTAATTCTCCATTACACACACTGCTCCTCTGGACCGTCCCCTAACATGACTAAGCAAGAATAGTATTTTATAACTAGTTCAGTAAAATGGAACTTACAGGTAATAGTGAAGCCAAGGAAAAGCACCGAGCAAGCAGGCACTGGCTGACTGCTGCCTTGAGAGAGATGCTCTTTGTCACTTTCTCTCACACAAACCGAAATGCATTGCACACACACACACGCATGCCACATGCACACATAGTACTGTGTCAAATATCTTTTGTTGTTGCAAAACTTGAGTTGTTTTTTCATCATTCCTCTGTTAACAGGTTGTGGCAGTGCTATAACCCAGTTCACAGCAGGAATGTGACAAAAGGTACGCTATTTATGCAACAGTCTAATGAAAATAAACTCTCAATGCCTTGTCCAGGCCAGGCAGGCGGTATCCAAACAAATCCCAGGGCAATATGTTGGAAAAATACCTGTGGCTAAGGTAACCAAGCCATGGCATTCAATCTCTCCCTCCTCTCTTTCTCGCTCACTCTTTTTTTATTTTTTATTATGCATAACACACAACTATCTGCTTAGGGATTACATAAATGTTTGATAAGTAGGTCAAAGTAAAGCAGTCACAGTAGATCATCAAGAACCTCACAGCTGAGCAGAACAACAACCACAGGAGATCTGGCCGCCTGTCTCAGCAGCAGAGGAAAGGAGAGGAAGCTAGCTAGAGCCAGAGACCTACATCCAACCACTGCCAGACTGAGGTTTTGTCCCAAATAGCATCCCATTTTCCTATATAGCGCACATTTGACCAGAGTCCAGGGCTCTGGTCAAAAGTAATGCAGTCTATAGGGAATAGGGTGCCATTTAGGAGGAAGACTAGATCCAAACGCTGCCAGAACGACTTAATTTGGACTCCCAGGATATTTGGAGCTGGAGCAGAAAAATGCCCCAAACAGCCTGTGAGGCTGACACATTTATGGCTTCACTAAGGAGCGGAGATGGCAGAGCAGGGTGTGGCATGGTGGGGGGTACATTATGGTCTGAGTGTGGATTGTTGTGCTGGAGGAACCTCACATAGAAAACGCTCAGAGTTAGAGTTACAGGGAGATACAAAAGGAGAGCGAGAGAGAGCATTTAGGGGACTTGGCACGGTAGGGCTCTCTCTGTCTATGTTCCGTTCTTCCACCCTGTTACCCTAGCAAGCCAGTGTGAGCCCCCAGGTAGCCCCCTTCACCCTGCTGGGGGTACATTTCAGTCCCGTCCCTTGGTGTTACCATGGCCCAAACCCTCCAACCCGCTGGGGTGTTAGGCAAGAGGGGAAACCATTATACCTATTATACCAAACGGAGCGTTTATTTTCAGCTTTATCAAGGCACCAACCATACCAGATCAGGCATCTGCCTTGGCATTCAAAGGCTGTTTTTATGTCACTGTCATTAGATACACGTGTCATGTTGAGGACTGGCTTTGTTAAAGGAATCACAATAAGGATTTTCAATTTCAGTTTATTTTCTGTCAAAGTGCTTCACTCACACCCCTTCCCTCTCCGGGATGAGTCAACTACCCTTCCACACTGGGAACGAGTCAGAATTGACTCTTTCTAACAAACTAAGAGATACTTCTAGTAAAAAGCACTATCACTATCCATTAGAAAGATGAGTTTCAAGCAATTTCGGCACAGCAACTGTGGAATGGCATCTTTTAGCATATTATTAATAGCATATTATTCTTAGTGTGCTTCAGTATACAGTACACTCACAAGGCAATCCTCATAGGATGTGAACTTTATAGCTGTATAGATCTAGCACTGTAATAAGCACGCAAACTCACTCCCGACACTACTCTGCTATGTAGCCTAGCTACAAGCCAGAGCGGAACCCTAGATGATCTTCAGAGCTCTAGGCAGCATGATCTCAGGAAGGGAGACAGATTAGAGGACATGGAAAAACAAGAAAAATACATAAAGAAGAGAAAGGGAATGAGTGGAAGGAGAGATAATTCTTTCAAGACACCTCAATTCTTTCAAGACCCCTCCCCCTCCTACCACACACACAGACCTCTACTACAACAAACAAAGGTATCAGCATTGCCAGCCCAGGCCCAGCATTCCAGTCCCAGGGAAAATAAAGCTTCTCCTTCCAACCTCCAATCTCCCTCCTTATATCAGCAGCAGAGCCAGGCAGATACCCGTGTATGTTGTTGTAGTAGCTGTGTGTCTCTCACACACAACCTCACACTGCGATGGCTCCATAAATATAGAAAGTAGAGCTGCAGGGCAACAGGGTTTGTTGAAGATGTGTGTATGAGTGGGGGGTATGGTTTGCCCTTCTCTATCGCCCCCCCGCCCCCAAGTATTGCCCTGACCACCAGGGACTGTACCTCTGCACCCTCTACCCCAACACAGGGGCTGAAACAATAAACACACCCCCTAGGAGGATTACAGTGGACCCTTGCCTGGCCGCCTCTGCCCGATCAGAAATAACATTCCGTTCATCAGTGAGGGAGCATGTACGCACGCACACACAGCTCTGTACCCCCAGCCGGTCAGTCACGCCATCATACAACAGGCCCTTAGAGAGAAGACAAACGGCTGGCATTCACTTTCAAGGGCTCTGTTAAATCGTACTGACACAATGATACATTCTGTGACCAGATGGGTTTAACGACAACAATGTAGGCCAGAAGTTAACTTCAAAAGGGGGACATAAATTCGAACATTATTGCTTTTGAAGGTCCTTTGATCTATAAAGTAAAAAGCCTGGCCGAAGATAGGGTGCCTGAATGTGTAGGCGCTTAACGAGAGGTGGTCCCACTAACTCACCTCCCACACCTTCAGTTGAATAGTGACTTTACTCTCCCTTTCTCTGGCTAATATAGAGTGAAAACCCTATTCCCAGCCCACCTTTGGCCTACCTGGCCACGTATACAGGACCACTCACGTCTTTAGCGGAGCATTGAATTACTAAACACTGACCTGACTGGCTCCACCATCCCAAACACTCGCCCTCCAACCTAACCTCCCCCTGATATAGCACGTTGTGTGTGTCTACAACTCCACAAGCTTATATCAAGATTGTAAAATGTTTGGCAAGGGACTTCTAGACTAACTAAAAGACACTGTTAGCCAGAGTTTGTCTGGATGAGATTTAGAGGAAACAGAGGGAAATTGTTCAGTGAAGCTTATGCACACTCACCACACACATGTACGCACACACACACACACTGAATCATAGAGCTCCAAACAAACACTTCTCCTGAATGTCTCCCAGAGCGTGACCCCAGATGACTCTTCCAGAGAGGGTAATGGAAAAAAATCTGGTTTGACGCTTGAGAGAATCAGAGATGAGACAGAAGAAACGAGATTGGTAGTTTAGACTGCAGTAAAATAGGCAGAGAGAGAGAGAAAGGAGATAGAGAGACGAGTCATGGGTGAGGAGGTAGTAATACTAATGCTAAAGTTGGTGATGATACTAATCACTAAAGGAATCCCCATCTCCTCTCTAATCCTCCAATGCCCGGAAGAGGGAGGCTGGACAGGGTGAGGTCAGCCCATGCAGGGTTAGCCTGCTCTGGGCCTCTGAGGAAGAGAGGGACCCTGTCCATGGAGGTCAGAAGAACCATGGGTCTCCAGAGGATACTGATAAAGAGTAATTCAGAAGAAATGTCTGTACAGTGTACAGTACACTGCCTTCAGAAAGTTTTCACACCCCTTGACTTTTTCAATATTTTGTTGTGTTACAGCTTGAATTTAATAGTGAATTAAATCGCATGTTTTTGTCACTGGCCTACACACAACACCCAATAATGTTAAAGTGGAATTATGTTTTTCAAAATGTTTACAAATTAATAAAAAATGAAATGCTGAAAAGTCTTGAGTCAATAAGTATTCAACCCCTTTGTTATGGCAAGCTTAAATAAGTTCAGGAGTAAAAATGTGCGCTTAACAAATCACATAATAAGTTGCATGGACTCATTCTGTGTGCAATAAATCAAAAATCAAATCAAATCAAATTTGACTTGTCACATGCGCCGAATACAGTGAAAGTACTTACAAGCCTTTAACCAACGATGCAGTTTTAAGAAAATACCTAAAAAAAAAGTAAGCGATAAGAAAAACAAATAATTAAGGAGCAGCAGTAAATAACAATAGCGGGGCTATATACAGGGGGTACCAGTTCAGAGTCAATGTGTCAATGTGCGGGGGCACCGGTGTCGAGGTAATTATGTACATGCAGGTAGGGTTATTAAAGTGGCTATGCATAGATAATAACAGAGAGTAGCAGCAGCGTAGGGGGGGTAGCAAAGAGAACAGTCTATGACTAGGGTGGCTGGAGTCTTTGACAATTTTTAGGGCCTTCCTCTGACACCGCCTGGTATAGAGGTCCTGGATGACAGGAAGCTTGGCCCCGGTGATGTACTGGGCCGTACGCACTACCCTCTGTTGTGCCTTGCGGTCGGAGGACGAGCAGTTGCCATACCAGGCAGTGATGCAACCCATCAGGATGCTCTCGATGGAGCAGCTGTAAAACCTTTTTTGAGGATCTGAGGACCCATGCCAAATCTTTTCAGTCTCCTGAGGGGGAATAGGTTTTGTCATGCCCTCTTCACGACTGTCTTGATGTGCTTGGACCATGTTAGTTTGTTGGTGATGAAGACGCCAAGGAACTTGAAGCTCTCAACCTGCTCCACTACAGCCCCGTCGATGAGAATGGGCCGTGCTCGGTCTTCCTTTTCATGTAGTCCACAATCATCTCCTTAGTCTTGATCACGTTGAGGGAGAGGTTGTTGTCCTTGCACCACACGGTCAGGTCTTTGACCTCCTCCCTATAGGCTGTCTCAGCATTGTCGGTGATCAGGCCTACAACTGTTGTGTCATCAGCAAACTTAATGATGGTGTCGGAGTTGTGCCTGGCCGTGCAGTCATGGGTGAACAGGGAGTACAGGAGGGGACTGAACACGCACCCCTGAGGGGCCCCCGTGTTGAGGATCAGCGTGGCGGATGTGTTGTTACCTACCCTTACCACCTGGGGGTGGCCCGTCAGGAAGTCTAGGATCCAATTGCAGAGGGAGGTGTTTAGTCCCAGGGTCTATAGTTTAATGATGAGTTTTGAGGGCACTATGGTGTTGAACGCTGAGCTGTAGTCAATGAATATCATTCTCACATACAGTGGGGCAAAAAAGTATTTAGTCAGCCACCAATTGTGCAAGTTCTCTCACTTAAAAAGATGAGAGAGGCCTGTCATTTTCATCATAGGTACACTTCAAATATGACAGACAAAATGAGGAAAAAAAATCCAGAAAATCACATTGTAGGATTTTTAATGAATTTATTTGCAAATTATGGTGGAAAATAAGTATTTGGTCACATACAAACAAGCAAGATTTCTGGCTCTCACAGACCTGTAACTTCTTCTTTAAGAGGCTCCTCTGTCCTCCACTCGTTACCTGTATTAATGGCACCTGTTTGAACTTGTTATCAGTATAAAAGACACCTGTCCACAACCTCAAACAGTCACACTCCAAACTCCACTATGGCCAAGACCAAAGAGCTGTCAAAGGACACCAGAAACAGAATTGTAGACCTGCACCAGGTTGGGAAGACTGAATCTGCAATAGGTAAGCAGCTTGGTTTGAAGAAATCAACTGTGGGAGCAATTATTAGGAAATGGAAGACATACAAGACCACTGATAATCTTCCTCGATCTGGGGCTCCACGCAAGATCTCACTCCGTGGGGTCAAAATGATCACAAGAACGGTGAGCAAAAATCCCAGAACCACACGGGGACCTAGTGAATGACCTGCAGAGAGCTGGGACCAAAGTAACAAAGCCTACCATCAGTAACACACCACGCCGCCAGCGACTCAAATCCTGCAGTGCCAGACGTGTCCCCCTGCTTAAGCCAGTACATGTTCAGGCCCGTCTAAAGTTTGCTAGAGAGCATTTGGATGATCCAGATGAGGATTGGGAGAATGTCAGATGAAACCAAAATAGAACTTTTTGGTAAAAACTCAACTCGTCGTGTTTGGAGGACAAAGAATGCTGAGTTGCATCCAAAGAACACCATACCTACTGTGAAGCATGGGGTGGAAACATCATGCTTTGGGGCTGTTTTTTCTGCAAAGGGACCAGGACGACTGATCCGTGTAAAGGAAAGAATGAATGGGGCCATGTATCGTGAGATTTTGAGTGAAAACCTCCTTCCATCAGCAAGGGCATTGAAGATGAAACGTGGCTGGGTCTTTCAGCATGACAATGATCCCAAACACACCGCCTCGGCAATCTAAGGAGTGGCTTCAGAAGAAGCATTTCAAGGTCCTGGAGTGGCCTAGCCAGTCTCCAGATCTCAACCCCATAGAAAATCTTTGGAGGGAGTTGAAAGTCCGTGTTGCCCAGCGACAGCCCCAAAACATCACTGCTCTAGAGGAGATCTGCATGGAGGAATGGGCCAAAATACCAGCAACAGTGTGTGAAAACCTTGTGAAGACTTACAGAAAACGTTTGACCTCTGTCATTGCCAACAAAGGGTATATAACAAAGTATTGAGATAAACTTTTGTTATTGACCAAATACTTATTTTCCACCATAATTTGCAAATAAATAAATAAAAAATCCTACAATGTGATTTTCTGGATTTCTTTTTCTCATTTCGTCTGTCATGTTCCTTCTTTCCAGGTGGGAAAGGAGTGGGTCTAGGGTTTCTGGGATAATGGTGTTGATGTGAGCCATGACCAGCCTTTCAAGCATTTCATGGCTACAGACGTGAGTGCTATAGTTCGGTAGTCATTTAGGCAGGTTACCTTCGTGTTCTAGGGCACAGGGACTATGGTGGTCTGCTTGAAATGTTGGTATTACAGACTCAGACAGGGAGAGGTTGAAAAGATCAGTGAAGACACTTGTCAGTTGGCCAGCGCATCCTCAGAGTACACGTCCTGGTAATCCGTCTGGCCCAGCGGCCTTGTGAATGTTGACCTGTTTAAAGGTCTTACTCACATCGGCTGCGGAGAGCGTGATCACACAGTCATCCGGCCCAGCTGATGCTCTCATGCATGTTTCAGTTACTTGCCTCGAAGCGAGCATAGAATTCATTTAGCTCGTCTGGTAGGCTTGTGTCACTGGGCAGTTCTTATAAGCTTCCGGGTTAGAGGGAGTTCTTATAAGCTTCCGGGTTAGAGTCCCGCTCCTTGAAAGAGGCAGTTCTGCCCTTTAGCTCGGTGCAAATGTTGCCTGTAATCCATGGCTTCTGGTTGGGGTATGCACATAGAGTCACTGTTGGGACGATGTCCTCGATGCACTTATTGATAAAGCCAGTGACTGATGTGTTGTACTCCTCAATGCCATCGGAATAATCCCGTAACATATTCCAGTCTGTGCTAGCAAAACAGTCCTGTAGTTTAGCATCTGCTTCATCTGACCACTTTTTTATAGACCGAGTCAGTGGTGCTTCCAGCTTTAATTTTTGCTTGTAAGCCTTTACTGGTTCTATCAGGAGGATACTCAGACCTGCCAAATGGAGTGCGAGGGAGAGTGTTGTACACGTCTTTGAATGTGGAATAAAGGTCGTCTCGAATTTCTTCCCCTCTGGTTGCACATTTAAAATGCTGATAAAAATTCGGTAAAACTGATTTAAGTTTCCTGCATTAAAGTCACCTTCCACCAGGAGCGCCGCCTCTCGGTGAGCATATTCCTGTTTGCTTATGGTGGAATACAGCTCATTGAGTGCGGTTTTAGTGCCAACTTCGCTCTGTGGTGGTATGTAGACGGCTACGAAAATTACAGATAAACTCTCTAGGCATTCTTATCGGCAGACTCAATAGCCTTGGCTTCTCAAATGACTGCCTCGCCTGGTTCACCAACTACTTCTCAGATAGAGTTCAGTGTGTCAAATCAGAGGGCCTGTTGTCCGGACCTCTGGCAGTCTCTATGGGGGTGCCACAGGGTTCAATTCTTGGGCCGACTCTTTTCTCTGTATATATCAATGCTGTCGCTCTTGCTGCTGGTGATTCTCTGATCCACCTCTACACAGATGACACCATTCTGTATACCTCTGGCCCTTCTTTGTACACTGTGTTAACAAATCTACAGACGAGCTTCAATGCCATACAACACTCCTTCCGTGGCCTCCAACTGCTTTAAAATGTTAGTAAAACTAAGTGCATGCTCTTCAACCGATTGCCCGCACCCTCCCGCCTGACTAGCATCACAACTCTGGACGGTTCTGACTTAGAATATGTGGACCACTACAAATACCTAGGTGTCTGTTTAGACTGTAAACTCTCCTTTAAGACTCACATTAAGTATCTTCAATCCCAAGTTAATTTCGCAACAAAGCATCCTTCACTCATGCTGCCAAACATACCCTTGCAAAACTGACTATCTTACCGATCCTGGGACTTCTGTGATGTCATTTACAAAATAGCCTCCAACACTCTACTCTGCAAACTGGATGTAGTCTATCACAGTGCCATCTGTTTTGTCACCAAAGCCCGATATACTACCCACCACTGCAACCTGTACGCTCTCGTTGGCTGGCCCTCACTACATATTCGTTGCCAAACCCACTGGCTCCAGGTCATCTATAAGTCTTTGCTAGGTAAAGCCCCGCCTTATCTCAGCTCACTGGTCACCATAGCAACACCCACCCATAGCACGCGCTCCAGCAGGTATATTTCACCGGTCATCCCCAAAGCCAACACTTCCTTTGGCCGCCTTTCCTTCCAGTTCTCTGCTGCCAATGACTGGAATGAATTGCAAAAATCACTGAAACTGGAGTCTTATATCTCCCTCTCTAACTTTAAGCATCGGCAGTCAGAGCAGCTTACCGATCACTGTACCTGTACACAGCCAATCTATAAATAGCACACCCAACTACCTCATCCCCTACCGTATTTATTTGTTTATCCTTTGCACCCCAATATTTCTATTTTGCACATTCATCTACTGCGCATCTATCACTTCAGTGTTAATGCTAAATTGTAAATATTTCGCCTCTATGGACTATTTATTGCCTTACCTCCCTACTCTTCTACATTTGTACACACTGGACACAGATTTTTCTATTGTGTTATTGACTGTACGTTTGTTTATGTGTAACTTTGTGTTGTTTTTGTAGCACTGCTTTGCTTTATCTTGGCCAGGCCGCAGTTGTAAATGAGAACTTGTTCTGAACTGGTCTACCTGGTTAAATAAAGGTGAAATTAAAAAAAATATATTAAAAGGTAGATAGTGTGGACTACAGCTTATCATGAGATACTCACCCTCAGGCGGGCAAAACTTTGATACTTCCTTAGATATCATGCACCAGCTGTTGTTTACATAAATGCATAGGCCCCGGCCCCGTATCTTACCAGATGCTGCTTAACTGTCTTGCCGATAGAGTGTATAACCTGCCAGCTGTATGTTCTTAATGTCGTCGTTCAGCCACGACTCGGTGAAACATAAGATATTACAGTTTTTAATGTCCCGTTGATAGGATATACGTGCTTTCAGTTAGTCCCATTTATTTTCCAGCGATTGAACGTTAGCTAGCAGAATGGAAGGCAAGGGCAGATTAGCCCCTCGTCACCTGATCCTCGTAAGGCACCCGGATCCTTTGCCTCAATCTCAGTTTCCTTCTCCAGCAAATCACGGGGGATTGGGGCCTGGTCGGGTGTCTGCAGTGTGTCCCCTCGCGTCCGCCTCATTGAAGAAGAACTCCTCGTCCAATTTGAGGTGAGTAATCCCAATTCTGATGTCCAGAAGCTCTTTTCGGTCATAAGACACTGTAGCAGCAACATTATGTACAAAACAAGTTACGAACAACGCGAAAAAACAAATAGCATGATTGGTTGAGAGATAAGACGGCAGCCTTACCCTCCGGCGCCATCATCACACACAATAATAGTGTTTAACGTGATTTTTGAATGACTACCTCATCTCTGTACCCCACACATACAATTATCTGTAAGGTCCCTCAGTTGAGCAGTGAATTTCAAACACAGATTCAACCACAAATACCAGGGAGTTTTTCCAATGCCTCACAAAGAGGGGCACCTATTGGTAGATGGGTACAACATTTAAAAAGCAGACATTGAATATCCCTTTGAGCATGGTGAAGTTATAAATTACACTTTGGATAGTGAATCAATACACCCAGTCACTACAACGATACAGGCGTCCTTCCTAAATCAGTTGCTGAAGAGGATTTCACCATGAGGCCAATGGTGACATTAAAACAGTTACAGTGTTTAATGGCTGTGAAAACTGAGGATGGATAAACAAGATTGTTGCTACTCCACAATACTAAATGCAATGACAGAGTGAAAAGAAGGACGCCTGTGGAGAAAAAAATACTCCAAAGCATGCATCCTGTTTGCAATAACGCACTAAATTAAAACTGCAAAAATCTGGCAAAGAAATTAACTTCATGTCCTGAATACAAAGTGTTATGTTTGTGGCAAATCCAACACAACACATCAATGATTACCACTCTTCATATTTTCAAGCAAGGTGGTTGCTGCATCTTGTTATGGGTATCCTTTTCATCGGCAACGTCTAGGGAGTTTTTTTTAATAAAAAGAAACAGAATAGACAGGCAAAATCCTAGAGGAAAACCTTGTTCAGTCTGTTTTTTAACCTTCGGCAGGACAAATTCACCTTTCGGCAGGACAATAAGGCCATATATTTATTTAACTAGGCAAGTGGGCTAAGAACAAATTCTAACATGGGGGCCATAATCCATACATTGTAGTTACTCTTCTCATTCCTAGTCTCTATAATCATTATTTTTCCATCTAATTTTGTTTTTTTGAGGTGTTCCCAGCGATTTGTTCTCTGCTCCAGAACAATGAAATGGTTATGGACAGATGGACAAATGGACAGAGAGAGAGATGCAGTAAGAGAACACCATACCACACAGCAACACCCAGACTTTCCAAAGAATGTGATGGACATGTTCCCAAAGACAAAAAGGGGAGTTTTCTGCCAACCAGCCTGGGTATAAACTAACTGTTCATTGTGGAGGGATTTCCCAACACAGCAATACAGCAGCCGTGTAAACCCAGACGTATGGGAGTGGCTCATATGGATGGAAAAATAAGATATAGCTGCAAGCAGCAATGTCGGGGTTCAAGTTGTGGACCCACTCTGCCACCATCAGGACGAAATGGACACATCACCCTAGGATGAGCTACTTCTGTACTCCTTACCACATTTGCCAAATATCAGAACTCAAAATCAAACAGATCATGCAATATGCTTGTTGACTCCTTTAAAGGAGTCCTCAGCGTCTTGTTGACTCCTTTAAAGGAGTCAACAAGCATATTGCATGATCTGTTTGATTTTGAGTTCTGATATTTGGCAAATGTGGTAAGGAGTACAGAGAAGTAGCATTTTGTGTTTTTCTCAAAATTCTAAATGCCGGAAAATCCATTATGGCGGACCTTATGGATCCTTGAGGCAAGGTAGAGGCTTTACGGACATGCCTGGTGCCCAAACAGATGAGCCCTCCCTACCTAGCTAGTTTATGCTTGTGGCTAGAAATTTCTGCACGAATTTGAAACTTGTCTGCCGAAGTTGGGACTTGTGAGTGTTCAGAATCATTCAGTTTTTATTGGACTATAAAGAAATAAATGTGCTTTAGCTGTCACCCTGGCCTGATATTAGCTAGACTGGCGGCAGGTAGCCTAGCGGTTAGAGCGCTAGGACAGTAACCAAAAGGTTGCTGGTTGAATCCCCGAGCTGACTAGGTAAAGAAAAATATGTTGATGTGGCCTTGAGCAAGGCACTTAACCCTAATTTATCCTCTAAGTTGCTCTGGTCTTGATAGACTGGTCCTTGGTCTGGTTCTCAGAAAGTTGTGGTGTGGATGTAAAGGGTTACATTCTTGACTTCCTTTCTGGTATTCACACCAATTTTATACTTTTGAATCCATGTGGGTTGTGCACACTTCAGGAAACTCTGGAAAGTATTGAGATACATAGCCAGCAGGGGGCTCCATTCCCTCCAAGAGTGTCTGAAAGACTTGAATTGTCACGCCCAACCTCACTCAACTTACAGATGCTTGGTCTATAGATGGAGGAATTGGTTAAGTGGTGTCTAAGAAGATCTTGTTTAAAAATGTTGGAAAATGTATAACCATTTTCAAAATGTCGGATGATCCATCATGGTGACGTCATAGGTTCTAGAGGCAAATTTGTTACTTGGGTTGATCGGAACCTCTGTACAAAATTCCGAGACTCTAGGTCAAACGAGAAGTCGGGGGTGACCTTTTGAAGTAAAATGTTGTTTATAGGGCCACCATTTGGCCGGGTTTCACCACGTGTAATCAAATGTATTTGCCTATCAAGTTGGGTCTCTATAGGTCTTACCATTTAAGTGTTATAGCTCTCCAAAGATCGGAAAAATAAGAATAATACTAGGAATTATGATAGAGTTCAAATCAAATTGTATTAATCACATGCGCCAAATTAAACACCTTACCTTACAGTGAAATGCTTACTTACGAGCCCCTAACCAACAGTGCAGTTTCAAAAAATACAGATAAGAATAAGAGATAAGCAGTAAAACATAACAATATATACGGGTGGTGCCGGTACAGAGTCAGTGTGCGGGGACACCAGTTAGTTGAGCTAGTATGTACATGTAGGTAGAGTTAAACATTAAAGTGACTATGCATAGATGACAACAGAGAGTGTCAGGGGTGTGGAGAGGGGAGGGGGGGGTGGCAATGCAAATAGTCTGGGTAGCCATTTGACTAGATGTTCAAGAGTCTTATGGCTTGGGGGTAGAAGCTGTTTTGAAGCCTCTTGAACCTAGACTTGGCGCTCCGGTACCTCCTGCCATGCGGCAGCAGAGAGGGTGGCTGGAGTCTTTGACAATTTTTAAGGCCTTCCTCTGACACCGCCTGGTATAGAGGTCCTGGATGGCAGGAAGCTTGGCCCCAGTGATGTACTTGGCCGTTTGCACTACCCTCTATAGTGCCTTGCAGTCAGAGGCCGAGCAGTTGCCATACCAGTCAGGATGCTCTCGATGGTGCAGCTGTAGAACCTTTTGAGGATATGAGGACTCATGCCCGTTGGGGCTTGGATCCTAATAATCCTAACAATTATAATAGGGATCCAGCCCTTTTGTGGCTTGGACCCTTACTAATGAACGTCAACAAATACAATAGGGTTTCACCAGCTTTGCTGCTTGAACCCTTTAAAAGAAAGTAAGTGCTTTTTTATTATTTTAAAGGGAGGGGAGAATAGAAAAAAGCGAGAGGACAATGTTTCCCATAAATGTTAATGAAGGGCTTTCCCAGAAGGAGTTTCTTTTTTCCTGCAATATGAAACAAGGGATCAGACAGACGCTGATGTAAACCAGTAGGGTCTACCTAAAAGAGAAGGTAGAGATGAGGGAAAACACACTGTAAGGGACTGGACTATAACTATAGGTTTTTAAGCTTTACTAGGATCAGCTAGTTATTAAATCTCTTTACAGTGTACAGACACTATTCTCACTCCATTCTTCCTCGAAATCAGTAGTCTCTCAGTTCAAGGACACTATTTGTCCTCAGAAAATTCTCTGGCAATACCAATAAGGATTCAAGCCTTTTCCATTTATTCTTAATCTTTGGGTTGAAATTAGTTAAAACCAGTTCAATTTTGTTGTTACATTTATGTCTATAGACACTAGATTAATGATATGTATAAAAAGCTGGAGTATGCGGTGAGACATCTATTTATAGATTAAGAATGTAATGTGAATACTGCTGTGAAATGGACTGGGGGAGGTAGTTTCCTATTAAATATGCCAATAGATAAGTGCGTGTGTGTGTGTGTGTGTGTGTGTGTGTGTGTGTGTGTGTGTGTGTGTGTGTGTGTGTGTGTGTGTGTGTGTGTGTGTGTGTGTGTGTGTGTGTGTGTGTGTGTGTGTGTGTGTGTGTGTGTGTGTGTGTGTGTGTGTGGCCTCTCACCAGCCTCCGGCCAGGTTCTTTATCTTGATTGGGTGGGTGTTTTGCATGCATGACTCATTGAAACAGCCAGGGTCATAAAAATCACGATCTTCTGGCCCAGGGCTAATGTCAGGGTAGATTAGTGGTTACAGAAAATACATGCTGAAGAGAAATGGAACAATGTGTTTAGTTCCTCTCCTGAGGTTACAGAACTTTTTGGTGTATCACAACTGTGACAACTGCTGAAGCAGCTAGGCTAAAACACCTCTGCAGTGAATCCTCAGAAAATGAATGTTGAAAAAGTTATTTCTGTGAAGAGAGAATCGGAAAGACCTTATATAACCATACTGTAAATACTTGAAGTCACTTACAACTCCTCAGTCTGCTCAAAACAAGCCATCCCAGCCACAGACTAACAAAAAAACAAACAACACACCAGGCACCTCTACAGTCAGCCATCTCCACAGCCAGCCAGCCTCAAACCAATCCCAGCCAGCCTCTGCTTCTGATTTATCCTGCCTCTCTTGGTGATAGCAGCCAGAAGAGCCAACCCGTCCAACAGATATGCGTTTGAAGCTCCACATGTAGCCCATGTGTGCCCACCGCCTGGGGGGGACTCTCCTCACCCTACCTGGGGCTGCATGCCCTGTCCACAGAGGGTCTCAGGCCTGCCTCTGCCGTCCTCGCTCCTGGCCTCAGTGCAAAAACAACCAACGCAATGCACGGCAGCGAAACGAGACAGGCTGTAATGGAAACGTACACTTTCCAGACACTTAAGGGAATAGCAAGCATCCCTACCCTGAGCCCCATCCAAAAAAACACAGTCCCCCTCCTTCCCCCCTTTCGCCAGCCCTCCTTCGTATAATGGCCCATCTCCTCTTTCAGGAAATAACTTGGCAGATTTTATAACGATTAGCATACAGTACATTACAGATAATAGAGCCTCGAGTCATTCGGAGGATTTTGAACAGATGAAAAAAGAGAGCGAGAAAAAGAGATGAAAGAATAGGGGGAAAAAACAACAGAGCAGCGAGGAGGGTGTCTGACTGTGTCATGCTCTAATTATGTGTGCTTTAGTGGCACGGGGGGAAGTAAAGTAGGGGTCTGCTAATTTGCTATGTGATGTAAGGCTTGCATGTAATTCCATATTTCCTCTGTTAACTGCAGGCAGACATGCCACAGCAGTCTGACCTAGAAAAAAGTATCCCAGAATCCATATGTTGTTATTTAATGGTTCTCGTTCCGGAACTGGAGCTCTCAGGAACTCTGGCTTGGCTCTGACAGTACATAGGGTTGTCAGTATGACACTGACACTGCTCTCCACCACTCACTACTATGTCCTGATCCTCAGTTTAAATGGTGGGGCTGCCGTTGGGTTGAAACACAAATCCCAGATAGTAGCTTTAAGTGACGGATAGTTTCCACTCCTACAGACATTTGCTGCTGTGATTTCTGTGAAGGGAAGCGGGAGAACAAATTAAATCTATTTTAAATAAGTAACTGACCAGACAACTGTCTCCTCAGTACCAACTGTTACTGTTACACACCCTAGTGGGCCTGTTTGTTTTTTACTTTGTACACAATGAACTGCTGTTGGGTTTAGCTACAGCAAGAGGCCATCAGACAATGACCAATCTACATTCAAACTTGAACTAGAACAAAACGAACAGTAGTGTAATTGTGTGAATTCTCTGAAAGTGTGAAATCTGTATCATTTATCCCATTTTAATCCGATTGTTTACATTGTGGTAAGATTAGTGTCACCTTAAAGTACCTAAAAGTACATGTGGGTGAACCTTGGTATGTGTTCTGCTGAGTGTGTTCTCAGAGTAAACACCCACCTTGGGTTGGGACTCCAGCTGACTTCTTAGTGCAAAACCTAGAGAGAAGGGAGAAGGAGAGTGTCGCTCTTTCCCTTCATTTCCCAGATTTCAAACTCCCTCCCAACCCCTCTCCATAAACCTGTTCTCAATCTGATAACACACAGAGATGTTTCGAAGCTCATAAACTAACCAATTTATGTGATTCTCAGAATTCTGAAAGGTGTGACTTAATTGGATAAGAGAAGCCAATAGGAAAATATGGCCTATGATTCAACATGGAAAAGTTCCTACATTATGCATGCATGTGTATGCGCTTGTGCGTGTGTATGTGCTTGTATATACAATATATATACACAATACAATATATGTCTCAATTGTCTCAAGGCTTAAAAATTATTATTCAACCTGTCTCCTCCCCTTCATCTACACTGATTGAAGTGGATTTAACAGGTGCCATCAATAAGGGAACACAGCTTTCACCTGGATTTACCTGGTCAGTCTATGTCATAGAAAGTTCCTAATGTTTAGTATACTCAGTGTATTTTTGCATACAAGAGTGTGTGTGTGCATGGGCGATTGTGCATACCTGTGTCGTGTTGTGTTTGAGCGCATCTGCTTGCATCCCAGTGTGTGTGTGGATGCATGCCCCCCAAACACACACAGGTATGCACAATCGCGAGACCCTGAGGATTGGATGACACCCTTGTCACAATGCCTGCAGTTCTGCAGAAAGCAATTATATGGCATCTGCATTATAGATTGTTCCTGGAATATGAAACAACTGAATTCATTAGGCTCAGCAATAAACCACTCAGTGTGTATGTGTGTGCATATGTGTGTCTCAGAGACAGAGCTTGCATTCTTCTTATTGGATATTGGAGTGAGAGAGAGCGAGAGGTCTCCTCCAGGGGGAGAGAGACAGAGAGAGAGAGAGATGGAGGGAGGGAGGTACGGGAGGGAGGTCTCCTACAGGGGTTGATTGAATGGTTGAATGGCCTTCCCTGGATATGATTAACTACACAACAGGGAACTGAGGTATGCACTGCCACACACACACACTGGCACACATAGACGCATGAGCAATGGAGCAAACGGAGCAGCTGCATCCCCACATTCCAAACAGAAAAGTATTTACCACATTTACCAGAAAAGTATTATGATCCATTGGGTAATTTGTCATTTTCAACGATTCATGTTTTGAGCTAGTCTGTATTAAAATAGTTATGACAATTGTATATTTTATATAATAATGAACAGGTTGCGTTTTGCACCCCTTCCCCCCATCACCTCAAGATGAATGGTTTTGCCCACAGGAAAGTTTTGCTTCCCTCCCGTGCGCCACTGTGTTGGTTCAAAACGTATTTTCCCAGTCGTAGCTCGTTTTTCCCAAGTTCCCTGTTGTCTTGAACTCACAGTTAGCCACTGATTCCTTCCAAATCAGTCATTGTTGAATTTGCGATGTCCAACTTGTTGTGTAATGTTTATGTCCAATGGCCGATGAGCACCGATACGTTTTACTATATTTTCTCTTCATTATTTCACTTCATATGACAAGGATTAAATAGGATATGCCAGTAGACTTGATTCATGATGATGACTGCTAGCTAAGATTGTGAAAGTAAGATGTTGACATGATTAGTCCAATCAAAGCTACTGTACATATATATAGTGATTTGATGTCATTTCTGTGGCCAATGACCTTGAGCCTTCTTGGAAGGGCACTTGCAATATAACTATGGTAGGACCCACGGGGCTGAAATTTTGGATATCTACCCTTTATTAGGACTGAAAGCTTGCCGATTCCGCAAGGTCCTCATGAGTGACAGAATACTGAGCCAGTCACGGCGCAATGCTCATATTTTCTTCTGGCCCGCCCCACCACCACAGAAAGCACTGAGCTAGGCTGAAACACCTGTATTTTGGAGCTGCCTTACTCAAGAAAACAAAAAAGAGACCATATTTGTATGCGGCTTTATTAACTCAATTATATATATATATTTTTTTTTACATTGTTTGCAAACTGATATGATACATGTAATAACTACCCAAAAAACATGCAAGCCCCCCCACAAAATTATATTTATATATATATTAAAAAGTGGGTCCCACCTGCCCCGAATGACGGGTCGCCACTGTCTGTATGGACCTATGCGCAAAATAAAAACACTGGATATTTGTTCCCGATAAAATAGCGCTGCTTTGCTTGGTAAGTAATATCGACCAAATTAGCCAAATCTAGCCTCGTTACATCAAATATTTATGATGCCGAGACAATGTTTTTAAAATTTCATGGTGACACTGTGACAGCGCTTCCAACAAAAAAAAAGTCCATGTCGGAGGTAGGGATGGACATGAGTCTTGACCGACGTCAAACCTTGATCTTTAAAACCAGAGATTACGATTTTCTCAAATACTGTGCCTTTATTTAATACTGTGCCTTTATGCTTTGACTCTAGTGTTCCATAGGTCTACATCTGCATTTGCGGGGCACAACAAAAAAGAAACCAAGCAAAGCATCACGCAGTTCTTGTCCCTAAATGGACTTTCGCCTCTGTGTCTAACTTACTCAACTGTGTTCTGACCGCTCCCTCTACACAAAGCGTACACAAGCTCACATTAGGCCTACAGAAATGCTATAAAAACGTATCTAGCTGATGGGATACACAAGCTACATTACTTTCCAAATTATGACAGTTTATCACAAATTCAAAATGGACTGGTTGATTGAAGTAGGGAAATATGTGTTCCAACAACAAGCTGTGGTTATGGAATAATTGCGTCCTGTCTATTTTCTGTTTAGGCTACTTTGTGAACTGCTAGTGCCATTTAGAGATGGTTAGCCTACGGCTAGGCTATAACCCCCTTAAAAATAGACCGGTTTCACACAGAAAATATGCAAAAATAGGGTATTTTCATCAGAATAATAACCAGATGTTGTTGCCATGCAGTGTTCAATGTGGAATTGTCCATTTAGAAAATTCAGCCAAACAGGCAGAATTAACTAAATCAAACGTCTGTATATCGAAAAGAAGACCGAATTTGGATTGGAACCCTGTATTTTTTTTCTTTCAACTCGCCAAATTGAGCCCCGTTTCAAATGATCACTTTTTAAAAATAACTGTTCACTTCGCACTGCCAACTGTTTTTATTTGGAAAAATATTCTGTTATATTTTATTCTGTTATATTACATTATGTTCTTTGCTATAAAACAGGTGTGTCTTGACTGTGATAAGGGCTCAGGAAATAAGAGCGTCTTGTCTGCTAAATTAACAAAACAAGGCTATGTATGCCATTGCACAGCTATAGGCTTCTACAAAGAAGCGCCACTGCCACGATATAATATAACCAGTTGATAATACGATTTCAATAAATAATCTTAAATGACACAAAAAAATTATTGACTGAATATACAGTTGAAGTCGGAAGTTACCATACATTTTGGTTGGAGTCATTTAAACTTGTTTTTCAACCACTCCACAATTTTCTTGTTAACAAACTGTAGTTTTGGCAAGTCGGTTAGGACATCTACTTTGTGCATGACACAAGTATTTTTTCTAACGATTGTTTACAGACAGATTATTTAACTTATAATTCACTGTTTCACAAATTCAGTGGGTCAGAAGTTGACTGTGCCGTTAAACAGCTTGGAAAATTCCAGAAAATGGTGTCATGGCTTTAAAAGCTTCTGATAGGCTAATTTATATCATTTGAGTCAATTGGAGGTGTACTTTTGGATTTATTTCAAGGCCTACCTTTGCTTGACATCATGGAAAAATCTAAAGAAATCAGCCAAGACCTCAGTCTGGTTCATCCTTGGGAGCAATTTCCAAATGCCTGAAGGTACCACATTCATCTGTACAACCAATAGTACGCAAGTATAAACACCATGGGACCACGCAGCCGTCATACCGCTGAGGAGGGAGACGCGTTCTGTCTCCTAGAGATGAACGTACTTTGGTGCGAAAATTGCAAATCAATCACAGAACAACAGCAAAGGACCTTGTGAAGATGCTGGAGGAAACAGGTACAAAAGTATCTATATCCACAGTAAAACGAGTCCTATATCGACATAACCTGAAAGGCCGCTCAGCAAGGAAGAAGCTACTGCTCCAAAACAGCCATAAAAAAGCCAGACTACGGTTTGCAACTGCACATGGGGACAAAGATCGTATTTTTTTGGGAGAAATGTCCTCTGGTCTTATGAAACAGAAATAGAACTGTTTGGCCATAATGACCATCGTTATGTTTGGAGGAAAAAGGGGGAGGCTTGCAAGCCGAAGAACACCATCCTAACTGTGAAGCACGGGGGTGGCAGCATCATGTTGTGGGGGTGCTTTGCTGCAGGAGGGACTGGTGCACTTCACAAAATAGATGGCATCATGAGGGAGGAAAATTATGTAGATATTTTGAAGCAACATCTCAAGACATCAGTTAGGAAGTTAAAGCTTGGTCGCAAATGGGTCTTCCAAATGGACAATGACCCCAAGCCTACCTCCAAAGTTGTGGCAAAATGTCTTAAGGACAACAAAGTCAAGGTATTGGAGCGGCCATCAAAAAACCCTGACCTCAATCTTATAGAACATTTGTGGGCAGAACTTAGAAAGCGTGTGCAAGCAAGGAGGCCTACAAATCTGACTCAGTTACACCAGCTCTGTCAGGATGAATGGGCCAAAATTCACCCAACTTATTGTGGGAAGCTTGTGGAAGACTACCCGAAACGTTTGACCCAAGTTAAACAATTTAAAGGCAATGCTACCAAATACTAATTGAGTGTATGTAAACTTCTGACCCACTGGGAATGTGATGAAAGAAATGAAAGCTGAAATAAATAATTCTCTACTATTATTCTGACATTTCACATTCTTAAAATAAAGTGGTGATCCTAACTGACCTAAAACAGTTTTCTTTACTGGGATTAAATGTCAGGAATTGTGAAAAACTGAGTTTAAATGTATTTGGCGTAGGTGTATGTAGGTGTATGTAACCTTCAGACTTCAACTGTATATGGAGCAATTTAGCAATTTAGCAATTATGATTTGTTATCTGTTATCTGTTATGGCTATGATAAATTGCGCACTGTTGGCATAGATAAACGCCTAGATAAATTCACACAAAGTTCTATATAATTTACTGTGGCAGAACCTAAGAAAAATAGTTGTGTTCTGTTCATAAATATGGATTCCTCCTGTGAAGAAACCCCCACTTTCAGGCAAAGTCAGAACACACACAGACAGGCAAGGTCCGGAAGTTCCAGAACACATAGTACACAACACACAGAGATGGGAGCACACAAATGGTGTATTAGAGAACAAACGCAGAGAGCACTGGACAACATACCTGGTTTTAATTTCATTTCAAATCAGTCAATTCAGAATTGAAAAGTCTCACTTATTTCAAATTAGGATTCTTATACTGATGGGAGTTGAGATGGAACTGACCCCAACCCTACTGGACAAAAAATAGATATTACAACAAAAAAGAAGCCAGAACACCCACAGACACAGCAAAACTTTAGAAGGATCTGCACAGATTTCTGCAAGAGGGCCAAAAGAAAAGGTTGTTTATGCTTTTAACCAAGCTCTGAAAACACACATTTTGTTAGGCTTTGCTGATGCGTTTACCAAAGACTCTGAACTGGATAAAAAATTGCTCCAATTCTGTATTTTTACATAATGCCAGCAGCCAGTCCAGAATTCCAGGATGTGTACAGGGAATCAGAGAAAACAAACACTGTCTTCTACATACTTCATGCTTTTCCCAGCCATGAATACCTCAGTTCGTCTCAATGCTGCAAAATAGATTCAGTCTTGCTCTCGGCCGACTTATGATTTTACCTTATAAGAGCTGAGAGGATGGCCTGGAGGGTGAACCTGGGTGGATTCAGGGAAGCATACCTTTACCAGCTGGTGAAGCTGTTTTATCTTCCAGGAATGGTACCTCTCCAATCGCCACTGGTTTAGAAAGGCTTAACCCCAGACGGAGGCAACAAGCCATAGACACCAGTAGACATCCTAGCATCCAATTCCAGTCAGCATCCTTCCTCCCATTCCATCCAGCCACACGCACAAAATAAACGCCAGGTGGGTTCTGGAACATTGCTAGAATTCTAGAGCTCAGTCGTCCAAACCCACTCCTCTCTCGTGGCTTAGAGAGCAGCTGGTTTTTGAAGACTTCTCTCGTAAGAATTGGCTATGTGGCATCGATTTGAGTCAGAATCATATTATAGTGCCAAAATTGAGTAAAGTGTAAATAGGATAATTTGGATCATAAAGTCAGTCTCATCCAAAACTTTTTTTGTAAGCAAGTTCGTCACGACTTACTTGAGAGTTGGGTATGTAATACTTACATGCCCACTTTTGCCAATGATGCCCAATTGCCCAGAGACAACACGTTGTGGTCCGCCACCAGCTGCCATGTGGAGTTTGTGGACAATGTTGTCAAGTCTGCATACTGTATGGGTGCAACACACGCACATTTCGCTCGGCAAATAGAAGTGAAAATAGGCTTCCATAAAGTTGGTGCAAACTTCCAATACATTACAACAAGCTCGCCATTAAGCTAAGGACCCTGGGATTAAACACCTCCCTCTGCAACTGGATCCTGGACTTCCAGACGGGCCGTCCCCAGGTGGCGAGCTCAGGCACACTATTGAGCCAGGCTAGCTGCGATACCACAGTGGAGAGATACTGTAGCTAGCTAAATACATCAAACTAATGTGCAATGTTTTGTACCATGTAAGAGGAAGATGTGCATAGCTCATGTTAGCTATCTACCTTGTTAACAACAGCTAACTGTAGTCCATTTGCATTGGATACTAGCTTGCTAGCGAACTAATTTCAACTCGGACAAAGATATTGATAACTAACCTGGATTGGCAAGTTAGTTAGGTAGCTAGCTAGCTAGCTAGCATTCGGGAGCTTTGTCAGCAAATATGATGAACATTTTAAACTAAGTTGCAAGCTACTTTCGAAGCTACTAGAAATACAATGACATTGCTAAAGTAGTCAAATATTTAGTAGGAAATAACTTTGCCAGCATTATCATGTTGTTAAATTTACTTTAGACAGATGGCAATGTTGTCATTAGCTAGCAAAGTTTGTCAAAAATAGCTAGAAATGCTAACGTTAGTTAGCTAAAATCCAGTGGCCTCCCCTCCATTTTAGCTAGCTAGCTAACGTTACACTGCATCTAAAGTCAATCTGGTGAAATTAAAATTATGACAAAAGGTTTTCCGACTACTTATTTGTCTCCTTTTGAATGTCATTGTATTTCCAAGCAATGTAATGCACTTTTGATGAAATCTTCATCAGGGCTCATTAACGATGCATTGAGTAGAATGTTCAGTCGGGGCATCAGTCCAAAATGAACTTTCAAAACAATAGTGATGAAACATACAACCCATGAATAGCATATTCTGAGTAGTCCTTATGTTAGGCCCTGATCTGGCTGTGGCTACACTAGCTAATTTAGGGACTGCACATTATTTATAATGAGGGATACCTGGAGAAAATCTGACCTGTCTGAAATTAAAATGGATGGCTCTCCCTTCAGTAAAATATATTTTTACCTGACCCTCCCTGAACTATCCACTATACCCCAAATAATAATTAAAACATAAAGTGTATAGCAGAGAACTGTTTTAGAAACTGTTCTTCGTTTTGTAAGCATTACATGGCAATGTTGTTGAAGTCTTGTTGTTGAAGTGCTGAGCGCTCCTGCCAGCCTGTAGTGTCACAAATGCTTCACAATTGATTTCTTAAATGGCAGGCTATAGCCTTGAAATAATAAAAATATTGCCTAAATAATTAATTTCCGTTCCTTCTTAGACTACCTGGCTTGCTCCTGACTGATTTAAAGTTAGTATGTTGTTTAACAGCCTGTTGAAATGTTGAACGTCAATTGATAGTGACAGAATCACATATTACTTCCCAAGCAAAGTACATTGTTTGTCTAACTGACCTAAGACAGGGAATTTTTACTGGGATTAAATGTCAGGAATTGTGAAAAGCTGAGTTTAAAAGTAGTTGGCTAAGGTGTATGTAAACTTTCGACTTCAACTGTATCTACAGCTGAGAAAAAGAAAAAGAAGACAAAGGTTAGAACAGCAACAAGGAGGAAGGAACTCTTTGGTTGCCCCCCCACCACCACTCATTATGGCTCTATAGAAAACCAAGTGACGTCATCTCTGTGCGGCTCCCTGATAGGAAGCTGAACTCTGAGCACCTGTGTTGTTACTACACACACTGACACATGAATCAGCCTGTCACATGAATCAGCTGCTTACTATTTGAGCATGGAATGGCCGACATTTCCTTTGCTCTGAATTGTCTCTATTTTTTACCATGTAGGGGACTGTGAGAGGAAGCTACTTGACTGGCTACTCATCCACATCGCTCCGCCCAACGGACGTTTCTTCTCCACAATGAGAAGACGCCCCTCATTTTGAAGTCACACAAACAACTTCTGGGATGGCAGTTTCATACAATGTATGTAATGATTGATAGAGCAGCGAAATTAAATTCAGGGTGAGTCGTCAGGCAAGGAAACTACTGTGGAGCGATCAACTTCTGCTACAGATGGGTCATAGGGACACGTTAAATAACACGCAACACACACATTCACAAGAGGCAGAGATAAGAGATGGTCTCTCCATACAGCACATCCTAGTGTGGCTCATGGGCATCTAATCAACACACGGTAGAAGAGCTCTGGGGTAAACAATAAGAGTAATTCTTTCAACTTGAGTTACACTTCTGTCTCACAGTGTCACCCCTAGACACACACACACACACATATGTTGGTTTTACTATCCAAGTGGGGACCGAAAATGTAATCCCATTAACCCCAAAGCCTAACCTTAACCCTAAACCTAAACATCTACGCCTAAAGTAGCATTTTTCCTTTTGGGGATCGGCAAAATGTCCCAACTTGTCAGAATCTTCCTTCTTTTACTATCAATGTGAGGACTTTTGGAACCCAATGTCTTGCTTGATGTCACCTCTGGCCAAACAAAGGTCACAGCACAGGCACAAACAGATCAGATTACATGACAATGGTCAGGGCCTGGTCTTTCTGACTATTCTTAGCTCACATGCTAAGGGGGTATGGTCATAAACCATCATGATGTAAATCTCAGAGACTGTTAGATATCGACCAGCTGACATCAACCGCTCTCAACCACTACCATGACATCATAGAAGGGTCATGACCATGGGTGTTCTGTTCCACTTATCCTTTCAGCATCTCCACTGACACCAAAAACGTACGAGGAGTTGCATAATAAACTTGAGAAAAGAACCCCGAAACCAGAATCACATGATGTAAACGTGGTTATTTAAGCACAAAAGTAGTGCACTACATAGGAAAGAGAGAGCAGGACCAATTCTCCTCACTAATGCTGTAATCTTTACAAACCAGGACCAAATGTTCCTTCTCCAGTAGACACACTCACTGGCCACGGAATGGAGAGAAACTGACAGCATTGTTCTCCTTCCTCAATTCGAACATCATGGCAAAGCTATTTCTAATCCCCTTTTAACTTTCATTTTTTTTGCCTGATTTCATTAAGGAATTTTCCCTGTAAACGCTCTCATTGTTATCACCCAATGATGTCATAGGAACACGATTGGACGACTCCCCTCATGGAAGGACCACCAAGCTGAATGTTAGTTGAAGGAAAATGTGGATTTCTCTGCCAGAGATGAGGGAAGAATGACCAGAAATGATTATGTAATGATTCAAAGCTTCTCCAAATTAAATATTTTCCCATTACAAAACTCTTACCTGAGTGTCACATTACGTGAATGCATAACTATAATCAAAAATATTTCCATTTCATAGGACATAGGAGATTAATGTAGAAACTACTGGTTTGAATAGAAAGGAGCGAGAAGCAGAATGAGGGGCATGCAGAATGCCCATCTCTTGTCAGAAACAATCTCTCAAGACATTGAATATGTTATGGCCCAATTCCCATTGTCCTCAAAATTGTGGAGGGTAACATAGCACTTTCATTACCAAGGAAGGACAAACTCAAGCAAACAGGCACCTATGTAATGCACTCACACACACTCACACTCCATCCAAAGTGAGGAAATAATAAAACCTGACTAGTAGTTGGGAATGAAGCTTTCAAGATGCAACATAGTGAACAAACCATTCTAACAAATGATGAATAGTATGTAATTGATGGTCAAATATGGCAACAAGACAGAGGGCACTATATCAGGTCTCATGACTAAGAGGCACATTAAAAATACATGTATTGACTTTCAGTGGATGACCACAGTTGTGGTTTTGTGGTCAACAGTAAATAACCATCTGAGCAGTCATCTATACCTCATCTCCCAGGGATGGAGACTTGGTGGCACTCCTCTCCTTACATGGACCTGTACCAGGGTCACCCATTCACCATGGTAAATCGATTTAGTTTTGTTTGCCCTTTGTGGTTTTGTGGTCACTAGTAAATAACCATCATCTACACCTCATGTCCTCATCCTTCAGTGATGGGAGACCTTCTGGTTGGTTACTGCACTCCTTACATGGTCAGGTAGTGGTACCCTGGTCAGCCATTCCACATGGTCAATCGATCTAGTGGATGTTTTGGTAAGGGGGTGCCCTTCGAGGGTTATGAGTGTAGGGGGTTGAGTCATGTCCCAAGCTGGGACCAAGCAGGAGGCTAAGGGGTCTGGGGGACATTCCTGGGACGGCCGGGATGCCGGCGATATTCTGTCTCGGAAGTCCGTGACATTCCAACTGTTTGTGGGTCTCTTTCTGGAGTGCGCAGCGGCATATCTATGAAGATGATGTGAGGCCTGGAATGGGATGGACTAATGTCATACTGCCGGTCAGCTGATAGAGGCCCAGAGGCACCTTGGGATGTTTTAACACCAATAAACTAGAGCATCCTGATTGTCTGGCTGAACAATCATGATCAAACTACATTGCGCTATAAAACTCAATGCTAGAAGTAATCAATGATGATGTCTTAAAGGGGATGTGTAGCTACTGATGATGTACTGTTGATGTCTTAAAAGGGATGTAGCTACTAGCTACTGAGGCCCATTGAAAAACTGGGTAATAGTATCAGGCACATTAACCATTCTGAAAATACAAATTAGAGGTAAATATTAGGAAATGAAAAACAACATCATATGAATATAAGTTAGAATTCCAGACATGCTGTCACAGGACAGGAATGTAAGAGTGTAGTGGAGCACTGTGGGAAATGAGAAAGGCTGGCGGGGCTCGGCTCAGGCTTCAGACAGGTGTGCTCTGCTCATGAGGGCGGGATGGAATGGAAGATTCCCTGCCAATCCCCACCAAGGATTTTAACACTTCCTCCCAGTGACCACCGAATGCAGCCAATCAGAGTGGCACGGTGGTAAACCGGTAGGAGAGAACAGTCGTAAATCACAATGCTCTCTGAGTGTATTTTGGATGATAAATATATTTTTCCAGGCAAGTTTCTGTCATTATCATTCCTGGAGTAGCTCATGTTTGAAGTCAGTGGGCTGTGGAACAGCGAGCTCCACACTGAGAGGACCGCGGAGGAGGGCTGATGGGGAAAGCAGGTGCTCTGACTGGGGCGGGGGGGCCTGACAGAGAGCTTCTGACCAGCGTTCCGCTATATCTGTCCATCTGTCTGTCCCACTATTTTTCTCAGTATACCTGTGTCTGTCTGCCCCTCTAGCTCTCTTTCTCTGGCCTTTATTGTCGGCCTGTCTTCCGTTCAGCTATGTTTTCCTGTCTTGGCTGTGTTTATGTCTGATGGAGGGAGTTATGGCAGAGGCAGTTAGACGGGGAAGCAGAGTAGCCAATAGGTTTCAGGCTTCAACGCAATGATGTCATCTTCATTCCTTTCTCACAGACAGGGTGGGAGGTAAATGGGGAGTGTTTGGGGGAGTGGTGGGGATACGGTCACATCTGAGGGAAACACACACATACACACACACACACGTCAAGAGGAACATGAGTTGCACCATTTACAGTGTATGACGCCATACACAGGCCATGTGTGTGTGTGAGGGGGTGACATAATGCAACAGGTCCTATCTAAGTTTATACAGAAGGTCAGCATTGTAGGAGTGTTTCTGTAATGCGAGCGCCCAGCTATCCCACCAATCCTAGAGAAGTATGAATGCTGGCTGCCTACTACAGTACAGCAGCGGTCAGGTCAACTTCCAGGTCATAACTCAGAGGTTTCACAGTCTTTGAAATTATATCTACAATGTTTACTACAGCCTTATATCGTTACCACACTCTCAAAGCACATTAACAGCATCTTGTCTTGAACACGACCATACCCTATGACAACAAAGCAAATAGCTTTTCTGTAAAACCTCTAAAAGGGCAGCCTAGCCAAGTTATTACCGTGCCAGTGCCAGACATTTCCTGCCCTGCTGCAATGATGATGCCTACTCTACGCCTCCTCTCTCTCTCTAAGGACCGTCAGGTCCTTGATAAATAAGGGGCTCATTTACAACCCTCTATTATACACATAGAGCGAACCACAAGCATGGCAGCGTTCATTATGTATTCATGAATACGGCCGTACGTCGGCACACACACAATTAAAGTCCTTGTGTAGATTAAATGGAACCTGACACAACGAGAGAACATTCCTCAGAGGCCTGGAGCCGAGAGGGTTGTTGAGAATCTGTAATGTAAGTCTTGTACAGGTATCTGGCTTTGTTTAATACAACATGTCAAAGTGTCAGGAGCCACAACGCACTGCGGTCATAAATCTCGCTCTGCGGCAATACATCAGCATCTACTGGGAGAAAAGCAGAAAACAGTTCTAGGAAATACACAAAGCTCAACCTTATCTATTCTCCTCTAGTCTCAAATGAACTTTTGCTGGTCGGTATTCATAGTAGTACATAGGGAGTCATAGCACATGTGTTGGTAATGGACATTCTCAGTCAAGTCGATCTCATCCTGTAGATTGATATAGTAATATAGTTGTTAATTCCGTCATTATGAGACACTTGACAACTCTTGAGTATGAATGAATACATTAGCTACTAGCTACAGTTGAAGTCGGAAGATTACATACACTTAGGTTGGAGTCATTAAAACTCGTTCTTCAACCACTCCACAAATGTCTTGTTAACAAACTGTAGTTTTTGCAAGTTGGTTAGGACATCTACTTTGTGCATGACCCAAGTCATTTTTCCAACAATTGTTTACAGACAGATTATTTCACATATATTTTACTGTATCACAATTCCAGTGGGTCAGAAGTTTATATACGTTGACTGTGCCTTTAAACAGCTTGGAAAATTCCAGAACATATAGGCTAATTGACATCATTTGAGTCAATTGGAGGTGTACCTGTGGATGTATTTCAAGGCCTACCTTCAAACTCAGTGCCTCTTTGCTTGATATCATGGGAAAATCAAAAGAAATCAGACAAGACCTCAGAAATAAATTGTAGACCTCCACAAGTCTGGTTCATCCTTGGAAGCAATTTCCAAACGCCTGAAGGTACCACGTTCATCTGTACAAACAATAGTACGCAAGTATAAACATCATGGGACCATGCAGCCGTCATACCGCTCAGGAAGGAGACGCGTTCTGTCTCCTAGAAACGAACGTACTTTGGTGTGAACAGCAAAGGACCTTGTGAAGATGCTGGAGGAAACAGGTACAAATGTATCTATATCCACAGTAAAATGAGTCCTATATCGACATAACCTGAAAGGCCGCTCAGCAAGGTAGAAGCCACTGCTCCAAAGCCGACATAAAAAGCCAGACTAAGGTTTGTAACTGCACATGGGAACAAAGATCGTGCTTTTTGAAAAATGTCCTCTGGTATGATGAAACAAAAATGGTCATAATGGCCATGAAGACCATTGTTATGTTTGGAGGAAAAAGGGTGAGGCTTGCAAGCCGAAGAACACCATCCCAACCGTGAAGCACGGGGGTGGCAGCATCATGTTGTGGGGGTGCTTTGCTGCAGGGACTCTGGTGCACTTCACAAAATAGATGGCATCATGAGGAAGGAAAACGATGTGGATATATTGAAGCAACATCTCAAGACATTAGTCAGGAAGTTAAAGCTTGGTCGCAAATGGGTCTTACAAATGGACAATGACCCCAATCATACTACCAAAGTTGTGGCAAAATGGCTTAAGGACAACAAAGTCAAGGTATTGGAGTGGCCAACACAAGGCCCTGACCTCAATCCTATTGAAAATTTGTGGGCAGAACTGAAAAAGCGTGTGTGAGCAAGGAGGCCTACAAACCTGACTCAGTTACACCAGCTCTGTCAGGAGGACTGGGCCAAAATTCACCAAAGTTATTGTGGGAAGCTTGTGGAAGGCTACTTGAAACGTTTGACCCAAGTTAAACAATTTAAAGGCAATGCTACCAAATACCAATTGAGTGTATGTAAACTTCTGACCCACTGGGAATGTGATGAAATAAATAAAAGCTAAAATAAATAATTCTCTCTACTATTATTCTGACATTTCGCATTCTTAAAAGATAGTGGTGATCTTAACTGACCTAAGACAGGGAATTTTTACCAGGATTAAATGTCTGGAATGGTGAAAAACTGAGTTTAAATGTATTTGGCTAAGGTGTATGTAAACTTCCGACTTCAACTGTTCATCCAGAAAGTTTACAGAGTGAGTGTGAGTTTGATGTTATTGTCCGTCTGGACAATCAGATTATAATGAGTTGTGACTTTTGGATAATAAGGCGGGCGGCTTAGAGTCTTTGGAAATGACACATCTATTCTAGTAAAGGCTATTTTTAATCCTTAGTCTGCCCTCGGAAAACCGTGAGTCAGGTGTGACAGGCTCTACTAAAGCGTGGTTGGCAGTGTTGCTCTGTTTGTCAGAGCATGAAAGGAGGAAGGATTTTTCTTAAAGCGTCAATAATCCTGACAAAAAAAAGGACATTCATTGAGAGAGTAAGGAGTGGACTGAGTTAATCTTTAATTTTGTTACCTTACTGAGGTAAAAAAAAAAAATAACATGAGCTGGCGCACACCCAGAACAAAGTTTGTGTGGAGGTGCTGACTAACGGCGAATAAACTATACACTATCAAAATAAAGTCGCACACTACATATATACTCTCCCAAAAGTTTAATGGGTATTTACCAACGTTTCGGCATCACTGTGCCTTCCTCAGGGTAATGTCATAAATATTTGAACCAGGTTATATAGACAAACAGTGCAATTAGTGTAATCAATGACAGTGGTGAGGGGTGTGTCGTATTGATAAAGTTAATTACAATTAATTAGTGACACTGTTAAAAAAGATGATATAGTATATGGCATATTATATATATTATTCTATTGTTATCATATAGAAACATAATGGAATATTGTACATCATATTGGCATTAACATACATTGTTTCATTCAATTTCACAATGTTGTATTCCATTTTTGTTACACATAATAATGGTTCAACCTTGATATATAACGAACATCATCAACAGGGGGAACATATTGGATATATACTTAATAATCTGTAAAAATATACATATATATTTTTTAAATATAGAAGACTTATTCATGATGGAAAAAATGTTCATAAGAAGGGCCTGAGATCAAAATCAATATTCAGACCATTAGGGGTCAGTGTTTTTAGATAGAATATCCAGTAGGCCTGTCTTTGTAGTAGTAGGATCTCAATGTTACCTCCTCTTCTCGGTAGAGCAACATGCTCAATGACTGTGTATCTCAGGGAGGAGACAGGATGGTTAGCCTCCCTCAACAAAGTGAGCTGCTACTGGATTGTCAATGTTCTTACACCTGATTGAGCTGCGGTGTTCAGCAATGCGCTGCTTTAATTGTCTCTTCGTTTGTCCTACATAGGCTTTGCCACGTGAACAGGTGATGAGATAGATTACTGCCTTGGTCTTACATGAGATGATACCCCTCACAGGGATCTTTTGACCTGTATGTGGGTGTGTAAAGAATGATGTTTTTTTGGTTTTTTTTGGTTACACTGTGCGCATGAGCCACATAAATACTGTATTTCAATATTCACTGACATGGCATTGTCACAGCAAAGCACCATGCTTGAGCATGTGTCTGCATGTGCAGAAATAACATACTGTATAACAATATTATCTGACTTCTGCTTTGGACAGTGCCAGACAGTGCCAGTCTCAATGTGAATAGTCAGCCTTCTACTTTCCAAGGCGCTCCATGACATAACATCTGTCAGAATGACTTATCACATCTTCTGATAGACTTAGCTCTTATATATACTGAACAAAAATTTGACTTTTACTGAGTTACAGTTCATGTAAGGAAATCAGTCAATTGAAATAAATGCATTAGGCCCTAATCTATGGATTTCACATGACTCGGCAGGGGTGCAGCCATGGGTGTGCCTGGCAGGGTATAGACCCACCCACTTGGGAGGTTTTCCCCACATAGGGCTTTATTACAGACAGAAATAATACTCTGTTTCATTAGCTGTCCAGGTGGCTGGTCTCACATAATTCCGCAGTTGAAAAAGTTGGATGTGGAGGTCCAGGGCTGGCTTGGTTACACATGATCTGCGGTTGTGACGCCGGTTGGACGTAGGGCTGTTATGGTGACTGTATTACTGGCACACCAGCGGTCACAAGTTATGAAATTCCAGCGGTCACAGTGATTTTCCAAGTGACCGTTTAGTCATGGTAACTAGGCTTCTCCAAGTTCTGATGCTACTGATGGTCATTTGTAGCCTACCAAACTGCCTGGTACTCAACACTCCATTGTCACTCTAATCACTCTGAAATCAACACAAATGTAAAAATGAAATATCACATTTACATAAGTCTTGAAACCCTTTACTCTGAACTACTCTGATGTGTTGAAACACATTTGGCAGCGAATACAGCGTTGTGTATTCTTAGCTATGACGCTACAAGCTTGGCACACCTGTTTTTGGGGAGTTTCTCCCATTCTTCTCTGCAGATCCTCTCAAGCTCTGTCAGGTTGGATGGGGAGTATCGCTGCACAGCTATTTTCAGGTCTCTCCAGAGATGTTCGATCAGGTTTAAGAATGGGCTCTGGCTGGGTCACTCAAGGACATTCAGAGATGTCGAAGCCACTCCTGCATTGTCGGCTGTGTGCTTAGGGTTGTTGACCCAGTTTGAGGTCCTGAGCGTTCTGGAGCAGGTTTTCATCAAGGATCTCTCTGTACTTTGCTCCGTTCATCTTTCCCTTAATCCTGACTCGTCTCCCAGTCCCTGCAG
Organism: Brachymystax lenok tsinlingensis; assembly: GCA_030435695.1. Lineage (NCBI taxonomy): Eukaryota > Metazoa > Chordata > Actinopteri > Salmoniformes > Salmonidae > Brachymystax > Brachymystax lenok. The sequence continues at coordinate 36,500,874 of CM059791.1, forward strand.
CTGATCCTAGTGGTTGCATTAATTTAGGATCTATCGCATCCCACAACTGTCGCAGACTATGTTTGAAGTATTTCTTTCTTCGCACTGAAGGTCAAGATGACCAATAGAATAGGTCAACTTTTGTACTATGGGGGATAGTAGATTGACATTGACTAGTGATTTTGCTGTTTGTTAGGCCTACTCATCTTGTTGGCTGACAAAAAGGACCAGATCACGTGACGGCCATTGGTTAATAAGAATTAATATAGCTGAGAGAGTCACGTCTGAAAAGGTAATTATAATTATTATATTCACCCCAAGGGCAGAACAGCCACTGGCCGCAAAGGACATGGATTATTTTAGGATGCATTATGGACACACAAAGGGATGTCGCTGGGACGTTTGAGGCATTATCAAGTGCGTGTCAAGTTGTGAATGAGCGACTATTGGAGTGTGTACAGCCTGCGCAAAAAAACAAGCAGAGCTCATGCCTTTTATGCAACTTTTTTCATATCATAATTAGTCACAGCAATAAGCATGAGGTTGTAAGTAACAAGAACATTTCCCAGGATATTGGCAGAAAGCTTAAATTCTTATTAATCTAACTGCAGTGTTCAATTTACAGTAGCTATTACAGTGAAACAATACCATGCTATTGTTTGAGGAGAGTGCACAGTTATGAACTTGAAAAGTTAGTAATATTCCAATTAGGCACATTTGGGCAGTCTTGATACAACCTTTTGAACAGAAATACGATGGTTCATTGGATCAGTCTTTCCCGGCACTGACAGAGATGGCCGCCTCGCTTCGCGTTCTTAGGAAGCTATGCAGTATTTTGTTTTTTTATGTATTATTTCTTACATTGTTACCCCAGGAAATCTTAAGTTTTATTACATACAGCCGGGAGGAACTATTGGATATAAGAGCAACATCAACTTACCAACATTACGACCAGGAATATGACTTTCCTGAAGTGGATCCTCTATTTGGTCCACCAACCAGGACAATAGACCGGATCCCAGCCAGCGACCCAAAACAACGGCGCCGCAGGAGAAGGGGCAGACAGGGCAGTCTTCTGGTAAGGCTCCGTAGACGGGCACATCGCGCACCGCTCCCGAGTATACTACTCGCCAATGTCCAGTCTCTTGACAACAAGGTAGACGAAATCCGAGAAAGGTTCCAGAGAGAGACACCAGAGATTGCAACGTTCTTTGCTTCACGGAAACATGGCTCACTCGGGATACGTTATCAGAGTCGGTACAGCCACCTGGTTTCTACATGTATCGCGCCGACAGAAACAAACATCTATCTAGTAAGAAGAAGGGCGGGGGTGTATGCCTTATGATTAACGAGACGTGGTGTGATCATAACAACATACATGAACTCAAGTCCTTTTGATCACCTGACCTAGAATTCCTTACAATCAAATGCCAACCGCATTATCTAACAAGAGAATTCTCTTCGATTATAATCACAATCGCGTATATCCCCCCTCCAAGCTGACACATTGACGGCCCTGAAAGAACTTCATTGGACTCTATGTAAACTGGAAACCACATATCCTGAGGCTGCGTTTATTGAGGCTGGGGATTTTAACAAGGCTAATCTGAAAACAAGGCTCCCTAAATTTTATCAGCATATTGAATGTGCGACCCGGGGTGGAAAAATCCTGGATCATTGTTATTCTAAATACCGCAACGCATACAAAGCCATTCCCGGTCCCCCTTTCGGCCAATCTGACCACGACTCCCAGCCTATAGACAGAAACTTAAACAGGAAACGCCCGTGCTCAGGTCTGTTCAACGCTGGTCCGACCAATCCACAGCGACTATTAAAACCTTCCCCAACCAGAAACCATGGATTGATGGCAGCATTCGCGCAAAACTGAAAGAGTGAACCATTGCTTTTAATCAGGGTAAGGCGACCGGGAAACATGACTGAATACAAACAGTGTAACTATTCCCTCCGCAAGGCAATCAAACAAGCTAAGCGTCAGTATAGAGACAAAGTAGAGTTGCAATTCAACGTTTCAGACACGAGAGGTATGTGGCAGGGTCTACAGTCAATCACGGAATACAAAAAGAAAACCAGCCCTGTTGCGGACCACGATGTCTTGCTCCCAGACAAGCTAAACAACTTCTTTGCTCGCTTTGAGGACAATACAGTGCCACCAACACGGCCCGCTACCAAAACCTGCGGGCTCTCCTTCACCACAGCCAACGTGAGTAAAACATTTAAATGTGTTAACCCTCGCAAGGCTGCCGGGCCCAGATGGCATCCCTGGCCATGTCCTCAGAGCATGCGCAGACCAGCTTGCTGGTGTGTTTACGGACATGTTCAATCAATCCTTATCCCAGTCTGCTGTTCCCACATGCTTCAAGAGGGCCACCATTGTTCCTGTTCCCAAGAAAGCTAAGGTAACTGAACTAAATGACTATTGCCCCGTAGCACTCACTTCAGTCATCAAGAAGTTTTAAGTTCCTCGGCGTACACATCACGGGCAAACTGAAATGGTCCACCCACACAGACAGCGTGGTGAAGAAGGCGCAACAGCGCCTCTTCAACCTCAGGAGGCTGAAGAAATTTGGCTTGTCACCAAAAACACTCACAAACTTTTACAGATGCACAATCGAGAGCATCCTGTCAGGCTGTATCACCGCCTGGTACGGAAACTGCTCCGCCCACAACCGTAAGGCTCTCCAGAGGGTAGTGAGGTCCGCACAACGCATCACCGGGGGTAATCTACCTGCCCTCCAGGACACATATACCACTCGATGTCACAGGAAGGCCAAAAAGATAATCAAGGACAACAACCACCCGAGCCACTGCCTGTTCACCCCGCTATCATCCAGAAGGCGAGGTCAGTACAGGTGCATCAAAGCTGGGACCGAGAGACTGAAAAACAGCTTCTATCTCAAGGCCATCAGACTGTTAAACAGCCATCACTAACATTAAGGGCTGCTGCCAACATACTGACTCAAATCTCTAGCCACTTTAATAATAAAAATGGAATGTAATAAATGTATCACTAGCCACTTTAAACAATGCCACTTCATATAATGTTTACATATCCTGCATTACTCATCTCATATGTATATACTGTTCTCTATACCATCTACTGCATCTTGCCTATGCCGTTCGGCCATCGACTCAAATCTCTAGACACTTTAATAATAAAAAATTTGATGTAATAAATGTATCACTAGCCACTTTAAACAATGCCACTTTATATAATGTTTACATATCCTACATTACTTATCTCATATGTATATACTGTACTCTATACCATCTACTGCATCTTGCCTATGCCGTTTGGCCATCGCTCAGCCATATATTTATATGTACATACTCGTATTCATTCCTTTACACTTGTTTGTATAAGGTAGTTGTCGTGAAATTGTTAGATTACTTGTTAGATACTACTGCATGGTCGGAACTAGAAGCACAAGCCTTTCGCTACACTCGCATTAACATCTGTTAACCATGTGTATGTGACAAATAAAAATGTTTTTGATTTGATTTGAGTATAAACGTTGCACATACACTGCTGCCATCTAGTGGCCAAACTCTAAATTGCGCCTGGGCTGGAATAATACATTATGGCCTTTCTCTTGCATTTCAAAGATGATGGTACAAAAAAAAGCGGTTTGTTTATTCTTTGTATTATCTTTTACCAGATCTAATGTGTTATATTCTCCTACACTATTTTCACATTTCCCAAACAAGTGTTTGCTTTCAAAGTATATCTTGAATATGCATATCCTTGCTTCAGGTCCTGAGCTACAGGCAGTTAGATTTGGGTATGTCAATTTAGGTGAAAATTGAAGGGCGGATCCTTAAGAGGTTTTAACAGCATGTGCACACTCCATCAAATCGTTTGGAGAAAATATCCTTTTGATTTTATTCAGCTATGTTCAATTGTTTTCTTCAAACTATAAAATAAATGCAATGGAATCCTGAGCAAATCTTGTCTGCTAAATGAACTAGTGTAGCCCACAGCCATATGGCATAGCCAGATCAGGACCTAACATGAGGACATAAAAATATGCTATTCCGTTCTTCTGAAATGGGCTAAACTTTCTTCATATCATGTTTCTTTAGACCTGTCTAAAATAGATAATGGATTTATTGTGATGGTGTAGGTTATATTAAATGGATTAGTTAGACTTTAAAATGTAGATGTTCCAAAGGTCTGCATCAGTGGCTTGTAGGCTATGCATGGAGCCAGGAAATGTTAAATGTGTTTATATTAATTAACAGTCAATTACCGTGAGACCGGCAGTTATTTGCTTGACAATCACCGGCTGACAAAATTTAATGACCACCACAGCCCTAGGACCTGTCAAATTCTCTAAAACGATGGTGGAGGCGGCTTATGGTAGAGAAATGCACATACAATTATCTGGCAACAGCTTTGGATGACATTCCTGCAGTCAGCATGGCAATTGCACTCTCCCTCAAAACTTGAAACATCTGTGGCATTGCGTTGTGTGACAACACTGCACATTTTAGAGTGTGCTTTTATTGTCCGCAGCACAAGGTGCACCTGTGTAATTATAATGTTGTTTAATCAGTTTCTTGATATGCCACAACTGTCAGGTGGGTGGATTATCTTGGCAAAGGAGATATGCTCACTAACAGGGATGTAAAGACATTTGTGCATAACAATTGAGAGAAAAAAAATATTTTGAGTATATGGAACATTTCTGGGAACTTTTATTTCAGCTCATGAAACATGGGACCAACACTTTACAGCTGAAGTCGGAAGTTTACATACACTTAGTTTGGAGTCCTAAAAACTTGTTTTTCAACCATTCCACAAATTTCTTGTTAACAAACTGTAGTTTTTGCAAGTCTGTTAGGACATCTACTTTGTGCATGACACAAGTAATTTTTCCAACAATTGTTTACAGACAGATTATATCACTTATAATTCACTGTATCACAATTCCAGTGGGTCAGAAGTTTACATATACCAAGTTAACCGTGTCTTTAAACTGCTTGGAAAATTCCAGAAAATGATGTCATGGCGTTAGAAGCTTCTGATAGGCTAAGTGACATAATTTGAGTCAACTGGAGGTGTACCTGTGGATGCATTTCAAGACCTACCTTCAAACTCAGTACCTCTTTGCTTGACATCATGGGAAAATCAAAAGAAATCAGCCAAGACCTCAGAAAGCAATTGTAGACCTTCACAAGTCTGGTTCGTCCTTGGGAGCAATTTCCAAACGCCTGAAGGTACCGCGTTCATCTGTACTAACAATAGTACGCAAGTATAAACACCATGGGACCACGCAGCCATCATACCGCTCAGGAAGGAGACACGTTCTGTCTCCTAGACATGAATGTACTTTGGTGTGAAAATGCTGGAGGAAACAGGTACAAACGCATCTATATCCACAGTAAAAACGAATCCTATATCGACATAACCTCAAAGGCCGCTCAGCAAGGAAGACACTGCTCCAAAACCGCAAAAAAAAAAACCAGACTACGGTTTGCAATTGCACATGGGGACAAAGATCGTACTTTTTGGAGAAATGTCCTCTGGTCTGATGAAACAAAAATAGAACTGTTTGGCCATAATGACCATCGTTATGTTTGGAGGAAAAAGGGCAAAAAAAGGGAAAAAGCTTGCAAGCCGAAGAACACCATCCCAACCGTGAAGCACGGGGGGTGGCACCATCATGTTGTGCGGTTCCTTTGCTGCAGGAGGGACTGGTGCACTTCACAAAATAGATGGCATCAAGAGGAAAGAATATAATGTGGAGATATTGAAGCAACATCTCAAGACATCAGTCAGGAAGTTAAAGCTTGGTTGCAAATGGGTCTCCAAATGGACAATGACCACAAGCATACTTCCAAAGTTGTAGCAAAATGTCTAAAGGACAACAAAGTCAAGGTATTGGAGTGGCCATCACAAATCCCTGACCTCAATCCTATAGAAAATGTGTTGACAGAACTGAAAAAGCGTGTGTGAGCAAGGCCTACAAACCTGACTCAGTTACACCAGCTCTGTCAGGAGGAATGGGCCAAAATTCACCCAACTTATTGTGGGAACCTTGTGGAAGGCTACCCGACAAGTTTGACCCAAGTTATAGAATTTTAAGGCAATGCTACCAAATACTAATTGAGTGTATGTAAACTTCTGACCCACTGGGAATGTGAAAGAAAATAAATAAAAGAAATAAAAGCTGAAATAAATCCTTCTCTCAACTATTATTCTACCATTTCACATTCTTAAAATAAAGTGGTGATCCTAACTGACCTAAGACAGGGAATTTTTACCAGGATTAAATGTCAGGAATTGTGAAAAACTGAGTTTAAATGTATTTGGCCAGGGTGTATGTAAACTTCCGACTTCAACTGTACATGTTGTGTTTATATTTTTGTTCAGTATAATTATAATACAGAGATGCCACTTAGCAGACGCTTTTATGCTAGTGTGTACATTTTGTAAATTTTTTGTATGTGTATGTGATCCCTGTGTTAATTTAACCCTCAACCTTGGCATTAGTAGCGCCACCCTGTTACCAACTGAGCCAAAAAGACTTATGGCAGTCAAATGTAGGCTTTACGGTAGTTTATGATAGTCATAAGTAGGGTTGAAGGCAGACGGCAGGGGACCATTAACCACTTATGTCTTATGACAGTCTTATGACAGCTAATGACAGTCTAATTTAGGCTTGAACAGGTTCTCATTAACAACATCACTTTTAGAGCTACTGATCCTCATGCTCAGGCATCCACATTACAGTGAGCTGACTCCCTGGTGTCTCCAGAAGCGCTTAGCCACAGTTTAGTCATGTAAATCTGTCCTGGCTCTGTGGCTCAGGGGATATAGATTACAGTTGAGTGATATGACTTATACTCTCTGAGGAGCGATTGGTAAACACGCTAGAGCACTAATGCGATGAGTAAGCAGAGTGTGATATGACCCATTGCTCAGCCAGGAGGAAAGACGCTTGTGCAATCACACAAACACAAACACACACTAGAAACACGCAGACACACACTCTGGCGCATGCACGCGCACACACAAACCCAACACAAGCACACACACCCCGCACTCGCACTAGTCATGCGAAGTTTTGATCTTTTTACTGACTCAGATCTTTTCGACCTCATCGAAAATAACAAATATTTCGACTCCCAGACTGCCCAGACTCAGGACCCCCTACCGGCGAACAATGAACTGAAAACGCGAAAGGGTCATGATTCTACAAGCCTCTCGTTCACTTCTCGGAGTCGTTCACCATAGGGGGCTTATTTCTTGATACATTTTTTAAACAAGGACTAGTTGTGGGCGCAACCAGACTAAATTGTGAACGTCGCTTGGTAGAATGCATTTGACTCTTGCCGTCCCTAGGGGGAGTTCATCACGTCATTGCCAGGCTTTTTTTTCGCTATAATCAACTTGAGTGGGTTGAGTTACTGACGTTATCTGTCATATCTGGTGTTTTTCTCCTGTCTTATCTGGTGTCCTGTGTGATCTTAAGTATGCTCCTTCTAATTCCCCCACCTCTCTCTCTCCCCTCCCGGAGGACCTGAGCCCTAGGACCCCCCCTCTCTCTCGCACTCTGAATGCTTGACTATGATAAGCCACCTGACATTTACTCTTGAGGTGCTGACCTGTTGCACCCTCTATAACCACTGTGACTATTATTTGACCCCTGATCTAGCCTTAAAGGCCATGTACTCTCTCCACCGGCACAGCCAGAAGAGGACTGGCAACCCCTCAGAGCCTGGTTCCTCGCTTTGTTTCTTCCTAGATTCCTGCCTTTTTAGGGAGTTTTTCCTAGCCACATTGCTTCTACATCTGCATTGCTTGCTCTTTGGGGTTTTAGGCTTCATTTCTGTGTAAACACTTTGTGACATCTTCTGATGTAAAAAGAGCTTTACACATCATTTTGATTGATTGATTGACTGCCGTGAGGGTGAAAAGCAAAACATTGTTTGAACTGCAGCCCCCCAAACGATTCGTTCTCGAGTTTGACTTTGTTGAGCAAAGGCTGTGTATGTTTAGGTTCTATAAGGCTGTGTCCATCATAACATTCAATAATTAATTAATTGCATTCATTCTTGCACCATGAGATCAATTATCAGTTCTAAACATGTATTTTTCTTCTCTATGCTGCCTTCAGAATGATCTATTTTCCTGCGGGCATATATGACCAACAGCATGTCTCTGGAGCCGCTGAGCGTATATCAATCCTGCCGTAGGACTCATTGTTGACAGCAGGTCAAATGAACAACTAAACTGAACAAGTCACTCCGAAAACTAATTATGACTCGAGTCAGTAGAAAGTGCAATTCAAAAAGGACGAATCGTTCGCAAACTGCACATCACTACCTCGCACACACACAGACACAGATTGCACGCACCCACCCTAGCCGCCCTATACTCTGATCCCCTGACAAGTCTGCTATAACAGGGCCCAGGGTGAGAGACTAGCCCAGGGTAGGTGATTCCCCCTACACAGTCTGATTGCCCTGCTCTAATGACAGAGATACATCCCTCTACAGTCACCTGCTGAGAGGAAATGTGTGTGGTGAAATGTGTGTGGTGGGTTATGTAAGTTACAGTAAGTGTGTTTGTGTGTGTGTGTTAAGTACAAAAAGTGTGTGTGTGTGCATGTGTCTCTTTGTGTTTGTGAAAGTGTGTCTGTATACTGCACTGCCGGCGTGGTGATGACTTATCCAAACCTACGTGTCCCCTGCGCTTGGACCCCTGGCAACAGTCCCGACGGATGAGCTCTTATTGTGGGTCTGAGCCGCAGAGCAATTAGACAAGTTTACACTGAGCGCTAAAGACGCGGAGGAGACTGTCATCCTTTCAGGGCCAATTTCCCCATGACTCCATAGTCTGGACCACATTACTGGCAGCAATAACCATACCTGGGTTCAAATACTATTTGAAATCTTTCACATCATTTGAGTGTTTGTTATAATCTGCCTATAGTGCCATATGGGCTGGGTTTGCACTTTTGTGACTTTTCTGTTGGTTCCATTAAGCCACAGGCAAGCTCAATCAAGCTAAATTATTTAGAATAGTATTTGAACCCAGGTCTGCACGGTACTGTCGGTTTTAACCAGGGCCAGATGAAAGGAGAAGGAGACAGGTGTCTCATGTTGCCACATGCTTTCCGGTCAGGCACATCACCGGCCACCTAAGACACTACAAGCGGTTGGAGGCCACCAAATCATCTCCAGAGAGGGTCTGCAGCTCAGATGACACCTTATTCCCTATACAGTGCACTAAATAGTGAATAGGTGCCATTTGGGATGCAACCAGGATGATGACTACTCTGTCTCTGAGGACAGATGGAAGGAACACCAGTAACGCTGTCTGTCTGCCAGCATCAACAACATGGAGCCAGATCAGCCTTGACGTGAAACAGTGAAATGCATAAATATTTTCAAGTAAGGTGAACCAAACTAAACCAGCGCTATCGAGTAAATAGAGTGAAATGGATGGGTGTGCCCTTTTGGGAAGATAACACAACCTACCCAAAAATCCATGCCCCCCCACACACTCACTCCAAAAAACCTTTCCCAACAACATTGATGTCTTTTTTTCCAAGAGCCATGCCAACAAAACACTTCATCTGAAGCACTTCAGAGGCCCAAGCATCCCCTTATCTGATTTAGTTTAGTAAAGAGATTCACCTCTTTACTAAACTATTCCCTGGAATATTAAATAAACACAGCTACACAAGCTCCTAAGTCACATAACAGTCAGCAGCCACCCCGTGCTACATCCCAAATCCTACATTTCTATCAACACAGCCCCTCTCTGCCCTCTGCCCCCCCGTCACCCCATCAAACCAAATACACACCCCTGCTATGCAGCATATGGCATAACAGCATTAACTCCTAACATCTGAACTAAGATCTTATCATGGGGGATTAGGGAATGATCCTAGTCAAATACCTGGAACTGAGACACACCTCAGTGTGTCTACACACTGTCCCAGATACATCCACACCACACGACTAGGGTTGCCTATGACTGCCTGTGGTTCAAGCCCTCACAGTAACTATTGCATGGCCCTTCACCTTCATAGTCCCTATGATAGTAATCACTGCTGATTATTGACACTGTGGTTAGTGGTACTGACAACACAAATCAGCCAAAATGATTCTATAATATGTAATATACTGTATGACAGGAGAGCTCACAAGTCTACACCTGTGTGTTTGAGGTCAGCAGGGCAGACAGGAAGCGAGGTGTTGGTGGGATGGTCGGCCCTGGCGTTTGTGAGAACAGACTGAGTTGTCGAAGTTATACCCTACTGTGACACCCAGGCAGTGGCTGCACATGTATCCTTTGCTAACCCCCTGCCCTATGTGCCAGGCAGGCCCTGTACTACTCTACTGTCCCCCTACAACCTGGCCCACTGGCCCTGTGCACCTCTCCCAGGGCACATTCTGGCACCCGCCCGAGACACACTCAGTCATCCTATGACCTGCAGAGAATCCAGCAGATACAACAAACCTAAACACACATGAAAATGCACATGGAAGTCCATGCACGCAATCTGACCGGCACCGAGACACACAAAAACGCATACAACAACTGGAAAATATCTACCCTGTTGCTAACGTATTCAACAACAACATAACAAGGAGGCACAACAACATAGCTTCATCGGACCAGCAATGTCTGAGCACCTGCAAATTGGAATAAATGAAGTCCGTGAGCACAGTGCTAAGACGTATTGACAACCACTGTACTCTCCGGTACTTTCCATGAGGGTTCACCAGACGGACAGAACAGCGAGCTACCGTCTTTGTATTCCTTAATCTTACAGAGTATTCCAGAATTTTATAGTTCAATGGAAGGCAACATACTAGGCGCATTTATTCCAGGAAAGAAACTATCAAATAAATCTGGTAGTAAAAGCTGTGTGGGTTTAAAATGACAGAACTAGGGTACACTGCTGCTTCAAAATGCTGCTCTGCCCATTATAATACATTACTCTGATAAATTGGCCAACACAGTGAGTAGGCTTGTGAATGCAAGCTCAAAATAAAATTGTATTACTTAGCATTTTTGGAAACGTACAGCTGAAGGCTATGAGTCACAGAAAATGTGACAGAGAGAGAGTACTGCAGTATCGTTTAGCTTCAGATGAGACAGGTAGATTGTGAGCTACCAGTAGCTAGCAGCCCACCTATGATTGGCTCGCCAAGCAATTATGAAAGTACAGAATTTCCCCAAATAAAATCTCAGTTAAATGTTAACTGCAAAGTAGGATAACCTGACAGAAAGATATCCTGATTATTTGTATCAATTGGGTGGCCATTGTTTAGCAAACTCTGCTATGACATGTGCTGCAGTGGTAGGCCTAACAGAAACGTCACTAGACCAACACATTCCACATTTAAAGGTTGTTTTCTTCCAGACCTCAAAATGTGTCTTCTGATGTGATTTAAGCATTAACATGGACTCAGAACATCCATTTTCACTGTGTCTCTATGAATAATTGTAATATTGAGAAAAGAAAAAAAACTGGAAAATACTAAATATAATTTTATGGGGCCCCTCAGAGTTGTTTATTAACCATTATTTTACAGAGTATATTGAAAACACATCTCTTGTACACCAAGGACCAGGGGAAGAGTTGCAGGGTAGAGGAGAAGAGAAGAATTTGACTATTTGAAAGCTTAAAATAAATTGTAACTCGTGACATGTTTGAAGTAGCTAGAAAAGGTTGCAGGCCCCTGGGTTAGACTATAAACCCCCTAACACTACAAAGCTTTTCAATCACCACAGCGATACACAATAAATCACAAATGAGACAAGGCACGACAAAAAAGAAAGAGTGATGATGAAGTACAACTTAAGGAAGACGGCATCTCAGCTCATTGAGCCAATTCACTTCGTGTTATGTTCCTGCCAAGAGACTTTTGATACAATGTTGGCTTAGTTTAGCGAGGTGCCTTGAATCTCGAGTGCCAGTTGGGCAGGGGTTTGCATTGGCTGGGTCTGGTCCTGTGGACACTGTGTGTCCTAACCAGGGGTGCAACTTTCACTGAGGATGGGGGACACGTCCCCGCCACATTCTTAAATTGCACAAGACATCTAGTGACCCTTTTGGTTACTTCAGATTATCACAGGTGTCTGTAATAATCTCTGGCCTTCTGGGTGGCCTTATCACACGTAAAATATATTAAATCATTGAATAAGATGGTTTTAAAATAAATAGTAGAATGACAAAGCTGTAAAACATTATCCTAAATATAACCATCAATTTAGTGAATACAATTGGTGTTTAATATGAGGGTTTCAGCATGACATATCCTTTATATATATTTTTTTACATGTCAATACTTATTTGTTGACGTCAAACTGGTGGCAGCTCTGAAAAAGTCAATAGTTGGAAGAGTTGCAGAGTTGAAAATAATGCCATTGTTGATTTGATGCTTTTTTTCTCATTAATTATCACATGGTCTATCGACTAGAAGTGAATACTATATATTAATTAATATTTTTTTAAGCTATTCAAGTATAAATTACCAAAGTTACAATAGATTGCCATAGATTCTGTTAATTACCAAAATTACTTCTGCTAACTTTGGTAAATTACCAGTAGCTTTGCAACCCTAGCTGGAACGTTCTACATTACCGAGTCTTGCATTAGCTTGTCCTCTCAGGCGCCTATCCAAAAATATGACTGATGGTGATTTGACCCAATGTGTATGTGAGTAACTTCGTGAGGAATTTAGAGTGTATTTAAGTGTGTACGTAAGCCTGCAGGTGTGTCTGTGTGTGTTTAGGTGTGTATAAGAGCACATACTGAAGTGTATCAAATCAAATCAAATGTTGTTTGTCATATGTGCCGAATACAACAATGTGTAGACCTTACAGTGAAATTCTTACTTACAAGCCCTTAACCAACAATGCAGTTTTAAGAAAATACCTAAAGAAAGTAAGAGATAAGAATAACAAATGATTAAAGACCAGCAGTAAATAACAATAACGGGGCTACATACAGGGGGTACCGATGCCGAGTTAATTGACGTAACATGTTCAAGTAGGTAGAGTTATTAAAGTGACTATGCATAGATAATAACAGAGCAGCAGCGTTGCTCAAGGGGGGGGCAATGCAAATAGCTGTTCAGGAGTCTTATGGCTTGGGGGTAGAAGCTATTTAGGAACCTCTTGGACCTAGACTTGGCTCTCCGGTACCACTTGCCGTGCGGTAGCAGAGAGAACAGTCTATGACTAGGGTGGCTGGAGTCTTTGACAATTTTTAGGGCCTTTCTATGACACGCCTGGTATTGAGGTCCTGAATGGCAGGAAGCTTGGCCCTGGTGATGTACTGGGCCGTACGCACTACCCTCTGTAGTGCCTTGCGGTTGGAGGCTGAGCAGTTGCCATACCAGGCAGTGATGTAACCCGTCAGGATGCTCTCGATGGTGCAGCTGTAAAACCTTTTGAGGATCTGAGGACCCATGCCAAATCTTTTCAGTCTCCTGAGGGGGAATAGGTTTTGTCGTGCCCTCTTCACGACTGTCTTGGTGTGCTTGGACCATGTTAGTGTGTTGGTGATGTGGACACCAAGAACTTGAAGCTCTCAACCTGCTCTACTGCAGCCCCGTCAATGAGAATGGGGTGCTCGGTCCTCTTTTTCCTGTAGTCCACAATCATCTCCTTTGTCTTGATCACGTTGAGGGAGAGGTTGTTGTCCTGGCACCACACGGTCAGGTCTCTGACCTCCTCCCTATAGGTTGTCGGTGATCAGGCCTATCACTGTTGTGTCATCAGCAGACTTGGTGTTGATGGTGTTGGAGTCGTGCCTGGCCGTGCAGTCATGAGTGAACAGGGAGTACAGGAGGGGACTGAGCACGCACCCCTGAGGGGCCCCCGTGTTGAGGATCAGCATGGCGGATGTGTTGTTACCTACCCTTACCACCTGGGGGCGGCCCGTCAGGAAGACCAGGATCCAGTTGCAGAGGGAGGTGTTTAGTCCCAGGGTCCTTAGCTTAGTGATGAGCTTTGAGGGCACTATGGTGTTGAGCTGTAATCAATGAATATCATTCTCACATAGGTGTTCCTATTGTCCAGTTGGGATTTCTGGGATAATGGTGTTGATGTGAGCCATGACCAGCCTTTTAAAGCATTTCATGGCCACAGATGTGAGTGCTACGGGTCGGTAGTCATTTAGGCAGGAACACACGCATGTACATGCTAATGCTCGAACATGAATGTTCAAACTTCAAGCAGGGTTTCTGTGATACTGACTGGCATTGTCGGAAACAGCACCTCACAGCACAGTACTGGAGGCTTAGTTAGAGGCCCATTCAGACCTAGTCTATTTATAGCTCGGATCTGTGTTGAAGCAGATGTTGGATTGGAGGTGCTGTGCTGGGCTCCACAGTTGGGTTAACCTCAGGGGGTCCAATTCACGCTGGCTTAATGTTGGCATGTAAACACCAAACTCAGCCCTGTGAGTAATGGGGGTGAAGGGGTGAAGAGTTGATGATGTGTTCTCTGCCTCATAGAGGATGTGCTGTTTAGTGTCGGGTAGACCCGACAGAAATAGACATGTAAAAGTACAGCGCTTATTACCAGGAATTTGAAAGTATACTCAGAAGTGAGTGCTATCAGCACTTTAATGTATTTGGAAAACGTATCTTTTAGTGAAAGCGTAATGACCTAGCACTGACAAAGAAAGCTGGTAGAAATGTGTCGTAATTAGCATACCTTGTCACTAATAAAGCATTGATGGATGACAACAACAATCATGTCACAATAAACACAAATTCATTACATTGATTTAGTTAAGAGTATTAGCACTGCATACTGTATAGGCATCTCTGCCTCAGTAGCTGTTGATAAGTACTGCACACAAACAATATAAATTATATTCTGTCATATTTTAATTGGTTAGAACACGCTGCAAGCATACAAACTCACAGCTAATGATTGAATACAGCTTTACTCTAGACGTACAATGTGTCCTTCTTGGGGGGTAGTAAGGTGCAGGGAGGTAGGGTGGTAGTGGGCCAGGATGGAGGGGAGCGGGGTTAGCTGCCTGGGTGTCACAGTATGCCATATACTTCAAAAAGCACACCATTAATATTAATTTCCATGTCATGTCTAATGTACTGTCCTCCCAAGAGGAAAACAAAACTGCATTAATATTCATGCATGAAAAATGGGCAGGTCATCAGTTGACAGTTAAGGTTAGGCCTAGCCTACATTTAGTAAGAGAAAAGTTGTGAGCACAGACAGAAACCACAGAAGGAAGATCTACACAGCCATACACACAGACAGACACACACTCTCACACTCTCTCTCTGGCCCTCTGTGACTTGAATGCAGCTTTGCCAACCTGGCCCTCTTCCAGCCCCGCTGGACTTCCTGTGTCTCTCCTCAGTCCGACATGCCAGACCAGACGTTCACACACCCCCGGTGACAGTTGACCATGACCCGGTCACCCTGTGATTGAGAGGGGTTCCTGTTCGAAAGTGTCCCGCAGCTGTCTACCAGCCCAGGGGGAAGAGTAGGGGCTGGGGGTGGGTGAGGGGCAGAGTGGGTTGGTCTGAGAAGAGATTGGTCTGTTCACATAGCACTCTTTACATAACCCAGACAGACACACGGCTGGCAGAAGCATGCAACACGTGCATCACCACGACGGCCATGACACACACACAGACAGAGGGCCCTGTGTTGTCTGTCGGGCTTAAAAAAGACAGTGTGAAGGGTGAGGGGGGAGATAGGGAGGTAGAGTAAGAGGGTGGGGAGAGAGAGAGAGAAGACATAGGGATGATAGACATGAGATAGCAAGACAATGTGGCAGAGAAAGACAGTAATAGAGAAGGATAAAACAGACAGACCTTCTCCAATCTCAACCAGTGTAGACGATTAGGAATGTGTCAGTCAGTTGGGGAAGCTAAGACAAATTGACCCTGCTTATCCCATATATACTGTATTGACCCTGCTTATCCCATATATACTGTATTGACCCTGCTTATCCCATATATACTGTATTGACCCTGCTTATCCCATATATACTGTAGCTGCTGGGTTCAAGCTGCTCCCCCGTCCCCCCCTTCACACACGGATGTCATGGCCTCCAGAAGGAAACCAGGTCAATTCCGTACAGGAAATCTTATAAAACTGTAGAGTGGCAGGGAATCCGAATCTGCAGCCTGTCTAGTCAAAACAGGGCCTCTGTGCCGTCTGGAGCTGGGCCTGGAGTTGTAGCTGGGGCTGACTCGGGGTGAAAAGTGCTGTGAGGGATGGCCAGGAATAGTGCAGGACAGGGTGGGATAGATAAAAAACTAAAAAGAGCTCCTGAGCCTAAATATTATTGTCTATGGAGAAAAAGCAGACTTCCTCTACCCATCCTGTTCCTGAAGTACCACGTAAGTGTCGTTATGACTGTGCTATGACTGAGGATGTTGTGGTCTTTTTAGTTGAATACTAAACTGGACATTACCTGCTATTAAAGGGTCACTGTCTGGTTCTGGCCACAGGTGGGTCCATTTATGAACTATGAGATGGAGATCTGAAAGGTACTCCTTGCGCTAAGGGTACTTTAGGTGTATATGAAAAAAACTGGTAATGAACAGGTCGAGAGCTTCAAGTTCCTCGGTGTCCAAATCACTATGTTCCAAACACGCGCACAGTTGTGAAGAAGGCGCAACAGCTGTACCATTGAGAGCATCTTGACTAGCTGCATCACTGCCTGGTATGGTAATAGCACCGGCCTCGATTGCATGCTGCTACAGAGGGTGGTGCAGACAGCCCAGTAAATCACTGGGGCCGAGCTCCCTGCCATCCAGGACATCTATATCAGGCGGTGTGGAAGGAAGGCCAGTAAAATCGTTAAAGACTCCAACTACCCAAGCCATACTTCTATTCTCTCTACTTCTGCACAGCAAGCGGTGCCAGTGTATCAACTCTGATACCAACAGGTTCTTGAACAGCATCTATCCTCAAGCATTAAGACTGATTAATAGCACACAACAACAAAAATGCATGGACTATCTGACTACCTTGTATCATTATTGACCTTTTATTTCTCTATGCACACTCACAGGGCCCTACACACTCACTCCATCATCTGCTCACTCACACATAATATGCACATACTGTACATTTATACTGACTCTACACACACACACACACACACTCACATACAAGCTGCTGCTACTCTGTGTATCTTATATCCTGAAGCCTAGTCACCTTACCCCTATACATATCTACCATATCACTCCAGTATCCCTGCACATTGCAAATATGGTATTGGAACTGACCCTGTATATATTATGCTTACTTACTTATTGTGTTCTTCATATTGCATTGTTGGGTTTTGAGTTTGCACGAAAGGCATTTCACTGTACTTGTGCATGTGACATTAAAACGTAAAGCTAATCACAGATGAAAGCCCATCATAACAACTACTTCATGAATCTTAACAAGTAGAGTGAGTCATGATGACACATGATTAGCTGTATTAAGTGATGAGCTGTATTAAGGAAAGGTAAACAGTCATGGATGGAGCAACTTCACCAGTCAAGCATCTAGGAGAGGTCAGCCATCACATAATCAGACCAGTGAGCATCAGTGTGTTTATAGGCTTTTAAATCAACTCTGATCGCTTCAGTGACTCAATGAGAATAATGGCAGATAAAGATTGAAGAGGTGGGGGTTAGGCTAGGTGAGACGGGTTGACTCGTCTGTCTCCTTTAATGTGATTAGCCATGGCCTCACTGTCAGAGCGAAAGCAGCAGAATCATCAGAGCACAGTATTCTGGCTGGGGCAGAGGAGGTGATTGATGACTAGGGCTCAACAGACCGCATCAGGGGAGCAGATAAACTCTTTAAGAAGCCTGTAGGGATGGAGGACTATTTACCTGATGCTACAGCTATAATTGAAGGGGTAGAGACGCAGAAAGGGAGAGAGAGCAGGAGAGAGAAGGTGAGAGGAAGACAGAGAGAAAGTGAGAGGAAGAGAGAGAGAGAAAGTGAGAGGAAGGCAAAGAGTGAGAGAGAGAGAGAGAGAGAGAGAGAGAGAGAGAGAGAGAGAGAGAGAGAGAGAGAGAGAGAGAGGGAAGGAAGGAAGGAAGGAAGGAAGGAGAGAGAGACAGAAGGAAAGAGAGAGAGGGAGGGAGTGGTGGAAAGAGATAACAGAAGCAGGAGAGAGACAATGTGGGAGAAGATTAAGGACGATATACAGGTACAGTGCATTCGGAAAGCATTCAGAACCCTTTGACTTTCTCTACATTTTGTTACGTTACAGCCTTATTCTAAAATCGATTACATTGTTTTTGTCCCCTCATCAATCTACATGCAATACACCATAATGACAATGCAAAAGCTTGTTGTTTGAAATTCTTGCAAATTTATACAAAAAATGTAAAATGTAAATATCACATTTACATACAGTAAGTATCCAGACCCTTTACACCTTTGGCAGCGATTACAGCCTCAAGTCTTCTTGGGTATGACGCTACAAGCTTGGCACACCTGTATTTGGGGAGTTTCTCACATTCTTCTCTGCAGATCCTCTCAAGCTCTGTCAGGTTGGATTGGAGCATCATTGCACAGCTATTTTCAGGTCTCTCCAGAGATGTTCGATCAGGTTCAAGTCCTGGCTCTGACTGTGTGGTATTGGCTGTGGGCTTAGGGTTGTTGTCCTGTTGGAAGGTGAACCTTCCCCCAGTCTGAGGTCCTGAGTGCACTGGAGCAGGTTTTTATCAAGGATCTCTCTGTACTTTGCTCCGTTCATCTTTGCCTCGATCCTGACTAGTCTCTTAGTCCCTGCCGCTGAAAAACATCCCCACAGCATGATGCTGCCACCACCATGCTTCACCGTAGCGATGGTGCCAAGTTTCCTCCAGACCTGCTGCTCGGCATTCAGGCCAAAGAGTTCAATCTTGGTTTCATCAGACCAGAGAATCTTGTTTCTCATGGTCTGAGAGTCTTTAGGTGCCTTTTGGAAAACTCCAAGCGGGCTGTCATGTGGCATTACTGAGGTGTGCCTTCCGTCTAGCCACTCTACCATAAAGGCCTGATTGGTGGAGTGCTGCAGAGATGGTTCCACAGAGGAACTCTAGAGCTCTGTCAGAGTGACCATCGGGTTCTTGTTCACCTCCTTGACCAAGGCCCTTCTTCCCTGATTTCTCAGTTTGGAAGAGTCTTGGTGGTTCCAAACTTATTCCATTTAAGAATGATGGAGGCCACTGTGTTCTTGGGGACCTTCAATGCTGCATACATTTTTTGGTACCTTTCCCCAGATCTGTGCCTCGACACAATCCTATCTCGGAGCTTTACGGACAATTCCTTCGCCCTCATGGCTTGGTTTTTGCTCTGACCTTATATAGACTGGTATGTGCCTTTCCAAATAATGTCCAATCAATTGAATTTACCAAAAGTGGACTCCAATCTTGTTGTAGAAACATCTCAAGGATGATTAATGGAAACAGGATGCACCTGAGCTCAATTTCAAGTCTCATAGCAAAGAGTCTGATGACTTATTTCTGTATTTTTTTTTTTTCTGTCTTTGTCATTATGGGGTATTGTGTGTAGATTGCTTACATTTTTTTTTTATTAATCCATTTTAGAATAAGGCTGTACCGTAACAAAATGTGGAAAACGTTGAGTGGTATGAATACTTTCCGAAGGCACTGTAACTGCCAAAACGATGGCAAGAAAAATTAGGGACACAAAGTATATCGAAAGCAGACGCTTTAGTTAAGCAATTAAAGTCCCATCATGCTTAGGGTCATGTATACAAATAATGGGCAATGCCCCCATCCACAATGTCCACATCCACAGGGTACGTGTGGTCACTCAATGGTTTGATGAGCATGAAAATTATGTAAACCATATGCCAAGGCTGTCTCAATCACCATATTTTAGCCCAATTGAACACTTATGGGATATTTTAGAGCAGCGCCTGAGACAACGTGTTCCACCATAATCTGTTATTTTGGTAGTTACCTGTAGGTGGAATAAATCTAAACCCAAGCAACTCTGCTTTGCCAAAACTATCCCAAGTTTGGATAATTGAGTCAGTAATTGAGTCTGTACTCTTTTTTTCTTCTATCTTTTCATAAGATGAGGCAATAAGCTCATTATAACAGGAAATTGAGAAGTTATCTGAGTGCTACTCAAGATAAGAATGATACACTGCCAACAGCCGCATCACACGCCATGAATTTATTAATCTATTTGGCATGGCCTATTATAGTGATAATGGATTGGAGTTTGATTAAGAGTGGAGAAGTTTTGCTGATAGCTCATTTCTGCTCTCTCTGGCTGGCCATTGTGGCCTCCCTGAACTGTCACTTCATTTTTTTTTTTTACAAATATGCATATTTAATATGCACTAGTTAATTTAATTCAAGGAAGTTGTCTCCTTTGACGCTGAGGCCATTGATGTCGTGGAAGGTTTCAACTACACACACAAACATAGGCAATCACACACAAGCATGCTTGCTTGGTCGCACGCACACACACAAGTACGCATGCAACTCACACTATTCCTTGAGGTCTGAAAGCCACATGAATAATACAATCCTGATGTACTCTTAACTGAGAGCATCCATCAATACAGATCAGTAAGGTCCCCGACCAAGAAAATCTATCTCAATATTTGCTATTGCCAGAGCTAATGGTTCAGACAGGACTTCTTAATGAGGCTGTGTTGGACAGGGCCCAGCCATGTAGACACTTCATATTAATTGAACAGTGGTTCACAGTTGATATGAAATCTATTGCAATCTATTGCAAACTCACCTCGTTGAGCTTGCACCTTTTCGACTCCATGGCATCAAATTCAGGATAAGTACAGTTGTGTGCAGATTATAGTACATTGACCTTCTGAAAAAGTAGTCATAATAGCAGTCTAACTTTACTTTGAGTTATTAATGGAAGGCTATACTTTCCAGACATCATCATAGTAATCATAACAAACTTTACTAATGACACAGGCTTTCATTTTAGGGCTAGGCGTCTCACTAGCGGGACAACTTCCGGTGAAACTGGAGGGCGTGCAATTCAAATAAATAATCATAAAAATTATGGATATTAAACATTTAGGTACATATAAGTGTCTTATATCGGCTGAAAGCGTAGATTCTTGTTAATCTAACTGCATTATCTGATTTACAGTAGCTATTACAGCGAAAACATACCATGCGATTGTTTGAGGACGGCGCCCCACATCAAAATATTTTTCCACCGGTACAGGTTTCATACATTCATAAATAGCGATTAAATATTCACTTACTTTTTGAAAATCTTCCTCTGATTTGTCATCCAAAGGGTCCCAGCTATAACATGTAGTGTCGTTTTGTGAGATAAAAACCTTATTTATATCCCAAGAAGTCTGTTTAGTTGGCGCCATGTTTCGTTTCTGTGACTGAGAACACAAGGAGCACAGAACAAGGGAAACCCTTTGTGAGAGGGGACTATATTAAACCAAGACACCCCTTGGCCTGGCATACACACGTCAGCTGTTCTACCCACAGACAGACACACAGGGGCTCGCAACTCCGTGAGAGAAGAGTCAGTGGGAATCCATATCGAACACTATTCCCACTATAACCAATAGCCAAAACCAATTTAACGTCAATCCCGTACTCCTTTTGCTATTCTCTTTTTGATAGTCTTCCCGGTTTTGACCCCTGCCTGACTCTGGACTACTTTCCCACCTGCCTGATCATCCTGCCTGCCCTGACCTTGATTCTGCCTGCCCTGACCTTGATTCTGCCTGCCCTTTGGTACCTTTTGGACTCTGAACTGGTTTTGTCCCTTTTGCCTGTCCAAGACCATTCTCTTGCCTTACCCTATTGGATTAATAAATATTGTAAGACTTCAACCATCTGCCTCCTGTGTCTGCATCTGGGTCTCGCCTTGTGTCATGATAGTGGAAACATTGGAGTGAAGTATTGTGCAGCCTCCTGCAGCCAACCTATCACCTGCTGGGACAAATGTATCTGTCAAATACTTGTAAAATATTTGAGATGTAGTTTGCCCAGATACCAGTAGAATGAAACCATTGTAATAGTCTAAAAGTCCAAACTCCAAGCTAAATCAAGAATTACTTCGCATTTGACCCAGGTCTGGTATTGGTGACCTAAATATAAATTTGTCCTGTGGTTTGTTCTAATTACTCAATGTTGCATGATCACACCCATTTTTATGCGTTTATAACCAGGTTTCCATCCAACCTTTTTATGTGAGTAAAGTACATGCCGTAAAAAAAAATTCACGACCAGCCTGATGGAAACTGCAAATTTGCCAGTAAACGTTCAAAATGTCGACAAAACAAAATACGCTAGAAATTATTATATTTTTGTGTCTGTAAAATTATGCGAGAAATGGCGGTGAAAACATTTGAATGCACAAATATTGATATAATAACCATCATATCGAAGTAAACTTGGAGTCACATGATGACATGTTGTGTGGTCCTCCCATAAGACTCAGGAAAGCAGGCAATTTCTTAGGTTACAGATAAAATAAGTTATGATGAACTTCACAGGGTGATGAAAGTGCAGGGTGAGGAGCTTGATGCTCCTTTCCGATAAATATTGAGGGTCTTATTCTGATGACATGATGATCGACATTTGGCTAAAGTTTCACAAATAAAAATAATCTTGCTCTTTTGTCCATAATCATCTCATCTATAGGGCCGGGACGATACGCATTAGTAGCGTGGCAAGGAAGCAAAACATGAAGCGGATATGACTTCTTTAGGAAAACAGCCCTAATGTTGGAAACAAACATCATTATGTTGTCATCGAGAGTCACATTTATTTATTTTCCAAGTATAGCATACAATATTTTATATACAGCAGGTTTTTAAAGGACCAAAGAGTTTGATCTGCTTCATGTTTTCATTTTTGCAGTGGAAAAAATATTGCGTTACTGGTATTGTCCCGGGCCCTAATCATGTAGGCTATACCCGCACTGTAAATGCGAGCTGTTGGCAGGAGTGCACATGCCAATAACAGAGTGGGCACATTCGCTATATGCTGCAACATTTTTTTATACAAAACCATCAGTAGAGTTGAAAATGCGATGGAAACAAATTTAACTTGCATTTTTATATCAGGGAATTTAACCGCAAAAGTTAACCCGCCTCTCCCGCCAAATTCAAAACCAAGGCGGTGAGAGGCGGAAGATTTTCAAAACCACTGACGATTTGTTTTCACATGGCTAGCAACTAGCAAGCCTTCTTTTGTTATTTAAAAAAGTTCAGGGAGCAAAAAGTAATCAGCAAAGAATAATAAGACAGATTTCCGCTCATTTTTTGCCTCTTGGACAAAGGAATATGGATTTGTTTTACTGTTTGCGCTCACTGTTGTAAAACTGATGTTTGTCGGACATCAAGGTGTACAGCATCATTTGGAAACAAGATACGATAAAAACTTCAAGGATGAGGCGGACAAGGCTGAATGAATCAAGCGGGCCGTGTCCACGTACGAAAAGCAAAGCAGTGAGTTTACAAATCTACACGCAGTCAAAAATCAAGCTACAGAGGGGAGCTACAAAGTTGTGCAGTGGATTGCTACACATGGAAAACCATTTACTGACGGGGAATATATCAAGGAGGGCTTCCTCAGTAGTTCACAGGCTTTATTTGATTGATTGCCTAACAAATACACAATCATCTCAAAGATAAAAGACATGCCTGTTGCCGACCAGTTATACAGAATTTGGCAGTATGTCCAACTGGCCTCGTAGACCATGTGTAAGCATGCCAGCCCAGGACCTTCCACATCCGTCTTCTTCACCTGCGGGATCGTCTGA
Organism: Brachymystax lenok tsinlingensis; assembly: GCA_030435695.1. NCBI lineage: Eukaryota > Metazoa > Chordata > Actinopteri > Salmoniformes > Salmonidae > Brachymystax > Brachymystax lenok. The sequence goes on from CM059791.1 coordinate 36,524,632, forward strand.
GACCAGCCACCCGGACAGCTGATGAAACTGAGTAGTATTTCTGTCTGTAATAAATCCCCTTTGTGGGGAGAAACGTATTCTGATTGATTGGACTTGGCTTCCTAGTGGGTGCGCTTGGCTCCCAAGTGAGTGGGCCTATGCCCTCCCAGGCCCACCCACGACTGCGCCCTTGCCCAGTCATGTGGAATCACTAGATTAGGGCCTAAGTATTTATTTAATTGACTGATTTCCTTATGTGAACTGTAACTCAGTAAAATCGCTGAAACTGTTAGATGTTGCGTTTTGTTCAGTATAGCTATGATCCCCCTTATATGTTAATGTAATGACATAAACAAATTGCATTTAATTATCAACAGCTGTAACAAGTTGTCCAGTGTAGGACATCCTCACTGGTACCCTAGTTTAAAGAATGACCTATATTCATATAATAAACAATATACCATTTCTATTCAATAACACAACTAAAATATATTCTAATATAGTTTCTTTCCACATATTAAATGGCTTTTACAACCAGTTTTACATTCCCCTTTTACAAGTAAATTCTCTTTGTTGAAGAAGCCTCTGGACTTCACAAGGACGAGCCTGATTACAAATTCTGTCAACCGTCATCGAGTGTAATCTTGGTATATAATCTCCGATGTGAAGAGCATAGACAGAGCTTCCACCGTTGGGTTACATTAGACCAGGATTAATTTACAAAAACAAAGCCTACTCCAATTTACCACTGCCTTCCATGGCCATAAATAACTTATTAATGCATTATGCAAGTGCCTTATGAGGGTCATAAAAACAAGACCACTTAAAGGGATACTGTGAGATTCTGGCAATTAAGATGAACGCATGGATATAATTTGTATGTCTCTGCGTGCAGTATGAAGGAAGTTAGATGTAGTTTCGTGAGCCAATGCTAACTAGCGTTGGCGAAAAGTCGAAATAAAATCAAATCAAATGCTACTGGTCACATACACATATTTAGCAGATGTTATTGCGGGTGTAGCGAAATGCTTGTGTTCCTAGCTCCAACAGTGCAGTAGTATCTAACAGTGCAGTAGTATCTAAAAACAATTCACAACAATACACACAAACAGTGTTTATAGGAAGTCTGGTTCATCTAACCAGTAAATTGGCAGTGGCAGTCACAAATAACTAGCTAAGAGAGCTGGGATCTGGGATACAGAGAGGGATCAGAGGACTGTGCTTTCTTCCCTATGTCCCAGCCAATAAAGCATGGTTAATCCAGACTGAATGCTGTGCTCATGGTGACATACAGAAACACACACACACACCGATAGGCTATAATATAAGCTCTTTACTGATGCTGGACTATTTACCTCTGGGATCAGAAGACAGCGGCTGTGCCAATTAAAGAGAAAACAGCCTGTTTGTTTGTCAGTAGAAAGACAAGAAGAGAATCCACATGTAAGACTGTAAAGAGGCATGCTAATACACCTGAGGTTTAAACAGTAAATGTGCTGTGTGATAACGATTGATTCTTCTAACCAGAGAGAGGGAGGTGAAGCGAGAGCCCTATCTCTGCCCAAAATCTGTCCACGTTAAACAGATCCTTAACCACTAAACAGGTGAGGAGTTTTTGTATGGGGGGCAATGAGAGTGTCGAATTTAGTCAAGATCAACAAGAGTTGCTATTTTGATACGCAAGGCTTATTTGATCTAATTGAAAAGTGTGATGCACGTGACATCCCGGAAACTTTAAGAAAAAACTTGTATAACACACACAAAAGTGAAATAGAAAGGTGAATGCAGTGATCAGGTTTGTTAATATGCACATTGATAGCTTGATAGCAAACTTCCTTGCCTTTTGATGTATAATAGTAGCAGGCTAACAGGAGGCAGCAGCAGTCTGAATGACCAGACCGAAACAGTGAAGTGAAAGTGATTGTGTGAAATTCTGAAGCGAGTGGACAGAGAAAGACAGCTTCATTCTATCCAATCACAGCAGAATCAACATTCAGCCCGCCCTTCTTTTTACAGACTGGTAAACTAGCCAGTTGAGATATTTAGACCACGTAAAACCTCGCTTGACTGACTGACATGAGAAAGATGCGTGCGTGCTGGCAACCAATTTTTTTTCCCATCACGGATAATTACTTAAAACTACTCGGATCATAATCGTATCCAGAAAATTGTCCATATCCATTACGATACTCGTTTTGTCCGACTACTCGGCACACCTCTACCCATTACCACGAGACAAAATGCCGATAGGCACAGTACCTGTATTGGCAGGGAATGACAATGAAAGGTGAAAGGTGCACATTGATATGGTATGAGAAAATCCAAAGAAAAACCAACCAGAATTCTTTTTGTTGAGAGAGACCATCCTCTTAGAATGGCAAGTATAAGGTCAGAGCACTGCTTCGTTGGTATTATGTAAAGGATTGTTAATTCTACATTGACCTGTTACTACATTTGAAAGTTATCAAAACATTTAGTTCAGAATATCTACATAAATTCAGCAATTGCATTCTTCTCATATTACTCTGTAGGCTACTGACCTATTCAAAGCTTCCTACGGCATCTCTGCCTATAGTTATTGAATTCAACCTGCAGGAGGTTTGTTTGTTGTTATTGAGTGGGGGGAAACAGCTGCCGGCAAGGTTCTGACAGATGGGTGTGTCTTGGTGGTGGCAAGGATTACTCTCGGAACTAAACCCTAAGCATTAGCTCTGGGAGCTAACACTGGTCTTCAGGTCTCTTCACGCAAGCATAGTTCTCTGATCCACCAATGTGACCAACCGAGTATCGATCCCAGGTCTTCTGCCCGACTCTAATACTTTAGACTTGGTAGGGCATTACGACTCTTTATGGCATGATCATAAAGGCTTCATGAATGCTAAATGTTACATGATCACAACTCTCTCTAAGTAAACCATACCTCTTCCATTTTATACCGTAAAACACTACACTGCATGGACACACTTTAGTCAGATCCAGCTGACCAAACCTTTGACCAATAAATGTCCTGTATGTCGAGAGCCATTATTAACCCCAGGAGGTTTACAGATCAATATCCTCTCCCAATGGTATGGCTGGGGCCCATTAGCAGCCCTGAGCCCAGAGGGGGTGAGTCTGATACGATATGACAGGGGCTTTCAGAGAGCTTGTCCAAACTTCAAACACACTGTCACCAGTAGGGTTACAAAGGGTCGGAAACTTTCCTGTACATTTTTCTTAGATTTTTCCGGAAATTTTCCATTGGAAGTTAAGCCCTGGAATTTGGGGAATTTTACTTAAATTAACCAAAAAAGTTAGCTTATAACAGTGAACCTTTTTTGTGGGATACACATAAGGCAATTCTAGGTCTTGTGGCATATTTTGGTTAAACTATCCCCAATTCAATGGAATTGCAACCCCCTGCATGCACAGTGCATTCTTACATTACATGTGCAGTGCACTCTTCCATCACATGTACAGCTGATTCTCAAGATCTTGCACACTAACCAGATGCTATTGAGCCCACACTACTACACTTGTTTCTTTTTTTTACTCATTTTTATCTAATCTTTATAGGAAAATGCCACTGGCACTATCTGATGTATGGAGACATTTCACTCCAGTAATGTAGAAGGAAAAGCTGTGTACATTTGCAAATACTGTATGTATCAGTGAAATGCTGATGAATGTCTTGCTCGAGCTGTGTATGCAACTGGTTCACCATTTCTGAATGTTCTTCACCCAGCATACACCCCTCCAACCAGACATGCTTTATCTACTCATTTGCTGGATGCAGAGTTCAACAGAGTTCAAGTGAAGGTCAAGCAACTCATAGAAAAAGCAGACTGTATTGCAATCATCTCTGATGGGTGGTCGAATGTTCGTGGGCAAGGAATAATTAACTACATCACCTCCACCCCTCAACCAGTATTCTACAAGAGCACAGACACAAGGGACAACAGACACACCGGTCTCTACATTGCAGATGGCCTGAAGGCAGTCATCAATGACCTTGGACCACAGAAGGTATTTGCACTGGTGACAGACAATGCTGCGAACATGAAGGCTGCTTGGTCTAAAGTGGAGGAGTCCTACCCTCACATCACACCCATTGGATGTGCTGCTCATGCATTGAATCTGCTCCTCAAGGACATCATGGCACTGAAAACAATGGATACACTCTATGAGAGAGCCAAGGAAATGGTTAGGTATGTGAAGGGTCATCAAGTTATAGCAGCAATCTACCTCACCAAGCAAAGTGAGAAGAATAAGAGCACCACATTGAAGCTGCCCAGCAACACCCGTTGGGGTGGTGTTGTCATCATGTTTGACAGTCTCCTGGAGGGAAATTAGTCTCTCCAAGAAATGGCAATATCACAGTCTGCCGATATGGACAGCCCCATCAAGAGGATTCTCCTGCGTTATGTATTTTGGGAGAGAGTGGTAAGCAGCCTGAAACTCCTGAAACCTATAGCAGTAGCCATTGCACGGATTGAGGGAGACAATGCCATCCTGTCTGATGTTCAGACTCTGCTTGCAGATGTAAGAGAAGAAATCCATACTGCCCTGCCCACTTCACTGTTGCTCCAAGCAGAGGAAACTGCAGTTCTGAAATACATCAAAAAGAATGAAGACTTCTGCCTGAAGCCCATACACGCTGGCAAGAGCATCCTGTCTGTTGCAGAGATCAACAAGGCCTATGGTGTCATCACTACCGTGTCTCGCCACCTTGGCCTGGATGAGGGCAAGGTTCTTGGCAGTCTGGCTAAGAACACTTCCAAGCAAGGGCTTTGGATGGAGATGCAATATGGCAGTCGTGCCAACATATCTCATCAGCCACCTGGTGGAAGGGATCTGAGGCTCTTTCCCCTGTTTCCTCCATCATCCTCCAAATCCCACCAACATCAGCCGCCTCAGAACGCAACTGGTCCTAGTATGGGAACACACACACCAAAGCACGCAACAGATTGACCAATACAAGGGTTGAAAAATTGGTGGCCACCCGGGCAAATTTGAGGCTTTTTGAGCCTGACAACAAGTCATCCTCAACAAGGTTGGAAAGTTACAGTGAAGATGAGGCCTCAGAGTCTGATGTTCAAGAGGTGGACATTGAGGAAGTCCAAGGAGAAGACATGGAAGCCTGAGAGGAAGACAACCAAAGCTTTATTTTCTAGACTATCATTTTACAGATGTAAGTTGAAAACGTTTTTGGGAGATGTGATGGATCATTGGGGATCATTCAATATTCCCTTTCTTTTGTTGTTCAGTGAAATCATCCCATGTGGAGAGTCAACTCATTTAAATAAAGTTCAATTCGTAACTAAATCGTTTTTTTTCTTTTGGAAGGATTTAATCATTTGCAATTATGTCTAATTATGATGAGGTAAAATGTTTATGTTTCTGTCTCCATATGATATGTTAAATATATCCAATGCAAAAAACATCTACATTTAAATGGTATTAATATTAATTTCCCTTAATTCCCATATATTCCCGTTAATTCCCACGAATTATTATTCCCAAAGTTTCCACCTCTGAATATATCCCAAAATGTTCAACCCTAGTCAACAGACAGAACATAGAACAGCACAGTCAGTCCACAGCCCAGGGTGCACATAAATACTGTGCATACATTTAGTCTGTTTATATTCACACAGTCTTCTTTATTAGGGTACACTATTAAGTAAACAGGCAGCAGAAATATCCCTGTCCATAGCCTGCTGTTAGTGTAAGTTATTGGTGTAATATGGACAGTATACTACTACTATGGGGAAAGAACAAAAATAACTTTTTGCTTTCATTGGACTGACATGCATTGCACTAATCTGCTCTTTCTGTATGCAAGAGCCCTCTGCCTAGGAATTATGGCTGTTTCAATTAAAGCATCTATTTTGACAGATCAGATCAGATGATGAGATGCAGATGCTTTCTCATTACTGTGTGTGCTCTAGTACTCTGTGCAAACAGGGAATCACAGTTTACAATGTAATATCTTTTGACAGCTCACATCTGACTAGACAGCTGTCAGTATTAACCACATCAAAGGTTATGGTAGAAAAATGTCTTTATAAAGCATTGCATTTTACAATATACATCATGAATAATGCTCATTATCTACTCTTGTTATAGCTAACATAGGCTACTAATATCGAGTAGTTCTGCCAGGAATCAGAAGGCAAATTTTACTGCTTCACTCATCTCATATGTATATACTGTATTCTATTCTACTGTATTTTAGTCAATCACACTCCGACATCGCTCTTCCTAATATTTGCAGTACCAGTCAAAGGTTCAAGGGTTTTTCTTCCATTTTACTATTTTCTACATTGTATAATAATAGTGAAGACATCAAAACTATGAAATAACACATGGAATCATGTAGTAACCAAAAAAGTGTTAAACAAATCAAAATATACTTTATATTTGAGATTCCACAAAGTAGCCACCTTTTGCCTTGATGACAGCTTTGCACAGTCTTGGCATTCTTTCAACCAGCTTCATGCATTTCAATTAACAGGTGTGCCTTGTTAAAAGTTAATTTGTTGAATTCCTTTCCTTCTTAATGTGTTTGAGCCAATCAGTTGTGTTGTGACGAGGTAGGGGTGGTATACAGCAGATAGCCCTATTTCGGTAAAAAGACCTAGTCCATTTTATGGCAAGAACAGCTCAAATAAACAAAGAGAAACAACAGTCCATCATTAATTTAAGACATGAAGGTCAGTCAATCCCGAAAATGTCAAGAACCTTTAAGGTTTCTTCAAGTGCAGTCGCAAAAACCATCAAGCACTATGATGAAACTTGCTCTCATAAGGACCGCCACAGGAAAGGAAGACCCAGAGTTATCTCTGCTGCAGAGGATAATTTCATTAGAGTTAACTGCACCTCAGATTGCAGCCTAAATACATGCTTCACAGAGTTCAAGTAACAGACACATCTCAACAAAAACTATTCAGAGGAGACTGCGTGAATCAGGCCTTCATGGTCAAATTGCTGCAAAGAAACCACTACTAAAGGATACCAATAAGAGGAAGAAACTTGTTTGGGCCAAGAAACACAAGCAATGGACATTAGACCAGTAGAAATCTGTCCTTTGGTCTGATGAGTCCATATTTGCGATTTTTGGTTCCAACCACTGTGTCTGTGAGACGCAGAGTAGGTGAGCGGATGATCTCTGCATGTGTGGTTCCCACCATGAAGCATGGAGGAGGAGGTGTGATGGTGATGGGCTGCTTTGCTGGTGACACTGTCAGTGATTTATTTAGAATTCAAGGCACACTTAACCAGGATGTCTACCACAGCATTCTGCAGCGACACACTATCCCATCTGGTTTGCTCTTAGTGGGACAATCACTTGTTTTTTAATAGGACAATGACCCAAAACACACCCCCGGGCTGTGTAAGGGCTATTTGACCAAAAAGGAGAGTGATGGAGTGCTGCATCAGATGACATGGCCTCCACAATCACCCGACCTCAACCCAGTTGAGATGGTTTGGGATGAGTTGGACCGCAGAGTGAAGGAAAAACAGCCAACAAGTGCTCAGCATATGTGGGAACACCTTCAAGACTGTTGGAAAAGCATTCCTCATGAAGGTGGTTGAGAGAATGCCAAGAGTGTGCAAAGCTGTCATCAAGCCAAAGTGTGGCTACTTTGACGAATCTCTAATATACAATATATAACACTTTTTTTGGTTACTACATGGTTCCATATGTGTTATTTCATAGTGTTGATGTCTTCACTATTATTCTACAATGTAGAAAATAGTAAAAATAAAGAAAAACCCTTGAACGAGTAGGTGTGTCCAAACTTTTGACTGGTAGTGTATATATTTCTTAATTCCATTCTTTAACTTTTACATGTGTGTGTATTGTTGTGAATTGTTAGATACTACTGCACTGTTGGAGCTAGGAACACAAGTATTTCGCTACACCCCCAATAACATCTGCTAAAAATGTGTACTTATGTGACCAATAAAATTTGAGTTGGACTGTGGTGTCTTAACACTCATGTGACTGTGTGACCATATTATCTGGTCATCTTTCCAAGGGCGTTGCCGTTCTGATGATGGCTAATCACATATCCCTTCCTTTGTAGCCTATTAGTGTTACAATGTAGCTATAATCTCGATATGGCGTTGACAGTTATACATATACCATACATTAATACCAAAGATGACAACAGTAGTATATATCCATACTCCAAATAAAGAAATGGTCAACAGAGGCATGTTTTTTCTATAATATATATATACATATTATATATACACACACACTTTATTTACCTCTTTCCTTCTGCTCTCTGCCCCGGGTCTGGTGATCAGAGCGGTGTCACCGCAAACCACAGCCGCATCCTCCACGAACACACAGTCCGGGAGTGACTCATCTGCGGGGAGTTCGATCACCTGCAGCCCGAGTTTGTGCTTCAGAACCCCAACATATACCTCATGCTCCCGCTGAGCTTTCACCAGGTCCACGTCCAAAACGTTCATCCTCAGTGCCTCTTTAGCAAGCGATGAGGGGATAGCTCGAACAACGGCGTGAGTGAAGTTACCAAAACCTGTCATCACACCAGCCATGTTCCGTTAGCTGTTGTTACCCTCAAATTGCTCAAACAAACAGCTCGAACCGTAGCTTATTCTAAACGTATGAGAGAGCGAATGCTGCCGGTTCTCTTTCTGTTGGTTAACCTTTGTTTGTTTTTCTTTCTTTTTTATGTACTGAACTGACAGCTCCACTCCGGTCAAATAGGCTACAAGAAAGCAAGCGGTCTGATGACGTGCACTAACAAATCATCACGTGTACGAATGTAGCAATTTCCAGTGAAACTCACAGCAAAGCCCGAAAGTGAGTGTGGCTCATAAACAGACGCACTGGCTGTTACTTTGTAACAACTTTCTATTACTTTGTAACAACGTTTTACCATCGAGCAACAAATGGGTTACAAAATCACCACAGTGTCTAGACATAAAATAATGTAAATCAAGGCTAGTGTACAATCAGTAATCAAACCGTTATTAATATTTACAACCACCTGGGTTTTTCGCAGTCTTTTCATTCAAATACCAATTATTTAAGAATGTGTACATTCATAAACATAGTGTATTTTGAAAAGTTGTGGATGATGGTCGCTGTCATCTCTGGCTTTTAATTGCAATACCTGCCAGTTTAGCAGATGCCAATGCCAACGCAAAACAAAAAGGAAAGAGGTTGCTCGGTGCTCTACTATTGACATAATTTCATACCCCTGGTGGTCAATAACCCATTCTCCCCTGACCCCAGCTCAGAACAAAAGGCGCTTCCTCGACACAGTCCAAGGACAAGGAGGTGCAGTGGCTATTCTGAGCCATTCACTTTCCTATACACCTTCCCAATTGTGTTCAGACTACAGTGTCCCCCAGCATATCAAAGTGTATGGCAATAATTGGAATAACAGATATTCACAGTGAACAAAACACAGATTTCAGAATAATTTCTAATGTCCGCATACACCAGCATATTATCGTCGCAGTATATGGGAATAACAGATTTCACATCAACACTGGAATATGAACAAAGCACACATTTCATTTCTCTAATATTGGTCTTCTTAATGTAATAGTCATAAGAGACCCATGGAAAGGGAAAGGAAATGGAAAGGGGATGCCTAGTCAGTTGTACAACTGAATTCATTCAACTGAAATGTGTCTTCCGCATCATGGAGAGTCGAGAGTTCTTCAACTTCTTATGGCCATTGAATGAAGGAGTGTATTGTATTTATCCTGTGCTGTGCTCAGTGTGCAGACTAAGCATGGAAGATATTCCTATTCCTATTCTCTGTGGTGCCATCTAAGGAAGCCTCTGGGCTCGGCTTTGAATGGAATGTTTCTCCAGACTTTCTAAAGTACATTCTTCCACACCCCTGGACCAAAGTTTGTATTTTCTTGTTCCAGATACACTCAATTATCCTGACTGGTCCAAACATTCCAGGAGTCCCGCATTCCATTTTCCACTCCTGGATGGACTACCTGCTTCGTCAAAAAAACACAGTCCTCCAATTTTTTTCTCCGTTCCACCTTGTGTATGTCTGACTCTGTCTGGTACATTCTGCCCTAGAAAAATCTCTCTCTCTCCCATGCTGAAGTGCTTGGGTTAGACTGAAGGAAACCCCTCATAGGCAAACTCGGTACATTCAGAAAATCTTTGTTTATCCTAAACGGCACCTTTTCTCTATGGGCCCTGGTCAAAAGTAGTCTGGTATAAGGGAATCGGGTACCATTTGGGACACAGCCTCTGAGATCTACCATAAAAATGTGTGAGAACAGAGACAACCCATACACCAGGTCTGCGGTTGATTTAAACCTAAAAAACAATACCAATGTTTACTCTCTCTAGATCAATAACAAGTACTGCTAACACAGGGATAATATATTGTTTTGAGTGGCAAATAACACTAAGGTTCTGGCAAAGGCGGCAAGTCTTTCAACTGAAACTAATGTAAATGATCAATTTCTCTGACACAACAGTAGTACAATAGCGTTGTGTTTATCCTACTATTGTATAGATGGGGCACAGCGGCAGTCACCCACCTATAACTCTTGCCCACTGTCTAAAATGGATAGCTTTTGTGCAAGATGGCCTGACTGTTTTTTAGGAGTAACTTTATGCCCCACTTGTAAAGAAATAAGTGTGCAGGAGAATACTAAAATGGCTGACATTCTCCACTCTATTATGGATTGGACTACAGTAGTGAGTACTTCCACCATCCACCTACTTCAGATGCACTGACTGTCATTCCTTTGGCAGGCTAGGACACACAGTAACAACACGCTGACTTCATAACAAACATCTGTTAGGGCTGTAGGTAAAACAAAGGACATACCAGGTCCAGAAATAGAAAGATTACTATGGAAGAGGGCTCTCTTGTGACTAAGCACAGTGTGTGTACATAAGAACACCCCATAACTCACTGAGCTTCCGTCCCAGAGTTCCATGAGCCGACATAGAGAGGAAGCTTCAACAACCACTGCATGTTATCCTTTGTTTGAACAGGCTTACAATAAACAGCCAATCATATTTGGTCTTGTTCTGTTTTACACTAGTCTCTCAAGGACAATAGACTGGGATACAGTGATTCATAAGAGGGTGATGGAAAATATCATCATTGCCATTACTACATGGATACACGTCTAGCCCTGGTCGCCCTGGCGATGTTTCCTGAATGGGTAATTACAAGATGAATATCATTATGGGATTTTATTCCATGATGTACAGCACTGTTTCCTATAACATACACTGTGTCCTTGTAAGGGAAAGAGGGAAGAATCAGAACAATGTGCTGGCAGAGCAGAACAATCATAATCAGAAAAGCATCTCATTGAGCTCATGGGGTCAAACTCACTACACAGGGACTTACTGATGAGGTCATAATAGATATTGGAATAGCAGGATGGCATGGGAAACAATTGACATTAAGGATCCATTTATGTTTGGGAAACAAACATCATCATCACTTGGATGACATAAGTATTACTTGGGGCTAGATACAATACACACACACACACACACACACACACACACACACACACACACACACACACACACACACACACACACACACACACACACACACACACACACACACACACACACACACACACACACACACACACACACACACACACTAACAACCAAAATAAACTAAATCCATATGGGCACATGGCAGTGCCCCATTGGGAATCTGACACTCAAAACAGACAAATATTTGTTGATGCCAACTGTCAAGCTGTGACATAATGCCAGTGTCATTTCACGAGCTTTAAAGTTGTTTGTCTGGTTTAATCGATGAAGAATCACAAGCTTTCAGATGAATGGCAAATTATATAGCCCTCAGCTACATCAAAACGACTTAAACAATGAGGAAAACAGTCACAACAGTGAGGAAAATGTTGACAACCCACTGGGCACACACTGGTTGAATAAACGTTGTTTGCACTTCCTTTCAATTAAATTAAGTTTAACCAACGTGGAATAGACGTTGAATTGACATCTATGCCCAGTGGGAATGTCAAGCAAGTTAACCAAAGCATTACACCATCTAGTGTCTTAAACTGGAATTATGAAAATGTGGTCAAATGAAAATAAAAATAAAGTAAGCGCGCATCAAGATACAGAATATAAAATATAAATCTGTACCCAAATAATGATTGTCAAATTCCAACATCAAATGGAAAGGTTACAATGGATGACGGATCAATTAAGATACTTCAATATATTTACACACTATGAACAAAGTGATAAAGCAAAGTGATAAAGCGTATACAAAACATTTTAAAACAAACGGATTAGTAAAGGCAAAGTAACACAAACTCACCAGAGAGTGGTTTCTCCGTGGTCTTGACAACCGTTCTCCGTTAGTTATTTGTTCAGCGCTAACAAAGTATCTCGTCATGTAAATCTAAGGTATAAAGTTACTCAAAACATATTTCCGTTCTTGTGTTTAATAGTTATGGTTATTACAAATAGGGGATTGTCATATCGTCCTATTCTTTTCAAGCATTCTATTATATTTGCTTTCTTGGTCAAATCCGGTTTGCAATGACTTCTAATCTCTGAATTTATCAATTCTATAAAATGTTACTTATTTGAGACCCGAAGAATAGTAGGACTAGAAACTAGTTGGGTATTTTCTCCCCAAACTAACATCGTATATGGACAATTGGATCACTGTAGTAGATTATGTTTTCAAACGTGATGGGCAGATTGCGTGAAAAGTAAATTAACCCAAGGAAGAATGCTAAAGAATTTCCTGTATGAAGAACTTTAAAAACTCTTTAAACTGTCAGGAATGCTTTGTGGTTGGCTAGAGAAGGGGAGAAATATGTTAATAATGTAGGCTTCTGCCATACCAAATATGGCAATATTGTTACGTCTGAAGTCTGGTTCGCATCTGGAATAGTTTAGTTCTACGGAATAAAGTGGAGAGCGGGCCAAAAATAGAAGCCATAAACTTTATTTCTCCCACTCTCAGACGCGCAAAGAAACTCCGAATACCGGGACTTCTCTCTCCTAAACTGTGTACAGTTACAGTAGCCTTAATTTAGAATAGCGGGAATAATGTAGCCTATTGATATATGGGCTATAATAAGACGTTTCCCTTACAGAATGATTCTCACCATTAACGTATGAGGAGAAGCACTGACAACATGACAGTATATTTTAATAGCCTTGGCAACTGTTGCACAAATGACTGCAAAATAGGTTGTACAATAATAACAAATATAACAAATCTATAACAAGTAACAAAACACATACATCAAAAGGAAGAAAAAAAATATAAACGACAATGTTACATTATCATATTTTTTTATAATATTTTTTTTATATTTATTATATTTGTATGTAAGCCTATTACCCATAATGACAACAGCAGTCAAATTAATGTAAACAAACAGACCAAACTGCTTTAACATAAAGTTACATGTACCATAACCCTACGGCCCATAACCTAAAAGCTGTGAGAAAACCAATAAAGCAAATAAAAAAGGAAGAAAGGAGGATAGTATCGAAGGGAAACAGCGAGGGGAAAATGTGTTCAGTTCTAGGGAAAATGTAATTTATGAAAAAAAAGTTAGACAGGGTGGTGCTTAGCTTGGATGGAAAACGCGCCAAGAAACATTCCTGGCATAGTTTTGGAACAGTTCAGCAGTCAGCCAACAACGACGTCAGCTTTCACTACAGTATAAAGGACAGGAGGTACTTAGCTTCAGCAGACTGCAACTTGCAACCAGAGCTAGAGCAACTCCTAAGCCTATAACTAAAGATTCTAAAAAACAAACCAAACCGCTACAGACGAGACGACTGACTGCTACACTTAGGATAAAAAGACACTTGCAAAGCCTTAAAGCAATATATCGAAAAGGGAATAGCAAAAGAAGACTAATCTTATTCTTGAATAGAACAAGAGAACAAGGCAAATATGTTCATTTGCTCAATCGTCGTGATGTTTATTGGAACCATCAACGTGGTAAGTTATTTTTCTATAAAATATTTCAGTTTAAAGTTTATTGTCTTTGTAGTTTTAAATGATTAGGTAGAATACTGAATTGATACTTTATTGTCTGGGAAATACAACATTGTAGAACTCTGGTTTGTAAACCTCTTGCCTCTTACTATATCATATCGCACTGTTTGAAAAACGGACTAAAGAAGCAATGTAAATAGAACCTAAAAATGTCACTCTTTTAAGATGGTGGTTACAAAGTATCTATCATTAACGTGCTCGGTTATCCACGCAGGTTATTTCCTCCTCCTCCTGTCCCTCGGTATGCGAGTGCCCGATGGAGATTCCCAGGTGCACACCTGGTGTGAGCCTCGTAGCAGATGGCTGCGGGTGCTGCAAGGTCTGCGCGAGACAACTCAATGAGGACTGCAGTCTGACCGAGCCTTGCGACCATACCAAAGGGCTGGAGTGCAACTTTGGGGCCAGCTTCGGAGCTATGCGTGGTATCTGCCGTGGTAGGTGTCTCATTCCAATCCTACTATGGAGTAAAATTGTCGTAGGTCTGAATGATGTTAGTTTTAACGTTTGTAACCTTGTTAAAGTAATAGGGTAGAGTTAAGATGAACTAGTGAGAGAAAAAGAGGACCATGTGATTTCAACTCTAAGGAATGTAACTCAGTGCCTCAGTCTAAACTCAGAAGTACAAACATCCTGCTCTGGTAGAAAGTGATCCCCCCTCAGTGACTCCTCTCCTTAGGCAGCCCTAGCCTAGAACCTTCTGAGGAATTTATACAGTTAAACCAAGCCTCCCTCAGCCAGCATCAGCCAGCATGTGATTTGTGATGTCTATAGCAGACGCTAGCCTTTTGAACAGAGGAATAACAGCCATTTCCAATCTCTTCTCCTCAGCTAAGTCAGAGGGTAGACCCTGTGAGTACAACAGCAGGATTTACCAGAACGGAGAGAGCTTCCAGCCTAACTGCAAGCACCAGTGCACATGCATCGATGGGGCTGTGGGCTGCGTCCCCCTGTGCCCTCAGGAGCTCTCCCTGCCCAACCTGGGCTGTGCCAACCCACGGCTGGTCAAGGTGGCAGGCCAGTGCTGTGAGGAGTGGGTGTGTGATGACGGCAAAGACACTGACATCATTGGCAAGCTGTTTGGCAAAGACAGCATGACTGACGAGTCAGAGAGCGACCTCACCAACAGGAATGAGCTCATCGCCATCGTCAAGGGAGGACTCAAGTCTCTACCTGGTAAGCATCTTCTTTCTAGCAGCGGCCATTTTTTATTTCCACTTTCAACAATGACATTTTCCATTGCCTCAAATGTTCAAGCCCATACCGGAACAGTTTGTAATGTTTGTTTGACCTTTCTCCTTGCAGCTTTCAGAGTCCAGCCTGAGAGCCACATGTTTGAGAGACAGAAGTGTATTGTCCAGACCACTCCTTGGTCCCAGTGCTCCAAGACCTGTGGCACAGGCATCTCCACCAGAGTCACCAACAACAACAATGAGTGCAAGCTGGTCAAAGAGACTCGCATCTGTGAAGTGCGACCATGCACCCAGTCTCCTTACTCCAGTCTTAAGGTAAGCTCAAGCCACTAAGACTATACTATACTGAAATATGGCATACTATAAAAAATATATATATATATAACACTGCTCAGCCTGTTTATGGAACCTCTTGACTGACTGTTTCTCTCCCCTTGTTCCCCCTAACAGAAGGGAAAGAAGTGCAGCAGAACCAAGAAGTCTACCCAAGCTCAGAAGTTCACCTATGCCGGCTGCTCCAGCCTGAAGAAGTACAGATCCAAATACTGTGGATCCTGTGTGGACGGCCGCTGCTGCAGCCCCCAGCAGACCCGCACCATCCGGATCAAGTTCCGCTGCGAGGATGGAGAGACCTTCAACAAGAATGTCATGATGATCGAGTCTTGCAAGTGCACCTTCAACTGTCCTCATTCCAACGAAGCCTCCTACCCCTTCTACAGACTCTTCAACGACATCCACAAGTTCAGAGACTAAATCAAATCTGATTGGGCTGAGAACCGACCACTGAGAGATCCCAAAACAACAACATTGACAGACCAATGGCAGTCCATCTGAACGCAGGGGTCCAACTTAACCGGCCAATGAACTATCAACTTCCTGTTGTAACTAGATTCCCAAGGAATTATGGGCTTACATCATGAGGACTTTATGAAGTGCACTGTCTGCTGTGACTGAATCAGCATTCTCAATTAAGATTCGCTTCATACTACTGGAGCATCATAGTAGCTTCGTTATGGAGCAAAATGTAAATTAACATGTGTAAATGACAACGTTAGTATGTTTAAATCAATTCGCTGTCTATATTTTCGACCGATGCATACCAACCAGGCATGACCCCAAAAAACGTTTGACTTGTGTGTATATAGATGTTGTATGGATATGCACATACGTAACTTAATTTAGTATACCATGATCCTCTAACCTAAGGAACCAAGACACCATGTTACTGTGGTTCCATTCCTTCCTGACATGGGCATATATGTTCATGTTTTGTGGCAGCTATCGAACTTCCCAACGTTATCAAGAAAGACAAAGTGAAACGTCAAATAAATTAATTCATGTTTTTATTATTGTTATTAATATTATTTATCAAAAAATGTAGCTACTTTATTTGGATATTATGTGTCTTACTGGAATAAATTGTAAAAATGATTTAATTTTATATGTTAAAAAATAAAACATATTTATTTATGAAATGTAAACACCATCTTTGTTTCCTTTTTTGATCTAACTGAAGATGGGTGACCAACAACTATCAGGTTACTGAGCTGAACATCTTCATTAGGATTAGTAAACAACAGTACATAAAGTACATACATTTAGGATCATATAATACAGAGAGAGGGAGGTCAAACAAAGTCAAAGTGGTGGAACTCCATTAGTGATACCATGGACATTCTCACTATAATGACTCCAACAGAGCGATCGTTCTGGGCTCATCTGTTCTTATATAACAGAGTCCTGCATACCGTTTCCGGGTTTTGTGAATTGGAATGTCATTGTAGAGCTCTGTAAGCCAAGGTAGCTTGCATTCACCAGATCAGGCTAAGTCACGCACTTGACTAATTCGAACAAAAAAAAGGAAATCCAAGCATAGCAATGAGCACGGAGCTATGCCAAGAATCTTAAGTGCCAGTAGTACCAATGAGCTTTGATTAGAAGTAGCAATGCAAAGGAGACCATGTGACTATGAATGTATTTTACACATAGTATACTATACAAGAAAGAATGTACCCTCTTAGAATACACTCTTAATCTTCTTGGGAATAACACTAAATACATACCTCGTTTGTAGTGGTTGGATAGAAACTTTGGCCCTCCGCACTAGGCTAGCTGCAAGGGGTTGCTAACTTGCTGTAAATAGTCTGAAAAGCCAGGTGGGATAAAGCTTCCCAGCCTTAGGAAAGCAGACATCAGGTTGCAACCTGTGGAGGCTAATATTAGCAGGTGTAGGACAGGTAGCAGTAGAATCCTCAAAGTAGTCTCTCTTCTGCAGCTGCTGAGAGGGTGGATGTTTGCAGATGTCACCAAATACCTATGGTTTGAATCGGGGTAAGCAGACCAGTGCTTAGGGGCAACTTCTCAGGTCATAAGGACACACATAAACACATGTGCAAGCGCACACACATACAGACACACACAGAGCTAAGGGTTTGATCCAGGTAGAGGGAAGGGAACGGCTCAGGAATGCAGCGGAGGATCAGAAAGCAGACAGAAACCTGATGGGTGGCAGATGTTGGAAAATATTTTGGATTCAGAGGAGTAACATGTTCACTTAAAGTCAGGCAGGCAGTCCTAAAAATACACAAACACAAAGCGCCCGCTCAAACCCACAGAAAGTGCATCATATCAATACAGAGTACAGAAAACCCATCTAACCGAAACCGCCACTGCAGGGTACCTATGCAGAACTTTACTTTCCTGCAAGGCTGGCGGAAAGTGCTTTTAATAGTGTGTATTTATTAGGAGGTAAAGTAGAGTGGGTGCAGGGCACATCCCCCTTGGTTATGGTTAGGCTGCATACCGAACACACTGTGCCCGCCGCTGAATGTTTTACATAAATATCTGCTTTACACAAGGCCGCTTGAGGTTTACCTTATCTAAAGGATGTGTTTGGCCATTTATCCCAGTCTGATTTACAGTCAAAACACTTTTTATAAGATGTCTGTTTTTGTTTTTGGCTCCTTCGCCCCTATTTTTTCCCTCCTTCTGAATTAAGATAATATAACTTCAATCCCTGTTTTGTTTGGAAAGAGCACAACAACCACACTGTTGTCGTATGCTTGTTAACACAATGCAACTTAGGTGGTTGTTAAGTAATGACACCAGAATGCTGCGTGAGCAGTCCTTTTCAGTCATCCATACCATTCCTCAGTAATGTACAACGATCGGCCACCATAGAGGGGTTCCATCCATTCACCAGTCATTGTAAGTCGACTTTATCGAAACACTGTGTGAAGAAACTGGGCCCGGAGAATACATTGTTGTGAGAGAAGGGAATGAAAAGGAGACCGAAAGAACACAAAAAACATCTTTAAAATCCTCTTACACCCAGACACACAAACCCCACAACACATCACATGTCAGGCACACTTGAAATTACATCAATCACCAACTACTTCACCCCCTGAACACAAAGTGTGTTTATATGACAAAGACATGAACATGAAGGCTTTGTTAGGCACTACGTAGTGTGGTGCGGCCCCAGAAGCTAATGGGGGATGGAGAGAGAGAGAGGGAGGCTTGGCCGTTATAGCATTACAGCATTCTGGAAGCTGCCGAGGCACTGATGTCATCTCTTTTACGGCCCCCTTGTCTATAACCTCAGGTTAATTTCCACTGTTATAGGGAACCCAAGGGCGAGAGGCACAGAGAGTTTTAAAAAGCCATTTAGAGTAGACCAAATTGAGAAAAATACCCACTTCCTCTAGAACAGGGCCATCTAGTGGCCTGTAGCAATATAGCGGGGACAGAACCAGCATGCTGTGTGCACCGGTCCGAGTCTGAGATTTTACTGGCAACAATTATGGGTATGTCTGACATTGAGAGAGACGGTGTACCAGTAATGCCTGACTGCATCAAGGCAGTGAGTGTGTTACACAAAATCCTAACAAGTTGCCAGGTTTATTCCTAATATAAATGCCTCTGTCTCTCTGCCACAGGAGTGTGACAATGCTCCCTGCATACGTTCTCACACCAGTTGGAGAGGCACAGGGGCCTCATTTCTAATCGTTCTTTCAGGTGCGTCACTTCTGAAAAGAATATGGAGGTCCTATGTCTAAAAACAATGAGATCAATAAACAGTGTGCAAATTACAGGGTGGGGGGTTCAGCCTACTAGCGAACTTGATACATTGTGGTGCTGATGAGCTCAGGACAGACACAGCTATATTTGCATCCTGTATTTCAGCACGTTTTCAAGTGTCACGACATTTCTTAAAAAAAAAAAAGTTAAAAAAAAAGTACATTTGTCAACAAGACACATTAATTAATTCAGGCTAAACGAGGGTTGCCCTAATGACAATCACCGAATGTCTTTAGACGTTTTGGTGTTTTGTAGCAGATGTCTCTTCCCGTCGTCAAATGGTGGCCTGGCAGGTATTATTTTGGCGTGGATGAATGTGTGCAGGTAGCTTACTTTTTTAAGTGATTTGTTCATGCCACATCAAAAAGGTAATACATGTTTACTGTTAAAATGAGGAATAAGTGCACTCAGGCTATCCGGAAGGCCAAAGTTAGTTACTTTAAGTAGCAGTTCTCTTTCTGTGGGTCTAACCCCAAGAAGTTCTGGAAAACAGTTAAAGACCTGGAGAATAAACCCTCCTCCTCACAGCTGCCCATGTCCCATAAAGTTGATGATGTGGTTGTTACTGAAAAGAAGCACATGGCTGAGCTCTTCAATCACCACTTAATTAAGTCAGGTTTCCTATTTGACTCAGCCAAGCCTCCTTGCCCGTCCAGCATTTCCTCATCTCCTACCCCTTCTAATGCGTCTATCCCAAATGCTTTTCACTCTTTTTTCCCTGCCCCGCTACAAAGTTTCTCCCTGCAGGCAGTCACTGAGTCCGAGGTGCTAAAGGAGCTCCGGAAACTTGACCCCCAAAAAACATCTGGGTCAGATGGTTTAGACCCTTTCTTCTTAAGGTTCCTGCCCCTGTTATCGCCAAGCCTATCTCCAACCTTTTTAACCTGTCTCTCCTTTCTGGGGAGGTTTCCTTTTGCTTGGAAGGCAGCCACGGTCCGTTCTTTATTTATAGGGGAGATCAAGCTGATCCTAACTGCTATAGGCCTATTTCTATTTTGACCTGTTTATCAAAAGTATTGGAAAAACTTGTTTTTCAACCACTCTACAAGTTTCTTGTTACCAAACTATAGTTTTGGCAAGTCGGTTAGGACATCTACTTTATGCATGACACAAGTAATTTTTCCAACAATTGTTTACAGACAGATTATTTCACTTATAATTCACTGTATCACAATTCCAGTGGGTCAGAAGTTTCCATACAATAAGTTGACTGTGCCTTTAAACAGAAAATTATGTAATGTCTTTAGAAGCTTATGTTAGGCTAATTGACATAATTTGAGTCAATTGGAGGAGTACCTGTGGATGTATTTCAAGGTCTACCTTCAAACTCAGTGCCTCTTTGCTTGACATCATGGGAAAATCAAAAGAAATCAGCCAAGACCTCAGAAAGGAAATTGTAGACCTCCAGAAGTCTGGTTCATCCTTGGGAGCAATTTCCAAACACCTGAAGAAACCACATTCATCTGTACAAACAATAGTACGCAAGTATAAACACCATGGGACCACGCAGCCGTCATACCACTCTGGAAGGAGACGCGTTCTGTCTTCTAGAAATTAATGTTCTTTGTCGCAAAAAGTGCAAATCAAACCCAGAACAACAGCAAATTACCTTGTGAAGATGCTGGAGGAAACAGGTACAAAAGTATCTATATCCACAGTAAAACGAGTCCTATATCGACATAACCTGAAAGGTCACTCAGCAAGGAAGAAGCCACTGCTCCAAAACTGCCATAAAAAAGCCAGACTACGGTTTGCAACTGCACATGGGGACAAAGATCGTATTTTTTGGAGAAATGTCCACTTGTCTTATGAAACAAAAATAGAACTGTTTGGCCATAATGACCAATGTTATGTTTGGAGGAAAAAGGGGGAGGCTTGCAAGCTGAAGAACACCATCCCAACCGTGAAGAACGGGGGTGGCAGCATCATGTTGTGGGGGTGCTTTGCTGCAGTAGGGACTGGTGCACTTCACAAAGTAGATGGCATCATGAGCTAGGAAAAATATGTGGATATATTGAAGCAACATCTCAAGACATCAGTCAGGAAGTAAAAGCTTGTCCACAAATGGGTCTTCCAAATGGACAATGACCCTAAGCCTACTTCCAAAGTTGTGGCAAAATGGCTTAAGGACAACAAAGTCAAGGTATTGGAGTGGCCATCACAAAGCCCTGACCTCAATCTATAGAAAATGTGTGGGAAGAACTGAAAAAGCGTGTGCGAGCAAGGTGGCCTACAAACCTGACTCAGTTACACCAGCTCTGTCAGGAGGAATGGGCCTAAATTCACCAAACTTATTGTGGGAAGCTGGTGGAAGGCTACCATAAATGTTTGACCCAAGTTAAACAATTTAAAGGCAATGCTACCAAATATCAAATGAGTGTATGTAAACTTCTGACCCACTGGGAATGTGATGAAATAAATAAAAGCTGAAATAAATCCTTCTCTCTACTATTATTCTGACATTTCACATTCTTACAATAAAGTGGTGATCCTAACTGACCTAAGACAGGGAATTTTTACTAGGATTAAATGTCAGGAATTTTGAAAAACTGAGTTTAAATGTATCTGGCTAAGGGGGTAGGTAGCGGAACCCCATGTTGAGCCAACTAGTTTGGAGATAAGGTTGTTCCTGGTTTGACCTTGGCTGCTGTTATCCTCAGGTGCTCATTGAAGGTGATGTGGGGGCTTTTTATTGGCCGTTTTGGTGGTTGAATATACTGGACACAGTTTTTGCTGGGCTTGGTTTGAGTCACCATGTGTTGCAGTATTGTTCCAGTTTTTCCGTATCCTCGTTTATGGTCTGTTCCAGGATGTTGAAGTTGGGAGCTTGCATTGTCAGGAAAATTTCATCAGCGTATATTATTTTTCGGGAGGCGGTTTCTGGGATGCCATTTGTGTAGAGGTTGAACAGAGAGGGGGCCAGCACTGAGCCTTGGGGAAGACCGTTGGTCTGTCTCCTCCATGTTCTCTTTGCCTCACCGAGGTGGACTAGTCTGACACATCTTTTGGTCAGTAGTGTGGTGATGATTTTGGTTGACCAATGGGAGAGAGACTGTGACTGTGCCCTTCAGGTGTGGTGTGCTGTGGCCCTTCAAGAATATGAACCCCATCATGGCCTGAAAAAGTGAGTAATTTATTCTGTAATGGTTATGAAAATCAAATAATTAGGAAATAGATTCTTATGTCTAATTATTTTAGATTCCAAAAATAATAGATTTTTGCTCTTCTCACTAATGGCAAATGGCTGCACCTTGTTATTATGTTTTTATGAATAAGGATGTCATCATATCCCCCATTTGCAAAAAATACTTATTTACTTGCCTGCTTGCAATACAATACTTCAACCGCTAGAAAATGTGCGTACGCATGGTCTAAAGTTTGCATGGAGTAGAGGATATTCTCACACCAAGTTCAGTTTTAATAAATGCAAACCTTTGCTGGGAAAACTGACGCACGCATGTTTTGGGGTATATTTTGCATGTACGCAACATTTATGAGGCCCCGGGGCCATTTAATGAGAGCTATGAAAGAAAACAGAAAGAGAGAGTAATGTAGGGAGGAGGGAAAGAAAGGGGGAGATAGGAAAATAAATAGTAGAGAGAAAGAACAAGAGAGGGAGACGCTTCAGCCAATATGATCTGCTGTAATGTCTCTGGGTCGGTTTTCCCAAAAGCATCTTAAGGCTAAGTTCATCGTTAGAACCATTGAGCTTAATGGATCTAACGATGAACTTAGCCTTAGGATGCTTTTGGGAAACCGGGCCCACGTGTGTAGACGCCGGATCAGATGGAGACAGACTAAACTGAGTTCGATAAGATCTCTCTTTTATAGAAGGAGCTTTTTGTAGCGTTATGCCCCATAGTGAATGAAGAGATTTAAGCAAGTAAAGTGTTTTGTAATGTCAGGGGAACGCACGATTGAGACTTCCAGGGTGCATACATACAAGATGCTTCACACTGGTCTACAGTGATATTAAGTTATTATTATATTGTTAACGCAATACTTAAATCACGCTGGCCAATAAAAACCACATACTGTACATTACCGGGCCGATGTGGACATTATTGAAGGATATTTAATGAAATATTCATCAGGTCATAACAACTTAAAACATAACTGCCAAATCAAGTCAAATCAAATTTTATTGGTCACTTACACATGGTTAGCAGATGTTATTGCGAGTGTAGCGAAATTCTTATGCTTCTAGATCCAACAGTGCAGCAGTATCTAACAGTTAATATCTAACAATTCCACAACAAAACCTAATATCTAACAATTTCCACAACAAAACCTAATACACACAATCTAGTAAAGGAATGGGATGAGAATATATAAGTATACAATATATGGATGAGCAGTGACAGAGCGGCTAAGATGCAATAGATAGTAAAGAATAGTGAAGGATACAGTATATACATACAGTTGAAGTCGGAAGTTTACATACACTTATCATTCATTAAAACTTGTTTTTCAAACACTGTGGGAAGCTGGTGGAAGGCTACCAGAAATGTTTGACCCAAGTTAAACAATTTAAAGGCAATGCTACCAAATACCAATTGAGTGTATGTAAACTTCTGACTCACTGGGAATGTGATGAAAGAAATAAAAGCTGAAATAAATCATTCTTTCTACTATTATTCTGACATTTCACATTCTTAAAATGAAGTGGTGATCCTAATTGACCTAAGACAGGGATTTTGTACTAGGATTAAATGTCAGGAATTGTGAAAAACGTATTTAAATGTATTTGGCTAAGGTGTATGTAAACTTACGACTTCAACTGTATGAGAAGTGTAATCTGAGGCATGTAACCATTCTTAAAGTGGCATTATTAAAGTGACTAGCGTTCCATTTATTAAAGTGGCCAATGATTTCAAGTCTGTATGTAGGCAGCAGCCACTCTGTGCTAGTGATGGCGTTTAACAGTCTGATGGCCTTGTTGTGAAATTGTTAGATTACTTGTTAGATACTACTGCATGGTCGGAACTAGAAGCACAAGCATTTCTTTACACTCGCATTAACATCTGCTAACCATGTGTATGTGACAAATAAGATTGATTTGATTTGAGATAGAAGCTGTTTTTCAATCTCTCTGTCCCAGCTTTGATGCATCTGCACTGACCTCGCCTTTTGGATGGAAGCAGGTTGAACAGGTAGTGGTTCGGGTGGTTATTGTCCTTGATGATCTTTTCTGCCTTCCTGTGACATCTGGTGTTGTAGGTGTCCTGGAGGGCATGTAGTTTGCCCCCGATGGTGCGTTGTGCAGACCGCACCACCCTCTGGAGAGCCCTGCGGTTGTGGGCAGTGCAGTTAACGTACCAGGCGGTGACAAGCCACATTTTGTCAGCCTCCAGAGGTTGAAGAAACGCTGTAGCGCCTTCTTCACCACACTGTCTGTGTGTCTGCAAACTTGATTATTGAGTTGGAGGCGTGCATGGCCACACAGTCGTGGGTGAACAGGGAGTACAGGAGAGGGCTGAGAACGCACCCTTGTTGGGTCCCGGTGTTGAGGATTAGCGGAGTGGAGATGTTGTTTCCCGCCTTCACTACCTGGGGGCGGCCCGTCAGGAAGTCCAGTTGCACAGGGCGGAATCGAGACCCAGGGTCTCAAGCTTAATGAGGAGTTTGGAGGGTATTATGGTGTTGAATGCTGAGCTGTAGTCAATGAACAGAATTCTTACATAGGTATTCCTCTTGTCCAGATGGGATAGGGCAGTGTGCAGTGTGATGGCGATTGCATCGTCTGTGGACCTATTGGGGCGGTAAGGAAATTGGAGTGGGTCTAGGGTAACGGCTAAGGTGGAGGTGATATGATCCTTGACTAGTCTCTCAAATCACTTCATGATGACAGAAGTGAGTGCTACGGGGCGATAGTCATTTAGCAGTGGGAGAAGATGGAACGAGATGGATTTTGACCGACATTCTGCACATTTTCTCATCGATGAATGACCAGATAGAACAATGAGACAGATATTTCACTGGATGTGTAAATGTGAAGCATCCGCTTGGCATTTCCACTCACTACCAAAAATGGTAATGAGAGGAAGCCCACTGGCGGGCAGTGGGAGAAGATGGAGCGAGATTAATTTTGGCCGACATTCTGCACATTTTCTCATCGATGAAACATTTGATCTCAATACCGTAACTTTCCTGGGAACAGGAACAATGGTGGCCATCTTGAAGCATGTGTTGACAGCAGACTGGGATAGGGATTGATTGAAAATGTCCGTAAACACACCAGCCAGCTGGTCTGCGCATGCTCTGAGGACGCGGCTAGGGATGCCGTCTGCCATAACATTTGATGTGTTATGCATTACACGATGATGCGAACTGTCTGGGATTTTCAATGTAATTGTCATGCCAAAAAATGTGCTTAATCTATAAGTAGTAACCAAATGATCAGTCCTGTCATACGCAGGCTTGGGCCACAGATAGAACAATGAGACAGCTATTTCACTGGATGTATAATTGTGAAGCATCCGCTTGGCGTTTCCACTCACTACCAAATATGGTAGTGAGAGGAAGCCCACTGGCAGGGAGTGGGAGAAGATGGAACGAGATGGATTTTGGCCAACATTCTGCACATTTTTCTCATCAATGAAACATTTGCAGTAACCATATGAAACCAAATGATCAGTCCTGTCATACGTAGGCTAGGGCCACAACCCTAATCCTAACACTAACCCTTTGCAAACGTTTAAAAAAAATAGCGTTGTTTAGATGGAGTGCAAAGTCAAATTCAGACTGCACACGCACACTTTACAGAGTAGGCGTTCCCCAACGGAAATATGCAGATGATGCTAGAACGAGCCAATAGGATCTCGCTAGCTCGTGCTTGGCTCTGCCCCCCTCCTTGCGTGTTCTTCACACTAAGCCTAATTTGTTCCCATTGGAAACGACAGGCTGTGGTCTATCTTGATTTAGTTATAAAAATCTTTGCTAGGGCCTGTTCACAGTTTCCATGTTGTATCCCGTTCCACACCCCTAACAAGCAGTAGAGCCAGTGATATTAAGGGCATCCCTGTGCCAAATCCTAAGAGGGTGTTTCTCAGTCACAACCAGGGTCAATTAGAAAGACATACAGTACTCAGTACAGTAAGATGCACACCCACACACACCCACACATATATAGACACACACTCACACACATACGGACACACACATACGGACACACACACAAACACACATAGTTCAGAAACACACATACACACACTGAAAGCACACACGTATCAAACACATACACGCACAAACACCACCCGCATGCAGGCTAAAGACGTCAGTGATGACGCAAGTCCCCCTGAAAACACACACCATCAGATCCCACAACTGCATCAAAACAGAAGAATAACTGATGAGCAGGGCTTAAGGAACATTAGACTCCTGGGCTGTTGGGCTGTTAGCTGGGCCTCTCCCAACAGGGATGCTGGGGACTGGATTGTGTTTATTTGCTCAAACAAGTTGAGCATTGATGGGAGAGGCATCTTTGACGTCTGTGGACTGAACCCAATAGGCGTCTCTGAACCATGTTGGACAGAGAGAGACAAGTTCTTACTCCACCTTCAGCTTTGAAATGCAGGAGTTTCTGAATCTAACAAAAGGAAACTTTGGACACAAAGATGGGACAAATTGTGAATGCCAATTGGTTCTAAAAAAAGGTGATTCTGGAATTTGTAACTCTCGGATGTGGGCCTAAACTGAGCCAGTAGTCACGGATATAACTGTGTAATTCTGCAGAGATCCCTATGGAATTCACGAGGGTGAGAGTGACGTAGGTTCCATCTATAACAAACATTCCCTCTCCATGCTGGGTAATGAGTGGGAACAGTGACCTCAGGGTCCAGGCTCTCACAGCTAGCCAGTTGGCTCTGGCCCCCTGATTACTGCAATACAGTAAACACACACATGCTCACACACGCACGCACACACACACAGGCAGGCACGCACACATATACACACACCCAAATGCACGCACGTGCACATGTACGCATATGTACACACACACACAACCGGAAACTCCTCCGGGCCCGGGGCTCTGACCATGTATGGAACGCAGCTGTACATACGTAGCCCAGTTAGCCTCGTCATGCTGGAAGGTGGCCCATATAATCCCCCATCACAAAGATGGTGACCCGTGTGACCTAAATATTGATCGCCCCATTTCTAAACTCTCTTGCCAAGCAAATATTCTAGAATCCTTGCTAAATACTCAACTTAGATTATTTTTAAATTTGAAATGTATTCTAAATGTACACCAGTCAGGTTTCTACTTCTCTGCTAGTTCTTTGGTATTAAACTATGTTCTTAAATGTTTGGATAAGAAGAAACTGTGAAGCCCTTTTTATTGACCTGTCTAAAGCATTCAACACTGTGGACCACTCAATGTGGACCACTCAGTGTGGACCACTAATCCTTAGGGTGCTTTTTAGCTGTTCAGTTTGTCATTCTTAGTTTTTTTATGTTTGTTGTGAAGTAAATATTTCAACTTTTATTTTTATTTTTTCCTGTAAAGCACATTGTGTTGCATTCCATGTCTGAAACATGCTGTATAAATAAAGTTTGATTTGATTTGATACTTAAGCAGAGGCTTTCATCAATTGGTCCGGACCAGGCTGAGTGTAGCTGGTTTGAAAGTTATTTAAAGGACAGAACACAGTATGTATTTACTGATGCTGCTAAATCACATTTTTTGGACAGAACAAAGGGTGTCCCACAGGGATCTATTCTTGGTCCCGTGCTTTTCACTATTTACATTAACAATATTGGTTTATCTGTAAATTAAAAAAAAATATTTTACCTGTACGCAGATGACACTGTGGTGTATGCTCTTGCCCCCATCAATCTGCCGTTGTTGCCCTGCAGAAAGCCTTTGTTAAACTGAAATTGATACTTAATGCAGGTAAAACCAAGTATATGTTATTTTCCAAATCATATAAAAATTTATCTGATGATTTATGCATATGTACTTTGTTTGGTGCCCTCATTGACCGTGTCCACGCTTATACAGTGCCTTCAGAAAGTATTTATTCCCCTTGGCTTATTTCACATTTTGTTGTGTCACAGCCTGAATTCGAAATGTATAAAACATTTTTTTTCCTCTCACCCATCTACACACAATATCCCATAATGACAGAGTGAAAACATGTTTTTTGAAACGTTTGGACACGCCTACTGATTCAAGGGATTTTCTTTATTTGTACTATTTTCTACATTGTAGAATAATAGTGAAGACATCAAAACTATGAAATAACACATATGGAATCGTGTAGTAACCAAAAAAAGATCCCCAAAAAGTGTTAAACAAATCAAAATATATTTTATATTTGAGATTCTTCAAAGTAGCCCCGTTTTGCCTTGATGACAGCTTTGCACACTCTTGGCATTCTCTCAACCAGCTTCACCTGTAATGCTTTTCCAACAAGACTGAACCAGTTGTTTTTCTAGGATTTTGACTGTGCTTAGCTCAATTCTGTTTCGTTTTTATCCTGAAATACTCCCCAGGCCTTAAGAATTACAAACATACTCATCAGTGACGGTCGGTGCCGTTTAAGATGAGGGAGGATGATTTTCTTTATTTTTATGAGCATATTGGATGACTGTCATTCATATTCCCTTCACCCAGCTCAATGTAACATTGATAGGTTTAGGCTACTAAATGATACTCAAATGTTCCTTGTACCCATCATGAGGTTGCTACAACCTAGCCTATGATTCAAAGTTTACAACATAGGTGCACACAAGTAGAGATAATTTTTTGTAATCAAGGTGACAGACAGTGACACATTCAATACTGCCTTGCACACTCTTACCTGCATCAGGCTGATCTACTGTGTAATCATTAGTCCAACAGTTGCAAATAAGAGTTTCAATTGTACATATTCACTTTGTTCAGTTTGCTTTCGTTTAAGATTTTTTTTCAACAGAATCGGTGGAATAATTACACTCCTGATCACACGCAAACAGTTCACTTTCATAGCAGCCACATAAAACAGCATGATCACTTTTCTCGTTGTATATATAATTCCTTCTCACAACTATCTACGTGCTCTCCTCCTCTCACCTTTTCCCTTCGCTTGTGGACTTCAGTGCACAACATATCAGCTGTCTGGGAACAGGCTAAAAAACTTTCCAAGCCAAACCTTCATATTATGACCGCTAACCGCTACACACAGCCTACATAGTTATCATGAGAACCATGAGCCTCCTAGGTTTTGCATTGAATTCAATGTACCCAGAGCAGGACAGAAGCTAGCTGTCCTCCGGCTACACCAGGGTTCTACCCTACAGAGCGCTGCTCAGGCTACTGTAGACCTTCATTACAAAACAGTGTATTTTAATAAATTATTTTGTGACGTGAATATATTTAGTATAGTTCTATATAAAAATTATATTTTTTTAAATGATTCACTATTTAGATTTTTATGAAATTCCCTGAGGAGGATGGTCGTCCCTTTCCTCCTCTGAGGAGCCTCCACTTAACTACTTAGGGAGCAGTGGGGCGCTAGCGGTGAAATGTAAGGTGCCAAATTCAAAATCCAGAAGTTGAATTATTAAACATTAATCAATATACAAGTGTTGCATAGTCATCAAAAGTTCTGCTTCTTGGCAATATCACAGCATTGTCATATTTCAAAAAGGCTTTACGGCGAAAGCACAACATTTGATTGTTTGAGGATAGCACCTACAATATTTAACCATTAGCATAAATTCATAACCCAACGCGGGTCTCACAAAACACATAAAATCGCTAATATAAAATCGCTTACCTTTGATGAACTTCTGCTGAGGGCTTCCCAAGTGTCCAACGAAGACAATCCATGCTTCTTTTGTTAGAAAAAGTCCAATACAACACGATTTTTGGACATTTTTTTATTATGTACAGGCTTCCTTCTTTTCACTCTGTCATTTAGGTTAGTAATGTGGAGTAACTACAATGTTGTTGATCCATCCTCAGTTTTCTCCTATCACAGCCATTAAACTGTGTAACTGTTTTAAAGTCACCATTGGCATCATGGTGAAATCCCTGAGCAGTTTCCTTCCTCTCCAGCAACTGAGTTAGGAAGAACGTCTGCATTTTTGTAGTGAATGGGTGTATTGATACATCATCCAAATTGTAATGAATAACTTCACCATGCTCAAAAGGCTATTATAAAAAAAAATACCCATCTACCAATAGGTGCCCTTCTTTGCGAGGCATGGAAACCTTCCTGATCTTTGAGGTTGAATATATGCTTGAAATTCACTGCTTGACTGAGGGACCTTACAGATAATTGTGTGTGTGGGGTACAGAGATGAGGTAGTCATAAAAAAATATAATGTTAAACACTCTTATTGCACACAGAGTGAGTCCATGTAACTTATTATGTGACTTGTTAAGCAAATGTTTTCTCCTGAATTTATTTAGGCTTGACATAACAAGGGGTTTGAATACGTTTTGACTCAAGAAATTTGAAATGAATTTGTATACATTTTGAAAAAACATAATTCCACTGACATTATTGTGTGTAGTCAAGTGACAAAAAAAACTATTTTGAATCAATTTTAAATTCAGTCTGTAATACAACAAAATGTGCAAAAAGGTTAAGGGGTGTGAATACTTTCTGAAGGCAGTGTAAATATCTGGGCATCTGGAATAAACAAAGAGCTATCTTTCGAAAAGCATGTTGATGAGTTAGTTAAGACATTATGTATTTCGTTAAATAGCAGAAGAAGAAAAAATTTATCACAATCATTTCGGTTATTGTCTATGGCAATATCGTCTATATGAATGTGTCTTCCACCGTATTGAAGCCATTGGACACAGTTTATCATAGCGCATTGCACTTTATTACGGGCAGTGGGTTCAGTACATATTATTAAATTTTGTATCAGAAATTGTTAACCTTCATACATATAAGTTACCAGACCCAGAATCAGGGTTGGTTAACCCTGGAGATCCCTTTAATCTCCACCGAGTAAGCTAAATCCGAGTAAGGCCTCTTATGTGGAATGATCT